>CM057449.1:1073765000-1075015000 GCA_016271365.2 Neoceratodus forsteri
GCCAGTGGGGAGGCATGGGTGGCAGCCGCAGCAGACAAGCCGACCCGGTGCTTCTGCTCCGGGAGCACGTAGAGGTGTGCTTTTGCTGTAAGAGAGAGAGAGAAAGGTGGGATTAGGTCTAGCTAGGTGGACTGGGGAGCTTGGGGCACTAAATCAGTAGGTGGGATTTAGGAGACCCAGACAAAAGAAGTAGTTAAGAGACTATGGGGGGTGGGGGTCAACAGAGGTCTGCTGCTGCTTGTTAAGGTGCCAAGTTAAAATTACAAGTACACATGAATTACAATTAGGGGCTGGTGTTTAGGTGCCAAGGGAAGAGTAAGACAAATTCAAAAATGGAAGTGGGTAAGGCTCTAGGTTGCCGAGACGGAATGGTAGATAGACTAAGGGTGCCAGTTGATAGAGGGTTAGCTAGGGGATAAAAGCGTTACTTTACAGGAGACAGTGTGGAAGTGGAAAAGAGAAGACTCAGTAGTTGCTTAGGAAGGCTACACCTGAGGTTACTGACTTAAGTAAATAAGGAAGAATTAAAACAGTTTTTACAGGGTTCCATACACTAACTAATTAGAGAGAGAGAGAGAGAGAGAGAGAGAGAAAAGAAAAGAAAATCCATTTTTTACAGGGTTCCAGTTCACTCTAGATGTCAAGTACTAATACATTCTGTCAGCATTTAGTGTATAAGGTTTAGCAGTTAAAAAGCAGACAAAAATATGAATTTCAAGCGCCGAAGAGGCTACAGGTGACAGAGCTTGAGCAAAAACAGCTCCTATGTGGCTTGGTGGCAGGTATCCAATGGGAGCTACTACCCTACACAGACCAGCCAATCGCAGTGCTCAAAAACTGCACTTGACCAATTGGCATGAAGATGGTACCTTGGAAGCAGGAGCCAGTGGGGAGGCATGGGCGGCGGCAGCAGCAGGCAAGCCAACCCAGTGAATTGGAGTGCTTCTGCTCTGGGAGCGCCTAGATGTGCGCCTTTGCTTGGAAGCAGGAGCCAGCAGGGAGGTGTGGGTGGTGGCCACAGCAGGCAAGCTGACCTGATGAATTGGAGCTCTTCTGCTCTGGGAGCTCCTAGATGTGTGTCTTTGCTTGGAAGGAGAAGCCGGCGGGGAGGCATGGGCGGCGGCCACAGCAGGCAAGTCGACCCAATGAATCGGAGCACTTCTGCTCCAGGAGTACCTAGATGTGCACCTTTGCTTGGAAGCAGGAGCCAGTGGGGAGGCATAGACAGTGGCCGCAGCAGGCAAACACTGCCTGTTAGGTGCCCCAAGCCCTCTCTGTGACATAGCTACTCTGTGTGTCTGCAGTATAGTGAAAGTAATTTAGGCTGTATTACACACTGTCTGTTAGGTGCCTCAAGAGCCCTGTCTGTGACATAGCTACTCTGTGTCTCTACAATATAGAGAAAGCCATTTAGGCTGTATTACACTGTCTGTTAGCCTGTTAGGTGCCCCAAGCCCTACCATAGCTACACTGTGTGTGACATCTCTCAGCAGCATAGCGAAAGTCATTTAGCCTGCATTACAGTGTCAGTTAGGTGCCTCGAGCCCTGTCTGTGTAATATTGGCTACATTGTTTGTGTGTGTGTCTCTCTGCAGCATAGCAAAAGCCATTTAGCCTGTATTACACATTGTCTGTTAGGTGCCCCAAACCCTGTCTGTGACATAGCTACTCTCTTGTTTCTCTGCAGTATAGTAAAAGCCATTTGGGCTATATTACACTGTCTGTTAGCCTGTTAGGTGCCCTGAGTCCTCTCATAGCTACCCTGTGTGTGACACCTCTGTGCTGCATAGCAAAAGCCATTTAGGCTGTATTACAGTATCTGTTAAGTGCCCCAAGCCCTGTCATAGATACACTGTTTGTGACATCTCTCTGTAGCATTGCAAAAGCAATTTAGGCTGCGTTACAGTGTCTGTTAGGTGCCCCGAGCCCTGTCTGTGTAATATTGGCTACATTGTGTATGTGTGTGTGTGTGTGTGTGTGTGTGTGTCTCTATGCAGCATAGCAAAAGCCATTTAGCCTGTATTACACACTGTCTGTTAGATGCCCCGAGCCCTGTCTGTGACATAGTTACTCTGTGTCTCTCTGCAACATAGTGAAAGCCATTTAGGCTGTATTACCCTGTCTGTTAGCCTGTTAGGTGCCCTCAACCCTGTCATAGGTACACTGTGTGTGATGTCCCTCTGCAGCATAGCAAGAGCAATTTAGCCTGTATTATTTATTTATTTTTTTATTTACATTTTGGTGAACAGGTAGGCTCACTGTGACCATGATGGTCCCTTTTTTAGGGGTGACCCAGGGTTAATTACAGTCAACAGTACAATAAGAAGTAGGAACAATTCAAGGGAAAGTGCGCATGTATAGACATTAAAATCAGAACATATAGTACAATCACAGGCAGGTTAGGTAACGTTTAAAATAACATGGGGTAAACACTAGTTTCACAAGAGTGGCAGTTACATAAGGTTCTTTAATCAGGTCAGTTTTACGGGTTACATTTTCAAGTGTTTCAGAAGTGATAAGATTCAACTGAAATATGATACCAACCTGTTAGGCAGCAGGTTTTTAGCATCAGAGGTGGAGTGCTGTTTTCTATCCTCAGCGGTGGCATGCACAGAGGCTTAGCTCTAGAAGGAACGTCTTTAGGCCTTTTTTAAAACCCCCAAAGGAGCTGCAGTCTTGAAGGTTGCTAGGTAGGCCATTCCATAGGGATGGGATGTAATTTCCGAACAACTGAAGACCTTGGCTTGTTCGGACTTTTGGAACATGGAGGAGTCGACGACACGAGTATCTAAGTGTTCTTTTAGGCTGCTTGAGTATTAAGGTATGACTCAGGCTGGGGGGAGCATCCATTTGTAGAAGCTTGAAAGCCAAGCATAGGGAAGTGTAAGCCAGTCTGCCCTCCAGGGAGGGCCAATTCAGCGAGTCAAGTATATTATAGTGGTGTTCTAGTGGCTGAGCTCCCAGGGCAAAGCGTCCTATTCTGTGGTCCAATTTTCCTAGCTTTCACATCTTTGTGTTTTGCATTCAATGTAGCACTGGGGCACCATAAAATAAGGTGGGCAGGAGCATGCCCGTGGCAATCTTTAGCCTGGATGCTTGAGTGAGAAAAGGGGTTAGACGGTACATGAGCCCAAGCTTTTGATTTAGCGCATTGGTTAATTGTTCAACATGAACCTTGCAAGAGCAGTCTTAATCGATATAGACTCCAAGGTATTTGATTCAATCCACCACCTCAATAGGATGGCCACTGGACAGATAAGGAGAATAGAAGAGGCCCTAGTATAGAACCTTGGGGGCCACCCTCAACAATGGAGCGCTTGCCTGACTCCACCCCCTGCCATCTGATTATCTGAGATCTGTCTTGCAAGTAATCTTTAAACCACTGTGTTGAGTGGTTGTCCAGTCCAAGAGAGCTAAACTGCTGGATGAGCAATTTATGGTCTACTAGATCGAAGGCCTTGGTAAGGTCTATGAAGACTGCACCAGTAAGTTGGCCTTTGTCTTGGGCAGCAAGGATGTCGGATGTTAGACTCACCAGGGCAGTATCAGTACCATGTTGTTTTCTCAATCCATGTTGTCGTGGAGTGAGGAGGCTATGTTGTTCAGCATATGCCTGGACTTGTTGGTATACAATTCTCTCAAGCATATTATTTAGTGTGCAGAGAATAGAAATCTGTCTATAGGGATCACGTGATGCAGAGTGCTGAGTAGAAGCTCCTCCGTTAAGCTCTTGCCTCCCGAGTACAAATTCGTCCTTTTTAAATGTTCAAACCTATCTAATTCCTCTGCCTACGTATTCTTCCATTGCTTAAGCATCTTGTGCTCCAGTTTTGGGCATCAGTTTGGTAGATGGAGGCTTATATGAAGAAAGCCCTGTAGAAACATACTCCCCCCCCCCGCCACTCCTGAAAAGGCCCCAAAGAAATCCCGAGCCTTGAGTGGGCCAAACAAGCCTGATCCTTTGTGTCAAGCTGGGGAACATGAGCCTTTAACACTTAATAGGTTCTTGGAAGAATTTAAGCCTTTTCGAGAAGAGATGAAAGATATGGCGACTGATTTGAAAACCCTCTCAAGAAAATTGGGTGAAGTTTCTCTCACGGTCTCTGACAATACTGCTCGAATAGTCTCGATGGAGAGGAAGCTGAAAAGCCAGGATCCTGAATTGGTGTCAACGAGACAGAAATTGTCTCGCTTAGAGGCTAAACTTGAAGATTTGGAGGGCTGTAGCCGCAGAAATAACGTTGTAATACTCGGGCTACCAGAAGGGGAAGAGGGCCAGCATGCTGTAGTTTTTGTACAGAAATTGATGGACCGGGTTGCTGGTCCCTCTCCCTTCAGCCCAGTGTACATGATAGAGTGAGCTCATGGGTCCCTGCGACCAAAGCTCCCCCCGTCCCATTATCTGCCGCGTCCTGAACTATTTGGAAAAGCAGCATTTTCTGCAGAAAGTGAGGGCTCTACAAGAGGTTCGTTGGGAGAAGGCAAAGTTGAGAATTGCACAAGATCTTCTTGACTTGGTCCATCTGAAGCGGAAAGCGTTTCACCCTATTGTATCTAAGATTATCACAGCAGGTTTAAAATTCAGGATGGGGTATCCAGCCAGGTTACAAGCCTCAGTAAATGGTTCCTGGTTTAACTATGAAGATCTTGAAGTTGCTCTGTCAAGCCTTAAATCTCTGCTGCCAGCTTTGTTCCAGGAGACCTGAGAGTTTTTAAAGCATCGGGATTCACTGAGAGCTGCTGTTGGAACTGTTATCCCTTTTCCTTTTGGAGAAAGCATTTTTCACTAACTGTGATCGGACTTGCTCATTTTCTCATCTGGAACTGGGCTACCCTCTACATAGCCTAACTGTTAACAATTTTCCAAGCCCTGGCTTCCTAGTGTTAATACTGGTTCAGGGGAAGCCCTTTAGGGTCCTTGGGATGGCTCATTTAGGAGTGTAGTTTGAATATTATTATACACTCAGTTTTGGGGAGTTGCATATGGGGGAAAGCTTTGGGTTGTTGACTACTGGAGTACCCTCCATGTATTAGTTTGGTAGGCTCCAGAGTGGTTTCGGGCTTTCATTATCATTCTGACATACCTTGTTAGGATCAGGGGACAACCACAAGAGGGCGCAGCTCACCTAACTAATATGCGCCCGTGTGACCTTGAATTCGAGAAAGATCTCTCTCAGTTTTTGTGCTACTCCAGCTTTGGAATCAGGGGCTGGCAGCCCCTGGGTAGTCACATTTCTCAGTTTTCTCTTTTCAGGGTCTCATTTTCAGTTGTTATCTCGTTTCTTGCTCTCAACTTGCGACTGGGGTTACCCCTCATTATTAGTTTTTCCTCTGGTTCTGGTCTTGGTACAGCTCTCTTTTGGGGTTAGGTAACCCCTAATTCTCACTCTGGTTTTATGTGGCTACCTGTCATATTCAAGTTTTTGACAGCTTGTTTCATTTTCCCTAGTCCTATTGGGTTCATAACCATGTGTCTATAGAGCGAGACCACTCTTTAGGTGTTAGAGGCTAGCTAAAATTGTTTGTAATTTATATTTGCACCTTGAGATATAAGTGGGTTCTCATTAGCAGAGGCATATTATCGGGGGGCTGGAGAGGGAGGACATGACCCAGTACTGTGCTAAACGTTGCTTGTGACAGTTTGGGGAGTTGGGAGGAATTGGAATATGGGCTCTTGTTGGGGGTGGGTGGTATGGGGTTTAAAAATGGGCTAATGGTGGGGGGGGTTAGGGTGGTGGGAGGGCCTTACAGCAGCAACTTGTGGGGTTAGGTTACATGTAATATATATCCCGAGTGCAGGGCTGAATCTATTAAACCTAGTAATTATTATTAGGTGGCCAAGGAGGTGACTTTTGCAACGTGGAATGTTAAGGGGATCAGGAAAAAATCTAAACAATACCAGGTTCTTAAACACTTAAGCCTACTATGTTCACAGATAACTTTCCTACAGGAATCTCATTTATTAGAAACGGAAGCTTCACAATTGAGGAGACAGCAGGTGGGGACAGTGTACGATGCTCAAGGCTCCACCAATAGTTGTGGGGTCATGCTTATTATTAACAGGGGCATTCCCTTTGTCTCTACACAAGTCATTAAAGATCCTGAGGGTAGGTTTGTCCTAGTTAAAGGTACTCTCTGGTCAGTCCCATTGTTACTTGGCAGTATATATGGTCCTAATGTGGATGATCCTGGGTATTTTATGAGACTTATAAACATAATCCTGCCTTTGCTTCCTATTAGGATTATTTTGGATTTGAATCAAGTGGTAGATTCTAATCTCGACAGGTCAGGTAGTGGGCCCGGGAGGGATTTCTCCAGGTCAGAGGGCTCTTAGAGACCTATTGGATCAATGCGGGCTCTGTGATGTCTGGTGCGTCTTATATCCGGACTTTAAGGAGTTCACCTACAGGTCATTTGCACACGGCTTGCAGTCCCGCATCGACTATTTTCTTATTTCTCAGGCTTTCTTACCTGGGGTTAAGACTTCTTCGCTCCAACCTGGTCCTGTCTCTGACCATTCACTGGTTTTATGTAAACTGGCATTTCAGGACTTTTCAAATAGGGAAACAAGATGGAAACTTAATGATCAACTTCTTAAAGATCCCAAGTACTGCAAGCTCATAAGGGAACAAATTGAGGCCTTTTTCTTATCCAATCCCTTAGATAGTGCAAAACCGGATATCATATGGGGGGCCTTTAAGGCCTACATGAGAGGAATCCTTATTAGTATGGCGGTGAGTAGGAAAAGGGCAAGGGAGAAGGAACTATTATTATTACTATCTCAAATTGGTACTCAAATTAACATTGAGTTAATGCTCCAGAAGAAGACAGGAGGAAGCTCTTACTGCTGAGAGATAGATATTTAGAGTTGCTCCGGGAAAAGGCAGAATTAGCTGTTATTCGTACTAGAGCTAGTTACACAGATCAGGGAGAGAAGGTGGGGCGCCTATTGGCACTCCGTATTAAGCAACAAGAATCTGCGAGATTCATCCCTCCAATTAGGGCGTTAGCTGATGGGTCTGTGAAAATGTCTCCTACTGAGATAGCTCAAGAATTTGCCCTATACTATAAAACGCTGTACAGTGACATGGAGCACCCCCCCAGTCCTGAGAGCATGGAGAAGTAGCTAAGGGATTCCCATTTGCCCTCCCTTTCAGTACATCACAAGGACTTTCTGATCTCTCCTATATCACAGGAGGAAATTGCTGAGGTTATTAATGGATTATCCTCAGATAAAGCTCCCAGTCCTGATGGATTCTCCTCCCTTTTTTACAAGATGTTTCGAGATTTATTACTACCAGTACTTAATCGATTATTCCAATATATCCTATCCGGGAAAGAGGTTGATTTACATCTTTTTGAGGCCTTGATTGTACTTCTCCCCAAACCAGACAAAGACCCAGAGCTCGCCCAAAGTTACAGACCCATATCTCTCCTAAATCAAGACATCAACATTCTTTCGAAGATTTTAGCTAATAGGCTAACCGTTGTACTCCCTGAGTTAATAAGTATGAATCAGGTAGGATTTATGAAAGGACGCTCATCAGCTGACCATCTGCATACATTATCAATCATGTCTTCTTGGCTACCAGAGACGCTGAGTTCCCTGCAGGCCTGGTCTCTCTGGATGCCAAGAAGGCATTTGATCAGGTAAACTGGAGCTTTTTGTTCAAGGTTTTGGACGCCTTTCAATTTCCTCCTGTATTTATATCTTGGGTTGCTGCACTATATAAAACCCCTACAGCAAGAATTTCAGTGAACGGGGCCTTCTCTAAATCTTTCCCACTCTATTCAGGGACTAGGCAGGGTTGCTCCCTAGCACCTTTGTTATTTAATTTATATCTGGAACCCCTTATTCAAAATATTCTCAATAGCATCTCTATACCAGGCATTTGGGTTGGGCGTCACGAAATTAAAGTCACCACGTATGCGGACGATTTGTTGATACATCTATCTCACCCGGTATCATCTGTACCAGCCTTATTGAGTGAAATAGCTAGATTTAGTGAATTATCCAATTACAAGTTAAATGCCAGTAAATCTCTATTCTTTCCATTAAACCGCAAGGTATTTAAGAATGATATTAGTCCTTTAGGTTTATGTTGGAATCCCAGGTCATTTAAGTATTTGAGCATTAAGCTATCCCGTAATCCCCTAACATGGTTTAAGGATAACCTTGATTCACTCTCACAGCTTATTATTCATGACCTTGACAGGTGGTCTAAACTTCCCATATCATTATGGGGCAGGATTAACATAATCAAGATGAATGTTTTCCCTAGAATTTTTTATCCCTTATCTCTTCTCAATACTTTTATCCCGCTACACTGGTTTAAAAAAATACATGGCATATTCACTAAATTTATCTAGGCAGATAAATATCCCCGTTTGGCCTATTATAAACTAGCTGCTCCAAAATTTGAGGGGGGGGTTGCGGATTCCCCACTTGGCTATATACTACTGGGCCAGTCACTTAGTAAAATGCTTGAGATGGGTATCCCCGGGCCCGGAAAAGGAACAACCGGTATGGCTTAGGATCGAATTAGATGCAATTAAATCTAAGAACCTGGACCCCCTAACATTATTTTACCTTAAAATATCTCAGGTGCATATAGTTGATTGTCCCACAGTAGGTATCTCTGTAAGGGTAAATGCTCAATTATGTTCATTTCTACATTATACCCCCCAGGCAGATTTAGCTCAGTCTATTTGGAATTCCCCATCCTTCACTATCAATAAGAAGCAGATTTCCGGTAAATGGTTGCCCCAATTGGGAGATGGGAAACTGTTTTCTTTGGTGGACGATGAGAGGCACTGGTTGTCCCCAGGTGATATTACCAAAAAATGTCTCATCCCAGTTTCCTCTCACTTCAAAGTTATGCAGTTAAGACACCTACTCACAATAGCTTTGGGGAACATTTCCCATTCCCAGACGGTTTCAGCCCTGATACCTGAGGTCTCCTCAATTACTGGATCTTCAGGAGCTGTATCTAAATTATATCGAGTGTTGTTTCATAAAAGATACGGGGACTCTTTTGGACCTACTAGATTCTGGAACTCGCTTCTTCCTCAGTATCAATTGGATTGGCAATCTCTATGGAGATCCTGCCATAAATATGTTTCCCAAGACAGATTGCACCTCATGCAATATCATATATTACATAACATGTATTGCACTCCTGTAAAACTAAAGAAATGGGTTTTTTTGGACTCTAGTACCTGTACTAAGTGTATGCGGGAAGAAGGAACACTTCTTCAAATGTTCTGGTCCTGTCCCAAAGTTTTCCTTTCATGGGATTCAATCAAGATTTCCCTGGATCCCCTACTGGGCCTTCAGGAGTATTTCACCCCTGATATATGCCTTTTAGGGGTTCTGTCCTCTGTCAGGGTCAAAGTAAGGAAATTTCATATTTCCATGATTGCCCTATCTGTTGAGAAACTTATCTTACATCACTGGAAAGACAAATCCACCCCAACCTTTCAAGAATGGTTGTATGAAATTCTTGCCAACCTTCGAACAGAGAAGGTTATTGCCAGTCTTCATAACAGACTCGCAGTTTATAACAAAATATGGGATCCCCTTCACTCTTTAATTTCACTGGCTCAATCATAATTATGTCATATCTCAAATCCTCTCACAGGTCCTCTGGGAATGAGATTTGCACTTAGGGTTATACGGAGTAGTTGCTGCTGTAAGGAGGGATGGGTGGGTGGGGTGGGTTGGGCAGTTTGCTCTCATAAGTAGTTGTGTTACATATTACTTTACTGTAACTGCCCTTTATAATGGAAAATGTATTAATAAAGCTTAAATTGAAAAAAAAAAGAAATTGGTCTATAGTTTTCAACTAGCTCACTGGGTCCTCCCTTAGGGATCGGGGTAACCAAAGCTGTTTTCCAAGCTGAGGGGACTTTGCCTTCCATCAGCGACCTATTGAACAACCACATGACTGGCATGGCAATTTCTTGGTCAGCCAGTCTGAGTAACCTGGGTTGAACCTTGTCATAGCCTGGAGAACCATTTGTCTTAATGCTCCTAATGAGCTTTAGGACCTCAGTTTTTGATGTTAACCCAAGGTGAAAAATAGGTGATGAGGGGAGATTCAACGAGTCATCTGAAGATGGCTGTTTTGGGCTGCAGGGATGAACCCTGTACTTGCCAAGGTCAGTGAGGAATTCATTAAAGGCATTTGCAGCATCTTGCAGGTTCGTGTGGTGGACATCTCCCACAACAATGTCACAGGCATTTTGCGTGTGGTAGCCTTTCAGGAGAGTGTTTATTTGGGACCTGAATTTCTTGGGGTTAGAGAGATTTTTTGTTTGTAGGTTCTTAAGGTACTGTCACTTGGCCTGTTTTAAATCTTTTTTACAGGAGTTTCTGAGCATTCATTAACGGACCCAATTATTGGTTAAATTAGTGGACTTGTACCTGCCCCAGGCCCTGTCCCTTTCCCTCATTAGTATTTTTTAGATCACATGTCAGCCACCTAGACTGTTGTCCTTTGACTCTCATTTGTTTTAGAAGGGCATGTTTGTTGGCGGCTGAGAGGAAATTCTTCGTGAAAAAGGCCAGGGCAGAGTCCAGGCTCTGGGGGCAAGATTTATTTGAGCCCAGTCAATTCCTGACAGGGTACCCCCGAAGGACGTAGCATTGAAATTGGAGTAGTCAAGTGCCAGAAAGGTATGGGGAGGTGGAGTTGGATAGTCATTTTTCCATATACCAAGATGAGGGCGTAGTCACTTAAAGAGTCGGCAAAAGTACAGGCCAGCTTGAATCTATTGGGGTTAGACACCAGTAGCCAATCAAGGGTGGTGTGGTTTCCGGATTTTGAATTCAGTCTTGTTGGTTCATGGATCAGTTGGGTAAGCTTGGCCTCTAGCAAGCTAGACTTAATGTCAGTCTTAGTCAAGGGGCCCCAGTGGAGATTAAAGTCACCCATGATTATTTTCTCATGGGGAGGCAGGACAGGGATAAGCTTAGTAAAGGCCTTTAGTGCTTCCGTCGCAATTGTAGGAGGGTGGTAAACACATCCTATTAATAGTGGCTTTGTACCCCCCAGTAGTATTTTTACAAATAGTGTTTCGCAGCCCTCATCCGCCTTTGCTG
Source organism: Neoceratodus forsteri (assembly GCA_016271365.2). Taxonomy (NCBI): domain Eukaryota; kingdom Metazoa; phylum Chordata; order Ceratodontiformes; family Ceratodontidae; genus Neoceratodus; species Neoceratodus forsteri. The sequence goes on from CM057449.1 coordinate 1,073,776,105, forward strand.
GAATCTCTGCTAAGGACATCGTTAGTGATTCCTTAGTATATATGATAACCCTCCAACCTTTTTTCCTATTCTATCTTTTCGAAAGGTTTCAAATCCAGGGATCCTAATCTCATGTGCTAAGATCATGGGTTTGAGCCATGTTTCAGTGATGGCTAATACGTCAGGGGAGTGTAGGTCCGCCCAGGCTTCGAGCTCTTGCAGTTTAGGTCTGAAACTATTAATATTGATATGCACCAGTTTCAGCCCTTTAGTGTTGGTCCAGCAGGGCAGAGAGGGAGTTACATTTGGGATATCTGTGCAGGGCAGACCTTGGTTTGTTTCAATATCCCCTGCTAGCAGGAGCTTTAGGAGAAACCATACCTTCTGGAACGCCTTGGATGGGTTGTAAAGATAGGTGTTTGTTTAATTTGTGGAGTATTGCACAGGCGTAGCAATGAGCATTATTCCCGATACTGTTCAGAATAAGCAGGCTAGGGTAGTGGCTTAATTGAGGATAGACACGGGATAATGAGTTAGTATGAGGCCAGGTGGCAGACTATAATTCACCTCAGAGTTTAACATTAGGTGGTCTGTATATAGTGTAAGAAAGATATAGCCACTCCCCAGAAGTATGCCCAGCACCATGCTTGGTATTATAAATTAATTTCTGACTACCTAGTTTATGATACAACTGGCAGTTTTGTGGGTAGCAAGCAATTTGGTAGGGAGAGAAAGAAATACTTGCCGAGTTGCACAGTAATTTGCAGGTGGTGCAGAAAGGTTGGGATTAGAGAAATCACATGCAGTGATGGCTAAACACCACTAGAGGGGGTATTGGAGTTTTGTATTGGGCACAGTAGCCAGAAGCTCCTTTTGTTATAGTAGCCACTAGTGGACAGCTGTGATAACCTGCAAATGGAAAAGTCACCTGATAGGTTAATTTCAGTCAGGTGCTTTATCCTATAAAAAGGAGTGACAACCAAGGGTGGTGGTGGTGGGGGCGGCGGGGTCCTCACTCTGCCGCTTGCACTTCTTGCTCATCCTGGTCTCCTTTACCTGTGCAGATTTTTCGGTTTGAATTCTGCGCCTTTTGCTGGGGCGATCAGCGTGGGGCTTGGGAAGAGTCCATCGGCAGTGGGGGAGAGCTGCTCGGTTGCCCTCTTGACCCAGAAGGCTCCTGGGGAGCATGTTTTTCTCTGCAGAGAAGGAGGAAAAAGGTGAGGCTTTTATACAGATCCTACACAAAGCAGCAGACTAAAGGAACATTGGGGGTGGGAATCGCATATTCAATGCAGTTAAGGTTATTTTAGCCCAGCCATGGTTAAGCTCATTATAGTACTTTCTAAACAGAGAGCTCAGGTGGAGACAAAGCAGTTTTTGCAGGCACTTGGGTTTGTAAGGTTAAAAGGTGCAAAGGCAGTAGAAGTTTAGCAACTTGGGTAATCAGGAAAAATATTTTCTTGGGCACTACAAGTTTCACTGATTCAGTTTAAAATAAACGTCACGGTCACAGAACGAGCTTACTATAGCATTTGATGTTTCACTATTAAGGTGCTCTGCTACTTCCTTACAATTCACAAGTATACAGGGAGAAAAACTGAGGGAAAAAAACAATCAGCACTCGTGTGGCGACTGAAAATAAAGTTTAAGTCTTTCAGTAAAAATAACTCTGACATTTGCACTCCTCGCTCGTCCTGGTCTCCTTTACCTGTGCAGATTTTTCAGTTTGAATTCTGCACCTTTTGCAGGGGGCGATCAGCGTGGGGCTTGGGAAGAGTCCATCAGCTGTGGGGGAGGGCTGCTCGGTTGCCCTCTCAACCCAGAAGGCTCCCAGGGAGCAGGTTTGTCTCTGTGCAGATTTTTCAGTTTGAATTCTGCACCTTTTGCAGGGGGTGATCAGCGTGGGGCTTGGGAAGAGTCAGTCGGCTGTGGGGGAGGGCTGCTCAGCTGCCCTCTTGACTCAGAAGGCTCCTGGGGAGCAGGTTTGTCTCACTGTCTGTTTGGTATCCTGAGCCCTGTCTGTGACATAACTACTCTGTGTCTCTCTCCAGTATAGTGAAAGTCATTTAGGCTGTATTACACAGCCTGTTAGCCTGTTAGGTGCCCCAAACACTGTCATAGCTACACTGTGTGTGATGTCTCTGCAGCATAGTGAAAGCCACGGCTGTGTCTACTATATCTCATATTTCCCAGTCTAATTCCACTAAAAGGAAGCACAGTGCTGCTGCATGTACAGCTGAAAATGATGTGGACAATATGAATCCTAGCACTAATGAAGAACCTAGCGACAATAAAAATAACATCTCCAGGACTGGCACTTAATGTACTCATGAACCAAAAAAGCATCTTAGTAATGAAATCATAGTAGAGTTTTGGAAGGAACTGAATGGAGTTACTTGTAGAGGTACTGAACATTTTGCCACACGTGCCACATGCCACATGCCGCATGTGCCAGGATACTTCCAGCTGCTGAAGCAGCATGCAAGGACAAAGAGGTATCCTCCTCAAATATAGGCTCAGATGCTAAGGCAACAAATACTGATAAAGATGGTGGTGATAGTGAGAACTGGGAATGGGACAGCCCAGGCTATGTCCCACCTGATGATTATGACACTTTCAGTTCTTCTGAATCTTGCGCGGGAATAAGGTAAGAGTGGATGCAACTTTAAGGCATGAGAGGCAAGTACAGAAAAAAAAATCATATGCCAAACGTAAGAATAAGAACACTTCATGTCAACAAGGAAATGGCATTGCAGGGTTTCCTCCATGTCCATTGACTGTACAAGAAATAGTGTCAGACACTATAGCACAAAGCACAAAAGGTAAAACTTTAGTGTGAAATTTATGTTATATTGACCCTGCAGACTACTCTTGAGCTGTATGCAGTTTGTGCAAAAAGAGAGTCAGTTGTGGTGACAAAGCAGAATATTTTGGAACATCAGTAGTAATATGACATGCAAAGGCAAAAACACCCAATTGATTGGGGCAGGGCAAGGAACAGTGTGGTTGGTATGGGCAGTAGTTGAGGTGGTGGTGGCAGTAACCATAGTGACAATAAACTGGAAGCAGGAACTGACATTAAATCACTTGATGTGTCCTTGCAGTGTTCCCAGGCAAACGTAGATTGTTTTCTTATGACACCATATAGCACTGCAAAATTCCAAAGTAGTATTCCACATGAAAAAGATGTGAAAAATACAGTCTCTCCCAAATTAAAAATATCTCATTATTCGCATCAATTTACAGTAAAAGAAAGTGTTGCAACGACATAAAAATTTACCAGCAAGCATCCAACATGCCAACTGTTAAATAGAGCTATTGCAGAGTAGTTGGCCGATTGTCAGCTCCTTTTTGCTTTTTTGCCCAAAAAGGTTTCCTCAAGTTCACGAACCAGGTTGAACCATGGTACACTATTCCCTGTCGAACATATTTCTTGAAAAATGCTGCTCCACCATTGTATGACTTGATAAGTAGTGCAGTCACTAAGTGGTTGAAACTCTCTGAGGTGAAGCAGGTTCACATAACCATAGATACAGTGTATAGACCAGCAACCAGACAATTGACTGCATGACTGTTACAGCTCATTGGGCAAGTTTTCAGACAGAAAGTAATAATCCCTGCTGTATTGTAAGCAGTAGGAAGCAGGCTGTGTCATGTGTTAGCACTTTTGAGGAAACCACACTGCTGTGAATATTTTGTAGGAGCTGCAAAATCAATTCCAGAAATGGCTTACTCGTATTCCTTATCTAAAGGGTTAATAGTATCTGATAATGGTGTCAACACAGTAAAAGCTGTTGGCAACTACCAGCACATACCCTGTTTTGCACATTGTTTAAATCTTCTTATCCATTGTTTCTTAAATGGAAACAGAAATGTTGAAAATCTTTTAGGTCTTGCTAGGAAAATATGTGGGCATTTCAGCTACTCGGTGAAAGCACAAAAAATCCTGAAGGAGCTGCAGAGACCAAATAAATTACCACTGCATACATTAAAACAGGACATTCCAACCAGCTGGAATTCAACATTTTACATATTAGAAAGGCTTTCTGAACAGAAAAAAGCTATATATGACTATGCCATGCAGAATCAAATAGGTAAAATAGATACCATGCTCAGTTCTAGCATCTGGACTCTACTTGAATCTTTGATTACTTTATTGCCACACGTGATTTCAGTGTGGACAGTGCAACTCTAAGTCAAATTCTTCCTCAAATCAGATTTTTTCACATTTTCCTTGATGGCATAAAGAAAGACTTTCAGTCAAAAGAAGGCACCACCACCGTTATGCTGGCAGATGACTTGTGTCTCAGGCTGCTGACTTGACCAGAGAATAAATGCCATGCTTAAGAATGACACCTATGTGCTGGCTACATTGCTAGATCCCCACTTTAAGTGAAACATTGAAGCCATCCTTCCTGCAGGGGAAAACATTGAGTATTGTAGCGATCTTCTGCTAACCAAATGTGTCATTACCCTACAAACACCATTAACTGCTGTACAGCAGTCATACCCTGCTGAACCATTAGAGTGCGCCACTGTCGCAGACAATAGCACATCTAACCATTCTTCACAATCACCAGTGTCATCAGCGAGGGAAAGGACATCTACAACTACTTGTCAGGCATACTATGATCAGGGTTAGGAAGGCAAATCACGTCTGAGTTGCCTGCAACAACATGGACTAGTAGCTGTAAGAAAAGTGTAGCTGGTTCATCTGCCAGACTGGTAACCGTCTCACACAGCACACTGATCCTGGAGTATTTTGCAGACCATAAGGTAATTGGTCTCAAGAAAGATCCATTACTCTGTTGGAAACAATAGAGAACAGTATGGCCAGATCTAGCAAATCTTGTAATAATGTACCTCGGTGTCCACCTTCAAACATATAGTCAGAATGCACATCCAGTGCAGCTGGAGGAATAGTCACTGACCACAGAACACTAAGAACACTAAGTCTTGCAAATGTTGAACAGCTTACATTTCTGAAAATGCACCAGCTACTACCTCCAGATCACATATAAGTGTACTGAACAGTGAAGGGTCCTAGAACTGACCCCTGTGAAACCCCACTGGTCATCTGTTTATATGTCAGTTGGTTACAATTAATTGTGACTTTTTGGCTCCTAGCCTGCAAACAGTTTGAACTTGTTTCAGCACTGCACAGTATACCTATTGTGATTCTCTAGTTTGTTACCTAAATTCATATGGGGAGCAGTATCAAATGCTTTGCTGAAATCTAGATATACAAATTCCATAGCACTACCAACATTTAATTTCATGGTGGAATTACCCTTACAGAATCCATACTAAGCCAGTGAATCCAATTGATATTTTAAGTTTATGGCAATTTTGTTTCTTATCTTATCTGGAATTGATGTCAAGATCACCATTTTATAGTTCCCCAGTTCTGCAATGGCGCCTATGTTGAAATTGATACCACATTGGCCACTCTCCAGTAAGTGTGTTGCAAATGTTTAATTTGCCCAGCGAATTGAGGCAAATTCATCCACTACACACTATGCATAGCATTTGCTGAAATTGCAGTGAATTTTTCTACATGAATTGATGCAATTGGTAGTTTGTGGCAAATCTGTGCTGTGAATTGCATTATAAAATTTGTTGCAATTGCATAATGCAGCAATTCACATAGTAAAATGCTCACAGTTGTACAACTTAAACTACCCAGATTACAGCAGCATGCTTAACACTACATGAACAAGTATTTTTCCTTAACATCCCACAGAGCTACCCCTTTGTCATCCAGCCCAGTATCCAGTGATATGGGTGAAGCAAGCTGAGCAACTCAAAATAAGTGACTCAATTTGCTCACCCGCAATGAGAGTGAGTATGAAAGGATAGCGAGGTACATGGATAGTAAGGTAGGGAGGACAATATAGTGAGTGTTGAGGAGATTAGTGGGTGTAGAGGGAGGAGGTTAGGTAGTGGGTATGAGCAGGCTGCTACTGAACTGGGTGCCTGGCGTGGCGGTTATGGTGCCCTCCCATGGTGTGCATGGTGCCGGGTTCAGGACTACATGCAGATATGTACTAATTTTAGTTTTTGGTGTTGGTTACTTTATTTTATTTTTTCCACAGCTCCCATTCCCCCCAGGTTGTTCCCCCAACTACAGGTTGTCCCTCCCACAGTGGTCACCTCCTCCCGTGTTTTCTTCTTCCTCCAATGTCCACCTGCCCTGGAGGTGAGAATTTATAGTTTGGGGTTGTGGGGGGGCTTACCCCCAACATGGGGGGTGCGGAGCGTAGCCCCCTGCGTGAAATATAGGTTTGTATTGTCGCTGATATTGTATTCGGTGTAGTGCTGTTCACCACTTTTGTTTTTGGCGTTTAGTAGTCACCGTTATGTGACTTGCCATTTAAAACTTGCTCATATCACATATGACCATACGAACATATGAAATTTGCCAGCAGATAAAGGCCTAGAGGTCTATCAAGTCTGCTCGAATGTGCAGCTAGCTCCCCTTATTCTGCAGCTGCCCCTCCCTTCCACCCTTCCCCTCCATTGACCCTCCCCCTTGCCCTGTCCCAGCCCTTTTGAAGCAGTCCACTTTTCTACTGGATACCATTTCTGCCGGTAACACATTCCACCCAGCTACCACCCTCTCTGTAAAAAAGTGTCTCCTCATTTCCCTCCTGAACCTACCTTCCTTCCTCCAGTCTCATATCATGGCCCCGGGTGTCCTTCCCCTTCCTTACTTGGAACAGCCCCTCTGTACCTGTCTTGTTTATTCCTTTCATGTACTTAAAGTTTCAATCATGTCCCCCTGTCCCTCCTCTCCTCTAGTGAGTACATGTTCAACTCCCTGAGCCTCCTCTTGTATGATATGTCCCCCAGCCCCTTGATCATCTTTGTCGCCCTGTGCTGCACCCCCTCCAGTAACTTAATGTCCCTCTTCAGATACATGCGCCAGTACTGCACGCAGTACTCCGGGTGTGGTCTAACTAATGACCAATACAATGGCAAAATCACCTCCTCCATCCTTGAGGATATACCCCTAGCAATGCAACCCAGCATTTTGTTGGCCTTTGCAGCTGCCTTCCTATATTGTGCCGAGTTGTACATTGACCCTGTAATGAACACCCCTTGGTCCGTCTCCTCTATCTGGGCTAGCTGCACTCCCCCCAGCTGGTAACTCCTCCTTGGGTTCTTCACCCCAAAATGCAGCACCTTGCACTTTTTGGCATTAAACCCCATTTGCCAGGTGTCTGACTAGGTTTCCAGCTTTGCCAGATCATCCTGCAACCCCTGCCATCCCCCTACGTCATCCATCACCACTCCCATCTTGGTATCATCAGCAAACAGACTGATCTTGCTCTTGATGTCCAATGATACATCTGCAATAAATATCCCAAACAACACTGGTCCCAACAACAGGCCCTGTGGAACATTGCTCATCACTATGCTTGGGGATAAGAGCTCCCCTCCTACCACCACCACCCCCTGTTGCCTTCCCTGAAGCCAGTTCTCAACCCATCTCACCAGCTTTGCACCTGCCCCGTGCTTTCTAACCTACTTCCCAGCCTCCCATGTGGCACTGAGTTGAATGTCTTACTGAAGTCCAGATATAGGACATCCACTGCATGGCCCCTGTCCAATTGCCTATTTGCCCAGTCATAGAATTCCACCAGGTTGGTTTGGCAGGATGTGCCACATATGACGCCATGCTGTCTGTTGTCCTGTAGTCCTTTGGCCTCCAGGATGGTGAGCAGCCTCTCCTTCAGGATAGTCTCCATCAGCTTATCCATGATGGATGTGAGGCTCACCAGTCTGTAGCTCCCTGGTTCATCCTTGGGGCCACTCTTGTGGAGGGGCACCACATGAGCCATGGAACCATCCAGTAAATATGCAGTTCAGATGGACTCACTGCATATAGGTGGGGGTGATATAGAAAGTTTCACAGTAAGCTCCTTCTGGATTTATTGATGCATTCCAACAAACTCTATTGCCCTCCTTACATTTACAACTGTTAGTCATTTTCAGCTTCTTATAGTGTTACATATATATCTTGAAAAATGTCATTATGTTCCACCTGAAATCATTTTTACTTTTCGATATTACTCCAGCCCTTTCCTATGTGAATACTAAATATGGTACACATTCAGACACTCTACCATCTGTCTGTAATATGTTAAGCCACTTGTTTCCTGATCATTAAGTGAACCAAAGTACTTGGTATGTTCTCTTATCATTCACGTATTTCAAGAATGTTTTTGTTATATTTTTTTTCTTTTATTATGATTATTATTATTATTGAATTTAGCCTCTTGTTTTTTTTTGCTCTGACTTTACATTTGCTGTCTCAGTTTGTGTTGTGCTGTCTGTTTTCACTGGTTCCATATACAGTACTCTTCCCGTAGATTTTTTTTTTCTGCCAGATTACTTCAAATACTTAATTTACCAACAGCACTGGTCTGTATTTTTACTGCTGTGCTTATGTCCAGGGTCACTGGAAAATTACACTCGCAATTTGATTGCAAAATCTACATTCTATGAAACAAATCTGCAATTACTTGCAACTTACTGAGTTTTTGACTGAAAGTGTATAAAAATATTATCATGCTCAAGGAAAAATATTCAAACATACTGACAGTTTGGCATTCATACCTGGGTTTGGCTAAAACAATACAGTGTAGGATGAAGAGGGGTTCTTTGTGACTCTGCTTTCATCTGATTCACTTCCCTGATTTGGTTTAAAAATCCTCTGGCCAGTATTAAAAATGTTTATTTTATTTGTAATTTTTTCCATATTCTGTGTATCTACTTTCTGCACCAACTGCTCCTCTCCTACTGCCCCCCCAGCCCTGCCACCTGACTTCTCTGGGATTTACCTTCCCACCGTTATCCTCTGCTACAAGACTATGGGGATGCTCAATTACCAGTATGGGGCCTGCGAGGGTTGGTCATCATCTTTCAGCTTGGGGGGGGTTCTACCGGTTTTCTGCCCTAAGCCCACATACTGTACATGCAATGGGCATGATGTTTGAGTTCCACGTCCATGAAGATGCCCCTACATCTTGAACAGGGGTTCCCTTCCCATTCTGGTGGTGTCATATGTGCTGTCACCCAGCTGCCACTAGGTGGCAGACCATCAGCGAGCTACACTAACCACTGGCCTAAGGGAAGAGAACAGTCCTATGGATGCTCAATCCTCACACTCCCAGCCAGCCCCCAAGCAATCTGAGTCTATTCCCCAACCCAGGTTGCCAGCATGGTAGGAGGTAAGTCACATGGTGTCTCCACCCTCCATGCCACTCGGCTTGCTATTTGTAATTTCTCTTTTTTTTTTTTACCAGGAAAGGCACACTAAGCTATTATAGCTTGTTTCCAGGTATGTACTTGGGGGTGGGTTGCACAGACCTGTTTTATTGATGGTAAAATTTTTGGCAAGGCACAGGAGGAACTTCCCTGCTCTTCTTTAATAAGTGGCATGGGATCTTCATCTTCCACCTTGACAGTGACCAGAGATAGGCAGATGGGACCTTGGTTTAATGTCTAATCCAAAGGATGGCACCCCACCATTTCAGTCCCCCCTCATACTGCACCATGGAATCAGTTATGGATATTACCCCAAGTACCAAGTGTAAGGCTGGGACCCACAACCTTCCAATCTTCTAGCTCCAGAGGTGAGCCAGTGATTGTTTAGCTCTTTGTTCAAGCCAACTGCTAAAAACTTTTTTCTGCCACAGAGACAGAAGCAGTAGATGTGATTAAAGGTACAAAGTGACCCCTTTCACATAAAAGGAGCACCAACTACAATGCTTCTTTGAGTGGTATATTAGGGTAAGGGATCCTTGTATAAATACTTTCATTCTGAATGCACTTTAATTCAAATATCTGTGGATTTTGCATGGCCCTACTGATTATAAACTTGAACGTGCTTCTGAGAGACTTGGTGACAGTGATCCCTCACATAATACTCTACCACTTACGTGCTCACCAGAAGACTGCAAAAACATGTCTATCATTCCTGAAAATAAGCTGATAAAATAGATAAGATATGCATGAATACAGTACCTTCAAATAAATCACTGCAGCCATAGTAAAATATGGGAGTTGTGCATTACAGACTATTATGAACTGAGGATCATAAATAGAGGAATCTGATTGGCCAAGAGCTCTTTGAAGCTGTGATGATATCGGGCTACATCATCATGGCTTCAAAAAAGTTCTGGCACCACCAGCCTCTTTGCTCTCTACTATCCGAGAACTATTTTTCCAAAATGTACTCCTACACCACCTAAAAGCTCATTCATAAAATGTTTTAAAACCTGTTTGTTTTATTGTTTTTATTTATAAAACTTCAAACTCAGTTCATAATAGCAATAAGTCACTCCAGGGTATGGGATATCATGGGATATCATCACTCCTTGGGTGGTTGGATGCACTCGGCCTGCAGCCCCATGCCCAACCACCCAAGGCATGATGATATCCCATGACATACCACACCCTGTTGTGCCTTATTGCTTAATTATATAATGTAAGGATATTGGTATGCTTTTAATATATGATTTTAGAAATGACATGATGGAAACTTTCAAGTACCTCAAGGAAATCAACAAAGTCCAAGAGGTTAGCACCTTTCAGAAAAAGAGATGTGCAAGAACAAGGGGGCACAATTTTAAGATAGAGGGGGGATGGCTCTGGGGCAATGTGAGGAAGTATTTTTTCACAGAGTGGGAGGTAGACACATGGAATTGCCTTCCTGAGAAGGTCATGGGGTCCCAAACAGTGGCAGAATTCAAAAATGCATGGAACAGACATAAGACTATTCTAGTGGGTGATAGGAAGAAATAGGCTGTTGGTTAACTAGAATCTGCAGCTTATGCAATCAGCAGGGAAATGGGCAGACTGGGTAGGCCAAGCAGTCCTTATTTGCCATCAAAGTATGTGTTTCTATGTTTAAATCTACAATACAAATTAAGAACAGCAATCATTTTAACAAATTAAACAGCTTTCTAATAAGAACGTGAATTGGCACCCCGGTTAACTGTTTATTTATTTTGTGCACCAGATTAGGCACATAATAGAAGGAGCACCGAGAGTATCTATTAAACAAGCTTCATTACTTTACTTCTAGAGACTGAAAGAATATGTATCATCATAATTTAGTTGATATTGATTGATTGTGAATTACTACATAAAATCTAGTTAGTCCTGTAAGACATATGTGATTACAATGTTTAAAAGGCATACAACATATAAATGGATTTAAAGTACTATTCATTTCAAAGCACAAACTTTCCTTCATGTGAAAGCATATAAAAGGAGCAATGTATGTATCTAACAATTTATGCTGATCAGGAGATGCTACAGAAAACAATTAAAGATTTTAATTGGGAGCACTGAGGATGTATAGTGAACCCCTGCAATTTCCCCACAAGTTTTGCAAAACAAAACTCTGCATTTTTGGGAAAACGTTTCCGCAATGTTCCAGTGATTTTGCTTATGTCACTAAGGAATTCTGACTTGTTTTAAACAGTCCATGTGTTTTTAAGTGTGTCTCACTGTTTCCCTCTGTTGCTGAATGTAGATGTCTGTGAGCTTGTCTTCCTGAAGTACCTGTGCTGTGAACTCCCTCATCAACATAAAATCAATCTTATGCTGGAGAATGGTGCAGAGAAAGACAAAAAGAGTTTGCATTTACTGTGTGTATTGCTTTTTATTTACACTATATCCCATAGTGATTTACAAGCAACCAGAGACTGGTATTACAGTGACTGTAAATGTGTAGTGGCACCAAAGGAACAGGTAATTCCCTTATGTTTTCTCTGATCCCAGTCCTTACTCAGGAGAATGAAGCCCCTCAGGATCACCACTGCATCTGATTTCATAGCTTCCCCACTTAACTGGCCCTCATACCACACTGAGTTGTTTGACAACTTGTAGCACACTCCCAGGGTGACTTTTTTGCCTTCATTTTCCTCTGGCTCTGCCCAGATGGACTCTGTGACACAGTTTGTCACTTTACTGTCCTCCACATGACTCCCTTCCTTCCTTATGAAAAGAGCCCCCCCCCCGAGAAAATTAAGGTACGATTTACACTATTGCAAACGGCTGTGAAACATAATTGATCAAGTATGTGACAAGCAGAAGATATACCAGATTTGGGAAAATCTATAACACTAAAGTTATAAGCTATTAAAATTACAATTCCAAGAAATACAGCAAAAAGAGAAAAATATCCGAAATGAAAGTTCTAAGCCATTCAAACTACAGTCCCAAGGAATGCAGCAGAAATGAGAAGAAATCAGAAAGATCCAAAGTGAGAGCTGAGGAAGAAAGAAAGGGGGCAGGGAAGGGAATGGAATAAGAAACAGAATTAGAACTAAGGTGGAGGACCATAGAAGGAACATAATTACCGCAGATTACAGTACATAAAAATAGATTATTCCAAATGTCACACACTATATTATACTGTACGTCAAAATGTCGCCTCAAAGCAATATTATGATGTTTCTGATATCTGACTGGATAGTTCCATTTCAAATGTGCGTACCATCTCCAAGTACGTGAAAGAAATAGACAAAAAGGTTAAACAAAAGGCAAGATGTCAATCAAGGCACTCCAAGCATTTTTCATTGTAAAATGTATCTTTACTTTAAAATATCAAAACAGAACAATAAATACAGAACAAATATATCCCAACACATACAGCTTTAAAACAAAACAGGTTTTTAAAGGTACAAACTAAGCTCTCTTATCCACATAACACTTCTCTCCTATAGTGCTGATGTTGTCCTTCTTCTCTCAGTCAGAAATATTGTCTTGTGTGTCTCTGTCAAGCTTCTCTCAGCAATTAAACACAGTTCTGAGCCGGCCTTCTCTAAGGTCACCAAACTCTGCCTTGGTGTAACAAAAATCTATATTTTATATAACACAGGATGTCTAAATAAAATATTTAAAAAAACATAATAGGTGACCTCACTTACTTTCCTCTCCTCAGGTTAGAGAACCTTGACCTGATATAATAGACTGCTGGGGGGGGGGGTCTGATGTTTATGAATCTTTGGTTAGATGTAAATTGTGTGTATGACAGGGTGTTCCACCAACATGAATCTAAGTTCATATGTAGTAATGTTCTCCATTGCTAAGGGATTCTTGGAGAAAAATGTCAATATGTGATTTCAGTCTTTTGGTGGAGTTCTCCTCAAGGTGTCTGTAACTAATAATATCATCCAGTTGTCTTTAGATCTCTTCTTCGTATTGCTGTTTATTGAGGATGACAATTTTGTGACCCTTATCAGCAGTGTTAATCTCAATAGTATTCAATTTTTTAAGACTTAAAGTGCTTGTTTCTCTGCAGATCTTAAATCTGGAGGATAATATTTCCATCTGGAAGATAGATGCTTGTCAACTTCCTGAAGGACAAGGTTCTGATATGTTAGTAATGTTGGAGATCCAGCAGCAGACAGACTGAAGATGAAATGGAGTTTGACTTTAGGTGTTCTGGACCAAGTCTGTGAGTTTTGTTCCAATAGGGACTATGGGCAAGATGTGGATCTAAATGTGTAATACTGGGTCAAAAGTATCAGCTCTGATACAGTCTGATTCTACCAACAGTTCTGGTAGTGCCTGAAGATTTTCAAAGTCGGAGATCTGTTCTAGATTTCTGTGACCCATTGTCTCTTTTCTTACATAAAATTGATTTGGATTTAGCTTTCTAAAGAAGCACTTTAGTTTAGTTAATTAAAGGGACACTGTCAACCCCCTTAGGCCACAAAGTGTCCCTAGTTTAAAAAATACATTTAATGATTGCCAACATTCTGTAAAGACTGCTGATGAAGCTGATAGTTTGATTCTAACTCTTGTTTCTTTAAAAAAGTGAAAACAGACTGTCCATCATACTGGTGTTACCACACAAAAGCAGGTTTGTTTACATTTCTTGATCAGCTCCAACTGCATCTTTCCTGGACTTGGAAACATCCCCAACACAGTCTACCCACTTATAATGCAGTGGGAGGAAAGGAGCCTAATGAATCATGAGTAACTGCACTGTTTGGGGGTGTTTCTAATGCTCAGTAAGTATGCAGTAAGAACAGCTCTAGGATTGTAAACAAAATAAGGTTATTTATAATATACATTAGCATGCATTCCAGTTCTACTAAACAAGGAGAGAGACAAAACAAACAGTAACATCAATGAATTTTAGAGAAGGTAAGTAATCATAAAATGCAGGTTGTTAACTAGAAACAATATGATGAAAAACAATTTGACATTGTCCCTTTAATTTATTTTACCAGGATAAGGCTCCATTGAGCAAGCTCATTTTAAAGGAGGTCCTGGGAAGGACAGTATACACCATGATGATCATGATACATACATAGATATGTAGCACAATCGTTTTACAATAAGTACAGTTCCAAGCATTTAAGATACAGGAAAAAATACGAGGTACAGTATAACTTAACAGAGTAGACTAATATCTGTAGGAGAAATGGAAAATTCAGAAAACTTTAGAACATCTTTTGAAAATGTAACAAATGCAATCCTGCATTCATTTCCTATACAAGAGTGAGCTATCAGGTAACAGCACTTAATAACATGGGTTCCAAAAATCCTGTATTCTGATTCGTCCAAACAGGTCACCTGACCATTAATTAATCCCTGATATACCCACAGTTGCATGTTCACAGGGTTTTATTTTAACATTTCTTTAGGTAAACCTCTAAACCAACGTTACCCATGTTATAAGAGGATTAATCTACTCCAGGGTATGGGTTTACTGAGCATTAATCCATGCCTGGGTGGTTGAAGTTACTTGGCTTTGCCTCTTGACTCCAACACACACAAACACACCCCGCACACACACACACACACACACACACACACACACACACACACACCCTAGGCATGGATTAATGCTCAGTAAACCCATACCTTGTCATGGGTTAATCCCTTCATAACACATACATCATTTTTTGCATAGGTTTCAATCATAGAGGTAAATACATAGCAGCTGACCACGCCAGTGATTTTAAGAGATTTCTGTAACCAGTTCCATGTGGTTGGAATGGCACAGCTTATTGCCATTTTGCCATAATGGGTGGAAACCTTTGAAGTTTCCAACAGTATATAACCTTTTTTTCTTGGTGAATATGCACCGCCTGACGTTGTTAAATAGCATTCAGATATGGTTAGGGGCTTCCTCAGTGAGTACTTTAAAGGCCCAGTTGCACAGTATGCATTTTCAGCCTTCCAGTAGCTAGAGAAGACCATCCAAACAACTCATATAAATTACATTGATGAGTATTAGGTGTTATATTGGTAATAAATCTAAGGGCTCTGTGATACAGGACATCCAGCTTATGTAAGGTATTGTCACAAAATGGCCAAAAGGTTAAGTCAGCATAACCTAGGAGAGGTAGGAATATAGTTTGCATTAGTCTCTTCCTGATGTACTATGGAAAGAAGCATTTGTTTGTAAAGAACAATCCTAACCTGCTTCGTAAATTTTTATTCAGTGCCTCTATTTGCACTGAGAAGAATAATTTGTAATCTATCCATAAGCCAAGATATTCGAGGCTCTGTTCTACTTTAAGTGATTTGCCTAAGAGGGTAGTTATGTGTGGGACTGTAGTTGGTGACTGAAAAAAAATTGCTTTGGTTTTAGCCACACTGAGGAGTTTGTTTTAGTTGAGGTTTAATTGCAATGTGTTTAACTCTAGTTGTAGTTTTCAGATCACTTCCGGTAGGCTGGGTTTAGAGGTGTACAAGTATGCATCATCTGCAAAGAGGTGAATGGAAGCTTTATTAATATTCCTGCTTAAGTCATTTTTATAGATTGTAAATAGGAGGGGCCCAAGGATTGAGTCTTGTGGTACTCCCTTATGGGTGGGTGCACAGGAGGAGAATGAACCCTCTGCTTTAATTGCTGCTGTCTGCCTATGAGGTAGTTTTTTAACCACAATCCTGCAACTTTGTCAGCCCCAATACTTTGCAATTTCTGTAATAGTATGCTGTGGTCTACAGTATCAAAGGCCTTGCTCAGATCTAAGAAAACTGATCCTGTAATACATTTTTTATTTATTACTGTAAGCCAATCATTGGTGACTTTTGCTAATGCTGTGCTTATGCTAGGTTTGGGCCTGAAACCTGATTGCGATGGCATAATGAGGTTGTACTGCTCTATGAAATCGCACAACTGAAGGTGTACTAACTTTTCAAGGAATTTAGCCAACACTGGTAGTATTGATATTGGTCTAATTAGATAATGTGTATGCATCGCCTGACTTGAACAATGGTATAATATTGGCTGACTTCCATATTAGAGGAAGTCACCTATGGCCAAGGATAGATTGAATATGTGGGTGATGGGCACTGTGGGTTGTTTATATCTGAGTTTTAGAAACACGCGGACTGATGTCATCAGCTCCTGCACTTTTTTTGGTGTCACTACATTGTAGCATGTCTTCGACCTCTTTGTAGTTGACTGGATGAAAAGAAAACTGATAGGCTGGTTTGTTTGGTGTTACAGAATTATCATAAATGGGGGTGGAGTAGAATAATGCAGCAGAAACTTTAAATCAATATAAAGCTGAAATTCATCAACTTTAGGGTCCAGAAGTAAAGTCAGTCCTCTTTGTAGTACACTGATTTGTTGGGGTGTCAAAAGAAGCATCAGATAAATTTACCTTATCAGTGGAGTGGTGGCTCTGATTTCAATCAAATTCCTAGCATACTAAAAACAGTATGTTAACAAATGTGGCGATTATTTTCTATGGCACACACAACTGCACTCTCCAAACAATGACATCTAAATATATGAAGTGCAGGGGCAGAGCACTCATACCAGGAAGTGGACGTGATGGTGCAGCAGGACCAATTTATGATCCCTTCGCCTACTTGCAGGATTACAAATAAAAATATAAGAATATGCCAGTTTCCCTTTCGTGGGTAAGTCTACCACTGGAGCTTGAGGGGGGTTTGCAAAAGAACACAATAGGTGCTCTTTAACACTATTGTATTTAAATGAGCAGCTACACATTTAGCCACACCCCTTGATTAAGCGTTCCATTAATAACACAAAGTGCTGAGACATGGAGCAGTCTTTCTTCTGAGTGTAATAAATCTGTGATTGGATAAGCCTTAAACACTTTTTGTGAGTGAATTTTTATCTTCTGTACATTGAGTGCTGCTGTTGTGCCCTGCTTTGCTATCCTTCATAATACTTTGCATCCCTTTATTCTGTTTTCTCTGTAATATTCTTCCTTCCACCTGGTTTCTGTAAGTGCCACTATGCCCTGGCATTCCAACAGTATTGTGCCTTCAACACCCAACATTCTGCTGGCTGCAGTTCTCATGTTGGCCTGCATGCAGGTGGAGATGGTGGATAATTTATGCTTCCTTGCCACCTCCACCCTGCTTATGAGGGTCTCCCCTATTCAAACTCCAATGTTCTGCTGTCCTTCCTTCTGTGTTTCCTTGTATCAGTCTCCTGAACTTGGTGATCCTCTCCATCACCCCTATCCCTTTATCTTCTAGTTTCAGTCCCCTTTGATTGCCCCATCCATTATGTGAGCCAGAACCCCCAATCCCCCCACCAGTACAGGTGCAGCCCTTTCTTGAAAAATAGGTGTCTGTTTCTCAAAAGCCCTTCAGCAGGCAAGAAAACAAAACCTTCTGTCTTGCACCAGACCCTTAACCAAGCATTAGCCTGCCTAATAGCCCACTGCCACTCCTCACTAGTGCCAAGAGGATATCATAAAAGAATGCCTTATATATATTTCCCTTCTGGAACACACCCAGTTCCAGCACTGACTTCCTCATGTTCTTAGGACTTACGCTCCTTATGTTGTTTGAGCCAGCATGGATAAAAATGGCCTGCCCCCCTTCAGTTGCATTGCTTGGCCCTGGAATTCACTCACTGAAACTTAATTATGGGCAGGCAAGCCACATCACCCGAGTAATGATCCTGGTCCAGCAAGACCTTCCCACCTCAGCCACTTCCCTGACAATGGAGTCTCCAGAGACTACCACCTTCCAGCCCCTTACCCAGACTTGGTAGGTCCAGTATCCTGGTACCTGGAGTGCCCCAACTAACCATGGTTGCTTGTTGGCCATGCTTCAACCTGGCTGGCCAGAAACTAATACCTGTTCCTGGTGTCCACTGAGGACTGTGTTCCCTTAAGACACCTGCTACTTCCTTTCTAACTCTGATCCATTCCCTAACCATTCTGCTAGACTTCACAGTCCCAGTCACCTGGCATGCTACCTTCCCCTGAAAACCACCCCCATCAGGCCTAACACCCAAGCTCTAGCCTTCTCACCCCATCCTCCACAGCTGTCTACCCATTTCCCTGTGCCCTGATGCTGCCTTCATCTGCTACTAATGTCTAACAATATACCTCATGAGAGTGCTGCCCACCCTATAGTTGCAACAGATGTACAAGTACAGTATAACCCCAGATCTGCATAGGCAGGATTTCTTACATTGTTCAGCCCTTGCACCACACCAGATGTCCTTTTGTACTGGTATTCTGGACACTAGTCTACTCACCCTCCCCATGTCCCCTCAGCAGCAATTCTTCTTTTCTTTACTCCCATGGAGCAGCCAGTTACAATTAAAAACCAGAAACATGCCTATCCAGAGCACTGACCAACTTGCAATGACTGCACATGTAGCCCCACACCCTCTGTAGGTGGGATGGCACACATCATGCATTCTTGGCAACACTCTAGACACACATCCGTTCTCTCTGCTAAACCACACTAATAAAATCAGTTTGCTCCCTGACCTACATTCACTTATCCCAACTTACACTCAGCCCATACAAATACCATTTGTCTCCTGACCATTTTCCTCTAGGATCACTTGCTGCTGACTTGCTCACTGTCTAACTGATAACGCAGTGAGCACCAGATGGAACACATTATTTGTAAGTCAGTTGAACTCCTTTCCCAGTCAGCCACTTACTTCACAGAAACAATAGTAATGACTCAGAACACAATTGGCTGTGATATTCTAAGCAGCTGTTTTCCCGTTTACTAAATTTTAAAGAATTGATGAAAAAGCACTCAAATGAATATCAATCTGCCCACACTGCAACTTTAAGCATTAACATTAACATGTAAAAAATATGCTTATGTAAAAAAGGTGATGTGTTTGAATATTTGGCCAATTACCCAAGACGTAAGAAATAAGACACAACGGTGTGCTGGTTGTTATGTGATAAATGCATGCTCAGGAGCAGCTGTTCCTACAGTATGTGCACTTTTGCTGTCTGAGCTTCAGATGGCAGCCAGCAGAGGTGGTGTGAGCAGTGTTGTGCCCGTTGTTGTTCACTACTCTGCCTGCCAATGGCAGCAGGGTTATTCAAGTGGGTCAGGCCCTAGACAGAAAGGAGGAGGAATGGGTGCCTTGTTTGATAATAGTGATCAGTGTGGGAGGGGGGCTACTACTGGACTATCAGGGATCTCGATCTCTACATGACAGGGATTGAGGAAGAAGGGGGTACCACATGACTACTTGGGATTTAAGTCTCTAAACAATGGAGGTTTTAGCAGGAGGAGGGTACCATTAGACTGGCAGTGATTTCCTTGTTAGGAAACAAGGATCAGGTAAGAGCTGGGTTAACAGCCTAGACTATGCACAATGCCTCTGCACATACTGTACAAATACATTGTGTGGAAGCATTGGGCAGAGGTGCTAATAGCCACATAATGACATGAAAGTGGCCCCTTAGAACCTTGCATGCCATGTATGAATATTAACATGCCAGCCTCTGAATACGACACCTAGGAACTAAGGTACTAATTCTTTTGGGTCATACTATCCCCTTTGCTCCTGGGTGTTTGTTGCTAGCAAGGGCCTGTAGTAGCAACACACGTACAGTATGTTTGTAACCCTGGCACCGGTATCTGAAAGGCTACACTTCCCCTGCCTTGATGTCTAACCAAGTTTGAGGGGCCTGGGTTCCTAAGATAACCTTAAACTGGTTCTTTCCCAAGATAAAATTGTGCAGTGCCTCCACCCAGAGTATACTTTTCAGTGGGTAAGCTTACACTTGGTACAGCCCTCCTTTGATGCTGTACCCACCCACATTACCAGTGTGCCACCCCAAGCATGACCCAATAGACATTTCCCCACAATTAGACATGGCTGTAATTAACTATCTATTAATAATATGTTCATGAGACAGAATTGTGCAAAAACATCAACCAACAGTTTATTTGCATGGGGAAGGATTAGGATGGGTGAATTGGAGTAAAGGTTAAGTTATTTACAACATTTACATTTGGTTAGATTGGATAATTAGTTTAGATTAGTTCAACTGACACTAAAACACAAAAAGCATTTGGCATTTTACCTTTATGCATCAATTACAGTGGCCACCCACCAACCTCTAAGGTAGTCAGATCCCTGGCTATCTATCGGGCTAGCTGCAATCAGAATGTTAACACAATTAGCCGAAAACAGTAGCTCATACCCACATTGGTACCAGTCCCCAAACTGTATAAGACCCCGCAAT
Source organism: Neoceratodus forsteri (assembly GCA_016271365.2). Classification (NCBI taxonomy): domain Eukaryota; kingdom Metazoa; phylum Chordata; order Ceratodontiformes; family Ceratodontidae; genus Neoceratodus; species Neoceratodus forsteri. Next base: position 1,073,796,570 of record CM057449.1, read on the forward strand.
CCCCCACATTTACCTGGGTACCCAGCAATTAAAGTTTTTAAGGTGCAGGCCTGTTACTCAGTGCAACAGCTGTTGGCCGGCTGTTGGGGCCCTTGAGAGAAGAAGGATGATTAAACATATGCAACACACTCATAAAACTCAAAAGCAATTGCATCCATGGCTGGATGGCCCAGTCTATTTAAACACTTTAACTATGTACATGTCCCCTATAGTTAACAGGGCATGGACCCTACAGACTCACAAATCAGAAGTCATCATTGGTTAGTCACATTCAGGCTATAAAAAAAAAGGAATAAGGTGATTACAGCAGGCTGACTCTGTCTCTGGAAACAATGAGGCTGGCAAAGGCTTACAGCCAGGTACCCCATTTCTGATTGCAGGATGTTGTAGCTTTTGCAGGTGGAAACACAACACTCCTTGCTTCATTTGGCAGTGCACCCCTCTCTGGGCTGGAGTCACTCACTGGCAAGACCAGGCTGGGACCGGGGCTGGCACGTCTCAACCTCAAGTCTGGGCTTTACTCCTCAGGGGAAATGCATATGGCAGTGTCCTAGGTGGTACACTACCAGGCTATGTCCCAAGCCTAATCTGATGGATACGTTGCACTCAGCACATTTACTAATCAGCTCATTTATATGTTTCAGTTGTCATATTAAGCATTCATGGTCACTTTTCCATGTGCCCAACAAGGCAGACATAGACCCTTTGCCAGTTGGCTAGAACTTTAAAACCATGCTGCACTGCCAATGATTTTAGGGACAAGCACCCACACTCCTGCATGGGGTGTGCAACTGGAGCCTGAGTTATGGCTCTCACAGCAGATTACGGGACACAGTCTTTCAAGCAAGGGTGATTTCCCCTAAGGCTAAGGCTGACCTAATTTCTCAAGTCCATTCCAGACTAATTCTCTTTCACAGTACTGTACTTTGATTAGGTAATTTAAAACAGTTACTGAAGTTTCTCTCAAGCATATTTCACAAAATCTTAGTCTTTTGTGGCCATTGCTGGAGTTCACAGCTCCCACTGGATGTCACAATCATTACACAAGTCTCTGTTGGCAGTGCTGGAGTTAGCAGCTCCAAATGGACAAAAATACTGGACCTCCCAGGCAATGTCAGGAAGAACCACGCACTCTGGGTACTCCCCTTCAAACTCTGTAGGCACCAATCAAATCAGACACATTTATATACTTAAACTGGACCCTTCTCTGGTCACTAAATGTCTGTCCACCCTTTCTATGCTTTGGTTAAACGCAGGGTGCAGACAAACAGTCACTATCAGTATGGTCTGGGCTTCACTGCCCCTCAAAGATTTCTCACACTTGCACTTGAAAGAATCAGTTTACTCACACAAATTACTTACGAAATGGCTTTCTTTTCTCTGAGGTTTCATGCTTTCTTCTGCACTCTCATTGCTCAGGTAGAACATGCGTGCAGCTTTCTCACAGCTGAAGGTTCAGGTTCACCCACATTTTTCCAAAAGCATAGAAAGGTACTGACCAGCCATGGAGGACAATTTCTGGCAGGCCCCAGGCTAGCAACTTCTGTTGCCTGAAGCCACTGGTCTCTTTGGCAGAAGAAAAGCTCCCTCCCTGAGGAGGGGCTTGCACTGCAGTGATAGGACCATTTTGGAGCAAAGGGCCTGAGCCCTCACCCCTGTGGGGGGCCTGCACTGAAAAAAACTGCTCAGCCTGGAAAACACAATATTATAAAGGAGCTCTTTTGGAGCTCCTGATTGGCTGAAGCTACTTGCTGCTCCCACAATAAGTGTCTGAACCTGCTTGTCAGTTCTTAAAATGAATATTCATTAGCCTCACTCGATGCACAATTGACTTCCTGTTTTGGCGCCTGAATTAGGTCACTGCAATTTCCCCACATGCCTTTTGCAATGTCCCATGAGCTCTGGCAAAAGTCCCACAAGTCCTGGTTTGAAATCCTGGCTTTCTGATTGGCTGTTGCTGCACAGAAATGGCTGCTATTACATACAGTCCCTTGGCAGATTACCACAGTCCCAACTTTAACATCCTGGTGCAGCCAAAATATTTACTTTATTAAGTTGCTTGCCCCATTGTCCAATAGTCCCTTGTGTGCACTCTTGCTCAGTGCTCAGACTGAATATTTTATTTTAGTCTTTAGCCTGTTGCTACTGCCAAAATTTAGAGCCACCTTGCAGCAGGCATGCAATCCATCTGAGTCCTGACTGCTTAACTCTGGTGCAGCCAGGAAATCTATTTTATTTTATTTAACTTATTTTCCCCTTCACTTCAGTAACCCCTTTGGTGTCCATGGCTGCTGCTGCTTCTATTTTACATTTATGTACATTTTGTCATTGTAGCAATCACCAAAACTTGCAGCCCTCAACACAGGGAACAGACCTGTTCATGAATATTAATGCACCAATTCATTAATATTCATGGAGTTGGGTCTGTACCACTAGCGCACATGGGACTCTTTATTTAATTAATTTAATGGCTCCCTCCAGGCTATCCAAGTCACCAGTCCCACCCAGCATCCCACGGGGACTGGGACTACTGGAGGAGTCATCTGTTGATCGCGGTTGTGGCCTGAATTTAAAGCGTACCTGTTTGCGCTTAAGTGAGACCGTCAGCCTGCCTAAAATGCCAGCAGCCCATGATCCTGCTCCGCAAGTCCTGGGGGCCAAAATGGCATGGGAGTAAATTGGGGAACTGGGGACACATTCTTGACCTGGAGCTGTGGTGGAGAGAATGGGGGAAAACTGGGGAATGCCCACAGGCATCAGGAGGCAGACAGCATGCGCTCCAAGAATGGGAGTAAACCAGGAGGAACAGGCAGCTAGGTAAGCCCCCATTTGGGGAGGGAGGTTACATGTTCTTTGCACTGCACTACATCAGTAAGATATTCATATAGGCAGTGCATGCTAGACAAGACACGTTGCCTGTATGAATATGGCCGTCTGATGGCTGTGTGTTGTGTTTTGCATGGCACTATTTTTGTGTGGCACAAACAGCCATGGCTTAATATAGAGGCCTAAGTGCGCTGTGTCCTGACTGAGGAAATGAGTCCTAAAACATTGGTTGTTACTCCATAAGGACATGGGTGCAAAATCTTATCAGGCAATCATTACACAGGAAAGTCCACACACATTTTGCAAGGCTGCTTAAACAGCAGGGCCCAATTTTCAAGTGATAATAAGAAATTCTTTTGAAATAATCTTCCCTTGTACTGTAGCTTAGCCAGTGCCCCCCAATGAATTTCACTGTACTTCTTTTACTGAACCCATACATTGAGTTAAACATTCAAGTGTCACTCAGTTTGCACACATCAGATCAACTCATATGTCTTTAAATGTTATGAGGGAGTTCACAGAGCCCCAGTAAGTAGTCTAATAAGCCACAAAAAGGTGCATTTGCTAGAACCACAGGTCTATCTTGAAGGTACACTTAAAAAAAAATAATACAGCTAGAAAATGTATTTCATCCATGGATCTTTCTTTAGCAATGATCTATAAAGTAAAAAGTGAGCATAGGCATTGGAGGTTTTTGAAATATGTATTGTACCCTGCATGCTATAAAACATGAAACTTTATCATCAAAAGAAGCCACTGCAAACTAGATGGAAACCAGTCAAAAGCAACCACAAACTCTGGGCCAAACCAAAAGGGCCTGCTTTAAACAGTTCCATATCATCACTGTACATGCTACAGTTCCCAGTATTAGAAACATATTCTTTCCATGGCACTTGATCAATTTTCTGATGCTTTCTTAGCTTACTGTGAAAAATGAAGTAACAGTTCAGAAATCCTAAATCTCAGTAAACTGGAATGGGGGGGTTCTTTTTGCTCATTCCAAACATTTATATTGTGTTTATTTAACAGAGAAGGCTCCATCAGATTGCAATTTGTCGCACACAGTGGCGATGGTGCAGCTGAGAGCAGATTTACCAAACTGTGAGAGACACCGCGGAACTTCAAGGAGAATGAAATTATTTTTCCTCAGCAGATAAGGACTGGTATTTTTTTTACAGAGCTTTGTAATATGGGGTTTTAACACCTTGCAAGTCCATAAGAAAAGATGTTTTAGCCACCTTGTTGTTAGGGAGGGCCAGCCAACTGTAGAGTACAGAGCACAATGGTGGGTTCTGGGGACAAGGTTGGTTATAAATCTGAGTGCCCTGTGGTACAGCATATTCAGTTTGGCTAAGCATGTGATACGTACCATAGAACACTGACTGATGATCAGATTAGCATATTCTATGACCAGGAGAAATGTGGTTTGAACCAGTCATTTCTGTGTGTCAACAATGAAAGACCATTTTTTTCTATAATAGCAGACCAATGTAGCATGGAGTTTCTTACATAGGGTCTCAATGTGAGTAGTGAAAGACAGTTTGCTAACTAGCTATAGACCCAAGTACCGGTAATTGTCCACCAGCTCCAGAGAACCCCCTAATGATGTACTAATAGTCAAAAAGGAGTACAAGGAAGGAGGGACCCTTTTGTTGAAAAAAGCATTACCTGAGTTTTAGTGTCATTGAATAACAGTTTTGAACAGATAAGGTTAAGCTGTAACCTAATGAATTTGGATTGGAGATGACACGATACTGCTTTAGTGGTGGGTCTCGGAATTAGAGTCTGTCAAAGTGCTCCCTCTTCGTTACACAGAGCACTTCACATATTGTACCCCGATCTGCGTAGTGCTATGTATCGCAAAATGAATTACTCTGCCTCAGAATTAGGAACGTGAAGTTCATTGGTTCAATGGACTTCACACTACTTTGCCTTGGTTTACTGCCTTCTCCTTAACTTTAACGTGAAGTGCCATTGATATGAATGAACTTCGCTTTGCTTCGCCTGTTTATTGCTATGTGAGGTGAATTTTGCTTTGATTTATGGGATGGCAGGTCACGTGGCCTCTATATTGTCTTGCACAGCCTTAGTTCTGCATAGTGTGTGTAGTGGAAAGCTGGAGACAGTTTGCTTTCAGAGCTCTGAGAATCAAACCTTCGAAAAAGCTTTAAAAAATCACTTTTGATCCAATTATTTTGGTCCAGATTTACTACATCAATTGTAGGAAACCCTCCTGTGCTTAGATCATCGAGTGTTGATTGTTTTTGTGTGAAGTTTGACTGTTAATTTAGAACATTTAGGCTGTCTACTGACAGACACCGTTGAAGTGTGCTTCGGGGGAGGGGCGTATCTGTGGTGGAATGAGAGTCACATGAGAAAGGCAGTCTTTCTAACTATTTTGTGCTAGTGTGTTTCAGTGTTTGTGTGTTTATGTACACACAGTAATACTTGAAGTAATTTTTGATAATTATTTTCTGTTTGTTGTGGTGTAGTACATATTTTCATTCTGTTTAAAATATTTGATTATACAGTGTACTGAACTGCTACATTTTTTGTGCATTACCTGTAGTGTGTGAGTGTGTGTGCGTGCTGTCAAGTAAGACACATTTTATTGTGCCACACAGTAATCACTGTACTCAGAATCGGTTATCCATCTGCAGTATTTTTTATTGCTTCCGTCTATCTAGATAGTGAACTGCTACTGCAGTGCTCCCCCCCTCAACCGCCAAAAGGTATAATTTGTTTTTCCAGTTTTTGATTTGTGTAAACGCTGGTTAAGGTGTTTTTGTGCCTGTGCGACTGAATCTCTTTATAATGTGCAATCTGCGTCTGTGCATTTGCATCTGTTTAGTGCCCAATCAGCATCTGTAAGCCACAGTTGTTGTTTTTTGGCTTCCCATCCAATCCAAATTTCAGAAATCTCAATTTGTTGTGATTTTTCTGTGTAATCCCCCAAAATACCTGCTAAGAGACGTGCATGCAAAGTTTCTCCTGGCCATGGTACTGCTGCCAGTGGCAAAAGTGGCCATGGATGTGGTAGTAGTATGCAGCAGAAGTGCATAGTTGATGCCAGTAAAGGGATTTCTTCGACTTTGTTTTTCACAGTGCAATCAGTAGCTTCAGTCATGGTTGGAGATGCTGTTGTCCCCGCTGGTGGTAGTGAAACTGCTTATGGCATGAGTATTGTCCCAAGTTCAACCCGTGACAACAAGTTAACTGGTTTCCCAAATATTGTGGGGTCTAAAGCCATGACCATGAGTCAGAGTGTAGTAGATGTCACAGTCCCCGACAGCCCCATCCCCATCCCCACATTGGTTGAACATAATTCTGATACTGATGATGACTCATCGCAATCTCATGTTTCCAGCGCTGTTGATGAGGTCACGCCTGTGCCATCCAACTCTTCAAATGTTGGAGAAAAAATACTTTATGATCATAATGATGCTGTGGTTGATACTTGTTCTCCACAGGACAGCATCCAAGATGACATTGTAGATGCGGAAGAGGAATATGATGATGATTTTAGTGACCCCAGTTGGGAACTGGCGAAAAAGAAATTAAAGGGACTGTATGTAAACAGTCTCAGTCTGTCGGTGTTAAATCACCCCCACTTCAAAGTTGTGATGTGGAGATTTCTGTTGATGATGATGACCCAGTAGTAGTCATCATACTTAGTGATAGGCCAGTAGAGCCCAAGTGCGGCCAGCAACAGAAATCATATAGTAGTACACCCCCCATGTTATTGTCTAAAAAACTGGTGTCCAATCTGCAGCATCAGGGACTGGTGAAAACTAAAAGTAGGGGATCAAAATCCCTCATTTGGGATTTTTTTTGTACAAGATCCAAGTGATGAAGCAGTGGCAATCTGCCAGCTTTGCCAAGCGCATGTCAGATGTGGTAAAAATTGTAGTCATTTGGGCAGCATACACATTTGAAGAACTGGCACATGGCACTGTGGACTCTGCACCAGAGGGGAGCTAACGCAATAGTGGGGTGTTCACCCTCATCCACCTTATTAAGCATGGTATCCCCTTCCATGACTGTAAGTAGCCCAGCTAGTAGCCATGTCTGTAGTAGTGGTGAAATAACAGCTGAGGATTACTACAAGCATGAGGAGGAGGATGATTTTGAATTGTTCTCAAGTGGTGGTCAGAGTAGCAGCAGTGGTGGTGGTGGTCTATGCAGCAGTATTGGTAGTCCAGCATCAACCCCTGTGCTTAGAATGGGTAAAATAACATTGTTTGTGGACTTGTCAGTGTCACCTGTTCACCCCTCTTCATAACACTGCAAAAGCACCCCACCCATGGTCATTCACAGAGCAGAGCCATTTGGCACACCATGTGCAAAATGGGTAACAACTCAGCCCACGTTGCAGAGTCATTTTGCCCAGAACATGAAATACACACCCAGTCATGTGGTGTCACGTGAACTGAATGCTGCTGTGGTGGAAATGCTGTCAACTGACCTGTTGCCCTTCTCTTTTGTGGAGAATTCCAGATTCCGGCATTTTGCGGCACACGCCTGTCCCAAATGGAAAGCCCCGTTCAGGACATACTTTTCTACCCTTGCTGTCCCGGAGTTATACCGGACTGTGACAGAGTCAGTAAGACATGCTCTTCAACATTCCTCCTCACCATTTGTCCACTTAACTATCGATATGTGGACAAGTAGCAAAATGGCAGGCAGTTCATATTTGTGTATTACTGCACAGTAGGCGCAGGTACTGGGGGTTGTCTGTGCTGGCAGTATTGGAAATCAGTGTAGTAAGGCGACTGTTGTGGTAGCAACATTCCGGTAATTTGACAGCATGCAACGCTTGCAATGAGCAGTGCAGCCGGTTTCCACACTGGTGAACAGATGCTTGACTCGCTACTGACCGAAATTGATGAGTGGCTGAACCCCCTGTCCCTGAAAGCTGGCTTTATAGCCAGTGACAATGGCTCAAATGTGGTGAAATGTATCACTGATGGTGGCTTTGTTTGGGTTACATGCATGGCCCATTTTTTAAATCTCATGGTCCAGGAGTTTCTGCAGCACCCTGACATCAAGGAAATGTTGACAGTTGCATGCCATTTCCGTGCACACTTTTCACACTCTGGATAGGCCCGTGACCAGCTTCGGCAGCTGCAGATTCAAAACCGCCTCCCTCAGCACTGCCTCAAGCTGGAAGTTTTCACACACTGGAACTCAACTCATTACACGGTAGAGAGGTTGTATGAACAGTACAAAGCCATCTCGGAATACCTAGTCATGCACACTAGCTGTGACACTTTCAGAACCTTGATGTCTATGACAACAGAACAGTGGTGCCTCATGGACTCAGTGATATCAGGTTTATTTTTTTTTTTTACATTTCTCTTTATTCACCTTACTTGCTGTGTCCTCCACTCATTCAGACCCCTCAGCTTTCATATTGCCCCCTCATTGCCCCAGCAGTCTGCTGCCCTAGAGTGAACCCTGCTCAGAGACTCCTTAGGTGGGTGCCCTGGTATACCCCCCAGGTGGGGCGAGGGAAGAACACTCCTTATCTTTCCTCTGAACAACAGTGGAGCAGGTGGTTCACAATGGAGTCTGCCCTGGTGATGGTTGGTGATGTGGTCCGGCACTGGAGGAGTCATAACCTAGGAATGACGGGATCCATTTTCTTGTTTTTCTGTGCCCCTACCCCCGCAGTTGCTGGCACGCTAGGAGAGCCAGTTGGGAGGCATGAGTTGAGACACAACTCCTCCTAGGGCTCTCAGCTGATGCTGCCCCTCCCACTGTGTGTCCCAACTTGCATCACCAGTCCTGAGTTCACGCGGGAGGTGGTAATATAGCAGCGGGACAGATGCACCACCCTTCTCAGAGAGGGAGAGCCACTGCTGGGCACTCAATCCCTGTCTCTCCCTGCCAACCCCAGGCGGCCTGAGTCCGTCACCGAACCCAGGTTGCCAGCGTGGCATGGTGGTATCAGTTTTTAGGGCCTTTGAACAGCTCAGTGGACAACAGGTGCAATTGGTTCATGGGGTACAGAAGTCATGTGCCAAGTTCAGCAAACCACAGCATAACAAGGCTGAAGGTCACTGTGGACTACTAGGCACATCCAGTAAGGCAGATGTGGGTCCAGGTGGGATGTCTGCAAAACTGGTTGCCATTAACCCACTTTGGAGTGCCTTGTCCCAAGTGGGAATCTGTGACATCGATGAATCCGGTGAACAGGAGGATGAGTCAACAACAGGACTGCGTGCAGCACAGAGAATGGTTGACTCCTATTTGGCTGAAAAAAGGCATTTGTCAGTTATTGATGATCCACTGCTGTTCTGGAGTAGAAAGGTGAGTGAATTGCCAGAGCTGACTTCAGTGGCACTGAAGTACCTGACCAGCCCACCCTCCAGTGTAAGTGTGGAGAGGGTATTCAGCTCTGCGGGGGGCAATAGTTCGTGATCATCGTACCGACCTCTCGCGAACAAATGTCAGCATGCCGACATTCATAAAAATTAATGAAGGTCACATACCACCTCAAACTACCACATCTGTGTTCGTACCCTGTCACGATGATGGTTGTGCTGATGATGTGGGAGAAGCAGACCATCCTGGTGGCGGCATCACACGGCCGACCATTGAGGTTGAAGATGCAATCATGGACAAAGAATTCTCTAGTGGGCACAATTCCAGCCTTGATGACTGTGAAGGCAGCTTTCTGTTTGATGAGGATGAGGTGGATGTTGCTGGTATTTAAGTTAATGGTTTGAAAGACTGTCACATTTTATTAATGGTGCCTTTTTGGTTTTCATAAAATAAAACCAGTGTTCTTGACTCAGTCTCATTCCATAATTCATATTTGCACAAGTAATTCCCCATCACAATCATTCCATTTTACCTTCCCTTTGGTATATCTTCTGATTCCATTTAAAGAGCAGATATCCACTGTCAGGCACCCAGGCCCCTCACACATATATAATAGTCGACCTGCTCCACTGTTAATGGGTATTAAAAATTCCATGCGCTTCCCTCCAGTTACAAAGTTGTAGCACCGCGAATGTGCACCCCCCTAAAAACAGAGCCAAGCCTGACATGCCCCCAGGGATGTACCCCCAGGCCCCCTTTTGTGATGTCAGAAAATGAAGGCTGTGTGTGTGCTCCATAGACCCTTATTGGTGCCATGTTTTCAATGACTTTTAGTACTATTTAGAGTTGCCACTTGGAAAAATGAAAGTGGCCACTCCAGTAAACACTGACTGTTACTACAGCGGCTGCTTTTATTTTTATACATGACATCTCTAAATAGTATTAAAAGTCACAGAATTTTGCATACATACAGGTTAATCTGTCTAATAGGGAGAGAGAGTGTGTTCCTGTGCCCATGCCCAGAAGGAACCCGCAGCCAGCCAAAGCCACCAATCTGTCTAATAGGGAGAGAGAATGTGTTCCTGTGCCTAAGATCAGAAGTAACCACCAGCCAGCCAAAGCCACCAGTCGCTATGACAGTGACAGGGAATGTGTTCCTGTGACCAGGACCTGCCAGAAGAAGCCCACATCCAGCCACAGCCACCACGCTTCTTATTATCAGTAGTTTAGAGTGAGTATGTACTAATTTACATAGAAACATAGAACTTGATGGCAGATAAGGACCACAAGGCCCATCCAGTCTGCCCATTTTTTTTCTGCCTTATGAATGTGCAATCAGCCTTTGCTCTGTCAATGGCCTATCTATTCATAGTCATCTATATTGCTCCCTTATGCCTATCCCATGCCTGTTTGAAACCCTGCACTGCATTCATAATCACCACTCCCTGAGGTAGGCCATTCCATGCATCCACCACCCTTTATGTGAAAAAGAACTTCCTCACATTACCCCTTAATCGGCTTCCCTCTAATTTCATGCTGTGTCCTCTTGTCCTGCTATTTTTCTTATATTGAAACATGTTAGACTCTTTCACCTTGTTAATGCCCTTAAGGTGTTTAAATGTTTTGAGCATATCACCTCTCTCCCTCCTTTGCTCTAGGGTATACATATTGAGCTCCGTTAATCTGTCTTCATATGTTTTCTGATGCAGTCCCTGTACCATTTTGGTTGCCCTTCTCTGGACTCCACAATTTGGTTAATGTCCTTGTGAAGGTGTGGCCTCCAGGACTGCATGCAGTACTCTAAATGGGGCCTAACCAGTGTCTTGTTAAGAGGGATTATTACCTCCCTCTTCTGACTTGTGATAACCCTACTAATACACCCCAACATCCCCTCTAGCCTTACCTACTGCTTTAGTTGTCTGCTTGGATGATTTCAGGTCATCTGTGATGATGACTCCCAAGTCTCTTTCTTCCCTTGTGACTGTCAGCAACTCCCCTCCCAGTCTATAGGTGGCTTCAGGGTTTGTCTTCCCTATGTGCATGATCTTGCACTTCTTTGCGTTAAACTCCAGTTGCCACTCTTCTGACCATTTTGCTAGTTTATCCAGATCTCTTCTCATTCTGCCCACCCCATCTGGATCATCTACTCTGTAGCAGATCTTGGTGTCATCTGCAAACAGGAAAACCTTACCCTCCAGTCCATCTGCAGTGTCACTGATGAAGATATTGAAGAGGACTGGCCCCAAGGACTGATCCCTGAGGTACCCCACTTGTGACTTGCATCTCTTCTGACTGTATACCATTTATCACCACTCTCTGTCATACTATGGAATTTCCTTGAGTTGTGTGAATGCTTCCTTTAACATTTTAGAAATGCACTTGAGAAACATACTGTATACAGTCAACTTTTTTCTTTTTTTTTACAGATTTCCAGTTTCAAACAGTGTAATGGACCAGAGTACAGGATGACTGCATTACTGTCTACAACCACCTACAGGATATCAGTTTTAGGTAAGTATATCAATCATATTTCATCACTTCTTTTAGGTATTTCATTTATTCAAGCCAGTGTAAATCATACAAAGTAGGTGAAATGTATGGCAGATAAAACATTTTTCATGCACATCAGTCACTGTTTAACTTCAGCATGCCATGGGGTTGAACAAAGTTTTATCGGGGTCATGAGACATCTTGGAATGTAACTTAGGACACTGCGCCTGTACAGCTTACTAATAGCTTGGTATCTGTTAAGCCGGATATAACAGGCAGTAACTGCCACGCTTAGCTAGAACAGAATGTGTTAATGCGATGAATTAATAATTATTTCTTCTTCGTCTGTTTGCAGGTAACATTTCAGTGCAGTGCTTCTCCTGTGGGCCTGTGCACTGTTGCCTCTTGCCTAACAGTGACCACCCACATTGTGTTTAGCAGTGACTCAGGGTTGTGGGGTCCCAAGAGATGTTCTTCATACAGTTTTTCTAAAATATTGTTTGTGAGCTCGTCTGCCACTCTGGGTTTTGAACCCTTGCCATTTGATTTTAGGGTTTTCTGTTTAGATAATAATACTTGCCTGGTCTTTTTGAAGACTCATGAGGAAGATAGTGAGTGTGGGCAGTCTTTACTTTTGAGGTATCTCTCGATGCTTTGAAATGTTGCACGCAATGTTAGTGGCTCGTACTCTGAGCCATCTCTTTTTTTTTGCAGTTTATGAAGTAGTGGCATAGAAAAGTGTTCAGTGATTCTGGTGGAATATTCTGTAGAGGGCATTCATCTGAGAAGTTCTCTTTCAGGTAGTGTTTGAACATTGTGACATCCAGTTGTGTTTTTTTTTTTTTTTCACAGTATTTATGTTTTTGGCTTTTTGGATGTAACTTTCTATTTCTTCTACATCTATATACACTTTCTGATTGTTGCTGTAGGAGTCCCTGTGTTGGAAAGTACTGCTGATTGAAAGCTTTGGCATGCTGGTGCAGGTTTTACTCTGCAGTTGTTCTGAATACGGTAGCAATGGCATTGCTTGGCTCTGTCGGTGGCTCAAGTAGTTCCATATCTTCTTCTATCTGTGTCATTATTTGCTCCAGTTCTAATTCAAAACTACTGTTGAGTTGTTCATTTGTAGCCATTTTTTAAACATTTTTTCAGCCTTTTAAAGTGCTGCTCTGTGAGGCAATGTGTTTGTTGTTTTCTATCTGAGGTTGTTATTCTTATGTTTAGCAGTTGCCATTTGGTTCACCACGAGGATTCAAGGGGCGTCTTTGCCATCTGTGCACAAGATGGTCTTTGTGAAGGATTTTGATTGGTTTATGTGTGATTGCTATGGGTATTTTAGGAGTGAGGAAATTAGGTCCCACCTGTTGTATATTATGACATAGTTACTGTTTGGATAAATGGAATGTGATATAGTTACTATGTGGATACATTTATTTATCCACATAGTAGCACAGATAAATGGATTTATCGCTGCACATTTATCCAGTCACTTGTTGCATAAAAAAATATATATATGTATATATAAATATATATATATATATATATATATATATATACAGACCCACACTGTATATACTGTATATTTAAAATATGGTTCTGCGTAAAACATGAGCATGCAAGATACAGTAACTTACCAATGATAGCATGAGTACACACACACATAGGGCATCATGTAACAACCAGTGCTGCAGACTTTATGACTGCCATTGCATCATCATATCATTGTTCACACAATGGCCATCTGTGGCTATTATCATTTGGCAAGACACTGTGCATTAGCCCAGTCAGCGCAGGCAGCAGAAGATAGAAGGACAGGAGCAGCGCAGGTGCCATAGTTGTTGTGGGAGTGGGTGCAGACATAAAGCAATGCATCTCAGGAAATAATTGAGAATTTTCTGAATATTTTATCATGTTATTTATCTTCATCTGGAGTCTGGCATTTTCGGTACACTGTGACAGCAGCCATTTCTGGGGGCACACTTTTGCAGAGTGGGTGCATGCATAAAGCAATGCATCTCAGGAAATAATTGAGAATTACACAGGATGGAGACATTCCAAAGGAGGGCAACTAAAAGGGTGCAGGGGCTGCACCAGAACCCATACAAAAAAGACAGACTAAAGGACATTAATATGTATACCCTTAAGGAAAGGAGTGGGGGCATGCTAGAAACTTTAAAGTACATAAATGGAATCAACAACATCCGAGATGGTAGCATCTTTCAGAAAAAGAGATGTGCAAGAACAAGGTGACAAAGTCTGAAGATGGGGGGGATGGATCAGGGCAACATCAAGAAGTATTTTGTCATGGAGAGGGTGGTGGATGCATAGACAATCAAAAATGAATGCTCCACATTATGGTGTGAGAGCAGAAGTTGGAGCATGGCCATAATTTGGAGTTGGTTACCCTCAATGCACTCCAACCACTGATCAATGTTCGACACCCTGTTGCTCAGGTGATCCACCTCACTCCACATCAGGCCCAAATCAGCCTGTATGGCAGGCATTGTTGCAGAGTTGCCAGTGTTCCCTGCAGGTGCTGGAGCAGCCACTTACTCCCTGGCCCAATCATGCCTAACCCCACATGCAAGTGGAGGGCTGTGCTGCCAGCTGTTGCCCAGCAGGGACAGCAGGCACTTTCTAACCCTGTTCAGCAACCTTGGACTCCCACTCTTCATGGTGGTGGTTTTCAAGGTGGATGCACTTCCCACCTGTCCTCAGATGACTCACCTTGGGATCTCGATGCACCACCACACCACAGATACTACACTTCATGACAATCGGGTCATCAAGACCAGACACTGAACTGAAAAAAGCCCACACGACAGAGGTGTGGGATGGACCTGGCACAGGCGGGGGGGGGCCAGGTGTTATTTGCACCTGCATAGTTGGGGGGGCAACCTGCTGCTACACATGAAGCTGCTGAAGCTCCTCTATCACTTCCTGCTGCTGCTGAGCCACTGGTGCTGGGGCCATGGCAGGTGGTGGGAGGGGCACTAGTAGTAGGTGGTGCCATCAGCGGGGGTGCTCCCATGGCACCACTACCTCCTGTATCAGGGAGGGGACCACTTACATGATAAAATGTACTCCTATTCAGATGCAGGGTGCCATCATGCATCTGTACCCTCACACGCTCTCCTCTCTGTCCACCAAAGGCACCTCTCTCCATTTTACTCTCTCTCCCTTTATCTCTCTCTGACTCTTTCTCTCTCTTTCACACACACACATACACAACCAGACACACACACACACAAACACACACAAGAAAAGGAACAATTAACTACTGTACTGAAAAAAGGTGCGCAATTTAACACAAGAGGCAATTAAAATACTAGAAAAACAGCTAATTAACAAAAAAAGTCAAATGGTTAGCAAATTCACGCAATATATGTCTCTCCTCTGTCACAAAACCTCTTTCTCTGTCACTAGGTAAGAAGAAAGTGAAAGGTTTTCACTCTCTTGCCTAATTAACTTCCTGCCTGTGCCACATGACCTACAGACTGTAATACATGTGATCTGTGGGCTGTTTCAATTATGACTCACTTCACATTCCACAGAAAACAACATGAAGTGAGCATAATGCAAAGTCATTATGAGGCGAAGTCACCATGAGGCGAAGTGTGTATGATTCCATGGGGACTTCGCATAGCGTTTGATAATGTGGAGTGGACGACATTGCCCTAACTTTGCTGGCATAATTACACTTGACTGCATCTCTACTTGGAATGTACAGGGCAGCATCATTTTGTTAAAAATGCAGCTTGGCTTCACAGATGTTTCAGTCCAGATCATTAATACATTTCATAAAGAGAAGAGGACCTAAAATTGACCACTGTGGAACTCCCTTAAGTAAGGCAGCTCATAAGGAGGAGAGGCCTTCTGATTTCACCTGCTGTTGTCACCCAGATAGTAGTTGGAGAACCAAGACTAGGAGGATCTACTTACTCCTATATTATGAAGCTTCTGCAGAACAATATGGTGGTCAACAGTGTCAAAATCTTTGCTGAGACAGAGGAAGATAGCACCAGTGAGGAGTTTATGCTCTAAGGTACAGAGCCAATCATTTGTAACCTTAGCCAGGGCAGATGTACTGATGCGCATGGGTCTGAAGCCAGATTGCAGCAGAATAATGATATTTGCTTGTTCAAGATAGTCACACAATTGCATATCTAAGGATCACTAAGGAAACGCAAGGCTCAATAGGCAAAGTCCATAGAAAGCTCCTTTCATTTACCATAATACCCCAACTGATTGTTCAAAGAAAGACATTTATCCAGTCTGTTTTTAAAAGTTAATGTACAGTCACTAATGACCACAGACGTGGGTACAGAATTCCATAGTTTAATAACTCTTTGAGCAAGGAAATATACTTGTTTATTGGTGCCAAAACGATTGTGCACCAATTGTAATGGGTGACCCCTTGTATTAACAGTGACTTGTTTGAAGTCAGACCTTTCTCAGCCATGAGATCTTGATTTTTAATGATTTTCCATGTCAGCATAAGATCACCTCACATCCTTCTGGCTTCTAATGACATGAGTTTAAATTTTTCAAGACAATCTTCAAAGCTCAAATCCCAGGCCCATGTACAAGTTTTTCTATTTTCCTTTGGAGTGTTCCAAACGTGTAATTTCACTTTTTTTTATAAGGGCATTAGAGCTGCAAGGCATAATCAAAATGCAGGCAAATGTAGGCTCTATATAATGGTAGGAGAACTGATTGCTCTTTAAATATCATGTTATGCCTAATTGACCACCATAATCTATTAACTTTGTTAAGCAGTTCTGTTGTGTGTTTGTCGAAATAGAATTTGTTTGCTATAAAGACCTGCAAATCTTTTTTTTGTAATGTTTTATTTAATATTTGACCATTTAAACTGTAGTTAAATCTAGAATTCTTTAGCCTGAAATGCATGACACTACATTTATTGATGTTGAACCCCAAACATCTGCCCGATTTGAAAGTTTTTCCAGATCCTTCTGCAGCCTGTAACTTCTGTAAACAGGAATCCAAATCCCTTAACAAAGAAACATAGACTTTGACGGCAGATAAGGACCGCTTGGCCCACCTAGTCTGCCCATTAAGGCTACCTTCCTTTCAAAAATCAAATAGATTACACCCTGAGTGACCCTTTCATGTTTTGAGCCTCAGTGAACTTCCTAATAAGCCAGATACCTAGCAAAGCCCCATCAATCTATACACCAAAGTTGGGACATTAACCAAAACCTTACAGGTCATAAAAGCCCTGAACCATAAATTCTCCAACCTAGCCAAGTACCTGACTAAGCTCACACCTAAGGACTCCACACCATGTCAGTCTGCAGCAAAACTGAATGTGGAAAAAAAATTGGGCAGACTGGGTGGGCCAAGCAGCCCTTATCAGCCATCAGATTCTATGTTTCATTTCTATGTTTCACCAGCCCATAGTGATAGGAGTGAGTGGAAGCCTATTATCCCAACTTTGCACTTTAAGACCACGTCTCCCAAAAAGGTTCATGGTCTTCTCATGTCCCTCCACAACTTCAGTGGTGCCAGTAGCGATGGTCTCTGCCCCCAGTTCCTCAAGCTGACAGCTGATCTCATTGCCAAGCCCCTAGCCACCCTATATAATCTGCTACTTACCTCCTCATCTATCCCTTTCATATGGAAACAGGCTACATCTGTCTTAATATTCAAATCAGGTGACCCTAATCTCCTGGAAAACTATCATCCAGTGTCTATCCTCTCCCACTTAAATAAAATTCTGGAGAACATTGCCTTCCTGCAAATCTCTGACCATATATCAAAGTACAATTTGCTCTCCCCAGCAACATGGCTTTAGACAGGGCCACAACACCACCACATTGGCCTGTTTTACTGATCATGTCTTCAGAAGCTTGGATGAAGGCAAGCTAACTGATGCCATCTGCATGAACCTGTCTAAGGCCTTTGAATTAGTCGATCATGGCATCCTCCTTGAGAAGTTGCATTCCTATGGTTTCTCAACTGCAACCATGGCAAGGTTAGGAGCTACCTCACTGGGAGTACTCAAGTGGTCTATGCTGGGGGGGAGCTATTTCCAGCACCCTGTGGGTGTATGGTGGAGCTCCCCATGGGTAAATACTGGGACCTCTCTTTTCCTCCCTTTTTGTTAACCACCTCCTTAAGGATGTTATCGGCTGCCAAATGCTAATGTATGTGGACGATCTTATTCTTTACCAGAGTGAGAAGAACTCAAATGAACTATCCCTCTCCATCGCCAGAGAGCTTAGCACTACCCACAAGTGTTTCACCCCAACAGGCTACCTGTTAATGCTAAAAAGATGAAGGCAATGCTTTTGGAGTCTAAACCAAGGCTTGCCAAATTGTTCAGTAGGGCAGAATACCACCCCCCCCCATTACCATAAGGGATTCAGATGGGGCCGACCTTGATTGGGTAAATGCATCAAATACCTAGTTGTTTCTCTTGATCCCTCCCTAACCTTCACAGATCACACTGGACAAGTTGTCAAGTGAGTGAACCATACACTGGGAATCTGCTATTGGCTAAAGAATCTCATGACCCTAGAAGTGTTGCTGGCCATTGCTCAAGGCACATGTCTACCCCTCCTAGATTACTGCTCCTCCGTTTGTAACCAGACTTCCAATTACAAGCTCACTATACTCCACACTACCCATAGCAACATCTGCAGGTTTGCCTCGCTGCCCCTGTGCAACATCTACCATTGTTCCCTATACCTGATGCTTTGCTGGCTATCCCTGCAGGCCCACCGTGACTACTTTATGGGTACCCTAATTGAAAAGTCCCTTCAGGATAGGGAGAACTCCTCTTACCAAGCCTCTTCAATATTAGGATTAGCATAGGGGAACTTAAGTCCTCCTCTCATTGTCTCCTTGAACATCCCCAGACTGCAACCAACATGGGTCAGAAAGATTTTCACTTTGCAGTCTCCAGACTTTGAAATAGGTTACCAGCCTCACTTCACTCACTGGGCACTTTCTTCCTTTTCAAAACACATTTTAAAAATGCTGCTTTAACTGTTTGCAAATGCCTCACCTGACCTGGGATGGGGTTAATTCTGATATCTGACCTCAGACTGCTGGTCATGTTTTGAAGCAATTATCTATTAGTGGCTTCATTGTCTATTAATTTCAGCTATACTGCTATTTATTAGCTGGAGTCTGCCTCCCTACCTGTTTGTTTGTTGTACCACTGACCAGCATTTCTAACTAATGACCCAACTGTTGTCACTTGTTGTATTCATTGTATGGCTGTTTTGTTTCTACTTCTACAAATTATTATATATTTAATGCTTGTACTGTACTGTATGTACTGTCTTGAGTTGTATGTTGCTTCCATTATACTGTATGTGCCATATACATGGTCCAGGTCATACCTGAAAATGGTCCCTCAGACCAGTATACCTACCCCATTATCAAATAAATAAATATAAATACATAAATAACTACATACATACATGCATGCATACATACTTACATACTACACATACATACGTACATACATAACATGAGAGTATCTGAGAGACCTGTGTAATGAGGACTACACTCCCAATCCTTCCCATGAATGTCTGAACTACTCATTCTGTTCTGCTGACTTTCAGCATTTAGTATATTGTTAACAATATGAAAGTGAGCTTCAAGATAATCTCTTATTAGTGTTTCAAGTCAGCAGGACTTGTAGAGCTGCATTAAATAACAAGACAGTCTACAGCTAACAATGGCTTCTTTGGCTTGTCATTAACATAAACATGGTTTAGACTGTATTGCATTTGTTGCTTGGTGTAATATAATACAGCCTTACTCATCAAAGTAATATGGAAGCAGCCATTATCATCTCTAGCAGCCTACAGCAGTGTCTGAAGTCCCTCATGCTGTGAGATCCCTGCTCTCCCTCTAAAACACACACACAGGCACACAAATCCTTTGGCACTTATTTTGCAGCTCCCATTACCTAACCTACAGACAGGACCTGGCAGTAGAAAATACTGCAGCTGGGCCCGGTGGCGCTAAGGGTTGAGGCGCTGGATGCCACACCTCATGCCACACTGGCAACCCAGGTTCAGGAATGAGCCTGGGTCATCAGAGGTCGACTTGGGTGGGAGAGGACTAGAGCAGGCTGCTGGTTGGTGGCCCTCTACCTCGGGCAGGCGTTGCAGGTACCCTCAGAGCTTGGCCACCCCCTAGTGGAGGCCAGAGAAGCAGCATCACTCCAAGGGCCTTCAGTGCTAGGCCAACCGGGGAGGGAAGAGGCGACCCCATCTGGAGCTGTGGTACATATGTGTGCCTCCAAGCGCATGTGCTACCACTTCTGGGAGTCTTGGGAGTAGCAAGTTCATGGGAGAAAATGAAGAAAAGTTTTGGGGCCACCAAGGATGATATCTCCGGACCAGCTCTGGGGATCTGCCAGGGCGTGCATGGTGCTACAAGCCCCCACAGGACCCCAAGTCCAGTAGTTTCATGGACTGTGATGGTGGACCTGCCACAGGAGGATAAAGAAAGTAAAAAAAGAAAGAAAATACTGCAGCTGTCCTGGACTAGCTGTTGCTGCCTGCACACAAAACCTTCCCTTGCAGTCGGTGACTCCTACAGTGACTGTCTGTAGGTATGCCAATAGGTGGTATTGTGATGTGATCCATGGGGGAGCAAGTTGATGTGGGGGGGTTATCTTTTCAAGTGTCTGACACCACTCTTCTGCCTTGGTCCAACAGACAGAGTCCTGAAATCTAATACAGTTTGCCTGGCTGAGCTTACTATGCTTGCAGACTGTGCAAAGCACTATATTCCCTACGGGAACTTACAGCAGGTCTTCTGGTGGGTGGTGCTGCCCATGTGTGTTTTGGAGAAGGTGAGCTGTTCTATGTCTTGTTTGTTTGTTTGAGTGGATTGTTGTGTGTGCGTATGGGGGTGTTATCCCTTCCTGTGTTGGGTTCCACTTCCATGACTCATCCTGACAAGGGCCTGGCCCTGGAAACTGCAACTGTTCTATTGATCTGCTGGGGCACTTGTGAGGACAAACAGCAGTCTTGCCAGTGGTGGTGATGGTGGTGGTGGTGTGTGCGTGCGTGTGTGTGTGTGCGTGTGTGTGTGTGCATGTGTAAATGATTTGGAGGAATGCATTTGTGTGTATCTGAAGTGGGGGTGGGGTGGCGTTATCAATTCCTACAACAGATCCTGCTCTCCTCTATCTGTAGCCCCCCCCCAGCAACTGGACATAGCCATGCCCTGTCTTCAGGGGTAAGTAATGGGAACAATAATATAAATTATAGATGATATACAATGGAAACATAAGTTGCAATGACAAAGAAATAAAGTCTCTTACCGGGGGAATTGAAACCATGTTCCCA
The DNA here is from genome assembly GCA_016271365.2 of Neoceratodus forsteri. Classification (NCBI taxonomy): domain Eukaryota; kingdom Metazoa; phylum Chordata; order Ceratodontiformes; family Ceratodontidae; genus Neoceratodus; species Neoceratodus forsteri. The sequence continues at coordinate 1,073,817,554 of CM057449.1, forward strand.
GAATATCATTCAAGAACAGTATCCCCAGGGCCTGGGATCAAGTTTCAATTTGGCCAGGTTTTTTTTGTATTACAATATGTGTTTCAATTGATTAGTGGTGGCTAATACTGCACCAATAATTTTCACTGTGAATTGTTACAAAGAAAATATTCCCTTCACTGATCCCCATTCCCCACACCCAGTTGCAGCACCTACACACCACCACATATCTACCCCAGTCCAGCAAGAAATAGCCTGTCCCTCCACCCTCCCACTCAGTTCACTCATCATTCAGTGCCAGACAACTACGCAGAGAGCTGTGTCTGTAGACTGGCTACAGCAAGGGATGTTTTTCTTTTTTAACAGGCTTTACCAGCACACTCTGTGCTGTATCCTTTATTTTGGTCTGAGTGGGGGGGGGGGAGTGCCAGGGGATGGGTGGGTTTGGGACAGTATAAAAACATATAACTTAAGCTTATGCCTATGTATCAGGGACAGGCTGGAGGGCATGGGTAATTATTGAAGTTAATGCAAGAACAAGTGAAAGTGAAGTGAGTATTGTAAGTGACATACAACTTTGCTGAGATTGGGAGCAGGAGGGAGGTATGAATGCTACAAGGGTGGGTGCTTTACATACAATGGTTGGGACTTGTGGGAGGAGGTGTGACAATGTAGCTGCATTGGGGATGTGGGTGTTTTGATGACAAACATTAAAAAACAAAAGAACTTTCCCACATGAAGTTGGGGTGAAGTCACAAACTTTGCCCTGCTATGTACAGTATGAAGTTTTCAACTTTTCCCCCAGTTTACTGGCATCGCACATGTAGAGATTGCATATATGTTTTTCCTACATGCAGGCTTCATGGGGATAGCCTTGAGCAGGCAGATGGTGGTAGAGGCACACTCAGATGTAGTGCATCGTCTACTGGGTAGTGTTTATGTTTTCTTGCATGCATGCACACAGCGCATGCACAGGAAACATCTTGCAACAGTACCATATTTCAGAGGTGTGTCAGTGTTGTGGCTAATGCAGCAAATGCTTTACTAGGCACGTCCCTCAGCCACCAATCAAGGAGGAAGCTGCTGATGACAGTAGACTCAAAGAAGGCCAAGGAGTTGAATTGAATCTGCCGCTGCAATCATGAAGAGTTCTGTCACTGCAGTGGCACCTCCCCCTTCCTTCACAATGCTGCAATCATGAACAGTTTAGTCACTGCAGCAGCATCTCCTCCCTCCCTAGCAACCTTGTCAGCTCCTGCTGCCCAGCACTCTGTCCCTGGCCCTTGCTCCGCCAACAACTTGTTTGTTCTGTGTGCCTTTCCTGGTGAAATAGGTAATGAGCTGTGGCTCCTGCTCACCACACACTCCAAGGAAAGCTGACATTGGGGTGCCCAATCCCCGTGTCGGCATGTATCCCCCGTCTCTCCATTATTGTGGCACACTGGGAGTCCAACCCAGTGTGCCAAAATGTTTCCAACACTGGGATGCCCACTCCCATTGTCAGATGCACCCCCCCAAAACCTGTCTGTAGTCTGCTGACACCAGAGTGCCCAATCCCTGTGTCAGCATACCCCACCGCTACCTCTATTGTGGCACACTGGAAGCCCACCCCAGCCATCCCAGTGTACCAAAATGTTTTTTTTTTTCAAACCTGTAAAACAAATAAAACCATCTCCCTGGCATCTTATTTATTTATTTTTTCACCTGTAAAAAGGAAAACAGTCCACCGTCACCTCCCCAGTCCCCCTTCCCCAGAGCACCCACCTTTCTGCATCCCCCTCACCCATACTTACCTTTTAAAGGTCAGGAGCAGCAATCTTCTCTGGACTGAGACACATCTGCACTCTTCAAAGCTGAACTGCAAACTGAGGAATGATGAATCGGGTAAGCGCTGTATAATGGGATTCAATGGGGGATTCAACTTAGGTTGATATCTTAGCCATTTTTAGGAATTGTGGCCCCATATTTTCAACATGGGGTTCTTAGGACCCCAACCTCATGAATATGTCACTGTCATTTCATTATTCGGTCCCGAAAGGTGATTTTGCAGTCACTGTGAGGAATCACCTTTCAGGAACAGTTAATGAAATGGCAGTGCCACTGTTCATGAGGTTCCAAAAACTCATGTTGCAAATTTGCTGAAAAAATTCCAAAACATGACTGTGTTACGGGTGTGCATTGCACAATTTCTATGGACCATCGTAACTTTCACCAATTTTTCATATTTTCACTCCAGATTTTCAGCATTGCCATTTTTTCACACCTCCTCATGAACAGTACAACTGTAATTTTTCACATCCAGCCTGAAATGTGTTTTCTTACCTGTGGCACAGAATGGTGTAGTCACTTTATGAAATCAACTTTTGGGATTGAGTAACAAAACGATAGTGCCACTGTTCATGAGGTGGGGTCCCAAAAAGCCCATGTTGAAATCTGGACTGAAAATACCAACAGACATACAGGGCATTCGGGTTTCCAACTGTAATGCCCTACCCTGTAGATACTGACAGGCATTGGGGGTGTGACTTGGGGTCATTGTCCATAATGATCACGCATTTCCACCCTCACCCTGCAGCCAGTGATAGGCATTGAGTTGTGTCTTGGGGTCTTTGGCCTTAACGTTCATCCCATTCTTCTGTACTGCACCCATTTCATCTTATTTCCTTATGGAATGGGGTGAGCATAAGGGCTGAAGACCCCAATGCACACCGCAACACCTGTCAGTGTCTGCAGGGTGGAGTGAGGTGGAATGGCGTGAGCATTATGGCTGATGACACAAAGGCACACCCCCAATGCCTGTCAGTCTCTACAGGGTGGGGTGGGGGTTGGCATTAGTTCAGTACTTCACTGCCATTCCTATTAGGCAGCTCTCTAACTCCTGCACTACCAATGCCAATGCCAGCAAGCAAACATTCAGCATTGGCAAATACTTGTTTTGCCTTCCTTCTGGTAGATTTACTCCTGACTGCCTGCAAGACATCTGTTGGTATATGTCAAGCAGCTTTGAAATGAGCAGTGAGAGCAAGCAGCAAAGCTCCAAACCTTGATATTGGAGTCCAGTTTTCAAAAGGCATATGGCTGAGAATGCACAAGGAACTGCCATTTTGCTCACACAACTCAGCCTTTGTGTGCTCAACCGAGCCAACTAAGCTGGTCTCAAATCAGCACTGGCCCTAGCTATCCCAGGGCCTTGTGCAAACCTCCTTGCTGGGGCCCCATATCAGAAGTCACGGATCCCCCCCAAGGAATATCTTCATTCCTACCATGGCCTCCCTATACCCTCATTTTTAGCTAGTCTTTGTGTCATTCTTGCCCTTTCCTTGATGACATTCAGAGATGGGGAGGACAGCTGAGGCTTTTGGGGGCCTCTGTGGTCTTGAAGCCCTGTGTGAATGCACAGTTAATTCCATACTAATGTGGACTCTGTCTCTCTGTCTAAATCACATAGTAAGTAGAGTTGTGCAGAATATAAAAGTCTGCCCCGTGGAATGCCCTGGGAATGACCATTCCGATTCCATGGAATTCATTCCGTGGAATTTTGCAAAATTTAAAATTTCAGTTATTTCACTATAATTTTAAAATTACATGTCCATATAATACCAAACTTGGAAAGTATGCAGTATCCTATGGCTTACAAACATGTACTAAATTTCTTCATTGTACATTGAATGGAACAGAGTTATGGGTAGCCAAACGTTTAATCAAAATACAATTTTCAGTTATTTTAAGATCATTTTAAAATTTCTTCTCCAAAGTTCTCCACAGTATCAGGATTTAGAGAAGCACATGGAATGTATATATGCACTATGTTTTAAGTCTCACGCTTTAACGGGATCTGAGTTATAGGTGGCCAGATATTTTGCCAAAATTTGGATTTCTGTAATTTTAGTATAACTTTAATATCATTCATTGAAATATTACAAGAATTGCCAGGTACACAGGTTATCACTACATTTGTATATGTACATAGTTTCAGATTTCTAGCTTTAAATGGGACTGCGTTATATCCTGCCAAACATGTTGCCACAATTTAAATTTTGGTTAGTTCCCTCTTATTTTAAAACTACACATCCAAATTTAACAAGAGTTGAAACTTTTAAACTGCTATACCACATAGTTATTTCTGAAAAAGTTCATATTTTCAGCTTTAAATGGGATTGAATTAAAAGTAGTCAAACTTTCATAATATTTAAGAATTTAATTCTGCAAGAATGTAAACTACTAATTTATAAACCCCTGATACTCAAACTGAAACTGAAACTTTAAGGAGGCAGTATTGAACAGTGGTTTAAGGCTCTGAGCTGCAAACCTAGAGATCTGGGTTTGAATCCCACCACCCCCACTTGCATACTGTGTGACCCTGAGCAAGTCACTTAACTTCCTTGTCCTCCCAGGTCACACCTGTAAACAAACTTCAGCTTAGTGTATCTCTCCTGGTTCAAAAAAAAAACAACTAAACTTTCAAACTAGAGAATACAATACCATTAAATTTGGCAGGTCCTTAGAACTTACAAGAAGACTTTGTGTGCCAATTTTATTAATTGCCTGCTGTGAGAAATTGCAAAATAGCATCTGTACTTAAAGTCAAATCTCATGAATCTTTGTGAAAATTGCAGAATTTCATGAAAACTTTCATAAAACTGGAATTTTCTAATTTCACTCAGCCTTATCTGGGGTGTTCTAATTAAAGGATATGTGTATAAGAGGCAGGTAGTACAGGGGTTGCCAGGTTCTGGAGTTAGATGTGCAGTTTCACCAAGAAATTGACAGATGAGCTGGGTAGCACAACAGTGGTAGACCCCCAGGTTGGAGCAGGAAAGCACAGAGAGTCAACAAGTCCAACCTAAATGCAAAATATTTATGGATCACATCCAGTAAATTTATGATCCAGGGAAACTGGTGTACATGCAAGTCTAGGACTTAGAGGTACTCAAAAAGATGTAGAGGGGAAGACAATGTATTGGGCAGTAGGAAGAAAGAATTCTGGCTATTCCAACAGGGTAGGTTGATAGGAAAAGAAGTAGGTGACTCACGTTTTAAGGGAGTTTGTCACTATAAAGAACAAAGACGATATCACTGGGAACAGTAGTTCTACTGAATCAATCTGGCTATGCCAAAAGAGAAGAGGGGGCAGGGGGGATAGTCACCTAGCGAGGAACAGCAGAACTGCAAAAAGCTCAGCCAGACTTAGCAAATGAAGTTGTGATATGTGCATTCTTAATGTTAAATGCAACACAAAAAAATTATGGATGCTTCATCTTCAGAATATGCTATCACAAATTTGTGAGAAAATGTTAATAATAATTTGTTTTCTTCTGCAAAATTAAAACTACTTAACCAATTTATCCAGTTGTGTTAGACACCAGGATACATGGACTATGAATATGCATGTCAAATGTTAACTCTATGCAAGCAAGAGTAGAGAAGTTACAAACATCCACATTTGTGATAGTTTTCACAAAGTTCTGCAAATATTTACATAGTAAAGATTTGAACCCCTGTAACTTAAAAATCTGTTATCTAATTATCTCCTTATTTAGACCATTGTACAAGCACTACAGAAAGGTTATCCATACTAATTTACACGTGTCTAGCTCCAAAGGTGCCTGAATTACATGCAGATGAAAGCCGTTCATGAAATGTCCTGAAAAAAATAAAATGACAGATTTTGAGCACATATAATTTTGAGATGATGCATCATGAAATCTGGCACATTGTTAGAACACCCATCATCAAGAAAGCATGCCAAATTTAAGATTCCTGACCCAATAGACGGTTAAGGTACAGTATATGCAGATAAAAAATGTTCAAGAAATTTTGCACAAATAAAATGACAACATTTGAGCACCTATAATTTTGAAACTATCCCACCAAATTAGTGTGGAATGTTTATGGCCCTTGACCCAAAGAGTATATATTCCAAATTTCAGAGCTCTAGTTTGAACGGTTGTTGAATTATAACCAAATTACTACATTTTAAAAATTCTACAGAATTCCACAAAAGTTTGCAGAATTTTGTGAAACTTCATCGAACTTCCATGGATTTGGAATTTTCCCATTCTACACAGCTCTAATAGTAAATGAATGGGTTTTATTGGAATTTAAAGCTATGAACTTCTATTTCACAGTGCTCTAACCAATAGACCACATGGCCTTGCCTTACCTAGGTATGCTACCTGCTCCAATCATAGGAATGGAATTTTAGTTATAGGGCACTTTTCCGGAAATCAAAAGTGCCTTGTGTAATAAGTATAAAACAAAATAGAACAATCACTTATCATTTAATACATATTATACTTGTGTGTTAGTTTCACCATAGTTCTAATTGAGTTAGTTCTTTGTGTCAAAACCCCCATTTCTTCAACTTATAACTTTACTGTTCTAGAACACAGTGTTTTAAAAAGGAACATGAAATCCCTTTGTTTAAAGGGCTAAGTGTATGAAAAACTTTAAAACAATAGCTCTTGTAGTTTTGGAGCTAATGAGCACTGAATTTACATAAAAATACCCAAATTAAACTTTGCTTTGCATATACATTATAAAATTAATACACTTATTAAAAACCTGAAACTTTCAGGTTTGTTATATACTGACTCAAAATAGGGCCTTTTCTTGGTTTTGTGAGGAAAAATGTAAAATTAAAAAGTTATTACTCTTTTTGCAGAGTGTGTACATTTGCATATAAATAGTTAAGGACTTAAAAAGTATATAAAAAAACATAAGCCTTGTTGTAAGTTAATGACTGTCTAAAGAGGAAATTAATCACATATGAATAAAAATGTTAGAGTTTTTTTTCTGAGTTGCCCAATCTCAATGTCAGATACCCCCCATCTTGACAATGGGTGCCCAACCCTGGTGTTGAGTGTTTCTTAATTTTTAAATTGTTTTCTTTCTTTTTGTGGGCACAGGATGCCCAACTGCAGTGGATCACTAATAACCCCACCACCATAGCATATGAGTGCTTATTCCTGATGTTAGATCCTGTCTAGCACCCCCCCCCGCACCTTAAAGGACTGGGACCAAACCCTGATGACAGAATGTCTAATTGAATCTGTTCCTTTTTCCAGCTGTGCAGTGAGTCTCTCCATCCTCTTCCCCCCAGCCATTTCCTTTAACCCTACCACACTCACCTATTCTCTACCTCCCTTGCCACTCTCCTCTTGCACCCCATGGCAACCAAATCAATTATCCTTACTGTTGATCCTACAGTGGGAAACTGACAAGCCCTCCCTCCACCAAGAGTGGTGACCATCTTCTGTTGCAGTGCAGTCCCTATGGGAAAAGAAGCGCATAAAAACTATGTCCACAAAACTCCCTCAGATGTGGAAAAGGTGCTTTCCCACATTATCTCTTCAACCTACCTAAAAAAAGGCAACTCTGCCATGAAATGATAACACCAACAGCTGAAAGTAACAATGGATGGCATACCTTATGTTTTATATTTCCCCTCTCTCTTGAACTAGCAGTCAGCTGGTGCCCCAGTGATGGCCCTTTTCCTTCTACTTTTCTATTATCTCACTGGGTTAGGAGTCAAGCTAGTGTTTCATGTAACTGCTGTTGAACTCACCTGCATTTTTAATATGTAGACTAGTGCATCATATTATATTGTATTGGATTTTTTTTTTGCAATCTTGACTCTTCAAGTGCAACTTTTTATGCTTCTATTTTTGCTCCTCAGCGACGTTTAGGGAATATACCCCACACCTGTCTGCTGGGTCCCCAAGGGATCCTGAAGTCATGCTGCTCTTCCCCTGAAGAAGTTTCTCCTTGTTATGTGGTTTCCTCTGGGTGCCTATGGGAGTGGAGAGAGAGAAGGTCATGGAATGACCTCAGTGCATGGTCAGGCACAGTCCTACCCCAGATATGCAGACATCTGCTGTATCTTCTGCTAGGCCATGTGAGCTGGTTCCAGACTTCCCTACTCCCCTAGTCAGTGCTAAGGGTTGATAGACGCTGGGTACCACATGCCCTCCCTCCATCCCTCCCAGGAGAAGGAGATCAGTCCTCCAGACCTTTAGCCTTGCCCTCCCTCAGCTAACCCTCCGAAGACCCAGGGTCTGCTCCTGAATCCCAGTTGTCAGCACCACAAGCAGTAGCTCTACTGCTGTGCCAGTGGGCTGGCATAACAAGTGCAGCTTTTTAATTTTGCTCATTTTCTTGGATACTGCTGTAAATGAGCCTGCCTCAATGGTTTTCCAATTCTTTCCTGAATAAACATAATATTATTTATTTATTTATAGAAGTCTAGGAATTGTAATACCTTTGAACCAAAGGTTCCTTATCATTCATACAGGTAAGGTAAACTAGGAACATAATTCAAAGGTGGGAGGTAGGGAAGACACATAATGCTACACTAACAAGGAAAAGGTAGAGGTAGGCTAAGTAAAGGGAAAGTTAAAAATAAGGAGGCCATCACAGTGGTGACATTGTCAAACCCGAGTATGTGGAGTCATTATAAGTGCTGAGAGAAAACAGTAGGTGAGGGACGGTTAGGGAAGGGAGAAGGGAGAGGTAGGGGGCACTGAGTGGCTGGGGGTCCCAGGAACAGTAGCAGGGAGGTGAGAGTAGATGGTGGGGTGGGGTCAGAGGGTGGGAAAACCTAGGGGGACAGTTTGATGAGAGGGAGTGTAAGTAATAGGGAATGATGGCAAAAGAAGGAGAGGGGTGTTTGTTCAGGATGGGAAGAGGTGGGAAGAGGTGGAGGGTTTTAGAATATGATGTTAGACCTTACAAGGCAAAGGTTTTGCAGAAATTAGAAATAGTGTGTTGAAAGGGTGTCAGTAGGAACTGGTCAGTTGGAGTAAGGGTTACACTGGTGGAAAGGAGATGTGCGTGTAAAGGTGGATTTTAGAATATGATGGTAGACCTTACAAGGTGAAGGTTTTGCAGTAAATTAGGAATAGTGTGTTGAAAGGGTGTCAGTAGAGACTGGAGGGTGGGAGTAAGGGTTACAGTGGTGGAAAGGAGGTGTGTGTGTAAAAGGGGGAGGAAGTGCAAATGAAATATATGGAAGAGTGCTGTGACATGATAGGGGGTACAATCACAGCAGCTGAGAATGGCAAGATGCTGCCAAAGTTTAGACTTGTAGGGACCAAGCTTTGGTTCTGTGGCAACTTCAGTGGGGAGGCCATTTAGGGAGGTGGGTGCTCTATAGCTGAAGGTACATTGTGCCTGAGTGGTCTGACAGAATGGGACACTGTAAGACTGTTTGGTTGTGCTGCACATGCAATGTATGTCATGTACCAGCTTTAGTAGGTGCAGGGTTGCTGGGGGAGTAAGGCCAAAGCAATTTTTTTTGCCAACAGACAGGATTGGTACGCAATCCTACCTTTTTGGTTGAGCCAGTTGGATAGTTTATAGCGGTCACATATATGAGTCAGTTTATCCACACCTGTTGGCAGCCTACATGCCTTATTCAGTGCAACTGAGATTCACTTTAAGGTAGAGTCAGTACCTGAGCCATATACTACCAAACCATAGCCTATGGTAGATAGGATAGAGCTAGTAACAGCTATTCTCAGTGCCTCAGGTGTCATATAATGGTGGTGCCGGTAAAGGACTCCTATCCTAGAGTTGATAGCCTTCAAGATATGGTTGACATGGAGGGTGTAAGATAGGGCACTATCAAGTGTAATTCCAAGGTATTTGAACTCATGCACTTGTTCAAGCGTATGGTTTTGGCTGTTCTTAATGGTAAGGTTAGCTGTTTTGTGTTTGTTATGAGGGTTTGAAAAAACATAACCTTTGTCTTGTTATAATTCATAAATAACTTGTGCTAAACAAACCAGTTCTTGATCAGGCTAAAACTGGATTGCAGGTCACTGGATAGGGTGTACAAGTCCTTATGCCTTGAGAAAAGGACAGCATCATTTGCATAGAGCATCATGTTATTGTTGCAAGCTTTTGGAAGGTTATTAATTGGTATTGGTACCCCATATTGGTGGGCACTCATTGGATCTGGTGTTCCTTCTGGGGATGGGGATATCTGATTTGGTGGTGGAACCACTCAGATGGTCTGACCATCACTCCATTAGGTTCAATTTTGAGGCCACCCCTACTAGATCAGCCCCTTCGGAAATGGTCCGGTACTGCCCATTGAGGGGTGTGTCCCCAGATGACCTGATGGCGGTGCTGGACCTATCGGATCTTCCGATAGATTGCTTGGATCTAGGTGACCTAGTACAGGCCTATAATAGGAGCAGATTCACGGGGCCTGGATTCTATCACACCTGTTCATGTTCGTCTGCTCACTCTTCGCCCAGGTCTCCGTGGGTTTGATGAGACCATGAGGGAGTTGAGGAGGGTAGGACGAAGGCTGGAGAGGCGCTATGGGAAGTCCGTCTGATGATGACAGACTTAGTTTGATGGACCATTATTTGGCCTATCAATCCGCAATCTCTCGAAGAGAAGGCAGAGTTCCTGTCCAGGGAGATAGCGGCTGCACAGAATAGACCAGCCCAGCTCTTTTCGGACTGTGGACAGACTGTGCAATCCAGTCTGTCTTCAGCCCAGGAGGGCCTTTTCCACAGAACGGTGTGAGGAGTTTGCTCTCTTCTTTGCAGATAAGGTTGCCAAAATCAGATTGGATGTCCGCTCTTCCCTCTCCAATGGGGGTAGTGATGGTCGGCCAGAGATGTCAAACACCCAGTTTGCATGGTCTGACTTCAGCCTCCCCAAAATCGAGGATATTGTGATGGTCATCCGAGCGCTACGACCAACCAGCTGTGATTTGGACCCTGGCCCCACACGTCTCCTAGTGGATTGTGTGGATAAAATCGGCCTAGTCCTGGCTTTGATAGTCTGGAAGTCTTTGGAGAGGGGGATCTTTCCCGAATCCCTCAAAGAGGCTATAGTTAGGCCCCTTTTAAAGAAACCCTCCTTAGACCCAGATTGTCTAGCAAATTACAGACCAGTCTCTAACCTACCCTTTGTGGGTAAGGTTATTGAGAAGGTGGTCGCACTGCAATTGGAAGATCATCTGACCAACAACAATATCTAAGATGTTCTCCAATCTGGATTTAGGAAAAGGCATAGTACCGAGACAGCACTTGTTCATGTACTAAATGACCTCCTAATAGCGAGAGATCGAGGGACCCGCTCTATCTTGGTACTTCTTGATCGCCTGCAGCATTTGACACTGTTGATCATGGGGTGCTGTTGGAGCATCTGAGTCCATCTGTGGACTATCTGGTATGGTCCTCAGGTGGTTTAGATCTTACCTCGAAGGTAGGACTCAGAGGGTGGTGTTGGGAATTTTTCCGCATCAGTCTACCTGCCTTGTGGGAATAGCGAGGGCTCTATTCTAGCACCTATGTTATTCATGTGTATATGCTGCCGCTTGGGAGGATTATAAGATGACACGGTCTGGGTTTTCATTGCTATGCTGATGATACCCAGCTGTATATGTCTTTTGTGCCCGGCCAGGATGCTGCCTTGTCGGTATTTAATAACTGCCTTGCAGAAGTCCAAGATTGGATGAATGGGAGTTGGTTGAGGTTAAACCCCGAGAAAACTGAGGTGTTGGTTGTGGATAAAGGTCACTGTGAAGTGGGTTTGCCAGTTGGATCGCACTCTGGCTTATGGCTTGCAGGCGCTCCACTGACAACCTCAGATCAGGTGTGGAATCTTGGTGTAATAATTGATGACCACTTGACGCTTAAAGCTCAGGTGTCAGCAGTGGTCAAAACTTCCTTTTTCCATCTGAGGAATATCGCCAGGGTGAATCACCTGATTCCTCCAGAAGATCTTCCAACATTGATCCACGCCTTTGTTACCTCCCGCCTTGACTATTGCAACTCCCTGTACCTAGGGCTATCGGGGATTGAACTTTGCCGTCTGCAGCTAGTGCAGAATGCGGTGGCCAGGTTGTTGACTGGTTCTTCTAGATCCAGTCATATAATGCCTGTGCTCCGTGACTGCACTGGCTGCCAGTATTTTAGGATCACCTTCAAGGTCGGGTCTTCTGACCTATAAAGCTCTACATGACCAGGGACCAACTTACCTGAAAGAGCTCCTTCGCCCCTACTGTCCCTCCCGCCCCCTCTGATCCACTGACGAAGGATTGCTGGAGATTCCCAGGGTCTGTTTGAAATCTTCAGGGGCTAGGTCATTTAGCTTTGTGGCCCCGACCCTGTGGAATTCTCTACCTTGTCAGGTGCGAAATAATCCGACTGTCCTGAGCTTTAAAGGAGCCTTGAAAACCCACCTTTTTAGTATAGTTTTTAATGATTTATAGTAGTTTTAAACTCTGTTTATTTATTGTTTTATGATATTGTGCAGGCGCTTTGGATTGGAGAAAAGCGCCTTTTATAAATAAAATTGATTGATTGATTGATTGATTAATAAAGAAGATAAATAGGAGGGGCCAAGGATCAATTCTTGTGGGACTCCAGATCTCACTGGGAGGCTGCTGGAGAGGGTACCGTAAATTTTAACTTGCTGTGTTATACCTTTCAGGTAGCTGCTGAACCAGAGAGTGACTTCTTTTGAGAGTCCCAGTGCATGGAGGGAGTGAATAAGGAGTTGGTGACTGATGGTGTTGAAGGCCTTGTTAAGGTCTATGTAGATAGCACCAAGTAGGTTAGCATTGTCCAGGGCCTCATAAATGTGGTCAGTAAACTAGAGGAGGGCAGTTGTTGTGCTATGGGATTTTCTGGAGCTGTTTTGTTGCGGGCATTGAATGTTATATTTGTTTGGGTGCTTTGTCAATTAGTCTGCTACAATGCACTCGAGAGCTTTACAGAGGGGGGAAGGATTGATATAGGGTGGTAGCTGGAGTGCAGTGCCCTATCCCCACTTTAAAAATGGGTGTGACCATGGTGGCTTTCCATTGTTGAGGGAACTGTCTTAAGCTGTGTTTACACAGCGGCATTTGTACTGCAGCAACCCAACAGCTTGGGTTGCTGCGGTGCAAAGGCTGCCATGTGCATGCTTACCGAATAACGGTAAGCCGCTGCCTGCACTGCTTGGCAGTCCCAGAAAGTCTGGGATGCATTCGGGAGTGAGCAGTTTAAGCAGCCATTTGGGCAGACTGCACTGCTTCCTCCCACTTGCAGGTGCTTCCATCAGCTGACTGCCCTGACTCCCAGCCCCACATCTTACATCAGCGCTGAGAGAGGCTGTGTAGATGTATTAGCCAAGCATCTTTTGTGTTGGGGCAGCTCTGCAATGCTCCAATGAAGGAGCTAGGTCAGCCATGTAAACATGGCTCAAGGGTAAGGGATAACTTCAGGAGTTTAGTGAGAGGTTTTAGAGTAGCATCTCAGCTGACATATTTATTACCAACTTGGGATTCCAACCTTTAAGCTATACGCTCATTTACAAAGGTTCCACATCATTAGTAGACAAATACAAACATAAAATATTACAAGAAATACAAATAGAAAAGACATAATTCAAATTCATATTTTTCAAATAGACAGGTAGCTCTTGGTGATATCACCAAAAATGAGTTACTTAGGAAGGATAGGAAGGGAGGTGAGGAGAAAGGCGGGAGGGTATGAAAAGGGGACAGAGGTTTTAGGGTAACAGAAAATATAATAGATGAGGGGGCAGGAATGGGGGAGAGCTAAAAGAGGATGCAGAAATGCAAATAGCGAGGGTGGAGGGAAAAAGGGGGAGGAGCAGCCTAACTGGGCCTAGTCAGTAAAAATGGAGTATAGTAGGCAGTATTCAAAAGAGGAAGGGAAGGAGTAAAAAGGGGGGATTAAAATCCTCGCACATGAAGGGGGGGAGGCTGACAATCAGAGCAGGAGGGAGGGGCAGGTGTGGGAGATGGAGACAGAGAGTAAGTGCTGCTGATGAGGAGGTATCTCCTACAGAGTGGAAGTGTATTATGTGTTACAGTCGCATGAGCTGGCAGCAGCAAGTTGTGCTTGAAGTCCTGATTTGAAGGGGCCCAGTTTAAATATAGCTTGCAGGTCACCATTAAGGGAGCTGAGTCATATTGGGGCCTCATATGCAAATGAGCATTGACCTAGTGAGATTCATCAGAAAGGGACCTGCAGCATGCTGTTGCAAGCACCCCTGGTTTTGTCTTTGGTGAGAGGATACACTGATGAGGTTCTGCATCCCTACTGGAGTTAAATTTAGGGTGGTTTTCTTGCCAAGAAGACAGACCTGATATTGGATCTGTTTTTCCAGGTTAAGTCATCCTGAAGATGCATAAAGCTCGCAGATGTGAGTTAATCGATGTGCCGCTAGAAGCAGCCTGCAAGCTTTATTGAGGGTCGTCTTGATCCTCTACAGGGCTATGCTTGTGTCTGCCCCATAAACTACAAGCACATTATCAATGACTGACAGAATGGAGCTTGAGACAACAAGTTTTAGGGCTTCATCATTGAAACAAAATGCCAGTGTCTGTATAATTAGCCTAACCAAGAGTTAGCTGATTTGGCTTCCTGATTGATGTGCTGGGCAAAGGAGAGTGAGCTGTGGAGTATTACACCTAGATATTTAAAGGTTTTAACCATCTTAGTGCTTCATTCTGGTTGTTAAGTATTTTAAGGGGGTAAGACCTGTGCTTGCTTTGGGTGGTGCAAACAGCATTGTTTTAGTCTTTTTGTAATTTAGGAGGAGTGTGGAGTGGATGAACCAGTTTTCAATTTCAGAGAAGTTGTCTTCAATTTGTTTTTCTAATGCAACCGGAATAGAAAGACTAGTAAAGAGCACAGCATCGTCTGTGTACAAAAGGGCATGACCGCTACAGACCAGAGGAGAAATAGACGAAACAACAGTGGGCCCAAGACTGAGCCTTGGTGGTCCCCAGTAGTAACGCTACGTTGTTCAGACAGGACATTGAGTATCTTTACTTGTTGTACCCACCCAGTCAGGTAGCTCAGAAACCACTGCACAGAATCTTTATCAAGGCCAGTAGTCGACAAATGATTTAGCAAAAGCCCGTGGCTGACCGTATGGAAGGCATTGATGAGGTCAATGTAGGTCTAGTGAAAGGTTAAGAAATTTGAGGTCCAAGGCATGAATGAATGAATGAATGAATAAAAAAAACACTGCCTATGCACAAGGACTTTTTTTTTATCTTTTATCTTTCTTTATTAATATTTTGTTGATACACCTTTGAGCCGGAGCTCATTTACAAAGGTTCCACGTCATACATTATAGAGCAATATTTGGATGAGTAACAAGCAGTACAATGATTTGGACAAGCATTTCACCAAAAATGACCTTCATTCAATCTAGAAACACATAAATAGTTGTTACTTGGTAGCACTGTCAGAGTAGGCAGGAACATAGGAGGGAATAGGAGGGGGAGTTAAGGGGCAGGTGTAAGGGGATGAGGGAGAGAGGAAGGAGAGAGGTGTGAGTTGGATTATGTATGTAGTCCCATAAGGGGGTTATATTAGGTATATAAGTACAGGTATTTTAAGCACGAGAGAGTTGAATTTGTTGGCCCTGAAAATATATATCAACACCAAATTCAAAACTACCAATTAAGAGGTCTTGGGGGCTGCTAAATGCACTGCATTCCAAATTTGAGGAAAAAAATTAAAAAATGAAGAAATTGTGGGTGAAAAAAAAATAACTATGTCCCAGAAATGTGACTCACGCATGTTGTAGGGCTAATTTTTTAATTCTTATTCTTCTATCACCTACAATATTTACATTTTTTAACATGTTAAGTTCAGGTTTTAAGGATGGATTAGTTACCACCCCCTCCCCAACAACACTACAGTGGCAACATTTGGTCCTGCCTGATCAATCTTCCAGTTCATATAAGGCTCACAATGCCCTGCACAAAGCATGCTACAGATTCAGTACAATTAGATACAGATCTACAACTTTGCCTAGGGCCCACTGGGCCCCACATGAAACATAGAAGTTGATGGCAGATAAGGACAGCAAGGCCCATCCAGTCTGCCCATTTTTTCTACCTTATGAATCTGCCATAGGTCTGTACTCTGTCAATGGCCTATCTATTCATACTCATCTGTATTGCTCTCTTATGTCTATCCTGTGCCTGTTTGAAGCCCCGCACTGTATTCATATCTATCACTTCCTGAGGTAAGCCATTCCATGCATTCACCACTCTTTCTGTGAAAAAGAACTTCATCACAATACCCCTTAATCAGCCTCCCTCTACTCTCATGCTGTGTCCTGCTATTTTTCTTATGTTGAAACATGTTAAACTCTTTCACCTTGTTAATGCCCTTAAGGTGTTTGAATGTTTCGATCATATCACCCCTCTCCCACTTTTGCTCTAGGATATGCATATTGAGCTCCATTAATCTGTCCTCATTTGTTTTCTGATGCAGTCATTGCATCATTTTGGTGGCTCTTCTCTGAACTGCCTCCATTTTGTTAATGTCCTTGTGTAGGTGCGGCCTCCAGTACTGCATACAGTACTTGAGATGGGGTCTAACCAGTGTTTTGTAAAAAGGGATTATTACCTCCCTCTTATGACTTGTGATACCCCTACTAATACACCCCAACATCCCTCTAGCCTTACCTACTGCTTTAGTGGTCTGCTTGGATGAAGCAACCAACAAGGTTAGCAGCACCATGCCTGGTGGGTCTTGTGCTTTGTGTAACTTTCCCTAACATTGGCAACCTCTATGCAAGCATTGCTGTGTCATTTACTTCATCTGAACAGAGAGTCCTGATATTAGGGAGACTCCAGTGCAGAATCTCATGATTGTTCAAAACCCAGAGGAACACCACTTAATTTTTGACTTCCCTGTCACACTATGTTATTAATTTGTGAAACTACATAAAAGTTCCCAACTTTAAGGCACTTTTTTGCTCAAGGCTATTGAAAAACTAGGCTAATCTAAATTATAAAAGTTTCACACTCATCAGAGTTTTATCCAAGGAAGTACTTTTGGGTGATTTAAAACAAAAATTCTACTTAGTTTTTAAGGAGTTTAGTTTTAATGTTTGTGCATATGTGGACTTTTTTTGGTTTAAAAAAATAACTGAAAACCCAAAAAGCTTTTTTTAAGAGTTAAATGGCTTATGAACAAACTGTACAAAAAGTGTAAAAAATACTTGCACTTATGATTGACAGTTGACTAGCTTGTGAGAATACAGCCTAACGAGAGGCCTGAGGTGATTTTCAAGAAAAAAATAATTTCTATTAGTATTTTAATAAGAAAAAATGCATTGTTACTTTGACAAATTGTTGAGATGGACTTGAATCAGCTCAGCATGTACATAACATACTGTACATAACACATGCACTTGGCAAAAATTATTGAAAAAACACAGATATAAAAATTTCATGAACCTGATAACAAAAAAATACAAAAAGGCATCACTTTTATTCAGTTAATGAATTACTTAGGGAACTGTTAAAATTGATGTCAAAAATTAAGTCCAAAACTAACAAAATGTTTAAAGCCGTGAAACATGAAACATTGCCTATAATATGACACAAAAAAAGCCATCCTCTGCATTTTGTACTACAATTAAATGTACTCTGATTTATATGTTATGTAAGCACCAATTGAAATGTTCAGTTTTTGGGATCCACACAGATATATAGTGCCATGTAATCCTCTTCCTGTTGGAATAATTATTTATATTACTCGTTCTGTAATTAAATAATGTGTTTTTTGTTCCCTTGTAACCAGGATTATGCAAAAAGGGTAAATGAGTATAATCTCATTGGAAGCTGCTTTATTCATGTTGTTGAATAAAAATCTTACTACTACTACTTAAAGTTATACATGAACAAAAGAAACGTATGAGTCCTCTCCTGCATTGTAGAGTCCTGCATGAACCAAGTTAGGACTCGCATCCAGTTTAACACAGGGCCCAAAAGGAAGTAATTTTGGACTCACCTGGTGTCCTGTCAGAGCAAGTTAAGACTCACCTCCTGCTTTGCACAGGCCCAAGACAAGGTAAGACTCACCTCGTCGGGCACTGTACAAAGCCACTTAGGACTCACATCCCACTTAGAATTTTAATTGCAAAAAATAATGTTAATGCATACGTTAGGGTTACAAAGTCACAAAGCCCCCTCCAGTCTACTTTTCATAAATGCCACTCCACCACCACTTCTCTCCTTTGCCTCATTGACTTGGTCCTTAAAGGGATGGACCAAGGCATCCTCGGTGCTTCTATTTTTATTGACCTTGTAAAGGCATTTGACACAGACTATTACCACCTCCTGCTCTCCAAACTTGCCTCTGCAGGCTAAACTGCCACAGTAGTCAGCTGGTTCTGTTTGATTCAGAGGTCACAGTTAGTTTCTTTTGGTGACATGCTATCCCCTCCCCTCCCCACTGAGTCTGGAGTACCAAAGGACTCGGTCCATGGTCCACCCCTTTCCTTAATGCTCTTGAAGGACCTTCCCAAAGCATGTTCATCATTATATATTCAACTGCATGTTGATAACACAGTCCTTTCTGCCTCTGTCCCCTTGACTCCTGAGTTGTATGCCCAGCTCCAACATAACTTCTCTAGTATCAAACCTGGTATGGGGATAATAAGATGTATTTTTATTTATTTATTTAATTCTAGGATTACAATACCTTTGAGCTAGTAACTCATTTACAAAGGTTCCATGTCAAAGTAAACACCATTCAGACAAAACATTACAAAAAAACAGGTAGAGGAGTACAGATGAGTGCATAACAAAAAAAAAGTTACTTATGGGGCATAGCTACAAGGGTGCAAGGGGTGCAGTGGCATATGGGCCCATGAGGTTTGAGGGGTCCAAATCATAATTTTGATGTTTATTCAAAACTGGGAAGGGGCCCTATAACATCACCTTGCACCCAGGCCCTTTGGGAATTTGCTACGCTACTGGTTAATTATCTCCATTGTTATAAACACTTTTGAATCAGCCAAAGTTGACTTTGTCAGGTTGCAGGGTGGGTGAAAGGGGAGGTGTGCAGGAAAGAGAGATTAAATAGGGTGTTGTGGCAGGAGGGGGTGAGGAGGGGGTGAGATGAGTAGGTGAAGTGGACAGGACAAAGGTGTTGGTGGAGTCAGGGGAGTAAGGGGTAATAGGAATTGGCAGTTACAGCTGCAATGTGCAGTGAGGTGTTGGTGGAGTTTTCACTTGAAAGGTCTGAGATTTGGTTCAGTCATAATGTCAGAGGGGAGGTCATTTAGCCAGCAGGGTGCACAGTAGGCAAAAGACCGATGTACT
Organism: Neoceratodus forsteri; assembly: GCA_016271365.2. Classification (NCBI taxonomy): domain Eukaryota; kingdom Metazoa; phylum Chordata; order Ceratodontiformes; family Ceratodontidae; genus Neoceratodus; species Neoceratodus forsteri. The sequence goes on from CM057449.1 coordinate 1,073,836,647, forward strand.
TGTGAAGTTTGGCAGAAGGGGACTTGTTGAGACTGTCTGGACATGCCTCTTGTCTGATGAGGATTGGTCACTGGATTAAGGAGGTTCTGGATGGCTGGAGGAGTTAAACCTAGGCAGGTTTTCTTCCCTAGGAGACAGACTTGGTATTTCACCATGCCCGTTAGGTGCAGCCAGTTGGTCTGAGCATATGAGATGCAGGTATGGGTAAGTCTGTGTGCTGCAGTTATTACCCTACAGGATTTATTTAATGCCGTGTTGATTCTTAACCCCCAAAAAAGAAAGTCTTCTATGACTTTTTGCTCCCAGCAGCATCTTGTCACCATAAACTTCCATCCTGTCTTCAGGACCATTGACATAACCAAGACTGAGACTGTCCTCTCCATTAAGTACCTTGGAGTTTGGCTTGACAGCCACCTTGACTTCTCAATCCATGTTGATGCAGTCTACTCCAAGCTCCTATGTAAGTTGAGAGCACAGTAAATAAATAAAGCCTGGATACCCCTCCCTACCAGTCTTCAAAATGATCCTCCATGCTTTTGACTTGGGTGATGTGGTTTACAGCGCTGCCCCCAAATTCACTCTGGCAAGACTGGATCCATTATTTCGCTCCTTCTGCTGTTTTGCTCTTGATTGTCCTCCCAAAACTCATCATTGCTCCCTTCCTTTCCCTTCCCTCCAATCCCCTAGCCCCTTCCCTCCTCTTCCCTTCCCATCCCATCCCATCTCTTCCCTTCCCTTCCTTTCCCTTGATAGTCATTGTCTTTCTCACTGCATGTCCCTCATTGCTAAGAACTGGTTAAGATCATTCCCCTGCTACATCTTGTCCTATTCTGCTCCCCACTTCCACCTATCCCCTTTGTTCCACTGATGCTTGCTCCTTTTTCATTGCGTTAGCCAAGAACTCTGCTGGGCAGCCTGCTTTCTCTTACAGGCTCCCTCCTCTATGGTCCTCTCTACCTTCCTCCATTCATTCTGCCTCCACTCCTGCTACTCTCAGAGCTCTTCTCCGTATGCACACCACTCACATCTGCACAGGCCCACAGGTTTTTCCCTTGTTGCCCTTGGGCCTACAGTGAACTGTAATGATGTATATTAATTTGTTCTTTGGCTCATACTGTACCAATTGTACCTCTCTGACCCCTTGGTCAACTTATTCGAAGCTGCACTGGTTGTTGTATGTTAAGTATACTGTAATCTGTATCTATACAAGTATATTTTTTGTTATTCCATGCCTACTCATATCCTGAGTGAAGACTGTCATTGTGTAAGTGCAATGGTACTGTTTTCTGCAGGACCACATTTACATGGCCATGGGCCCTATGAACAACCATCACCAGGGCCTCCCCCCATCTCCCCACACACACACGTGGAGTCAAGCAAACACTCAATACATAAATCTGTCTACCCACATAGCAAATACACTGCAAAAATGCAGATCCTTTATGAACACCAATATTTTGTGAGCAGATGTCAACAGGGAGCCATGTCATAAGAAATATAATTGTAAAAACAATCTAAAAATGATATATTCTTATTCCTCTTAAGCAAGCTATGTGGACCACTACAATTATTAATTTCTCATTACATATGTAATTCATTAAAATGACACAAACATTCTCCTCAGCCGATAAAATTATTCAAAGTACCTTGCATGCATTTTTAATCTAATTTTATCCTACTTATCTAGCCAATAAATAAGGTGAGCTCAATGTGGTACCTGAAATAAGGAAATACTGCTGGCACATGTATCATCACCCCTATGGACCTTGCTAAACTTTGGCTTGCCACCATCGGTGATAAACTTGCAGAAGTACCCTTATTCCAAATCACTTTCTAGGATTAGTTCAAATTGCTTTCATGGTTCCTACAAACTGCAAAGGATGAAAGGAAAGGGGAAAGTGTTTAACCAGGAAAGCCACACTAAGCCAAAGCTTGTTTCCAGGTATAGACTGGAGCACAAGGCAGTTAAGTGACATGCTCAGGGTCACACAGTATACAGCTGGCGGCTCTGGGATTCAAACCCAGGTCTCCAGGTTTGTAGCTCAGTGTCTTTAATCACTACGCTATACTGCAACTTCTACAGTTCACAATAAACATTTTGTCAGTAGTGTAGTTTTCTAATCCTTACCATGGGTTATATCTTCAGCTGTATTCAGTGTAATAAAATGCAAAATTTTCCCAGTGACTAGTAGGCTTGTATTTGATTTTTAATTATGTATTACGTCATCTTTTTAACTCAGAAAAACATTTGTACTGGCCAGGACACTGTTCCTCCAAATCTGACCCTGGTGGCTCAGAAGTTTCCCAGTGTCTTCTGTACTTTCTTCCTTCCTGCCCAACCTATGGGGTCTGCCCTCAGTCATTTCCAAAGCATCCAGGGCCGATCCAGGCTGCCACTGCCTCAACCCGAGTCCAGTTCCTCCCACACTGTGTGCACAGCAACAAACCAGGTGCAGTAACAAGGGGAAGCTAGCCCCTACTCACATAATATGAAATCCATGGTCTTCCTCAGGGGATCCCCATGGTCGAAGCGCTGGGAGTGAGTTCAGGGCACACCTGACTTTGTATAGAGCTGCATGAATTTACTTGAACCTGATGGAATCAATTTGTTTTGACTGAACTCAATATCTATGGTTCATGTTTGCACTGAAAGCGCAGAACTGTTCTTGGATTTTGTCACTGATTCAACCTGATCTGCTCTCCTGCATGCTACTATACAGTGCTAACCCGATGCTTGCCTCAGGTCAGCCCTCACCTAAAAACAGTATTTTTTTTTCTAATTAAAAAATATTAGGATTGTACGCATTGCTAATGCAGCTGCCAGCACAACCCCTTCCCCACAATATGGCACCTATTTCAGGCTGCACAGCACTAGAAGCCCATATGATGTGACTGCAAACCATGCCTCTGCCTCAGCATTCACAGAAGCAGGAACAACTAGTCTGCATTGCATGAAAGTAAAAGGAACACTGAAAGAGCTGCAAATTCTATAATTCTGCTCAAGACTCTTTAACACCAGGACTCGGCACCATTTGGGGTGCAAAATTCACAAAAACAAATAAAATGATTGGTGTTGCCATGAAGCAATTTAAGCTGGGACACACCACTCATGTCAATCATTTCTCCTTATTCCCATTTCCCCAGGCCAAGACCAGGGCTGCTTCCGAGTCTCTCAAGCTCTTAATACGAGTCCAGACCCTGGAAAGCTTGCTGCCTGCTCCCTCCCTCCTTTATATTACCTGCCTGCGTGGCTCGGGCTTGGTGCATCGCTTACTTCTAAATAAATACATCAGTGCTTGGATCGAATGACAGCTGCAGCTGCTTGCATGCTTTTGCTTAACTTGAGAAATGCAGATGCAGCTTCATTAGTACAGTACTGTACTGTACTATACTGTATGGTTGGAGGAAATGAGCACCAGACAGCTAATCAAATACATGCAAGGACGATTTGAAGATATAGGTGCATTCTTGACCCCTGCTCTCTTCTCCCTGTTTATGCAGACTTTCTTGTTTTAATTGATCATCACTGCTACCTGTGTGTGTCAGTGACAAAAAAAACCCCAAAACTCAGAGCTTGAACTGATGCGGTATTCAAATAAAAGTTTTACTGCTTTAAACTGTGAACATTTCTGGGTGGTGCACCATAGTAGCACAGCTGTTCAGACACAGAGGGCCCCCAGAAAATCATGGGCCTTATGTACTGGTGTAGTTTGCATAATAATAAATCTGGCTCTGGTTTTCTATCTGTACCCCTTCCCCCAAGACACCTCTGAAAATGAGCTAGTTTGGCTCATTAGGAGTTTCCTGGTAAAACTCTATCAATAAATAAATAAATGTGGGGTTAGGGTTTTCTTCAAATTGAATGCCCATCTGCCTCAGCCACCTCCTAGCCTTGACACCCTAGGCCAAGCAATTGGTCCAGGGCTGTGCTCAACAGGTCTGTTGCTTCAAGCTACAGGTCTGGGGCACTGTACAAAGAATGTGAAGACTCATTTTCTGCTGCAGGTAGGGCCCATACAGCTCTGCACAGAAAAAGTTATTGCTGATCTCCTACTTCACTCAGAGCCTTGCAAGCTTTGTGCGAGGAACATTATGACTGATATTTAGAGCAAAGAAAATTCATACTGACCTTATGCTGTGCACAGGGAATGATCTCCATAGTTGAACATGGCTTGCAGGACCCTGTGCAAAGAACGTTATGACTGATCTCCTGCTTCATGCAGAGCATTGCAGACCCCACATGAAAAAAGTTATGACTAATATTTTGTGCAAAGCAAGTTATAATGTATCTTCTGCTTCTCACATGGACTTATCTCTTGATTAGCATAGGGCTTGCAGGGCCCTATGAAAAGAAAGTTATTACTAATCTCTGAATTCATGTGGAGCATTGCAGAACCTGTGTGAAGAAAGATGTGAATGATCTTTTGTACAAAGAAAGTTATGGATTTTCTTCTGCTTCTCACAGACACTGATCTCATGATTTGCACAGGATTGCAGGGCCCTGTGTGATGAACATTTTGGTGGATCTAGTGATTTTTACAGGGCCCTCAAGCCCCTGTGCAAAGAAAATTAATACTGATTCTATCAGCCCTAAGTTAAGCAGCAGAGTTATGGTGTATGGATCCAGACCTGTATCTTGAAGCAGCTGTTCTATCGGGCATGGACAAAAAAGGTATTCTTTTCAAGAGTAAGAGTAGGGTGCCATTCAATATAAAATCAGATCGCTTATCCTCATTGCACTTTAGTTCAGATTTGCTTCAGTACTTATAAAATAAATTCACAGGTGGGCTCTGAGACGTGGCACATGCTTCTTGGAAATTTATTCTTCATCGTTGCAAGGTGATTTCGATTTCCATCTTTTAAAATTACAATAGCTGCATCATATCCCAAAATACTTAGAAACAAAAATCCTGAGTGTTGACAAGAAGTGCATATAACATCAAAATGCTTTTAAGTGCTCACATATAGCAAACAAGCATTTGTCAATGCCGAATGTTGTCTTGCTGGCATTGGCATTGGTAGTGCCAGAGTTAGAGATGCATAATAGGAATGGCAGTGAAGTATTGAAGTGACGCCAACCCCATCCCCACCCTGTAGAGACCGACAGGCATTGGGGTGTGCCTTTAGGTCATCAGCTATAACGCTCAAGCCATTTTACCTTACCCTACCCTGTAGACACTGACAAGTGCTGTGGTGTGCTTTGGGGTCTTTAGGCATTATACTTACCCCATTCCATAAGGAAATACACTGAGGTGGGTGAAGTATAGGTGAATGGGGTGAACTTTGTGGCCAAACAGTGCAAGGCACATCATGATGCCTGCCACTGGTTGCAGGGTGGGGGTGGAATTGCATGAGCATTTCAGCCAATGATCTCAAGTCACACCCCTGACGCCTGTCAGTCTCTACAGGATGGGGTGTTACAGTTGAAAACCCTAATGCTGTAGGCATGTGTTGGTATTTTCACTCCAAATTTTCAACATGGGCTGTTTGTGAGCCCATGTCATGAAAAGCAGCACTATCAGTTTGTTAGCTGAAAGGTGGTTTTGCACAGCGGCTATACCATTTGGCGACACAGGGATGAAAACACATTTTGGGTGGTATGTGGAAAATGACAACTGCATTCTTCATGAGGAGATGTAAAAAAATGGCAACATTGAAAATCTGGAGTGAAAATATGAAAAATTGGTGAAGTTATGAGCATGCATAGAAACTGTGCAACACACGTCAGTAAGCCAATTATTTTTGGGATTTTTTTAACCACATGTTTAACATAGGCATTTTAGGACCTTCCCTCATGAACAGTGGCACTGTGATTTTGTTAATTTGTCTGAAACATTGATTTCACACAGTGACTACGCCATTGTGTGCCACAGGTGCAAAAACACATTTCGGGCAGGATGTGAAAAATGACAGCTGTACTGTTCATAAGGAGGTGGGAAAAAATGCCAGCATTGAAAATCTGGCATGAAAATATTGCAAATTTGCAAAGTTACAAGGGTGCTGGAAACTGCACAATGCACACTTGTAACACAGTCATTTTATGGAATTTCATCACCAAATTTTTAACATAGGTATTTTAGGACTTCTGCTCATGAACAATGTCACCATCATTTCCTCAAACTGTCCCAAAAACTGATTTCGCACATCAACTGCACTATTCTGCACAGACGTACGAAAACACATTTCAGCCAGGATATATAATATGACAGCTGTACTGTTCATAAGGAGGTGTGGAAAAATGCCAATTTTGAAAATCTGGAGTGAGAATATTACAAATTCATGAAGTTATGAACATGGAAACTGCACAACGCACGCTCATAAAACAGCCATTTTTGGGATTTTTCCCACCAAATTTGCAATATAGGCTTTTTGAGAGCCCCCCTCATGAACAGAGGCACTGTCATTTCATTACTCTGTCCCGAAAGGTGATTCCATGCAGTGACCATGAAATCACCTTTCGGGACCGAATAACGCCATGACAGTGTCTGAATTCATGAGGAGGGGTCCCAATAACCTCATGTTGAAAATTGGGTGCTATAATTCCCAAACATGGCTGAGATATGCACCAAAGTTTAAAAAACCTATTTATGCCATTATACAGCTCACCGGCATTTCTTCAGTTCGCAGTTGGCTTTGAAGAGTGCAGACATGTTCCCCATCCACTGAAGATCATTGCGTCGGACAATGGAGGCAAGTATGGGGTGAAGGGGGGGTGTGAGGAGGCAGGGTGCACACAGTGTGGGTGCGGGCTATAAGAGTGGGCAGGAAGACCACAAGGGACCATTTTCTTTTTTACAGGTTTGAAAAAAAAAACATTGTGGGACTTTTTTTTTTTGCAGGGGATTTGGTACACTAGGGTGAGCTCCCAGCGTGCCACCTAAGTGTTTTTTTGGGGATGCTGTAGCCAACATGGAGATTGGACACCCCCCTTGGCACACAACAAAAGTGGGGGGGGAGACATTATGCCGACGGGGAGTCAGCTGCCCCGCTGGCAAAATAAATGGGGACAGGGATAAACAGTGATGGGGATTGGGCCCCCCATCAGCAAAGAAAAAATGTTTGGGGGCGCATGATGCTGAGGGGGATTGGTCTCCCCATTGGCATTGTGACAGGAGGTGTCAGCAGTCACTGCAGCCATGTTGCATGCACGTCAGGAGGCATGTTATGGTCCCACTGCATGAGAGCTTCACTCTCATTGCAGCAGACCTTTTCTTAGAACTGGTGGCCACATTAGGGATGCGTGATATCAGCGCCTGCTGCTGGCTGATTGGGGAATGAGGGATGCACCTATTGATGCGTGCCCTGCATTCACCCAACACTGACCACACCTCCAAATCTGCTACTACCACAATATGTTGGCTGCACATGCGCGAGCCAACATAAAAAATGAATACCATACACCACATTCCAAGGATGGCCAGACACTAACCCAGTGCTCTGCTCTGTAAACATTATCAGGAGATGTGATGGCAAGGTTAGTGCACCATTTAAATACTCCTTACATAACCATGTTAATACTAAATGTTATTAAGAAAAGAAAGTAAATGCCTTGAAAAGTCATTCATGACTTACTGAAATATAGAGGACACATTACAATCATATTGTTTGATACTGTATAGTGTACACAGACATCTGTACTCCATTTTTTCTAGTATAAAGATACAGTACAATTGTGTTAATTTCCCTCACACAACATAAAAACCATAACATAGAGGATAATGTATGGTATTTGGTTAATAAACACACTGTAAACAGTTTGAGAGGTTGCCATGACATCATTGTAAATCTCAAGAGCGCAGCTCGAGAGGTTTTCAGATGTCATGGCATCCTCAAGAAGTGTTTTCAGCACGGTTAACCAAAGACTATACATTATATTTTATAGCATATGGCCTACCAAGATTGTGTAATCACAGATTGAATTACTTTACTGAATTACTTTACAGAACATTGATTGCTGTGAGCATTCCATTTTATTAAAACATTTATTGTTGTGAGCATTCCATTTTGTTATTCTATTGATATGACATACTCAAGAAGGGTTAACAACAGAGTGATGTCATAACGATGGCATAACAAGGTTGTAGTCTGCTTGCTTTCAGTTAATAATAAGGGCTCCCCATACATTACAGTATGCTAAATGTGCAATAGGTCAGGGGATATCCCAGCAGAAACAATGAAATGGCCCTGGACCTAGAGCTTGGACATGGATATGAGGATAGGGGCTAGGAAGGGGTGAACATTAAGGTTAAAAAACACTAATGCCAGATGTTCCTATTTTTGTGGCTTTGTAATGCTAATGTATGCATGAACTTAGTTGTTCTGCAATGAATATAGATACTTATTATTAACTGCCAAAACTACTGTATACATTATGTGCTCATTCACAGCTCAGTCAGTGACCAGCCGTGGTGGAGAGAGGAGGGCTATGCTGGTCATTGCCTGGGAGTCAGAATGGGGGTGTAGTGGGATGGTGGATGACTTCCTGACAAGATGGGAGGTTGGGGGGCCACTAGACCACCAGGGATCTGTTATTGTGTGTTCATGGGATGGGGATCGGGGACAGGGAGGGACCACTAGACTACCAGGGAAATTTAAAAAGAATTAACAGGACAGGGATTGACCACAGGGAGGGGAGAGACCACAAGACTACCAGGGAATTGTTTTTGTACACAACGAGGTGGTGATTGGAGCACATGGGGGTGGAGGGGGTCAAAATTCTACCTGGGCAGTCATTACTTCACAAATTGTGAAAACAAATCTTTTTCTAAGGTTCCTTTTTTGCAATTTGTGGAAAAAGAAAAATCCTTTTTTGCAAATTGTAAAACAGTATCCTTTTTTGTGATTTCTTTTTCCCCAATTTGCAAAAAAGGATTTTGGCATCTTAAGAAACGCACTTCCAGGTGATTTATTAAAAAAAAACTAATAGCAGACTCAGATAGAAAGGGTCCCAATTAGCAGAACACCTGTTGTTTACTTCAGAAAACATCATTGTTTTCTGTTTTTTAACTTTGTTTGCCTCGCTATGAAAAAACAAGATGGCAACAGCATGAAAAAAAGATTCCCTATTTGCGACAAAGGATTGCTCATTTGAAACAAAGAATCATTTGTTGAGGCTCATATCTAACTGGAAAGTGAAATTCCCACAGATAATAATGGGAAACATTAAAATGTAATAACTTTGGTACAGATGAATCTTTTTTCACTAAACCTTCAAAAGGTACATCTGTGATCCAAGACCTTTCTACTCTAAAAATTTCAGACCAAAATTCCACACCATTTTTGTGCAGCTGTGTAACAAAGAATTTCACAAAAAAAAGTAATTTTCCCATTTTTTGACAATCCGTATCTCCACACCCACTCATCTGACCAGAACAAAACTTGTCACATCAAGAGATCTTTGATCTCTGATGCAGCAAGCAAAATTTCATGTAAATCGCTTGAACGGTTGTGAAGTTATTAAAGTGCATAATTTTGAGTTTAACATAGAAGTGAACACTGAACTGCACCCCCTATAATGTATAGATAGATAGGTATACAGAGAGAGAGACAGAGAGAGAGAGAGAGACAAAGGATAGTCCAGAGGGTATCCAGGAATAAGCTTTTTATTCAGTCAGGAATGTTGCCAACAATGCTGCCTTGCAATGAGTGGCTGAGCAAAGTGAAGTCACAAGTGCTAGGTTGAATTGTTGGCAACATTCCAAACTGAATACAAAGCTTATTCTTGGATGTTCTATTCACAATATGGGTTCTGTCTAGCCATTGTGACAAGGCTGTAGTGGAAATAACGTGACCTGCAGTGAAAATAACATGCTATTTCCACTGCAGCTGAATAACAACAAATAAATCACCATTTTATTCTGCACTGTCATTTATCACTCGCATGGTATAACTAGCTATATTTCAAGTCATTGCAAAAGACTCCATTTAGGTATCAGATAGGGTTTCATAGTTTTCATAGGTGTTATAAGAGCTAATTAAGGTAGATATCCATAACAGCTCACTATTTCATCAAGGAGAATATCCCAATATATTATTCCTTATGCAATACTCTTTCAATTTTGTTTTGAACTCATGCATATATCTACTACCGGCAATCTTGAGTGGAAGAGTATTCCACATTGCCACAACTCTTTGATTGAACCAGGTAGTTTTCTTCTTAGTGTGGTATGTATCACCTTTTAGTAGCAATATATTAGACCTTGCGTGATGGTACTGATTTCTGAATTCTAACCATAATCAGTCCCATAGGTCATGATTCACAAAAGCACCATACATCAAACATAGGTCTCCAAGCCTTCTTCTATACTCCAGAGGGTACACACCAAACATGTCCAATCTATCACTGTATCTTAGATTTTTAACTGCTGATACCATTTAAGTAGTTCTTCGCTGAACTCTCTCCAGGATTTTCATTTCTGCCTTGGTACGTGGAGACCAGAACTCCACACATTAATATTCTAGATGTGGTCTGACCAGGTGAGTATTCGTCTGTCTCTGATTTGAATATGCCTTCACATACAACTCAAAATGCCACTGGCCCTCTTTACTGTCAAATGGCAATGTTTTTTTAAACTTTACATTTTTTGAAATTATTATTCCAAGGTTTTTTTTTTTCTTCTATTTCTCTTAATGTATACCCTTTTAATGTATTCTTAGCCTAGTTGTTATTTTTACCTAAGGGTACTACCACACATTTTGGGTTTAAGCACAAACCCTCAAAAGTAGGAGAAAGTAAAGTTAGGGTAGAAAAGTACCCTGACTCTTGATAAAATGCATGGTGTAGTGTTTCTCAGCATTGGAACAATTGCTCAAAGCAGTGTTGCCATTACCTTAACTTTAGCACTGTCCTAAAAGGCACAGAAATTAACTTATACACTGCTGCCTTTAGAGTGGGTGCCAAACGTAGGGTAACACCACTGCTGCTTTAAGCAATCTTTTGAAAGCTAAGGAACACCACATCACATAAAGTATTTTCACCAAGAGTCAAGGCATTTCTTTACTGTAACATTGCATTTCACAACATTAGAAGCTTTGTGCTTTAACACTAACTAATGCCTAAACATAGTGTTTTCAGTAAATGTCCTTTCTTCTTGAAAATTAGAATTATTTTAACTCATGCATACTACTTTATTTATTTAGCTATTTATTGAAAATTAGTAACTGGGAAAGGCACACTGAGCTGAGGCTTTTTCCAGGTATGACCCATGGGAAGGGGGGAGGGGAGTACAAGCAAAACAAGCAAAACAATACATCAGTGACACAAACAGTCAGCGATTCTGTGCAGCTTAGACAGCTACTGGAGGAAATACAGCAAGCAACAATTACCAAATTGTCATGACAATGGCATAGTTAATACAGTATTATCATACAAGTATGGAATAAAGTATGTAGTACCTGAGGAGGCAGTTGTAGTGCAGTGTATGAAGAGACATCTGCCTCTGTCACAGCCAAGTACAGGGAGGAGACTGCTAGATGTGGAGAGGAGGAGGAAGGTGGAGTCATAAGGGTGGTTGACAGTGAAAGGTGGGACCAGAAGGCACCTTAGGTGGTATCTAAGGGCCATGACAGAGGAGAAGGAAAAGTGGATGGAAGAGGGGAGCAGTTCTGGAGGGATGGGAGGTGACAGAAAAAGCAGCATGCTCAGTGGAGGTGTAAGAGTAGGGAATGTAGAAAGTATGTGGATCTCTAGAGTGGAGAGACTGGAAGGAGGAGCATAGGATGGGAGAGAGGAGTGAGGAGAGATAGGAGGGGAATGACACAAAGTAGAATTTAGAAATGGATGAGGCACAATGGGATTGATGACATGAGGTAAGGGAGAGGATGGAAAGTAAAGAGTAGAGTAAGCAGTAACAAGTACAGTATGAGGGGATGAATCTATAGCAAAGCAGCAGAAAGCACTGGAGAGGGCATCCAGTCTGGCAAGGGAGGACCTCAGTGATTCTTCAACCCAGAAGGACCATGATGAAGGGTCACGAAAAAGACCAGATGTGCCAGAGCTCAAGTGCCACAGCTTTAAGCATGTTTTGTATTGAATAAATGTATTGGATTTTTGCAGAAAATCTGGTTTCTTAGTCTATTCTTTACCTGGTCCTGAGTGTAGCCATTTGGTGCTTTATCTGGTGTCCTTCTATATCGGCTAGCACTCTCATTTGAACTGACTGTGTATTTGGTAAGTGGCTCTTTTTCAGTTTAGAAATACATGAACTGACCTTTGTTACATGAGGTTCCTACACCCTAATTGGTACCCTCAGAGGTACACCCTAGACAGCTAGCACTTAAGTATATGTTATACTAACATATAGGGCTAAGGGCATCTACCGTACAAGAGTAGATGTCAGTATATGAATGCATATTGTTGTAAAACACTTTGCTTGCTAATACATATATTCTGCTATGTATTCTTCTGTGTATTTCTTACTTGTAAAATGCCAAGGCACCTGTGTCCTTGGAGTAATTATAATATGTAAGACGGCATTGCCACTTTTTGGTGATATGTACCACTACACTGAGTTATGTAAGACTCTGTATAAGAACTCTTTTGTTCTCAAACTGATGACTTTACAGAATTGTATAATGTTATCTTGGGCCATGGAGCCACCTCTAATTTAGCCAATAGGGCTCATCTCTGTAACTAGAAATGTTTCTATCTTTTGGTAACCATAGTAATTATCATAGGTATATAATGTAATGTACAAGCCTTATACCTTGGAGACAGGAGAGACCTGAGAGACCCCAAGAGACACAGATAAACCTCGATGTATAGGGGAATGCTTAGCACTGGCTCCCAGTTTGTACTGTTAAGAACTGCTTAGGGCAACTGTGATTTATCCTTTTGGTAGTAATAAACTTGTTTATTACTCTAATGCAATGTGTCTGTGATTACTTGCATTCCCAATATCGTCAAGAATCTGAAAGTGAGGTTTAGACCTCCTAACAAATTGGCGACCGTGTGCAGGCGATATTTGGTGTTTATAAGTTTTCACTTGTTGCTTAAACTTTTCCTTTTCCCACGGGGACAGTAGGTGTACACTCCCGTATCACCTCTCCCATTTTAAAACCAGGTTGTAGTAACTTGCAAAGTCTGGCTGCCTTTTTGGGTGTGGTCTATGCCGTCTCGACTCACTCCATAGCAGTTTTGAATTGTAAGCCTAAACTTATACAGTAGTCCAGCTGTGTATAAAGTGCTCGTGCTGTGGATTGATATGCAGCACGGTGCCTTTTCACAGTTTGAATTTCGCTCCCTCCCACACAATGGCCACCGTATCAAATATCTGCGCAGAACTGAGACTCGATGTCTCGAACTTCCTTGCCTCTCATGGAGGATGGGCTGACTTCTCGCGGGACGCAAGTCAATCCGAAAACCCTATACTGGGGATTTCAACCCCGTACACAGAGACGAGACAATCAGCCAATAAGTGACAAGCTAAAGGGTTGATGGTCAAGGCTCTCTACGCTGCTCTGGAAGCCTCTGAAGCGAGGTTTCGAACCCTTGATCTGCAGATTTCATCTCTTAAGCAAAAGATGGGTTTGCAGGAAACAGAATGTACAAGACTGCAGCAGAACTTGGAGTCTGAACTCCAAACTCTGCAAAATGAAATGGATTCCCTATTACATCATTCAGTTCAAGCTGGAGAACAGGGACTGTGTATGTTGAAGCAGGAGTGTGAAAGTTTGAGACAGGACAAGAGTCAGGCAGTGCAAATGAATGATTTGCTGAGTGCTGTGAATGCTCAGTTGAGTGACGAAATGGGTGAGCTGCAGGATGAGATAAACCAGGTATGTAATGATTTAGAAGTGTCTATCACGGACAATCACGAATTGAGCACTGCGTATAGAGTGTTGCAAAAGCAAAAGCAAGATGAGGTTGATACGGATGTTGCAAGTGTGAGTCACTATGAATGTAGAACTAAGATGGTGAAACTGCGCCATCAGCGAGAGGTTCTGGCTGGACATGTTAAGGCAATGGGAGGCATAACCCCTGCCTTTCATTCACCATCAGAAAGGGAGTTATCTGATGATGACATTTCACAGTACAACGCCCAGTCACACCCCTACTATGGCCCAGAGACCCCACCCAGCCATCCACAACATGGCGGGTCCCCACCCCCAACTCACCATGTCATACGCCGTCGACGTCGTGACACTCATCATGGGAGACGCCAACATGGCGGCCCCCATGATAGGGGGGAGCAGGTCCAAGTCTGGTCCCGACGGCACCTCCGGTAGCCATCATTAATGTGGAAGACAGGCAGGAGATAGAAAACATGATTGAAACTGTGATAGGCAATGTACCTCTTCTTGAGAGGAGTAAACGGGTTATTAAAATCCAGATTAGGCAGCTTCTGAAAGAGGCTGGCACTCAGGAAGGAATTGCCCGCATTGCGGCTGAAGCTCCAGCTTGGGCTGCCCTGGATGGCGCTCGAGACAATCAACCTCCACCTGATCGACACAGTAATCCCCTACAAATGGCCTATTCTGTTCAGCAAATCGCTGACAGCATCGGTCGGATGAATCTGTCCGACAACCTCAGCTGTCTATTGGAAAAGGTGCATTCTAAATGTGAGATGCTTAGCCTTGCTGCTGAATATCAGGTACAAATACTACGCCAGACCATCGATCCTGGTTTGTGGGCCAAACTCCCCGATGCTATTCGTCAGGATGGGAATGCTACCTTTGAAGAGGTTGCAGCTGAGCTTATTTCTGCTCACAGCCCAGGTGTAGTAGGAGTGATGCTTGCATATCCTGTGAAGCAGAATGCAAAGGAAAATCCAGCGACTTACCACCAGAGACTCTGGATGGCCTACCGAGCAGGAAAGCACTTGGTACAAGAAGCTGCGGATGTAGATCTTATTGAATATAAGACCTTGTTCCTTAGGAACATGATTCCAGCAGTAAGAGAAAAGGTAGAGCCAACCACCTACCCCAATACAGATAGGTTTGACAACATCCTTTGGAAAACCAAGAGAGTGTATCAACTCTGTATCCATGATCTGGTCTCTGGTTCCAAAAAGGTAGCTGCCATGGAGTCCACTCCGGAGGCCACGACGCACTACACAGTGGAAGGACAGGCCCAACACCAACAGGCCCAACATCAGCAAGCCCCTCCAGCTGATAATCAACACCCCCAACAGGCCTATCAACAACAACCACAACAGCAACAACAATGGGGCAGGAACCAGAATTGGCATAAGAATAGGAAACATAAGGGTAGAGGTAAACCACAACAGCAGAGAACAGGCCCTTCATATAGGGAGATAGCTGAAGAGAATCAGAAATTCCGAGAGCTCCTGGGACAAGTACGCTCTGTGGCGGATGCTGTTCCTGCACAGGCCCTTGCGGCAGTACAACCGGCAACCCAGGCCCTAACTGTTCATGGGGACACCAGCAGTACAGGCCCTCAGGCCCATTCAGGCCTGAACCCAGAAGCTCCTCCCTATATAGCCTCAGTGCAACATGGTGAAGTGATTCACATGAGCCAGGCCCAACCTTTACATGCTTCCAGCAGTACAGATTGACAATTACAGGCCCCAGTCCGGATTGTAAACAAGCTAGTATTGGATACAAACAGAAGGCCCTGCACTGAGGCCAAGGTCGGGGGCCGCCTACTCGTAGTTTTGTTAGATACAGGTGCAGCTGTATCTGTTCTACATGATGAACACCTGGACACATCCCCTTGGTCCACCGGACAGAGGACCAACATGTCAGGAGTTGATGGTACTAGGCTACCTGCATACTGTTCTCTACCCCTGCCTTTAGAGCTAGGCCATCTAAAGGCCTCACACACTTTCCAACTAATGGTACTGCACGATCATCCTAGTATCATAGGGATTGACTTCCTTGTACCACACGGCTGTGTGGTGGACCTAGCTAACATGACACTGATACAGATTCAGGGTCAATAGCATACCATTTTGATTCCTGATTCACACGTTGTGGCAACGATATCTGCCAATGACAAAGAGTATGACGTCATAGGTTTGTTCAAGAATCATGAACTTTTTAAAAAACTCCTCCCTATTTTGCAGCGACATTTGGAAGCGTTTGCAATCAACAAGCATGACTGTGGTAGAATGCACACTGTCATCGAAGTGCCAGACCCAGCACATGAGAGGCAAAGGCAATATTCTTTCCCAACTGAGGCCTTGCCTTCCCTTACAGAAACAGTCAAGTCACTCCTCAAGCAAGGAGAAATCAGAACTTGTGTTTCCACTGACAACTCCCCAGTGTGGCCCATGAAGAAACCCACAGGCATCTGGAGAATTACTATTGATTATAGGAAACTGAATCAGGTCACCCCCAGTTGTTCTCCAACTGTGGCATCAGCACCAGATGTGCTACAACTTCTGACCCCTGATTTGAAATGGTTCTGTGCCCTAGACATCTCCAATGGTTTTTGGTCATTGCCATTGGCCCTTAAGAGTCAATATAAGTTTGCCTTCACCTTTGAAGTAAGACAGTACACGTGGACTTGCTTGCCACAAGGATTCCATAACAGTCCATCCCTGTTCCATCTGCACATGATGGATGCCCTCGAGAGTTTCTCTACTCCCCAATGTCTCTTGCAATATGTGGATGACCTGCTGCTAGCAACAGCCACACAGGAACAACATTTGGATCTCTTGGATGAACTACTGACTCTCATTCAGACAACAGGCTTGAAATGTAACCCAGCAAAAGCACGACTGTGTCAGAAAGAAGTACTCTTTCTGGGTCTAAAAATAACTGACCAGGGTCGAAGCCCTACCTGGAAGAAGGTACAGGGATTGCAAGACTTGCCATTACCTACCAGTGTGGCAACTCTTCGAAGGTTCCTAGGTATGGTGAACTATTCAAGAGATTTTATTTGTGGTTTTGCTCAGAAAGCTGTTCCTCTGTATGAGTTACTCAAAAAGGATGTACCATGGACTTGGGGCCCTATACACACCCAGGCTGTGACATCACTGAAGCAGGCTTTGGCTTCCTCCCCAGCTCTGGTCAACCCCAATCCAGCACTACCATTCCATCTGGAATGTGCCACCTCTGACACAGCCATGTCAGCAGTGCTGGCTCAGAAGGTGCATGGCACTTTGAGACCCATTGCATATGCCTCACAGCTCTTGACCCCAGTGGAACATAAGTACGGCCTTTGTGAAAGGAACCTTCTGGCCACCTACTGGGCTGTCAAGCACTTCTTGTATATCATTGGGTACTCACCACTGATCATCAACACCAACCACACCCCAACCACCTTTCTGCTCTCAGATAGAGTGAAGGGTGGGTCAGCCTCTAACACCAGACTGACACACTGGTCACTTCTTCTCCAGGATAGAGACATACAGGTACAACCGACTAAAGTTCCATCTATGTTAGCTCATGTTCTCCTTATCCAGGGAGAACCCCATGACTGTACACTACAGTCACCCGATCTTCCAGATCCAGGTCCTTTCTTCCCTGCCACGCCACAAATACTTGACAACACTTCTTTGTGCTGTGTCTTTACTGATGGCTCAGCATCCTACTATCAGAAAGAACAAATTGCAGGGATTGGCATTCTAGTGATTTACCCTTATGGAAACACCGTCAAAATATCTAAGTAATGTAGTGTAGCTTCATCACAATATGCAGAGATGGCAGCAGTGGCCTGTGCCCTCAAGTTCATCCAGCATGGAACTGAGGATGCCATCATTTTTTATAGACTCTAACTGGGTTTGTTGTTCTCTTACAGAATTTCTTCCCTTCTGGCAGAAGAACTCCTTCCTCTCCTCTGATGGCAGCCCAGTGAAATACAAGGAATTGGTAATATACATACATTCACTGACACAAAAATTTTCACACAAACTCTATGTACACAGAGTCAAAGCCCACTCTCTCCATGACCCCTACCATGTCTTCAATGACACTTCAGACACCGTTGCTAAGGAAGGGGCCCAAGGGTGGGACATCTGGATGATGGACCATCCAGAGGCTAATGTAGCTGTACACATTGCAGCACTCAGGAAGAAACCTGAACCCTTTTCCCCCTTGGACCTCTCCACAGCCCAGCATTTTGACACTGAACTTAAAGAGGTGTTCAGATTCCTGGACAAGGGTACTGAAGAGAAACTTCCCACACATAACCTCTATTGGAGGCTTGAAGGTAAGTTACACTTGTCACCAGATGACAAACCCATCTGGTTCCAACCAGATGACTCCACCACCAAGTTGTGGGTGGTCCCCAGACATTTAAGATCTGAATTCTTGTACCAAGTGCATGACACCCTCACTGGTGGACACCAGGGGAGCACAAAATACCCTCCAACTACTCAAGACCACTGCCTGGTGGCCTGGTATCACCAAGGATGTTAAACAGTACATAGACAACTGTCTCATTTGTGCGCAAAACAACCCCATCCCTACCAAACAAAATGCCAAACTCTTACCACAATGACATTCTGGCCCCTGGCATGCCATACAGAGTGATTTCGTTGGTCCTCTGACCAACACCAGCAGAAATAACAAGTATGTTCTTGTGGTAACTGATCTCTTCTCTAAGTGGGTAGAAGCTTTCCCCACTAAGACATGCACAGTGAAAACTACTGCCAAAATCCTGGTGGAACAGATTTTCTCCAGGTGGGGGTCTACCCCTCAAGGTAGACTCTGACAAAGGAAACAGTTTTACAGGTGAGTTGATGAAAGAATCCCTTGAACTCCTTGGAGTTTAACAGAAGTTCCACATACCCTACCACCCTCAATCCTCAGGTCCAGTAGAGCGAGCCAACAGATGGATTAAGCAAATGCTTTCCAAATTTATTGAGGACAATCCCAAAACTTGGGATTCCCTATTGCCATTACTCCTTATGGCAATTAGGGGTACACCCTGAGCCACCACCCAGCTCACACACTTTGAGGTGATGACTGGCAGACATATGAGATTACCTGAACACCTGCTGTTTGACCTGCATACCCCCCCCACTGCAGACCATGTGTCCATGGACCAATATGTGGAAAAACTAAGAAAAGACCTCATACACACACACTTGTATGCTGCCAACTGCATGGGCAAAGCCCAGCAACAATCCAAAATACAGTTTGACAAACACACACAAGAAGTGGATTGGCAAGTTGTAGATCAGGTAATGGTACTTCGATTTGCACATCCCACCCACTCCTTCTCCAACAAGTGGGAAGTCCCATACCCCATTGTCAACAAGCTTAGTCCGGCAGTTTATCAAGTTAGACTCCTCCATAACAAGTTGACTGACAAATGGTTACATGCAAACCAGCTGAAACTGTATAAAGGAGCTTAAATTACTTTTCCTCACCCCGTTGTGTGGAATAGTACTAACATTCTAATCTTTGATCTTCCTTTTCAGATACACTGACAAGATGGCTATCTTGTTCCATTATCTCCTCCTCTCAGGAGTTATACCCTGCATACAAGGCATGGTACCGGAAATCCTACGACACCTCGATCCTCCAGCACCTCCTCCAGAGGGAGTATCCATCAATATACCAGATAGTATGATCACTGTCCAGGAAGGTTCCGATGCTTACCTCACTGCCTCGGTTGTTGCTCCTAATAAATCTACCCTTCAAATTGAGTGGTAAACCACATCACAAGGACAAATTCTGCCTGTGGCCAAACTCTCCAAAGGAACTTTCCAAGGTTGGCCCAATGCTAAATTATCCCCAAATTGTTTGCTGTCCTTGTTACAAACTGCATTAACACATTCTGGTTTGTACAACATAACTGCCTTAACTGATCCTTCATATTGTAATTCTTTGTCCAGAGATTCTGCTCGAAAATTTTGTGCTATACACCACATGGCTTCTGCAGCCATGTACCTCTCTGTGTTACCACTCACTGATAAACAGCTTTTGGAATGTCCAAAGCATACCTCTGGTCCCCGTAGTGGTCTAACAGCCACTGCCCTCCCAGGTTCTTTGATTAACAACTTACAGTTTATGCATATACCTGTTTTGTTTAATCTAACTTACTGGAATATGAAAGAATTTGGTATGTGTCACAATACTAACACATCAGCATTTTATAGTACATTATTGCTTGATAGTTTAGCTGCATTTCAGATTTGTACGCAAGACCCTATTGCCAGAGTCCATTCTACTGAACATAAAGGCAACTTCAGGAGGAAGCCCTCTCCTGATAATCTAACTCATAAACATAAAACAGGTGAAGTTGACAGTTCTGATGTTACAGATGCAACAGGTAGTGTCACAGGCCTTTTTGGTACGGCTATGTCTATCTGGAATAAAGCAGACAATGCTGCTATCAAAGCTCATTCTGCCAAATTCTCCACTGGTTTTGTCAACAACATACTACCTCCATTATTGCATTGTGTGGATGGCCTTAGTCAGGAAGAAAGATACACTGTATACAACATGCATGACATTGCTAAGGCATTCACTGATTCTAAAGATAAGATTAACGCACTCATACAACAGAACAATAAAGAAGCAGATAAACAGTACATTGCTAGAGAAACACTTTGCTCTGCCTATGGCTCCTACATTATCACTACCATCAACAACCTCTTCAGTTATCTAGAATCTGGAAGAATACCTGACATTATACATGATAGACGCATCTCCAAATGGTATTGTCCATGATGTAAAACCACTAGCTGTGTTTCCATGTGTATGCAACAGACTTTAACTATACCTGTTTCTACAGCTAGGAATTTGGGGTTTGTGACCAGACACCCTAATACTGGTCCTTGTTTCACTGCTAAGAAGTGTTCCATAACAGATGCCATGTTTGTTTCCTTTACTGTCTCTTTACCATGCTTTGATCCCACTACAGCTTTGTTTGACAAGCTTGCACTGGTACACTCTATTGGGCATTTGGATGAAGACATCTACAGAGAACACCTGGATCTACCACCTCTACTGATTTACCATCCTTTCCTAGATGCCTGGGTGGCTCCGCACATGGACTGCTGTGCAAAAAAGCAATATATTTACTTGTTCCAATGTGATGTATTTGATGTTATTCAACCTGTTTGTGGTTACTCTCCAGACAGCATTGATTGGACTTTCACCATGGATGATGACATCACTGCGAATGGCACCGACTCCTTTGACTCAACTCTGGCTCCAGATAATCTCTACCAATCCTATAGTGAGGAGGTTCATCGCCTGTCAACACGGATTTCGAAGATGACCTACACCTGCCCTGTCCAGTTGCAGAAGTGGAGACTCCCTACTGTGCACTCACAGTATAACTCTGATGGCGAATATTGCATGGTCACAAACTACAAGTCTTACACTTATGGTTCTGTTACTTGTGCTATTGATTACCCCAATTTCTGTTTTGTCCCCCACCAGAAGACTGTCATTGGACATACTGTTATAAACCCCGTCCCCCTCCTAGATGCAGTAACTTGATGGTAACCTCGATTATCTGCTCACACTGTCAGAATATTTACCATATTTTAATGTACACATAGACCCACTTACACTTACATTAAAATCACTTTTAGACAGGAAAGACACACACCTCATCCACATCAGTAATAATATAACCAAAGCCAATGAAGCTGTTCTCACCCTGATTAATAATGGTGATATGAATAACGCATTAGCAAACACCTGATTAGAGATTACTTTTAAAGGTTTTGTTATTATACAAGCATTTTTAATTTTCATTTTGATTATTATGCTCTGCTGCCTATGGCACACACTGCGCCAACACCATGAGCAGCTCGAGTTCCTTTACAAAGCTCGTGCGTCAGTTTTGTAAACGACCACTGCTCCTGTCCTTTCCCGAGACATTTGCCTGTGTTGCCCTTGGAGGCAACAAGGGGGGGAATGTAACACGAGGTCCCTACACCCTAATTGGTACCCTCAGAGGTACACCATAGACAGCTAGCACTTAAGTATATGTTATACTAACATATAGGGCCAAAGGCATCTACCATACAAGAGTAGATGTCAGGATATGAATGGATATTGTTGTAATACACTTTGCTTGCTAATACATATATTCTGCTATGTATTTTTATGTATATTTCTTACTTGTAAGATGCCAAGACACCTGTGTCCTTGGAGTAATTATAATATGTAAGACGGCATTGCCTCCTTTTGGTGATATGTACCACTACACTGAATTATGTAAGACTCTGTATAAGAACTCTTTTGTTCTCAAACTGATGACTTTACAGAATTGTATAATGTTATCTTGGACCATGGAGCCACCTCTAAGTTAGCCAATAGGGCTCATCTCTGTAACTAGAAATGTTTCTATCTTTTGTGGTAACCATAGTAATTATCATAGGTATGTAATGTAATGCACAAGCCTTATACCTCAGAGACAGGGGAGACCTCAGAGACCCCAAGAGACACAGAGAAATCTCGAGGTGTAGGGAATGCTCAGCACTGGCTCCCAGTTTGTATTGGTAAGAACTGCTTAGGGCAACTGTGATTTATCCTTTTGGTAGTAATAAACTTGTTTATTACTCTAATGCAACGTGTCTGTGATTACTTGCATTTCCAATATCATCAAGAATCTGAAAGTGAGATTTAGACCTCCTAACATCTTCTATTTCCTATGTCCTATTTGCAATACGGAGGTCAACAGGCATCAAACTAAGGGAGTGAGAGGAGGGTTTGAACTGGCCACTACCTGCTGCATAGGGTTCTTCAAAAACACTGGGCTTGTTATCCCAGTGTCACAATTTCCAGGATAAGGATGAGTATGTGTAGGCCAGAGTGACACTTTCTTTAAATAGATCAGTACCACTCCACAGAGGGCTTCCGGGGGGGATTTGCAACACTGGGATGGGCTCCCAATGTGATTCATAAATGAGCAATTATCAGTGAGACCAGGATGGGGCTGCATTGTTACAATAAACTGGCAGTGGTGGGGTGGGTTGACGCTTTAAAAAAATAACCTGACATCTGGTATGAGTGGCTGTTGGAATCTTGGAGGGGGTCATATGCCACATAGGTGTGGTCTCCTAGTGCCATACACAACATGGGGTCAGGCTGCAATAGTAACACCCCGGATGAGCTTTCTGATGTTGCACTCATTTGGGAGGGTGATGCATTATCAACAGAGGGGTTATGCTCTTGCTGCTGGTTTAACATTTTTAACAGTACAGTGGCATAAGGGATGCACTCCTGGTGCAACATGTATAATAATAGGAGCAGACACGCTATTTGGGCAACAGACAGCTGCATGGCACTCATATGCATGTGACTACTGACTGCAATTACATGTACATGAAAACACTTTATGAAAAAACTCAGAAAAGTGTACTGTACGTGCTCAGCCAATAGTTAGATGTCATTTATAGCTTAAATGTTTTTAAAAAAACAAGTATTCCAAAACACCAAAAGAATCCCTTTTTGCTGCCAGATCCAGTGAACCTTTAAGTATCAGGTACCAAATCTGTATGTTAATAGTGGTTATTTTCACACATTTTACCCCTCCTGAACTTACTGTAACCAAATTTGGTGTGTGTGTTTTGGGGGGGGGGGTCCAGATCTTGTTACTAAGAGGGTGCATGCCAATTTTAGAGACTTCAGAGCAAGATGGCATTACCAGGAAAACTCACAATTTAAAATGTATATGCCTATTCAGCCCTAAATATAGTGACACCACCATGCCATAGGACAAAATGGTTCTGGACCAGGATGAAATCATCATAGGTAGATCCTTGGACCTTTGCCCAAACATGTGATCACAACTGATTTATCACACACCACCCATTTATTCATACTGTAAAATGCCTTACAATTTCAATAGACCTCTGTCTTGAGATGGGGCCTCTATGGCTACACACATACAGTCAATCATGTCAGCTACATTTGGCATGCTTGCAACAGCATGAAATGCCACCTTTGTGACATATTTATTTATCATTTATTTGAGAACTGATAACTGGGAGAGGCCACTGAGTCAAGGCTCAATTCCAGGTGTGACCTGGAGGAGAACAGTGGAAGAACAGCAGTACAATCCATAATAACAAGTCAGTCTAACAACATTGATTAAAAGTTGGTACAAATTAGAATAAATACAAAAATTGCATGTACAGAGAATAAAGTGTGATCATTGCTCAGTAAGATACACCTATACAAGTGCAAATGTAAAAGTGACAGCAATACATGGTGAATAAGACACTATTCACTACAGGTGAGTGACCTGTAGGGCAAGTCATTGTCTGATCTTGTATTGAAGGGAGAAAAACAGATGTAGGGAGGAAGTGAAACCAGAAGGCAGGTAGCAGGGACCCAGTCTGCTGCCTTACCAAAGACAGTTAATGCTCAGCTGAGGAGGTGTAAGGAGAAAGAGTAACAGAAACAGGTGGGGTGGGTTTGGAGTTTCAACTGGTGCCTGAGAGAGTCAGGGGATAGGGACAGGTAGAGGGAAGAGGTGAGTTGGTTCCAGAGTGAGAGGAGTCAATAGGAGAAGGCAGATTGGCCAGCGTAGGAGTGGGGTTGAGAAGGATGAAAGTGCCATGGTCCCTGGAACAAAGTGATCATGAAGCAGGAGGGAGTTGGAGAGGAGAGATAAGAGGGAAGAGAACTAAACCAGTATTTGGATATAAAAGAGGTACAGTAAGCATGGCAGCATGAGGGCAGATGGGGGGAGTTTGTAGCAAAATGGCAGAAGGAGTTGCAGATGATGTCCAGCCTGGCAGGGAGGTGGAAGGGGCAGTACCATAGACCACATCCATGTAGCTGAAGACAGGGAGTACCATTTTGTTAACAAGCTCCCTGTGGACATGCAGAGATAAGCAATCTTTGTTGTGATATAGGGCAGCAAACTTGTAACTGAGTTTGCATTGGTGGCATTGATATGGGCTGAGAAGGCAAGCTTAATGTCTAGCCAAACTCCAAGGTACTTGAAGTACTGAACTACAGTACTTCAAAAGGTGTGCCCTCCAGAATGGAGAAGCCAGGGAGATGGGGGGAGTGGCCGTGAATCTGGACAGTTTATGAATGGTACCAAGGATCATTGACACTGTTTTCTTAGTGTTGACTTTGAGTTGGTGGGATTGGAACCCATGCAGAACATTGTTGAAGTCCCGCTAGCGTAGGTCTTCCACAGCTGCGGTAGAGGGATTGGAAGTAAAGATTACTGTGTCATCTGCATACAAGTGGATATGCAAGTTAGCACAGGCAGTGGGAAGGTCGTTCTGGAAATGGAAAAGAGGATGTGACCCAGGATAGAGCCCTCTGGAACCCCATCCTGTATGGGAAGTGGAGGTGATAGGATGCCTCCTATAGTACCTGTACTGAGTGTTAACTGCCTATGAGGTAGGAACAGAACCAATGAATAGTGGGAGCTGAGAGGTTAGCAGAGCTCAGCTTGTCCAGGAGGAGGACTGGATGGGGCATTGAATCAAAGTCTTTGACCAGATCAATGAAAACTGCAGCTGTCATGTGCCTCTGATCCATTCCAGAGATCAGTGACATGCAGCAGAGAGCAGACAGTGGAATGGTATCCAGAAACCAGACAGGAAAGGTGAGAGGAAGTTATAGGATGAAAGAAAGTTGAGGAAGCTGGAATAGACTAGATTTTCTTGCAGGTTAGAGAGGGAGGGAATGAGGGAGATGGGGTAGAAGTTGTTTGGGAGGAGGAGGAGTTACCCCCTTTATGAAGTGGAACAATTCTGGCCAACTTCCAGGACTGAGGAACAGCACTGAAGAAGAATGAAAGGTTGAGTAGGTGGGTAAGGGAAGCTGCAATGGCAGGAGCTGAGAGGTGGAGGACCTTAAGATCAAGACCATCAGAGCTGGACTTTGATGGACTGAGGGAGGAGAGGGCAAGCATGGTTTCCTGGGCTATGGTCAGCAGCTTCTTTTAAACAAAACTAAGTGAACTTAAGACAAAAGAACACAGCTGTCTTACTTTTTGCACAGAGAGTGCCTTATTTTAAATGTCTGGCAGGATGTCATTTAATGCTACTAACACTGCTCGGTCATGCTACTTTAGTGGAGCAACAGTGAAAGTGCTTGTTTGATAACACAGTCTGAAAATGGCATGATCAACCAGAGAAGTTTTTTTAAATGACATCTTGCTGGTTATCCAAACACATATGTTGCATAAACAGAACATGGCATGGCCTGATTGAAGATAGCATATTTATCTTCACAAGATGCCAGTGATATCATGATTCCTCATGAGTGGTGAAGCCTTCTATCCCATATATATATCTCTATATAAACTGTGGTGCTGTGAAGTAGGTGACCTGTGGGTCCAATTGACAGGGTGATAGATCCTGGCTGCTTTAAATTACATGTGGTAGCCCTTGATATTTATCTAAGGACCAGTATTTATGGACTATTGGGATATCCTAGTGCCTTGAGAGGTAGTGATGGTAGTGGTTTGTAGATATGAATTGTTTAAAAATTAGATATGAATTGTTTAAAAATTAATGTGAGTTAAGGACACCAGTCCATTAAGAGTGAGTTGCTGACTATGCCACTTTGTAGAACCTCTGTGCAGTGTGTCACTCTTATGAAGGCCAGATTGGTCACCACTGGACAAGGCATTACCCCCTCTCAAAATGTTTGCTGCTGTTACCTCAACATACACATGTGCAGAGTTGAGCTTCACCATGCATGCATGATCATACTTGCCCCTCTAAATCATGGTGACCAGACTGACAGAGGTGCATGTATGACAACCCTGTGGACAGGAGATGCGTAAAGAAGTCTGGGGTGAGATTCAGAAGGGAATGGAAGAAGGCCACAGGAAAAGGAATGGCTGCCGCAAGGGGCCTTGCCAGGATGGTGCTTGTGGATAGGTCCCACCCTAATTAGAAACATACATAGAAACATAGACAATGATGGCAGAAAAAGGTCAGAGGTCCATCCAGTCTGCTCAAGTTCCCTATAATCCCTGGAACCTATTGTTCCTCCAGGGTACTAACCTTCCCCGTCCTCTCTCTATTCTCCTCCATGGTCCTCTTGCCCCCAGTAACCACTATCCCCCTCATTATGTCATAGCCCTGCTTGAACCCCCGGACTGTTTTCATACTCACCATTTTAGCCAACAGTCTGTTCTAAGGTTCCACCACTCTTTCCATAAAGTAATACTTCCTCACATCTCTCCTGAACCTACCTCCTGTTAAGTTCCATTTGTGTCCACGTAACGGTGAATTGGTATTGAAACTAAATAGTTCCTTGCAGTTCACTTTGTTAATTAATTTAGGGAACTTGAAGGTCTCTGTCATATCTCCCCTTTCCCTTCTGGTCTCCAGTGAGTACATATTTAGTGCCTTGAGGCGCTTCTCGTAGGATCTGCCCTGATGGCCCCAAATAATTTTTGTTACTTTGTGCTGCACTGTCTCCAATCTATCCTTATTCTTTCTGAGGTGAGGACTCCAGAACTGGGCACAGTACTTTAGGTGAGGCCTCACCAGAGATCTGTAAAGGAGAAGTATGATTGGTATAGTGGAAGGCATTGTAAGGTCAGAGAGTTTAACCAGGTAACTGTCTGTTTGCTGCAGCACTCAATGTGCATAAAATAGTAAATCATTTATAAAAGTAGTGCACAAGAAGTAAATTGAAAGATTTTTGGAACATGGCTGTACCAGGCTGACGGATTCTAAGAGGAACCAGTGTTGTCTGATTGATGGGATTACTTATTAATTATTGTGGGCCTTCCAGCATTGAGTGAGTCTGTCTATGACTGCTCAAAAAGGGCTCATAGGCAGTCTAGGACTGAGGTGAGCTAATTTCTCAATGTAACAAAAGACAGCGTTCATATTGTGATTCTGGGTGTAAAATTAATCACTTGGGCTGTGACCACTAGTGAGGGGTCACAGTTGGTGATATAATGGCACAATGTCAGTAATTACCCCAGTGAATGGGGGGTAGCCACAAAGTTTTTATAGGCTACAAGGAAGCTGCTAGGTAGGGTCTGCAGGAGCACACTCACTGAGGACGTCCTCAGTCATGAGGGAGGATGTTCTGCATGTTCCCAAATTTACTTGAGGTGTCATACACAAAACCAGTCCTTGCACATGTGCAGTTGTGGACATCAAAGTATAGATAAACCTGTTAGGATTTCTAGCCTGATGACTGCAATGCTGTAGTCACAGAGAGCAGACCCCAGTGAGTTAGTAATAGCCTAATGTTAAATTCTAGTTTAAAGTCAGATTATGCAGGCATGTATTCATCTTTTTCAGTAAAATTGCATTTCTTTCCTTGATCTTTGGTAAATTTTGTAAGTCTGTGCCAAACAAAGTACTGGAGCTCATTCACTATGCAGCAGCCTGACTGATGCATAAATTAACTGGTTAGCTCAGGAGCTGCAAGGGCTTAGATAGAGAACTTGAGATTTGATCCTAGGTTACATGTGCATCAAACAGCCTATCAGGTGAACATAACCCAATTCATAAGGTGTTGGAAGTGCCATGGATATACTCATACTGTAATTTTGCATTTCTGTGACACCTGCCTTTATTTTCAATGCCTTTCCAGGGTAACACTTGTTTTAGAAGAAGAAGAAGAAGAATCAGTGTTTATATAGCACTTTTCATACACAATATATCCCAAAGCACTTTACAAGGAATGCTAGACTGGTAGTGAAGTGACTGAATGTGTAGTGGCGGCCATATCACACATCAACACCCACACACAGCCTGGACAATTGCATGGACCAGTTATGGGAAGGGGAATACTAGCCAGCACACTGGGAATGCCCCCTACTCTTTGCGAAGAGTGCCCTGGGTTCTTTTACTTCCACCTGGACACCCACCAGGACAGCACCAGGATGGGTAGAAGGGAGCTTTGTTTAACGTCTCATCCTTAGGACAGCACACCCCAGCAGTACAGCACCCCTTAATGCTGCACCGGGGTGCCAGCGTTTTAGGTACAAGTCCAATCCCAGTGTGGGACCAGAACCTACAACCTTCTAGTTCAGAGGTGGATGTGCTACCAACTGAGCCATGCTGACACCTTTCAGTGCTTTTGCACTGACATTTTTGTCCTTTTAATTGTTTCCTTATTTTGTACTTACCATGACCTAACTCACTGAAATCACATTGGTGGTTCCCCCTTCCCCTCCTGCTGGGCAGAGGTAATGATACAGTCCACTGATGAGTTTAACCAAGGATGAAACGTGCCTCATATCTGCTGTTTTCAGCCTTTGCAGATTGTTTGTGAGGCCTTTTGGCACCATTAAGTCCTTAAAGAATAACCAGCCATATTTCCTACATTGATATTTGCACATGCCACCCATGATTCTTTGCAATAGTGTGATAGGTAGTTTTGTATTTCCTTGATGCTTCGCTTTATTGTCGATTCCCTTCCAGCCCTAACAGAAATATAAGTGTGTTGCATACATACAGAATGCATGCCACATGCTTAATTGGGCAATGTTTGTATGCGGTTCGCATACACAAAGTGAACCTATGCAAACCAGGTCTAAAAAGCACATCAAATTTGTATGCTGCAAGCTTGACATTTGTGCAACAGGTTAACTGGTGTGAACATCTTCTAAAAATCACATCAGGTTCATGTGCTGCATGCTTGATATGAGTGCGGCAGTTAAACTGGTGTGAACATCATTTAAAAATCACATCAGGTTCATATGCTGCACGCTTGCCATGTGTGCAGCAACTAAGCTGGTGAAAATCTCATCTAAAAAAACACATCAGTTTTTATTTATCATACTACTGCTAGCAATTTGAGCCATTAAAATACCCTTTTCATAGATTTCTCATTAAAATTAGGTAGACACATTCATTCTGATCCTTTTACAAGTTGTTTAATGGCTTTTGGTTTTTGTCATTATATTGCCATTCATTTGTAAAGTATTGTTTGTTTACTGCATTAAATGCCTAGGATATAGTCAGCCAACACCCCAAATTCCAGACATGTGAAGAGGGGACTCTGTGTTGTGAAACTGACTTTTGCTTTGGGCCATGCAGATCCCCTTATGCATATTTAGTGCTACAAATGTGTTTCTCCATGACTGTTTTGGCTCACTTACTTTCCCTTTGTCATTCTGTATGGAGCATATACACTACGGCCATGCTCAGCACTCTTTGTGTTGAGCAGAGTCTCGGAAGTATGCACCATACCTCACATTTTGTCACTGAAATGAGGGACATGGACACTCAAAATGAGGGACAACGAGGGACACTAACCCTCAAAATGATCAGGACACATCTTGAAACATGGAGATACAGTACCTCAGAACACAGTGGAAACCATTGTATTTGCTTGTACTGATGTTATCCCCTGAGAATTAATTTCTACCATATAGCAGGGATGCCATTTAGGTAGTCCAGAGGGAGGCAGTTGCCCCTCCCCTGCATTTGTGCCTAGGTTGTTCTTATTGTGTGGCAATAATGACATTAAATTTGGATTTAATCTTTTGCACAATAAGTGCCCCCCAGGCTGTGTTGTGCTTACGCTGCAGGTGCACTCCTGACTCAACTGTGTCTGTATTGTGCTGTCCTCTCTCTCCACCAATTAGTGGCAGTGCCATCACACATAATGTGGAGGAGCTCTAGCCAAATAAGAGCACATGAGTCACACGAGTGGGACACTGTCTTTCCCGCCACAGAGTAGACAGGCTGCACACTAAAGCTTAAAGGAGTCAGTGAGCACTGAACTCTCAATAGCAGTGTTGTGGTGCCATATTTTTTTCTGGTCTACTCTTAGTGAGTCTCTGTCTCCCTTGGTGGCTGAAGTGGCTGGGGGTGAGCTAGAAGTTAACTCTAGACTAGGTTATCTTCTTTCTCTGCTAGGCTTGCCTCACAAAAAAATAAAACAGTGCTGGCCCCCTGCAGTAACAAGCTAGGCTTCTCAGCAGCAGTGACAGCAGTGTGGGTGGCCTTCATAGCCCTTTATCAGTGCAGTGCAGCAGCAGCCACAGCAGCAGCCAAACAAGAAGCAAGCAACACAGGTTGGGTGGGTTAGATTGGTGAGGTGACTTGGTCGCAGACCACGTTGGGGGACCTGGGATGGTCAGTTTTAGTATCCAACTTCTGGCAGAAGGATGGAAGAGGAGTGGACTGAAAACTGGGCTGGTGCCACACTGTGCTAGGCTGTAGGTCCTGGCCAGATGGCTGGGTAAGTAAACATAAATAACATTTTTACAGTGGGATTGGGGAAAGAGGAAGGACCGAAATACTGATGTGTTGTTCACATTTCTGCACCTTTGGGTGCCTTCTCAACACACATGGGATGGGTATTGTATTGAACAGAGTTGAGGAGAGAAATTGTGACAGGGTTTTGTTTGGGAGGGTGTCAGAACTTCAGCCAGGAAAATAATTGGTTAGTAACTGGGTGGGTTTAACCCCAAATCTGATGCACTACTCAGGGATATAGACAGATGAATCTTACATATTTGAATTTTTCCTGATTTGTATATCACTTTTGAGTCACAACAAAGTTTTGTCTTTTAAAGATGTTCCAGACATTTCAGAGGTTGACACCAAGTGGTAACTAACACCTGGCCTCCACTGGTTGTTGGCTCCCCTCTGCTGAAATCTGAAATGGTGCCCCTGCCATAAGGTCTAAATTTACAGAACATCCTCTGTGTGAGCAGCATGTTTTCTGTGAGGGATGGATGAGGGGCAGAGCAGTTTTCAGGCTGTAAAATGAGGGCTGTCCCTTGCATTCAGGGACAGTTGAGCGATATGGTATGCACAGACTATTGGAGCCCCACTATAGTCAGGCTTATGCCCCACCCCAGTGAAGCTGACCTCCACATCCCCACGCTCAGGCACATTATGACATAGGGCAAGGGACAGTGCAGGGGTGTGCCCCATTGAAATGAACGAGGGTATTTTTTTATTACTATTTTATACATTATTGATGGAGAGTTGGAGATTAATGAATGCCACTGCTCAACTAACAACAAGGGCCTTGTTTGTAGCATGCCTTCATTATTCTCTAATTCACAATCATACTGTATAAAATAGTAACAAAAAATAACTCCATTCATTTCAAATGGGTATGCCCCAGCACTCTGACCCATGGACATCATCTCTTAAAGACTCCTACCTCTGGATCCCTAGTACTTAGGTAAGAAACTCTCAATGTACAGTATATCTACACATGGTGGGTTGTCTGTAGCAGCATTGTTGCATCCAATACAGTGTGTGTGCATGAGGTAGGGACTGGCCTTGTGGGTGGGTGTTAAGTTATTGCTACTTTTGTGTTTGCCCCTTAAAGTCTGTTTGAATGGAAACATTCAACATTATGGAGAGAAAATAGGCCAGACAAAAGTAATTAAGGAGTTTTGTGGGTAAGTGTGTATATTGGGGGTGGGAATAACCATATGTGTTTCAACTGGTATGTGTGCTACAGTTCACCTGTGCATGTGCAACTGTGATGAAAGGGGACAAGAAAATTAAAAAGTATATCAGCAGCCATAAGCATGCTGCATGTGAGCAGATGTATGCAGATTTGTATTGAAGTACAAGCGAGCCATATGTATGCAGGCAGTATAGGTTATTGGTTAAAGGCACTGAACTGCAAACTAGAAGATCTGGAGACCTAAAGACCTGATTTTGAATCTCATTAACCCCAAACTGTATACTGTGTTATCCTGAACAAATCACTTAACTTTTATGTGTGCAGTTATCAGTGATCATTTGCTTTTTGCATGCATGCCACAAGCATGCAGTCTGTTCCAGTTTAACATAAAAAGTATGCCTTCCACACTTGCTTGCTGCATGCATACCACATGCATGCAGTCGGTTCCAATTTAACATTTAAATCATGCTTGCAGCACGCATTACCACATGGGTAGTTTTATTTGCGCAGCATGAAAACATGTCATATAATTATTTCTGTAAGGGAAGGTAACCCTTGTTTCAGTACTTTTGCAATGAGGTGCTTGCCTTTAGATGGACACATAAATGTTACAAATGATTATTTTACACAGAAACTCAAAAAAAAAAATACAAATACAGCAGCACAACATTTCTAGAAGAAAGAGAAAATAATATGGTATGGCCAAGAGAAGACTACAGGTTAACCATTACGATAAGAGATACAGTATGTGACAATCTCAAGGTCATTCTCAAATTCTTTGAATGCTATCAGTCTGACTTACACCTTGTGAAGTATTTTTGTTCCAAAACTGTTATTTTGTTAGTTGATCAATTTTTGTCCTTGATGTAAATTAGCAGATTTACTTGACTCAACAGTTTCTGATAAGGGCTACTGATGCTCACCAACTTTTCCAAAACATCTGGTATTTGTTTCACAGAAACCTCTGAAGCAGATTGTTTTGTTTTTATTAATAATACTTCCTATATGTGAAAGATCATCTCAAAAGGTCATTTTGAAGTGTGGCATTTTAGGCTATATTAAGTATCACAATCTATCTTATATTATCTCCAACTGGCTGGTGTTTTGTTGGGCTGAGTAGACAACTTTCACTGCAAAATGTCAACATATACAGTACAGTACCCTTTTTAGCTAAAGAAAGTAATGGATCTCAAATAAGTCACAAATACACACAAATAAACTGCACAAATACCACATGTACTTTATCTTCATTGGTTTTCTGCAGGGGAGAATGTGTAACAGTATTGAAGCTGTTGTTAAAATATTGTTCCACAGTTAATTAAAATGCAGATCTACCATCCAGTTGTTCTGCCATAACTGTACAACAGAGGCTCATAAATTAACAGTGCACAAAACTTTGTATTTTGATTGGATCTCTGTCATCTTCCACCCAAAACATTGCCTGTTTAGCCACCTCAGACATAGACCCAATGGTTGAAATTCAGAATCCCAGTCTTCCCTCAGCTGTCAGACTCATTCCCTCCTAAGCCTATACCTTTATTTAGTCAACATCGACATGAAAAACAAAACTGTACTCCTTCTAGAGAGGAGTCCCTTTAATTTTCTCTTACACATGTGGTAAGACTAAAGAGAATAGCACAGTTTCATTGTTAGGATGATTCCTACTAAATAAAGGTATGGGATTAGGGAAGGGATACTGACAGCTGAATGTAACATTAAGGGTGGTTGGAACTTCACTGTGTCAGCCATCACAGTGGTTAGATATACCATTTTCATGGGAGGGGGTTAGCAGGTACTGTAACTTTGTTCTATTTAAAACTTTGTTTTTTTATTATAATGGTGGGAGATTGAACTTGGTAATAACCATGTCTGGTATTGTACTATACTATATATCACTACAGTAAACTAATCTACATACAAGCTAAGAGTGCCAGTGAACATGCCATATGTCTGCAGTTATTGCTTTGTGCAGCAGTGGACTAAATGCAGAACACTGTTTCAGGTGATTTTTAGTCATTCTGAAACCTTGTCTGCCATTCCCATATATGATTCATATGCTGCCATCTACTATGCTGCTAATATTACATTGTTCAATGTACTGTAATCAATCTGCAGACAGAACAATCCAGGTCAAAGCGAAGGCTCACCAGACATGCTGTGCTATAAATTATTCGCATGAATAAGAACAACCTCTCCTATGGAACAATGGAAAGAAGCACAGGATGATAGTTCTCTTTCCTGACAACTCCCACTGATGGAAAACTGGGAGTGAAGTGATCTGGTTGTGTTTTGAATTCTTCTGCAGTCTATCTTACAATCACAGAATCACACAGAATCACAGAAATCCGACAGCAGAAAAGGACCCCAATGGCCCACTGAGTTTGCCTCTCCCCCCCACTCATCTCCTTTTCCACGGGCTTTCCCCTTCCCCCCACTTACCAACCCCATATGTCTGCCCCATGTCCTCTTGAATCCCGCCACTGTTTCAGTCCCCACCACCTCCTCTGGTAGTTTGTTCCAGGCCTCCACCACCCTGTCCATGAATCACAATTGTTTTAGACCCTTCTGTGAAAAAAAGTTCATAAATAGCCCCATAGTCTAATACATTGTTTCCTATACACTATGATGAATCTCTGAGGTCTGCCTTGTGTTGAGGGCGTATCAAGCCTTCATCTAAAACTGAATCATTGCAATCAAGCAGTATGACACTGCTCTTTCACTTCACACTATGAAAGAACAGAAACAAATTGTAGGCTAGGCTGAATGACTGAGACATAAAATGACAACGAAGACATGGCATGAGGCTGAGTGATACATGCCTGGATTGAATGGTGAATGCATGCCAAGCAATTCCATCAGGGAGGTTTGTATTAGTAGCTGATGCACTGCAGGTCAGGTAGACTGATGGAGTAGAAAACAACAAATGCAACTGCTGGGGAAAACAGGAGCATATGAGAATTGAAAACTAGGAAACAGCTTGCTGCTGAACTGAGCAAATTAATTAAACCACCAGACCACAAATGGGAGTGGTTGCCTTGCTAGGAGCCAGGTGAAAACATTTTATGATTGTAGCTGAACTGGGAGATTGTAAATGGTCTGGAAGAAACAGCAAAATAAGTATGCTGAAACAGCAAAAGTCAAGACAAAAATGAAAAATTCAGGACACTGTGAAAACAAGAAGCACACAAGAACAAAAATAGAAAAAGACACATTAGGAACATGACAACAGGGGTTGCAGATATAGTTGACTAAGAGAAGCACAAAATGCAACCAGGAAGGTAGAAAGCAAAATACCAACCTAGAAAGCCAGAGAGACACAAGCCAAATGGAAAGAACAAAAGCACAAAGGGAAAGCGGTGACAAACCGGGGAGGGGGGAGCCTGTGTGCAGCAAAGAGACAGTGTAACTAGAGTGAGGCTGAAGGAGGCTGGCTAAATAAGCTTAGGCAGGGGGCATGACTGATAGCTCCTACCCATTGAACTGCAGGCATAGTCTCTGAATTACATTCACTAAGAAACAGCATTCCACAAGAAACTGGTCAGTGCATGCATACTGTTGCAGAGTTTTTAAGAGGCATATTTCAAAATATGTTGCACCTTTATAGATCACTGGTAAGACCCCACCTTTAGTACTGTGTCCAGTTCTGGAGACCAAATCTCCAGAAGGACATAGACAAATTGCAGGTGGTCCAGAGGAGGGTAACTAAAATGGTGCAGGGTCTGCATCACAAGCACTATGAGGGGAGACTAATGGACCTTAATATGTACTCTTTGGAAGAGATGAGGGAGAGGGAGCTATGATACAGGCATTTAAATACCTTGCAGTGGTAAATAAGATACAAGAGGGGAGTATTTTTCAGAAAAAGGAGCTCAGAGTCACAGGGACATGCTATGAAGCTGGAGTGGAGTAGATTCAGGGGAGACTTGAGAAAGTACTTCTCCACAGAAAGAGTGGTGGATTCCTGGAACAGCCTTCTAGCAGAGGTGGTGGGGGTAAAGACTTTAGGGTATCTTAGTGGGAAGGAAGGAAGGGAGGGAGGGAGAAAGACCCATAAATGAATCATGTTCTGCAGTCATACTGTAGGTAGGGAAAAAATGGGCAGACTGGGTGAAACAAGTTGTCCTTATCTGCCATCAGATTATATTTTTCTGTTTCTATTTTCTTACTGGTGTTACACAAATTACAAAATCAGGGCACAGGAGATAGAAGAATCTTCTAAAGCCAGGGGGTATTTTAGGTACAGTACTGGATGCTGCTATGAACCAGACAGAGGGAAGGGACAGGGCAAACTCTTAAGGGTGGAGGGGACCAAATTGAGAATAGAACTGAGAAGCTCAGTTTTGTCATGATGTATTCAGTTCACTCTGAAAATGTTTCTGAAATGATCAAATGTAACTGGCACGTGTTGCAAACAGACTCTGTCTGTTGTGGAGGCACAGGTTAGGAAGCATAGACAAACCAGGAGAAGTTATACATAGATACATAGATACATAGACAGTGTCGGCAGATAAGGGCCTATGGCCCACCCAGTCTGCCCATTTGAGCTTGTAAGTTCAGTTTAATGTTTTCCTAGAAGTCTGTTGCCCCTTACCCCTGACCTCCAGAATTCCTTTATGTCTATCCCATGCATTCTTAAATCCCGTGATTGTTTCAGCCCCCACCACTTCCTCTGGCAGGGTGTTCCACTTGTCCACCACCCGTTCTGTGAAGAAATTCTTCCTCATGTTTCCTCTGAATCGCCCTCCCTCCAACTTCATCCCATGGCCTCTAGTCCTGGAACATCTTTTTGCTTAAAATAGTGTATTCCTGCACCCTGTTCCTCCCTGTGAGATACTTGCATGTCTCTATCATATCCCCTCTCTCCCTCCTCTCCTCCAGGGAGTACATGTTTAGTTCCTTCAACCTGTCTTCATAGGACTTGTGATGCAATCCATGCACCATCTTTGTTGCCCTCCTCTGAACCTTCTCTACCCTGTCTATGTCCTTACGTAGGTATGGTCTCCAGAACTGTACACTGTACTCCAGGTGGGGCCTCACTAGTGTCTTGTATAGCGGAATTATGACCTCCCTTTTCTTGCTGGTGATGCCCCTGCCTATACATCCCAGCATCCTATTTGCTTTACCTGCTGCCTTGTCACACTGTTTCCCTACCTTGAGGTCATCAGAGATGATAACCCCAAGATACCTTTCCTGCTTGGTGAGTGCTATATCCTCACCCCCCAAATGATATATTGTGTCAGGGTTTTTGTGCCCCATATGCATTATCTTGCACTTCTTTGCATTGAATTTCAACTGCCAAACCCCTGACCATTCTTCATGTTTCTGCAGGTCCCTTCTTATTCTGTCTACACCCTCTGGTGTGTCTACTCTGTTACAGAGCTTTGTGTCATCAGCGAACAGTGAAATTCTGCCTTCTAGGTTCTGTGCAATGTCACTGATGAAGATGTTGAATAGGACCGGTCCCAGCACTGATCCCTGTGGTACCTCACTGGTCAATCTTACCTCTGTGGAGTGACAGCCATTTACCACCATCCTCTGTGTCCTGCCACCCAGCCAGTTACGTACCCACCACACTACTGTCCTGCCCACACCCATATTCCCCAGTTTGTGTAATAGTCTTCTATGTGGTACAGTGTCAAAGGCCTTGCTGAAGTCCAAATAGGCCATGTCCACTGCCCTCCCCTGATCCACCTCCCTAGCCACCAGTCAAAAAATTCAACGAGGTTGGTCTGACATGACCTCCTGGTGAAACCATGCTGCCTTGGGTCCTGTAGTCCACTGACAACCAGATGTTCCACCAACCTCCTTCAGTAGTGCTTCCATGATCTTCCCACTACCAAGGTGAGGCTGACTGGTCTGTAGTTCCCTGCTTCCTCTTTGTTCCCACTTTTGTATAAGAGGACTACATCTGCTGTCCTCCAGTCTATGGGTACCTCCCCTGTTTCCAGTGATCGGCTAAACAGGATAGCCAGAGGTTCAGCCACCACCTCTCTTAGTTCTTTAAGGACCCTGGGGTGCACCCCATCTGGCCACATTGCTTTGTCAACTCTTATTACTTCCAGTTCCTTCAGGACCCTTTCTCATGTAAAGGGACTTGTGTCAATTTCTGCACTATTCTCACCCCTTGTACTCCCTTCAGACCCATTACCCTCCTCTTCCTCAGTAAAGACTGAGCAGAAATACCTGTTCAATATGTCAGCTTTACTGTTGTCATCCTCCACGCGGCCCCCATCCTCCCCCTTTAGTCTCACTATCCCTCCCTTTGTCTTTCTTTTTTCACTTATGTACCTGTAAAGGTTTTGTCCCTCTACCCACTGATTTTGCAATGTGTTCTTCTGTCTGAGCTTTGGCTTCCCTTACTGACCTCCTGCCTCCCTTTGCTTCTCCTGGTACTTCTCCCTATCCCCTTCTGCCTGTGTCTTTTGTATTGCCTGAATGCAATCTTTTGGCTTTCCTTTCTTTGCTACCTCTTTGGAAAACCATAATGGTCTCCTCTTCCTTTTCCTTTTGCTAACCTGCTTAATGTATAATTCTGTTGTTCTTGTAATCTCCATTTTAAATACTGCCCACTGTTCCTCAACCCCGATTCCTGTCCCATTCCCTTACTGCCTCTTTCAAGTATCTCCCACTTTCCCAAAGTCTGCCCCCCAAAATCCAGGATACGTGTTTTGTGTGGTTTGGTTCTGCTTTTCTGTGATTTCAAACCACAATGACTGGTGGTCACTGTTCCCAGGTGCTCCCCTACTGTTACCCCATCACACTGTCCCTGTTTGTGAGCACAAGGTCCAGTATTGCCTTCTGCCGAGTTGGTTCCATGACCAGTTGCTTGAGGAAGGCACCCTGAAGGAGTCCAGTATAAATCTGCTCTAGTTGATGCTGCTGCTGGGATGCTCCAGTCCACGTCTGGAATATTGAAGTCTCCAACCAGTACTACCTCACCCTTGTCTGCCATCCTTTGGATGGCTAGCATCAGCTCCCTGTCTGTTTCTTCCTCCTGGGCTGGTGGTTATGAAATAATACAAGTAGCATTTTGTTATTATCAATAACAATAAAATTTAACAAAAATGGAATTGTGCAAGACAGGGCTTTACAAAAGCAGCACAAACAAACAAAAAGTCTGAGAGTCTTTTTTTCAGTTTAAATCTCAGTTTTCATCTCCCTAATCAAAACATTGGTCTCTTTTAATATGTCCTTTCCAGGTAGTTTAACCTCTGCATTATGTTCTTATATATTTCATCTCTTCCTTTTCACAAAATGTAATATGATTTTGTAATTGCCTTTCCTGTGACCAGCCTGAAGAGTACATTAGTCTTCTTAACAGATGCAATCAATCAAGACATTTTGTTTGAGGGCTGATTTCCTGCTGACAGTCCTGTTAACAAGCTTGGGAAAGGTCAAAATGTTTCTGAAGATCAACCTCCTATGTTCCAAACTGCTAACTTCTCTTACAAACCCAAGCAGCTGTCTGCATTCATTTCAATAATATAATTATACACATTTGCAAACTAGGGGATCTCAGTTTCTAATAAAGTTTTAGCTGCAGTATTTTTGTTTATCCACAGAGAACCAAGGGGAGACAGAAAGAACAGAAACAGCAAGTAAAAGAAATTAGATAAAGGGGGAAATTGTGGGACCATCAAAGTGGCAAGTTCTTAAGTGTCACAAGGAAAATTTGATTGTGCAATCAGACAGGCAAGCGGTAAACAAGTGATATTTTTAGTTAATTTAGTTGTGAGTTTTGTGTTAGTTTGATTTGGGTGAATAGTGTTATTTTGGAATTATTGGGGGTTAGTGTTCTGACTTTAGTTAGCTTGTGTTTGCAGGCTTCTCTCCCTGTCAGGTGCTACTCTTCCTCCAAGCTCCAGGACCTCCACCCTTTTAATTGCCCCCCCCCACTGCCTGCGACCATTTATGGTTGCTGCACGGCTTTTGGGATAGTGGGTAGAAGGCAGAGGGGGGGTTCTGGACCTGGGAAGGAGTAAAGCTAAGCAGCAGGATTAGGGTAGCGAGGACCAGGAGACACCCTGGAGCAAAATGGAATCCAGAGCGAGGCTTACCTTGTCTGGTGCCCATACCCAAGGGTTCCATGGTAAATGGGCCGGTAGCTCAGCTGACCCCGGTATCTCATCCGACTCACACGGTATTGTGCAATGCCAGATCTATTAAAAACAAGACTGCTATTATAACCGATTTTGTTGGGTCATCAGATCTGGCGTGCATCACCAAGACCTGGCTGGATGAGAATGCTAGCCCCATTTTGGCGGCAGTGATTTTGGCTGGGTTCTCAGTGATACGCTGGGTGAGATTGGATTGCAGGGGTGGGGGTGTAGCAATTTGTTTAAATTGGAATTGGGCCTTGTAGATGTACCAGTTGAGGGGGTCAGATCATTTGAGTGTACTGTGGTCGCAGGTATGGGGTGCAGGATCATCCTCATCTACCATCCATCCAGAGGCAAGAAGTTGTTCCTGCAGGAAGTCATGGATTTTGTTATCGACATGGTGCTGGAGTCTCC
Organism: Neoceratodus forsteri; assembly: GCA_016271365.2. Lineage (NCBI taxonomy): Eukaryota > Metazoa > Chordata > Ceratodontiformes > Ceratodontidae > Neoceratodus > Neoceratodus forsteri. Next base: position 1,073,877,365 of record CM057449.1, read on the forward strand.
CAGATTGATGGTGCTAGGTGACTTCAATGCCTCTGTCGACGACAAACTCTTGCAGTTTGGTCATGACTTCCTCCGACTTATGATCTTGTTGGGCTTCACACACGCAGTTACCTCTGTGACTCAAAATTATGGTCACTCATTGGACCTGATCTTTCTCCTGGGGATGGAGACTTCCGACTTGGTGGTGGAACTGGTGGGATGATCCGATCACCACACCATAAGGTTCAATCTCCTGGCTCCCCCATATAGGCCTGCCCCTGTGGAGATAATCCGATACCGCCCTATATCACCAAAGATCCCAGACACAGCAATTGCCCTTCCTAGATATAACCTGTTCTGGCAGGACCGTACCTCAAAAAGGGGGGGGTGGTCTGGTTTACCTCAAGAGTGACATCAAAGGGCAAATACTACCAATTAGCTTCCACACTAAGGAAGCACAGGTTTTAACACTAAAACTTAATACTGGCCAACAAAAACAAAGCGCTACTGTTAACCACCATATACCTGCCTCTTGGGACACTACTCACTGGCTTCCCACAGCTCATAAGCCACCTCAAACAGAACAAACTAAACTGGGAACATATAATCCTAGGGGACTTCAACATTAATTGGCAAGCACAGGATGCAGTGACAGCTAGAGACCAAATAGCCGGACTGTACCTGACCCAACTGGTCACACAACCCACAGACAAAACTACCGTACAGGAACCAGCACCCTCATTGACTGGCTACTCTCCTCCTGTCCTGAACATATCGCAGAGGTAACAGTCCTACCTGACACCATCAGTGACCACTCCTCTGTACTACTTACCTGGACAAACAAGTTCACCAAGAGTAAGCCTAAGACCACCAGGAGCAGATCACTAAGGCCTGGTCAACTAGACTCTTTCAGGCACTACCTAAAAGGGATTGACTGGTCTCCACTGGATAGAGTCAAGGACGAAAACCAAGCACTGGATTACTTCTGCAGTATTTTTACTAAAGCCTGTGACATCTTAGCTCCTTACAAAGCAAACAAAGCCAGAGGAATCCCCAACCCCTGGCTGTCCAGCCCTCTAATTGAATGCATGTGACTCAGAGATCACCTGTGGCATAGGGTCAAAGCCACCGGGAACCTAGCGGACTCCCAAGCATATAAGGCAGCTAGAAATACCTGCACAAAACTTATACGTCTGGTGAAAGCAGCTTACTACAATGACCTCCTAGGAAAGACCTGGGATAGAGGGAGGGAGTTCTGGGACTCTGTAAAATCTCTCATGGGTACAGCCTCAAGGGCCCCACTGGACCTTATAGTTACCAACTCTGGTACATTGCAAGACCCAAAGGAAATCACTGATGCTTTTAATGTTGCATTCATGGACCTCAGCAATGTGTTGCCACCTGAATACCTGAATCACACCCTTGCAGGCCAGCAGCACAACCTCAACACGCCATCGCCACAGGATAATGTTACCCCACCATTCTACTTCAGACAACTCTCCACAGGTAAGACCATCAAATATATCAAATGGGTCCTTGGTAAGACCAGGATGGGAAGTGACACGATCGATATGAAGATGGTAGCACTCACATTAGATGAACTTGTGGCACCACTCACCAAGGTATTCAATGCCTCTCTAAGATCTGGTATCTTCCTTGACTGGTGGAAAGAAGCTCTAGTCACACCTGTTTTTAAATCAGGAGACAGAGCTAATTTAGCAAACTTCCGGCCCATCTCAATTTTACCCCCCCCTCTCCAAAGCACTTGAAAGGGTGGTCTCAGAACAACTAACTGAGTACCTAGAAAAGCATAGCCTTCTCTGCTTGCAACAATACGGATTCCGACAAAACCACTCCACTGTCACCGTGCTAGTAGAGTACACTACTCAGCTTTATGGGGCACTGGATAAAGGGATGGTGGTGGGGTCTATCTTCATAGACCTCACCAAGGCCTTTGACACAGTCAATCACCAACTGCTACTGAAATGTCTTCTCTCTACAGGATTGTCAAGGGAATCTGTGACCTGGTTCCATAGCTACCTAACCCATAGACCTCAATGGGTCAGGATTGGCAATATAATCTGTGAGCCCAGGGAAGTAAACATAGGGGTCCCGCAAGGTTCTATCCTCGGTCCTCTCTTATTCAGCCTATCATAAATGACATGCCTTCTACCTATCCTGCACACTCCGTACTCTATGCAGACGATGCCATTATCTCCGTCCCAGGGAAAGACCTGGGATCAATTAGCTCTGAACTTCAGCACAATTTTCGTGCATTGGAATCCTGCTTCACCCAAAATAAACTGCTGCTCAACTACAAAAAGACAAAGAGCATGCTCTTCAGCACCACACAGAGCAAGATTTGAGGGTCCTCACTGCATATAGTTAGTAGCGAAGGAGAATTACTAGACCAACTCAATACATTCAAGTACTTAGGGATTCACCTTGATGACACCCTCACCTTCACTGCCCATGCTGAGCAACTGGTAATATCCACCAACATGAAGCTTTGCATCCTGTACAGACATCACACCTCAATGACACCAGCTGCCCTGAAACTTGTTACGTGCAGTTCAGTTCTCTCATCTGTGGATTATGGTCTTGTCATATATGGGACAGGCATAGACACAGTGCTTAAAAGGGTCAAAACCATCTTCAACAAGGCCTGCCGCTTGGTCCTGGGAGTACACAAAATAACTCACTCTTGTGACCTATACAAGGAAACTGGCTGGCTCACACTCCACCACAGATTCCAATACCAGGCTTGCCTCCTTGCGAAAAAGTTCCTGATGGAGTCCATGCCTACGGCTACTTCAGCCCTCTTTGAGCCTGCACAACCATCTAAATGCACAAGGAGTGCCTCCAGGACTATTCGAACTGTTCCATTGAAATGAACCACCCTTGGAAAAAGATCCCTCTCCTACTGTGGGCCTAAATGGTTCAATGATCTGCCTGCAGACATTGCCAACTCCCCCAGACTTGGCTACTTTAAAAATGGGCTTCGATCTCTTCTTGCCAGCAAATCTGACTGCCAGTGTTTCTGTTAACCCATGGCCTCTGAAGGCGGTTCTCACACCCGTCAAACGCTACCTTCTCTCACTCCCACCCTTCTGTTCTACAACTGCCCACTTCCCCTTCCCACCTCCCACCACCTACTACCTTCCCTTGACAAAGCCACACCTTGGCTGCTAAAACATGCATTTCTGCAGATTGGGAGCACCCTGTCTGAACTGTAACATGATTGTTAAACACTGTACTGCACTTAATTAGTGCTGCATTAATATGTTTCTCTGGTAGTGTGGTCCTGTTTCTCCTTACTTCTTGTACCCTGCTTAATGTTGTAACTGCGCACTAATACCTCTTGTTAGTTGATGTCTTTCTGTTCTGCAATGTTTCATCACCTGTAAATGTCTTGTATTCCTTGTTGACTTGGAGCCTTTGTAAACGAGCCCCTGGCTCAAAGGTATTAATCCAAATTTGAAATAAATAAATAAATACAAAAAAATGCATACCCTGCTGAAAATTTTGGCAAGCTCTGCTGCTCACTTTTGAGGCTGTGACAGTAAGCATTGGAATTTCCTCTGGGTATCGAGTACCATAGTCATATAGTATCAAAATGAATCGATTATCTTTTTTACTTTTGTGTAAGGTGCCAACCACATCCATTGCTATTGTTTCAAAAGGCATCATCTAACACAGGTAGGGGCAGCAAGGGTGCCTTGTCTTTTTCAGTTACGGGTGCTACTTTCTGACATTCAACAAAAGAACAGCAATAGGTAGCAACATCCTCATGAATCCTAGGCCAGTAAAATCAGTACAGCAATCTAGCAAGAGTGCAGTCCCTCCCCGAGTGGCCAGCCATAGGACTATCATGTGCTGTCAGTAACAACTGAATTCTATACATCTTTGGTATGAACGATTGTTCTATCTGTTCCTGCATCTAAGGATTAACAAAAACTATATACAGTAGTCCTTTACATTTTTTAAACATTGATTCACCCTGTTTTTGTTTCACCTAAGCTGCTTAAAATAACCTTTGAGAGAAACATTGCTAGTTTGCACTGAAACAAAATAACACTCAGTTAACAGTTTAGTTTCATCATTTTTACAGTATATATCAATGCCTTATGTACATCAGTCTTTTGTTGTCCTTTTTTTTCCAAGATTCTTTTTTCTTTCCTGGACTTCCAGATCTTGAATGTGGGCTCAAACAGGTCCAGATCAAAGTCACCAAAAGGATACATGTCCCCAACATCTGAGATATTTTGTTTCCTGTGCTCTGGTTATCACACCTGCAGAAACAGAAGGGGTTACTCATTCTGTGATTAATTTAGCAAATCCTGGAAAGTAATTTCCAATAATCACAGGTACTGTACATGTAGCTTTGGTACTAGCACCACTTTCATTTGGTGTGATACCCAGTTAATGTTCACAGTCATTTGGGTGGTGGGATAGTATCTAGTGTCTCCATGGATGCAGATGACCCCAGTACCTGGTCCTTTTAGATAGTCTTTTCCCAGCACTTCAACATGCACCATGGACTGTCTGCTTCCCTAATCTATAAGTCCCTTCACAGTCTCATCTCCCACCTTGCTTATCTCCCATCTTGACATCCATTAAATAATTGCCACCATTTCCTAAGGCCAGATTTACTCCAGTGTTATCCTTCTTATTTGTATGGCAGTTTCTTGCAATGTGGCCTGGCTTATAACAGTTATAACAAATAAAGTTTTTGGGTGCAAGTTTGTTACTCCCCATTAGAGTTTGTATCTGATCTGGAGTTAAATCAGTAAAAAGAGGGTCTTACCATTCTTAGACTGTTACTCCTTTGCTGTGGTGTTTATCTAGCCATTGGATGGTCCCTGACCAAAGAAATTACCTTTTCCCCACTTTCTGTTTCATGTTCTTTTACCCAAAGCAGCACATCTGTAGGAAGGATTTGATGAAGGAACTCATGTAGAGAAATGTTGGGGTTAATACTTTTTATTGGACTAACAAAATTATTTCTGAGACTAGCTTTTGAGAGATAAAACTCTCTTCTTCAGGTGAGAGTGAAAACTCTGAACTCACAAATCTGAAAGTGGACAAGGCAATGGGGCCAGATGAAGTGCATCCTAGGATATTAAGGGAGCTCAGGAAGGTGTGACTGCACCTCTGACAACCCTGTTCAACCACTCACTGGAGACAGGAGTGGTGCCAGAGGACTGAAGGAGGGCAAGTGTAATCTGAGTTCACAAAAGTGGGAGCACAGAGGAGGTTGAAATTACAGGCCTGTCAGCCTGACTTCAGAGGTGGGGAAATTAATGGAATCACTACTAAAGGAGAGGATTGTGGAATATCTTGAATCCAGTGGCCTACAAGATCTGAGGCAGCATGTATTCACGGGGAAGGGGGGATCATGTCAAACAAATCTGATATATTTCTTTGACTGGGTGACCAAGGAATTAGATCAGGGTGGAGTGGTGGATGTGGCCTACCTAGATTTCAGTAAGGCCTTCAACACTGTTCCACATGTGAGACTTGTAAGCAAGCTGGGAAGCCTGGGAGTTGGTCCAAAGGTGGTAAACTGGGTAAGAAATTGGTTGGGGAACAGGAGACAGAGTGTGGTGGTAAATGGAGTTCACTCCAAGGAAGGGAGGGTGACCAGTGGCATGCCACAGGGATCAGTACTGGGTCTGGTCCTCTTTCATGTCTTTATTGGTGACATTGCAGAAGGGCTAGAAGGGAAGATATGCCTGTTTGCAAATGACACTAAAATTGGCAACAGGGTAGACACTCGGAGGGGGTCAAAAAATGAATAGATATCTAAGACAGCTAGAGGAGTGGTCAAGAGTGTGGCAGCTAAGTTGCAATGGGAAGAAGTGCAAAATAATGCACTTGGGGCACAGAAGCTCAGAGGCAGAGTATAACATAGGGGAAGTGGTATTAGGCTTCACCAAACAGGAAAGGGACATGGGGGTAATCATATCTGCTGACCTAAAGATGGCCAGACAGTGTAACAAGGCAATGGGGAAAGCTAGTAGGATGCCACATCCAGAGAGACCCTGGCAAAGATTGTGGACCAGCACTGTCCTATTTTTCAAGAAGGCTTTGGAATCATACAAGGACTTGAGGTGACTATTAGGGTGTGACCAGGCACTACTCCTATATTCCACATGCCACGTCCACTACCCTACACACTTAACAAACCCACAGAAAAAGAACTGGAAAGGCTAGAAAGCCACAGCATCATATCACTGGTGGAACTGAGTTACTGGGCCACCCTAACAGTGGTGGTCCCCAAGAAGGACAAGTCTATACGGCTGTGAGGAGACTACAAAGTGACTGTAAACTACTGTGTTGAACCAGACCCTTACAGAATGCAGAAGATCTTTTTGCTACCTTAGCCACAGGCAAGTACTTTAGCAAAACTGATTTGTCATGTGCATATCAACAGCTGGACTTGGAGCTGGACTCTAAGCCCTTTTTGACCATCAATACTCACAAAGGTCTTTATCACTACCATTGCCTTGCTTATAGAGTCTCCACTGCTCCCGATATTTTTCAGCATGCCATGGACCAGATTCTGCAAGGACTAGAGCAGGTGGTATGTTTTTTGCATGATATTCTGGTCACTGCACCTACCATCGAAGAACACTTGGTACTGTTAGTCCAAGTCCTAGCCAGATTGGAATGCTATAGGATGAGAGTACAACTGGCAAAATGTCACATCCTGCAGGATTCAGTAGAACATTTAGGATACCGGATTGATGCCCAGGGTCTGCATCTGACAGAAACTAGTGTGTCAGCTATTGTAAACACACCTGCACCCTCCAATGTTACAGAATTACATTCTTTCCTAGGCTGACTGAACTATTATGGACATTTCTTAGCAAATTTGTCTACACTACTACAGCCTTTCCATGACTTGCTGCATAAGGACATCAAATGGAACTGGATGCCAAAGTGTGACACTGTGTTCAAGGCAGCTAAGCAGAAACAGTTCAGCAGTAAATAGCTAGCACATTATGATCCTAACAAGCCACTGAAGTTAGCTTGCGATCCCTCACCTTATGGGGTAGGCACAGTGATATTGCATGTATTGCAGAGTGGGGAAGAGCATCCAATTGCATTTGCCTCGAGGACACTCACACTTAGTGGACAGAACTACGCTCAGATAGAACAGGAAGCTCTCAGCATCATTTTGGGGGTTTAGAAATTCCACAAATATTTTCCTACGGGTGTAAGTTCTCTCTGATTACTGACCATAAGCCCCTGTTGGCTCCCCTAGGTCCATAGGCTGCAATACCTACACTGGCTGCACTCAGGATGCAATGTTGGGTTCTGCACCTTTTAGCTTATGACTACAACATTGAGTATTGACAGTTGCAGGATTATGGCAATGCTGATTCCTTATCCCAGTTGCCCCATGATGCCAAGCCAGAAGACACAGAGGAAACGCAGTTTTTCTAATTTCCTATTCAAAATATCTACCTGTTTGTAGTGAGGACATTGCTGTGGAAACCAGGCTGTGTATGATACAGTGCTAGCTAAAGTCTGGGACTTCACCTTAAGGGGATGGCCCAACTACATTCAAGACAAATCCCTGCAACCTTATTTTGACAAGAAGAGCAGTTATCAATGGACCAAGGCTGTATTTTTCTCCTGAGCCAAGTCAGCAAGTTACATCTCCAGCACCATGAAGGCAACCTACTTCTCCTGCCCCTTGCCAAGATGTAGCCGAGAGATGATACTCCCTACACCAATGTAGGGCACCACAGAGACTTGATCTATAAGGACTCCCTTGTTCTTTAAGTGTTATTTGCTATAGGATTTCTTAGCCTAAGGGGAAGGGAATGTAGTAAATGGCTACAGTTGCCGTTGAGTGGTTTTCAGTTTGGGACAGCAAGTCTCGCGGGACCTTCACTATATATATATATGCAGTGTAGGGAAGCCCATGCTGCGCAATGTGTGAGACACTAGAAACGTGTGTGCTGCTGTCTATCTAGTTAAGAATAAGAGTTGTTGTGGTGGGGAACTGTTGGTTCTAGTAACCTGTTACATTAGCTGTCTAGTTCACCAGTGTTTTCCAGTAGTACTTCAGTGTTCCTGTACCTGAATTGCTATTAAAGAAGGAGCCTTCTGAAGAAGCCTTCTTCAGCTTGTTTGTTGGTAAGCCTGGCCCACACTTCAGAACCACACGCAGTAAATACCCTGAAGCATTTGAGTTCCAGTTTATCACAGACTGGATTGTTACAAACAGAGCTGATTGCATACAGGCTGCTGACACACTACCTGACTCCATCAAAGACCATGCACCTGTTTTCTGCATCTGGAGTATGCACACACCAAAGCCTCCACCCAAAGAAATACAATTACATGATTTTTCAAGCTAAACGTAAGGAACCTAAATGCAGACCTACGCAATATTGACTGCTTCCCTATCTACCAGACTAAAGATGTTGAAAACACTCTAAACTTCCTCATATCCACTATCCAGGAAATTCAGAATAAACATGTACCCCTAAAAAGAAGGAGGGTATGAGGCTCGGTAACAAGATGGGTTCACAGTGACCTGTTAGCCACCATGAGAGGCAGGGATAAATCGTGGGCCTCAGTAAAGGAATCTAACTGGCAAATGGACTGGGAGGAATACAGAAAGCAGAGGAATGCATGCAAGAAAGCTGCAAGAATGGCAAAAAGGATCTGCTGCAATCAGCTACAACAGGCATCTGTTGGGGATGCCGGTGGTTTTTGGAACCACATAAAATTGTTCATGGGGAAAGACTATAACTCAATGATAGTGGATAAGACACTAAAAGGAGCAAACTGTAATAATATTAATACAATAGCAAATGCACTAAACTCTCACTTTTTAGACCTTTCAAAATATGAGAAGCTTACTTGCCAGAGCCCAGCCCCACCACCTGATGACATGCAACCGACCTCCACAGCTCTTAGCCTCAGAGAGGTAACAACAGCAGAAGTACTGCACCTAATGAGAACAATCTCAGCATACGGATCAGCTGGATCTGATGGGCTTATACCCAGGTTCCTTATGATTGCAGCCCCAGCCTTTGCTGCACCAGTCACCAGGATCTTCAGTGTCTCAGTCTGCACAAAGACAGTACCGTCACTCTGGAAAGTAGAGCTGTCCTCATACATAAAAATGAGGATACCAAGGACATGAGCAATTACTGACCAATTGCTATACTACCTGTTCTAAACAAGCAACTGGAAAAAGTCATGGCTACTCAGGTTACGGAATACATACAACAGAACAACCTACTTACTCCAGCTCAACATTGATTCAGAAAGGATCACAGTACAACCACAGCACTCATCAACTTTACAAATGACATAAAAATGGCCATGGACAAGGGCTTATGTACAGGTGCAGGTGCAGTTTTTGTTGACTTAACAGTGGCGTTTGACTTGGTGGACCACCCCTTGCTACTATTAAAATTGGTCACACTCAGTTTCTCCCTAAGCTCTACTTCCTGGTATGAAAGCTACCTCTCTGGATGAAGGCAATTCATGTGAATAGATAAATGTAAATCTGATCTATTGTCCACCAACATCAGGGTCCCTGAAACATAGAAAGATAGAAACACAGAAGTTGACGGCAGATATGGACTGCAAGGCCCATCCAGTCTGCCCATTTTTTCTACCTTATGAATGTGCCATAGGCCTGTACTCTGTCAATGGACTATCTATTCATACTCATCTGTATTGCTCCCTTAGGCCTATCCTGTGCTTGTTTTAAGCCCTGCACTGTATTCATATCCACCACTTCCTGAGGTAGTCTGTTCCATGCATCCATCACGCTTTCTGTGAAAAATAACTTCCTCACGTTACCCCTTAATCAGCCTCCCTCTAATCTCATGCTGTGTCCTCTAGTCCTTCTATTTTTCTTATATTGAAACATGTTAGACTCTTTCACCTTGTTAATGCCCTTAAGATGTTTACATTTTTGATCATATTACCTCTCTCCCTCCTTTGCTCTAGGGTATACATATTGAGCTCCTTTGATCTTTCCTCATATGTTTTCTGATGCAGTTCCTGCACCATTTTGGTTGCCCTTCTCTGGACTGCCTCCATTTTGTTAATGTCCTTGTGCGGGTGCTGCCTCCAGTACTGCATGCAATACTCCAGATGGGGTCTAACCAGTGTCTTGTAAAGAGGGATTATTACTTGCCTCTTACAACTTGGGATACTCCTACTAATACACCCCAACATCCCTCTAGCCTACTGCTTTAGTGGTCTGCTTGGATGATTTCAGGTCATCTGTGATGATGATGCCCAAGTCTGTTTCTTCCCTTGTGATTGCCAGCAACTCCCCTCCCAACCTATAGGTGGCTTCAGGGTTTCTATTTCCTATGTGCATGATCTTGCACTTCTTTGCGTTAAACCCCCTTTACCACTCTTCTGACCATTTTGCCAGTTTATTTAGATCTCTTCTCATTCTGCCCACCCCATCTGGATCATCTACTCTGTTGCAGATCTTGGCTTCATCTGCAAACAGACAAATCTTACCTTCCAGTCCATCTGCAATGTCACTGATGAAGATATTGAAGAGGACTGGCCCTAGGACTGATCCTTGAGGTACCCCACTTGTGACTTGCATCTCTTCTGACTGTATACCATTTACCACCACTCACTGTTTTCTGTCTGCCAACCAGTTTGCCACCCAGTTGACCAACTTCTGACCCACCCCGAGCCTACCTAGCTCATTAATCAATGTTCTATGTGAAACAGTATCGAAAGCTTTGCTGAATTCAAGGTAGGCGACATCAACTGCTCCCCCTTGGTCCACCTTTCTGGTTACCCAGTCAAAGAAATCTATGATATTAGTTTGACAAGACCTTCCTGTTGTAAACCCATGCTGTTTTGGATCCTGTGCTCCTATGGATTCCAGGTGTTGCACTATCCTTTCCTTAAGAGTGCCTCCATAATCTTGCCCACTACTGATGTAAGACTGACTGGTCTGTAGTTCCCTGCCTCCTCCTTGCTACCACTCTTGTGGAGTGGGATAACATGAGCCCTTCTCCAGTCTTCTGGGACCTCTCCTGTGCTCAGAGACTCACTAAACAGTTTTGATAATGGCTCTGCTAGTTCCACCCTTAGCTCCTTTAGTACCCTGGGATGTATGCCATCAGATCCCATTGCCTTATCCACACTGAGCTTAGTGAGCTCTTGTAGGACCCTTTCTTTTGTGAAGGGACTAGTGCACACCTCCCCCCCTGTGTCCATGGTGCTGAGCTGTGGGGCCTGCCCTACCTTCTCCTCAGTACCTACTGAGCAGATGTATCTATTAAGTATAGATGCTTTTCCTTGGTCCTCCTCCACACACTCATTCTTATCCCCTTTGATCTTAGCAATACCCCTCTGTACTTTCTCCTTTCACTAATGTATCCATAGAAAGTCTTGTCCCCTTATTTTACTGTTCGTGCTAGTGTTTCCTCGGTTTGGACTTTTGCCTGCCTTACTACCTTCCCTGTTTCCCTTTGGGAAGTTTGGTATGCCTCCCTATCTTCGTCCCGCTATGTTCCTTTATATTTCCTGAAGGCCAGCCTTTTCACTCTGACCTGTTCTGCTACTGTTTTTGAGAACCAAAGTGGTTTCCTAAAGATGGGGAAGACGGCCGTCGGGCTGGGTGCGCTGTAACTTGTGTTGTAACTTGCATTCTGTGTTTGCGGTGTTTTGCCTGTTTCTCACCTTTTTCTGCTTGTCTTTTTCGTTTGTTTCGTTCATTTCCCCACTTCGTCCCTAACTATTGTTTAACTTGGACTTTATAGTTAGCTAGGGTTTTCTAGTGAGTAAGTTAGCTCTGTGTGTTACCAGGATTTCTAGAACACCTTTGTAGTGTACAATAAGGATGCTCCACAAGTCTCGATACTGCCCAGATAAAAAGGGATTTGTGTTGTTTCAGTTTTGCTTTGCTCAACTTGTGTAATACACACTGAAGAACTAAATGGATTTGGCGGTCCTTTTTGATTGCCCTGTGGAGCTAATCATGGTCGAGGAGAGGGAGTGTAACTCACCGAGAGGAGGCGGTGCTGTGATTCTGGAGTAGAATTTTGTTTGTCAGAAGAATCCTCTGGTTCTTTGGGTTGGATGAGTTTTGTGACCATCTGAGCTGCCAGTGGAACTGAGCCTCTTCTGTTGTAGTGTTTTCTGAGCTGTTTGCTCTGAATCGGACCTCAGCGGGGGGTTGGTCATGGGCACTGCAGGGGATCTGATATTGTTGATGACTTGCCGCTAGATTTGCTGCCGTATAGGGGACCGGGCCCTGGATTAACTGGGGAGCCAGTTGATAAGCTTGTTTGCTCTCCAATGTCCTTGGGAGGGGTGGCTGGTGGGCTGTTGCTCGCCGAGGATTGAGGCTGCAGCAGTGAATATTTCTGGTAGTGGTCGTTGTGGTGGGAGATGTGTGGGCCCCAGCTTGCTCTTTGACCACCGACACTGATTACCTTCTTGGAATACCATCATAAAGAGGACTTCTACTGGAAGATCGAGCCTTTGGAGATGGTCAGACTTCTCTTTTATCTCTGGTGAACCAGCTCCTGAATCTTAGGCAGTGAGAGTGCCTGTTGTATTTGGAATCCCCAGGCAGTGAGACTACCTGAGGGGGTCCGAAGAGACTGTATATAACAATGTTAGATTTTGGTGCAGCATAGTAAGAGGTGGCACACCTGAATCAGTCCGTATTCAAACTTGGCTTTAATTTTTGTTTTCATTTAACAACCTGTATGACTTTGTGCATCCTAGTAAGGGGGAAGTGCACTCCGAAGTTTTGACATTGATTTTGCGATAAACAAACTCTTTAAGCAGCATCACTGTTACCAGAGACTTTGGTGATTGGTTTCGTAATTTTGGTTTATGTTATTTAGGTAGTTGCCAATAGAGTTTTTTATATTTTATAGTTTATTGTATGGGTAGGGGGTTGGGCATGTAGGGTTGTTTATTATTTAGTTTGATTCTGTTTATTATTGTTTAAAACCCCACCCTCTCTGTGAGATAGAGAGGAGGGGTTTTCTTTGAAGGGGTGGGCTTAATTTTGTGTTTTGGATCATTTTGATTGTTTTATTTTTATTTTATTCAAGCTCCCATCAAGTGAGAGATGATGGAGTATTGGATTGTTTTGTTTATTGTTTAGGGTGTGATTTTCTGAGTTTTATTTGGATAATTGCTGGGAATTGTGGGCTCGGGTGTAGATTTTAGGTTCTGGGGTTAAAAACATGTGTTGGAGGCCTGCCTCCCCCCGGTTGTGCACTATTCATCCTCTGAACTTCATGACCTCTGCCCATTTGTCTCCCCCCCCTTTGCAGTTTTCAACCTACCAGCGCTGTAGCATGCTGGGTATTGCCCATCGGGGGGGGGGGTTGGAAGGGGGTTGCGAACGGTAGAGGATGAATGAGTGGGGCACTCACATCGGGGTAGTTAGGTCCAACAGATACCCTGAGGTGAAATGGATTCTGGAACATGGTCCTCCATGTCTGGTTTCCATACCCAAGGGCACCAACATTTCTGGTGGGCAGGTAGCTTGGGCGGCCCTTGATTTCTGTCCAACTCGAGCAGTGTTGTGCTATGCCAAATCTATCAGAAACAAGACTGCAATTATTGCAGATCTTGTTGGGACAGCTGATCTGGCTTGCATCACTGAGACCTGGCTGAATGAGAATGCCGGCCACACATTGGAGGCTGTGATTCTGGCTGGGTACTCAGTGATACACCGCTCGAGATTGGACCGTGGGGGGGGGGGTTGCGGTCTGTTTCAAGACCGAACTGGGCCTCACAAGTGTACCAGTTGAGGAGGCCAAGTCATTTGAATGTACCATAGTGGCAGGCGTAGGCTGTAGGCTTGCCCTTGTCTGCTGCCCACCCGGGGACGAGAAGTAGTTCTTTCAGGAAGTAGCCTACTTTGTGATCAACATGGCATTCGAGTCACCCAGGCTGATGGTCCTGGGTGACTTCAATGCCTGGGTTGATGACGAACTCTTGCAATTTGGACAGGACTTTCTCCAGTTGATGACATCACTGGGCCTCACACAGATTGTTACCTCTGCTACTCATAAACACGGTCACTCTCTTGACTTGGTCTTCCTCCTGGGGATTGAAGCTTCTGAGCTGGGGATGGAACCAGTCATATGGTCCAATCACTACACTGTGAGGTTCAGTTTTTGCACCCCCCCCCATAGACCGGCCTCTGTGGAGATGGTCAGGTACCGCCCTTTACAAAAAGTGAGCCCTGATGGCCTTGCAGCAGTACTTGACCTATCGGAAATTCTTGCGGCAAACGGGATCCCAGAGGGCCTAGTTCAGACCTATAATAAGGCTGTCACTACGGCCCTGGACTCTATTGCTCCTGTCCGTGTTCATTCTCTCTCCCTTCACCCTTGGTCCCCTTGGTTTGATGGGACTTTGAGGGAGCTGCAGTGACAAAGACAAAGGTTACAGCACTGCTGGTGGAAATCTGCCCTGGAGGTCAACCATCTTGGATTGATGGAACATTACCAAGTCTATCAATCAACAGTCACCCATAAGAAGGCAGAGTTCCTGTCCGGGGAGATTGCTGCTGCTCAGAACTGACCGGCTCAGCTCTTTTGAACTGTGGACAGGCTGTGCAACCCGGCTTGTCTTCAGTCCTGAAGAGCCTTTTCACAATTTGAGTGTGATGAACTCGCTCGGTTCTTTGCAGATAAGGTGGCCGACATCAGGGCGGAGATCCAACTGGAACACTCAATGGGGGTTGCTAGTGATCAGTATTCGGCCACTCTCCGTCACTTTTCCTGGAGTACTTTCAACCAGTTGGAGCCTGCGAATGTTATGCGGATTGTCCACAGTATGTGCCCTATGTGCTGTAGTTTGTACCCGGGCCCAACTTTCCTGATTATGGGTTGTTGTGACACCATTGGCCCAGTCCTTGCAGGGATAGTCTGGTGCTCCCTTGAGTCAGGTGAGTTTCTTAGCTTCTTGAAGGAGGTGGTGGTGACACCTCTTCTAAAGAAAGGTTCTCTGGACCCAGGCTGCCCTGCTAACCACAGACCTATCTCTAACCTTCACTTTGTAGGGAAGGTGATTGAGAAGGTAGTGGCGCTGCAGTTAGAGAACCATTTGACCATCCACGACATCTATGAACCTCTCCAATCCGGTTTTCGAAAGAGGCACAGTACCATGACCGCACTGGTTTGGGTGCTCAATGATCTTTTGATGGCAAGAGATCAGAACCGCCGTTCCATCTTGGTGCTTCTTGATCTCTCCTCAGCTTTTGACACCATGGACCATGGGGTATTGCTCGAGTGACTGAGGTTCATCTGGGGCCTGTCCAGCACAGTTCTCAGGTGCTTTAAGTCCTTCCTCACTGGCAGAACACAGACGATAGTGTAGGGGATATTTTTTCCTCTGACCCATTCTTTCTGCCATGTGGGGCCCCTCAGGGCTTGGTGTTGTCTCCCATAGTGTTCGCAGTGTGCATGCTGCCTCTCAGAGACATTGTAAGACAGTATGGGCTGAGGTTTCACTGCTATGTTGATGATACCCAGCTCTACCTGTCTTTCGCACCGACCAGGATAGTGTGCTCCAGGTATTTAATAACTGCCTCACTGAAATCCAGGACTGGATGAATTCCAGCCGGCTAAAGTTGAACTCAGGAAAGACGGAGGTGATGGTTGTGGATCTGGGTTGCTGGATAGATGGGTTGCGGGCTGGTCAGCCTACTGGGCTTTACTTGGGGCTCCCAGCTTCTTACCTCTGAATGGGTGCGGAACCTGGGTATGATTCTTGATGATGGGCTGACACTATGATCCCAGGTGTCGGCAGTCATCAAGTCCTCTTTTTACCATCTGAGGAACATTGCCAGGGTCAAGCATCTAGTTCCGTCCGGCGATCTTCCTATGTTGATTCACGCCTTTGTGACCTCGCACCTTGATTACTGCAACTCCCTTAACTTAGGGCTGCCAGGGGTTGATATCCACTGCTTGCAGCTGGGGCAAAATGCTGCAGCCCGATTGTTGACAGGGACTCCTCGGACATGTCATATTACACCTGTGCTGTGCAAACTGCACTGGCTGCCTATTCAGTGGCAGATCACCTTCAGGGTCAGGCTTCTGACGTACAAAGCCCAACATGGACAGGGCTTGGACTACCTGAAAGAGCTCCTGTCTCCCTACTGCCCCAGGTGACTGTTCTGCTCGGCTGACATGGGGTTGCTAGAGGTTCCAAGGGTATCCTTAAAGTCATCAGGGGCCCACGAATTTATGTATGTGGCCCCAGCCCTGTGGAATTTCTCTACCCTGTCAGCTACTGGAGTGCACGACCGTGGGAGGTTTTAAGCAGGCCTTAAAAACCCATTTATGGTGCAAGCCTACTTGAGCTAATTTTATGGATTTTACTGATTTTATGCATATTGTATTGTGTTGTTATTGTTTGTTTGTTTAATTGTTTATTTATCTTCTGTTAAAGCACCTTGATAATTTGAAAGGTGCTCAATAAAAAAAAGTTATTATTATTATTCCTCCTTCTTTTGCTCTTGCTTTTCCCTATAACACAATGGGATGTTGTTTCAAGTATTGCATCCTTAATGCTTGCCCACTTTGCCTTTACCCCCTCACCTGTATTTCTTCTTGCCAGGGCTAGCTTAACTCTGTTGGCCATCTTATCAAAGTCAGCCCCTCTGAAGTCCCATATTTTTGCCTTGGAATGGGATGATTTCATTCTAGTGGCCAAATTGAACCATACCATGTGATGGTCACTGGCTCCCAGGTGACCTGCTACCTGGAGATCTGTAATCCTTTCCCCATTAGTCAGTACTGGATCTAGGATAGCCCTGTCTCCTGTTGGTTGTTATACCAGTTGTTTGAGGCCCTCCCCCCTGCAGGGAATCCAATATGTGTCTAGTTCTGGCGGATGTTCATGCTGGTATTGATCAATCTGCATCTGGCATGTTGAAGTCTCCCATTATCAGAACCTCCCCTTTAGCTGTCATGTTTTGTATATCTTCTAACAGTAATGTGTCTATGTCCTCCCCCTGGTCTGGAGGCCTATAGACAACCCCAGTTCATATAGCTGTCCCATTTCCTGTTTCCAAGGAGACCCATAGTTCTTCTCACTCCTTATGTGCATTCTGAACTTCTGTAGCTTTGATATTTTCATTAACATAAAGGGCCACCCCCCCCCCTTTTGCACCTCGGTTTCTTCTGAACAGTGCATAGCTGGGTACTGAAGTCTGCCAAGTGTGGTTACTGGTGAACCATGTCTCGTTAATGGCTACTATGTCTAGTTTAGCCTCTGTCATTGTTGCCTGCAGGTCTGGCATCTTGTTTCCCAGATTGCAGACATTTGTGTACATGATTTTCCATTGGCCAGATTTTGGTGTGTTAGTTGTTAGGTAAAATCCGGCGTTTCCCCTGCATGTCATATGGAGAGCCAGACCTTTTTCCTTACCTGGTGATGCAAATAAATTACAAACATGCTGAACTCCTGTTTGACCATTAGCTGAGGGGGCAGGAGGGGTGTTCATCCCATTTGATGTATCAGGTGCTGCACCCCTCTCCCCTTTTGCTAGTTTAAATATTCTGCAAAGATGTCAAACTTCTGCCCTGATGCACTGACTCCCTCCTTAGTCAGATGCTGTCCATCGAATTTAAAGCACTTTCACTCCCAAAACTGTTGCCAGTTACCTACAAATTTGTGTCCTTTTTCCTGGCACCAGCCCTTGAGCCACATGTTTAGCTCCCCTACCTCCCCTTCTCTGACCTTTTGTCCATCTAACCCCCTCTCCCAGACCAGCAGGATTTCAGAGAAGGAGATGCCAGATGAAATGGATGACAGTTTGTCTCCCAGCCTGGTCAGGTGTTTCTTGGTCTCCACAACTGACTGGATGGTGAGATTGTTAGTCCCTATGTGTACCAGGATGTCAATGCTTTCTCCTGCTTTGTGAACAATTTTAGCAATGCAGTCAGTGTCTCTCCCTGCTGATGTACCTGGGAGACAACTGACCATTACCCCCAGCTGGAGGTAGGCATCAACTCCCCAAATCATGGAGTGTCCTATGATCAGAAGTGTTTTGGATATCCTTTTTGCTTTTTTTGTTTTGGCCCCTGTTTTGGGTGAGTTTTGTTGTGCTAGCTCCTGTGCTGCAGTGTTCTGCTCTGCAGTGTCCTCTGCCCTTTTGTTTGATTTCAGAGATAGAGGCAGATACCTGTTTGTAGTTTTTATATGGTTTGTGGAGGCGATACATTGGAGAGCATTGAGTGATGGGGCACCTGATTTGCCCCTCCTAACCAACCTGCCAACCTCCCAGACCAACTACCCTCTGTGGTTGAGGTGCTTCAGTTGGATGTTGGGGAAATCAAAGGATCCATTCTTGGACCACCGATTTTCTCTCTGTTTGTAAACAGGATGCCAAAGTTGTCTGACTCTTCCTCCACTATTCTGTATACCGATGACATGGTACTGTACACCAGTGCCAAGGATATAACCATTATCAATTCTACACTAAAAATGGATTTTGATTGTCTACACTCTTGGCTTATGCCTAACAAGCTATTACTGAATGCCAAAAAAAAACAGTGGCAATACTGTTTGGATCGGCACACAGGCTCAAAGCCAATGAAACAGCTCTGACAATTTCTGGCCCAGAAGTCTCCCCGCTGGAAGTGGTTGACTCCTTCAAGTATTTAGGAATTACACTTGATGCCACACTTGACTTTAATCAGTACATAGCCAATACATGCAAAACCTTATATATGAAACTAGGAATGGCCTATAAATTCAGGTCTTCTCTCTTAATTCTGCAGCTAAACAGGCCATATCACAGGGGGTCCTTAGGCATAGCCTAACATATGGTCTAATGACATACAAGGATGCCAAAAAAGGGTTCCTGCATGAATGCGACACATGCTACAATAATGTCTGCCGTTTTGCCCTGTCGGTACCTAGACGCACACATTGCTGTATATTATAATCAAGTCTTGGCTGGCTCTCTCTCCAACCTCCTATCATATATACACTGCAAGCTGTATGATATACAACATCATTAGAACCGGTACACCACAGATCCTGGTCTGCATGTTAAATCAAACAACCCAGGCCTACCCACTGATGTCTACTGAAAAGTCTCTTCTTAACATCCCAAAATTTGGTACAAAAATGGGTAAACAAGCTTTCCCTGTGGCTGCCCCCAAGCTTTGGACCTCCCTGCCAGCATCTGTTAGGTACTCAAATTCGCACCAGATCTTTAAAAATGCCCTCCATGCCTCCCTCTTGTGCTCTGAGAGTTGCACATGTAATCCAAACCCTGGCACACCCTCTTAGCACATCTCACCCAAAATCTTAAACACTTTACTTTTGTCAGGCACATCCTACAGTAATTCCTGTATAATCTCTATGGTTTGCGTAATTGTTTCTGAGGTCTTGCACTGCTGAAATGATTTATATAGCTGATTAAGTTTTGCTAATACTGATCTAGTTTTACTTATCCTCACTCTAATTCTTGTAATGTACTGTAATCCTCGCATAAAATCTTGTAATGTATTTGTATCCTGAAATTGATGTTTCCTCTGTGTGTAACTCTCCTGGGTCATGCCTGAAAATAGGCAGAGTCTTTGTGTAGTGCACTTACAGTACCCAGTAAAAAAATGAAATAAATAACTGTAAGCCAGAAAAAAAAAAGAAAACACTGTACCAGGCAAACAAACAAAGTAAAAACTGTGTTTATTAAGGGAGTGCTACAGGTACACAGAGCTGTGTGAGCAGTGTGAGCAGAAACTGAAATGTACCAGTCTGGGACTAAAGCGTTAATTAAAAGTTATGTCATTTCATGCTATAAATAGAATGGTATATAGTGGACTATATATTACAAGGCTATAATACCATCAAGAGGTTCTGGGGACATGTGAACCTTGGAAGCGAAGCTTGAGAGATTCCAACATTTCTCCAGAGCCTCAAGATGGTATTATATTGTGACCTATGATGAAGATCTTATAGTTGCAGAGTAGTTATGTGATATCTTGCAGGTGATCTTTACCATTTAAAATAAATAAGAACACATAAAACAGCCATAACATTTGTTATAGTGAATTTTGCTGACTGGCATAATGAAGTCAATTGTATACATACATTGATTTGTGCATACAGCAAAATCTACAGGAGCTTTGTCCCAGTTTTACATGGAAAATACAGGGAAAATGAGTGTGCACTACGGAGAAATGCTTTATTATGTTTGTTTTTGCGTGCAGCAGACAAGAAACATATTGAGATAGTAGAGTATTAAAGAGGAGTGGCAGTGTTATGGCCAATGCAGCGGATGCTTTAATGGGTACATCCCCCAGCCACCAATTAATGCTGAAGCTGCAGATGATGGCAGTTTCAGAGCAAGCGCTGCACTTGAAAGAAGTCTGCCGCTGCAATCAGGGGCAGTTTTATCATTACAGTGTCAGCTCCCCCCTCCCTCCCAACCAGGCACACAGCAGGACAACAAATTTAAATGTTAGCTCCCTCCCACTGCTGCTGCCCACCCCACACCCTCCGTTCCCCATCGTACCAGCATATAATGAAACCCTCCCACTCCCTCCCACTGCTGGTGCCCACCCTGTATCCTCCGTTCTCCATCGCACCAGCATAAAATCCTCCCACTGCTGCTGCCCACCCGGCACCCTCCATTCTCCATCCCTTGCTGACATCAGGGTGCTCAATTCCTATGTCAACATGTATCCCCCCTCCCCCCATTAAAGTGGTACACTGAAAGCCCACCCCAGTGTGCCAAAAATTACTTATTTGATGTTTCCGACACCAGGATGCCACTCCCCGTGTCGGATACACTGCCCCCCCACGCCCCTATGTTCTCAACTGACCTCGGGGGTGCCCGATCCCCAGGTCAACATTGATCCCCCCTCCAGCACCCTGGTGCACTGGGAGCCCACCCCAGTGTGCCAAAATCCATTTTGTTAATATTTCACCTGTAAAAAAGAAAACTGTCCCCTAACGCCTTTTTTTTTTAAACCTGAAAAAGAAAGTGGTCCCTTGTTGTTCCAGCTGGCCCCCCTCCCCAACCTGCACCTTCCCTCTGTGCACCTCACCTCCCTGCACTCCCCCACCCATACTTACCTCTGGAGGACAGGAGCAGTGATCTTCTGCACTCTTTTAAGACCAAGAAGGAACTGAAGAAATTACGGTAAGCTCTATAATGGCAGTCAATGGGGGTTTTCAACTTAGGTTGATATCTCAGCCAATTTTTTTGAATTTTGGTCCCAGATTTTCAACATGGGGTTCTTGGGACACCACCTTGTGAACACTGGCACTGTCATTTCAGTTTTCAGTCCCTAAAGGTGATTTTGCGGTCGCTACATGGAATCATCTTTCAGGATCAGTTAATGAAATTACAGTGCCACTGTTCATGAGGTGGGGTCCCAAAAAGCCCTTGTTGCAAATTTGGTGAAAAAAACTCCAAAACATGACTGTTATGAATGTTTGTTGTGCAGTTTCTACACACGAGCATAACTTAGGCTCAATTTGCAATATTTTCACTCCAAATTTCCAACATTGACATTTTTTTACACCCCCTTATGAATAGTACAGCTGTCATTTTTTGCATCCTTCTCAAAATGTGTTTTCGCACCTGTGGCACAGAATGGCACGGTCTCTGTGTGAAATTAACTTTTGGGACAGATTTACAAAATCACAGTGCCACTGTTCATGAGGAGAGGTCCCAAAAAGACCATGTTGAAAATTTGGTGAAAACATTTGAAAACATGGCTGCGTTATGAGCGCACTTTGCGCAGTTTCTACGCACACTCGTAACTTTGCCAATATTTCATATTTTCACTCCAGATCTTCAAAATTGCCATTTTTTCATACCTCCTCATGAACAGTACAGCTGCCATTTTTTACATCCAGCCTGAAATGTGTTTTGGCACCAGTGGCATCGAATGACACACTCGCTGTGTGAAATCACCTTTTGGGATTGAGTAACGAAATGATACTGCCACTGTTCATACAGTGGGGTCCCAAAAAGCCCATGCTGAAAATCTGGAGTGAAAATACCAACAAACACCTGGGGCATTAGTGTTTCCAACTGTAATGTCCACCCTGTACTGACTGACAGGTGTCGAGGGGTGTGACTTGGGGTCATCAACAGTAAAGCTTAAAGTTCATGCCATTCCACCTCTGCCCCCACCCTGCAGCCACTGACAGGCATCAAGGGGTGCTTTGGGGTCTTTGGCATCAATGTTCACCTCATTCTCCTATACTGCACCAATATCAGCTTATTTCCTTATGGAATGGGGTGATCGTATGGGCCGAAGACCTCAAGGCACACTGTGACACCTGTTGGTGTCTGCAGGGTGGGATGTGGTGGAATGGCATGCATGTTATGGCCAGTGACCCAAAGGCACACCCCCAACACCTGTCGGTCTCCGCAAGCTGGGGGTGGGGGTTGGCGTTACTTCAATACTTCACTGCCATTCCTATTATGCATCTCTCTAACTCCTGCACTACCAATGCCAATACCGGCAAGCAAACATTTGGCATTGACAAATGCTTGTTTGATCCAGCAGCACTTCTGCTGCAGCAGAGCTGCCTGAGGCAATTGGCATCATGGTATGAACAGCAATGGTAACCATGTGACATTTGCCATCCCCTCCCCAATAGAAGAGGCACTGAGAATGGAGGAACTTCTAATTGTGAGTGGAGAGAGGGGCTAAAAGAGTGAAGAAGGGAAAAATACTGCCTTGGCTCATGAGATGGTGGACATTTCCCCTTATATAACATGGCCTCCAACTGCCCTCCATGCAGGGATAAATTAGAAGTCTAAAGATGGAGTGCCTCTGTGCCTGGGATCTCTGGAGGATGTTCCCAGGGTTCAGCAAAGTGTCTCAGTAGGAGTGTGCTACAGATAGGCCCCAAGAAATGAGGTGCTAGTGACAAGTGGGAGCTACCCCTAAAAAGTCCACTGAAATCAGTTTCTCCCAGTCTTCATCCATTTTGTTCTTTGCATTATTTGTGCTTGGAATGTTTCATAATATCTCAAAGACATTTAAATCCACTTCTTCTGAGGTTCCACTTGATACTCTGGGTTATTTAATGAATGCACTATGGCTACTCTATTTACATGCTCCCTCAAATGCAGTCAGCCTTTTTACACAAACGAGTGTGGTCCCTCTCCAATTGGAGGTGCAGTATGTACACAATTTGTAGTGCTGATATGCGAAGGACCTTCCATACTCAGTTATGAATATGAGAAATGTGACAGCTCCTGCACGCGAGCAAAGCACTTGATTTGCTGATTTGACTGGGATACAACTAGTTTTAATATCAGGCCTTCTGTTTGGGTGAATGGGATGTCTGCGGTGTCTTGTTTAATCAAGGGTGTCATCTCGAGGCATCTTTTGTGTTCAAGAACTACAAAGTGGAGCAGAGCAGTTCTGGAACACAAAGAAGTCTTTAGCTGACATGCTTGATTAGCCAAGGGACATCGTGGGCATCCAATTTATTTTTTAGCAAGGATTTGTTTTTTAGGTTCTGACGTATATTACACTGTTTTGCAGCTTTGATATCAGCTGGGATCATACTCACGTGCACAACCAAAGTTTTCCATTTTAAAAATTCAATTAGTCAAATATGGATTGTTTAGTAATCCTGTGAAAGCTTTTGATTTATTTTTCATTTTTACACTCAGGTATTAAATGTTTTTCTCTGATAGTACACAGTGGCTTCTGCAATCTTCCCCCTTGGACTTAAAGGGTTAATCTAATAGGATCCTTTCCCTTCAGCTACTACTGAATGATGGATCACATAACACAGGACTCAGGCTGACCAGTCAAAGGGTCTAAATTATTCTTGTTTTTTTACATTTTCAACTGTTTGTGACTGGGAACCATAAAACTGCCTCAACTGCATACCAACAGTTAATCAGGCCAGAGAGAACTTAACTTTCAGTGTAACCTCATATGCTGTCTGTCTTTGATTTTTCTTTTTTTTTAACCGTTATTCAAATTACAGTCCGGTGAAGTCATTTTTACAAGGTAAGGGGAAACATGTGTAATGCTGGACACTTAAACAGTGAATAGTGAATTTTTGACATGCATTCCTTTGTCTCAGGCAGTGTTCCAGAAAGAAACAAACTCAAAAGCTGCAGCACATGAAATTATTCTTGGCAGTGTAAGAGGCATTCACAAGCTACTGCCACTCCCTGTCACTTGAATGGACATGAAAAAAAGAAATGCTTTCTGATTTTTGCATTGCAACAAGAGCCAGGGTTTTCAGACTGCGAGGTAGTGCCAAAAGAAAAGTCTGTGGAAATGACTGGAGGACTGGCAGCAGTCATCTCATGCCACTAATTGGCTTTTTTGCATGTGCAGGTGTGCCTGCCTTGAGATTTGTTTCCCTAACTTGCTGTTGTGATGGGAACAATAAAAGATACATAGAAATTTGAAGTTCAGCCTAGAGTTTTTTTTTTGCAATTCAGTAAACTTTAATAAGTTTTAATGAGAACTAAATAACTATACAACAACTAACTACAACCAACATTAACAATAACCATACTAGTAAAAAGTAGAAAACAACGAACAATAAACAATACCATAAAGCAATAAGATACAAGAACAAGCATTTGTCAGTGCCAAATGTTGCTTGCTTCTATGTGCTGTTTAGGTATTTGGAAGTCATTGGAGTGCAAATATTGAAAATTTGCGAACTTACGAGCGTACGTAGGAACTGCGCAACGAACTGCGCAACGCACGCTCGTAAAACAGTCATTGTTAGGAAATTTTTTATGAAAATGTTCAACATAGCCATTTTAAGACCTCTGCTCATGAACAGTGTCAGTGTGATTTTGTTAATGTGTCCCATACATTGAGTTTGCACAATCGACTGCACCATTGTCGCTACATGGGCGGAAACACATTTTGGGCATGATGTGAAAATGACAGCTGTACTGCTCATAAGGAGGTGTAGTAAAATGGTAATGTTGAAAATCTGGAGTGAAATATTGAAAATTCGCAAACCTACGAGAGTGCGTGGGAACTGTGCAACGCACACTCGTAAAACAGTCATTTTTAGGAATTCTTTCACCAGATTTTCAACATTGCCATTTTAAGATCTCTGCTCATGAACAGTGACACTGTGATTTTCTTAATGTGTCCCATACACTGAGTTCGCACACCGACTGCGCCATTGTGCGTTACATGGGTGGAAACATGTTTTGGGCAGGATGTGAAAAATGACAGCTGTACTGCTCATGAGGAAGTGTAGTAAAATGGCAATTTTGAAACTCTGGAGTGAAAATATTGAAAATTTATGAACTTACGAGCCTGCGAAGGAACTGCGCAACGCACGCTCGTAAAACAGTCATTTATAGGAATTTTTTCACCAAATTTTCAACATAGCCATTTTAAGACCTCTGCTCATGAACAGTGTCACTGTGATTTTCTTAATTTGTCCCATACATTGATTTCGCACACCGACTGCGCCATTCTGCGCTACAAGGGCGGAAACACATTTTGGGTGAGATGTGAAAAATGACAGCTATACTACTCATAAGAAGGTGTGGTAAAATGGCAATGTTGAATATCTGGAGTGAAAATATCGAAATTTCGCGAACTTACGAGCCTGTGTAGGAACTGCACAATGCATGCTCGTAAAACAGTCATTTTTTGGAATTTTTGGACCAAATTTTCAATATGGGGTTTTTGGGACCCCTTCTCATGAATGATGACACTGTCATGGCAGTATTCAGGCCCAAAGGGTGATTTTTCAGTCACTGTGCAGTCACTGCGTGAAATCACCCTTCGGGCCCGAATAACGCCATGACAGTGACATCATTCATGAGAAGGGGTCCTAAAAACCCCATGTTGAAAATTTGGTGCAAAAATTCCCAAAAATGCCTGAGATATGCAACAAAGTTGAACCCCCCCATCTAGCCCATTATACAGCTTACCGGCATTTCCTCAGTTCGCGGTCGGCTTTGAAGAGTGCAGACGTGTTCCCGGTCCACCGAAGATCGTCGCGCCGGAGTCCGGAGGTAAGTATGGGGTGAGGGGGAGTGTGGGGAGGCTGGGTGCGCAGTGGGTGGGTGCGGGTTGTGGGAGGGGCTGGGAGACGCACGCCGGGACCGCTTTTGTTTACAGGTGAAAAAAAAGACGTCGTGGGACCGCTTGATTATGTTATGGGCCTCAGCGTGGCACAAGGATGGGGGTCGCTCCAGCTGATGGGGATTGGGCACCCCCGTCAGCCAAAGGACTAATTGCCATGCTGGGAGCACCAACTATGGGGGGGGGACGACGCAGCTCAGCCGGCGGGGATTGGGCACCCCATCAGCTACACAATAGGTGCGGGGGCCGTTCAGCCGATGGGGGATTGGGCACCCCTGTTGGCCAAAGGACTGATTGCCATGCTGGGGTGGGCTCCCAGCGTGGCACCAACTACGGGGGGGGACGACGTAGCTCAGCCAGCGGGGATTGGGCACCCCGTCGGCTACACAGTAGGTGTGGGGGCCGTTCAGCCGACGGGGGATTGGGCCCCCCGTCGGTCAAAGGACTGATTGCCATGCTGGGGTGGGCTCCCAGCGTGGCACCACTATGGGGGGCAGCGGAGCTCAGCCAAGCGGGGATTGGAGCACCCCGTTGGCCTACACAGCGAAATGCGTGCGAGGCGCGCCGCCTGCATGTGGGGTGTACGCTTATCGGTGCTCACTGAAGCCAGAGTTCTTTTCGAATCAGAGGTTACTGCATTTTGAGCTGCGGTTACAGACAGGCCCAAAATGCATTGGCTTACAGGGGCCGCGCCTGCCAGCTCACTGACTGAATTGGAGGAGGAGGTGACACACCTCCGAAATCTCCGATGATGGCACTATGTTTCTTGCACATGCGTGCAAGCAACATAAAAAGGAACCCCAAACAGTAACAAAGTTAAAAAACAGATACCTATTAAAGCCCACCCCTCCCAAAAGGAAAAAAATCCCCACACCCCCAGGTGGGCACGCAAGTTAAAGAAAGCACCACATTATGTGGCTATAAAATAAAAAGATCAGTATATCCCTGATGCACAAAAATAAGAAAAATGAAAGAGAGTGCATCACTATAATAAGCAGTCCAAGTGTTGGAAACACAGATGCTGAAGAAAACAAGAAAAAGAAAACCTGGCACAAACAGTCCAACTAATACTATTGAATTGTAAAAAACAAGGAGTGAAAATTCTCCCAGCACAGTTTATATTTGGGGTAAAGTATGAAATAAACAGGCAATAGATCTTTCAGCATTCAAAATAATTGACACTTCCTGGACCCATTCTAGTCTAGTGGGGGGGGTGTGCATCTTTCCAGTGGCGAAGAATTAGTAAGTAACTTGTCCGCTGCAGAAATCAATGCCATATATGCCTTCCTTGGTTCCCATAATGGTGGTCCATGATCCCCTAAAACACATATTTCAGGAATAAAGTGATCGCTAAAATCTAAAAGGGGGTCTAAACTATTTTGAATGGAATCCACCTGAAAATGTACTTTGAGACATTGCCAAATAAGATGGTAATGAGTACCCTCTGCGTGATCACACCTAGGACAGGCTGAGGTGGAAGCTTTCCCCGTTCTGTGTAAATGCATTGGAGAGTAATATAAATTATGGAGAATATTAAACTGTAGGAGATGCAAACAATCTTGTTTTAAATACTTATACAGTAAACATCAGACCAACTTTTATACTAATAGGAATCAGGTTTTTCAATACGTAGGGTGTTTAAAATGCAACAGGAGAAATCTTACCCCAGAAATGCTGATTAATGCCTTTAGAAAGCTGAGAAACAGGATGTGACTGTTGAGCCAGGGTTGACAAAGTTACAAAAACATCCCGTCTTCCTTGCCCAGGGAGGGTGACCTAATAAATGTAGGATACAATGTTTTAATTGACGGTATCTGAAAACTGAGTTTGGAGACCTACCATATTTGTCCCGGAAGGTGTTAAAGGAGATAAAGTTATCATCAGACAAAAGGTCAACTAAGCTTTTAACTGGGATCCCCTGCCAATATTGAAAGGTTAATGGTTAGTCGGCAATATGAAGGTTGGAATTATTAAATAGGGGTTCGGAAATACAGTACCTGCAATACAGAACAAATTCAGGTGTTGACAAAGTTTGTGATGAGCTTGGATGGACCAATCAATAGATGTGCCCCAGAGGTCTCCTGGTAATTTTGAAGAAGGTATATAAAGTAAAGAGGTAAGACAGAGTGTACTGTAAGTTGGGCACAAAGCGCAATTTCAATATGTAACCAGGAAGGGATATATATTGTCTACAACTCCTCCACCGAAATGGCCCAGTGAAAGTATTTTGTTTTGTGGAGGGAAAAATAATATAATTGAAACTGCGGCAGGGATAAGCTGACCAAGCATTTGGGCCTAACTAAATATCATATGCTCTCCTGAGAGGTTTATCCAGCCATAAGAATGTAGACAGGAGCGTATGCAATTTCTGAAACCAAGATTTAGGAAATGGTATATTCAGCATACCAAGGGGATAGATTAATCTTGGTAATATATTTGTTTTAATAATGTTGACCCATTCCCACAACATTAAGGGTAAAGATTTCCAATGTCAAAGATTCTGCCCAATCTGTTGCAGGAGTGGGTCAAGATTAAGGGGCTTCAATAAATGAAAATCTTTGGTGATATTGATACCTAAATACTTGAAGGAATGAGTTATCCACTGGAGGCCTAAATCAAGAAACTCTTGTTCAAAGAGGTGGGGGGGGAGCTGGTAGACTACCGTTTTATGTCAATTTAGTTTGTAATCCAAAAAGGTGCTGAAATTTTGAATTATGTGGAGGACTGCAGGGACAGAAACCAAGGGATCAGTGAGATGTAGCAAGATATCATCTACAAACATAGATATGGCAGCACCCTGCTGCTTGCATGCCACACAGTTGTACAGAAAATGATCCTCCCAGTTTTTGATTATAGTGACACGAGGCCCAATTCCAAGAGGGGCTACGCTGGTGTAAGCCAAGATACGCCAAACCCCATGGCACATCTCGCGACTTATGCCAAGTGTTACACCAGCCCCTATTCCAAGAGGTGCCCTGCACCAGTGCATCTGCTGGCTGTGACAATCACAAGTTAGGACACTACTTATGCTGCAGCCCGCTTATGCCTGGCATAACTGTAGGTTACGACATGCACAAAGCCCAATTCCAGGTGGGTGGGTGTTATAACTCACAGTTGCAATTCCCAAAGCTGAAGTGGCATAGGGAATCTATGACAGCTTGGAGCTGTCATAAGTGGCATCTGATGGCTGGCACCATTGGATGCAGCCACATAGCACCATGGCAACAGCACCATGCTGTCCCCCTGGACCCCACATGTACACCCCCACTTCCAAACCCCTGATCATGAGGGACCCCCAGGGGTCCAGTCCAATAGTGCCCCCGATGCCTGTGCCATTTGTCCTGACCCCCCCATGCCCCCTGATGTGTGCTGCAGTGGTCCAGGGCGGGGGGCTTGGGGAGCTGCCTGTCACTCACTGTGAGTTGCGACATGGGGCTGCGATACACCATGCATGGGCTACTGCCAGGCACATGGTGTATCTTGCATGTCACAATTGCCGGGACCCTGCTGCTTCTGGAATGCAGCGTAGGGTCCCTGGTGTAGAGGTGACCAGTGTAACTCGCAACTGCATGCAAGTTACGTCGGCCATCTTAGAATCGGCCCCATAGTCTTCAGTGCTGCTCCCAAAACCTTCCTTGCCAAACTGGACACCCACTACAACTCCTTCTGCCACTTTGCACTTGATGCACCCCCTCTATCTCATCACTGTGACCTCTATTACTTTCTCTCCTTCCTCTCCCTAGAGGATAGGAGATGCTCTTACTGTATCTTCTTCACTGCAAAAAACTGGTTTGGTTCCCTCCCTTCCTATCTCTCCTCCTCCTCCTTCTTCTCTCCTCTACCCCCCCACACTCCATCTGAAATAATGACTCCCACTCTCTAACTATTCCCAGAAGATCCGCCTCTAAAGGCCAATCTCCTTTCTCCAATTTCCTGACCAAATTGTGGAACTCTATCCCCCGGCATCTCCATCATGACCCCTCCCCCACTGCTCTTTCCTCTCTCTTCCGTAAACTTCTTCCCCATACCTGCTCCTGCACCTAATGCCTTCTTCTACCCTACTTCCTTTTATAACCCCCTCCCTTTAATCCCAGCTCGCCCCTCCATTGTAATCATACCTTTATCTCCTGCCCTCTCCAAGAGTGTCTTCAATTTTTAGTCCTTCTCTACCTAACTAACCCTAAAGTGTAATTTATGATTGCACAGTATTCATGCCTCTGTATATTTTTTTCATTCATCCACTGTACTGATATCCCAACCTTATTGGCTGCTGAACTGTGAATTATATTCCTGTATATACTATATATATATATATATATATATATATATATATATATATATCTCTATTATTACTTGTATATTTATTATTGCTGTATCTCCTCCTCCCCTTTCCTCCATGTTGCACCTGGAAATGAGCCCTGGTTCAGTATACCTTCCTGGTGAAACATTTAAAAAATATATATATATATATATATATATATATATATATATACATATATCTATATCTAGATATATATCTATTTTTTTCCATTCCCACCTCCCACCTGGATACCAGAAATATTAGGAGAGGAAATTATTTTGTGAGCCAAAGGCTCGATATATAAATTAAACAAAAAGGGGGAGAGGGGACAACCTTGACAAGTTCTGTAGGTAAGGGGGAAGGAATCAGAAAATACACCATTACAGAAAATGTTTGCCATAGGGAAATGTTATCAAATATGTAACTAACTAATATAGGAAGCAGGAATACTATAAAGTGGTAAAACTGAAAAAGGTAGGGCCATGAAATTTTATCAAAAGCTTTTTCCGCATCCAGAGAGACATGAACCGCCTTGGAATCTGCCCCCTCCAGATGTGGAAATTAAGTGGTAGAGCTCTCTAAAATAATCACTGATAAGCCCACCAGCCACAAACCCAATCTGTTCCAGCCCAATTAGCCTAGTCCAGACTTTGCCTAGATGGGGAGCCATGACTTAAGCAAGGATTTTAATATCAACATTAATGAAGGATATTGGCCTATAGCTGTCTGGCCAGGTATCATCCTTCCCAGGCTTAGGTAACAAAACAATTCTAGCCTCCAAAAGGCAGGAATCTTGAAGGTTATGGCTATGTAGGTAGTTAAACAGGCCAGTTAGAAGTGGAACTAGGTCATCAACAAAGATTTTATAAAAATTGGCAGAGAAACCATCTGGACCAGGGGCTTTGTCTAAAGCCAAAGAGGAAATAGCTGCTCTAACCGCCTCCTCCATAGTAGGGGCCAATAGCAGCTCCTGTTGGGCTTTTGAAAGCTGAGGAAGGGTAACATCAACCAAGAAAGTCGCAAATGCCCCGTCATGATTACGGGACAGTGGGGGCTTGGTATATAAGGAAGAAAAATAAGTTTTAAAAATGTCTACAGTTTTGTGGGGGTCAGTAATTAGGGTAGATGAAGATGGATCTTGCAGAGAGGTAATCCAATGAGAAGCTCGCTGCTCCTTAAGATGGAAAGCAAGCAATTTACTAGCCTTTTCTTCCGGACCAATATAAGTAGCTCTTGTCTTAGCTATTGCCCTCTCCTCTTTTTCAAGTAAAATGGCAGAATATTGTTCCTTAAGTTGGGAGAGACAAAGTCTCTCTGATTCCGGGGAAGATGGAGAGAAACCCTTTTCCAGGGTTCGAATTTTATGTAAAAGCTGATTAATCTGACTCTCATGAAATTTTTTTTCTTAATGGAGGCTAGATAAATAAGCTCACTCTGCCAGACACATTTTAAGGGAACCCAGACTACATCCAAAGCAGGAAGTGAGGGCAGGTTCTCTTTAATAGATTGTTAAATAAAGGCCCGCAGTCTATCAAGTATATCTGGGTTCCTAAGACGTTGGATGTTTAACGACCAAGTCTGATCAGTATCCCATTTTGTTAGCACATCAAAGGTAATTAAGACCAAGGCATGGTTGGAAATTACTATAGTTTAAATTTGACAACAATATAAGGTGGACATTTTAGGGTGACTAATAAGGAAGTAATCTAAGCAAGAAGAGAACTTGTTGGGAGGGGAATGGAATGTATAAGTACGGTAAGTTGGGCAGAGTACCTACACTTCATGGGTCTAAATGTCCCAGTTGATCAATAAATTTTCTGAAAACTCACTGAACAGGAGAAAGTCCAGCAGCTGTATTGTATGTCTTATCCAAGTAATTACTGAAAACCAAATTCCAGTTCCCACCAGGTATTAAAGGCAAATGGGGCTAAAACAGTGACTAGTGTTAGAAAAAAAGAGGGACTATCCACATTCAGACTATAGATGGAGCCCAATAGGGCTTCAGAATGACATAGCCGGCCGTGAACAAAATATATCTTCTCCCCGGGTCACTAACTTCTGTCAAAAAGGCAAAAGAGACCTTTTTTTCTATAACTATAATAACTCCCTGCTGACATGAACTATTCTCTGAGCCATAGGCTTGCCCAACCCATTCCCTTCTAAAATGATGAACTTGCTGTGTGGAAGATGTGTCCTTTGAAGCAAAGTAAAATGAACATGTCATTTTTTTAAATGCTTAAGAATAATATGCCACTTAGGTTTGGACTGCTCAACCTTAATATTCCAAGTTACAAACTTCCATGGATCAGACATGATAGGTAGGAAAGAAAGAAAGAGGTTAAAAGGTAAAGTATCCACAAAGCAGGTAGCAGAGCAATACTGCATGTCCACCCATCCCACTCTCCCTTCCCTCCAACAATAAAAAACACCCCATAGCAAAGACAATAAGTATCATTATAGTACAATTGCAAAAAAGAACCATCCCGGGTGGAAAGAGCTCACTCCTTCCCTTTGGGTCCATGCCTGCCTGAGAGGCAAGCAGTTCTCGGCAGTCCTTTTACACAGGTAAATCATAGAAAAGAAAAGAAAAGAATTCCCTTCCCTGCAAATCACCTGCCAAAGCTACCCTATACAGTACAGTATCACATAATCAAAACACAGACATAACAAAATATTACTAGCAGTGATGTACAATGGCTGAGGGGAGCAGGGCTTAGGAGGAGTGGCCAGGAATGAGAGTCTGACAACAGAAAAGCAGATATAAGAGGGCACAAAAAGAAAAGGTGCAGCGCCAAGCCAACAAACAAAGAAAGGGGAACAAAAAAGAAAAACATGGCCTCTCAAAGGAAAAAAGGGAGCAAAATCAAGAGTTCATTAAAAAGGGTGACTCAGCAAGTACAATAACCGTGGTCATATGCACTCTCAGAATGAAAACATATAGAACAGCAAACCCCCATTCCTCAAAAGATAATATGAGCCAGTTCACAACAAAAAATTGTAACCAACCCAGAAAAGGTAGAAGGGAGGCACACGTAAAGAAGGCAAGGGCAATAAAGCAATAAAACACTAAAAAATAATCCAAGGTATACTCCACAAAAGAGTGGTAGCCCATATGTCAGAGTAAATCACTGTAGAGACTAGTTGCGAAAGCGGAAGCACAAAGGCACCCACGTCACAGTAACAAAAAATACAGATGTGCCCACCAATAAAAGAAAAAGAAAATCCAGCCAAACCTACCTAAAAGGAGCACAAAAGAAAATAAAAGAGAGACAATGCTCCTCCAATCTCCTTCCATCTCATCTGCAATATAAATGAGCAAAAAGAAACCCCCATAACCTGAAATCAAAAAGAGCAAAAAAGCTAGCAACTGTGAACTCCTGACCAAAATACCACCCCCCCCAAAGGAAGCAAAAAACACAAAAGGAGTAACACTCACAAAGGAGTGAGGAATAAGACTTGCGAACAGCCACATAATAATCGGGGGGCCACAGCACTTCCACATGCCTTCCAGGGCTGTCACAGCAAGAACAACATCTAGAAAACAAACAGATGACAATAAAACAATAACAAGTTAACAAACATATCAATAAGATTCCAGCCCTCAAGACACATTCAGGTAGGGGCAGAGGTAAATACTAATATGAAAGTTTAATGACAACAGTCTGAAGGCGTGGCTGAACAACTGCTGCAAAACTCCTAGCTGGCTGCCCATAATGATATCAGGGCATGGGGAAATCCACGGAGTCATCTTCAGAGTGGATAACAGTAATTATCACAAACCACTAAATCTTGTGAAATACTGACCAATATTAAAATACCAGCAGTATATTAAAATAGTTAAATGTGGTCCATTGATAGCAACAAACAGAGGAGCATGAGAGCATCGGTCCCCTCAATAAAGCAAACTACACTAAAAGAGAAGAACACAGAACATTCTAGAAGGCATGGACAGAAAAATACCAAACATGGCTGAAAGCTCCCAAAAAAACAATTCCAAGCCAGTCAAAATAAGAAATGAGACACTCCAAAAACATATTTACATCAAAAGACAGAGGTACAAATGGAAACCATAAACAAGCATTTGCCAATGCTGAATGTTTGCTTGCTGGCATTGGCATTGGTAGTGTAGGAGTTACAGAGCTACATAATAGGAATGGCAGTGAAGTATTGAACTGAAGCCAACCCCACCACCACCCTGCAGATACTGACAGGCATTGGGGTGTGCCTTTGGGTTGTCAGGCATAATGGCCATGCCATTTCACCACACCCTTCCCTGCAGACACCGACAAGTGTCACAGTGTGCCTTGGGGTCTTTGGCCCTTATGTTCACCCCATTCCATCAGGAAATACGGTGAGATGGGTGCTGTACAGGATAATGGGGGTGAACTTTGGGGTCGAAGAGTCCAAGGCACACCTTGATGCCTCTCACTGGCTGCAGGATGTTGGTGGGGGTAGAATGGTATGAGCATTACAGGCGACAATCCCAAGTCACACCCCTGATGCCTGTCAGTCTCTACAGGGTGGGGCATTATGATCAGAAACCCTAATGCCTCAGGCGTTCATTGGTATTTTCACTCCAAATTTTCAACATGGTGTTTTTGTGACCCTCACCTCATAAACAGTGGCAATATCAGTTTGTTAGCCAAAAGCTGATTTTGCACAGTGACTACGCCATTTGGCACCACAGGTGCAAAATCACATTCAACAGGATGTAAAAATGACAGCTGTACTGATCATGGGAGGTGTAAAAATGGCAATGTTGAAAATCTGCAGTGAAAATATTAAAAACTGGTGAAGTCACTGATAAGTTCAGAAACTGTGCAACGACACCCATAATGTAATTAGTTTGGGGATTTTTTACAGCAGATTGTCAACACAGGCATTTGGGGACCTCCGCTCATGAACAGTGTCACTGTCATTTTCTTAATCTGTCCCAAACAGTGGTTTCCCACAGTGACCATGCATTTCTGCGCTGGAAGTGCGAAAACACATTTCGGCCATGGTGTGAAAAATGACAGCTGTACTGTTCATAAGGAAGTGTAGAAAAATGCCAGTGGTGAAAATCTGGACTGAAAATATTACAAATTCATGAACTTACGAGGGTGCGTGGAAACTGCAATGCTCACTCGTAACACAGTCATTTTATGGACTTTTGTCACCAAATTTTTAACATAGCCATTTTAAGACCTCTGCTCATGAACAGTGTCACTGTGATTTTCTTAATCTGTCCCCAACATTGATTTCACACCCCGACTGCACCATTGTGCACTACATGTGCGGAAACACATTTTGGGTGAGATGTGAAAAATGACAGCTGTACTGCTCATAAGGAAGTGTGGTAAAATGACAATGCTGAAAATCTGGAGTGAAAATATTAAAAATTCGTGAACTTACGTGCATGCGTAAGAACTGCACAATGCACACTTGTGAATCAGTCATTTTTGGGAGTTTTTTCACCAAAGTTTCAACATAGGGTTTTTGGGAGCCTACCTCATGAACTGTTACACTGTTGTTTCGTAAATCGGTCACAAAAGGTGGTTCCACGCAGTGACAGTAAAATCACCTTTCAGGGCTGATTAACACCATGACAGTGCCAGAATTCATGAGGGGGGGTCCCAAAAACCCCATGTTGAAAATTTGATGCCAAAATTGCAAAAAATGCCTGAGATATGCATCAAAGTTGAAAAAACCCTATTTATCCCATTATACAGCTTATCGGCATTCCTTCAGTTCGCGGTCGGCTTTGAAGAGTGCAGACATGTTCCCGGTCCACTGAAGATCATCTCGCCGGCCTCCAGAGGTAAGTATGGGGTGAGGTGGGGGTGTGGGGAGGTGGATGCGCAGAAGGTGGGTGCGGGTTGGGGGGCAAGGCAATCAACGTGGGACTGTTTTTTTCTTTTCAGGTGTTTGTTTTCTTTTTAGGAAGATGACGCAGGACTTGTGCCACACTGGGGTGGGCTCCCAGCGTGGCAGCTGGAAGATTTTTTTGGGGGGTCAGTGGAGCCGACGGGGATTGGGCACCCCCATCGGCCATACAGACGTGTGCCACACTGGTGTGGGCTCCCAACGTGGCAACTGGAAGTCTGTTTCTTTTGGGGGGGGTTAATTGAGCTGATGAGGGATTGGGCACCCCGTCACCATTCTCACTTATGCCAGGCTGAAGTGGGCTCCCAGCGTATCACCTAGAACTCTGGAGGGGGAGCGTGGAGCCGATGGGGGATTGGGCACCCCCATCAGCCATACTATGTGCGGCGGGCTGGCGGGTGGGGGGAGGAAGTG
Organism: Neoceratodus forsteri; assembly: GCA_016271365.2. NCBI lineage: Eukaryota > Metazoa > Chordata > Ceratodontiformes > Ceratodontidae > Neoceratodus > Neoceratodus forsteri. The sequence continues at coordinate 1,073,913,992 of CM057449.1, forward strand.
CTATTCAGAGACAATGAGAGGGTTGGGGAATATTATTACAATACCTATCAGGTGTGCCAACAGACGGCAACTGCGTCTACTTTTTCAGTGTCTTTGGGGTTCTGTTTTTCTGCTTTTGTCAATGCCGCTCCTACCCTGAACTCTGACTCAACATTCCAAGGATGGCAATTAGATCTTTAATTGGAAACATTCCAAGGATGTCATTTTAGTCACTTGCCTCCTCCCGGAAAGATAGTCCTAGGAAAAGTTCATTTCAAACTGAATTTATGTTCCAGGAAGAGAAAGCAGAGATGTATACAAGCAGGATGCTGGCAATATGCTAATCAACACTATCTTATCACTGCTCACTGAAGCGGAGCTCTCCCTTTCAACTGTACGCCACTGCATTTTCAACTGCTGTCATAGACAGCTGCAGCATTCATTGGTGAACTGTGGCCGTGACTGAAAACACACTGACTGAATCGGAAGACAGGGTACCACACCTACAAAAACTCGGTTGATGGCACTATGTTTCTTGCACATGCGTGCAAGCAAACATAAAAAGGTTAGGCCTCCAAAAAAGGCAAAAGAGAACAGCAGTCCCAAAAGCAAGCTGCCAACTATAAATTCAATCTGAGGCTAAGAGGTTCCAAAGAGAACAGTCAGGTAACTTAGTGGAACTGGTGGTAAAGTACTGCAAATGTGGTGACACTGAGGAGAAACTGCAGGGAGAAAAAAGGAAGGATATAAGTAAATACTAATACTGGAACAGGGAGCAAAATAATGTATGCGTAGACACTGTGCGGTGGGGCATTCAGTGGGAACGGCAGTGGGATTAGGGTGCTTTGAGGTCAAGTGCATTGTTAAGTGCTGTAAATGTGAGGCAATTATGTTGTTGCATTCAAGCTTTTTTAAGGAGGAGAAAGGTTTTTAGGAGGATACACATTCAAGCTTTTATTGCAGCGGGGTAACTGGAAGGACATGGATAGAGCACGTAGAGCAGGGAGGGAGGGGACATGGCGGTGGGGTGAGCATCCTTCATCTGGAAGGGTGGGTCATTGGTGGTTGACTAGGGAGATGGGAATGATGGTAGGCTACAACAACTGCAGAGCACCAATCTTTCTTAAAGTTGCATGGTGAGTGGGGGGTTGTTTGGTATGCAAGCAAATAATTCAACTTAAGAACTTAAGAATGAGATCAGGGGTCTACAGAGGGAGCTAAGGTGGGGAAGGAGGGCTCTAATGGGAGACAGCCCAGAAGCTGAAGTAGGTAGGAAGGGAACTGAGGAGGGAGGTCAAGGGGAACTGACAGGGGGAAGGGGAGGGAAAAAGTTGGCAAGGGGGTGCTGAGTCAGAGGAACCCAGTCCAAAGGGCACTGAGGAAGGAGAACCCAGGTCGAAGGGCAGATTAAAATAGGAAGGAGGAAGAATGGAAAGGGGGAGGAAAAGGGGTCGTAACAGACATGGAGTCAGTAAGGGGGACTAGCAATAGGATGGAGGAAATAGGTGGAAGTGAAGGGTCATCAGTAAATCATTTCACAGTTCTGGCAGGTCAGGAGGATGTGGGAGAGGAGGAGTTCAGAGGAGGAAATGATGATGGACTGGAAGAAGCTGGAACGGATGGGAGTACCACTGGGGAAAGTACTACAGGGGCGGAAGAGGAAGCAATTGTGCAGGAGGACGAGGAGTCAAGAGGAGTCAGGAGGAAGGGGCTGGGAAAAAGGAAGACCAGCTGATGGAAATGGGGGTGGAATCTTAGTGTTGGGGGACTCAGAACTAAAAGGAGTCAGGCAGGGTAGCAAGAGGGAGAGGCATAGTTGCATTTGGGTAGAGGCCATACCAGGAATGACAGCGAAAGGTGTGGGACAATCGGTTCTGAAGTATGCTAGGAAGGGTAGGGAGAAACCTCATATAATTTTGCATTTGTGGACCAATGACCTAGCAGGAAATATGATACATGTAGTTCAGAGGAGGTTTGTGGAGCTCGAACCGATATGTGAGGAGGCAGGAAGACAAGTAGCATTCTCAGAGGTACTACCAGTGCCTAGAGCGAGCACTACAAGAAAACTGAGGACAGAGGAATTCAACAAATGGCTAAGAACCTGGTGTCAGGTCAAAGGATATGGGCTGGTGGAGGGGTGGGGAAGAACCTGGGAGAACAGAGATCTCTATGCTAAGGATAGGCTTCACTTACGCAAGAAGGGCAGGAAGGTGTTGAAACAGAGGTTTGAAGATTATATAGCAAAAGAAGGGAATTTAAACTAGGAGCGGGGGGGTGGCAGGTGGGCAGAAGACATGCAGAGACCACATGATGGGAAGCTGAATGAGCTTACCCTCATATCAGAAGCAAAGGACTAAGGGAGAGTACTAAAGGGGATGCTAGAAAGGGAGAGCGGGGGGAGGGGTGGAAGGTGGTCACCTTTAATGCTAGGAGCCTGAAGAACAAAATTGTAGAGCTACAGACTCTAATGGTGGAGGGGGGAGGTGGACATGGTGGCAATTACTGAAACATGGGCCACCTATTACCAGAACTGGGACCTGGAGATACCAGGGTACAGGATATTTCACAGGAATAGAGTAAATGGGAAAGGGGGTGGTGCTATATGGGAAAGAGAGACTGAAGTGTGTTTGGGAGGAGGGGGAGGAGGGCAGTACGGAGTCATTATGGATGAAAATCCAAGATTCCAAGAATATGACTCTCAGGATGGGAGTGGTGTACAGACCCCCTTTTCAGGCAGAGGAGCTAGACAGAGAACTAGCAGGACAGATCAGAATGACCTGTGGGAAGAGTAATGTGATTGTGGAGAACTTCAACCTTCCGGGAGTGGATTGGAATACCCCAACCACCACGAATAGTAGGAAGCAGGTACTGCTAGATGCCTTCCAGGATAGCTTTCTGCTGCAAAGGGTCAGCAAGCCAACCAGGTTAGGGAACACCTAGACCTTGTGCTGGTAAATGGGGAGTTTGTGAGAGACCTGGGGGTGGAAGAACCGCTGGCAGGGAGCAAGCATCACTTAGTATGGTTCATGCTGAACATGGGAAAAGAGGGAATAAAATCAGGTACAAGGGTGTTAGACTTTAGGAGGGCCAACTTCAGAAGGATGGGGAAGTAGTTAAAGGCTACCTGGCCAAAATTCAGCCTAACATGGACACTAATCAGAGGTGGGAGTTCATAAAGCTGGGGACGGTGGAAGCAACTTAAACCTGCAGCAGGGTCCAGAGTAAGAAGATTAGGGCCAAAAAAACCTAGCTGATTGAGCAAGGGAGTCTTGGAAAGAGTAAGGAGGAAAAGAGCTGCCTTTAGGAGGTACAGAAAAACAGGGAGGGGGGAGGACAGGGAGAATTATCTGAAGGAATCGAAGGAGTTGACAAAGGCAGTAAGGGCAGCCAAGGTGACTAAGGAGCTCAGGCTGGCACAGAGCATTAAAGAGGGGGAGAAGGAATTCATCAGCTATATCAGGGAGAAAAGGAGTTGTAAAGACAAAATAGTAATGATTAAGAGGGAGGGGGTGGGTGGAGACAGGGCAAGAGCAGGCAGAAGCGCCTAATGACTACTTTTGCTCAGTATTTACTAAGGAGAAAGGTGGAACAATTCCTGGGGGGGTGAGAGGGCAGGAATGGAAGAAGAGGAGGTGACAGATGGGGTAATCACAGAGGGTTGGGAACTGGATGGCTTGAGAGAACTGAGGGTGGACAAAGCAACAAGGCCAGATGGTATTCACCCCAGGGTACTGAAGGAGTTGGCAGAAGCCCTGGCGAAGCCATTAGCAGACCTTTTCAATGCCTCCTTGGACTCAGGGAGTGTACTGCAGGACTAGAGGATGGTTCACGTGGTATCCCTTCATAAGAGTGGCCCCAAGGATGAACTGGGGAACTATAGACCGGTAAGCATCTCATCCATCATGGGTAAACTGATGGAGACAATCATGAAAGAGAGGCTGGTGTCCCTTCCAGAGGCCAATGGGCTGCAGGACAGTAGGCAGCATGGGTTTGTCACTGGCAGATCCTGTCAGACCAACCTGGTGGAGTACTATAACTGGGTAACTAGGCAATTGGACAGGGGCCATGCAGTGGACATCATGTACCTAGACTTCAGTAAGGCATTTGACTCGGTGCCACATGGGAGGCTAGTTAGCAAGCTAGAAGGCACAGGGGCAGGGTCAAAGATGGTGGAGTGGGTAGTGAACTGGTTACAGGGAAGGCTGCAGATGGTGGAGGTGGTAGGGGAGCTCTCATCCTCAAGGGCAGTGACGAGTGGGGTAAAGCAGGGCTCAGTGCTGGAACTAGTGTTGTTTGGGATATTCATTGCAGACATCTCATTGGGCATCAAGAGCAAAATCAGTCTGTTTGCTGATGACACCAAGATGGGAGCAGTAGTAGATGACATAGAGGGATGGCAGGGGTTGCAGGATGATCTTGTCAAAGTTGGAGACCTGATCAGATACCTGGCAGCTGGGGTTCAACACCAAAAAGTGCAAGGTGTTACATTTCGGTGTGAACAATCTAAGGAGGAGCTACCAGCTTGGGGTGGGGGGTGCAGCTAGCTGAGACAGAGGAGGAGAAAGATCTGGGGCTACATATTACAGGATCAATAAACAACTCAGCACAATGTAGGAAGGAAGCTGCAAAGGCCAACAAAATGCTGGGTTATATTGCCAGGGTATATCCTCAAGGAGTGGGGAAGAGATTCTGCCATTGTATAGATCGCTGGTTAGGCCACACCTGGAGTACTGCATGCAGTACTGGAGCCCATATCTGAAGAGGGACATTAAGTTACTGGAGGGGGTGCAGGGCAGGGCAACAAAGATGATCCATGGGCTGGGGGACTTACCCTATGAGAGCAGGCTGAGGGAACTGAACATGTACTCGCTGGAAGAGAGAAGGGAAAGGGAAGATATGATTGAAACCTTCAATTACATGAAAGATATAAACAATACAGGCACAGAGGGGCTTTTCAAATTAAGGGCGGGGAGGGACACTTGAGGCCATGATCTGAGACAGAAAGGGGGAAGGTTCAGGAGGGTGATGAGAAGACACTTTTTATGAAGAGGGTGGTGGTCAGGTGAAACACGCCACTGGTGGAAATGGTATCCTGTAAAACAGTGGGCTGCTTCAAAAGGGGCTGGGACAGGGCAAGAGGGAGGGTCATGGAAGGGGAGGGAGGGAGGAGGGGCAGCTGAAGAATAAGGGCTGCTAGCTGCACAATCGAGCAGACTCGATGGACCATGAGGCCTTTACCTGCTGGCAATTTTGTATGTTCGTATGTAACTTTTGTAGGCTTCCAAGAATTATTAAATAAAGCAGGATAAAGATGCGCCAGTTCCTTAGCAACCTTTGCAGCAGTATCAAATGTCTTCTGACCAGTTGATATGATAACCTCCAACAGAGTAGGATAAAGAAGATGATGTCTGATCTGAGCAACCCAGAGTTTAGAAAGAATGGGTCAGTATTCCGCACTCCTCTGCCTGCCCAGCAAGATTAAATCTTGCACCAATCTTAACCAGTGACCTTCCCAATGTAACTCTTGGAAGCTATGAGCTGCCTTTAACAAATTAACCTTGTCCAGAAAATTCAAGAGCTGAAAGATGGAGGTTTAAGGTTTTTCCCCTGGGATCCCATTCTATGATATACACTGGGCAATTATGGGAAGGACCAGCGATGTTTATCATAAGGCACTGCAAAAAATCGTTAGCATTGGAGCCCTCGGCTGACTCTAGAAGCCCCAGGAGGACCAACTTATTTTATCTGTTTCGGCCCTTTAGATCCTCAAGTTTCTCCTCCAGTTCAGCTACTGTTTGCCTGAGGGAGACAGTCTCTGGCTCTAAACGTTTCAGACAGTCCTTGGTGGAGCTAATAGGGGCCTCAAAATTGGCAACCCTCCACATTAGTTCTGAAAGAGCTGGCTTCACATCCTTAAAATCATTCATAAGAGTAGGGACAGTCATTTTAATAGTGTTTAACTCCAAAAAGAATTTCTCTGTCATGAGCTCAGTTACTTCAGGCACAGGAGGAGTAGGGGGTGATTCTCTCCGGCATGGTCACTTGGGCTCCAAAGACAAGGTCTACAGCTCTTGCAGCTGTTTAACAGCCTCTAGTAGGTGAGTATCCATTTCAGAGGAACCAACGTAATCAGTCATGACTGATCACTCAGCTACCACTGACCAAGCTAAAAAATAGCAATAGGTGCTGAAAATAGCCAGCAGGGTAGGGAAAATAGAACTAATTAAGAGGAACCAACTGAGCTCACTCATGAAGCTATTAAACCGATAGCTGCATCACATGACTCCCTCAGCCTAGAGATTTAGCAATGAAAATAATGCTTCTGGAAGGATCTCCTCCTAATGTAAAAGATGAGGGGATCAGCCCAGAAATTGTATGCACAATTAGTTATTACCAGTGCTGAGAAATAGTAACTTGAAACTAGCAACAACATATTTAATTAATTTTTTAGTACCAAGTTACTTAAGCAATAAGTCATGACAGGGGGCATCCAAAATTCAAATGTTTGCCTAGGCGCAAATACTAGCTTGCATGCGTGAACTGGGCTTTGCATGGATGTTCCATATTCAAAAGCCAAGTTAGCACTAGCAAACAGGGTTTGCACCCTGGCAAACTGTGGAGAGGGGGGCACAATGCAAATGGAGGGTTGGGGACTTGAATATTGGCACAGTCTGATATTCAGAGTAGTTGCACTGCGCGAGGGCATTCTGCACAGTCCCCTTGTTCGGCACAAATACCGCCGACCTAAACCATGACTTACTCCCGAGCAAACCCTAGGGATTGGCAGAGGAAGTATAGTACAGTACATATCATGTCCCTGGTGTCTAGTGGTGCCCCTCCCTCCGATCACACTCCGGTACAGTAAATGGTATTCTGTGAACAAGGCAACTGCAATTGAGCACCTACAAAAACGGTGACTCAATTACGGCACCTGTGTTCAGGGCCACCTGGCATGGTGTCGACTGGATACTGGGGTGGACGAAGTACAGCGACAGGAAGTATGCGCATATACACACGCGGGGGGGGGAGAGGCAGGCAAGGAAAAGTATGTGAGAGGGGTGTGGTGGCAGCTGCTGAGCTGGTCTTGCTAGTGCGGGGAGGGTGGTCAGTTGGGAGGTGCTCATAGTAAATATCATGTTCCTGGTGTCTAGTGGTACCCCCCTCACCTGCACCCATGTCCGATAATTTAAGTTTTCATCCCTGGTGTCCAGTGATCCTACTCCCAACCTGCACCCATGCCTGATGTGTTAAGCCTTAATACCTGGTGTCTAGTGGTCCCTACCCCCACCCAATCCTCATTCCTGTAAGGATGATAGCCACCCCTGTTTGTCAAGTCTTCCCCCACCCCATGGTGGCAGCCATCCTACCACAGCCATGCAGGAAGCAATTTGCAAGGAAGGCCCCCCCACAACAAAGCCGTGACCCCGTACTCCAGCAGTGATCTGAGGCCCCCAGCCCATCCCTCAGTAGTGGTTAGTAGTGTCCCCCAACTAAGGCACTGACAACCTGACCAGTCACCCTTACCTGACCGTCGATCCACAGGAATCAACATAGCAACACAGCTCTTTCACACCACTGACATATTATTGTTCAATAGCAGGGAGAGAGGCCGGCATAGGCATGGATGATAAGCACCTTTCCCTATAAATAAGACTCGCTCCCTGCTACTGTTAGACAGGGGGCAGCTGAGGCGATGTATGGGGGGCTGTGTCACTCACTGTTGATTCACTGTGGCACTGACAGTCAGGTAAGGGGGACCAGGGGGGTGGGTTTTTGATGCCACGGGTGGGAGAGGGAACACTAACCACCCCCAAGGGATGGGCTGGAGGGGTGCAGATCACTGTTGAGGTACAGTGCTGAGGCTTTGTTGTGGTGGGGGACATCCTTGCAAATGGCTTCCCACGTGGCTGTGGCAGGATGACTGTCACCGTGGGGGGAACTCTTGACAAACCAGGGGGATTTTATCCATACAGGGATGGGGATCCAGTGGGGGGAGTGACTGTTAGACACCAGGGACTAAAACTTCACATATCGGGCATGGGTGCGGCTGGGGGTAGGGACCACTGGACACCAGGGACTAAGTCTTAACACATGGTGCATGGGATGGGTGCAGGTGAGGGGGAGAGGGACAAATGGACACCAGTTCCTAAGACCTAACACATCAGGCATGGGTGCAGGTGGGACCAATGGACACCAGGGACTAAGACTTAACACATTGGACATGGGTGCAGGTGGGGGGAAGGAACCAATGGACACCAGGGAAGAAAACCTAACACATCGGGCATGGATGTGGGTGGGGGGCACCACTAGACACCAGGGACATTTTATTGTCTCTATGAGAGTGGGATCAGAGGGAGGGGGGGAAATCAGTAGCACCAGGGATGGCTCTCTGGGACCAGGCAATTGAAGGGGGTGGCGCTGTGCAAACCAGTCTCACTCTCCATGCAATAAGCACATAATGGGCATGCAAATGGCCCCTTAGTTCCTTGCATGCCCAGTGGGCTCATTTGCATGGGTCCATTTGAATACTGGAAATTTAACATGGGCATTAGCCATTGTGGTGCCCCATTTTGAGAGCCATGTCTGCGCAGTGCTATGTGGCTTAGCGCTGGGCTTATTTTGCCCTATACTCAGTCGAATAGCATTGGTGTGCTATTCCACTGACTATAATGTCTTTGGGCACCCAGGCTATCGCAAAGCAGAACACATCTTTTTCCACTCCACTCCACTTTGTGCATTTTTGAATATCCATCCCGGGTTGTGTTATGGTGGGATAATGGCCCGCCTCTGGTGGGTGAAGTATAAGGAAAAGCCAAGTGCTTCCACCACCTGAGAAGGGCTGTTAGCCCAACTTAATGTACCCTCTGAAGTGCCTTTTTGCGATTATAAAATGAGTAATAAATGATTACTAAAATCTGTATTACTTTATTTGCCAAAAAGAGTTAAAAAATATTCAATGAATTTAAAAAAAAATAAAATGGTCCAAGTTAGACATTGTATTGTGGCCAAATTGCCAGTAGGCTGTGACAAGGCTGCATTTAATCATTTTTTCTTCTATGTGCAAGTAATGGCTTTAGGAGGCAGGCAGTGGCTTCAGGTTGTAGTGTGGCATTGGGTCAGAGCAGAGTAGACCACTGAAGAAGCTTCAGTGTGAATGTTTAAGGAAGTTGCAACTGTCAGTACAGAGCGTCTTGTTGGGGCAGAGTGGGTTATTTTCAGTTTGGGACTTGGAACAATAGTGAGCTGGCAATGACAGAGCAGCAGCTATGCTCACTGCCAGCAGTTTGTCAGGTCGGGTGAATAATGGGAGTGAGCGACCGGCACGGGGAGATGAATGCTGTCTGAAGATTTTAGTTTTAGCAGCGTTCAGCACCTAAGGTAAAGGCAAGGGGTTGTTTGTTTGTTGTTGCTTAAACAGTGACATATGGAGGACAGCAGAACATCCTGGTGTGTCCCTTTTGAATCGGGACAGTTACTGCACTGCCACCATGTTAATTGCAGATATTGTAGTGTCAGTGGCTCAGCAGGTAACACACTCCTCTCTAAGGCTGGGAGATCAGAAGGCTGTGGGTTCTATCCCCACACCAGGCACTTGGGTTAATATCCCTATGCTGACACTGCAGTGCAGCATGAGAGGGGTGCTGCACTCCTGAGGTGCCGCCTTTCAGATGAAATGTTAAACTGAGGTCTCATCTGCCTGTTCAGGTGGATGTTAAAGATCCCATAGCACTTCTCAAAAAGAGAAGGGGGAATTTTTATTTAAAACCAAAAGAAAAACAACAAAACAAACTTTACAAATCAGTATTACATCATACAAAACATAATAAAGAAGTGACAATAAGGTAAGTATTCTATCACACAAAAACCCAAATCTCTATGAAAAACATAAGAAATAACCAAAACCAACCCCTGCTTCTCCTCCTCCTACCAAAATAGTCGGGGGAATTATTTTTAAGTTTCCCAAAACTATAAACAAACTATTCAAAACAGTATTACTTCATACATATTTCGTAAGAAAATAGGAAGAAAAAAAAATATGTGTTACAGCATACTTTTAGTCCACATGCAATTAATTCCTGCTATACCAAGTGCCCTCCCACTGTAAAAGTGAAAATAACTTGAAAACATAAACAATACAACTATATATTAAGCAACATAATAGTAAATCTGTCACATTAAGAATTATTACTACAGACACATTCCTCCATGTATCATAAATCCTCCCCCATCCCAAGGTCCCTGGCACCATTAAATGTGGTCAAAACACCACAAATTATCTCACATGGTGTGATCTAATCTTGATTTTTCCAAATTTTTCCATTTTCTGCGATCAGTACATACTATATGAAACAAATCTAATTCTGACGGGGATTGTTGCTGAAGAACCAAATGGCAACGGCTTATCCAAATCCAGTACAAACAAGAATTTGTCAGTGCCGAATGTTGTCTTGCTGATGTTGACATCGGTAGTGCAGGAGTTGAACAGATGCATAATAGGAATGGCAGTGAAGTATGAAAGTAACAGCAAACTCCACATCACCCTAAAGAGACTAACAGGCACTGAGGTGTGCCTTTGGGCATCAGCCATAATGTTCATGGCATTTCAGCTCACCCTACCCTGCAGTGCCACAAATATCACGTTGTATCTTGGGGTCCTCAGGCCTGATGTTCACCCCATTCGGCCATAACACTCATGGCATTTTACCTCACCCTATCCTGCAGACACCGACAAGTGCTGAGGTGTGCCTTGGGGTGTTTGGCTATACAGTCACCCCATTTCATAAGGACATAAGCTGAAATGGATGCATCATAGGAGAATGGGGTGAACTGTGGGGCCGAAAAGTCCAAGACACACCTCGATGCCTGTCAGTGGATTGAGATTGGGGGGGATGGTATGGCATGAGCATGACAGCCGTCAATGCAAAGACACACCCCTGATGCCTGTCGGTCTGTACAGGGTGGGATGTTATGGTTAGAAACCCTAATGCCCGGCCGTTTGCTGGTATTTGCACTACAAATTTGCAGCACAGTATTTCTGTGACCCCCACCTCATGAAAGTGTTTGGGACCTCTGCTCATGAATAGTGGCACTGTGATTTTGTTAATCTGTCCAGAACATTGATTTCTCACAGCGACTGTGCCATTCTGCGCCAGATGTGGGAAATCACCATTTGGGCAGGATGTGAAAAATGATAGCTGTACCATTCATAGATAGGTGTGAAGAGATGGCAGTGTTGAAAATCTTGAGTGAAAATATTAAAAATGCTCAAATTTACAAGCATATGCAGAAACTGCGCAATGCACACTCATAACACAGTCATTAGTAGAATTATTTCACCACATTTTCAACACAGGCATTTTGGGACCTCTGCTCATGAACACTGTCACTATGATTTTCTTCATCTGTACTGATCGTTGTTTTCCCACAGCGCCCGCGCCATAGTGCGCCACTTGTACATAAACACATTTTGGGCAGGATCTGAAAAATGACAGCTGTACTGTTCATAAGGACGTGTGCAAAATTGACAATATTGAAAATGTTGAACGAAAATATTACAAATTGTCGATATTATGAATGCACGTGGAAAGAGCGCAACGCAAGCTTGTAACATAGTCATTTTATGGACTTTTGTCACCAAATTTTCAACATAGGCATTTTAGGACCTCTGCTCATGAACCGTGTCACTGTGATTTTTGTAATCTGTCCCAAACAATGATTTCCCACAGCGACCGTGGCTATTTTGCGCTGGTAGTGTGAAAATACATTTCGGCCAGGATGTAAAAAATGACAGCTGAATTGTTCATAAGGAGGTATGAAAAATTGCCACTGTTGAAAATCTGGAGTGAAAATATTGCAAATTGGCAAAGTTATGAGTGCGCATGGAAACTGTGCAATGCACACTTGTAACACAGCAATTTTTTTGAATTTGTTCAAATTTGAAACATAGTTTTTTTGGGAGGCCACCTCATGATCATCAACACTGTCATTTTGTTACTCAGTCCTGAAAGGTGATTCTGCGCAGTGACTGCAAAATCACCTTTCTGGACTGAATAACACAATGACAGTGACTGAATTCATGAGGAGGGGTCCCAAAAACCCCATGCTGAAAATTTGGTGGCAAAAGTCAAAAAAATGGCTGAGATATCCACGTAAGTTGAAAAAAACACATTTATGCCATTATACAGCTAACTGGCATTTCTTCAGTTTGCAGTCAGCGTTGAAGAGTGCAGACGTGTTCCCGGTCCACCGAAGATCATTGCACTGGGCTCCGGAGGTAAGTATGGGATGGGGGGGATGAGGGGAAGCAGGGTGCACAGATGATGGGCGTGGATTGGGGAAGGGGCTACTGGACTCAACAAGGGACCATTTTCTGTTTTACAGGTCAAAAAAAAAAACATTGCAGAACTTTTTTTTCTTTACAGGGACATTTGGCATGCTGGGGTGGGCTCCCAGCATGCCACCTGAGTGTTTATTTTGGGGATGCTGTAGCTGATGGGGGATTGGGCACCCCCTCCAGCCATACAGAGTTGGGGGGGTTGCATGAGCTGAGGGGGATTGGGCACCCCCTCGGTACACAAGAAATGGGGGTACATTATGCTGACGGGGATTGGGCACCCCAGTCGGCAAATTAACTTAGGAGGGGGCATGCTGACAGGGGGATTGGGCACCCCCATCAGCTTTCAGAGGAACTGTGTAAGGCAGCGGCTATCCCTCAGCTTCTGTGGGGACTATGAGAAGCTGACGGGGAAGCCACCACCATGTTGCTTGACAGGGACACCAGACGAGACAAGCAGTAATTGGTTGCTGCAATCAGGGACTGCCCTGTGGTGCTTCCTGATTGCAGCAGCTAATTTCTTTCAAGGAGGTGGCATGTTTCTCAACTGCTGTCATAGACAGTGTGCTATGCCATTGGCGCCACAGAGCCCAGCCACAAAAAGCAGTGGTGCAATTGGCTGCAACAGGACCACACCTCCGAAACACACTTCTCCACTGAAGCAATCACAATATGTTGTCTGCGCTGCTCACACAAGACAGCATAAAAATGTGCATACACCACCCGAAGGGTGCTAACATGGGCTGGTACACCCAACATTGAGGAAATCCCAAAATACAGAAGTTCTAGTCCTGGTGGTATAGGACCCACCCATTCCCACCATTCTTTCACAGTATCCCAAAATCTTTCTATATAGGGGCAATGAAAGTACATATGGTCCATAGTTTCAATTTTTAATATACAATGGGCCCTTGGGAAATACCTGTCCCGCAAAGGCTTATGTTTATGATTACCCTTCACAATGATTCTACCATGTATCCCTAACTATACTGTATCCCACATGTATTCTGGAATCCTTACATCTGAAACATAGTCTCAAATACATTGTTAGTCTAGTTTATAAAATCCAGTAAAGGTATGTTCCTCAAAACAAATGAGGAGTATTTCTGAATATAGTGCTTTACGTGGAAGCCGTAATGCAGTCTCAAAACTAATTCCCCATTTTTTAACCACATCAAACACCCCTTCCCATCTCTGCTATAATCTGGGTTAACGTTTATTTTTATGGAGAAATGTATCCATTTTCCATTCCTTCAAAATCGCTTGTAGTATCTTTTGTCCCCATAGCCCCAGATTTGAGTAGTTCCCTTTAATAATGGAATAATATTGTTATGCAAAAAAAAAGTGAAAAAACAAAACAATTGGGTTAATCATGTGAACCCCCACCCCCTTCTTTACTATCTTTTAAAGAATATTATGTTTAATTGGGTTAAGCCTACTTCCCCAAAAACATGTGAAAAAACAACTCAAAAGTTTTGTCTCCAGGCGTTTTCGCAGAAAATGAAAGTATTAATAAATAAAAATACTGGAATCAAAACATTTCTTATTAAATATATCTGTTTTTTCTTGGATACCTTCCATCTGTTCCAAAGTTTGACCTTCATCTGACCCGTTAATAATGCCTTGTCCTAATTATAACCAGCCATATCCTCTCCCCCATAATAAATCCCTAGGATCCGGCATGGGGCCACAGCCACCGGAATACCTCCTGTCACTGCTGGTGTTTGTGGAAACCCTGAGACATTTAAACAACACGTTTACGTTATATTAAGATGAGCTCCTAAAATTCTCCCCACCTCCGGTATCAGATTGCAGGCAAGTTGGATGGATCTTTCAACCTTTATCAATAGGCACAGGTCATCTGCATAAGCAATCGCCTTATGCTGATGTTCAACCCCTTCCCCCAAGCTATAAATTCATGGCAACGGGTCAATTGCAAACACGTACAACAGGGAGCTTAGCGGGCAACCCTGTCTAACTCCCTTACATATCCTAATTTTGGACCCCATCCATTCATTCTCATATGGTCTCACATATGTCAACAAGTAGCATAACTTAAGCCATTGTAAAAATAGTTCTGGAATCCCATAAGAGCCCATACATTGCCATAAATATGTATGTGAGACTTCATCGAAAGCCTTCACTTGATCCAAACTAACAACAAAGCCCATACCATTTCCCAGCTGATGTTCCTTCTCAGCTGGCTCCATTACTTCCCTTAACAACAATAAAGCTTTCATTATCTTCCTCCCAGAGATGGAGCAAAACTGAGTCGGTGTAATAAGGTCCTCCATAACTTCAGCCAATTTATTCCCTAATAATTTCACAAACATTTTAAAATCTGTATTTACTAGAGTGAGTAGTCTCCAGTGGTGAATATCAGCATGTACCCCTGAGTTATGGAGAAAAATCAGTAATCCCTCATACATCTGCATTGGCAGATACTGATCAGTCAAAAAGTAATTATAAACCTCTAAATATTCACCTGGCATAAGTTCCCATAAAATCATATACAGTTCTGCGGGGAGACCATCTGAACCGAGTGAAACATTTTTATGTAAATTATGAATTACCCTTTCCATCTCCTGTGATATAAAAGGAGATATCATAAGTCCAATCTGTTCTGGGGCTTATTGTGGAAGGGATGCAGACTGTAATATTGGAAATGTATACTGTGACTCCTTTACAGGGTCTCCAATGGTTTGAGTCACATGATCGTCCAATAACTGCCTACTACCTATATTATCCTCAATTAATATACCCTGTGGTGAGAATAATGAGGTCATAACCCTTTGTTTCCATCTGGTATTACTATCAAAAAGTGGTTAATTTGTTCCAGTATCCCTTGTGTTCCAAACGTCTGTTCTTTTCGTAAGGAACTCAGTTGGTCATATTGGTAAGAAACCATTTCAGCTTTTAATGACCTAATGTCTTCCAAGAGGTCTTCCCTTCCCATATTTTGTTGTGATAATAAATCTCCCAATGTTGTTCTATGCTCTAAATATTTGACATAGGAATTCTTCACTTTATTCTTACCCACATATCGGAAATATCCAATTAAACAAAGTTCAACTCCTCCCACCAGTGACTAATGTCATCATACAGAAAAATAGTAGTTATTTTATCTTTAATTATAGATGTCAATCTCCCAAGTACAACTATGTCAGTCAACAAGGAGGTGTTCAATCTCCAAAATCCTGATCATTATTTCCTACTTGGTGGTGTTGCAATCTGGAGTCTGATCAATTTATGGTCAGAAGTCTCTATTGGTACTGTAACTGTGTTAAAAATAGTCAAGGACTGTTTAACAAAAAATAAATCAATTCGGGAAGAACGTTTTCCTTTAAAAAAGGTGGAGCTAGCCTTCTGTCTACCTATATTTTGTGCATCTTGTAGTCCTGCTTGTGCTACAATGGTTTTCAAAAAAGTTTTATCACAAAATTGCTTTCCATCTGGAACATTCTGCTGGAAGTTTATATTAAAATCTCCACCCAAAAATATTTGTCTGCTCGTATGCAGAAAAGGCTGAACTTTTTTCAGAAGTTCAATTCTTAATGCCTTCATTTGAAGCCCATAAATATTTATCAATCTACAGTATTAATTTCTATATCTAATGGAAATGCTCAACCCGGATCAATGTCTACTAGTCGATATACTTTAACTGTTGGGTTAGAAAAACAAAACTCAATCCCACAACAAGCATCCAGGCCAATTGACCAAAAAGATGGCCCCCACTTCCAATCCCTTGATGCCTGGTCTACCTCCCCCAAAGTATGCAATCAGGTATCCTGAATAAAAAAAACATCAAAGGACATTTGTTACAACACCCCAAAGGTAGCTATCCACTTAAACGTAGTTTTAATGCTATTGACATTTAAGCTTGCCAAATTTAAGTATGCTGGCTCGGGGGGCAGGGTTATGAGTCTCCCACTAGACCTGGTTAGCTTTTTCTGGGGTGCCTCTGTCTGATGTATCTGGGGAGAAGGTTGCCTCTTTTCAGTCGGTAGGGGAGAAGAATCTGCTACATCTGCCTCCATTGGATGCTCTGAGTTAAACTCTTTGCCTCACAATAAAAAGGCTGAAAATCTGTTTGTGAAGGGCAATGGCAAAAAGGGAGCCCCTACCACCCCTGTCCTAGGTGCCATATTTGGGGAAGGGGGAAGTACAGGCACCATTCTGGTCTCCTCTATCCTTTCTGGGGTGAATAACAATCTCTGTATCTTTTTGTTCTAGAAATACAGATATTGATGTTGCCCTTTGGGGAGAACCTTGAGGAGTTTCATAAGAGATTATGACCATGTCAGATCTCGCTTCAGGAACATTCCTCCTCTCAGGGCCTTCCAGACAGATGACCTGAAGTTTATCCATCTCCAGTGAGCTAGGTCTGGGTTGCTGGATCTTGCCCCAATCTCCTGGGCCATCTCCTCTGCTTCTACCTCACCTGTGAAATTGTGGGACCTCAGCTGAACCCAGTCCTGTAGGTTGACCATAGTTCTGCTTTGCTTTTGCCAAGAAAAAATCATGATCTGAGACATCATCCATGTTATGTGCCATCCAGGGACACTCCTGAAAGGAGTGGTCATCCCTCCCACAGAGGTTACACAATGGGGGAGCCATACAATGGGCTGCTGTGTGTCCAAGCATTCCACATTGGAAACATTTAACCTTGTCGCAATCTGTGTTGAGGTGGATTAAAGATCCACATCCATAACAACTCTTTGGTTGTTCTGCATAAAATAGTATGCCTCTATCATGGCCCCCCAAAAAAGAACTAGGCAAGTGTTAAATGCCAAGATCCATTTGTTTCAATTGCACCCGGAATGTCCAGCTCCCATTCCAAAATCCATTTTCATCCATTATTGTTTTAGGGTGATCAAAATTGTGCAATGTTTCTAGAGCCAGAACACAATGTTATTAACACAAACCCCTTCATTCCCAAAGAGAATTGTCACTGTTTTTATCATGGGTTTTGTTATTGGTATTGCCAGAAAGTCTAACCAGTGTTCAGTGTCCTTAAGCTCATAGTATAACTTCCAAAATGTGTCTAAAACTTTAATGGTACAGAAGCTAACATCATACTGTAGAACTAGATATAATCGCGTAAAGTTTATATCGCGCAGATGAGTCATACGCCATGATCGCACACACATACATTCGCGCACTTTATCCTTTCAAAAGCAGCTATTAGCGCAGCTGTTTGCTGCTTCTGTCCCCTAGTGCCATACTTTATCTGATCGGCTGCATTAACTGCTAAACTGTTAAACAATACAGGCACAGTGATGTCCTTAATAAAGTGGTTAAACTCCCCTCTTAGACCAGCAACAAAGAGAGACTTTACTGCCTTGGAAACTGGCAACTTGGATGCCGATATTCTTTCTGTCACTGCCGGCATATCAAACCTGATGGCCGAATATGTAGCGAATGAACTTGCAGTATCTTCTCCTCCTGCAAAGAAATGCAGAGCACATTATGTGTCTACACCCCTGAAGTCAGATTTGAAATTGGCAAGTATTCTTGCGAACATGGGGTAATGAATGCTGCTCGATATTATGAGAGCAAGTATAAGCAGAAAATTAATGAAAGCACAGTCCACACCTTCAAGCATGACTACAAAGAGAAACTGGCACAGACTCCTGACCCAGAAAAACTTTCTAAAGTTCTACCCATAAAAGCCCGTGGTCGTCCACGTCTGCTTTTGGCAGATGTTGAAGATGAGTTAAAAAAACATTGTTAAAACACTGAGATCTGAGGGTACTGTTATTAATGGTAGACTGTTGCTGGCAATAGTGACTGGGGTAGTTAAAGCCAAATGCACTGAACTGCTTGTTGAAAGTGGTGGCAGCCTATCCTTTTCTAGACAATAGTCCTGGTTGTTTTTAAACCGCATGGGTTTCAGCAAATGAAAGGGAACCAAGGCTACAAGAAAAACACCACAAGATTTCGAAGCACTAAAAGCAAGCTACCTCAACAGAATAGCCACAGCATCTCGTCAGGAGCTCATTCCACCTGAGCTAGTCTTAAACTTAGACGAGACCGTGGTTAACTTGGTTTCATGCTCTGAATGGATGATGGACACTATTGGGAAAAAGCAGACTGAGGTTACCGGTTTGGGCGTCAAACGCCAGATAACAGTTGTACTATGCTGCAGTCTTTCTGGCCACTACCTACCCCCTCAGATAATCTATGCAGGCCGCACTGAACAGTGCCATCCCTCCAACAAGTTTCCACCAGGTTGGCATGCTACACACACCGATAACCATTGGGCCAACACTGAGACAACAATTCAGTACATTGAGTGTGTTATTGTACCATATGTGCACTCAATTGAAAAAAATGCAGCTGCCAAGTGTACAAAGGACACTGGTAATCCTGGATCTTTTTAGAGGCCACACAACGAAAGAAGTGCTTGACACTTTTGAAAAGCACAATATTGTGTCAGTCTATGTCCCTGCTTCATGCACAGACATGCTACAACCCCTGGACATTGCCGTAAATAAAATTTTTAAAGATGAGCTGAAGCAAAATTTTACTGAATGGTATGTGAATGAGGTAGCTGCCAAAGTAGCAAATTCTAATACTGACCCCAACAGAAAGATTAACACAGATCTCAGGACAACTTCCCTGAAAAATTGCCATGCTCAATGGTTGGTAAGCAGCTTTGCCAAACTGGCAGCTCGACCAGAGGACTGCTGTCGAAGATTTGAGCAAGCTGGCATCCTACAGGCACATACAGAATGTCTAAATGGTGAGTTTGTTCACCCTCTTAGAATTGCCGTTTTCCAAAGTTTTCAACCCTGTTACTGTGTCTTTTAGATGGTGATGGAGATGGAGACAGAGACGGAGACAGCGCGGCTTGAGACAGCGACCTGAAGCACTGGTATTGCTTGTACTGCTCGTATTGCTCGTACAACTGTGGCAACACTTTGAAGCCTTTTTTTTAACACTTCGCATTAAATAAATGTTTTTCTCACCTGGCAAACATATTAATGGTCTCATTTGATTCATACAGTAAAGTATTTTCAACCCAGTGTACAGTAACTCGGTATCCAAGGAAAACGACGTTGCGGTAACCAGGAAGTAATTGTACCGACCACCTGGTCCCCATTGATGAGTCACAGCATGCACGTAGTCGGTGGTACAGCACAGTAGAGCATAATTCAGAATGGAAATTTTGGAGGGCTATTTTGTGGGGTTTGAAGAAGAGTCAGAGGCAAAGCATGAGTCTAAGTAGTGCTGTAATCTATTGTATGTCCGACAGTTTCCTCTCACATAACCCTATCGCAGTGCCCTCAGTACTCTTAGTTTAACAAGTATCGTAGATTAACATTCGCTGTAAAAATAATTACTCTGAACAGGACCATTCAGCAATCATAGTGAAATTATGTTTTTATGTCTGATCTCCCGGTGCATGAATGAAAGTGTAGACTTCTGCTGGAGAGAAGCCCATAGAGTCTTCAATTAATGTTCTCCCCACCCACAGTCTGTCAGTACCACAGGGGCTTTGTCCTTATATCTTAGGCATACCAAAAACCTGTGTTTCACCGCCTCAACCAGCTTGCGAAAAAGACCTGCATATGATTGCGGATGATGTGGGCCTGTTTGTACATTTTCCCTTTCCCCTTCTTTTTGAGTATCTTGAAACAATTGTAAATCAATACCTTGATCTGGTAAAGTATTGTTCAGTGGTAAGTCTTCCTGTTCCAGAGACATACTTGATGTCCTAGATCTTGGAGAAGTGTGTCTCGATGAAACCAAATCAGGCATTCTAGGTTCCAGGAGAGCTGCATCTGGCGCAGTAGCTATACTAAGTGACTCACCTTTGCTCCAAGCAGCTGAGGCAGCTGTCAGAATGGACTTAGAAGTCTCAACAGATTTTTGCTGGATAGTATGCAACTCCTTACCCTCTTGTGCATATCTATTTGCCAAGCATTCTGGGGAACCTGGAAGTGAAATAGATGGGTCGGGGACCCAATGGTCATGTGGATAAATCCACCTTGCTCTCTGTAAAGCATTGCCAGGAGTCCGGTCAGTGGGTACTGCCTTTGGTTCAAGATCAGTTCCCACCATGTCTTGGGAGCCATGAAGGTCTTTAGGTTCTGTGTTATTTGCCATTTCAAAACCCACTGGAACACACTTACTTGGGTCTGAAGAAGGGCTGGCCCCAGTACGCTTTCTTTTCTTTCTTTCATCCTCCAATTTTTGCCTGCTAGCTTGAAAGTCCAATTCTGCCACTAATATCATAGATAATTACTGTTTCTTTTTTTCCTCCAATTCTATTTGTAGCTTCACCTCCTTGGTGACAATAACATCATCCTCAAAATTAAGGGAAGCCTGGGTTAAATTCTCAAGACCAACATTCTGTGTCAGGACATTGTCAAACTATCCCATTGTACCCTGTATATCCACTGTATTCTCTAGAACACTCTCTGCATGTCCATCCCTGTCGAAGGTCTGTTCCAGACTGGGATCCTGCATCTCTCCTGCAGCGCTTTAGCACCCTCTGCAGCAAGAGTAGGGGAATTTCCATGGTACTCTGGCCAAATTTCTCCCCATTCACTAAAAGTACCACCAACAGCTTAATATGGTTCAAGGTCAGTTGGCAATCACCTGTATCCCCCTCCCCAGGTCAGGCCTTAAAATTGGCAATAATTTGTCTAGTGCACTTACCAGGTCAACAAAAACTAAATAAATAAATACATTTTCCTTGACAGGTGGATTACTATATGGTAAAGTGGCCAAGTCCTGATTGTGTGGGGGCTACTGTCATCAAGGCTGTTGTGCCTGAATAAAGGCCTGGCTTAAAGTACCCCTCAGCCAGTCAGGATTCAGCATTCTACAGACCCATTTCATAATATAGTATAATAGATTGCATGGAAAACAATAGCAGTAGGCAGTAACAGGATACGTTATGTTCCTTAACAATTAACCGGTTACTTCCGATGAGCATTAGTAGCAAAATGGTGGCTGGATGAGGACTTTGTAAGAAAAGCTATGATTTCTATTACCCCACACTTCCTATGCCCCCAACCATAACCCCCCCCCCTTTTTTGACATCTACTGGTTCATATTTAAATGTGACTGACTGCCAGGTAGGTTCTAAGCACTCCTGACTCCTTCAAAAAACCTTAGAGGGTCATGCAGGAGAATAAGCATGAGTCTGGAAATTAAAGACCCATGTATGGTTTGTACAGGAGGCTGAGATTCATGGCCAGTTGTGTTACAGTGAAGGAAATTCTGTGAACCAGGCTATGCAGTATGCTGTATGGGGCTGGTCACCCAGTCCATAATTGCCACTTTGAAACATTTTACTACTGTTTACTTTTTGCTGAAATTCAGTTCTTATCTGGCAACCCTACAAGCCTTTGCCTCCCCTATCACAACATAAATTTTACGTGCATACCCCCGATGGCTGATGTGACATATTTAAATGCAGGAACTTTAACCAAAATCAGAAACAGCTCAATGATAATGCAGTTTACAGTGCTGCCTGCTGACACCACATGTACTGTACTCCTTCTCAATCACTTCATGCCAAGTACCTAGTAACAGAGCTTAGCACGTGACCCAAGCAATGAGTGCAGTGCAACTGGGCTCAGCAGCATTGTGAGCTGTATGAGCCCCGAGCCACTTCCTATTCCAGCTGAGGTCCCTGCAGCTGATTCCATTGCTGATATCAGCAAGAGACTTGTGTGGAGAGGGCTGGGCATTGCAGTGCAGGGTGGAATTTCACAGGATCACCAGACAAAAATCCAATTCTAATAAAATGTGTAAAATTTAAATGTTTCTTACCTTGCAATTTTGTGTTGTTTGACCAGATCCAAACAGCATGTAGCCAAGTTGATATAGACACACCCCCCTTAAATCCAAATTAAAGCCTTAAAGCCCTTTTACATGGAGCCCTACTCACATCGGCGCAGTTTCCAACTGCTCTCTAATCTGTCTGCACTTCTACCTTTTGCCTCTACACACAGCAGCTCTGCATCAGTCTCGTGGCTCTTCCAGTGTTTCTGCAATTTTTCTGGCTACTCAACAGCCCAATACTTCCTTGTTCATTTGGGAAGGGGGGCTGATGTGGAGTACTTATTGTGATGATGCTAGAGTAGGTGCTTCCTGTTTGTAACAGGAGGCACTGAATTTAAAGGGCTTTAAAGCCTTAATTGTCTTTGTTTGTGGCCACGCTTGTACACATCCCCTTTGTTTTACTGGAGATTCAGGAGATCCATTTTTTGTGTTTTATTACAATAAAAAAAAAGTAGTGTCATTCAAAAAACGTTGTGTTTCTTCATTAATTAATTTTCTTAGTACCTATATAAACCACTGCAGACAGCCTTATCCAGCAGGAACTATATTTATGTACTGAAATCACAGCAGCATACAGAATTCTTTCAGGTATGTAGCATAACAAAATAGATAACATTTTGACAATTTCTAAATCTGCACTCTTAAATGTATGGGGAGAGAGGGGTCGGAGGCTGAGTGGTGCCACTAGATGCTAGGGAATGTTTAAAAATTTAAGGGGGCAGGGATTGAAGGGGATCAGTGTGCCACTATATACTGGGGAATACCTAAAAATGTCCATGCATGGGGATCAAAGGGCAGAGTGGCCATTAGATGCCAGGGAATGCATTTTATAATGTGCTGGGACAGGGGCTGGGGTGGTAGGAGTGCCACTAGACACTATAGAATGATTCAAAATGCACTTGCATGGGAATGGGGGGTGGGGTGCAATTAGACAACATGGAATACTTCATAATGTGGGGGGGCGGAGTCTTTAGGTTTGTGTCACTACACATCAGAGAATACTTTAAAAGTGTAGTACGGCAGGAATCTGAGGGGGATGTTGTGCCACTAGACACCAGGAATTACTTTAAAATGAACATGTTTTGGGTTCAGAGGTTGGTGGGTGGCCACTTGATACCAGGAATGAGTCAAATTGTATGAAAACGGGAAGTGGATGGCAGGGACCACTAGACACCAGGGACCACTTGATACTGTGAAGAGACAGGGACTGGAGGGATGGGGATGTGCCACTTCACACCATGGGATACTTGGAAATGTGCCGGTATGAGGACTGTAGGGCATGGGGGTGGACATCAGACACCAGGGAATTGGATAATGTATGGCAATGGGGATGAAACTGCCAGCTGGATGCCACCAGACACCAGGGAAGGATTAACAAGCATTTGTCAATGCCGAATGTTTGCTTGCTGGTATTGGCATTGGTAGTGTAGGAGTTAGAGAGATGCATAATAGGAATGGCAGTGAAGTACTGAAGTAACACCAACCCCAACCCCCACTCTGCAGAGATTGACAGGCATTGGAGGTGTGCCTTTGGGTCACTGGCCATAACACTCATGCCATTCCACCTCACCCCACCCTGCAGACACTGACAGGTGTAGCAGTGTGCCTTGAGGTCCTCAGCCCTTACACTCACACCATTCCATAAGGAAATAAGCTGAGATGGGTGCAGCAGAGGAGATTGGGGTGACTGTTAGGGCTGAAGACCGCAAGGCACACCTTGATGCCTGCCATTGGCTGCAGGGTGGGGTTGGGGTGGAATGGGGTGAGCACTATGGCCAGTGACCCCAAGTCACACCCCCGATGCCTGTCAGTCTGTACAGGGTGGGTATTACAGTTGGAAACCCTAACACCTTGGGCATTTGTTGGTATATTTGCTCCAAATTTTCAACATGGGCTTTTTGGGACCCCACCTCATGAACAGTGGCAGTATCATTTCATTACTCAATCCCAAAAGGTGATTTTGCACAGCGAGTGTGCCATTCAGTGCCACAGGTGTGAATACACATTTCAGGCAGGATGTGAAAAATGACAGCTGTACTGTTCATGAGGAGGTGTGAAGAAATGACAATGTTGAAAATCTGGAGTGAAAATATGAAAAAGTGGCGAATGTATGAGTGTGCGTAGAAACTGTGCAATACACACTTCTAACGCAGACATTTTTTGGGAATGTTTTCACCAAATATTCAACATGGCCTTTTTGGGACCTCATCTCATGAACAGTTGCACTGGGATTTCATTAATCTGTTCTAAAAGCTGATTTTGCTCAGTGACTGCATCATTCTGCACCACAGTTGCAAAAACACATTTTGGGAAGGATGTAAAAAATGACAGGTGTACTGTTCATAAGGGGGTGTGAAAAAATGGCAATGTTGGAAATTTGGAGTGAAAATATTAAAAACTGATGAACTTACAAGCATGCGTAGAAACTGCAAAATACGTCGTGGGACTGTTTTCTTTTTTACAGGTGAAATATTATAAAATGGATTTCAGCACACTGCAGTGGGCTCCCAGTGTGCCAGAGTACTGGGGGGGATCAATGTTGACCTGGGGATTTGGCACCCCAAGGTCAGCTGAGAACATAGGGGCATGGGGTGGGAGCTGCACATCCAACACCGGTAGTGGGCATCCTGGTGAGGAAAACATCAAAGAGGTATTTTATACACACTGGGGTGGGCTCTCAGTGTGCCACATTAATGGGGGAAGGGGGAATACATGGTGATATGGGGATTGAGCACCCTGATGTCAGCAGGGGATGGAGAACTGAGGGTGTGGGCCGGGCAGCAGCAGTGGGAGGGAGCTAATTTGTTGTCCTGCTGTGTGACTGGTTGAGAGGGAGGAAGGGAGGACTGCCACTGCAATTATGAAACTGCCCCTGATTGCAGTAGCAGATTTCTTTCAAGTGCGGCACTCACTCTGAAACTGCCATCATTGGCAGCTTCAGCATTAATTGGTGGCTGACGGACAAGCCCATTAAAGCATTCGCTAGATTGGCCAGAACACTGCCACACCTCTGCAATGCTGTACTGCCTCAATATGTCTCTTGTGCGCTGCACACGCAAGCAAACATAAAAAGATATGCGAATGAGGGTAGGGGTGCCACTAGATACCTGGGAATACTTGATAATGTACAGGGAGGGGGACTGGAGGGGTGGGGTTGTGCCACTAGACACCAGGGAATACTTCCAAGTGTAGTGGGACAGGAGACCATAGGGTGTTGGAGGGACATTAGGCACTAGGGAATGCATTTTATAATGTGGTGGGATGAGGTTTGAGGCAGTAGGGGTGCCAGTAGATACCATGGAATGATTAAAATGTACTTGTACAGGAATGGGGAGGTGCCACTAGACACCAAGGAATACTTTATAATGGGAGGTAGGGGGACTAGAGGAATAGGAGTG
This sequence comes from Neoceratodus forsteri, assembly GCA_016271365.2. Classification (NCBI taxonomy): domain Eukaryota; kingdom Metazoa; phylum Chordata; order Ceratodontiformes; family Ceratodontidae; genus Neoceratodus; species Neoceratodus forsteri. Next base: position 1,073,939,504 of record CM057449.1, read on the forward strand.
CCACTATAAACAACAGAAAAAATTTCAAAAGTGTACTGGGGTGGGAGTTTTACCACTAGACAGCAGATGATTCCTTGAAATGGACATGTACAGGGATTGGAGGTTGTGGGGTAGCCACTAGACATCAAGAACTGAGTCAAAATGTATGGGAAGGGCAAGCAGAGGGTGGGTGGCTCCGTAGACACAAGGGGATATTTGATAATGTGCGGTGACGGGGACTAGACTTGTGGGTGGGTGCTACTACACAGCAGGGAATACTAGGTAATGTATGTTGATGGGGATCGGCATGCAGAATGATTAAACATGTACAGTATGTGAAAAGGGAGTAAAGGGGAGTGCCAGAAGACACCAAGGAATACTTGATAATGTGTGTGTACAGGGACTGGAGGAGTGTGGGTGTGCCACTAGACACTAGGGAATACTCCCAAATGTAATGGGATGGGGAACGGAGGGTAGGGAGTACCACTAGACACCAGGCATACTTGATATTGTGTTGGTATGGGGACCAGAGGGGTGGGGGTGTGCCCATAGACACCAGGAAATATGTCCAAATGTAGTGGGATAGGGGCCTATAGGGCATCGAGGGCCATTAGACATCAGGGAATTGGATAATGTATGGCAACTTGGATTGAACAGCAGGAGGGGTGCCAGTAGACACCAGGAAATGGTTAAAAAATGTATGGGAAGGGGCAGCCGAGGGAGGAGGCCACTAGACACCAGGGAATACATCTGAAAATAGTGGGACAGGGACTGTAGGGCATGGATGGGCCATTAGACACCAGAGAATTGGCTAATGTATGGCAACAGGGACAGGACTGCAGGAGGGGTGCCAGTAGATACCAAGGAATGATTAAAAAATGTATGAGAAAGAGCAGCAGAAGGAGGGGGCCACTAGACACTAGGGCACTGGATAATGTACAGTGATAGGAATCGTAGTGCTGGTGGGGTGCCACTAGACATCAGGTAATGAATAAAAAATGTATGCAAACAGGGAGCAATGGGTGGGGATGCCACTAGACATCAGGTAACACTTGATAATATGTAGATTCAGGGACTGGAGGGGTGGGGTGTGCCACTAGAAACCAGAAAATTTTTCCAAATGTAGTGTGATGGAGACATTAGGGCCTTGGGGGCCATTAGACACCAGGGAATTGTATCATGTATGGCAACAGGGATCGGAGTGCAAGGGGGTGCCACTAGACACCAAGGAATTATTAAAAATGTATGGAAATGGGGAGCGGAGATGAGGGGGTACCACTAGACCCCCGTGAATTATTAAAAATGTATAGGAACATGGAGGGGAGGTAGGATGGTTCCAGTGGACACTAGGGAATGCATGATAATGTCTGTGTAAGGGGACTGGAGGGGTGGGAGTATGCCACTAGATACAAGGGAATACTCCTAAATGTAGTGAGACAGGGAGCAGAGGGCAGGGGAATGAGTGCCACTAGACAGCAGTGAATACTTGATAATGTGTGAATATGGGGACCAGAGGGGTAGGGGTGTGCCCCTAGATGCCAGGGAATATTTTCAAATGTAGTGGGATGGGGACCACAGGGCATGGGAGGCCATTAGACACCAAGGAATTGGATAATGTACAGCTACTGGAATCAGAATGTGGGAGAGGTGCCAGTAGACATCAGGGAATGATTAAAAATGTATGTGAATGGAGAGCGGAGGGCGGGAGGCCACTGGACACAAGGAAATACTTGATAATGTGTGAGTACAGGGACCAGAGGGGAGGAGGTGTACCACTAGACAACAGAAAATACTCCCTAACGTAGTAGGATAGGGAGCGGAGGGCAGGGGGTGCCACAAGACTGGAAGGAATACTTGACAATGTGTGGGGATAGGGACCAGAGGAATGGGGTGCTCCACTGGACGCCAGGAGATACTTCCAAATGTAGTGGAATGGGGACTGTAGGGAGTGTGGGGGGGAATTAAACACCAAGGAATTGTATCATGTACAGCAGCAGGAATTGGGGTGCAGGAGGGGTGCCGCTAGATACAAGGGAATTATTAAAATCTATGGTAAGGGGCAGAGCCGGTATTAGGCATCCACAGTCCCCGTAACCATAGGGGGCCTCCTAGTAAAAGAAGGCCTCACACTTCAGCTGCAACTTTACATAGAAGAATAAGTTCCGATTTTCTTGCTCTGGCTGGTAATCAAAACACAGTTTTCTTGTTGCTTTTCTTCCAGCTGTCTGCTAAGGCCACAGTCTAGCTCCCCTGCACCCATTTGCCACTTAACCCATTACAATTTGTAGCTTCATTTGAAGTCTGAACAATTCATTGTTTAACCTGATACAAAAGGATTGCCCAGGGTATAATGAGTTAACCTATACTTGTCGTAAATTACCTGTATTCCCTCCCCACAGCCTTGCTATTTCACTTAAGTATGTCTCATTTTCAGGCATGACTGCCCCCTACTCTTACCCAATCTGCTCATGAGCTCTCAAATCATTATCATTAACAGAGAGAGAGAGAGATTTACGATGCAATCAGGGGGCCCCCTTATATATGAAATCCAGCAGTGCTGAGGGCAGCCTGCAGAACTCCTGCAGACCTAACATGAATCTATTACTTCTTTGAAGGAAGAACTGCAAAGATGTCATACTGACTAGAGATGTTGCGAAATTTTATTTTGCTAGCAAAATCCCTGTGAAATCATGAATTTCACCCCACAAAACATTTAGCAAAATTATGTACTTGCAGCGAATTTCTCTGGTCAAATTCACCGGTAAATTTTCGCCTGCGGTTCTATTAGGCAAAATTAAAGGAAAAAAGGCTTGTCACATGACTTACTCTCTGCAGGTCACATGGGTGACTGCAGTCAGGCAGGAAGGCACTGATTCTGCTTCCTTTTGTAAGTGTTTTCAGACAGAGAGGTAGTTTGAGAGAGAACTACTGTAGGTAGCTGGAAAACCACATTATAAGTTTATTTTTAAATTCTTTAGTTTAAAAACAGTTACTTTCTTAATCTTTGCTAGAACATTTCCTGTGCGCTTATATTTTTCTATCTGTAAGTTTATGGTGAGTGTGTGTGTGTTTGTGTGTGTGTGTGTATGTGTGTGACTCCCTCACTCTCTCTCTCTTTTTCATTTATTTTTTTAGTTTTCTGTTAAGAAAACTTTTTTTTGTGATAATATGGATGGGAAAGGGGACTGGTCAGAAGGCAGAAACAAGTGTTCATCTTAACAGGAGAGCATTTCTGTCTGAAAGACAGGCCCCCCTGCCCCCTAGCAGCAGCAGGAGCATGTGCCCCCACCCCCAGCAGCAGGATCCCATTGCCCACCACCAGCACGAGCATGTGGACCCCAGCAGCAGGAGCCCTTGCCCCCACCAGTAGCAGCAGCTTGTGCCCCCAGTAGCACCAGCATGTGCCCCCAGTTGCATGAGCCCACCCCCCAGCAGGAGCATGTGCCCTCCACCACCCCCAGTAGGAGCAAGATGATGTGGCCCCCTCACCAGCCAACAGTTTCATCATTAGTGTGGTCCTTCTTCACCACAAATGCTGCAGATGACAGTGTTGGCATCTGCAAACTTTGTGGCCGGAGTGTTCGTTGAGGGAAGAAAGGGGCACACCTTGGCACTGGTGGCCAAATGAGCCATCTGCAGCACCACCACCCTGTAGAGTGGCTCCAAAACCAGCAGGAGGTGGCAGCAGCAGGAGGCAGCACTAGTGGGGGTGAACACACAGAAGGAGAAGGGGACCAGCAGCAGTAAGGCGGCTGGCATCAGCATTGGGGGTGCCATACCTGGACATAGCAGCAGGAGGCAGCAGCACCATCACCCCGCAGTCACTAGTGCAACCATCATCATCATGCTGATCCTGCACAGCCTGCAGCAGCCCCAGGTCAGGTCGGCAATGAAGACCTGGTGGCCATGTGCAGTGAGATGCGAGGTCTTAGGCAGGAATTTGACCAGTTCTGCCAGGAGTTCAAAGAGGCCGGGGGGAAATAAGAAAAATTATGGAGGACCAACAGAAAGTTTTGGAACAATTGATGGAGCCACATCATGGGGGTGGTGGCCGTTCAGAATCAGGGTCTGGCACGGTGTAAGTTGTGGTAGCACTCAGTGAGGCAGCAGCCAATTTATTTTTCTTTTCTTTTTCCTGTACTGTGTTAGTGGCATTTTTCTCATCTCCACCCCCTAAAATAATAAAAAAAAAGGAAAAAAATATACCATCAAAATCTTTTCTGTCCTCTTCTATATCCTCTTGTTTCTTTTTCTTGTCTTATAATCCTATATCTTTGTCCAGAGGTTTTGTGTGCTATGTTTATACTCCTTATAGCATTCAGTTCTTTTCCTTGTTCACTAATTCAGGTTTCCCCTCTCATATGAATACCCTTGCTTTGACTCTGCATGTCCCCCTGTCATGTGTTATTGTTAGTGTACCCATAAATACCATACCTTTCTTTTTATTTTGTGTTACACCTTCTTTATATACAGTATTTCCTCCTCCTAGCCATGAATGTCAAGTATTGTTCTTATGAACAAATTTTTTTTCCCAAAGCTATGTGATGTTGTGGCAGCTGTTGTGGTTTTGTGCAGCAACAGTCCAAAGACATAAACAACAATCATAGAAACATAAGCAATTTTATTGCAACGTTAAACATAAGTATGTTTTTTGTGCTTAACACATGTCCCCCTGCGCTTGCTACAAATGTTAACTTGGGTCCCTCCCCTCTAGTCATAATAAAAATTATCCACAGAGAACTAAAACCTAATTGTTGTTGAACTTCTGAAGTCCCCAAGACTGTGAAGTGGTGGCTATAGTGCAAAACTACTTTCCTCTGGTGGCAAGACATTTTTGAATTGGTGCAGCAGTCTGAGATTACCGCAGGCCTTATAAGTCATGAAGTATAATGTGAATAATGTCACAGAGAAGTGAGACATAAATCTGCTCTCAGTCATGATGTTTTACACTGCTCCACCACCACCCAGTCCAAAATGTGCACTTGGGCCACAGTTTAACACAGCTTCTTGCCGTTGTGCTGTGCAGAGCAGGCCTGATAAGACAAGAAATATGACAAGAAAAAAGTTGCATGAAATTGAGACATAAATCTGCTGTCAGTCATAATGTTTTATACTGCCCCACCACCACCCGGTCCAAAATGTGCACCTGGGCCACAGTTTAACACAGCCTATTGCCACTGTGCTGGGTAGAGCAGGCCTGATAAGACAAGATTGAGAAATATAACAAGGAGAGACACAGACAATTATTGAGGCAATTTTATGAGATAGCCAAAAAAGGCTAGTGAGAGGGATCATGGTGAGAAAAATAATTCCTCCTGCAAAATACTGCTGCTAGCCTGCTAGTTGCCCTAGCTGCCTCCTGCTGCTGGTTTCATGAATTCATTTAGAATTGTGCACTTAACATTTGCCAATGCTCTCCTGTTTTGCTGTGGTGACACTGTGGTTGTAACTTGTACTGTGTGTAGTTGATTGCAATAGTGAGATTTAGGTGTACTTTAGCATGTTGCCTTCCTGCTGCTCTCAGTGCTCTCTGACTGGCTGCCATGAGAAGTGATGTTTTGTCTGGTGTTGAATCTTGATGCACCATCATCGTCATCACAGACATGCTGCTGCTGCACACATAAGTATTTCTCTGTATTTTTTTATTCTGTTCAAGAGAAGGACGTGGGTGCTATGGTATTGTGGCATCCTGAGTTTGAATACTGTAGAATTTATTTATTTCGCTGCAAAAAAGACTTGCTATGTTCACTGTAGAAAGAGACCCGCTAAATTATTTGAACAGCTAAGTTAGTTATCTATGCCAGACTCATTATACGGAGGTACAGGACAGTGAACTTTAACTGCAGCTAACAAGTTGCATAGCCTTGGACCGCTAAATTAAATTAATACGCTACTTTTCAATTCTACAGTATGTTTCTTGTGCTTTTTCATTATTTTCCAGCTTGATGAGTACATAAATAATGATGTTGCCGATCAAGCAAGCTCTCGTAGGGATGCTGAAATGCATTACATTTCACAACACCAAAGGTAAGTATTTCATTTCTCAATGATGGGGCATGGGGTAACTTACTGCAGTAAAGCTGTTTGACAGTAATTGATTGTGTTTGCTTTTCTCAACATTCAGGACCTTTCTGGTGTTGTATTAAGTCCCACTCCGGCTGCAGCTGATCAAGAAGACATGGGCGCTTCATCCCTGAGGTAAATATTTCTTCATCTGTATTGGGGTTGTGTTTGGGGGGGGGGGGTTCTAACAATTCTCAAAATGTGTTCTTTTTCTCTTATTTCCAGGTACGCATTACTTTTAGGGGATTCAGGATGCCTTCTGCTGTGCTGTATGGATGTGCCCTGCTGCATGTTCCATCTGAGGGCAAATTTTGCAGTTTACATTCTCACACCGAGTCAGTTAAGTACAGATGGTTTTTTTTTCTGCTTGTAATTTGCTACATTAAGACTAGGTATGCAGATGGATATGTATTCATCATGTTTGCTGTCATTGTTACTGTTTAGGTAATTTTCCTCTGGTGATTTTTCATCCCATGTCTGTGTGAAGACTACATCCAGGCCCTGAAGGAGCTGGTGTGTGGAAGATAGAGCTGGTTGCTTGAACCATGATGTAGGCCACTGGTCTCATTAACAATTAAACAATACATCCTTGGAGGAGGTATATGTGGAAACGGTTGGTGGAGATGGTATTAGTAATTATAGGTGAAGGCGGCCAGTGTCTATTGACACGTGAGGTAGCAGAGCTGGAGTCATTAGGAATATTTAAAAGCCAAACTGCAGCAGTCAGCAAAGACCTCCCCCGTAGAGATCAGCACTCTTTCTGTACAAGAACCATGGTAGCACTCAATGTAATTACCCTTTTGGGGGGAATATGGATGGCCTTTCTTTTATGATTATTTTGTAATTAATTACTTACGTCAATAAAGATGGCCACCATTCACCATTTTGCAAAATCTCTTCAGCTTGTGTTACCTGTTGAATGAATGTGCTACATTCATACTCTAGTTGTACTAGGAGGGTTCTTCAACATGCCGCGGATAGTAACTGGCAGAAAATATTTATTTTTTGCACAGTGTACATGAGTGCGGCGGTAGGTGTTGGGGGGGGCCGGGTGGTAGCGATTGCAAATTCATCCAACTGTAGAATGCTGGAAATGTGGATATTGCTGCCCAGCATGTGGGGCATGTAAGCCATTAGATCACAATTACTATGATCCCCACTTGCCTCCATCTGGTGTTGAACATTAACCAGTGTCTGCCTAAGCACATATATGAGGGGTTTGGATTGACTTATACAGGCAGTGTCCCCACTAACTTCCTGTGTAGCATATTTGAATGGATGGAGAATGCATATTAGCCCATCCATTTGGCACCACTGCTCTGCTGTTAGAGTGATGGACTCTCCAGCACTGTCCCTGGTTGTGTGCACTAGCAGGTATACTGAAACAGCCTTATACTGTTCATACAGCTGGTCAGTCATGTACAGCATGAAGTTCCACCTGGTCACAACATCAAGCTTCATACAATGCTAAGGCAGATGGTTATTGCTCCGTAGCTCACGTAGATGGTCACGGGCCTTTGCAGAATGGGCGAAGTGCACACAGATGCAATGGGTGACAGCCAGTTTCCTTAATGTTTGCATGGTTTAGAAACTGCTGCACAACAAGATTAAGGCAGTGTGCCAGGCAGGGCACCCTGAAAAACACACCGTCACTAATGCACTTCACTGCACTGGAGTCATTATCACTTGAGATAAATCCTGCTGTAAGTGAATGTGTGTGTAGCCACTCATCAGTCTTGTCCAGCAGAACATTAAGCAGTTTCTCACACATGTGAAAACCAGTAACACTTCACATACTCAGGGTTACATACTGCTGAATTCCAGGGGTGTTGCTATCACTACAGTTTTGCTTCAGGCAGGTTTTGCCAGGCCCAAAATCAACTACCACCCCAGGTGCCTGTGCCCAGTGTGCCATTATGCATAGATACGAGCTTGCCACTGTTTGTCCATTGGTCCACATATCCATGCTAAAATGAATATATTCTGATGCAGAATGCTTCATTGCATGTCTTATGGAATCAACAACTCTATCGTATAGCTCTGGCATGCCATGCTTAGAGAAATAGGTTATCGAAATAGGTTAGCGATGGAACCTGCCATTTGGGACAGGCGCAAGCCATCAACCTGCGGAACCCAGCATTCTCAATGAACGAGAACGGCAACAGATCGATGATCTGCATTTCCACAGTGGTGGTATTTAACTTGTGTGCAGCTGCATGATTGGGGGATGTACTTTGAGTGCTGCTCAGTGACAGTCTTCAGTGTGGGCTGTATCTTTGGGGCTGTTCAACCAGAACACAGTACTTATGGCATCAATGTTGTTTTTTAGGGGCAACAGTTGACTCTTGGGGATGTGCAGACCACATGAAACCAGTTATTTTAGTTAATTTTGGATGTGGTGGTGTACTTTTCTGAGTCAAGGGGTTGGGAGTAGTGCCTTCACTGCTATGCCCACTACTCAAGAGAGTAAAGGATTGCTTATCCTCCTCCTCCACCTACCCAGTCTGCCCCCCCCCCACTGTAATGAACTGCTCTCAGTTACATTTAACTTGCTGAGGGAGATCCCACCAACAGCTCTGGCATCCTTCTAATGTTGCTGCCAGCGCAGCAGAATCTTGTTTTTCAGGTGGACATGTTGGCCAATGTTGCCTATGTGGCTTCTCTTTTTTCCCCAACTAACACGTGCTTGATAGTTGACATATCACTACGGTCTCGTCAACTGGATCATGCACATAAAAGTCCCAAACTAGGGACTTTTGACCTATGGACTTAACATGCTGCTGGGACTTGGAGAGCTGAGAAACAGGCATTGAAGTTTGTGCTTTTTGGGCTGCTTTCATCATTTACATAAGACTACTTTTGGGAGGGGGGGTGACTTGACTGCTTAGAGGGTTGCTGATAGGCTTGGCGACAGCTTGACCCATAGGCTGTGCATGTAAATGGTCTACATCACCCTTAACCTTTTTAAACTCTGGCTTCCATGGGGGATCATCCCACTTGTCATCATCATCAGCACCGATGCCGATGATGTCCTTGTCCTCCTCCTCCTCTTCCTCCCCCATCACTGTTTTCTTTCATAGCACCTTTTTCTTTCTCCACAACCATCTTCTCAGGGGGCTAACCATCCACATCTCCAGGATTATTAGACCCCGGCTGAACACTATCACCTCCACCAACTCCAGCAGAAACAGGGACAGTCACACTGACAGATTTATCACTCTCCTCCAGGACCACTGTTCCTGTACTGGTGTCAGTGTCTCCCCTTCTTCTCACTATCATCTTCCACCAGCATGGATGCAACAGCTCTGGCCATAAAAAACTGAGACACACATATGCCAGTACTTTGAACAACTCCTTTACTGGTACCTGCCATGCCACCAGAGCCCACAGAAGACACTGATGCAGACATACGTGTGCTTTGGGGAAGTGGAACTGAAGTTGTACTCTCCGCAACAGACTTCTTAGCTGTCTCATCCCCCCTGGCATGTTTCCTATACTGGACCATCTCTTAGCAGGCATTTTTATATGCTTTTTTCAAAGCTTTGCCTTTCTCTTATTGTACAGCATATGAAGAAAGGATGTATCACTAAGTGACTGCATGAATAACACCTCACACCTGCAGTACTGGCTTCCAAGTCCAAACACAATCAGGACAGGTAGCAGCACTCTGTACAACTAATACCGACCATATATTGTAACCTATTCTAGTAAAAACAAAAAAGGTAACTTTTGTCTTTCCCCAAACAGGAACTAAGTTACACGGGGGAAAAACGGTACAGGTAACCTACTTTAAATACAGATCAGCTGTGTCTGGACAACAAAAGAACTGTAATGTGTTAGTACTTAATACTACAATTTTATGTTGTATAAAAGGGCAGAGGCAACCATATAATATTGACAAACAAAGGTGCCTATGACAATATGGATGGGCTCAGCAATCTCTTAACAGCTACTATATTAATATGTAATTTTTTATATTACGCAGGTCAGGTAGAAAATGATGCTGTAACAGGGAAAGGGTAAGCAGATTAAACTGAAACAAGAACACCACAGTGCAAAGGCAAGCTCCAACAATAAAATACAAGGGAGCAATTCACCAAAGCAGCGCAACTGTATATGGAAACGTAGTCAATTAAAAGTACTTTCAACAGAAAAAATATCGAACTGTTGCTTTTCACAGTTTAAGTGACACAAGTTAACAGCAAACAGAACTGACCACAAACCCCCAAAAAATAAGGGATCAGCACTGTGTGTTCAAAACTTTAGAATTCACAACTAAAAGCAGAAGAATGATATATACACAGGGTAACAGGAGCAAGAACTCTCAGAAGGAGCACATTTTCAGAGAAAGTGAAAAAAAATACTTGTCAAGATATAAGAAAAATAATACAAATAAGTAGAAGACCAACAAAAATCTAAAGGTTTAAAAAAATAACAGTAAATTACTCACAATTTGTGTGAAATCTGTTTGTAAAAGGTTAAAAACTAGCCTGCATTGCTTTTACACTCCTACCCTCCCCCACTCAACTTCTTCATAAACACAGACAAAACTCACAACTTTACTAATTAAACTATGTATTATGCAACAATCCACAAAATTAGAAAATGTTTCCTAGCAGTACTAGCAACAAATTATATTTGGGAGCAATTAGCTCTCAAAAACAAGTTTTAAAGTGGTTTTAAAAGTGTTTATTGGCTATGATGCACCAAAACAGACTACTACCCGACTCAACAAGCAATAGACTATGGTGGAAACAGCCTGCATGTGATATTTGACCTGTATACCCACACTGCTTTTCGACTTTTGCCTTTGGAGCATAATTTCCCAGATAAAATCCAAAGTTATGCTGGTGACATTTTCGCCATAAGTCAAAATTTAAACTTGGATGGGCAAAATTGCTCTCTGAAACTATATTACATTAAATTTCACAATTACGCGAAATCGAAAATCCATTCAAAATCACATTTCGCAGGGCAAACAATTTCATGAAATTGAGAAATTATGTGAAATACTGTGGTTTGCAGAGCGAAATTTTCGGATTTTGCATAACACTAATCCTGACCTGTCTTGTCTAAATTTGTTGTGGCTTGAAGAAAGTGTTAATTGGTGTGGTACTTGCATTCATGAAACCTGGCAAAGTATGACACAAAATTCATTTATGGGTTAAACAGGCTAATCAGGGAACAGGAGTTGGCAGGGGACAGCTGTTATCATTTTATATATTTTTCCTTTAAGCCCAAAGAAGCAATCAGGGATATACAGTACTAAAGTGGAAATGAAAATTCCATCACAGGCAGCATCAGTTATATATATTCTTCATTCTAAAATGGACAGAAAACTTCCTTGCTCCTCGCTGGCTAACAGCCTCTGCCAACCATGTCCTTATATGGACATAACTTCACAACCGGCACTACATGTGCCAAGCAAGACATACCACACAGTGAAATCACTGCATGTCACCATTCTCCCACTGCAGCTTCTTAAGTAGCATCGGACAGAACCAGAAGAATGGTGGCATCAACAGAGATACAAAAAATAAAATACCTTGCTAGTCCAGCTCCCGCTGCTCCACAGTGAGCCTAGCACATGGTGATCCTTTCTGCCATCTCTGAAGTGACAGTCTGTACCCCTGTCCTGTCCTCCACAACAATAATGAGCCCCAAGAAACCAATCACCTTGTAACCGTAGCTGTCGGTCCCACTGCTGTACAGTCTGTCCATGGCGAGGAACCAGAGAGCCTTACAGATACATTGACTCCATCCACCATCTGCTTTCTCCACACTCCAACCCTCAACTACCCCCTCCATGACTCTATCCAGCACAGCAGATAAAAATACAAAATCTTCTAGCTGTAACAACACCACAGAGCAGAACTTGCCCTTTGAAATTCGTGAACCGGAAACTGCTCTCTTTGGTAGCCATCAGAGGACACACTTGCTCACACTTAAACCGCTGGTACCTGGAAAAAAAAAAACACAAACAAAAGTAAAATAAAGTAAATAAATAAAAAAGTGTGCTGAGACTTGCACAGCTGGAATGGGAGACAGACACCACTGCAGAAACCGTTCTTTAGGGTGCACACAAAGGGACACGGTGGATCACATTCAAGGTGCCCAATGACTACAGCTAAAAAAACAAACAAAAGTAAAATAAAAGAACTGTTTTTCTCTTGGAGCAGACAGAGTTGGGACAAGAGAAACACCAACACCCTGTAGTGCCCGGATGATATATATTGCCTGGCAGTGTGTACTAGAGCTGGGACCATTTTTCTATCTTCTGCATGTTTACCACTTTTTTATGATACTTCATTGAATAACCTTTTTTTTTTACTAGGTGGGTTTATGAAGGGGGGCCCATTTTATAAGTGCAGTAAGACCCTCGAGGTGTGGGTTATAGCCTGATAAGAGCACTTCCCTGGTGCTAAATAATGCACATGGGGCATGCTGTTATCAGGCTATAACCCCCACATCAGAGGGTATTATTGCTGGCATAACAGCATGCAGTCTATCACTTGTTTTCTGCATGGACATGTCTGTGTGATTTTTATACTGTAAAAATAATTTTTATACTGTAAAAATATTTATAAAAAGCGCTGTGGGGTAATTGCATTTGTAGAGTTTGGTGATGTTTTGTAGGAGGACTGAAGATCAGATAGTAATCATTATGCTTAGTTGCTTTCTGTGTGTGGTATTTGTTGTTGTCTTATGTAAGTCTAAAGAAAAAACTGCAGTGTCTCACAGAAAAACATTAATACAGAAATTGTATTTTGGGATACATGCAGTAACACGGGATTGAAAAATATAAGTCATTTCAGTTTTAAAAAGCTTGCTCTTCCTAATGATCTACCTGGCATGTCTGGATGGAGGATGGGCAGGAGTTTTGGGAGTAGTTTTCAATGACTTTCCTAGTTTGAAAAAGGGCTGTGAAAACATAACAAAGCCTTACTTCACTACTGACTGAGTCTTGATTAAACAAAGAAAGTACCATGTTAGTGGTTCTGTTGGTATACTTATCTCTAAAGCTACAAGATAGGAAGGTCATGGGTTCTAGTCCCACACCAGGAACTTAGACTACTACCCAGTACTGACACTGTAGTGTACTATTATGGGGCATTACATTGTTGAGAAACAAACCTTGGCTTGGTGTGCCTTTCTTGAAACCCATATGTAAATTAATACAGTAAAGTGCAATATTCTGTTCTTAGTAGTACGCTTCTATTTTATATAAACAACATTTTCTAAAATGCCTTTCTTTGCTCTGACTTTGTCAGGTGCTACTGAGCCAGTACTGATAACCGTGTGTGAATTGGGGCATACCATGGTTATCGGTATTACTCGGTTTTATAAAGGTGGAAGAAAGCACGAGACCACCTTCCCCACTCATTGTAGGGTACATTTCAGTTTACCTAGCCCAATAAGAATTTATCCAATTCACTTTTAAATTTTTGAAGTTAGTAATATTTACAATATTGTAGTGCCCCAGAGTTTGGGGGCCTAACAGAAAGTAAATAAAGTAAAGGTGCCCCAGGGACCCCATGTGTGTGTGCAAACATAGGGCAGTGTGTCAGGGACACCATGTCAGCATTTCCCCATGACAGGCAGAGTGGCAGCTTTGTAGGAAAAAAAAAGAAAGTTTTTCCCCCAGTGGCAGCTTCTGCTCTCTTTTGGAACCCCCCCCCCCCGAGCAGGCAGCACGAGAAATGATGACCACATGCTGGGACTGCTGTCCCTGCCCAGCGCATGACATGTAGTTTGAAAATCAATAGGGCTGTTGAAGGACAACCAGCATTGTCAGGAACATGGCATCCTGAATGTAGAAGAAGAAGAAGGGAAGAGAGAAGCTAACAAAAAAGTTAGTTGGGGGTCTGCCTGTGTGGGAGCAAGAGTGAGGATGCTGGAAAGCCAAGGTGGGCAAGAGTGGACTTACCTGGGTAAGTTGAAGCCATCCACAGGGCTTGTCCAGGTGCCTCTGCTCTCTCCCTGAAGACTTCCAGTCCTGCTGTGCAGTGGTCCTTCAGTGTGGTGGCAGTCAGTGCAGATGTCCATTACCGGGGCTCTGTTCAGCCCCTTTATTGTTTTTTTAAGTGTCCCCATTTGTAGCGTGGCCAAGCGGCAAGTGAATCCACAGCAAGAGAAACTGAGGAGCATTGAGAGTCACAAAGTCCCAGAAGGCCCCCAGTCATCTGCCATGGTGCCTGTTCCTCCTCCTTTGATTCCCTCCCACTACCACCTCCCTCCTCCCTCCTCCCAGCAGCAGCTCCTTCACCCCAGGCTGGGGTGGTGAGTCGGCAGCAGCACCAGCAGCTAGATGCTGACCACCTAAAAGTTATTTCATAGAAATAAATATTTATTTAGCGGCGCAGTCAGCGCTGCATAGGAGCGGCTGATGGCCAAGAGTGGGAGGGGTAGGATTTGAATAAGTAAATATTCAGTGGACGTCACAATGCCCGGGGAGGAGGCCCAGTATAGCGGCCAATAGGGGGGTAAAATAAATATTAATGCCGAGGCAGGCAAGGCAGAGAAAGGAGAGGAGAGTAACAGAACAGCCTGAGCAAGATCCAGACAGTATTTAAAGGGCCAAGTCATGCCCAGACATTCATTTAAAAGGTCAGCAAGGCCCAAAAGGGAGTTTGGAAAGGGCAAGTCAGGTCCAAATATTGGGGCAAGTCAGGCCCAAAATGTTCATTTAAAGAGGGCAAGTCAGGCACAAATATTCATTTAAAGGGGCAAGCCAAGCCCAATGAGGTATTTGAAGGGCCAAGCCACTTAGGCCCACAGGTATTTGAAGGGACCCAGCAACCAGGCTCAAGCTATTTAAAGGGGTCTAACCACATAGGTGTTCAAGTGGCCTAGCCTGCCATAGAGGCCCAACAGTGATGAAGGGACCTAGTTAGCCATTTAAGCCCATAGATGTTAAAGGGTTTAGCTAGCCAGTGCCAGTAGGCCAGAGGTTTAAATGAGGCCCAGCACAACTATAAGGGTCCCACCCAATTGGAGTAGCCCACAGTCTAAGGAGGCCAGCTAGTGTGTAGCTGCCAGTGTACTCGCAGTAGCAGGAGAGCCGTTCTAGTTAAGTGACCCCACTACAGTAGGTCCACGTTTAGCTAGGGCTTCACCAAAGAAGGTGACCAGATAGAAGTAACCAAGTGCCTGTTATTTACTGTTATCTGTACATTCAGAGACTGTGATATTAAGCAAAACTGTTGGAACTGTGATATTAAGCAACACACTTGGAACTGTGACCTTTAATTGTATTGAGCCAGCATCTTGTGCTAGTGGGTCTCCAAATTAGTCTTCAGTAACCCTTCAGAGACATTTCATCAATGGGTCTCCAAATCAGGCTTCAGTAACCCTTCAGAGACATTGCACCAGTGGGTCTCCGAATCAGTCTTCAGCAACCCTTCACGGACATTTCACCAGTGTGTTTCAGAATCAGTCTTCAGCAACCATCGGAGAACAGGTGATCCACGAATGCACCCCAGAATCAATCTGCCGCAGTACTCCTGAAGAAAAGAACCATATTCATAGCCATATGCTTGCAATGTCCCATTTATTATTTTCCTCTAACAGTTACCAGTGTACGGCCTGGCCCAGTGAAAAAGTCTGCTGTTCCTTTTCTTGTTTTATCGGTTGTGCCCAAGAGACGTCCAAATCTTCTGCATCAGTTATCCCTGTCAACGTCCTGTTTATTGTTTTACATCATTCCTTGGCTCATCTGGCCTTGGTGCCAGTACTCTGTCGTTCTCCAATGTCTACAACTTCTTCCTCCCATCTTCTTCTTTACCCAGAAGTCCAGAAGTGGGCTGTGGCCAGTTGTTCTGAATCTTCTTCCTTACTCAGCAGTCCAGAAGCAGGCTGTGCCTAGTTGTTTTGCATCTTCTTCCTTATCTGGTAGTCCAGAAGTGGGCTGTGGCAGGGTGTCCTGCATCGTCAGTACCCGGAAGTCCAGAAGAGGGCTATGGCAGGGTAGCCACTGTGTTGGTCATCTCAAACTGGCTGTCCAGAAGAGGACCATGACCAGATCCTTTGTGCTTCAGTTCTGGTGGCCCTCAGTGGGTTTTTAGCTGAGGAAATCTGTGTGCTTGTTCTTGAATCTGACAACTCTAGGGAGATGGGGTGTTGCTGAGAAACTCATGGTTTGTTCAAAAATGCTCTCTGTATTCCCCTAGTTCCCCAAGAAATCCCCAGAGTCGCACTGGCCAGCCAGCCAAGTTGTTCCTTGTTATACCAGTTTCTTCATCCTTGTCCTCTTCTCAATGACAGAGAAAGTACAACCGTGCACAAACTGCCTCTAATATTTTACTTATTTGAATTTTGGTAACCAGATAGGCCCACTCAGACCATGCAGTCCCTTTTTCAGTGACAACCCAGGAGACAAAATGCTGTGCAATACAAATGATAGATACAGGAATAAGACAATGTACCAAGAATTAACAATGTTTAAATGGTAATACAGAGAATCCGACTTAATAGACAAACATATATTTACATTGATCATAGGAGATGATTAAAGCATATGTACAATGCAGTACTTAGGAGTGAGCATATTTACAGGACAAAGGTACTGAGAAGGCAGAGATTAGTTAAAGCAAGTGCAAAGAGGAGATTTAAGTAGATAAGAGGTAGCAACATATGTAGAGTCTTGTAGTAACATGCTATAAAGTTTTATAGAGTGGAGTACTCCACGTAATATGCCTTAGTTAGAGGTGCACCTCAAGGGAAAGTTTTAAGGGTTGCATAGTGATTCTGAGTTCGAATCATACTAAGACACTCTAACAGCATAGCTGTTAGAGTTGATTTGCTGATTTAGAGATAAGGGCACTCTTACAACGTACAGTAGCTGTTACAGTTGGTTTTTATATTTAGAGTCCTCCTTGTACAGGAGATTAGAGTGATAGAACCCGTCCTTACCCTGTGACCGTGTTCCCCTTCCCTCGTTTAAGAATAAACAGCTGTCTAGCAGTTGGAACTATCTTTCAACTCCCGCCTCTCTTTGTCAGGTGACAACATCCATCTCATTGGGAACCTAAGTGTTCTCCCACCATTCCACCTGCAGGGAGCGACACTGGTGTTGGTACATTGTGTGCGATTTATTCGAGTCATCACAACACTGTTGCTCTATTATCCTTTTATTCTTTAGTGGATCCCAGCACACACTACCATCTGGGCAGCACAATATCATGAGGCAATGCATTCCACAGTGTAACTACTCTAATTGTAAAGTAATTTTGCCATTTATTAGTTAGAACTCTTGGAATACGGATCTGTTTATTGTGACATCTTAGGTTTTCAGGTTTGTTTGCCATTATACTACATTCCTTAATAAGTAATTTGTCATTTAATGTATTAAATAAGAGAAGTAGGTGGTTTTCCATAAATGTATAAATGTAGGGCCCCAGAGCCATCAGTTCACTGGGGGCCCCCAAAACTGTAAAACTGGCCCTGGTAAGGAGGGCAGCTGAGGGAGGGAGGCAACTGGACATCTGTGAATTGGATAATGTATAGTGATGGGGATCAGAGTGCAGGTGTGGCGCAACTAGATATCAGGGAATGACTAAAAATGTATGTGAAAGGGGAGCAGAGGACAAGGCGGCCACTAGACACCAGGGAATACTTGATAATGTGTGGGTATAGGGACCAGAGGGATGGGGGTGTGCCACTAGACACTAGGAAATACTCCCAAATGTAGTGGGATAGAGATCGAGGGTGAAGGGCCAGTAGACACCCGGGAATTTTTCATATCAGGGCCTGTTCCCAAAGGTGTGGAGTGAGTACGTGCTGTGTAACTCCAGTGTGTAGCCCATCCTGCATCTGCCTGCTCCCACTATGTCCCCTGCATGGGAATTACAAATTAAATATGCCCCCCCATGCACCCGATACCCTGGCCGAGTGCACATCTCAGTGTCAGAGTGGGCCGGGGGGTGGTGCAGGGGCAGTTGCAGTGGCAGCACTCTGCATGATTCACAAAGCCACAGAGTGCTGCACTTGGTGGCTGTCAGCTACGTGAACACGGGGCAGATGTAACCCAGATCGGCTGGTTATGTGCTCCCCAGAGATGCAGCCACCAGCCGCAGCTGTGATGGCAGAGTGCATACGACCCCCTGTCATGGATGCCCCAGCCTTCGGTGCACTCTGGGAGGGCTGGGGCAGACAGCCGGGCTACTCCCCCCTTTGCCATTGACACACTATATGCCGGCTGCCAACATGGCTCCTCACGGATGCAAGTAATCCAGTCCGGAACCCGGGCCAGGCAGCTAATTTTGCTGCCTGCCTGGATCCGCCACTCACTTCTGCACCTGCCTGCCACCCGCAAACCTGCATGCTGGGGGGCGAGGCCACATATGGGATCATGAATGCAGCCACCATGCAGATCTCCTGAGGGTGCATAGCTGCACGGGGGGAGGCAATACACGTGTTCTGTGCCTACCCCCACCCTCCTTAGTGAATAGGCCCCAATTTGCATGGACAGGGACCGGAGTGGATAGGTTCTGCCACTACACACCATAGAATATTTATAAATGGCCCTCTGCCACCCACATGGGTAGAAGTGCTGGGCCACATGCCAAGAAAAGAGCTGTCTTCCCTGTATTGTTCGCTGGCCTGCCACCTAAGCATGCCAATGTATGGGGTGACACGCAGTGTGGTACAGCATAACCACAGCACTCAGTCCAATGCAACGCTCCTATGCATGGAGAAATCACCTCTGTAGCATGTGAACAGCAGTATTAATAATAATAATAATAATAATCTTTATTTATATTGCGCCTTTCAAATACCAAGGTGCATTCCAAAAAGATTAAGTGCAAATAAGTATAAAAACAATAATATAAAAACTGTTAAAAACAAATGCAAAACATTAGTCAAAGACACCGTAGACCCTATTCCAAAAACAGGATTTAAGAGCCTGTTTAAAGCTCCCCATGGTCATACACTCCCTTATGCGACGTGGTAGAGAATTCCAAAGGGTTGGTGCCACAAACATAAAAGCCCGGGCCCCAGCTGATTTCAATGTAACCCTAGGAATCTCTAGCAACCCCTCGTCGGCTGAGTAGAGCGACCTCATAGGGAGGTAAGGAGTCAGGAGATTTTTCAGGTAGTCAGGGCCCAGATCATGTAGGGCTTTAAAAGTCAGTAATCCAACTTTGAAGGTGATCTGCCATTGAACTGGTAGCCAGTACAGACCCCGCAGCACCGGAGTAATATGAGATGTTCTAGGAGTACCTGTAAGTACTCGAGCTGCAGAATTCACTACTATCACCATGCAGCAATGAGGTATTGAGGTGTTCGTCACCTGTATTGCCATTTAGAGGGACACTGTCAATCCTTTACTTATGTTTCATCCCAGCACTCAGCAGCATGCCTTCACTGACTGCAGCAGTTCATCTTGTGCCATAGTATTTATCGCACCAACCAATTCCCCATAAAAATAAGTACTTTTTAAGAATTTTAATAAAATGCAGAACCCTGCTGGTCCACTCCTATAAATTCCAAAGCCTGGTCATAAATATACATGGCGCTGAGATAGTTCTATGGGATAACAGTGAAAAAAACAGCTAGTGCAAAAAGAGCGACTGCAAAATAGGGCCTATGCATATACAGACTGCGCACAACAGTGATTGGCACAAACCGCGACAGCACTGCTGTACTGATGTTTTGAGGTGTACTTTGACTGCCACATCCCCCAGTTGTGGAGGCTTCACCCCCCCACACCTCCCTTAAAATTAATAAACTCCAGGTCAGACTCAACTCAGGGAATGGGGGAAACTTGGGAGTGGGGAATATTCGCAAGGGGAAGCAACTCAGAAAGAGGGAGCAAGCCAGGAGAGGGGCAACTTCATATTCAAGCTCGGGGGGATGACAAATTGGGGGGGAGACACAAACCACAAGTTAAAAAAGAAAAAGAGAAACACCCAGCCTAGAACCCAGGTCGAGCACACCTAACATACACAGAGCTAACGACTCTAACCGCTACGCTACAGTGGCGGCTCAATGGCTTACCCCACAGCAGCATATTTAACTACTCAGCACACAACAGCCAGCAAACTAAATCCCTTTCTTTCTATACTACCTCACTGACAAAACCACTCACTATAAAAAACATGTAGTTCAAAAAGCATTCACTCTCTTTCACTCACTCTTATTGACACCCATATTGCTTCAATGTTTTCATGGGATACCCTCTGAGACTCATGCAGGGACTATTGAACATGAGTTAAGCTCGATACACTTTCTTGTAGTACAAAGACAGATGAACTTGGGAAGGTGTTAATTTTCTGGAAATTGGGCTAAAAATCTTTAAAATCACAGTCTGAAAGTCTAGCTATGACACTGGATATGTGGGCATGCCCAGTACCATGGCTCAACTTTCATACTGTGATTTTACAAATTTTTAGCCCCCATTTCATAGAAAGTAAACACTTCCCTGGGTTCTGCTTTTTTGTACTACAAGAAAATACATTTATCTGAACTCGCGCTCAATAGTCCATGCACAAGCCTCGGCGCCAGGTACCAATGTGAACGTGCTTTTGCATTGGGTGCAGACAATAGGGGGGAATAGGAGCAGACCAGCAGGGTTCCACAGTTCATTTGGGGACTCAGTTGCTGCTATAAATGTTATAGCACAAGTGGGACTGCTGTAGTCAGTGAAGGCATGTTCCTGAGTGCCAGAATGAAACATAAGTAAAGGGCTGACAGTGTCCCTTTAAGGTGCCTGTTGGGGTCCATCTCTGGGGCATGATAGCCAGTATGTGCTACAGCAACACCTCCCCTTTGAAGTAACAGACAAGTATTCCCTGTCAGCCCATTCCAAACAGCATCCATAGTCAACGGCCTACCTTACCTACGTAAGACCTTACCTACGTAAGGACATAAACAGGGTAGAGAAGGTTCAGAGGAGGGCAACAAAGATGGTGCATGGATTGCATCACAAGTCCTATGAGGACAGGTTGAAGGCACTGAACATGTACTCCCTGGAGGAGAGGAGGGAGAGAGGGGATATGATACAGGTATCTTACAGGGAGGAACAGGGTGCAGGAATGCACTATTTTTAAGCGAAAAAGATGTTCCAGGACTAGAGGGCATGGGATGAAGTTGGAGGGAGGACGATTCAGAGGAAATGTGAGGAAGAATTTCTTCACAGAACGGGTGGTGGACAAGTGGAACACCCTGCCAGAGGAAGTGGTGGGGGCTGAAACAATCACGGGATTTAAGAATGCATGGGATAGACATAAAGGAATTCTGGAGGTCAGGGGTAAGGGGCAACAGACTTCCTGGAAAACATAAACTGAACTTACAAACTTAAATGGGCAGACTGGGTGGGCCATAGGCCCTTATCTGCCGACACTGTCTATGTATCTATATGCATTTATGTGAGTGCATTGTTTGCATTTTGGTTAAAAATTGCTACTTGGTTGTGATAATGAATGCTAACAATAAGTACTGTACATGTGTGCTGTGAAGGAGTACCTGTGTAAGGCTGGTGGTTGGTTTGTCCATCTAAAGCGATGGTGTCCTTGGGTATGGGGACTAGACATAGATTACCATGCTCCAGGCTCCATTTCACCGCAGGGTGTCTTCTGGACCTAACCAGCCTGTGAGAGAGGGCCGCTCATTCGACCTCCAATGTCTGCACCCCCCGCCACGCCCAACCCCCTCCCTCCTACGTACAATACCCAGCACCTGACAGCACTGGTAGATAGAAAAAGGCAGGGGGAGAGAATGGGCAGAGGGCACAAAGAGAGGAGGATGAATAATGTACGACTGGGGGAGCAAACAGGCACATTTCACAAACAAATAACTACAGCTAGAGCCAAACACCACAACAAAATCCTAGTTTCCTTGTAAATAACTACCCTAAAATAGTTAAAACATACCCTATAAAACTTCAAAACTAAAGCCCACCCAAATCACAAAATTATAAACAAACATAAGCTTAACATCAATAAATATAAAACAAAATAATGATAAAATCATAAAAATGTATAAAGAGGAACCAAATAGTCCAAGTCCCTATGGTCCTCTCACTACCAGCAGGACTGTGAATAATCTTCAGGCCACTGATGCTCTCACTATCAGGGCTGAGGGATGTACTATTTATGGCACTCTCGCTGCCACCAAGTAATAAAATAAAAATTAAACATCTTCCAGAAAACAAATAAAACAAAAATGTCAAAATGTCAAGGCACTTTCACTGCCCAAAAAAATAGAAATGAAAGTCTGATCAAGAACAGGAATGTGAAGAGAATCCAAAATCCCAAGTACTTTAATCCACCACTCTATCTCACACAGTGGGGGTAAAAGAATCCAGAAAAAGTCAGTTGTTTCTCCAAGAATCCACAAACTATAGCTGCTATATCATAGTCCAAAAACCAAAGGTCCATAAATCAGTACATATAATCCCAAGGACAGAAATTGTAGAAAAGAGCGAGGGAACTATGAGCAAAGGCCAGGAGCATGCATTTGTCTAGACAGAAGAGGGATATCCCCCCTCCCACCCGCAATATCCTGACCAGGCCCTGTACACACCACCCAAGACCCACAGCTACAGGCACCCCGAGGTCAGACCACCAGGACCAATCCCGTGGTAAACTTAGGAGCACCTCAAAGAAATAGCTCCAGCTCCCTGGAGCCAAATGAGATAATTCCCGCCCGGTCCTGAGCAGCACAAACAGGAATCACCCTAGGTGCAGGGGTGGGGGGGCAATGGCCTCCCTCACACTGTACAACACACTGGCCTTGCTGCCCCAAGCTCAAAATGACTAGTCAGTTTTGACCACCCGATGGTGGAACTGCAGCATCAAATCAAAACAGATCCAAATAGAATGAAATAGCAAATCCCGCACTCACGGCACTCCACAATAATGCTATTCAGATCTTCAGGTCTTCAACAATAAAACCTCCCTTCTATAAATCCAATGCATTCAGGTCTTCAACAGAGCACCCTTTTTATGAATCCAGCTAATCAGGGGAGAACCCAGGGTATCAGAAGAAGCAACAGGATGTCAGGCGAAGCAACAAACAGAATATCCAAGGAAGCGCCAGACCAAGCAGCAGGATGGCAAAAGGAGAACCTCCTCACATCCACTACTCACTCAAAAATACAAATGCAACATGCGAGTCAGGTCCATGTCTGAAACAGGGCTCAAACAAAGCCCCACAAAACGATCAACATATGAGCAATAAAACCAATAAAAATTTGTCCTGCAAAAATAAAACACGGCAAAATAAACACAATTTAAATTGGGTAGGTTCATAATGGCTGGCCCAGTGTGGCCGCCATCTTCATTTTCATCCTCTTTGCTTTTGTACATCTGAAACCTGTATGGGAAACATATTTTTCTACTGTACAAGGTACCAGCCTACCACTGAATGTCTGAGCATAGGTGAGGCAACGCCATGGGTTACTGTTGCTCGAGCAGCCATTGGACATGTGCCCTTCAGCCAGAATGGTGACTCATTCATGCCAGTGCCATGGTACAGTGAACCTGTTTGGTGGGTCTTGGTACACAGTGCAAGTGGTAGTGCCACCTAGTGTGGGACTGGCATTGTGTCTGTGTAACCTATGGCTGGCACCAGCCACACCAAGCTACACCATGACAAGTACATAAAAATTGGTAACAGAAGGACAATGGGCATCAACAGTGGTGAACATTCAATTGTGTATTTATTCACAACAGATCAAATAAAGGTATACTGATTGCTTTACAGAGCAAAAAGTGCAAAGGCGCAACCTGATTAAATAAGATAACAGGCAGTGTCACAGGGAGAGGAAATGCCATATATATGTAAGTGAGCCAAGGCATACAAATGGAGGTATTTTAAGGTTATAGATGGAGGTGAGGGATGCACAGTGGGTGACGTTTAAAAGGTCAACATCTTTGATCATCACTGGTGTGCAGTGCTCACATTGTATAGTTAAAGGGAGGAACCAGAAAACAGCAACAGAAGGTTTGGATGGAAGAAAGTGGGCAGCACTTTTTTGTTCCAGAATGGGAAGTGAAAGTGGACAAAGCATATTGCACAATGGCCAGAAATGTTATTCTTGCATGCTTCCCCTGGACCACGTGCTGCTCTTTCACTTGGAGTCACCACAGGCTGTGCCAGTCTATCTACATCATCACCAAAATGTAGTCTGAATTAAGCAGCTCACCATGATGTTCACAGAGGTTATGCAAAATGCTACAAGTATACACAATGATGAGTACAAAGTGAATATCCATGGTAAGTCTTTTAAGAAGGCATCTCCATCTGCCCTTGAGTCAGCCAAAAGCATTCTCCACAGCCATTCAGGAACTTGACAGTTGGTGGTTAAAGGTTTTCTGTTCCACTGTCAGTCTCCCCATGTCTGGAAAAGGCTTCATTAGCCATGGCACTAACGGGTATGCTGAATGACCAATAATGAAAACTGGCACATTGACTTTTCCAATGTGATGTGTTATGTTCGGAAATAAAACACCTCCAATGGCTTTCTCATAGAGAGCTGTTTGCTAGAATGTAAGCATCATGTACTTTTCCCGGTCATCCAATATACATGTCCCAAAAGCAGTACTGATGGTCAGCCACAGTCTGCATCACAACCTAGTGCCAACCTTTGAGACTGTAGCAGTCCGCAGTATTCTCTGCTGGTGCACTTATTTCAATATGTGTCCCATCAATTGCATCAACAGTTTGAAGAAATCCAAACTTCTCTTCAAAGCTATTGATAATTTCTTTGAGGCACATATAAATGGGTATTGTGATGATGTTCTTAAAAGTGGAACATATGGCCAGACATACTTCATGCACAGTCTTGCAGACAACATACATGGAGACACCAGATAGATTGCCAGTTGAATGGTACTCATTGTTGGTTGCTAGTCTCTACAGGGTGATGGCCAGTTGTACATTGGATGGCACAGCTGGACACATCATTGTGTCCTGGCACTGTATCAGTGGTTCTTTTTTTTGCAGAGCATAGTACAATGTGAATCTACTGATGCAGAAAGTTTCAACCCACTGGTGTTCGGTGAATGTAGTTGTTACAATACTCCACAACACCAATGTCTTTACTCAGGCCCACATGGTTCCTATTCTGGTTTGATAGGTTGCCAACATCAGTCACAGGAACAATGCCACCATTACTCATTTGTGTTGCAAGTATCACTGTAAACGGTTACTTGACTCTGCTGCTACTGGTGGTGGCAGGTCTCCAATTCCATTTGCATGCTGCTGTTGTCCATGGCCTTCACCTTGAATGAAATATCAAGATATAAGGTTGTAGTGCATGCCAGGAAAGGTACAACGTGGTGATCTGCAAAACTGCAAAATAACATCAGTAGTCAGATGTAATCAACATCGTAGGATTCGTGATAACAGCTGAAGAAAACAAAACAAACCTACAGCAATTGCAATATTGGACCACATGGTTAAGTTAAATCACTGTAGTATGTCAAGGCAGTAAGGCAACATAAGCACACTGTGCTGCATCAGTGAATGAGGCCACAGTGCCATTACTGCCTACAAACTATCACCCCACTCCCCCCAGACAAAATGGGAGCTGCTGGTCCCCAGAAAATAATTCAATCACTGGGTTGAGCCCAGCATCCACACAAGGTTAACTCCCACTGTTGGGTCATTGGTGTATTTCATCATGCCAGTGCTACTGGCAAACAACAGCCAACCCCCCCCAAAAAAAATTTCATGAGTGCTATAACAGATGCTAAAATCTTAGATTGTGATAAAAGGTACAGAGGGTGAAAACAGTTGCAGAGTGTGACAGAAGTTGTATAGTTTGATAAAAGCTTCTGAGTGTGATACAAGCGGACAAGTGTGATAAAATTTGGCAAGGGGTGAAAAGTTGCTGAGTGCGACAAATAGTTGGCGAGTAAGATCAAAGTTGATGAGTGAAAGAAAAGTTACTGACTGTAATAACAGTTGCTGAGTGCTCCAGAAGTCACCATGTGTAATTAATGTTTCAGAGTGCGCTTACAGTTGGCCTCAGAAACATGCCAGTACAATCTTAAAAATCTTTTGACAGTGTCCATAACAAGAATTTCATTTTCAGTTTTGACTGCGGGGAATATGAGAGGAGAGGGGTTTCAGTATTTAACTTCTTTCCAAAATGTGCTCAATGCTGTCCTTTTCAGCCATTAGAGTGCCAGCATTAGTGCGCCGGCACATCAAGGCACCAATTTTGAGTACCGTTTTTGCTGCACAGTGTCTCCTGACAGTCACTAGGGCATGTGCAGTAATCTGGCTTTCAGAGGCCAATGATGTACGTTTACTGAGATATATGTAAACAATAGACAGGATGTACTGTAATCACACTGCACTGTGTTAAACCAAATGTACATACTGTACATAGACCAGGGTTACAGTGCAAAATGCAGTGGCTACACTCCACCTGTAAAAATGTATGTGAACCACTAGCTAGAAATGTTTTAGTTAACTGTTGATTAAAAATGTATGAACACACATAATTAAAAGAAATATAAGTACTGAGTTGCTATTGACAATTAAAAAGATAGTAATGTTTCTTGCATTTCTATCTTACATTGTTGTTACAATCAAACAATAATCTGTTTGCTTTTAAAAATGAGTGCAGGTATGTGTGGTGGAATTCTGTTGGAAGCTCATGCGAGGTGCATCGTGTGTGTCGGCTCCATGTCCAGAACTTAGGGGCTGTCTCCACAAAGGCAGAGTTACCACAACATGCTCATTGCACATTCATGGACTCAGATTGAAAAATGGGCAAAAGATGGAGAATGGGCTTCATGAAGCACTGTCCATGGTGCACTGACCTGCTATGCCACACAAATCCTAAGGCCCATCTGGATGTGTAACTAAGGGGAAGAGGACAATCCTCCACCCCCAGCCTTTTAGCAGACTGAGTGCGAGGAACTTGCTCGATTCTTTGTGACTAAGGTGGCTGACATCAGGGCTGTACTCCATCTAGCACATTCTATGGGCGTTGCTTTGGTTCAGCACATGGCCACTGTTTCTCAGTGTTCCTGGAGTACCTTCAACCAACCGTGGTTCATGGATGTCATGCGGATTGTCCAGGGTGTGCACCCTACATTCTGTAGTTTGGACCCAGAACCAGCTTCCCTGATTTTGGGTTGTACTGATTCCATCGGTCCGGTCCTAGCACTGATAGTGTGGTGCTCCTTGGAAACAGGTGAGTTTCCTAGCTCCCTGAAGGAGGGGGTGGCAACACCCATCTTGAAGAAAGCTTCTTTGGATACCGGCTGCCATGCAAACTATAGACCAATCTCAAACCTCACCTTTTTGGGGAAGGTAATTGAGAAAGTAGTGGCAGTACAGCTAGAGAACCATTTGACCATCCATGACATCTATGAACCCCTCCAGTCTGGTTTTCAAAAGAGGTATAGTACTGAGGCAGCACTGGTTCAGTTGCTCAATGATCTCCTGATGGCTAGAGATCAGAAAAAATACTCCATCTTGGTTATTCTAGATCTCTCATCAGATCTGACACTGTGGACCATGGGGTCCTACTTGATTGCCTAAGGTTCATCTGCAGACTGTCAGGTGCAGTCCTCAGGTGGTTTACATCTTTCCTCACTGGAAGAATTCAGAGAGTGGTGTCCAGCGTTTATTCCTCAGACCCAGTTTCTCTGTTTTGTGGGGTTCCTCAGGGTTCAGTGTTGTCTCCCATGTTGTTCGCAGTGTACATGCTGCCCCTCAGAGACATTGTAAGAAGGTATGGGCTGAAGTTTCACTGCTATGCTGATGATACCTGGCTCTACCTTTCTTTTGCACCTGACCAGGATGGAGCTGTCTCAGTCTTTAACAACTGCCTCACAGAAATCCAGGATTGGATGGATTCAAGTTGGCTGAAGTTGAACTAAGAAAAGACTGAGGTGCTGGTTGTTGATCTGGCGCACCGGATAGGGTGGCTGGGGGTTGGTTCGCCCTCCGGGTTGTTCCTTCGGGGCTAATCATTCCCTACCTCTGAACAGGTGTGAAACCTGGGGGTAATTTTTGATAAAGGGCTGACTCTGCATTCACAGGTGTCAGCCATCGTCAAGTCCTCCATTTACCATCTGAGGAATATCTCCAGGATAAATAATCTTGTTCCGTCCAGCGATCTTCCTACACTGATCCATGTCTTTGTGACCTCATGCTTGGACTATTGCAATTCCGTCTACCTAGGGCCACTGTATGGAAAGAAAGGGTGCATGAGTCCAATGTACTGTGCAGCACATGCTTCCTTTGCATTGTACAGGGAGCACAGCCTGTGTACTGTACAGGGTGTGTGTCCTGTGTATAGTACAGGAAGCGCTCCCTGTACAGGACACAGTACATGTGCTCCATCCATAGCTGATGGGCTGAGAGCTCCCTGTCTTTCCATACTGCAGCTGGCCATGGAGATGAGAGGAGAGCTGTGCCAGTCAGTGCCATATGTGATCTGTGGCACTGGCACTGAAGATATGGGTGTATGGTAGGATTGGTTTATCAGTGCACAAGGTGCTGGGGGGCAACTACACACAAGGGAAGGTTATGTTAGTATGGGAATGGGGATCGGTGGGGGGGTACCACGAGACACCATGGATTCTGTGATCGACAATGAGGTGGAGATTGGTGGCTAGGGGTGACCACTGGACACTGGGGTAATTTACATTATACTGGGGATAAGGATGATTTACATCACAGCAGGGATGGTAGCTGAAGGGTGACTACATGCACCAGGGATGATTTATATTACACCGTGTATGGTGATCGGGAGGACCAGTAGGTACCAGGAGTGATTTACATTGAACGTGGGACAGTGATCGGAGGGTGGGTAGAAAAGTGGACAACCACTAGGGATTTTTTTGCTTTACCAGGGATGGCAATTGGTGGACAGGTGTGCCAATAGATGCCAGGGGGCAGGTGCACTCCCACAACTGCCATCTTGCTTGTTGGCTGCAGTTGCTATGGCAGCCAATAGGGTTTCCAAGATTAAGTCTGGGCTTTGATCAGTGGTATCTGTGCTGTGAAAAGTGGCCTTTGCTAACCCCATTGTGTAGTTCAAGTATAAAAGATAATGACTGTATGGCAGCTCCAACCTGTAGAATGAAGCCATGTTATAAAAATAGAGTATGGGGGCCAGCCGTTTGGGGCAGCGGTAATGCTACCACTTGCATTGAGGAATGAGCTTGAGTCATTGGGGGCTGGCTGGAGGAGGGTTAAGTGTCCCAGAGGATGTTCTTCTCCTCAAGGTAGGGAGGGTGCCATCTTCTGCCACAGTACGGCTACCCAGATGGCCACAGGTGGCAATGTGAATGGAATGGCAGTGGGAATGAGGAGCTGTCAGTGACTGGATGTATGTATAGCATGGGCAGGCTTGCCTTAGCATCCACGAATGTGATATCTCCTGCAGTAGGGTGAAAAACACAGAAAATGTTCCTTCATGATGACAACCTGAGATGAATTGGGAGCTTCTACCTCACTGGATCTGTTGCCTCCCTGATGAAATGCATCAGACTGGGGGGCAACCCTGCCCACCTGGACCCCACCTGGGGGCGCAAGCCAGAGCTCCATGGAGGTACAGCATATGACCATGGCGGGGGGCTTAGAGGTAATAAGTGGTTCCCAAGGGATTTGGAGTTTTGGTGATTAAGGGAGCATAAAAAAGGAGAGTATGGGAAAGTATAAGGTAATGACTCTTTAAATGATAACAAGTATTAGGGCTTTGAGAGGACTTAACTCACAGACCGAGGCTTAATGTTGCAAGGTTGCGATTACATCTACTGTACCTATGTAAGCAATACTTTTTATGCTGCAATTTTTCACTCACAGTGTCTGTTTTTGATTTTTATCTGCCAATCAGATGTACAGATTTAAGTTACTGGACACAAGTGGATAGATATCCTGATATCCCATAGAGAAACTGGTTGGGTTCATGAGGCTATAAAAGAAGCACAAAACATAGTAATATTTGTGAGGCTTCTGTGTGATAACTAATATCAACATTCTGCACCTACATTCATCCACTGAAGTCTTTGACCATCAAAGATGGTTACATGAAACACCAACTCTATGCATGATCAGAGGCCCTGCAGTTCTGAGTGTTGAGTGGTTAAAATCACATCAGTGATTCATAGTCCAAAAAAGAAGGTTAAATGTTAGGACGTGCAGCCTGTGAGGACAAATGTGTGGCTACCTCATTTTTGCATAGAAATACTGTAATATTGAGGACCTGAGGAGGGTAAGAATCCAAACAAAATGCAAATGTACAGTACACAGCATAGGAAGCATCCAGAAAACCAGAATCAACACTTCTGCTAATACTTTTCATAACCACAACAGAAAATTAGCTTTCTGGAATAACTTTTTCCATTGCACTTCTACTTTAACTACATGCAAAAATGTACAATACTGTGTGATGGGGAGGGGGCAAGACTTTTCCCTCTGTCACACTGTCTATTAGCAAGCATTAACCACAAGGGGAGTTTGCCAGGATGCAACTGAACGCTGAAGCATTCTACAGGAGTTACTGCAGAAAGCAAGGCAATTTCAGTGGCAGTTAAAGCAATATGTGGCATTGGCAATGTGTTGCATCCTGGCAGGCTGCACTGCAGGTAGGAGAACATACCATGATGAAGGAAGTACATGACTTTACCTTAATTCTTACTGTGTGTCAGCATAGCACAGTTGAAGGCACTCTCACCTCTGAGTTAGTAACTGGCTCACAAGACCCCAACACCGACATGGTTGCATCATAGTCATGGGAGGTGGGCTGCAATTTTGAAGTGCCATTCTTCAAATTACATGTTACCTTAAAGTCCCAACATCATAAACCAGAACCATAACAATAACATTGGAGACCCCAGTGAGTGTTTAGTAAAATACAGACTACACCACTGTGGTGTATTTCTGCCCAACATGCAAGGATCAGAAGCTGTAGATGGTGTTACAGTACCTATCAGTCAGCAATATCTCCACTCCCACACCCTGACAAGTTCTCCAGCCATAGGTGAAATGTTGGCTAATGCCAGCAACAAACAATATCACGATAGAAATACTTCCCATTGAAATACAGAATTGACTGCCTTATTTGCCCCCCCCCCAACAAAATATAACTGTTCCATGGACACCCCCTCTGGCTAATGGAACAATGAAACTGTGAGTTCCTTTGTCCTCCCCTCACTCACCCAGTGAGACCACTGAGCCCCCCTCAATAGGACTTCATGCAATCAAAGTACAAATGAAAAGTCCGTGGGAGCTTTGCTGCAGGGAGTTCCTTCAGAACATTCTGGTGGCTGTCTACGTGGATATTCCACGATCCCATGACACATTAAAAGAGTAGCACATGTCTCCTGCATCTTGGGCAACACTAGTTGCTCAACAACTTTACCTGCATACAGTCACTGCACTACTAGTACATACACACTGCCTTGACATGCAGTCTGTGTATGAAAAACCCTCTATGAAAAATGAATTATGTTATTCGCTACGCCCACACATCAGAGTGAAATAGTAAAAACAGAATATTCTTTTCAGGACTGACAGATGGGGTTATGTCATAGCCAACTCACCCCATTCTCCTTTACTGTAGCATGTCAACCTGCTTACACATGGAATGGGGTAAGAGTTGGAGCCACATGACCCCATGGCACACCCTGGCATCTGTCAGTCTGTGGAGGATGGGTGTGGGGGTTAGGTGCTCAACCCTAACATCTCATTTCTCACTTTTGTCACTTTAACTCTAACTGATGCATTAAATGCAGTTTTTGCCATGAATATATATATATAGCAAAACAAAATGGTTATATTAAATGCATGCTGAAAATAGAAAATAGAGTTAAAAATCTACGTTTCGGCCCTAGGTCTTCTTCAGGAAATGTAGTCTATTTTGTATTTTCAGCGTGCATTTAATATAACCATTTTGTTTTGCTTTTAGACCACATGCTGATGCAGCACCTTGTTTTTGTGTTTCATATATATTTGTATATATATATATATATATATATATATATATACACAGTCTTCTACTGTATGTATACCTACCTCCTCTGTAACCCTCCCCCCAGGTCGCACCGTGAGACGAGCATCTTTTTGCTCAGTGTGCCTTTCCTGGTGAAACATTTTCAATAAATAAATAACTATCTATGTTAAACTCAAAATTTTGCATTTTAATAACTTTGCAACCATTAGTCTGATTTGCCTGAAAATTTGCAAGCACTGTTTGGTGCCATAGATCTCTGGATCTACCAAGTTTCATTCTGGTCGGATGTGCTGTTGCGGAGCTGCAAAGTGCCAAAAAGTGTGAAAAATCCTCACTTTTTGGCAAATTCTTTGCTCATCTCCATAGCCCAAATGGTTTGTGGTTTCGGTCTGAAATTTTCAGGGTATATGGGAACTGGATCACTGAAGTGCCTTTTGAAGATTTGGTGAAAAAGATATTAATCTGTTCAAAAGTTATTAAACTTTTAATTTCCCATTATAGTCTATGGGAAAAATACATGTGCACCACAAAACTTTTGTGAATGTGCTCTTTCCTGCAGCAAATGGATTTTGTACTTTTGTGCTTCCTCCATGTTGTTTTCAGTTAGCGACAGCAAGAAAACAGTGTAATTCAAAATATACTGCCCCTTGGTAAACACCAACACTTGTGTTTACCTAATCTGGGACTGAGGAACATGATCCTGGCATTACTTTTTTCAAATAATTGCCTGAAATATGTTTTTGTCATTTTGGCTGTTGGTAGTGCCACAAATTGTGCCAGTTTTCATGAAACAGTGCTGCAATTTTCATGCAACTAACAGCACTGTTTCGTGAAAATTGCTGTGGCACTACCTCACTGGGAAAAACCTATTGGCAGCAGTCAAAAGCACCAAAACCTTTTCAGGCCAGATTCTGGCCAAATTAATCAAAGATTTGTGTTCCTCAGCCCCCGTTTTGGTAAACACTTGTTGATGTTTACCTAATAAAATAAGTTTTTCTCCTTTTAATGCCTCTAAGAGGGTTGAGGCATGTTTTATTGACAAAATAAGTTTCTGCCGACATCGGGGTGCCAAATCCCCGTGTCAGCACTATCACCCCCCCACCAGTGTGGGACACTGAGAAGCCCAATCCTATTGTCCCCATTTCCATCCACCTCCCAAACTGTGTGACACTGGGGAGCACCACCCCCCCCCGGTTTCCTGAAATATTTATATATACATATAAATTACTTTGCCAACATCTGGGTGACCAATCCCTGTGCTGGCAACATGAGCCCCCAGCAGTGTGGGACACTGGGGAGCCCACTCCCAGTGTCCCAAAATACTATTGAAGTTCCTGTAAAAATGAAAACAGTTCCCCAACGTCTTTTTCATTTTTATATGGAAAGAAGAAAATGGTCCCTCATCATCTCCCCCATCATCCTCATCCATCCAGACCCTCCCTCTGTGAACCCACTTGCCTGCACCCCCTTACACCCCATACTTACCTCTGGAGGTCGAAGACTGTGATCTTCTCTGGACCGGGACACGTCTGCTCTCTTGAAAGCTGAACCATGTACTGAAGAATCAAGGTAAGTGCCGTATAATGACTGTCAATTTGAGTTTTGAACTTAAGTTGATATCTCAGCCATTTTTCAACATTTTTGCACCAGAGTTTCAACATGGGCATTTTGGGACCCCACCTCATGAACACTGACACCATTGTTTCGTTACTTGGTCCTGAAAGATGATTTAGTGGTTGCTGTGTGGAATCACCTTTTGGGACTGATTAACAAAATGACAGTGCCAGTGTTCATGAGGTGGGGTCCCAAAAAGCCCATGTAGAACATTTGGTGAAAAAATTCCCAAAAATGGCTGCATTATGAGTGTGCATCACACAATTTCTACACAGGTGCATAACTTTGGTAATTTACAATATTTTGACTTCAGATTTTCAGCATTGCCATTTTTACACATCACCTTATGAACAGTACAGCTGTCATTCTTCACATCCTGCCTGAAACATGTTTTCACTACCATGGTGCAGAATGGTACATTCATTGCAAGAAATCACCTTTCGGGACCTAGTAACAAAATGGCAGTGCCACTGATCATGAGGTGAGGTCCCCAAAAGGCCATGTTGAAAGTCCTCAAAATGCCCGAATTACATGCGTCCATTGAATTAATACTTCACATGAGCATAACTGTAGTGCTTTTCCATATTTTGCCACCAAATTTTTAACATAACCATTTTTTTACACCACCTCGTGAATAATACAGCTGTCATTTCCACGTCCTGTCTGAAATGTGTTTTCACACCTGTGGTGCAGAATGGCATGTACTGTGCATAGTACCTGCTCAGTGACTGACAACAGCTGTCAGTCACTGAACGGGTACTATATACAGTATGTGCTCATTCAGAGCTCAGTCAGTGGCTGGCCATGATGGTTAGCGGTGGGCTGTGGCAGTCACCAGCTGGTTACGGGTTGGGGGAGCAGGGTGGTAGGGCACTGTGGGGTGGGGGATCCACTAGACCCTAACTGCATCAGTTAGGGTTGATGGTCTGATGACAAAATTCAGTATTGAGGGTTACCAGCCCTACCACCCCACCCACCCACCACTCAGGCAACAGGCATTGGGGTGTGCCTTGGGGTTGTCAGGCCTAACTCTCACCCCATTCTCCTATACTGTACCATCTCAGCTTGTTTACACATGGAATGGGGTGAGAGTTAGTCCTGATGACCACAATGCACACTCCAAAACCTGTTGGTGTGTGAAAGGTGGGGGGGTGGTAGGGTTGGGAACTGTAACATAGAATTTTCAGAGTTTTGTCACTGCACTATCAACCCTAACTGATGCATTAATGGAGTTCATTGTGAAAAACTCCATTAATGTATCAGTTAGGGTTGACCACCAGGAAGTTTTGGGATATCATGTTACAGCACTAGACTACCAGAGATATGATAAATATTTCTATATAAATATAGTATATCCCTGGTAGTCTAGCACACTCCCCCAGGCCCTTATCTCCTGTTACAATATTAAGCACTGTTCAGATTATAATAGTAATATGCCCTGGTGGTCTAGCAGGCCACCCCAGCCCAATCTGCTGTAACATGATGTTCCAAACTACCTGGTGGTCTAGTGGACCCCCCACCCCTCAGTGATCTGCCACCCTGCTACCCCCAACCCATAACCAAGCCAGCAACTAGCACAGCTCACCACTATGGCCAGCCACTGGCTGAGCTCTATATGAGAGTGTACTGTATATAGTACCAGCTCAGTGACTGACAACAGCTGTCAATCACTGAACGGGTACTATATACAGTATGCACTCATTCAGATCTCAGTCAGTGGCTGGCCATGGTGGTTAGTGGTGGGCTGTGCCAGTCGCTGGCTGGTTAAGGGTTGGGGGAGCAGGGTGGTAGAGCACTGTGGGGTGGGGGTCCACTAGACCACCAGGTAGTTTGGGATATCATATGACAAACCACATTCAAGGAAAGGGCATGCACACCTTGTACACATGATCACCCCAGCTAATCATACAGCTACACATGAGGCCAGTTTGTGGACATGTCTGGGGTGCAGAGTACCAAGCATGAGGGTGCAGGATACAGTAACAGGGAGCTTGCCATATTCTTTTGCATTCCCAAACCTGTTGAGCACTCCTGAACCATGTCTTTTATTGTCTCAGTAGGATCACTTTATAGTTTCAAGTAGTTATTCTTGTCTTTTAACTCATTCACTTCATAGGAGCTCTTTCAGAGTTCCACTGCTTATGTCTTGTATTCTCTTAACACTGCATCCTGGGCCTTTTTAAGCAAAATCAAGCCATAATCAGCAGTACACAAACAAATGTGAATACCTCATGAACCATAAGTGCTACACACAAAGTACAAGCAGCAGAGTTGTCCAGCACAAAATGATCTTTCCAACAGTGCTATGCAATTAATTATAAGCAATTTCTTTTTTTTTCTATACTAGTTGAAATAAGAAAAAAGTGGGGTTTTTTTTTGCAATAAAAAGGCAACGTAAACTATTTTTGATAGGAAAATATGTAACATATTAACACCAAATTAAAAATCCACATATTAGATGTAGGTACAGAAGTAATTTTGTACTAAAAATCAATTTTTCTAACATAAAACATGTATTTTCCCCATTTTATCCAAGGTGCCTAGATGAGGCTTGAGGGACGTATGTCAGCCATACACACCATACCATAAACAAATGTGAAAAATTACCTTTCAAATGGTGCTGTGCAGACAATTCTAATAAATTTGATTTGCAAGTAATACAGAGAAATAGTGTTGACGACCTGAGAAGTGTCCAGGGAAAACAAGAAGTCTTTATCTGCCGACTGACTTCATTGTTGGAGACAAAGGGGATGATTGGCTGCCAACTACAGGTGTTTCCTGGAGGTAATGAGTTAAAAGTATCATACATTGATCCCTCTATTGTTGGTTGTCTTGGACCACTATAGCACTTCTGTTGTCAGTGCAGGAGTGAGCTTGTAGGTGTACCCTATTCTGGGGGAACTACCATTATATAAACAGTTCCTGCACATCGCTCATCGCTCTCTGTAAAGCAGCAGGTGCAGGAGCCATGAGAGGATTTCAGACTTCTGGGGTAAGTGTTTAGTATACTGTATAGCAGGTATTATTAGCGGCTGATATATTTAGCGTGTCGGCTATACTGGGAACTTTAAGCGCCCGATATATTTAGTGCTGTCTATGCCAGCAGTTACAGCAGTTCCCATTCTTCTCCTGCAGTCCTCACAAGTAAAAAGAAAATATGATTCCTGTCTCTGAATGGACCATGGAAGCAACGGGGGTGAAGCAAGTGTCCATTATCAGCTTAGGAGACAAGAGACAGATCTCGGTCGTTCTTGCCTGCTCCCTGTCTGGTGATATGCTGCCTCCGCAACTGATATACAAGGGATGAACTGAAATGTGCCATCCAAAACACAAATTCCCTTGTGAGTGTGATGTCACTCACTCAGATAATCATTGGGTGAATGCTGAGACTACAGTACATTTCATAGACCACGTTATCACCCCCTACATACACACATATATCCAAATGATGGAGCTGCCTAAAGAACAGAAGTCACTACTTGTGCTCGATCTTTACCGAGCACACACCACTGAGGGAGTTATCAAACATCTGGAGGACAATCAAATCATGCCAGTATACATTCCAGCATCGTGTACTGACCTCCTGCAGCCACTCAATATTTCTGTTAATAAGATTTTTAAGGATTTTCTAAAGAAGGAATTTACGAGTTGGTACTCGGGTTTAGTCTCAGATCGTCTTGCTGCAGGGGGTGCTGACAACCTATCAGCCGATCTAAGACTCCTTAACCTGAAAGAGCATCACTCTCGAAGGCTGGAGACCAGCTTCAACAGCCTGAAACAAAGTCAGGAGGATATCATTGGAGGATTTGAGCAAGCCAGCATCAAGGAAGCGCACAAAAACAGCTTGACCAATGTAAGTACAATCACCACCAAAGTAAAGTAATACAGTGATGTAGTTAGGATACTATTGTAGTTAGGGATCGAACCTGAGTATTTTTATTTTTTTTTTAACAGAGTACCGGTAAATGAAGATGTACCAGCTGAATGAAACAGAGCTCAGCAGAGCTAAGAACAATGCACAGAAAGAGCTGCTACTTTGTTTTTTTTTGGGTGGGGGGGTTACATTTTTTTTAAGTGAGATACAGTGAATTAATAAAACGAATAAAATGAATAAATAAATACAGAAATTCATGTTACTACTGTATATGTGATTTCTTTTGCACTTCTGTTCGCTTCTGTGAAGTAATGTTCCATGGATAATATTAGCGGGAATTTAAATTTAGCAGTTTTTTCCTTCCCGCTAATAGAGCTAACATTTTCCAAATGATAATAATACCTATTATACAGTATTTTAAGCAGAATGACTGGCGGTTTTACAATGCAACATTCTGATTAAAAAGTGTCATGCTTATATGCTACCAATAGGTTTCCAGTAGTTTAATACAAAGACATAAAACAAGAAGGGAAAAGACCACACTAGAAGTGTTAATAAAGATTAATTCACTGATGGTTAAAATGGGCTAATATCACAACATGCAGTTTCAGCAGGTGAAGCTGGTTGAAAAGGGAGAAAGTTTGGGGTATGGTGAATTACTTTTAACTTCAGGCATGTTTTTGAAATGAAACATAATGAATGTGTTTGTTATATGAACAGAACAGAACAAATTGTATAAGCAGATTAATGATGAAAACTGTGAGGTTTGCATATTTAATTATGGATTTTTTGGAATGACTTTTTGAAGTTATTCATTTCATTAGTAGAGATATATGCAGAATAAGCCGGTCCACTGGGACAGTAGAAGTGCATCCATCTGTGGCGCCAACCACCAGGGTTCAGGAGCGGATCTCAGATGTTGGAGGGTCAGCTGGGTGGGAGAAGGGAAAGCTGAGCATCCAAGGGACTGCTCACCTTCCCTGGACAGGAAGGAAACCTGGTACCCAGTGCCTAAAGACCCCTAGCATTGGTAGAGGAGTGCGTCAGCCTGGGACCATACATGGACCCTGCCGGGATGGGACCAGTGGACCTCTGCATGTTGGATGGTGGGACCACACCCGATCATGCACTGAGGTCATTACATGACTGACCCGGCCTCAGACAGGTGGAGAAGGGAGACACACAAGGCAAAGCCCCTTGGTGCGAGCACCATGATGCCCAGATCCCAGAATGTGTCCGGACCCAGCTGATATGGGGGGGGGGATCTTCTTTACCCAATAGCATCTGTGGGCCAAAAAGATGAGCATTAAAGAGATATGTGCAGAATATAATTTATACAATTATTTCACTTGTAGACCAGTAAAATTCGATTTGGCTTTGCCAGCTAAATTGCCATGACATAAATGAAAGTAAGTGCAGGATGTTTAAGGCTTTATTCTTAATTGTTAATTTGATGTAGACAAAGTCACATTTATATCAAGAATGTATTTTTATTATAAAAATTGTTTATTTATAGATTTTAGCCAGAATTCCTTAATGAAGGGGTTTTCCCAAAATGTCAGAATTTTAATTTTATTTGGCTGCAATATAATATGAAAATGAAATATTTAAATTATATTTTGAGTGAGTGAGCTAAGTGACCCAATCTCTGTTGGGTGACTTTTCTTTTATCTTCGATGGTTTCTCAGCCCATTTACCATGCAAGTTTATATCAACACCTGGCTACTGTTGGGTTTCATGCCGTGCCATTGATAACTGTAACTTTAGCATTTGTACCCCGTGTACTTGTCTTTTTAAAAGATTAGCTACCTTTTGTAATTGACCATGTTACCTTTCAATTACTAATGCCAATCTACATTTATAACATGGGTCCAGCATAGTGGTAATCCCAAAATCTGCAGACTGCAGAATGCTGGAAATATGGGTATTGCAGTCCAAGACATGGAACATGTGTTCAACA
Source organism: Neoceratodus forsteri (assembly GCA_016271365.2). Classification (NCBI taxonomy): domain Eukaryota; kingdom Metazoa; phylum Chordata; order Ceratodontiformes; family Ceratodontidae; genus Neoceratodus; species Neoceratodus forsteri. Next base: position 1,073,978,921 of record CM057449.1, read on the forward strand.
ACTTCCGGTATCACCATCTGCCTCGGACAGCTCCTACACATTCAGCAGCATTTGCCTCAGCACACATAGAAGAGAGATGGCCTGACCTGATACAGGCAATGTTCCTACTCACTGCCCGTGTTGTATGTTCAAGTGACCTGAGAATCATGTTCAAGCCATCCATTAGTCACCACTGGTCTGTTGTCAGTGGTATGGATATGCCAGCGCTGCCACGGCTGCTTCTAGGTAGCAGCAGGTCTTCAGAGATGACTTTACACTGCTTTTACAAGCACTCAGTCACGTACAGTGTTTAATTCCATCTGGTGATGACTTTCAGCTTCATAGGTTGCTAAGGCAGTTTGTTGTGTATCTGCACGTGCCTGAGTTGGCACAGGCTTTTCCAGAATGAGCACAGTGGGCACAGATGCAGTGGGCCACAGTCAACATGGACTTGATATCAGGATATGCTAGAAACTCATTCACAGTGAGTTGAAGACAGTGTGCCATGCATGGTACCCCGAGAACCCCCATCACTTATGCAATTCAGTACATTCAAGCAATTATCGCTCACTATAAAACCCGCTTTCAGTATATGGGGGTGCAGCCACTCATCAATCTCAATCAGGAGCAATTCTAGCATTTTCTGACCTATGTGTTACACAGTTACACTTTTGATTGCCAGCATGGTATGCTTGTAAATACCAAGAATGTTGCTACCACTGCAAATGGGCATAGTAAGATTTTTCCTCTGGCCAGAGTCAAATACTAGGGGTACATATGCCAGATGTGCTGTAATGCATAGATAGGAGCTACCAGCTGTTGAGCCACTGGCCCACATATCCATACTGAGATGTATGTATGGTGATGCTGAGTTCAGCAGGACATAGGTTACTGTGTGTGACACCACCCATACAGTTCAGGAATGGCAGGTGTAGAGAAATATGTTGTTGAGGGAATTGGCCATTTGGGACAGGCATATGCCATCATCCTTCTAAATCCAAAGTTCCCCACAAAAGAGAATGGCAACAGATCAAGTTCTAGCATTTTAGCAATTGTTGCATTTAGTGCACAAGCAATAGCATGATTGGGTGGATATTTAGAATGATTCCCAAACATGCAGTGCAGCATAAGCTGCACCTTTTTGGGTACTGGTCTTCCAAACAGCTGGACTCATTGTGGTGACATGGTTGGGGGGTAGTATTTGTCTCCTGGGGATTCACAGGTGCAACTCATATGAAAGCAGTAATTTAGGATGTTTTCTGCAATGGCATTACTGTGGTCTGGCGCCTCCGGGTGGTACTACTCAACCCACCACTGATGCTATGACCACCACTAGGTAGTCCCACAGAGTCCTCTTCCTTTCTGTAGCATTCCTTACTTACCCCTCCCACCGGGCTATTTCTCTGCCACTTTTTGATGCCTTGGAAAATGATGATGATAAGGGTGAGGGACCATCTGGCACTGGCTTCTTTCTGGTATTGAGTCCAGCATTACAGGTGCCTGGACTTTGGGTGTGTGAGTTGCCCATCAGTGCCTTGGCAGCATCCCTTTTTTCCCTTACTAACTCATGCTTGACATAGCTCACAAATAGCAACTGTTTCATGAGCTGGGTCCAGTGTGTAAAAATACCAGACTAGGGATTTGGTACCACTTGACTTTACATGGTGGCAGGAGTTGGACAAGGGAAAGAAATGGGTGGAAATAGGTGCCTTTTTGGGATTCTGTATGAACTTTGACACTGTGGGACTGATGTGTAAACAGCTCATCAGTAAGAGGAACAACAGGTGTAGTATGGGGGAACTTTGGTAGTTGTATAAGATAGTGGTTGGCAACCGCCTCCATCTTCAGCAGCACACCCTTCCCCTTTTTCTTTTCTGGCTTCCATAGTGGATCCAAACCATCATACCCACACCCACTGATAACCTCTGCCTCCTGAGCTCTGTCCTCATCATCTTCACTTTCTCCAGTCTCTCTTTCCCTCTCATCATCAAGAGTCTGATGCACATTTTTCAATGTAGTTATTTTTAATTGTGCAACAGTCAGATCTCCCTCTGCAGGCTCTGACTCATTCTCAAGCTCTACACTCTCATTTGGGAATGTGAAACTATCATCAAGATCAGTCCCAGTGCCATTACCACCCGGAACCACCAGGACACCAACAACCTCTTTTCGACCACTGTACCCAAGTCAGACATTTTGCTTCCTCTTATACTACTTTTCTTGTCACTGCCTCCCCCAGCCCCCACCAGCATGAATTCCACAGATGTGGCAGAAAAAAACTTTGGCCACACTAATGCCACAGTCACTGCTGCCAAGTACTCCTTTACTGCTAATATTTCCAGCCCTAGAGCTCACAGAAGATGATGCTGCAGACAAAGTTTTTTAGCTGCAAAACCCTTTCACCCCACACAACTCACTTATTTATTTTCTGCCTCCCCCACTTCTCCCTTTAGTAGTGTCTCCTGCCATTAATTTTTTAATAATAAATTTATAATATTGTAAGGAACAAATTTTAAAGGAAGCCTGTAGTACAACTATTGTAACTAGCAGCAGCAAACAACACCTCCCCGAGGAATTAGCAGTGTCATCTGAAAAATGAGAAATAAAAAAAAAAATTACTGAGCTATAGCAAAACCTCTGAAAAAATGTTTTTTTTTTTTTTTTAACTTCACAGAGATTAACTTGACATGCACAACAGGGGTAATTGATGAGTTAGTGCAATAAAGTGATATAATGCTGTCACTTTAAGACTGAAAGTAAATAACTAAAACTAATATAGAATGACCCTGACAAATAAATTCACTTAAACACACAAAACTAAGGAACAGAAATAAAATGAGAAATCACAGAATACAGACCAAAAATAATTAAACAAGAAAGACTGAGGAAAACAAATATGAGAAATCTGCTGCACACAGACTAGTGATCCCAGTCAGAAAGGTTCCTGAGTCCTGATCTTTCTGGGCTGCCTTGCTTACTGAATACACCTCCCCTCCCCTACACCAGTGCTTCACTACAGACAAAGTAAAAACCCCCTGGTGGCACTCTGTAGAAGTGTAAGGTATGCAACCTTGTCTGTAAAATCAAGGAAAAGATAAGTTTATAGCCTGCAGATCATGGATTCATGCCTCAATGTAATATTTAATTAGGACTCTTTTTGTTACTCTTTCTACTGCCAATCCTTGATTCACATCCAAAATTAACAGCTGCTATAATCAAATGGCTCTGGATGGTGCACATACAAGTACAGCCAACCTGAATGAACAAAGAACCAAAGTTGTGGCACTCAGAAAGCTGCAGTACAGAATCATACTGCAGAAGTTTTCAAATTTCAAACATAATGTACTTTATTTAAAGTAAATCTTAACAGCACGCACTATGGTGCTCTCCCCTGCATTTCATCTCTCCCAGCCTTCTAAGGGGATCTGACCAAATAGAAATGTGCTGAGTTATATATTGTCCATTCTTAATGACATCACAGTCAATTAGTACATTTTCAATGTTTCTCTGAAAGGTGAATTGATCAAATGACCTTTTAACCTCCCACTACATCATGAACAGAAGTGGATTTTTCTGAAAAATTACATTAATTCCATCAAACATAGAATGTATGTACACACATTAAATCTTAATTATTAATTTTTCATTTTCCTTTAACAATCTTTTAAACTTATATAAAAAATAAGAATAGACTGATATGTTCTCAGTTCTCAGTTCTTAAATTCCAACACAAATCTAATAATAAATAAACAAGCTACAGGTATCTATTGGGAATTATACAAAAGGGTGGTTTCAGCTATTTCCAAATAAATTCATTTCATACATACAAACATATTTTATTGCATATCCACATTTTTTAATAAATGTTTTGTTGCTATATCACCAACTCAAATATCTTGGACCAAAATACTTATGAGACCCTACAAAGGAAGAGAAAGCTGTCAATTAATCCACATGATCACCCTATGCTCCACACACAGGCGTCTCCAAGGAGGGGATCCACATATCAATATTCTTGCAGATCAGAGCATTGTTCATTGGCAAGGCTGAGTCAGAACAATCTGTGGAGAGAAAGAGTAAGAGACAAGAGTTATTTTCTATGTCTTTTTAATAAAAAGGCTTCAAGCCCCACTGTTCATTTAACCCCACTTGTTTTACACTTCTCAATGTGGATATCCAGAAACTTACTTTTATGAGGAGCAATTTGTGTCTGTTCCCTCATACTTAGGCATAAAAAACTTATTCCAGTCCCATAAATCTAAGTCCCACAGGACTTGAGTTTTGTACTAGCTTAAAATGGGCTCATACTGTTTTTTCTACCCTGAAATTTTCAATGTCTCTCACATGCTCTTGGATCCTGGTTTTTATTTTTTGAAATTCAGCACATTTTATTTGGTTTACACAGGCGGCCTGAAAAGCCTGTTTTGCTGAAATACAAGGAAACAAAAAAAAAAAAGACAGGACAATAAGGTACAGTACATAAAACCTAAAGCTGCCCCTACCCTCTCCTAGCCCACCCCTCCCAAGGTATCAGAGATATTATAGAATATATCTTCCTGGACAAATCCAGTATTTGTTAAAGAGAGTGTAGAGTTTGCAGTTTACTCCAGTATCTCTCAAATTTAGGCATCTTATTGTGTATGCTAGCAATTACCTTCTCTACCGAGAGATTAAACAAGAGCTCCTGCAGCCACTCAGTACAGGAGATGGTTTCATTATCTAACCGATGTCTTAGTACTAATTTTTTAACTGACACTGCTATCATTGCCAGGTGGTATTTCCTTTCATTCACATCTGTGTTGGAGTAGTCACCCACTAGGCACGCCCGTGGTTCTATATGTTCCTCAATTCCCAATAGGGGATCAAGTCTCTTTCTTATAAGTGCCCATAAGGGGGCTACTTTGGGGCAGCTCCAAAAGATGTGATATAAGGAGCCTACTTTCTGCCTATAGCGTCTGCAGTTCTGGGAGAGGGACTTATCCATTTTCATTAATTTGAGTGGAGTGCAATAGATATTGTTAAGAATCTGAAATTGCATCGACCATAGTCTATCTTGTGATATAAAATGGTGGGTGTCTGACGAGACCCTCTCCCATTTCAAGGCAGCCTCCAGAAATTGGGAGTTCCAATAGTGAAAGGACCCATCTTGACTTGGAAAGGCTTTACCTATCAGGAACTTATACATGTTAGAGACTGCGTGCTGTTGGGTGACACCTACACTGAATGACTGCAGGAAACTGCCTCCATCCCCTGTTGCTTGTTTTATTTGGGATGCAATTAGCATGTGCCTGAGTTGGAACACCTTGAAGCTCGAATGAGGGCCTAGATGGAATCTTCTGAGGATTTCTCCTGTTGACCTGACTTGCCCTGCATGCCAAAAGTCCATAATATTGGCCTGTACAAGTTGGGGAAGCAGATCCTGGTTTTTAAACTTCTTACAGTTTGTTCTACATAGATAAGAACCACACAGGCACCAAAGAATTACAAAATGTGACCTCTACCATTTTGTTATGCATTTTTGGGTGCTTAAATTCCTTGCTCTGTTCAGAATAAGCACAGACATTACACATGTGGCATTTGAAATTCCCTTTTAGTTTTACTAGTAGCCAGCTTGACCTTTTAATGCTTGATTACATCCTGCCGTGTACCAGTTTATCCCTTAAATTAGGTGCCCTACTGAATGTGATCCATGGCTTTTGTCCAGCAGCCTTATTTACCACTGGGTCCCCAAGTAATAAATACCAATTCGATGGATGATGTTGCCCACACTACCAGCTGCATTGTTGAATTCTGTCACAAATGTTATTAGATCTGTTGTTTCCCTGTCTTTGTCACTTCTGCTTTTTAAGAGTGAGTTTCTGTCACAAGCCATTGCCCTTGTTTTGGATTGAGACAACTCCCTATTATAACCTCTTTGTAAGAATTTTTCCTCTAACTCTTGTGCCTGTACCCTAAAGTCTCCTAGGTTATTGTGATTTCTCCTCAACCTGAGGAACTGACTATTTGGCATTGATTATTTTAGTGACTGTGGGTGTGCACCATTAGTCTGCAACACTGCATTGCTTGCTGTTTTCTTTCTAAGCATTTAGATTGTACTTGCCCACAGCCAGTATCACTACTAGAAATAGTAATGTCCAAGAAATCAAGGGTCTTTTGTCTGATACACACGTAAATTTCAGGTTGAGATTGTTACTGTGTAACCACTCAATGAATTACTGTATTTCTGTTTCATTGCCCTGCCAAATGCTAATTACAAAATCAATGAATCGATACCATAATTTTATTTAGCAAAATATGGATTTTTTTCCTGGGTTTAAGATGCACAGCACCTCCCACATGCCTAGGAATAAATTAGCATAAGAGGGGGCTATAGAGGCCCCCACAGCTGTTCCACATTACTGTAAGAAATGATTCCCAATAAATTCAAAGGCATTGTGTGTTAGTATGACATCCTAAGGAGCAAGTACAAATTCAACTGGTATCGAACCATCATCCTCATGCTTTTCCCAAAAAATACCTGCATGCTCTGACAAATTGCTGATGTCTAATTGATGTGTACAGGCTTTGGACATCTATACCCACCCAGACAAAATCATGTTTCCAAACCACAGATTTTAATTTTGTAATAAATCTGTTGCATCTTTGATAACTGTACTGCATATTAAATTTCAAGTTTCATGTTTGGAATTTAAATATCTATCAAACTCATGCAATTTTTCTTCTGTGCCTATCCATATAATTAATATATGTAAGGGATACGCAACCCCCCTTCTGGAAATATTGCCAATATATTTTCTTTGAGTGCCAATTGACCTGATAACATCATGACTGGAGAAGCCACAAGTGATGTCATTGGGTCAGTTGGAATGAGAACAAAAACAAATTGACAATATTTCCAGTAGCGGGGTTGCATATTCCATTTATGTCTTACCTTCTAAAAAAGTGGAAAAAAATTGAATTTCTTGCTATGTTTCACTGATTATAAAAAATCTAAATGGTATCAATAAATGAAAGACCACTCATTTTGTAGATAGTTTTGTGCTGACCAAATTTTGTGCTCACAGTACTGTGCTATCATGTTTCGTTTTATAGTTATTCACATTTGTTTGTTGCAAAACGTGAAAAAATAGAATTTTCTGTTGTTTTCTTGCTAACTATAGAAAAAACTAAAAGGTATCTGTAAATGAAACACCACTCATTTTGTAGATAGTTTTGTGCTGTACATATTCTGTGCTCATAGTACCATGCTATTGTTTTTCATTTTAAAGTTATTTGCATTTATTTGTCAAAAAGGTGAAAAAGTTGCATTTTCTGCTGGTTTTTTTTGATAATTATAAAAAATAGATAAATAAAAGGTAGCTATAAATGAAACACCACTCATTTTGTAGATATTTTTGTGCTGAACAACTTTTGTGTTCTCGGTACCATACTATCATTTTTCTTTTTAAAGTTATTCACATTTGAATATGGTTAGTACTGCTACTGAGGCCAAACATTCAATTGAGTTCCGAATGAGCAAATCAGGGCCTACTATATGTATATTTTATACCTAGAGTGAGGATATTGTTATATCTTCACTCTAGGTCCTCAAGAAGCAAACAAAAATATCACTGATATCTGCCCTGAAATATACTAACAGGTATGGCATAAAAATATGTATGCAACAGTGGTGAACATAAATGGAGTGTGATAAATCTATGTATCTGAGTAACTGTGTATATAAATTAAATTTATACACACAGTTACTCATTGATATGCACAGTTGCTACTAATGGTCACCATCTCAGTTTTCATCAAAACAAATCTAAACCAAGAAAAAACAGTTGCATAAATGGAATATGAGGGGAGTAACTGTGTGATAACTCATTTATGTGGTACAGTTGCCAGTGACCTCTTGTAACCATCACTCATGGGTTTGTCACTTGTGAGGTTACTTGAGGCCACTAGCAACTGTACCAGATAAATGAGTTATCACAGAGTCACTCTCCCCACCCCTCGGTGCATATCCCATATATATATATGTATATATATATATATATATATATATATATATATATATATATATATATAGATATATATATATATATATATATATATATATATATATATATATCTATATTATATATATAGAGATATACCATGGAGTGCAAATACATTTGGAAGATAAAAGCTGGTATTTTCACTGAAGACATAGCGACTTGGCAAATAATGTAGTTACAGTGCAAATAACATGCTGTTTGCACAGTGGTTATTTTGCTTATATAGTAGTCACAACCCATGCTTTTCACATATACTGGCTGTCTATGGGCACCACATCGAACAATGGCACTATCACTTTAGCAATAAAAGCAAACAGCTCAACTTGCCATCATTAATAAAGTGATAAATACATTAAATCTGTAAACAGATAAACCATTTACATAATACAGCATGTCTTTTTACCTGCAAGAGACACACAAAAAGTAAGAACTCCCATGGCATATACTGATTATCCCATGCAGTAGCTTCAAATATGCATATTATCTGATTTGAAATATTGTTGTTATTGCCACTGTGCACTCATGGCTGTGTCACTCATGTGGGTATCCAGTGATATTGGTGACTCCACTTGAGAGATAATATGAGCGTCTTAATGTGAGCATCTGTGACTAGCGTGACTGTAAAAGTGTAGTGATCTTGTGAATAGCAAGGGAAGGTTGACAATAGTGAGAGCATAGAGAAAGTGAGGGTAGAAGAGATCTATGGCACAGAAGTCATAGCAGGTAGTGTGCACCAGCAGTTTTGAGCTGGTCGTCTGGTCTGGCGGAGGCAGTGTATGCCTCTGGTGCTGCAGGAGCCAGGTTCAAATCTGAGCAGCAGCTCTGTATTTTATTTCTTTGGTCATTTGTGCACTTATATTTTTTTTTGTGTTTTCCCCCTCATGTGCACTTTCTTTTAGTGTATGTTCTGCTACCCGTGACCTCCTAGTGGGTTACTCCCCCCCTCGTGTATGGTTCTCTCCTGGACATTCCCTGTACCCCAGTCTCAGGCTCTCCCTCGGAGTTGGATATAATTATTATGCAGGGGTATGGGAATGTGTGTTCCATTACATTTTGCATGCAATCCAGACCATCGCCATTTGTGGTGCCGCTATTGTGCACATCGCCAGTGCATTTTGTTTTGGAAATGCACACTTGCTCATATGGTGATCACTATTTTGCACTCACTTATATGATGCGGAACCCTGATGCAAGTGTGTAATAACAAAACCTTCTGAACACAATAACATGCATATGTGAAGCTATCTAATGACATAATCCTGATATATATATATATATATATATATATATATATATATATATATATAAGTAGTGTGGTCATGCCATTATATTTAGGGTTGAGTATGCTGTTTAAGGTTAAACCCCAATTTTTGCACTTTTATAACATCAAAGCTGTTGAAGAGATTTGCATGAAATCTTGCATGCACTGTCAGAAACCCACAGACTCTTGATATGCTACATTTTGTTCCAGCTGAATGTGCAGATTCTGAAATACAGACAGTGCATAAATGTGTAAAAATCAGTTTGTTTGCTGTTTGTCAGCCCCTAGCACCCTGATGGTTTGAAATTTGGGTCTGAAAGTTTCTGGGTAGAAATGGCTTGGCCCCAAGTAGTGCTTTTTGCTAGATTGGTGAAAAAAGCAATCCATTCCAGAGTTATAAAGATTTTAAATTTTGGTTCTGAGCATGGACGATAGGCACTTTAAGACAGATGTTTGAAATGAAAAAAAGAATTTGGCCATATGAAAAAGGATCCTTTTTTCATATGAGGCAATCCTTTTTCCTTTTTTGCAAGGAAAAAATCGTTTTTTGTATGGCCACCATTTTCTTCTTACTGTTTAAACTTACAAACATTTAAAGTACATATAACTAATATTTAAAAAAAAACACAAGAACCTACCTAAGCATGATCTTTTTAGCTAAATTCAGGTGTTTGTTTGTTTTAAAAGTTGGCAGGGTACCCAGTTTAGTGAGAGGAGCCATTCGCCAGTGTTTTCAGTATGAGAACAGTGGGACGTTCTTGACTTCTGCAGCTGCAGGCTGCAGTGAGAGCAGTGAGCTGTCATTTCCCCCATGTCTAGTGGTGACCCCCCACCCTCCAATCAATGTCCCCTTAGTTTTATAATGTTTTAGTATTGCCTCAACCCTCTGATTGCCATCATCATACTTTTATAATGTCTCCCTTGTGTTTAGCGGTGCCCCCCACTCTGTGATTACCGCCTCCTTACTTTTATAATGTTTCACTGGCGTCTAGTGGCACTCCCCACCCTCTGATTACTGTCTTCTTACTTTTATAATGTTTTCCTGGTGTCTAGTGGCACCCCCACCCTCTGATTGCCATCCCCAGAATGTTTTTTTGTTTTTCCCTGGTGTCTATTGGCAACTCCAGCCTCTGATTACCATCCCATAATGTTTTTGTCTTTCCCTGGAGTCTAGTAACCCCCTCACCCTCCAATCGCTGTCCCCATCTGAAATAAAGAAAACCATCCCTCAATGTTTTTTTTAAACCTGCAAGAAAGAAAATGTTCCCTCACCAATGTGACTCCCTCACACCCACCTCCCACTCAGCACCCCACACACCCCAGTACACCCCCACAGAACCTCACTCACCTGAGCAGGTCACAGGGTGAAGATCCACTTGCCAATTGAAGACACATCTTACTGCTGGAACTGCCATCTGCAATATGAGCAACTGAGATAAGTGTGGTTCCATTTATTTCAATGGGGTTTTCAACGTTGATGCATAACTTTGTCATGTTTGCATATTTTGATCTCAAATTTTCAACATGGATTTTTGAGGCCCCACCTCATGACTAGTGGTAGTGAAAGTATGCAAATCTTGCCAGAAAGGTGATTTCATGGTTGCTTGGTGGAATTACCTTTCAGTCGGGATTTGAAAATTGTCACTGCACTTGTTCATGAGGTGGAGTCATAAGAAGGCTATGTTGAAAATTTGGGGTCAAAATATATATAAAAATAGCAAAATTCTGAGCATACAGTACATTGAGATTTTACTATGCTTGCTTGTAACTTTGGTAATTTTAAATATTTTGACCCCAAATTTTCTACAAACCATTACACCACCTCATGAACATGACATCTGTCATTTTTCACATCCTGGCAAAAATGCATTTTTGCACCTGTGGCATGGAATGAAGTTTTGATGCAGCAGAATGACATTTTGAAGGGGATTTGAAAATTTTCACTACCGGGTTCATGAGGTCAGATAATAAGATGGCAATGCTGACAATCTGGTATACAAATACAATAAAATGCACAGGCTATGAGTGAACATTGCAGTATTTTAATGTCCACTTGTAACTTCACAGATTTTCACTATTTTCAGTCCAAACTTTCAACATAGTCATTTTTCCACACCACCTTATAAACATGATGTGACATTTTTTAAATCCTGGATGAGATGTGTTTTCACACTTCTGGTGTAAAATGACATTTCAAACAGTATAATATAAATGGTACAGATTGCGTTTGTAAGGTGAATCATAAAATTAGTATTTTGAAAATGTGGGGTCAAAACTGAAGAAAATTGAATTGTTAAAAAATGTTATGTGTAGTGTGACTCTTGCCCCAATGGGTCTGCTTTGTGATTCTGTGCTAGTGAGCTCAGTTCAGGGGTGAGCTCAGTAACCCAGCTAGATGGGATGAGGGTAGAGGGATGGAGCTGTTATGCAACACCCCCAGCTAGGGAATGAAATGTACAAGGTTTTCTACATGGGCTTGGGTACCATATAGTGAAGGTAAATGTCTTCTTGGCATAGGGCCCTGGACCTCTGTACCCCTGGGTGACAGAAGGCCTTGTTCATTGGCTGACAGATGCATTCTTTGTCCTGTGTGTCTGTATCTGTGGCCACATGGAAGCACAAGGACCACAGAGCCCTGTGCTTCTGCATCCCACTAGACAGCCCCATGAACTCTTCACATCTGTTGCATCACTGAAGGTGGACAGAGTGTTTCTTTGGCACAAGGCATCAGGTCCCAAAGGGACCTCTGTGAGTGAGGATATGATTTCACTATCTCAAAAAGAAAGGAAGTTCTTTGCCCAAAAGTTCTTTAATGAACTAGTTAGGGTTAAAATGACAAGGCACAGCCAACTTCTGATTTGCAAAGATGCAGGAGAGGTAAAAACATAATTGCTTTTCCTGTTGCTGCCTGGAGGGTGAGGGTGGGATGTTAGGGTGCCACATTTCTCTACTTTTGTTGGTTTAATCCTAACTAGTGCATTAACTACATTTTTTGCAAAGCATATATTTCATATGGAAAGGCACAGAAGAAAAACTGCATTTTGCATGATACAAGTTACAGTGGTAGTTATATAAAAGTTGACTGATACCACAGTATTTGCCATCAACTGCAGCAAATAGTATCGCTGTTTACCGCATACTGCACCAAAAAAAATCAATGTTATTCAATGTGTTTTTTTACCACAGTAGTAGTAAATCTGTGGTATTTTTTAATGTGGTTGATGGCAAATACCATGATACAGGTCAACCTTTTTATAACTACCACTCATATCATGAACAGAGGCTCATAAAGGCATCCCATATTCACAATCAGAAGGAATTGTAGGAAGGAACAAGAATGTGAGTAAGAAAAAAACTGATTCAATGAGAAAGCTCAGGAAAAGAGGATATAACATGAAGACACTAAAAAAACAGATGAAAGAATTAAACAAAAAGCCAGGGAAGAGCTTTTAGTACTGCTGGGGGCTACCATGAAGGATAAGAAATTAATACTGGCTACAACATATAACTGTAAATTCAATGAAATAAGAATGATCAATAAGCACTGCAACATTGTGAGAACATGCCAAAGGGAGGTGAGAGCCTTCCAAACTAGATCTTTAGTAGCTACTAAAAGGGTACAAAATCTTAAGGATAAGATAGCACAGGCCAGCTCCTTCTAGGACCCCCTCCAACCAGGGATGGTGACTTGTGGAAGATGTTTCAAATGTGGCCATACCAGTAGAAAACAAGTATTCAAACATCCACACACAGGACAGGATTTTCCAATCAGACGATATGTTGACTATATTACACAGAGAGTCATTTATGTACTGCAGTGTCCTCATGACCTGTTATATGTAGGAAAAGCAAGCAGGGCTTTAAATATTAGAGTACAGGAACATAAATGGGACAAAAGAAGACAAGATGAGAGGTTGCAAGTGTCACAGAGGTTTAAAAACTTGGCCATACTGGCACAGCCCAGCATTTTTGGGGACTGGAGGTAGGGTAGTCATCACCTAGAGGTGCTATTTATATTTCAAAAAAACTAGATCAGGCAGAGAATAAATGAATCTTTAATTTTGAGGTCCTGGACCCACATATCAGAATGAACAAGGACAATACCTGGCTGGAATGTTGCTATACAGACTAATATGTGGGTGCTGCAAAGGGGGAGGGTGAAATAGTATAGTGTTGTAAACCTAAAAGTGGTGTAACATAACAGCAGGTGGTGGTATCCCATGACTTTGGCTACCGCAATTAGGCACCTACCAAAAGGCGACTCAATCGCAGTGCTTGTCATTGGGGTGACTGGGGAAGGTGAATGACTGGATGGGTGTGTGTGCAAAACAGCAACATTCTGTGGTTACATGCCTACACACACGGGAGGAGAGCGAGCACGCCAAGTGTGGGGTGGGAAGGGATGGAGGGATTGTAGGGGGTGGTGCCACAGTAAGCTGCCAAGCAGCTTCCTTGGCATGGTGGGTGGGTGGGTTCAGGGCTGGGGTGGGAATGGTGCTGGGTTTGTGTACAGGCGCAGGTACTTTTGCTGTGCCTGGCCCAACATTTTTTGCTGTATTGGCACCCCTCCGATGTGCAAGGAGTTGAGAATCCTTGGCAGGGGGTGGGGGGTGAAGCCTACAGGGTGTGTGCGGGGGGGTGCAGCCCCCCCACCAAAAAATGTAAAATCCCAAGTCCCCAATGCCATTTTGTTGTGCACAAGGGGATACATTGCCAAAATATTTTTTCAGTGATGTGTCATCACCCTAACAGAGATCACCCATCTGCAATTACCATTATCACATAGATCAGCAGGTGGTATACTATATTGAACTAGAGTACAATAATGTGACATGTTCCTTAACAACTCACATAAAATTTATAGAGATCTGTGTCAACAATTCAGTAGGTTTACTAAAAATTGAAAAGGAATTAAACAACAAATAATAAATATTTTCAGTATGAGCATTCCTAAGCTTTTGAGAGAATAAATTGCACCTTGCCATGCTGCCACACATTGAGTTGTAAACAGTATTCAGAAATCTAGATATTACCATATGATTGTAAAAAGACTAAACTATCTAAACATTTTGTGCACAGTATAATACTTGCATGACAGAAAATAATAATTCAATAGCAGCCTGCACAGTCAGTAAATTGGTGTTTTTCTTTCCCCTCTGAACATTGGAACCCCCCCTCCCAAATATACCCCCTCACTATAAAGCTGACAGATAGGGTTAACACTAAGGTAAATATCAGCAACAGTAAGGTTAGTAGACCTTATAACATTTACTTACTCTTGGGAGAAAGGATGGGAACTGTATGTAAAGTATTGTAACTAGTCAAAAATAAGGTCTATGAGTCAGGAGACTGGGTCTTTCTGACACTGTTTGTGTCACAAGCCTGCACCAAACCCTCCTGCTATGTTGTCCCACCCTGGAGCAATCAGCGTTGGTTGCTATACAACCAGGTGAATGTGAGTAGGCAGTCACGCATACACATCGGCTTGACATCATCACATCACGCCTAATGTTTGGAGGTATTACAGACTCAAAAGGAAGCTATGCATGAGAACAAGCCCTCTGTGCCATAGAAATCCTAAGCTCTAGAACAGAAATGCATTTGTGCTGCATTCATGTCGTGTGATGCTTCTGAGGAAGGCAGCATTATACAGGCATGTAGTCATCCTAACACGGAGTGCCTGAACAAACAGCGTTCGTCATGCTCTTATTTCCTGATGATCGCAGCTCTGCTATGTGGCTGTGGATCAACAGCCTAGATCCAATGTAAAAACCACAAACATTTCTGAATCAACATAACAAATAATGTTAAAAAAACAGAAGACTGCCCATGATGATATCTCTACAACTTGTAAAGCGCAAGAACTTTATGTCACTGTTGTTACACGCGCACCACCTGAACTGAAAAAAAGTTCCTCAAAAAACATGTAATCATCAAATCTATTACTAAGTTCACTATCACTTTTCTGTTCACTATGTGTGCTCCCCCCAGATGGCTGGATACATTTTGAAAGCACAAATGCACACTCACATGAAGCACACTGGCATGAGAGGAAATGGATGTTCATCTGCATGCATACAGTAGGCTTGTGTCAGAACTAGTTCTTGGTCATCACAATGATTGCAGCTTTCCATTCAAGTCCTGCTAGTTTTATCCTCTCTGCACAGATGCCAGATGCCTTTGCACATGTGGCAAAGAAAGACAGAAAATGCTATCAAGGTACTTTTCCTTTAAATGAGAAAGATTGCAAAGGACCAGAAATGTGCCCTGGTTTGGGCAATGAACTAAAACCTGGTTATTATATATTCTTTTCACAGCACAGCAAAGTTAACGAGGCAAACAGAGGCTTTAAAGCAATGCTGAATAACCCAAATGGGTATAAAAGCATCTTTGCTGACTGGTACCCACCAGTGAACAGTGTCACAAGGGTGAAAGCACTTATTTGCTTATACAAATGCAGGCACATGTAGATGGTGATGGGCTAATACTACACAGCAGTATTAAGTAGAGACAGAATCTGGTCGGACCCACCACGGCTGCATAATGAAGTCAGTGAACTTGTGTGGAATTGTTAAGGAGGCACGGAGAAAGAACACAATGATTTGCAAGTAATAAGATTTGTTTTAGTTTCTGTTCTAAGGAAGGCATACATGTTACTAAGAAAATGTATGGAGGTGTACATTTTAATGGAAGGAATAGGAAGCTTACAAAAGAACCCCAGAGCAAATGCCAGTGATGTATGTGTTGTCCTGGATAATATCGGCCAGACAGACACATTTTAAAGAAATTGCACTTGCACATATCCTAATAATGTAAAGCATCAGGAGAAACATTTGCAAATCCCCATGATGGTACAGAAGGTGGCAATACATGAAAAAATAATGGCTGGCATATGTTCAGCCTTGGGATTATTTACACAGTTTTTGTTGTTGTTGTTTTTTTTATTTAAGAGAAACAGGGTTTTTGTCCATGAGGTGATGTAAGTTATATTTAACGAATGTGTTGATTTCAGAAAGTCAGGCGTAATGATGATGGACTGTTAGAGAAAATGTGATAATAACTTTCAGAGAGGGTTGCTTTTGATAAGGGCAAGGTAGTTATGCTTGTGATAATGGGAATATTGGGAAAGTATGAGGTCTACACAGAAGTGGAGTACAAATATGCACAGTTTTAGAAGTATGTACTCAGAGTGCAGGCAAATATGATATGCAGGTTTGCTTTAGAAACAGGTAAAAATAGGGATACATGCAATTAATAGAAAGATAGATAATTACATAGACATATAGATAGAGGGAGACACAAACAGACAGGCAGAATAGGAATGGCAGTGAAGTATTGAAGTGATGCCAATCCCACCTCCACCCCGCAGACATGGACAGGCATTGGGGTGTGCCTTTGGGTCATTGCCCATAATGCTCATGCCATTTCACCTCACCCTTCCCTGCAGAGACAGACAAGAGTCGAGGTGTGCTGTGGTAGTGTGGGTCCCAATAAACAGATCATACAACCAGATAGGATGCATAAAAAATGCATATGTCTGCATTTATCATTTTATTCAAGAAGAAGAAAAATAAATAAATAAATAAAAATACTAAATTTAATATATACAGAAAGGAAAATTAAATGGTGTTAATCCGTCACACCTCTTCAAACATCAGGAGATAATTCTTGCAAAAAAAATTACTCTACAGAATTCCTGAGTTCTTTCTCTTCTCTCAAACAATGTGGAAACTTGCACAAATTCTTCTTAGAACCTTCTCTCTCCTTGGCCAGAACCTTACTGACCACCTATCTCTTTTGTTTCTCCTAGAGGAACCTTTTATAATGCCACAGGGTGACCTCATCAATCATGTGATACCTTAATTAAGATGAACAATGGAATTTTCAAGCTTATATATATATATATATATATATATATATATATATATATAACCAACTAGTATCATTCTAGCACTTCGAGGGTTTACCCAAAAAAACATTTATTTCCTCACAAGGTCCTAAAACAAAAATATAGACTTAATTATAGGACTATGATGTCAGAGCATTAGCTTAGCTCCTCCCTTCTGACATCACTCCTCCTTGAGACCATATAAGCTGCCATTTCATGAGTTGCCTGCCCTATAGAAGGACCTCTGCAACCAACATGGGCACTCAGGTAACAGTTTATTTCAGTACAATACCTTTTTTGTTCCAGTTTCCTTAGTTTTACAGCCACTGCTTCTAACTTACTAGCTGAGTTACAGCAGATACTGATTTCACAACTCAGCCCTCTGCTGTTTAGAGGCTCTTTTGTTTACAAATGAAACAGCTCCTTCTTGACATTTGTTTTGGGACACTGAGCTTGTTGGACTGCTTCTCCCAGTAGCCACTGAAGGTTTGCTGAGCATAGCTTTTTCAATATATATACATATATTTTTTTTTAACAAGATGCAATTAAGTACTGACAGAAAAAGAAAAAAAAAGGGACAGTAAAGGATAATTAGAAGATTGCCAGGTTGGCCACCCTGACAAGAAAGTATAGGATAGATATTGAAATATAATAGAGGATAGGATAGAGTGAAAAGAAATAATGGGGGGGGGTATTGCAACTTTAAGTGATTGGTTATACTTCACAACAGGACCCCCTGTTACACTCCTCCCACCACAAGAAGGCAACATAATGTTTGTTGTGTTGACTGAAACCCCTCACCCTGTGAAGGGTTGGAACTTCAGCCCACCCACTCCAGAAGTTCCCCCCAGGGACCCTTAAAATAAACAGTATTCAAAACACTACTCAAAATCAGACAATACTGTTTACAAGTCATACTTTTCTTTGTGCCATCTTGGCACCTTGTGATACACATACAATTCCATTATCTATATCTGGAACAGAGTTACTAGCTGGATCAGCACCAAAGCATGATAAAAAAATCAGCGTTCTGATGCTGAGAACCAGCTCTATGTCGTACAGTAAACTTATAAGGTTGTAATGATAAATACCACCTTAAAATACGGGCATTTTTATCTTTCATCAAATTTAGCCAGCATAAGGGATTATGATCTATTATAATCATAAACTGATTTCCCCAAAGATAATATCTCAGGGCTTCTACTGCCCACTTGATGACCAGACATTCTTTCTCCACTGTAGAATATCTTCTCTCTCTTTCACGTAATTTCCTGCTGAGGTATAAGATGGGGTGTTCCTTTCCCTGGCTATGCTGGGTCAATACTGCCCCTATGCCTGTGTCAGAGGCATCCGTCTGTAATTCAAATGGTTTAGTGAAATCAGGGCTACATAACACCGGAGCTGAGCATAGGATGGCCTTGATTTTGTTAAATGCCTCATCACAGGCGGGACTCCACTTTACTTTATTGGGAAAATGGTTTTTGGTCAGATCTGTGATAGGAGTAGCAATGGAGGAAAAATCCGGGATGAAGCGTCTATAATAATTTGCCAGACCAAGGAAAGACCTGACATGGCGCTTTGTCATGGGTAGGGGACTGTTAGCCACAGCTTCAATTTTACCTACTTCTGGCTTAATCCTCCCATGTCCAATAATGAACCCCAGATTGCGTGTTTCTGTCTTAGCTATAGCACATTTGGATGGGTTAATGGTCATCCCAGCATCCTGGATGCTTTGTATCACAGCACTAAGCTGTAATAGATGAGTCTCCCAGTCAGGGCTATAGATGACCACATCATCCAAATAAGCAGCACTATAGCCCTTGTGAGGTCTCAAGACATGATCCATGTACCGTTGAAAGGTAGCCGGGGCTCCATGTAGGCCGAATGGCATCGTAGTGAACTGATATAGACCAAGATGGGTACAGAAGGCAGTTAATTCTTGGGTTTTTGGGGCCAATGGAATCTGCCAATACCCTTTTGTTAAATCTAAGGTGCTTATGTATCTTGCAGACCCAATCTGATCTAGGAGATCATCGATGCGTGGCATCGGATACCCATCAAACTCAGATACTTCATTAATTTTCCTAAAATCTAAGCATAACCTGATGCCCCCTTCCTTTTTATGCACGACCACTAATGGAGAGGACCAAGGACTGTGTGAAGGAACTATCACTCCTGCTTGTTCCATTTGTTTTATCTCAGTCACTACTTCTGGCCTGATCTTTTCTGGTAATCTATATGGCTTCTGATGAATTGGTTTGGTTTGGGTAATTCTGATCTCATGGACTACGCCTTTGGCTCTCCCTGGATTCTTTGTGAATGTACATGCGAAATACTCCAAGAGATGATCAATCTCTAATCTCTGTGCAGGGTTTAAGTCAGGATTGATATGCACTTTAGTGTCAGTAACAGATTTATCAATCCTGTCATATACTATATCTAGCTCTGCTCTATCAGGATCGGTCTGGATATACAACACTGGGGTTTCTGTTTTTTCTACCCATTTTCTCAGCAGGTTGGCATGGTAAATTATTTTTACCGGTCTATGCCCTGGCATCTCAATGGCATAGTTTACCTTGCCTACCAGGTGTAAGATCACATATGGTCCTTGCCAATGCATGAGAAATTTATTTTCAGTGGAGGGTAACAATAGCAACACTTTTTCCCCAGGTTCAAATGCTTTGTGCTTTCAGCCCATATCATAATGTTCTTTCTGTTTGAGTTGTTTCTGGTCAACATTTTGATGGGCTATAGTCACATATTTCACTAGCCTTTTCCTCAATGCAGTCATGTATTCAAGTATATTTTTGCATGCTACATTAGACCCCTGTTCCCAATGCTCCTTTACCACATCTAAGGGACCCCTAGGGTTACGCCCATATAACATGGTAAAGGGGGATAACCCTGTAGTAGCCTGAGGCACCTCTCTATAGGCAAACAGCAAATAGGGCAAAAACTTATCCCAGTCCCGGCCTTCCTCCTGCACATACTTCTGAAGCATACATTTCATTGTCTTGTTAAATCTTTCCACTAACCCATCAGTTTGGGGATGGTATGGGGATGTTCTAACAGCAGATACCCTAGCAATTTGTATAGTTCTTGCAGCATGATGGAGGAAAAATTACTACCACGGTCTGTCAGGATAACCTTGGGTATTCCCATCCTGCTGAAGACTTTTGCCAGTTCTTCTGCAATACTAGGGCAGTAACCAGCTCCTCATTGGTATTGCTTCTGGTACCTGGTTGTGTAGTCACAAATGACTAAAATATACTGATTCCCTTAGAACTTTTAATATGGTCCCACCACATCCATTGCCACCTGTCAAATGGAGTAGTTACATATGGTATAGGTTGTAGGGGCACTGTATCATTCTTCCCTCCCTTGGCAACCAATTGGCACTGGGGACAGGACCTACAATAGGCCGCAACATCCTGGTGGACCCCTGGCCAACTGAATCGAGATAGAATACGTTGTACTGTCCGGTTTCTACCTTCATGACCAGCCATGGGAATATCATGTGCCAAGTGCATTATTTGTTCCCTATATTTACTGGGTACCACTAACTGTTCAAGTTCCTCATTTGTACCAGGCTCTACAACAACTCTATACAGTATATTGTTTTTGATAATAAATTGAGATTGTCCAGGATGTCCAACCTTGTCCACCTGTAAAAATAAATATGTTAAAGATTCATCGCATTTTTGGTCCTGTACAATATCTTGCACTAGAGTCTCTGGATATTGTTGACCTTTAGCCTGATGATTTTCATCATTCCAAGTCTTTTTTTTCTTCCTAATCTTCTTGGACTTTTGACCTTAATGACAGTCTCAAAATAACCATTATCAAAAGGAAAGACTCCTGTAAGTCTTGTGTTTTGGCCTGGGACCTAGTAACTACATTAACAGTTCCTGTAGAAGTCTTCTGCTGCTGCATTAAAAGGTCAAATGAGGAAAGTCTTGCTCAACAATGACAGGTACTGGGAGTCGTGGAACAAGGCCTACCAACATGTCATGGCTCTCTTGATTTACAGTTATATTAAGACATGCTGTAGGGTATCGGTGTATGTCTCCATGTACACACCGCACAGTAGTACTTGAATCACTTGGGGCATATTCAGTGCTAGATCAGCCCTGATCAAAGTTTGTATACTGCCTGAGTCCAGCAAACCCAAAGTCTGTTGTTCCCAATACCCACAGAGGTCACATACCCAAAATTTGCTAGGGCAAGATGTAGCAATCAGATCTTTTATTTGGGCAGTTCTTATAATATGCCCTTTTCCAAGACAACCATGGCATATTATTTCTGCATATGGAACTCTCCCACCTCTCTCCCTTCGATAGAACTGTCTCTGGTTAGTAGAAGCATTAAAAGGTGGTCTTACCAGTGCATTAGATGGTCCTGAATTGCCCTGGTTACCTCTGGCTCGGGTGCTTCTTGCTGCTAGGTAATCTTCTGCCAACTTTATGGTGTCTTCGGCTGTCTCGGGTTTATGTTCTTTTACCCATAATTGCACTTCCACAGGTAATATCTGGATGAATTGTTCAATTATTATCAGTTCCATGATTTGGTCTACAGTTTTGGTGGTGGGTTGTAGCCATTTTCCACAATAGTCCTTCAAACGGGCATAGGTTTCTCTTGGGGTATCCAAGCTTGCCATTTTCTGAGACCGAAATCATTGCCTGTATGTCTCCGTGCTGATATTATATCTGCAAAGAATTTCTCCTTTAACTCTGTCATAATTTGAGCTATCAGCTCCACTTAGTTGGCTGTAGACTAGTTGTGCCCATCCCGAGAGGTATGGGACCAAACGAATCACCAGTTGGTCTCTGGGCCAGTTACAGATTTGGGCCATCCTCTTGAAAGTTGTCAAATAGGCCTCAATATCATCCACCTCTGTCAACTTAGTTAATTTAATGTCTCTAGGAACAGATCTCTCCATCTGCCCCTGGGTCATGTCCTGGATAGCTTTAAGGTTGCCGTCCATTTTTTGTCTTGTCTCCGTCTCTCTTTGGCCTGTATCCTCCGGTCTTCATCCCTCTGTCTCTGGTCTTCTTCTCTGGCGCTCCATCTCAGTTGGCATAAACAAAGCCATTTCAGTAGTTCCTTGGATCCTCCGGTGCTGGGGGTCATCTGGCTTTCCTCCTTCTTTGGATTACCAGCCACAGCTGTGGCTCCTTCTTCCATCTTTCTTTGTCTGGTCAGCAGGTCGATCCCCTGACAACAACTGACACCAGTCTTCAATCTGACAGACCTGGTCAGATGTAATGCATCCAACTCCACTTGTTCTGGTTGTTGCATCTGCTAGGGTATTTTCAGTGCAACCCCCCTCTGGGGTACCTTCTGACACCCCAGAGGTTGGAATCCCACTGACACCAGTTGTGGTAGTGTGGGTCCCAATAAACAGATCATACAACCAGATAGGATGCATAAAAAATGCATATGTCTGCATTTATCATTTTATTCAAGAAGAAGAAGAAAAAAATAAAATAAATAAAAATACTAAATTTAATATATACAGAAAGGAAAAATAAATGGTGTTAATCCGTCACACCTCTTCAAACATCAGGAGATAATTCTTGCAAAAAAAATTACTCTACAGAATTCCTGAGTTCTTTCCCTTCTTTCAAACAATGTGGAAATTTTGCACAATTTCTTCTTAGAACCTTCTCTCTCCTTGGCCAGAACCTTACTGACCACCTATCTCTTTTGTTTCTCCTAGAGGAACCTTTTATAATGCCACAGGGTGACCTCATCAATCATGTGATACCTTAATTAAGATGAACAATGGCATTTTAAAGCTTATATATATATATATATTAAATCAACTAGTATCATTCTAGCACTTCGAAGGTTTACCCAAAAAAACATGTATTTCCTCACAAGGTCCTAAAACAAAAATATAGACTTAATTATAGGACTATGATGTCATAGCATTAGCTTAGCCTCCCCTTCTGACATCACTCTCCTTGAGACCATATGCTGCCATTTCATGAGTTGCCTGCCCATAGAAGGACCCCTGCAACCAACATGGGCACTCAGGTAACAGTTTATTTTAGTACAATACCTTTTTTGCTCCAGTTTCTTAGTTTTACAGCCACTGCTTCTAACTTACTAGCTGAAGTTGCAGCAGATACCTGTTTCACAACTCAGCCCTCTGCTGTTTAGAGGCTCTTTTGTTTACAAATGAAACAGCTCCTTCTTGACATTTGTTTTGGGACACTGAGCTTGTTGGACTGCTTCTCCCAGTAGCCACTGAAGGTTTGCTGAGTATAGCTTTTCAATATATATACATATATTTTTTTTAACAAGATGCAATTAAGTACTGAGAGAAAAAGAAAAAAGGGACAGTAAAGGATAGATAGAAGATTGCCAGGTTGGCCACCCTAACAAGAAAGTATAGGATAGATATTGAAATATAATAGAGGATAGGATAGAGTGAAAAGAAATAATGGGGGGGGGTTATTGCATCTTTAATTGATTGGTTATACTTCACAACAGGACCCCCTGTTACATGTGCCTTGGAGTTTTCAGACTTTACATTTACCCCATTCCATAAGGAAATACAATTAAATGGGTATAGTATAAGATAGAGTGAACTTTGGGGCTGAAGAATCAAAGGCACACCTCAATACATGTCTCTGGCTACAGGGTTGGGATGGAGGTGGAATGGCATGAGAATTACTGTTGACAATCCCAGGTCACACCATTGATGCCTGTCAGTCCCTACAGTTCAAGGTGTTATGGTCAGAAACCCTAATGCCCTGGGCATTTCTTGGTATTTACATTCCAAGTTTTCAGCATGGGCTTTTTGTGGCCCCCATCGCATGAACAGTGACACAATAAGTTCATTAGCTGAAAGGAGATTTTGCACAGTGACTGTTCCATTTGGCACCACAGGTGCAAAAACGCATTTTGAACATGATGTAAAAAATGACAGCTGAACATTTCTTGCTTCAATAACTTCTCAGCACATCTGTTGCATGACCTGCTTATTGACATTTTATATCTGCTATGCAATGTACTGCTGCTATGGCTGTATGGCTGAGAGGGACCTGGGGTGGTGGTGGATGTCAAGATGAACAACTCGGAGACTTGTAGGAAAGCAGCAGACAAGGCCAACATGATGCTGGGAAGCATTGCTAGAGGGATCATTCCAGAATGAGGGAAGTGATACTCCCTCTGTATAACTGCTTGGTGAGGCCACACCTCGATTACTGCATGCAGTTTTGGAGGCCACACTTAAAGATGGACATTGAACTCCTGGAGAGAGTCCAGAGGAAGGCAACCAAAATGATGTGGGGCTTGGGGGAAAGGACCTATGGGGAAAGGCTCAAAGAGCTAAATATGTACACATTGCAAGAGAGAAGGAACAGTGGGGACACAATAAATATCTTCAAGTACATGAAGGGGTAAATAGGGGAGGTGCAATCACAGTGCTATGAAGGAGGGGGCAACTAGAGGGCATGGGTGGAAGATGGAAGGGGAGACTCAGGGGAGAAAGGAGGAGGTGACACTTTACTGAGAGGGTGGTAGAACCATGGAATGTGCTGCCTGGGGGGCTGGTGGAGGCAGAGACAGTGGAGGAGTTCAAGAGGGGGTAGGACAGGTAGCGGGGAAAGGTTGTGGAAGCAAAGTCCAATGAAGCATGAATACCCTGGACTGGTAAGGGAGAAGTTCAAGATGGTGAGGGGGCAGTAAGGTCAGCTCCCATGGTGGGGACTGACCAAATACGACACAAAAGCCCACTAGGCCTATTCTGCTGGAATTTTTGTATGTTATTATGTTGGTATGCTTACTACACCAACATCATGAACCATAAAACAGATGACTGCCATAACTTGGGAGGCAGTATAGCACAGTGGTTTAAGGCTCTTTACTGCAAATCTGGAGATCTGGGTTTGAATCCCACAGCCCCCACTTGCCTACTGGGTAACTCTGAGCAAGTCACTTAACTTCTGTGTGCTCCCAGGTTGCCTCTGCAAATAAGCTTTCAGCTTAGTATGCCGATGCTGATTAAATAATTGAAAGACAAAAACCACAACATATTATTTTTCTTGCTTTATTTTGCTACTAAAAGCTTTGACTAATACATCCATCCTTATTTGTAGTTTATGTGTCTGTGACCTAGGCAAAACTACACTTAAAATCTCACACATAAATAAATAAAATACCAGAATAGCATCTATTTTAGTAGTATCTCCTTCCTTTTCAGGTGCCAATGACACCATGTATATATATATTTATATCTTTTAACTTCAAAACACTAAACCTATTCAAATGCAAAAAACACAAGACTTTATTCTCTTCGCACAATAGTGTTAAACTTTAGAACCCAGAATGGCCAAGAAACAATTTAGACTTCACTCTTCCATGCAACTGTCACACCCACTTCTCATGCAAACAACAATCAATTACAGAAACCCTTTCATCTCTGTGTTATGCCTTCTTACATCAGAGAGACATAAATCTTACAGAACTGCTAAAAAAACAAATTTATCAAGACTGGATTTCCGAAATAAAACCAGTCATTTACAGTACCTATGTAAATAATAGTTTACTGACTACAAATGATGCTACAGACATGACATTAACAAAATTTCTGTTTTACATGGAAAACATCCATATAATGAACTTGTCATACAGGATTTGTGAACTTCTGTCTGCATGTATCTGGCAAAGGAAAAGGCACCTGCTTGATCCTTTTTTTTTTCTATTTTATTTTTATGCCCAACTTGCCCATACTGTAAGAGCCAAATATTGACATGCTTAGAGTTAAAAATATCATGATATCTATGTGTGTGTGTGTGTTTGAAGGGGATATGCCTAGATGTAGTTTCATGCACTCCTTATTTACTTCCCCAGGTAGCTCTAATAGTCAGTCGTTCCAACATGATAGCTCCACCTCATGCCCCTCCCATGAAAATGAAAGCATACTGCATGCAACAGACCTTAGGAACATCACATTTGTTAATGTCAGCTCTGATCTGTTTAGTCTTACTTTTTTTCTGGCTCAGTTTATAATATCACTATAAGAAAGTAGAAAAAAAAAACACCCAGCCTTTTGCTTCTACATGTAGTTGTTAATTTTAGCTGGTATATTTTAATGTGTGCAAGACAACTCCACCTAAAACTTCCCTAACACAGACAAATTGCATCAGTGCTCACTGATGTGTTAACATCATGTTCCTAGTGTCCCTGATAAAATAAAATAAAAAATACAGTTAAGATTTATTTTTATGTCAAGTCTGATCAGAATAGCTTTTAAAATCACCAGTTGTTCTCATACTCAATGTTTTTGTCTCTCCTTTTACTGATAGTACAAAATGAGCCATAGCTATTTCTTAAAACAATACATGAAAGAAAACCCTATGATATATATCACTGTTTTGCAAAATGTATCCATTACAATGTTTTCTTATCTGCAAGACAGCATAAATTTATCCTAACAAATCTGTCATACTGCCACATTCAAAACACTATCCCCTTCCTACTTGCCACATTTAAACTCAATTATAATTAAAAAAAAAATTCTAGGCACTTAACCATTATTCATTCCCCAGTCCCATTTACAACACTACTCCACTTACATATAATACATACTTCTTAAACTTAAAAGACAAAATACACTTTATCATCAAAGGACTGTCTTTACCAAGTACTGTGCCCATGATTAAAATAATTTAAATCAGAGTTTAATAAAAGGCAAAATAGATCACTGTTTTTATCAGTCTTCCAATTATCTGACAGGCAGGAGGAATGCACTTCAATTTTAAATTTTTAGCAACAGCTGAAATGTGTTCAAACCCACAGGACTACTTAAGAAATCAGAAAGACAGACACATTTTATACCAAAAATATGTTTTTTAGATTTGATGGACATCTGAAAATGAAAGCATATGGCATGCAACAGACCTTAGAAACATCACAGTCAACTCTGATCTGTTCAGTCTTACTTTTTTCCTGGCTCAGTTTATAATATCAGTGAAATGAAAGTATGAAAAAAACACCCAGGCCCAGATATTCAAACTGTGCCAGGTTGTGGCACAAGCCTGGTCGCAGCTCAACTTGGCTGCGCAGGGGTGTGACCTGGGTGATATTCAATGGAGCTGTGCTATGGCTCAGCAGCTTTGAATATCGCACCTTGGCCACCCCCACTGTGCATGACACAGTGGTACTGCACCAGCTAAGTGGCCAGGGTGGGCATGGAGATGCTTATAAGTGCCATTGCATTCATCTACAGCACCCGCGATATTCAAAAGGAGACATGCAAATGGGGCCATAATTTATGCAAGGTGCACATGGGGCCATTTGCATGTCATTATGGCCCCATTTGCATGCAGGTACACTGATTCCTGATGACTTGCGCCTGGTGTCCTGCCAGGCAACAGCCGTCGGGGACCAACGCCTTCCTGCGGCCTGATCATGGGCATCTGTAAAGATAATAAAATGTCCTATAACCCTGGTGGTCCAAAGGACTGCTATGTGCCCAATCGCGGGCATCTGTTTTACTAGAGAGAACCTCCCTGTCCTATATCCCTGGTGGTCCAGTGGACCACACTCTGCCCAATCACAGACATCTGTTTTAATAAAGAGAACCCCCGGACAATATCCCTGGTGGTCCAGTGGACCGCACTCTGCCCAATCACAGGCATCAGTATAACAGAAAATGTCCTATTACCCATGTGATCTAGGGTACCCCCTCCCCACCCGTCCACTGAGCCACCTGCCCCGCTCCCCCTGGTGAGCTGGTGGGTGGCAGCACCCCCACCCGCCTGCCACCCCACTGACTGACACATCAGTAGGGCTGCACACACATTGGTTCACAGCATTAGCCAATGGGCATGCAGTCCATACCGTACTACATATTGTGCAGCCCTACCAAGGTGTCAGTCAGCAGGCGGTGGGGCGGCAGGTGGGTGGGGTGCTGCCACCTGCCAGCTGACTGGGGAGAGTGGGGCTGTGGAGCTCAGTGGGGGGTGGGGAGGGGGGTACCCTAGACCTCCAGGGTAATAGGACATTTTCTGTTGTACTGATGCCTGCGATCGGGCAGAGTGCGGTCCACTGGACCACCAGGGATATTGGCCAGGGGAATGCTCTTTATTAAAACAGATGCCCATGATCAGGCACATAGCAGTCCACTGGACCACCAGGGATATAGGACAGGGGGGTTCTCTTTATTAAAATGAATACTTGCGATCGGGCACCTCTATGAGGTTCTTTGTCTTTAAAATATTTTTTTTATTTTAATGGGTTCACCACAACATAACCCAGACAGACCGTCTTAGGGTAGCTGGTTCATTTCACTGGGGTGTCAAACAGATGAGGCATACTGATGAGTCCTGGTTGGATGAAACACGTGTCTATGTCATCTGTTAGCACCCTTTGCAAACTGTGTGAGAGGCCTTTCGGCACCATGCAATTCTGCTTAAAGTTGAACCAGCATAACATTCTGTGGTGATTTGCATATGCAGCACATGATGCTTTGCATTATGTGGGCATGTGTGATTTTGTATTTTCTTGAAACTTGGCTTCCCAGCCAAATGCCCTTTGGGGTAACCGTTGCCCTTGCCTCAGTGTTTGTGCACAGAGGTTCTTTGTCTTTATATATATGCTATATATATATATATATTGACAAAAATCCATTTAATGCAACAGTTAGGGTTGTTCCACAGCTACAAAAGTGAGGAAATCCCCCACCCCCCACCACACATACATGCAAGCAGGGGAAGGACCAAGGCAACACAACCAATCACACAGATCCAGCAGGAGGTGTATACCTGTGTTACTGTAGGAAGTGGAGAAATCCAATTTCAAATATCACACATTATTTACAAAGTTGTTCTTTGAGGTTAGTTCACATAAAGGTGACCCAAGCTGGCAGTAGCAAAAATGGTGTACCTCGCTTTGTTTTCAACATATGGGTGGCGAAAGGCATCATGGGCACTACAATGTTAGTCTATGGCAAATTGCTCAATTTTGGAACAGTGTAACTTTGTAATCCTGAAGTTTTTTTAGTACAATAGCAGGAAAAAGCACATCTGTGGTACCTGGTCTTGCCACCTTGCAAATTTCAGCCCAAAGAACCCAACCTTTTGCTTGCAGGATGATGGCAAAGATGTGCAGTCATTAGGAACATACTGTCACAAAATACTTTTGCAAACATGAAAGTGTTATAGCACCACACTTTCGCATTTGTGACAGTGATTTTCGAAAGTATTTCAGATATTGTGCAAAATCTTGTTTTGGATCTTGTGAACCCCAAAATACCATATGTGTAATCTGTGTTATGTTTTGGTGGCAGCATGTGGCCCAAGATGTCCAGTTGTCTGTAGTGATGTGTATTTAGCAGTGCGTGGAATGTCTGGGATGAGAGTTATCAGTGATCACCCCAAGCCACAGCCTGATGGGAGCATGGGACCTGATGGGACCCCAACGCACACCCTGATGCCTGTTGGTGGGGTTGGGGTGGACATGGGGTGCAAGGGGTGGCAACCCTAACACAGAATTTCCTCGCTTTTGTTGCTTTAATTGGAACAACCCTAACTGATGCATCAAACAGAGTTTTTTGCCATTAATATATGGACTCGCTGCTACACCTGCAAATTTATTTCCAGTGTGACTGAAATTCGGGGGCCTACAGATGTTTTTCACATCACCAAGGAGTTCTCATGCACATCCACTAGTATAGTGTATTGTATTCTTTGCAGGAAGTGTACAGCTATTTACATTGGAGAAACTGGTAGGCGTCTTGCTGACCGTTTCAGGGAACATTACAGAGCAGTCAGGAATAGTGAAACTGCTAAACCCATTGTATCCCACTTTATCTCCAGGGACCACAATGTCAACAACCTTCCTGTTTGTGTCCTTCAGCAGGGCTTCTGGGATCCTGACCATAGAAAAAACATGGAAGCCAAACTGATCATCCGCCTTGGCTCCCAGCAGCCCTCTGGTTTAAATGATAGATTTATTTTTCACTCACATCTTTCAGCCATTCCTTTTTTCCCCTAAAGTCTATTTGTTTTTGTACTCATTTAATTTATTTTTCATTTTCAACATAAGTCTCCAGCTCTGTCTCCTTCCCACACATTTGTCACATTTCAGCCTTCTTACTAGGCCCTGTTAATTAGTCCCCACCTGGGAACTTCCCTAGCTCTTTCACTCCTATTATGCTTTATCGTTCCCATCATCACCTTTTTGTTTCACAGATTCTCTCTTAATTTTTCCATTTATCACTTCTTCTTCCTGAGCCTCAGCTTTCTTCTTTCCACACACACACACATATATATATATATATATATATATATATATATATATATATATATATATATATCATTTTACCTCTCCTCTACACTAACTTTGTTATTTTTCTTTTAGATATTTCCTGAAGAAGACCTAGGGTCAAAACGCAGATTTTTAACTCTATTTTAAATTTTCAGCATGCATTTAATATAACCATTTTGTTTTGCTATATATATATATATATGGAATACGATAAACAAATATTGTTAATCCCAAAAGCTGGACTTTATGTTTTTAGTGTATAAATGTTTAAGAAAAATCTCTGACTCTTTCAACTTAAATCAGAATGCTATGTCTATTGTTTTCCTTGGGAGCTGTAGTTTCAGACGCTCCTTAATTTCTCTTTCCTGCTGAGGCCCCAGGTGGCTCTGATAATCATTTTTTCCAAGGGTTTTTAAGTCAATTTGAAGGCATTAAGTAACTTCTGTTCTCCAAGTCCTTAATAACATGCAGGGACTCCACAACTCGATCACTCCACAAACTTGTTCTGTTACTTGGCCCAGGTCCCAAACCAACGTGCTTTGTTCCAACATGATAGATCCACCTCATGCCCCTCCCACATGAATAAAAAAAGATGGGGTGGATCTTTAGGAGCTTATATATGTGTGTGTGTGTTTTTGTGGGGGGAGGGAATATGCCTAGATGCAGTTTCAGGCACTCCTTAATTACTTCCACAGGCAGCTCTGATAGTCACTTTTTACAACATAATAGATCCACCTCATGCCCCTCCCACATGAATCAAAAAAGGTGGGAGTGGATCTTTAGGAGCTTCTTGGATGGAGGTGGGGGTGGATCTTACTCCCCCCAAAAAACTTGCTGCCTCCCACTACTCTTGTTATAGTTCTTGTACTGTCCATTTAAGAAAGAAAATAGTATCCTACAACCATTGACTAACATGAAAGCATATTTATTTGAGGGCAGAAAGTATTTCCTGGAGGAGGGTAAGCTGGAAGAGACTATTTACACCTTCAGTCAGTTCCACAGACAGAAAACATGACATCACTCCTTTTGTACACACAAAACATCTGCAGGCTCCACCTACTGCAGCCGTAAAAAAGTGAAAACTCTAAAATGGCTTCATGTCTTTGCAGAGCAACCAATAAAAGTTAAAACAAACGAAATAATTTTATGAATATAGTACCAAGTTAAAAGAGTATTTAGCAGTCTATGGTAGTGTCTTTTTCATAATAAAGAGTTAAATGATGAATATCTACTTAAATGCTGAACATCTAATAGTTTTTCTTTGATTTTAAAAAGATGGCAAAATATTTGGATTTTTTAGCCATGTAAAGATCATTGAAGTACCATAATTCCCCTTGAGAAAGTCCTTTTAACAGTGTGAAATGTTAGGGTCCACTAAAAATAAAAGGAAGAAACTTAAATTAAGCAACTGAAATTATTCTTATTGAAGAAGTGCAGCAAACTACCCTTACCTAACTTTGTACTTTGAAAATGCTGAGTAACCTTTCTGGGGCAAGAAAGGCAGATGGAAACATTGCCACTATCCATTGTAACAATTTATTGCATTGTACACAACTCACAGAACATTGCGTTTGAAGGAAATGAAGTCTCAGTTAATTACAAAATATTATTTAAGGAGAAATCAAGGTTCAATCCAGTTCTGAACAATAATTATATTAATGTTTGAAAGAATTGTCAGTAAACAAGTGAATGATTTATAAGGTACTGACCAAAGCCCAAGTTATCACAATATTCCCCCTCAGAGCAGGCAGCATTGAGAGCATTAAGTAACTCTAATGAGATTGTAATCAAACCCATTGATAAAGGAGGAAATATTGTGATAGTGGACATAACAATGTATAAAAATAGCATTAGAACTGCTGCTTGTTAACAGATATAGAGAATTATCAGCTAACCTGACAGAAATGTACAAGAAAGAACTGTTTCAGCTTTTGAAATAGAGTTTACCAAACAAACATATTTCTTATAATGACTACAAATATCTATGGAAACCCCATCATATAACAGCTTGTTTTTGTATTTTGACACAGGTTCACAAGAACGTAGTATGACAACCTGGTCATCCGATTGTGTTGGGGTTGGGGTCCCTGATGGAAAACCTGTCAGAGTTTGTTGATTCCTTCTTACAGCCAATCATGTATTGAGAGCTTGGGATCACACCTCAAGGACACATCAGTTGTAATATGAAAGTTTGAAACTTTTGAGTTGGAAAAAGATCTAATATGGCTCAACACTGATATCAGAGGCTTTATGCACCTCCATCAGGCGTATACAGTAGATGGCATCAATGCTTGTAAATGGATAGTTTCTAGAAAGACACCAAAATAAAGACCAATCATCAACAGGGTTTATTGTACTGGTACTCTAATTTATACTGACCCACAACAGTTTTGAATTTGAGGGGGTTCATTATTTACAAACATGCGGTAAAGCCATGGGGCGGCGATGACCCCTGCACTTGCAAACCTCTTCTTAGGACTGTGGGAGGAGGATATGATACTTAATCAAACAGTGAACATGTTTTTTTTTTTCAGAAACAGTGAGTGCTCACACAGATTTACTGAAGATATACTGTGTGTTTGGAAGGGTGGCAGTGAAGAGATCAAGGAATCTATGAGATGGTTAAATAACAATGACCTTAATCTTAGTGTCATACACAAAGCCAGTAGTACATCTTTACATTTTCTTGACATAACACTTAAATCAGACATATACAACAGAATTCAAGCAAAGGGGTACAGGAAGAGCATTGCCACAAAGACCAGATCCAAAAACACTGAAAGACTCCATTCCATACAGACAGCATCTCTTTATTAGGAGGAACTGTTCAGACAGAGAATGTTTTGAGACCCAGTCAAGGGAGTTGACCCAGAGATTCTTGGAAAGAGGGTACAGTAATTACATCCTAAGGAGTGCTAAAGAAAGAGCAAGTAATCTGGACAGAAGCAAGCATCTGCAACCTAAGAAAATTGGTAAAAGAAAATAGGGGCACATCACATTTCTGACAATATAATGACTGGTCAGGAAGAATAGGCAACATCATGTAGAATAACTGGCCCATCTTTTTGAATATAATGTGGCTCCAACACACTGATTATCACCTCAAGCTCCATCTGGTGAATGTATATATTTATTTGTTTGTAACATACTTCCCCAGGTAAGAAAAGTGAGTCCAGTAGGGCTTTTTTCTAGTTGTGACCTGGGGCAGTGGGGAAGGTAGAGAATTAGGAAATACAGTGCAACAAATCCAGTAGCAAAGATGAACAGGTTGATGTATTCACAAAGTCATCCAATGTACAGGAACAAATATATACAAAGGCATCAATTTACAGAGCGTATACAAATCCATGCCATGCAATCTCCACACTTAGCTAAAACAGAAAGTGGGTAAGTCTTTCTGCAGTTTCTTAATTCAGACACTCACTGGTCTTCGCTCCAGTGTCATGCTACACTTACAGTTTTCAGTCTGGGTGTTTAGCGTAATGGAGCTACTTCTTTGAAGCCTCTGTTATTTGAAAATACAATCCAGAAATTGATCCATCTTTCTGGAAGATAATGTGATTATGGAAGCTGTGGGAAAAGAACCTCAGATCACATTTAGCAAGGCACTCGTCACCAACACAGCTAAAGTGATCCATAGTCATTTTGAAACCCAGAACAACAGTAACAATACTGTTAGTAATTGGCTACACAGTGAGACCAGTGATTTTTTTTTAAATATCACAACTGTAATGTCTGTAAACTGTCACACCAATAAAAAGAGTTGCTGCACCTGACCAGTGGCAGAAAGGTGGAAGTGCAACTATTTATTATATGTAATACAACTTTGGTAATTTACATGTTGTGGTGTACATATAATATGATATATGTTGACCGCACTATACGCAATCTCAAAAAGAGAATACAAGAACATGTCAGATCCACTATTGCAAATGAGCCAGACACCCCAGCTTGAATTTATTTTAAAAAAAAATTACCCTTCCAATCTGAGATAAAAGAGCTGATGGGATTTGAGTGGGTCGTGCCACTAAAGGGGGGGATTCAGAAAAAGAGCAGATGGATTTTTCATTTGAATTGCATTTATCCTCATGGGCTAAATGAGAACTGGTATCAACAACCCTTTTATGATTGGAAATATATTTTTACTGTCATGTTCAAAGGAAAGTAAAGCAAACACATGCTTTAAAACTTACCTCCTCCCCCAGACTAGGGAACTGTTTAAGTATAGCAGTGGAACAGAAACATAATAACAGAGAAGTTGTTGGCAGATAAGGGCTGCATGGCCCATCCCAGCCATTCTTTTCTGTTGCACTGCTTGCACTGTAGACCCCTCTAGGTCTATGGCACTTTGTCTGCCACCCCCTTATCTATCCCTTATGACTTCTTGTGCTTATCCCAGGCTTTTTTGAATCCCACCACTGTTTTTGCCCCCACAACCTCCACTGGAAGACCATTCCAGGCATCCATCACCCTTTCTATTTCTTTATACCTCTCCTAAATATATGCACCTCAAGCTTCAACTCATTGTCCCTTGTTCTGGAACACCCTTTGCTTTGAAAATTACCTTTCACTTGTACTTTATTCACCCCCATGAGGTATTTAAAGGTCTCAAACATATTCCCCTTCTCCCTGCCCTCCTGCAGGGTGTACATGTGTAATTCTTTTAGCCTTTCCTAATAACATATTTGATGTTTGGAGTGGAGGTAACCTCTGCCAGCTGCAGCTGGTGCAAATTGCTGCAGCCAGGTTGCTGATGGGCCTTTAGAAGTACGATCATAAAACCCCAGTTTTGTATGAACTGCGCTGGCTGCCAGTCAGATGGAGGATTGCCTTTGAGGTGGGCTTGCTCACCTATATGGCTGTATATGGCTCAGGTCCTGGTTACCTGTCTAATCTCCTGACCCCCGTCTGACCAGTGTGCTCACTCCAGTCTTCAACGGAGTGCCTCTTGGTGGTCCCAAGGGTGTGGTTTAAAATCTCCGGGGACCACACCTCTGCAGTAGCGGGACCAGTCTTATGGAATTCCCTGCCAA
The DNA here is from genome assembly GCA_016271365.2 of Neoceratodus forsteri. NCBI lineage: Eukaryota > Metazoa > Chordata > Ceratodontiformes > Ceratodontidae > Neoceratodus > Neoceratodus forsteri. The sequence goes on from CM057449.1 coordinate 1,074,014,402, forward strand.
GAACTTTAAGGGAGACTTCCTCCCTGTAAGTGTTCAAGTGAGGCCTTAAAGCTCATCAGTTTAATCTTGTGTTTGATGTCCACTAGTTTAATTTAAAGTAGAAGAGGTTTTTAGTTGAAATGTGGAAAGTTTTAAGAATTTAATTAATTATGTTATATAATAGACCATTTCCATTTTAAATTGTTTATTATGCATGCTTCCTGTTTTTCACCTCTATGTAAAGCACCCAGAGCCTCAGAGATTGGGTGCTAAAGAAATAAAGTTTGACTTGCCTTGACTTTGGATGGTCCCAACCTGTCTATGTCCTTCCTGAGATGTGGCCTCCAAAACTGGACACAATACTCCAGGTGGGATCTTACTAAAGACCCGTACAGTGGCAACACCACTTCCCTCTTCCTGCTGGTAATGCCTCTACCTAAACATCCCAGCATCCCACTAGGTCTCCCAATTGCTTTGTCACATTGTCTGGCCACCTTCAGGTCATCCAATATGATTACCCCCAGGTCTCTTTCCTGCTAGGTTGCTGCTAGTATCTCTCCTCCAATTTTGTACTATACCACAACTTTCTGTGACCCAAGTGCATTATTTTGCACTTTTTTGCATTAAACCTTAGCTGCTAAACTTTCAACTACTCATCCAGTCATTTCAAGTGGCTTTATTTCCTTTGCACCCCCATGCAGTGTCCAACCTGTTGCAGATCTTGGTGTCATCTGCAAAAAGGCAGACCTTCCCTTCCAGTTCCTCTGCTATGCCACTTATGAAGACATTAAACAGGATTGGCCCCACTATTGACCCCTGCTGTACCCCTCTGGTCACACTACCCTACTCCGAGCAAACTTCATTTACCACCACCTTCTGCCTCCGATCCCCTAACAAGTTTATTACCCAGGATAGCACCTTATTACCCACCCCATGCAAGCCAACTTGTTTACTAACCTTCTATGTGGAACAATGTCAAAAGCTTTGCTGAAGTCCAAGTAGGCCATGTCCACTGCTCCCCCTGATCCCACACCCTGGTTACCCAGACAAAAGATTTGTTTGGCATGACCTCCCCTCCATACAGTCATGCTGTCTTGGGTCCTGCAGTCCATCAGATTACAGGAGCTTGATTCTGAAAGGTTGATGCAGGGCATTCACAAGCCCTGCATCAGACTCTGTGCTGCCCCAAACGCATTGCTGCACTGTGGGCCTGATTCAGAAAGGTTGCACGCATTTGTGACACTTTACTCCCTTTATGGTGGCTTGCAACAAATGTTTGGCACAAACCCCATAAAAAGGTCTGCTAAGTTGGATGAGCAAAAGCTGGTCTAAACTTGCAGTGTGTAGCACACGAGATCAAGAATTCCAGCTGCCAGCCAGGCAATGCCGCAAGCCCCATGCACCATGTGTTTCACGCACTCGGGCTTGCAGAATTCTAACTTTTTTGAGAATCAAGCCCCAGGTGTTTCATGATTCTTTCCTTTAATAGTGTTTCCATCAAGTTCCCTACTACAGATATCAGGCTGACAGGCCTGTAATTTCCCACTTCCTCCTTGCTACCACTTTTGTGAAGTGAGACTACATCCACCTTTCTCCAGTCCTCCAGGATCACACCGGTTTCCAGTGAACTGTTAAACAAGTCTGTTCAGGATGCAGCTAGCCCCTCCCTGGGTTCCTTTGACACTCTTGGATGCACCCATCAGAGCACAAGGCTTTGTCCACCCCAGAGTGCTTTCCTGATCCTCTCTTCAGAAAAGGGACTGGTGTCCATTCCTTCCCCTCAAATCTCTTGGTGCTTATCAGTGGTGCCTCCCTTTCACCCTCAACTATGAATTCAGAGCAGAAATATTCATTGATGATATTGCCTTTCCTTGGTCCTTTTCAGTATAGCCTCCCTGCCTCTTTTATTAGCTATGCAGTACCTCCTTTGGTCTTCCTTTTCTCGCTGATATACCTGAAAAATGTCTTGTCCTGCTTTGATACTGTCTGGGTAATTCTAATTGTAAACACTTTGCCTTTTCTTTTTACAGATTTTTTCTAAAAAGATCCACGTTCTATCTATTCTTATCCTGGTATCTGGAACATGCCACCTACTGATCCACTAGAGGATATGAACTGAGAAGAATGGAACTGGGGTGATCTGGTGGTTGGTGTTGTGCATTTTTGTCTTTCTATCTCTACTTTCAAGCATTTGAGAGAAGCAACAAAACGGTAAGGCTTCTGATGTACTTACATCTTATTGACCTTAAGATTATTTTACTAACTAGGATATTATGGTCCATATATTACTAAATGGGATATTGTGGGTCATAAAATTTTTACATAACATGACTGTACTGTATATGTAACCCTAGTAAGGTCTTCAACACCGTCCCACACAAAAGGCTAATAAACAAGTTGAGTAGACTGGGAGTGGGGCACAGGGTAGTGAACTAGGTTAGAAATTGGCTGAGCGGGAGGACACAAAGAGTGGTAGTGAATGGAACTCAATCCATGGAGAGGGAAGTGGCAAGTGGTGTCCCCCAAGGATCAGTGCTGGGGCCAGCACTCTTTAATGTCTTCATAAGCAACATTGCTAAGGGGCTGGAGAGGAAAGTATGTCTATTTACTGACAACACAAAGATCTGCAATAGAGACAATATACCAGAGGGGGTGGAAAGGATGAGAAGAAACCTATGTAAGCTTGAGGAATGGCCAAGTGTGTGTTAGCTGAAATTTAGTGCAAAAAAATGCAACATTATGCACCTGGGTCACAGGAACCCAGGATAAATGTATTCAGTGGGGGAAGGGGATTGCTGACACCCACCAAGCAGGAAAGGAATTTGAGAGTGATTATTACAGATGACCTAAAGGTGGCCAGACAATGTGAGAAAGTGGTAAGGAAGTCCAGTGGAATGTTGGGGTACATAGGAAGGGGCATCTCCAGCAGAAAAAGGGAAGTGATGATGACATTTTACAGATCACTGGTGAGGCCTCATCTGGAATAATGCATGCAGTTTTGGAGGTGCGTCTCAAAAAAGACATAGACAAGCTAGAGCCAGTCCAAAGGAGAGCTACAAAGATGGTGCAGGGGTTGCATCAGAAGACATATGAGGAGAGGCTAATAGACCTTGACATATATACACTGGAGATGAGAAGGGAGAAGGGGGAATATGATAGAGACTTAAATACCTCAAAGGTTTCTATAGGGTCCAGGGAGGGGGAGCCTCTTTCAGAAAAAGGAATGTTCAAAAACAAGGGGACATGAAATGAGGTTGGATGGAGGTAGACTCCGGGGGATTGTAAGGAAGTACTTTGTAACTGAGAGGGTGGTGGTTACATGGAACAGCCTACCCAAGGAGGTAATAAGGGTGCAAACAGTGAAGGCATTCAAAAATACGTGGGATAGGCATAAAGTAATCCTAGAAACAAAAAGGAAAGGGTAGAAAAGAGGAACTTGGGGGGGTAGGGTAAAGGGGGGTAGATAAAAAGACGGGCCAGGTGGTTCTCATCTACCATCAAATTCTATGTATCTATGCCTCTATGTGACCTTTTCAGTTTTGTCATGATCATTAAAGTGCAGATAATTTCTAGACTAAGTATAATTTGTTTTTCTAATATATTTACTCACAAAGCACATGGTTTACTTTCCAGTAATACCACTCTACTAAGTTGTTTAAAAATGTGTTACATGGCAATGCCAGTTTAAGAACTTTGTGGTATGGCTCTTTTAAATTCATACCATGATTGGACATTCTGAGTCTTCAAGTGGGCCATGTCTCCAGAGAGCTCCTCCCCTGACAAAGACCCTGAAGTCAAAGCACTGGGGCAGTTGGGGCAAGCAATCTGGCTTGTTATTCAAAGCAGGGAATTCATTCACTGTGTTTCATACATGTGTTTATGATGCTGGGTTACCTTGAAAAGTGATTGATTTTGCCATATCTGCAATGTGCACCTGAAAAGTGAGCAAATAATCCCATACTGATTACAGCAACACTTTGTCTCTGGGTTTGTGATTCTGACTCAGTGCTATGTGTTTTATTGTTTTGCACTGGATAAGCATTGAGGCTGGCCACCCTACACTTAAGCACTGCCCCAGCATTTACTGAAGACCACTTCAACTGTGATTTTGATTTTAGTAATCTCCAGATATACTACTCCAATGATTCACCTCTAGAAGAAGTAAATACTGTGGGCTATTGAACCAAAATCTTGACTTCTCTGCACTTCATTTTATTGTATATTTCATGGGTTAACCATACTGTACAATTTGCTTTACATTGTCACACCAATAAGTTTCTTTAGCATTTCTCAATAAGTTACTTATGGGTTGCTGGATCCAGCACAAAGACTTGAAAAACTCTTGCCTATGAGTTACTGTATAACTCAGTTTTGGAGTATGTTATTGAAGAACTGTCAATGCAATTCTGGAGTTGCAAAACCATTTTTATAAAATCTGCTTTTACTCTGGTAACAACAGCCAGGGACTTGCCAGCGCATTACCAGACTTTAAAAACAATGCAGTAGCAACTTTTTGGCAGGATAGAGTAATATGAATTGCACTGTAGATGTCAGCTGCTTCAAAATGTTTTGTACAGTGACTGTTCTTTTAAAACTACAAACCTGGATTCTGTTCTAATATTAGTGGGGAGCAAGTTATTGTACATAGTGCTGGGCCTGGATACAGAAATATGATAAGGAACATGGTTGTAGAAACACGAGCAGCAAGTGAACCACATTCTGGACCCTGATTGTGGTTACTTCTATTGTCTGAAATCCACCCCTACTGGTGTTATGATATGATTGTTGTGCTCTGAATTAAACCCAATGCTAAATGCGTAAAACAAAGTACTGCTGTATTTTATGCTCTGATTATTCAGTTCCTGAAGTAATATGTATACCCTTGAGAAAAGAAGGGAGAGGGGGGACATGATAGAAACTTTTAAGTACCTCAGTGGAATCAACAAAGTCCAAGAGGGTAGCATCTTTCAGAAAAAGAGATGTGCAAGAACAAGGAGACACAATTTAAAGATAGAGGGGGGGTGGTTCAGGGGCAATGTGAGGAAGTATTTTTTCACAGAGAGGGTAGTGGATGCATGGAACAGCCTTCCTGAGGAGGCTGTAAGGTCTGAAACTGTGAGAGAATTCAAGAATGCATGGGACAGGCAATTCTTGTGGGGGGTAGGAAGAAATAGGCTGTTGGTTAACTAGGATCTGTGGCCTATCCTGTAGGTAGGGAAATGGGCAGACTAGGTGGGCCAAGCAGTCCTTATCTGCCATCAAAGTCTATGTTTCTATGTTTACAACATAGGGTGTATGGGGGTCGGGGTAACAAATACAAACATATCTACAACTGGGGGCAGTGAAGAGGCACCAAAGGGTTCTGACTTACAGATTTTATTTTCTTAGCTATAACACTGAGAAGGAAGGTTGTTTGCTTTTTTGCTATAGGACAAAAAATACCAAAGTTGATATTGTAGTCCATGTATTTCTGGCAAAGCCCTAGTTGAGAAAGAAATCTAAACAACAAAAGAATTGATTTCATTTTAACATCTTCCTTTTTTTTTCTCATTCAGCATTTTGGCCCCCTGTTGCTACCATGTGCCTGCTTCAGGCACTTGCCTGGTACTTCAACCCATCCACCACTTTCCCCCCTGTTGTCCTGGCAGGGATCCCCATGCACTGAGATTTGAGGGCACCAGCACCATCGGGCAGTCTGTCCTTAGGTGTGTGATTAGCTTGGAATAAATTATTTTGTTTGCACCTTTATTTGGCAAGTGTGTCAGATTATTTTTGTTTGCCATAATTATTGTGTGACTGATGTACATACAGTATTTTCAGGGTTTTGTCCCATACTTCCCCCCTCCCCTGGTGTCCTGGCATAGGCCTTGTGTCTCCATGCACAGCCCCTCAGACACATGTAGTGACATCCTGCAGTGAAGACAAGCTCCCTCAGCCCACTGCAGGCGGTTTCTTCAGTGCCAGAAACAGGATACCTCCCTCTCCAGGCTGGGAACACTACCAAGAGGTAACACTACCCTAGCCCTTGGGCTGCCCAACCCTGCATCCCGAGATCACGCCTAAACCATGGTTGCTGGCCTAGATATGCAAGTCACTTCAGCTGGGTCATTGGATGTCCCAACAGTCTGCACTTTGGTAGTGAATTTTAAAGAACAGTTTTTTGTTTTTTTTTTGTTAATGAAAGAGAACTTTGCCTCCACACACCCTACAGCAAGTGTTTCAGAGTAAGATGTCTTTGAAAATGAATCTCCTTAGCATTACTCTTAATGAGGATGTTCAGAGGTTAGAATTTAAGAAAGTAGCTAAACAATTTATGTGAGTTGATACCTTTCTTTGGACAAACTGAATTTTCAGTACACAAGCTTTCAGGCCTACTCAGAGTTTTCAAGTGAAGGCAGATTTTACAAAACAAACAACATTTTTTTATATGTGCTGGATAGTGTTACTTTCAATTCTTGCACTGCAGCAATTAAGTACTTGCGGAATCTTGCAAGTAAGACTAGAGTTGTCTAATAAGTGATGGGTGATTCAGGGTGCCCAGAAGCAGTTACTTTTAGAAAAGCAGAAAGAAATTTGCATAACTTGCACTTGAAAAGACATGTTTACCTTATCATTCTTAGTCTTTTCCTGGATTTGTAACAGCCCAGCTCCTGCTACTAAACACTCCCCCATCCCCAACACACAGACACGTGCAAACACACACATCCATTTCTCAGAGAATGCTGTCTGTGTGTATTAGCCTGAGGTACTACAGAAATTAATTATTTTTGTGTACACCGGGCCCTGCAAACATTGAAACAATCCAAAAAAGTCTGGCGTGTCATTTGGGGCATGCATCCAAAGAAAGGAGGTGCAGCTTTAGAAAAGGAAACAGTCTGTACAATTTGTACCTGTACCTTGATTTTGCTCTGCTACAATAGTTTTAAGTTTTTTTTTTTAATTCCAACAGCTGAACTGCTGACAGCCACCTCACCTCTCAAGGATCCAGCTTTGCAGTTCACAACCTTAGGCACATAAACCGATTTACTGCTTCAGAGGATCAGGAAAATAACAATAAGCATGTTTACATTACTACCTCTGAAGCATTGTAATAAGTGGTGCAGAGACGCTGATGCACTAGGGTGCATGTACTGCCTCACAGGGCTAACATAATAGACCATGAGGCCTTATTCTGCCAGCAGTTTTATATGATTTTATGCTGCCTGTTTTGTAAGGGGACTACCCAGCTCACCCCCATCCGCTACATAAGAGAACAAGTTCTGTTACTTTAAAAATGTGTATATGGAAAGGTAAGAGACATGCTAGGACGCCTTCCAAATCAGCACTATACCCACATGAAACCTCATGGGAGCAAGGTCGTGCTGACAATTGCTTTGCTTAGCACTGCTATACCTTTATTTAATTAACATTTATATTCTAATTACCTGTCTCCATTTGTGCACTGCTTTTTGTGTTGTTTGGATCAGCGTTGGCTCATACCCATGCCAGGCTCTCTGCAGCACTGTGACTTCTTTCTCTTAGCTTTGTTTCATAATGGTAACACTCCTTATGTGTACTATTTGTTCATGAAATGACATGATTCTATAATGGTTTATTGTTAGTTGTCAGATGTTTACATTCCCCCACCAAAGCAGGATACTAGCATTTAATGCAAGTCCATCAAGTTCTTTCCTATACTACCTCAGAAGTATCATGTCACTCCTTTTTGTTCCAGGTACTTACATAGCTTGAGCTTATTTTTATTTTATTTAGTTTTTGTTTGAATTACAGTGTTCAATGACTCCATTTGCTATGGAAGCTTGTTCCATGGGTCCACCATTCATTCAGTAAAGTAGTTCTTCCAGATATTTTCCTTGAATCTTGTTCCTTTCTAATGCACTTGTCCTTTCATTCTTGGGCACACTAAAAATGATCTGCTGCGTTTGGTCTGATGACATTGTCTTTTGCTGATATTTGACTACAGTACTACAGTCATGTTACCCCTGAGTCATGGAGTGTACTGTAAGTGAATGTGAAGTGCAAGCACTCCAAATGCCATAATAAACATACCTGGTAATTACGGTGTTTCATCACCCTAATAATCCATATGATAAAGGGAATTACCAGTTATTAAATTACTGTTGTAGTCATACATTTGGCTCTCACACAGTAGCCATAGTGACTCTGTTGTATTTGTTCATACATTTTAATCTGTTTTTTTAACATTATTTTCTAGGGTGTGGTGATTGGACTTTTGTAAATAGTAAGTATGTGCCTTTAAGAATGTTGTATAAGTACTTTCCAACAGAGGGGAATGCACAACTCAAACAAGCATTTGTCAATGCCGAATGTTGTCGCACTGGCATTGGTAGTGCAGTGTGGGAAAACATTTTGGGCAGGATGTGAAAAATGACAGCTATACAGTTCATAAGGAGGTGTAAACAAATGCCAGTGTTATGTGTGTGGCACGTAAATATAGCAAATTTGCAAAATTACAAGGGTGCATGGGAAATGTACAATGCGCGCTTGGAACACAGTCATTTTATGAGCGTTCGGCACCAAATTTTCAAAATATCCATTTTAGCACCTCTGCTCATGTACAGTGTCACTGTTATTTCCTCAAACTGTCCCAAAAAGTGATTTCGCACAGCGACTGCGCTATTCTGCACCAGAAGTGCAAAAACACATTTAGGGCTGGATATATGAAATGACAGCTGTACTATTCATCAAGAGGTGTGGAAAAATGACAATGGTGAAAATCCAGAGTGAAAATATTACAAATGCACTACGCTACGAGCATGCGTGCAATCTGCCAACGCACGCTTGTAACACAGTAATTTTATGGAGTATCGTCACCAAATTTTCAACATAGGCATTTTAGGACCTCTGCTCATGAACTGTGTCACTGTCATTTTCATAATCTGGCCCAACACTGATTTCCAACAGCGACTATGCTATTATGCGCGCCAGAAGTGCAAAACACATTTCGGCAGGATGTGGAAAATGACAGCTATACTGTTCACAAGGAGGTGTACAAAAAGACAATGTTGAAAATCTGGCATGAAAATATTGTGAATTCGCAAAGTTATGAGCCTGCGTAACAACTGCGCAATGCAGACTCGTAAAACAGTCATTTTTTTGATTTCTCCACCAAATTTGCAACATAGGCTTTTTGAGAGGTCACCTCATGAACACTAGCACTGTCATTTAGTTAATCAGTCCTGAAAGGTGATTCCGCGCAGTGACTACGAAATCACCTTTCGAGGCCAATTAACGCATTGACAGTGATAGAATTCATGAAGAGGGGTCCCAAAAACCCCATGTTGAAAATTTGGTGCCAAAATTCAAAAAAATGCCTGAGATATGCAGCAAAGTTGAAAAACCCTATTCATTCCATTATACAGCTTACCGGCATTTCCTCAGTTTGCGGTCAGCTTTGAAGAGTGCAGACGTGCTTCCGGTCCACCTAAGGTCATTGTGCCGGATGCCGGAGGTAAGTATGGGGTGAGGGGGGGTGTGAGGAGGCATGGTGTGAAGTGGGTGGGTGCAGGTTTTGGGAGGGTGCCTGGGAGAGCTCCGAGGGACCATTTCCTTCTTTACCGGGTGAAAAAAATTAAAAGACATCGGGGGACTGTTTTCCTGTTTAACAGGTGCTTTGGCACACTGGGGTGGGCTCCCAGTGTTCCACCTGTGTGTGTGGGTGGGTGAGTGCGTTAGCTGACAGGTGATTGGGCACCCTTATTGGCAAACAAGGAAAAGGGGGGGGAGCTGCAGGAGCCAAGGGGGATTGGGCACCCCCTCAGCTATAGAAATGGAAGGGGGATGACATTATGCCGATGGGCAGTGGGTTCCCCTGTTGGCAACATTCAAGGGGAAGGATGGAGGGATACATGCCAGCAGGGGTTGAGGCACGCCCGGCAAAGAGAAACTGTTGGTGGGGGCACATATGATGCTGAAGGGGATTGTGCACCCCCTCAGCAATCAAAAAAGAGGGGTTGTTACATGATGCTGATGGGGATTAGGCACCCCAGTTGGCACACAATGAAGGAAGGGGGGGGAGTTTGCACGCAATAGCGGCAGTCACTGCTGCCACGTTGCCTTCCCTTAGGGAGAGGCATGCTGTGGTCACGCTGCATGAGAGCTTCGCTGTCATTGCAGCAGACCTTTTGATTGATCTCTTCACCTCATTAGCCAGGCTGGGTGTCAGCCCCTGCTGCCGGCTGATTGGGGAATGCAGGACGCACCTACTGGTGCATGCTCTGCATTCCCCAACATCGACAGTGTCTCCAAAGCTGCACTGTCCTAAGATGTTGGCTGTGCAAGTGTGCCAACATAAAAAGTAGCAGGGAGAAGAGGCACAAAACACTGGGTTTCCAGTAGGCTTCACACTGCTCACAAAGTTGTTTGATGATGCTTGTTTTGGCAGTTAATAAAGTTTCATGAGCAGCTGACCTTTTTTATATGCAACACCATGTTGTTACTGGACTGGAGTGCTGGATCTTTTCCTGGTGACTAAGCTGCTTTAGTTTACAAGCACTTCACCAGGGTGAGCAGCCTTTGTTCCTCTTCTTGGGAGGCAGTATACAGTAGCATAGTAATTAAGAGCACTGAGCTGCAAACCTGGAGAACTGGATCTGAATCCCATGTCTTCCACTTGCATACTGTGTGACCACTATGATCAAGTCATGTAACTTCTCTGTGGCCCCAGGATGCACCTAGAAACAATCCTTGGCTTAGTGTGTCTTTCCTGTCCAAAACTGTAAATAAATAAAATGTTTTAAGGGGCCATTCCACAGGGCTCTGAGCACCACTCAGCAAATCAGACAATCACAGGATGCTTACAGAAAAGTATGGATGAATAACAAAAAGGCATAAACTATGAATTATAGTTAATAAGGACAGTTTTAGTCAGATCCAAATGCTACATGAAATAAACAAGTTCTTATCAAAACTGTAAAAATGTTCCCTGGTGGGGATCTTTTGATGTCTGGCTAAAGACAGTTCCACAACAATGGGGCAGCAATCCCAAAGGCCCAATCCCCCAAAGATTTTAACTGGGAGTGAGGAACTCTAAGAAAACCCACAACAAAAGAATGAAGGGGGTGGACAGGAGTCTATTCAGACAGGAGGTCTTTAAGAAGTCGGGGTCCAAATCATGAAGGGATTTGTGTAAGTAAACAAACATATCTATAAGCTGATATGCCATGAAATATGCCACCAAACTGGTAGCCACTGCACAGCATGCAGAACCAGCATGATATGTTCAGACCATGAGGTCCCAGCAATCAGCTGGACTGTAGCATTCTTCTCTAGCTACAGGTGATGTACCAATCCCACCAATAGCCTCAGGTCACGATCACTGCAGTAGTCCAGTCTTGCTGTGACAAAGGCATGGACCAGTGTCACCAAGTCAGTTGGCTCAAGATAAGATTTAGTCTGGGTTACACTATGCTGATGATAAAAGTCATTGCGGACCACTGCCAACAACTGATGTCTCAGTGTCATCCTGCAGTCCACAATGATACAGAGAATTCTCACCCAATCCGCAACTTGTATAGTAGATGTAACTGAGAAAGCCCTATCCCCTGGTTACTTAAGACAGGAGAGAGGGAACAAGAGTTGGCCCTTCTCTAATGTGTTAGTTCTCCTAGGGCTTGGGGGGGGGGAATGAGATGTTCATAGAAGTAAGGGGTTCCCAGCTCATTCAGAGCTTTTATTTTCAACACAAAAGCCTTAATATCAATTCACCACCTAAATGGAAGTTAGCCTTGAAAGCACAGTGAAGGCATAGGACTTGATTTTAAAAGTGCCCTGAGAACATCACAAGTTGCAGTGATCTAGGGCTGCAGCAGACTCTGGGTGCATCAGGGACCCTGTGCCCAGTTTTATAAAACTTGGGGTCCCTGTGCCAAAGGCCCAGGAGTTGACACATCTGCAGGCCTGTACCAAACATGTGGCGCACTTGCAAGGTTGGATGCAGGGATCCACCTTCCCCTCCGCCTGGCACAACACTAGAGGATCCACAAAGGTGAGGTGTGAATATACCTGCCAGGGATGGCCAGGAACAGAAGGAACACAGTGGGTGCCCTAGGGGGCATTGGGATCACAGCGGCAATGTCAGGAAGTGAGGTGGCATACTGTGGGGAAGCCATGTGCAGTGGCAGACGGCTATCACCCCAGGTAGAGGGGAGTTGGCAGGGCTTACCATGACCTGTCCTGGCTCCCACTGTGCACAACCCTGATACCTGCTCCATATGTGCCAAAATCCCCAACTCTGTAGGCGGGAGGCAGCTTGCCACCATGTGGGAGTTGAGTACCTGGGGACTGTTGCAGTGCCTGGAGAACATTCCCCTCCACCAATGGCAGCCCTCAACCTGCAGTCACTGCTTTCTGCCTACAGGTTTGGGGATTGTGAAGCCTATAGGGAAGGTGCATGGCTGTACCCATGTGTGGCCAGGTCACAGTCTGTCCCTACCAAACCCCACTACCCAGGCTGATTGGCTGTCTCCCTTTGCACATGAAACCCCTACCAGGCGCCACCTCACCATCCTGACACTGCTGCTATGTCCCCAATGCCCCCAGGGCACCTCCCATGCTCCTTCTGCCCCCAGCCCCCTACTTGTTGGTCCCCCAATCACGGCAGTGTCTGGCAGTGGCACACGGCCTTTAGATCACCTCCTGGCTGGTCTAACATGAGCTCCCTGTTGTTTCCATGGCAGGGCTTCCACAATTCCAAAACAGGGGATGGCATAGCCCCACTGTGGAGCAAGACCCATTATGACCTGGCATAAGGGTACTTCTGCGTGAAGGTGATGCAGGCCAGCTAAGGCACAAGGCATCCCGATTTTGTTGCAGCCTGCACTGGAAAATCAGGATTGCTGCAAATGTTGAAGCAAGGGGCCACTTGCATCATACCCATTTGGCACAGGTACCTTATGTCAAACATTTCCTTTGTAAAACTGGGCCCATAATAGGATCTGGCTTCTGAGCAGAGGTCAGAAACCTTGCTGCTACACTCTGGACCAACTGCAGGCAACATAATCGATCACAAGACAAGCCCCTGAGGAACACAACAGTGTAGGCTTACACGTCATCCTCAGATCAGCAGAAACAAGTAAGGGATTCAGTCGGGGTTTAGACAGGAATTTCAGACTTGTACTTTCAATAGTTGATGAAACTGTTGCCCCACTCTATAAACACAAACCTAAAGATGTGCTGCTCCACTGCACAAACATTGCTGTACCCCCATCTCAGTCAACAATATGTAGTAAGCCAATGATCCTATTAGATTCACATTTTATTTTATCTAACACACACAAACTACCACTAGTCACTTCACTACCAGTGTAGCATTGCTTGTAAAGTGCTTTGGGATACTGTGTATGAAAAGCACTATATAAATACTGATTTTGATTCTTCTTCTTCTACCAATCAGACAGAAGTTGCCTGGCTTTTAATTACAATGTTTGGGATACACTGTAATAAGCCTGAGTACCACATCAAGGTAATAAGCCTTACAGAGGTCCATTCATGCCAGCAGTTATATACTGTATACACACTCGATGGGTCACTCATACAATCATCACCTCTACGTTTAGCACCCACACATCTTCCAAATATCATCCATAAACTCACACTGAAGCATTCAAGGAAGGGAGAATCATTTCCTCATGTACATCAGGCTCTGTGTTTGTTGTCCTGGCCTGAGCTCATACTGCCCCTGGATTTTCCAGATTTTACTGTACTCAGCAAAATACAGTAAGTATGCCTCCCGACACCTATGGATACAGTCTGGAGATGTTTCTGAGGTGGTAGAAGCAGCAGTTGGAAGCTGCTGACACTTGGGATTCAAGTGATAGAGAACCATCAAGGACTCCTGCTATGATGTTTAATTCTCTGACAACATCAAGTGGAATCTCTTACCATGGAGAGCAAAGCGAGGCACCTTCTCATAGCTAATACCCACATCTCCAAGCCTACTAAAATTAATTTTATGTTTCCCAGACTAAGGACCAGCCAATTTGGAGGTCATACAAAATCTGAACTCCTCCAGGCACTGCTCTAATCTCTGCACAGAAAGACCCTGATCTGGATCAAAAGACAGATACAGCTGGGTGTCACCTGCATAGCAATGAAACCCTGTGTTTTACTGTCATATGATCTCTCCTAATGGAAACAAATACACTGTAAACAATGTGAGAGAGAGAACAGACCCCCTTAGGCACACCACAGCCCAGGGCAACCAGACTTGATTGGCATGACCCAGACAAAACCAACGGCACTCTTTCTGGTCTCCATGCATGAAGAAGCCCAGTATGTGCCAGTAGGGGAGCATATTGGGCCTCTGTGGGATGCATGAAGTTGGTATGGATGACCCCTGGGCGGCCTGATCATATCCAGTAGCTCCATGTAAGGGATGGGGCTGACTTGGGGGAACAGACATGGGCCAGACTGGGGGTTCCAATCAGAAGCTCGACCTAGTCCCATAGCGGACCCCCTCCTCGATGGGAGCAGGAACTCAAGGGACCTGGCAGCCCATGTATGGGCTACCATGTCCCAAACTGACCATGATTAAATGAATAATAATTTCATTAGTCAATGGACCATATCCTGCCACTGACCCCTTGCCCTATGTACCATTGAGGGGGACTGGGGCCCATGGCTACCATGTAGTGGTTGAAGCTCTGGTCAGAGTGTGTGTGTAAATGTTACAGCAGCCCTCTGGCTAGTATAACTGAGAGCTACACTGACACCGGTCAGGCCAAGTGCAAAAGACACCATGCATGTCATGCTCCATCAGCCCTCCATGTAAATACCCGAATCTCGTCTGTTACCCCAACCAGCCATGTAGTTACATGGCATCCCATGCACATATTTCTGGGCAGGAGTGCATAGTGAGAGAGGGCCTGTCATGCATCAGCACGTGTCCATCAGACACGTAGGATATGTGTATCACAGCCTTACGAGCATCATATCGGGGCACTTAGGGCTTGGATATCACTGTGCATAAAACCCTCTGATAGGAAAGACAGAAACCATCATAAAACAGTCCTGGCCAAGCCTCCAAGTGCCTCACGTCTGCCCAGCAATATCCCGTGAATGGCAGTGTCAAATGTAGAAGTAGGCTGAGCAGAATCAGGATGGGCACGTCTCTTCAATCCCTTATTAGGTAGAGAGCATTCCATAACTTGGCCAGTGCCTTCTCTGTGCTGTGTCATGGATGGAAACCAGATCTCCACAACCATTGCCAGGAACACCAAGCTGGAGACTAGTCTATAATTTGTAGGATTAATATTTAATAAAGGCCTTTGAAGTAGGGGTTACATCACCAGCTCCTTAAGTGGAGTACCACAAGGTCCTCACTCAAAGAAGCCTTGACAATACTCATGAATCTAGAACCCAAGCCTAGAACTCACCCTTAAGAAGCCAAGATAGAGCTGGGTCCAGTCAAGAGGTGCTGCTTCTCAACCTGGAAAGAACCTTCAGCATATCCTCCTTATCTAACAGGTGGAACTCCACCAAAATATCAACATCTCTTCATGTCACTTGGGCTGTACTCATGCCACTGTTTTCACTAGCAATGGAGGAAACCTAATCTCAGCACTGCTCTTAGGATTATGGATAAATCATAGTTGTAAGTGTTTATTTATAGAATAATACATGTGGTGCAGTGTTTAACAAGATTTTACCCCCCCCCCGAGGTGCCGGATGCTGCATACACCCCGAGAGCAAAGCTCGAGGAGTTTATTTTACGCATCCGACATCAAGAGTGTGTGTAAAATCTCGAGTTAAGCACATGACCCCTTGTTTTATTTTATATAATTGCTGGGGATCCTTTTTCTCACCACAGCAATTACCAGTATATAAAATAAAATGGCCACGGTCCAGTTAGTATGAAGCACTGTCTTCAGCCTGCACTGCCGAGCGGCTGCTGAAACCTTTTTTTTCAAGTTTTACCATGGATTACTGAACTGCTACCAGGCATTTATTTAATGGAGTGGGTGCAGTTTTGAGGTCTTTGACTGACCGCCGAGAGATAGAGTAAGGAGGCCAGTTTTCTTCTAGTTATGTGTTTCCAGAGCTGTGTAGGGGGAGAGCAGTGTAGGGTGCATGCGTGGAGCGAGGGAAACCCAGCACGTTAGCTGTTATAACCCATGGGTTATAATGGCAAATTATAATCAGGTTTTCCTATGGGAGAAAAGGCTTACTAGTTAATACACTATGGTTATACATGATCAACGACCATGATCATTCTTGGTTTGCACATGATTTTAACAGTGGTTGTCCATGGTAAATGGCCCAGGGACAAATCATAGATGACCATGATCAATATAGCTTCAAGAATTATTTGAGTTGACCATTGTCATCTGTGGTTATCCATGTGCTGGACATATACATTCCAGCTGTGTTTGTTTAAATGCTTATTTGTCCCTTCATCAGTTTTGTTTATATAGTACTGTATTTCACACGTTTATAATCACATAATTTGTTTCCAGTATATACTTACATTCTTAACAGCTGGTTTTGTTGCTTACTGCTTGTGTTCTAATATTTTGTATCCATAAAATATATTCATTTTAGAGTTTCTGAAAGATATAATTAATTTCATTCACATAATTTTACAGTCCAAGTCATGCTGCCCAAATGTGATTATGTATGCAATAAGATACTCCAGGGTGTGTAATTACGGGTGAATAATTACTTGACTCATGGGTATTGTTCAGCATAAGGTGCTTGCACTTAGTGCCTTTAGACACCGAAAAGCAAAGGTAAATTTCTCCCATAATTCCACATCCCTGAAGTGTTTTATGATGTGTATAATGCAGTGAGAAGAATGTATTTCAAATTTTTATGCAAAAAATACAATATACTATTTAAATGCAATTAAAACCATAATTTATTTCAGCATTGATAAAGTAGTCCCTTTCAACAGTAAGGGAATCCCAGCACTGTAAACAGTGACTGGCAGCCTGACCGCCACTTTAGGCACTGTACAGTATAATGATTTGATGTGGTGCACAGGCTCTTGGTGTGAAAGAAGTACTGAGGTGTAAGTACGGTCTCATAATTTCACTCCTTTACTGTCTCACAGACAGTCAGAATGCTTACATTTTTCTCAGCATGTTATAACTTAGTGTATGCCATACATACAATTAATTCTGTCCTCTAACATTTATATGTGTGTGTATATATATATATATATACACTGTATATATACTGTATATATACAGTATATATATATATATATATATATATATATATATATATATATATTTTTCAGAGCATTATTATTGATTCATAAGTTTTTCTCTAGCTAATTTGTCCATTAATCACATTTTTTTTTCTGTAAGTTGCATAGAAATATAGAAACATAGAATTTGACAGCAGATGAGGACAGCTTGGCCCAACTAGTCTGCCCATTTCCCTACCTAACGGATAAGCTGCAGATCCTAGTTAACCAACAGCCTACTTCCTCCTACCCCCCACTAGAATTGCCTTATGTCTGTCCCATGCATTCTTGAATTCTCCCACTGTTTTTGACTCTACAACCTCCTCAGGAAGGCTGTCCCATGTATCCACAACCCTCTCTGTGAAGAAATACTTCCTCACATTACCTCTGAGCCATTCCCCCTCTATTTTCAAATTGTGCCCCCATGTTTTTGCACGTCTCTTTTTCTGAAAGATGCTATCCTCTTGGACTTTGTTGATTCCCTTGAGGTATTTGAAAGTTTCTATCATGTCCCCCCTCTCCCTCCTTTCCTCAAGGCTATACATTTTTAGTTCCTTTAGTCTTTCTTCATATGTCTTCGGATGCAGACCCTGCATCATTTTGGTTGCCCTCCACTGGACAGCCTCCACCCTGTCTATGTCTTTGTTGAGGTGGGTTCTCCAGAATTGTACACAGTACTCCAGATGTGGTCTTACCAACTGTCTGTACAGAGGGCCAATAAATTTCTGTTTTCTACTGGTGATGCCTCTCCCTATGCATCCCAGTATCCCCCCAGCCCTCCTTACTGCCTTCTCACATTGCTGACCCAACTTTAGGTCATCTGATATGACTACCCCAGGTCCCTTTTCATTTTTGTTGTTGTTAGTATCTCACCCCCCATTGTGTTCTCTTCCCCTGGATTTGTTTCCCAGGTGCATTACTTTGCACTTCTTTGCATTGAATCTAAGCTGCCATACATTTGACCGTTCCTCCAACCTTGCCAAGACCCTTTCTATCCTTTCCACCCCACCTTGTGTATCAACCCTGTTGCAGATCTTTGTGTCATCTGCAAAGAGACATACTTTCCCTTCCAGTCCCTCTGCAATGTCACTTATAAAGACATTAAAAAGGACCGGCCCCATTACTGAAACCTGTGGTACCCCACTAGTAACCCTCCTTTCTTCACTGTGGACTCCATTTACTATTACACACTGAGTCCTGTTGTCCAACTAGTGTTTTACCAAGGCTACCACCCTGGGACACACTCCCAGGCTGGCTAATTTGTTTATTACTCTTTTGTGCAGGACTGTGTCAAATGCCTTACTAAAGTCTAGGTAGGCTAGGTCCACAGCTCCTCCCTGGTCTACTACTTTGGTCACCCAGTCAAAGAAATCAATTAGATTTGTCTGACATGACCTTCCCACTGTGAATCCATGCTGCCTTGGGTCCTGTGCCCCACTGGCCTCTAGGTACACAACAGTTCTTTCCTTCAGAAGTGATTGTATCATTTTCCCTACCACTGAGTTCAAACTGACTGGTCTGTAGTTTTCTGCCTCTGTCTTGCTCCCTCTTTTGTGAAGGGGAATCATATCCGCCCTCCTCCAGTCCTCAAGTACCACACCATCCTCCCATGATTTATTAAAAAGGGTAGTCAGTGGTGTTACTAGTTCTTCCCTGAGTTCTTTTAGAATTCTGGGGTGAATCCCATCAGGCCCCACTGCTTTATCCACCTTCAGTTTTAAGAGTTCTTTCAGAGCCCTTTCTTCTGTGAAAGGACTAATATCAACCCCCCTATCCAGAGTGCTTCTATTGACAGAATTAGGTATTTCCCCCTGGTTTTCCATTGTGAATACTGAGCAGAAGTATTCGTTCAGTATCCCTGCTTTTTCACTTTCGATCTCTGCCCAACCCCCTTCCTCTTTGTTCAGCCTCAGTATCCCTGCCTTAGTATTTCTTTGCTCCCTAATGTACCTATAAAAAGTTTTATCCCCCTTCTTAACCAAGTTGGCTATCTTTTCCTCAGTTTGGGCCTTTGCTATTCTGACTGCCTTACCTGCTTCCTTCTGCTTTAAATGGTACAGTTCTCTGTCCTGCTCTTTCTGTGTTTCCTTATACTTCCTGAATGCTATCTTTTTCTCCCTTACCTTCCCCACCAATCTTTTGAGAACCATAGTGGTTTTTTCTTTCATTCTGATTTGTTTATTTCCTTCACACAAAGGCTTGTTGCCTCTGTGATGGTGGTTTTGATGTTTCCCCATTGTTGCTCCACTCCACCTTCTTGCCTGTTTGCTAGTGCTTTTCTGAGGCACTCTCCCATTTTGACAAAATCAGCCCTCCTGAAGTCCAGTACCTTAACTTTTGTGTGGCTTGACTCTACAGCTAAGTTTATCATGAACCACACAGTTTGGTGGTTGCTTGTTCCCAGATGGCTACCCATTTCAAGATCAGAGATCCTCTTTCCGTCCTCATTTGAGAGTACCAGGGTTAAGATTGCTCTCTCCTGAATGGGTTCCAAAACTAGCTGTCTTAGGCATGCCCCCGTAGGGCATCGAGAATGGCCCTGCTCTTGGATGTGGCTGCAGCAAAGGTGCTCTAGTCAACATCTGGCATATTCAGGTCCCCCATCACCAATATCTCCCCTTTCTTTGCCATCCCAAGGATGCCTTCTATCATTTCCTTGTCCATTTCCTCTCCCTGAGACGAGGTTCTGTATACAACCCCTGTGCAGATTGTGGAGCCATTTTTAATCTCCAGGTTGACCCACAGTGCCTCCTTTCCTCCCTGTTTTCCCTTTAGTTATGTTGCTTTGATTCCTTTGCTTACATAGGGAGCTACTCCTCCTCCTCTTCTTCCTTCCCTGTCCCTCCTATAGATTGTGTACCCTGGTATGTTGACATCCCAGTCATGGTTCTCTGTGTACCATGTTTCTGTGACTGCCACAATATCCAGGCATCCCTCTTCCATCAAGGCCACCATTTCAGGGAGCTTTTTACCTTGAATATGGGCATTGGTGCTCATTACCCTCCATTTTTTTATGGCTTTGTTTCTTTTTGCCCCATCCCTGTCCCTACTACCTTTGTCTTTTTCTCCATTTACCCCAGCCCTTCTCCCTATTGACTGCTCTATCTTGGTGACAAATGGTTACAATTTGCTAAGTTCTGCCCTCAGTTCTAGTTACATGCATTAAATATCCTGTTGCTTGGACTACCTTAATTTTTTTTTTCTTAGGCCCTGGACACACTGTGGAAGTTAAAATGGTTTAAGTGCCTTAAAACGGTTTAAATCCCCCTAGCACTGTTTGCAGACAGACTACAAGCCCCTTAAGACATTTTGATGAAAGTGTTTTTAAACCCTGCTAGATACCTAATCTTAAAACCATTTTTAAAACCATTTTGGAGCTAGCATGGTTTTACTCTCAGGTCTGTCCAGGAGTAAAAGTGTTTTAAGCTTTAATGGTTTAACTAAAACACTTCCAGCTGCAGTGTGTCTAGGCAAGCACAGTTCTGTGTGTTGGACTTAACACTAAATAATTACAAGGAAAACAGGTTTAACACTAGCAGTGTGGCCACACTAAACCATTATCAACAAGCATTTGTCAATGCCGAATGTTTGCTTGCTGGCATTGGCATTAGTAGTGTAGAAGGTACAGAGCTGCATAATAGGAATGGCAGCAAAGTATTGAACTGAAGCCAACCCCACCACCACCCTGCAGAGATTGACAGGCATTGGGGTGTGCATTTGGGTCATCAGGCATAACGACCATGCCATTTCACCACACCCTACCCTGCAGACACTGACAAGTGTCACGGTGTGCCTTGGGGTCTTTGGCCCTTATGCGCACCCCATTCCATCAGGAAATATGGTGAGATGGGTGCGGTATGGGAGAATGGGGTGAAGTTTGGGTCCGAAGAGTCCGAGGCACACCCTGATGCCTCTCACTGGCTGCAGGGTGTGGGTGGGGGTGGAATGGTATGAGCATGACAGGCAAGAATCCCAAGTCACACCCCTGATGCCTGTCATTCTCTACAGAGTGGGGCGTTATGGTTGGAAACCCTAACGCCTCAGGCATTAGTTGGTATTTTCACTCCAAATGTTCAACATGGTTTTTTTATGACCCCCACCGAATGAACAGTGGCAATATCAGTTTGTTAGCCGAAAACTGCTTTTGCACAGTGACTATGGCATTTGGCACCACAGGTGCAAAAACACATTCCGAACAGGATGTGAAAAATGACAGCGGTACTATTCATGGCGAGGTGTAAAAAATGGCAATGTTGAAAATCTGCTGTGAAAATCTTAAAAAAACTGGTGAAGTCATGAGCATGCGTAGAAACTGTGCAACGCACGCCCGTAATGTAACTAGTTTGGGGATTTTTTTACAGCAGATTGTTAACACAGGCAGCTTGGGACCTCTGATCATGAACAGTGTCAGTGTGATTTTCTTTATCTGTCCCGAACAATGATTTCCACAAGCGACCATGCATTTCTGTGCTGAAAGTGTGAAACACATTTCAGCCATGTTGTGGAAAATGATAGCTGTACTGTTCATAAGGAGGTGTGAAAAATGCCACTGGTGAAAATCTGGACTGAAAATATTACAAATTCATGAACTTACGAGGGTGCGTGGAAACTGCACAATGCTCACTCATAACACAGTCATTTTATGGAGTTTTGTCACCAAATTTTCAACATAGCCATTTTAAGACCTCTGCTCATGGCCAGTGTCACTGTAATTTTCTTAATCTGTCCCAAACATTGTTTTTGCACACCGACTGTACCATTGTGCGCTACATGTGCGGAAACACATTTTGGGCTTGATGTAAAATATGGTAGCTGTACTGCTCATAAGGAAGTGTGGTAAAATGGCACTGTTGAAAATCTGGTGTGCAAATATTACAAATTCGCAAACTTGCCAGCGTGCGTAGGAACTGCGCAATGTGTGCTCCTAAAACAGTCATTTTTGGGAATGTTTTCACCAAATTTTCAACATAGCCATTTTAACACCTCTGCTGATGACCAGTGTCACTGTGATTTTCTTACCGTGTCCCATACATTGATTTCGCACACCGACTGCGCCATTGTGCGCTACATGTGCGGAAACACATTTTGGGTGTGATGTGAAAAATGACAGCTGGACTGCTCTTAAGAAGGTGTGGTAAAATGGCAATGTTGAAAATCTGGAGTGAAAATATTGAAAATTTGCGAACTTACAAGCATGCGCAGGAGCTCTGCAAGGCACGCTCGTAAAACAGTCATTTTTAGGAATTTTTTCACCAAATTTTCAACATAGCTATTTTAAGACCTCTGCTCATGAACAGTGTCACTGTGATTTTCTTAATGTGTCTCAGTACATTGATTTGCACTACGCATTGGGCAGAAAACCGTTTCGGTGAGATGTGAAAAATGACAGCTGGACTGTTCATAAGGAGATGTAGTAAAATGGCAATGTTGAAAATCTGGAGTGAAAATATTGAAATTTCGTAAACTTATGAGCGTGCATAGGAACTGCGCAATGCACATTCGTAAAACAGTCATTTTAAGGAATTTTTCCACCAAATTTTCAAAATAGGCTTTTTGAGAGCCCACCTTACGAACACTGGCAGTGTCATTTTGTTAATCGTTCTAGAAAGGTGATTTCACACAGTGGCTGGGAAATCACCCTTTGGGCCCGAGTAACACCATGACAGTGACAGCTTTCATGAGAATGGGTCCCAAAAACCCCATGTTGAAAATTTGGTCAACAATTCCAAAAAATGCCTGAGATATGCAGTAAAGTTGAAAAAACCCTATCTATCCCATTATCAGCTTACCAATATTTCCTCAGTTCACAGTCAGCTTTGAAGAGTGCAGACGTGTTCCCAGTCCGCAGAAAATCGTCGTGCCGAGCTCTGGAGGTAAGTATGGGGTGAGGGGGGTGTGAGGAGGCAGGGTGCACAGTGGGTGGGTGCGGGTTGTGGGAGGGGGCAGGGAGAAGTGCAGAGGGACAGTTTTTGTATTTACAGGTTTTTTTTTTCATTTCCCAAGACGACGAGGGACGTTTGCCACGCTGGGGTGGGCTCCCAGCATGGCAGCTGGAAGGATGTTGGTGGGGGGCAGTAGCTGATGCAGGATTGGGCACCCCGTCAGCCATAACATCATTTTGCCATGCTGGAGTGGGCTCCCAGCATGGCACCTGGATGCTTTGGGGGTGGCGTGCAGCCGACGGGGGATTGGGCTCCCCCGTCAGCCATAACATCATTTTGCCATGCTGGGGTGGGCTCCCAGCATGGCACCTGGATGCTTTGGGGGGGCGTGGAGCCAACCGGGGATTGGGAACCCCCATCGGCCATACAGTGTGGGGCGGGGGGAGGGGGAAGGTGCATGAGCACGCAGTGTGTGTGCCTGCGCACATGTGTGTGTGTGTGGAGGGGGGGAGCTCTGCTCACTGAAGTGGAGCTCTCCCTTTCAACTGTATGCCACTGCATTTTCAGCTGTCATAGACAGCTGGAGCAGTGATTGGCTCACTGCAACCGAGCCTGCAAACACACCGACTGAATTGGAAGAGGCTGACACACCTCTGAAAATCTCGGATGATGGCACTATGTTTCTTGCACATGCATGCAAGCAAACATAAAAATGGTTTCTGAGTAGTGTGGCTGCACTGAAATGGTTTAGCTAAATTGGTTTTAAAAATGGTTTTTAAAAACAGTTCTGTAATGCGCCCAGGCCCTTAGATGCTAAATCTGATTATTTCTAGTTTATTATTACATCTTCAAATAATTTTCAATAATTTAGAACCTGTTTTTTCTTTACATTTTCCATTATTGTCTTAATAAAAGTTTATGGCCCAGATATTCAAAAGGGTTGTGCCATGTGCAATAGGGTTGCGCCTGCGCAAGTCTGAAATTGCGCCATTCTGCGATATTCAGCAGGAGGCAGTTGCGCCACTGAAAACATGCTGAGCAACAGTGCAATGCAAATGAATGCATGCTGAACTGGAGGGGGAGGAACCATGCATAAACTGCACAGCCCGATATTCAGCCAGGCTGTGCAGAGTTGTGCAGGCGCAACCCCCAACCTGCACCTGCACAACTCTGAGCCAAAAAAAAAAGGATCAAGTCGAGGGCCACCCACAGGTGAGCTGCTGCATTGCAGTGTGCAACACAGCAGCTGCCATCTGTGGCTGGCCCTCAACTTAATCTCTGTGACCCCCCTGCAGCCTGATCGTGGGCAAAAGTGTAAAATGACCACCCACCCCGACTGGCCCGATTGCGGGCAAAAGCAGAAAAGTCCCCTCCCCGACTGGCCGATCGCAGGCATAAGTGTAAACACCCGCCCCCACCAGCCCGATCGCGGGCAGCAAATGTTAAACACCCCCGAACATATCCCTGGTGGTCCAGTGGACGATAAGCCCGATCGCGGGCAGAAAATGTTAAACACCCCGAACATATCCCTGGTGGTCAGTGGACCGACAAGCCCGATCCGGGCTGCATTACTATGCGACACCACCCAAGAACACATCCCTGGTGATCTAGTGTCCCCCACCCACCCACCATGAAGTCCCACCACTCCGCCCCCTCCACGGCGGTGGGCAGCGCATCCACCGCCTGCCGCCCGCCACCCACTGACTGACTGCCCAGTAGGGCTGCACCCATTGGTGCGAGCAAGGCTGCTGCCTGGCAGGGTGTCAGGCGCAAGTCCTCGGGGATTGGCGCACCTGCATGCTAATGGAATGCAAATGGGCCATAAACAGATGCAATGGCCCCCTGTGCCATGCATGAATTATGACCCATTTGCATGTCACCTTTTGAATATCGGAAATTTGCACATGGCGCAATGGTACTTGCGCCACCTCAAGTTGAATGCTCCACTCTGACCACTTGTGGTGGCACAAGTTCCACTGTGCCATGCACAGTGGCTGTGGCCGGGGGGTGATATTCAAAGGAGTTGCTCAATAGCGCAACTCCTTTGAATATTGCTCCGGCCACACCCCTGCACAACTATTTTGTTCTTTGTAAGCATTCTTATCCTCATGCACTGTCTACCATGCTGTTTACCAGAGCAGTTTAAATCATTTTTTTCTTTACTATGCAATAAGCAATAAAACCAGCTGATAGAGGCAAAATTACAAACTGCACTGAAAGTAAATTATGTGATTATAAATGTTTGAAATATATACAAAAATTATAAAGGGGATGGAACAAATAAACATTTAAGCAAGCACATATGCCAGATTGCAGACCAGCTGAAGTGAATATATTAATTTTTACTTTTATTTTGGATTTTAAATAACTGATCAGGACAGAAAAAAAGACAAAATAAAAAAATCTAAACATCTAAAAATAATGAGAGTTTATTATATTTGGTAAAACATACACACATATGTTGATTTGTGAAATAAAAGTAGATGTCTTCTTAAAGAGGGAGCCCATTCAGAAGTTCTACATTACATAATTACAATCATCAAATCATCAATAAGCGTCATACCAAAACATAGATATCTAAGTTACTTTGTTTAAAAGTTACGAGCCATTTGTTAACCCTGATTTTACTGCCTGCTCAAACAAACCCAGTTTCAATGACGAGCTACTGATGATGTCTTAAGCATAGCCTAGTCCTCTGTGCCAGCAACCTTATAGGACTTATTTCCCCAAAGTTTAAGAAACTGTAATTGTAGTACTCTTCTGAAAAGAAAAGCTGAAGGGAGTTGGGTGCAATGTATGCTTTTCCAGAATTTTTAGATGCATGATAATATACTTTTGAACACGAAGGAGGTGGTTTTGGAATGCAGTACTGGACAAAGCTGTGGAATGTCAAGGTGGAGCACAATCTCAAAATGTGGTATAGACATGCGATCTCAGACTGGGACATGGACACATACATAATATTTTGGGGGGTAACCAAGTAAGGTTCATGAGGCACAAGTGCCTGTTTTCAGGGGTGACCCGGGAGCACTGGGGAGGTTAAGTGACTTGTTTAGAGTACACTCAATATGCAAGTGGAGGTTGTGGAACTCAAACCCAAGTCTGCTGGATGTACCAAGATCATTCACAGCTCATTACTTTAACCTCTAGCCTATACTGTCAACCAGCAGTTGGTAGAAAATGACAATTTTGGAATACAGTAGGGATGCACACAGTTGGAATGTGACAAGACACAGCATTTAATTCTAAAATTGCTTGCTCCTGACACATTCAAGAACTGTGCACTCCCACCTTATTTCAAAATTACACACCACATTAGCACCACATTCCAACATTGTGTAATCTTGCCACATTCTGACACTGTGCTTTCCTGTCACGTTCCAAAAGTGTATGTCCTCACTACATCTCAAAATTGCATGGCCCGCCACATTCTGAAGTTGTGTGTCAATATCACATTTTGAAATTGTGTCACCACCACATTCCAAAACTGTCTCACTGCCACATACTGAAATTGTGCATCCTCACGATGTTTTGAAATTGCACATCATCATCACCACATTCCAAGACTGCATGTCCCCATCACATTCTGAAGTTGTGTGTCCCATCCCACATTTCAAAATTGTGCGTTCCCATCACATTCTAAAACTACTCATCCTCACCACATTTCAAAATGACGTGTTTTCACCATATTTTGAAATTACATTGCCCAGCTACAGTACATTCCAAAACTGGACATCCCCAGCACAGCCTAAAATTGTGTCTTCAAGCCACATTCTGAACATATATCCTCCCACTACATTTTTTATTTATTTAGTTAGTTTTTGTTGACCAGGTAAGTGCACTAGACAAATTCTGCCTATTTTCAGGCATGACCCGGGGAAGGGAATACAGATGAATGCCAAGTGACTTTGAACCAGATTCGGCTGTTGCACATTCCCAAATTGTGTCTAACTGCCACATTCCAAAACAGCCCATCTTCATCACATTCCAAAAATGGGCATCCCTACCATAATCCAAAACTGCACATTCCAAACAAATTCTAAAAAATGTGTCCCTGACACAATCTGAAATTGCAAGTCCAAGTCATATTCTAAAATTGTGAATCTTTGCCACATTCCAAAATTGTGCATATCCATCACATTCCAAAAATGAATTTCCTTGCCATGCTCCAAAATTGCACATCCCACCACATGCCATAAATGTGCATCCCTGCCACATTTTAAAATTGCACATGACCACCATATTCTGGAACTGTGTGTCACCACCACATTCTCTGAGATTCTAGGTCCATGCCACATTGTGCAACTGCATGTTGCCACCACCATCTGAAATCAAGTATCGTAACCACATTCTGAAATTGTGCATCACCATGGCATGCCAAATTATGCACCCTTGACACATTAAAAAATTACATATACTGGTCACATTCTGTAACTATATACTTTTCAAAATTCTAAAAATTTATGGCACAACATATTTTAAATTTCCTCATCCTCATTAATTCCAAAATTGTGTGTCCCAACTACTTTCTGAGACTGTGTCATTGCTGCATTCCACAGTTGCAGCCTGGTGGCATTCTGAAATCTCATCTATGCAGTATTCAAAAAATTGCACACAGCTATGGCATTCTAAAGCCATGCTTGCCATTGCAGTCCAACCCCCATCATATTCTTAAGTACGTTGCATCTGCACATTATGGAAATGCATGCCCAGTACCCACCTAGTGTCACCTTTCCTTCTTCAGATGTTTTCTATAACTGCAGTTTTATGTAAAGTGGGAGAACTAATTCCTATAAGGTACAGTAGCTTGCAAGGATGACTAGGCTGTAAGTTTCGGTTATGACATCAGCAGTAGCTCTTCACTGAGCAGTGAAATTAGGGTTACACACTGACTTTAACTTTTAAATAGAATAACATAGAGATCCCATTTCTGGCATGAGGCTGAGTCAGGATATGCTAATCCAAATTCTGAATTTATTGATGCTAGACATCTTGGCTTGATCCACTCTTTAACGTTGGCACCTCCTTCCCATGATGAAATAGGACATCCTGTGAAACACTGAGTGACTTGCAACCAAGTAGTGAAATGTAGAAGGAGGATATCATGAAATGAACAATAAAAAAGCTGGATATGAACAACTGTTTTTGTTTTCTTTAATATGTACTAGCGAGGTGTCAGCTATCCTAATATAAAATTTAGTTCCTACAGGAACACAGGTTATACTGACCAGTCCTTTGCAACCATGTCAGAACAAACTGATGACAGGGATTCCAGCTCCATGGCCTATACCTTATAAGCCTCAAATATGGCCCCACAGTCCTTGGGGAAGTCATCAATCAGATCCAAGGTAGCTACTAGACCTAAACATCTGAGGATCCAGGTCTAATTCAGAATAATAATGGATAACCTCTGCAGTTGAATATGGCTTTTATGGGGCCCTGATACTGAATTTAAAGGTGTTGTGGTTCAACTAATGATAGGATTCAGTGAGATATTATTGCTCAATATACCCATGAAGAACTCAAGATCCAGTATGTGGCCCTTTGCATTCATGGTTTAAGCAATAACTTCCTTCCATCCCAACCCATACATGAGCTGGAGGAGTTTGGTTGCAAAATGAGCTGAAACATTGCCCATCCATACACTGAAATCACTTAGGATCATCAGTCCCAGTGATTCCAATACCAGGTTGGATAGTCTTTCGGCAAACTCCTGCAGTAAGTGTGTCTCATCCTTGGGGAGGGATGATAAACAAGAACCACGCTTCAGTTCAAGCAAGACAATAACATACGTACCACCTAGTCAAAAGATCCCGCATCCTAAACTGGAAACACCATCAAATTCGGGGCACTTAACCAGCACTGTGCTCCAGCCTAGGGTGGTGAACCACCATAGAAAACTGTGGAGCAGATGAAGTAAACAAGCACAGGGCTTACAGAGTGATGCAGCCAGGTCCCAGTATCCACATCAGTTCAACATGCATATCAGAGCTAATCTCTCTAAAGATGGAAGTTTTGTTCACCACCAACCTGCCACTGCAAAGCAATGCCTAGAGGAGACTGTCTGCCTCTAATCCATGTCCTTTTTTCCGAGGCATTGCCAATGGACAGCACATAAGCAACAGATATTGCTACCTCTTCCTGTCCTTTTTAGCATATGCCTTTTCTCTCACCCCCAGCAACATGGGCAGCAGGAGTACAAACTCTGTCATCAGATGTCGAACGTACAATAGCTCTGATGAAGGCTATGAAGCACTGGGGGGAAATGATAATTAAAAGGGCAAAACTGCCTTAACATGTCTGGGGTGTAACAGAACAAACTGAAACCAATACAACCCACTCTCCATATCCCAACTCAGTGAAAAGTCCAGAAAGCCCTTCCAAAGCCAATCCAAAGTATCTTCTGCAGACAGCCAGGCTAGGAGTCAGGGACCACCAACCAGGTCCACCCTGTCTGGTCAGAGATCCAACACTCAGCTAACACGCCCAGTAGGGCCAGATAGTGTGGCTCCCCAAAACTCTATTGGATCTCTCTGATGGTGAAATTACCCTTATCTGATTTTGAGAAACCCAGATTAGGGAAGAGGTTTAGAATGCCACATCTAGATCACCAGAAAGATGACCTTCAGCTAAAAAAACAGTGGCCACCCATCTACCTTGGGGGACCATCTAAAGTCTATTCCCCTTCCCATTGCTGGGATCCTCAGAACTGGCAGTGGTATAACCTGTTTTGGGGAGGAAAGCAAAATGGGAGAGAATCCTACAGAATTGATGTACTGTACCCTTGGAAGAAGAGGTTCTCCCACTTGCCTTCTTCTTTGTAGGGTACCACAGCCACCATCCTTTATCCAGATTAGCAAGATTTTATTCCAGTAAACCATGGGGCTCCATAGCATCCACAAACATGACTAGGTTCCACCATAGTTCAAGATGGCTATTGAACTGCACCACAGTCCAAGATGGTCAGTGAGGTCAGGCGTGAGAAGTAAACCATGCAAAGGTAATGACAGCACCCACAGGCCCCACACTCCAAAACCTTTGGGCTATAAATAGGAACAGTACCTTGATGAAAAAATAAAACTTAAGCCAGGCCCAAGTACAACTTGCTGCAGTCCTGAACCTCTAAGTTCAAACACAGGTGGGCTCTCATGTCACCAGGAATCCCTGATGAGGCAAAATGCAGACTCTCGCCCTGTTACCATACCTTTATCTTTTTAATACTTTGTATCAGGCTACTTCAGTAATGTGAGTTTTAGATTTAGTCCAAACTAATGGTGTTCCCGACACAATCTCCAACATATTTAGAAAGTACCTCTGATCAGCAGAATGTGCTTGAAGTGCCTGGCCCAGATTCACAAAGGTTGACATAGAGCTTGCACAAAACCTTGCATCAGACCCAGTGGCCAGCACATTTGTGCCAAAAAGTTCACCACAGAATGTGCCAAATTCAAGAACACTGGGTGCATTCATAACACTTAACCCCCTTTATGGTAGCTTGAGCTAAATATTTGGTGCATGCCCCTTAAGATGAGTACCCAAGATTTCTGCAAGCTAGACCAGAAAAAGTTGGTCTAACTTGTGGCAGTCGGTGCATGGGATCAAAAATCCTGATTGTTGGCCAGGGAATGCCACAAGCCCTGTGTGCCATATGTTCAGCGCACTTGGGGTTTGCAGGATTCACAGGCTTTTGTGAATCGATCCCCTGTTTCTAAAGCCCATTTGTGGAATGGCCAGGAACATGATCAGAAAATAATGACCTGATAGAAGTTAATTGGGATACAAGTCACTTCACTCTATAGATGCTCACAAATGCCTGACAACCGACTGCAGTTAAAAATCCATAAACAATACAGTGACCTACTCGGGGTTCATATTGTGAGTATGTAGTGGTTGGGGAGTTCAAACTTGCACAGGTTCACACTCTAACCAATAGGCCATACAAAAGGGTAAACTATATCCAAAGAGTAACGGTTTCAAAGTTCACATGAAACTGGATTTAGAATAGGCTACTGGTATATTAGAAAGATGAATAATACAATCCACATCTTGCTCAGAGGATATAGCCAGTCTAGATGAAATGAATAACACACAGATATTTTATACCATTTGCTGTAGTTGCAGTGTTGCAGCTACAGATTTCAGGCCACATGTCAATTTTTAGTGTGGAGCCAAAATAATGCAATGATGTTATGTTAATCTCTGACATAATTGTATGTAGACTCATATAAAAAATTAAAATAAGTGCCATACACCTCAGTTATGAACACAGTAAGAAGAACATGCATATAAGCAGGGGTGTAAAAAGAGTGGGTTCCAGAAGCTGGAAAGGGCACCTTACATGTGAGTTTAAAAAATCTCTAGTAGTATTCTCACCCCATCTCTGTAGCTACCTCATCTGTGACTCTAAGAACAATAGTATGACTTCTCTTTGTCTCTGTTTCAGTTTTGTATTAACTACTAAAAAATCACATACTGTAGTCATCAATGAAAATGTAATGTACTGCAACATACAAGTATTTCCATATATAGAGTAATGATTTTTTCCAGTGCATATCTGTTTCCCATAAGCCACACTGTATGTAAAACAATGCAACTTGCTATGCTATTTTAGAAAAACATATACACAATCAAGTTTTATTAAACAGTGCTGGGCAGGATTAATAATGTACATTATTGTAATGGTGTGGCCTGCCATCTGAAGGTAATTGTTCTCTCAGCTTTGATCACTGCTGAGTAAATAGATTTAGAACCTTTCTATAGATACTAATATGGAGACCATGGATACATCTCACTCACATTCTTTTTGGAGTGAGAACCAGAAAGTGAAGCTAAGCACTTCTGACCCCAAGAAAAATGAAAGTGAGACTACTTTTGTTATTTTTTTTAATGTTTGTGACCAGGAGAGGCATACTGAACAGCAGCTCGTTTCCTGTTGTGACCCCAGAGGCAAGGGAAGGGGAATATTTGTACAGATGCAAACTGACTTACAGAATCAGATCAAGCTGTTGGTGGTATTTTAGTGAATGGGGGGAATTTGTCCAGGACACCAGGAAAATTCCCCTACTCTTGTGTAGGGGGCGCTGTGACTGGTGCTGAGATGGACAGTCCACCAAGGTTGGAGAACAGGATGGATATGGAAGAGACTTGGGAATGGGTGTCCTCCCTGGTCTCGGAAAACTTATAGACCATTCCAGAAGTGGGCACAGATGAAGGTTTTGTTCTGGCAAATGAAGAAATGTCTGAATCAGAGTATGGCTTACCAGAAGAAAATGTGGAAACAGCGATTGAAAATGAAGAGGTGAGGGCAGCTAGTGCTCTCACAATGAGGGATTTGCAGCAGCTAATGCAAGAAGACAAGCAGAGATTCAAATGGAAAAGGAACCAACTCCAATGGGAGTTGCAACACAGGGAGATGAAAAGGAGATGGACAGAGTGGTGCAACAGAGAAGTCCATCCGGAAACCTAGGAAACACTATGAAAATAGAGACAGATGCAGAACAATCATCAGAGAAAGAAGCTGGTATGAGGAGCTCTCCGGAGCCACAGGAAACCAAGGAAAATGGTGCTGTGGTTCTGAATGGGAGCGAAGGGAACAAAGAGTGAAAACAGAAAGAAAAGACAGTGGAATCAGGGCCTGAGGGTGTAGAAATGTCAGAGACAGTGAGAAATGGAGAAGGGGAATGAGAGGGTCCTCTGACCACAATGGAGTCTGTGGGTCAGCCTGGGGGTTCGGTACTGGTGCACAAACAAATAAAAGTTTACAATAGGGGTGTCAACTGGAAATCCAGGAAAGAAGGTGGCTGCAAAAGTGGTAGCAGCAAAATATCTAAAAAAGGGGAGAACACTCTCTCTAAGGAAGGTATGCCTTCATCGAAACAGCAATCTGAAACTGATTTTTGGGCTCCGCAGCAGGCCTAACCTCTGACACCCTGGGATGGGTACAAGAAGCCTTGCAAAAAGCAGATGGGTAAAAACCCTAGAGAGAAAAGAATTGGAAGCTAACCTTCCCCAAACTTGGGGGGGGGTGAAAGGCCTTTGGCGGAGAAGGTGCAAAATGAGATTGCACCATCAGGCAGCAAAGAAACACCCTCTCAGATTACTCCAGGACAGCAGTCTATAACAGAGAGTAATGAAATAAGAAATAAGGTTGCAGTAGGTCAGCAGGACATGATAAATATAATAACGGAACTCAAGGGGGAATGGGGAGAGGAGGAGAATGAGGTGCAGGAGGAAAAAAAATACTCCTGTTTCTGGGGAAACAAATATGAGAAATAGCCCAGCAAAAGAAATTGAGCAGCCTGGGCCTACAAGAGGAATTTCATTAAACATGGAACCTGACCAAAGAGCAAGACAAAGGTCAACAGTGTGGAACTCTAATGTAAGAGAATGTTTGTTCCCAGAAAACGTAAGATTGGCTTCAGAGCCAGCTACCAGGAAAAACACAGTGCGCTTCAAATATAGAGGGAGCATGAATGATATACCAGACTGACTCTTTGTTGGGAGAGCTTAACTAAAAAACAGCATGAAACAGTATGCACATGAAATATACACACTTATTCGTATGCCTGGTGATACTGTATATGATATTAGTTTAAATATCCAGCGGGCATAGGAAGGTTTTGGAAACAGTATCAAATGTTAAAGAACCCTGCATTGTGGAAGACCTTTTTGGCCATCCCTCTTACAAAATCTGCATATAAAAGAATAACTGTCCTCTTCCACAATGAAGGGGTAAATGTGGCTGATATTATATATTGGTTGAAACAGCATTGTACAGTAATTGGTTACCCAAAGCCAATACTAGATGATGAGCATCTATGGACTGGAGGGTGGAGGTATAAATTCACCTTGAAACAAGACAGTGGGGGAATAAAACACCTCCCAAACTGCTTTTTTTCTGGGGAGAGACAGCAGAGTGATATTTTATGCAGGACAGCCCCGAGTCTGCTATAGATGTGGAGGTGTGGGACATCTGAGTAATATCTGTGACAAGCAGAAGTTTGGGTTATGTGGAGAAGTGGGTCATGTAAGTGCATATTGTGCCCAGTCAATGAAATGCAACCTGTGTGAGGAACGGGGCACACATTTTGAACATGTTCATGGGCATCACATAATAGCTTGGATCAAGCTATTAGAGGAGAACAAGATGTGTATGTGGTTCTGGCACAAAAAGAGCGGTTGCAATTTGAAGAAATGGCATCTCAACCAGTCTCTACCCTTATGAAAATGGAATATATTGCAATATACTGAAAAATATTCATTAGTGTATGTCAGTACAGTGAGAAATAGTGTCCAAATGTAATATATTATATATTATGAAATGTATTTTTAAATATACTGACTAGAGATGGGCAAAGTGGGTGAAATTCACTCTGCAGAGTAATCCACGAAATTCCACCCATTTCGTGGAGCAAAATGCAAAATTTTACCTGGCGGAGTGTCGAAATTTCACCCATTGTAATGGCAAAATCTTGCCTTCCGAGCCGAAATTCATGTTTCCATGGTGAAACTTCACCCACAGAAGGTGAAATTTCACCGCGGAAGGTGAAATTTTGCCTGGGTGAAATTCCGACTTAGGCAGAAAAATTCCACAAATTGCTCCACCAGGCGAATTTGACCACTCCGTCAGCACTGCGCCGGCAGAATTTTAATTCACTGCATCTCTAATACTGACATAGTATATTTCTAACCCATAGTATGCAAAAACACATGTCACTATATTGAGAAATACACTGACTTAATGAAATATAATACATAGCGTATTTCAACATATAATGAAACCACATATTCTGCCTCATGCATTGCTTGAAAGCATGTCAATCTATTTAGTAATACATTGTCTGAAATATATTATTAGTAGAGATGCAGCGAAGTTTTATTTCACAGGTGAAGAGAACCCGAAGTGGTCTACTTCGAAGTCATGTAGCACTACACGAATTGTCCATTAAAAGCTTGAAATTCACCTTACTTCGCATTGTCCACTTCGAGTTCACTTCGATTAACAGTTTCATAAGGTGAAGTCATTAAAAAACAGGCCACTAATCACATGCCTGACTGTCTCAGCAGGTCTACAGGTCACATGATTCAGGGAGGCAGTTAAATAGGCAGGAAGTCAGTGTTCAAAGTGTAAAGTGGGCAAAGATGCAGCATGTAACAGTCAGCATTTGCTTTATTTCAGGGTACTGCAGAAATTCCTGTACCACAAGATTTAATCTGTGAGCCATACAGGGAACCTGCACAAAGCCACCATTGCTGATACATTTCACAATGGTTGATCCACTATCACTAGCTATGAAGCCAGCTTTTAGGGGGTTGCAGCCGCTCATCAATTTCTGTCAGTAGCATGTGTAGCATGTGTTCACCTGTATGCAACCCTGCTACACTATGCATTACAAGTGTGGCATGCTGTCTAATGCCATGAAGGTTGCTACCACCACTGCAATCTGACTTATTACACTACTTTCCCATCCCTCCATCACAGACAACCCCAAGTAGCTGAGCCCAATGTTCAGTAATATACAGATAGGAACTACCCGCCATTTTGCCACTTGTCCACATATCCATGCTTAAGTGAATGTTAGGTGATGCAGAATGTTGAAGGGCATGTCTTACAGACTCTGTCACCATCTGCTGTAACTCAGGGACAGCACGGGTGGAAAAGTATGTCCAGGACAGGACCTTCCATTTAGGACATGCGCATGCCGCAAAGTGCCAGAAGCCCACATTCTCCGCAAAGGAAAATGGCAAAAAGTCAATTGCCAGCATTTCTGCTGTGGCAGCATTGAGTTCACATGCATCTGCATGATTGGGTGGGTATTTAGTGTTGCACACAAAAAAGGCTGTGCAATGTGAGCTGTATTCTTTGTTGCTTTACACATAGTATGCAAAATGGTTCTACTTTACTAATTGACATGGATGGGGTACCTTGGATGTGTGATGGTGGGTGCACAGGTGACAAGCCAATATATGTGGTTATTTTCCTTCTTTTAAGCACAGAGGTTGATGTAGTAAAATTACTACATGGACCACCACTGCTACTCTGACCACTGCTTGAACATTCCAAATCATCATCCTCCTTAAGCCTGTAGTAATCCTCTGGTGTTATTTCACCACTTTTACCAACATTGCTACTTACACTGATGAAAGGGGATACCGTGCTCACTAAGGTGGCTGTGGGTGAATGCCCAACTATGGCATTAGCTCCCCTCTGGTGCCGCATCCTCAGTACAATGTGCCTGCTCTTCAGATGAGTATGCTGGTCCTCAGTGCCCAAATGGCTACCCTTTTTACCACACTTCACATGCACTTGGCAAAGCTGGCAGATTACCACTGTTTCATTATTGCCATCTTGTACAAAAAAATGCCAAACTAGGGATTTGGATGCCCTACTCTTCACATGTCGCTGTTGGTGCTGCTGCATATGTAACTGCACTTTTGGTGGTGATGAAATGGGTGATGTAATGCATGATTTCTGCTGTTGTGCACAATTGGACTTTGACTGAATATCGCAATCTATGACTATTAATTGAGGGTCATCATCAACAGACAGAGCTACAGCAGAACTTTGAGGAGGGGACAATTGACTAACAGACTGTTTACAAACAGCCACCTTCACTTTCTTTTTTTCCATTTCCCAAATGAGGTCGCTAGCATCATTGTCATAATCATTATCCACTAATTCACTTTGGAGGCTGTCCTCCTGTGGAGATATTTCAAGTTCAAAAACAGCCTCAGTATTATCAGACACACTTTTTTCATCAATGTGTGAATGTTTGAATGGCCTATCCTCAACATTAGTGGAAACATGAGACTGTGAGTCATCATCATGATCAGAATCATGTTCAAGTACTGTAGGTAGTGGGACATCAACTGCACTCAAGTCTGCGGATTCGACAATATTTTTCCCATATGATAAGTTTAACAGAGTTGAACTTGTAGCAATACTAGTGTTATCAACCATGCCCTCACTAACTTTATTAACAGCAGGGACACCATCTCCAACCAGCACTGAAGGAACTGATTTC
Source organism: Neoceratodus forsteri (assembly GCA_016271365.2). NCBI lineage: Eukaryota > Metazoa > Chordata > Ceratodontiformes > Ceratodontidae > Neoceratodus > Neoceratodus forsteri. Next base: position 1,074,051,496 of record CM057449.1, read on the forward strand.
ACTGTGAAATGCAGTCGGAAAAAATCCCGTTACTTGCACCAACTACCTTTCCCTTCTGCTGCGTACTACCACAGCCACAACCACTCTTAACACTGCTACCATTGGTAGCCCCTGATGAACCTGACTCATCTTCACAACTTCCACTGCTAATAGTCTTCTTGGCAGCAGCAGCACATCCAGAAACTGCTTTGCCTGACCATCTCTTCATGGGCATTTTTTTCAGATGACACAGACAATTTACAACAACTTGATATTTTGGCACTTTTGAGTGGCTGGGAAGCAAAACATTAAATGCAGCTACACAGGCACAACACAATACCTGTCCTTGAATCCTTAACCAATCTTCAAAAAGCTGATGGTCAAAAAACAATATCTTGTTTTGATTGGGGGGGTGCTAAGATGCAGTACCTAGCTGTACAGATGCAGGGAAATAAATTGCAGACAGGCTTAGAAATTCAGAGTACTGCTGTTGTGGTGCTGTCGTGAAATGCACATCAATTGACAGTACACACACAGATTAAAGGCCAGGCACAGAAACTTTAACTGTTCAATACAGTACAACACAGACAGTCCTGTAAAAGACTGAACAACTGCCCATCAAACGGAAAATATTTATAAACAATTCATTGCAGTTGTACTGTGTCTACCTGAACACAAAGATAATAAAACAATAGCCAACAACGGTTGGAAAAAATGTCTTTCTCACTACTTTCCCTTCTACACCATAGATCAGCCTTTCCCTTGAAGCGCACTTCTACGGTATCTCTCAGTACAGAGACTGAATCAACTAAATTAACAATCAGTATTCACAAAACATCAATAAATGCTCAATGATATAACCACATCAGGGTTTACTACAATTGATCTACTAAATTTTGTCACAAAATTCTGTGGCAAAAAGGTATTTTTAAAGGTTTTTAGATGGTTTGAATCTCAGAGTTCTGAGGGCAAACTGTCTCCAGCTTTCCACTACACACACTATAATGAACTGAGGCTGTGCAAGACAATATAGAGCTCATGTGACCTTACATCCCTTAATTCACTGCAAAATTTGCCTTAAAGGGCACAAAAACAAGACAAAGTAACACAAAGTCAATAGAAAATGAGGCGAAGTAATGCGAAGTCCATGGAGAACAATGGGAACTTCATGTTACTTCGAGATGTGTAGTTATTCGCTTCATGGAGTAGTAAGCAAAATTCGGGTTCTACTCGAAAACTATGAGTAGCAAATTTTAGGCACTTCGTCCACCACTAATTGTTAGTATATTTCAAAATATATAGTGTATTCTTTGTAAGTTATGTATAGTTTTTGTATATCTTACATATATTTTTATATATGTAACATATAGTTTATGTATGTTAGATATATTTTATAGATGTTACATATATTTTTATATATCTTACATGTATTTTTGTAAATGCTTAGTTTCATCCCACGTGTTCAATTGCATAACTAATTTGCATATTTCAAAAACATAGTTTGTCAGACAAAATCATGATTATTTCTAGTTTTACAATACTTTCAAGTTTATAACACTAGCTCATAGACAGAAAAGAAAGGTGCAAGTTATAAAGCAAGTACATGTAGGATCTCACTCTGACCTAAAAGTAGAACAAAATGGGGTGGAATAAATACCAATCTGAGCCTTTGACAACCATGAGCTTGTGAGGTAAATCATATGTGTAAGTATAAATGTATAAAATGTATGTTTGAATTAAAGCTGCACTGTAAAATGATAATTCAGTGTACAGTAAATATCTCCATGATTAATAACAAGATGAACTCCAGTTGTATAGATAGAGGTATGTGTAAAAAATAAATAATTTCTTTTGATTATGTCTGGGTAAGTGAATAGTTATATTAATATCTATTACAGAAGTACATTATGGCCCAGATATTCAAAAGAGTTGCGCCATGCACAGGTTGAGCCAGCGCAAGTCCGAAAATGCACCATTCTGCGATATTCAGCAGGAGGCAGTTGCACCCCCAAATCACGCTGAGCAACAGCATAATGATAATGAATGTATGCGCAACTGAAGGGGGAGGAACCATGCATAAATGGCGCAGTGCGATATTCAACAACATGCACCATGCGCAATAGGGGAGCAAGCGGAAGTTGCGCCATAGCGGAAATGAGCCAAAATAGAAAAGAGCAAGGAAAAGGTGCAAGAACGCTACAGGGAAGGCACATGAGGCTGAACTCAAGCCAGAGAAACTGGGCAGGAGGGACACACAGGGCAGGCCAGGGAAAGGGCACTTGGAACCCACAGGCTCAGGGGAAGGTGTGGGGAGCCACAGTGCAGAAGGGGGAAGTACTTGCCACACAGCAGTGAGGCCAGCATAGTCAGGTGTTCCCGGTGCAGGGAAAGTAGCAGCCAGGATGGGGGGGACACATAAACAGCTGCCAGGGGGTGAACATAAGCCAGGGACATGGCTAGTGCCACCATCCAGATGGAGGCAGTAATGAGGGGGGTGAGAAGGTGGGCAGCAAGGGGACGTGGTCTTGGAAGGGCCCATCAGTGGTATGCCCCCAACAGGCAGTACCGAGCCCGCACCAGCTTCCAGCTGTATAGTGATACAGAGATCATGGGCTGGTACCACCTGAATTGGGCAATTCTGAGGTGGATCTGTGAACTGTGCAGTGATGGGATGCAGGCACCCACATGACAGAGCCATGCTCTCTCGGTGGAGATGAAAGTGACAGCTTGCATGTGCTTGCTCACCACGGATACCTTCCAGGACCAACTGGGGACACCATAGGCATAACCCGGTAGGCCGCGTCACGCCACCTCACCCAATTCCTCAGCGCACTGCTGCCACATGCTGCTGAGTACATCCATTTCCCCAGCACAGTGGCAGAGTGCACAGCAAACATACAGGAGTTCCGCAGGGTAGCACGTATGACTGGCATGCTAGAGGCAATAGACTGCACCCATGTGGCCATCCGCACACCACCTGGGCCCAAGGGGGCCACATATATAAATCGCAAGGGCTATGCTAGCATCAACTGCCAGGTGGTGTGCGATGCCAGGGGGTGCATAATCAATGTCTGTGCCATGCACCCTGGGGGAGCACATGATGCCTTCATCTGGCACCAGTCGGCACTGTGCCACAGATTCGAGAGTGGGGATATCCCCACTGGCCACCTAGTGGGTGAGTATGCAAACCACACAGACAATTATAGGGTCTGGGGGGGCATGGTCAGAGGTGACATGGGTAGTGGCCTACATGGCCAGGGGCAGGGTGATGCTGATCACCACAAAAACCTCCGCCCTCTACACACAGGTGACAGTGGATACCCACTCCATCCCAGGCTGCTCACACCCTACCGGTGGCCCACGACCAAATCACAGCAATGCTACAATGAGGCACATGCCACCACATGTAATGTCATCGAGTGGTTGTTCGGGATGCTGAAGGGACGTTTCCATTGCCTGGACACCTCAGGCGATGCCATACAGTACAGCCCTTCAAAGGCCTGTGGGGCTATTCCTGGCCTGTTGCATCCTGCACAACATGGCCAACAAATGTGGGATAGCCGTACAGGTCAAAAAGGGGGACAGCGATGGGGACAATGAGGACACGAGTGACAATGGTGATGGGCAGCCCCCCCTTGGGCGGCGGGACCCCCGACTGCTCCGGCTGGCACAGCTGCAGCAGGACACCATCACGGAGGAGCACTTCAGCCAACCCAGGTAAGTCATGGGCCATATGCAACCATCAGTGGCTAAGGCACAACCCACAAACACGCATGGACACACACCAGGGGTGCATACCATCAAGGGAACTGTCCAGGCATGGAACCACACACAGCGCCAGGGATGGGTGAGGTCTAACATGGCACGCGGACACACACACACACACACACGATGCACCAGACATGCACAAAGGGTAGGAGGCACACCGACCCAGAACGCCACCCCTAGCCACACACATGTCCACAGACCACCACGCCCACTGCCTGTCACTGTGCGTGTGTCAAATGCTGAGCACCATTGCACATTGGTGTACAGCGCAATGCAGGCATCATCATGCACACGCAACTGCGGACAGCAGCCGGGAGGGTGTGCAGATAGATTGTGTGTCCGTGTGCAGGGCCAGATACCCACCCGTGCATTGTCCGCTGAATGACACAATGCACACAGGGCAGCAGCAGACAGTAGCCACATTGGGAGACAGGTCAGTCACGCACCACAGTGCCACGGCCACCACGGATGTGTGGGTGGCCCCGCAGAGACCCTCCAGCACTGACAGGCTGACCACTCACCTCATGGGGTGGCACTGATGGTCCCCCAGGGGTTCCACTGCATGACTGCAACTGTGCTCGCGCAGGGGTCTGCAGCACACCAAACGTGCCTGCTTCAGGCATGCTCGGGATGCCCACAGCTGAGCCTGGTGTCGACAAGGATGGTGTTGCACGACGACAGGAATGGGGGGGGACAGTGAACTGCGTGGTGTCTGCGATGCTTGGGCAAATAACTGTGTGCCCATTGTGGCCATGACAGCAGTGAATGCCTGTGTCTGCCTGTCAATGGCAGCCGTCACATCCTCCCACAACCGGTCCATCCCTGCCAGGATCAGAGCGGTGTCTCTGCTGCAACACTCCTCTGCCCACTCCACAGCCGCATGCAGTGCATCCACTGACGTTGCAAGCCACATCTGCTGGTTGACTGAAGCTTGCAGTATGCGGGTGTGCTCATCCAAGAGGTCATCTGCCTGCTCGGCATCCTGTCCCTCAGGGTGTGCACGGCCCTGATGCTCAGCACCCCTTGAGGGTGGGCACTGCACACCAGGACCAGGTCTGGGCATGTCCACAGGCAGTGCACTGACGCCAGCCCCTGACACTGTACCCCCAAGCCCATTGGCTGACTGATGATGCTGCCCCTCTGGCTGCCACTCCCCAGGGCTCACTAGTGCCGCTGCAGTGGCCACAACAGTCCCACTGTTCTGTACACACACCAGTGCTGCCCCACTGGTGCTGACAGGCACAGGCTAGGACTGTGATGACACGCAGGCCTCCACAGTGGCACCACCCACAGCCATGGTCGTGATGTTACCTGTTCTGTGGCCATCCTGTGGCACACACGTGTCTCTGCCCATGACTTTAGCGACATCATCACCGGTGATGGACCTGGCACCAGCCCGAGTCACAGCATGCTGGCATCCATGGACGCTGGCATGCTGGGACATGGGCAGGGCCTCCTCCGCACCTGTTCCAACAACATCAGTCTGGACAGCCAGGCAGGCCCACTGTTGCACTGAGCCGTGTATACCTGTGGAGGTGGATGGGCCCTCCTCCATCTCCATCTGACTGGCCTCAGTGGACAGGCCCACTACCGCTGACCCATGCAGATGCTCAGGATCTGTAAGGGAAAACAAAATTGCGTTATTGCATGTGACCTACTCTGCCCCCCCAATAGACAGACCATGACCTACCATGCAGTGATGGGCTACCACCCGTCTGGAAGCCACTACCCGGAACACTCTCAATGGCACAATGCTGCATGCTGCCAGCAACCCTCTCCTCCTGTGGGGTTAGGCATAGCACCTCTGGCTGTCCCCCACCTGTTGCAGCTCATGCCGCCCTGATGGCAGCCACCTTCTCCTTTTCCTCCTCCTGTCTGTGCCCATCTTCTTCTTGCACTCCTGCATGGAGTGCTGGTGGCTGCCATACAGGTTCACTGCATGCGCCACTTCCTCCCATGCAGCAGCACGGGCCTGTGGTGTTCCCTGACGTCTGCTGAGAAGTGGCTCCTGGTCCAGGTAGGCCTCAGACAGGGCATCCATCTTGGCTTTCGTGAAATTAGGCCTCCTCCTCCTCCCACCACTCTGTTCCTCCTCTCCCACAACTCGCTCGGCCATGATTCAGCCTGTGAGAATGAAAGTTGTTACCTGTGACTGTGCAGTCCCATGCATGTCCCAAAATCCACAGTCTACACTCCCAAACAGCAAGCAACTCACCAATAGACTGCAGTAACCGACTATGGCCAGTGCAGCCCAATGTCGCACTTTTATAGCACAACCCATGCAAATGAGGCGAGGCGCAACTTTAAGTGGATGCAAATTGCAGTGCTGCGCTATTAAATGGCTGAGTAGCTGATTTGCATATGGCGGCTGAATATCGTGCTGTTGCACTTTGCACAATTGTGTTGAACGTGCTGAGCCAAGGGCACAGTTCTGTGACATGCGCAGTACACACCTAACTGCGCATGCCCGGGTTGATGACGCAGGCACCTGCCACACTGCTGATGTGCTGTGCATGGGAGGCTATGCAGGGCACGGCCACCATTGTGCCAGTGGTGCTACAGCGATGTTCACCTATATGGCGCTGTGGCACTGGGACATCATAGGCACACTGGGGCAACAGCATGGTAGGCCGCTACTGGAGGTAGCACACAGGCACCCAATCGTGCTACATGCATTGAGTTCATATTGCGCTGTGCCTGTCCGTGCGCCAGAGACCCTTGACCCTGTGCCTGACCTTTGCCCCCTAGGTGCCATGCATCAGGCATGGGTGCAGCACTATCACGCTGTTCAGTGACAGCGCGATAGGGAATAGCAGCGCTGTACCACGCAGCATCTGTATGTGGTGGAACCGCACTGCAGAGTGCCATTTTGAACCTACTGAGCAAGAGAGATGGCATGGAGGAGAGCTGCTCAGTGGAGCCAGATCAAAATGGCAAACCTGGTTGCCATTGTTGAGCCACTTTGTGGCCCACTGTTTGGGGAGGCACCCCAGGACAGGTCCAGGAGCCAGGTGTGGCAGGAGGTGGCCAACGCCCTGGAGGAGGCCACAGGAATGGGGCAGACAGTGGAGCAGTGCCACCACAGGTATGGGGACCTGAGGCAGAGGGACCCAGACCTGCTTGCTCGCCTGCGGGCACATGCCAGGAGGGGCACAGTGCCATGGCCAGGTAGGTATAATGTCCATACACTTTTATCTTCCATATGAGTATCACGGTTGCATGTGTCCAGAACATGGAGGGGGGGACCGTCCGGTGTTGGCTGTGGTGGTGTCATCAGGGTGTTGGGTGGGTAGGTCTGGCTGGGTGGGATTGCACACACATGGGGGGCAGGGAGACTTTGCTACAGGATTGTACTGATGTTCCTCTCTCCATGTTTGCACCTTAGGGCCAGAAGAGAGGTGGCTGGCGAGAGAGCAGCGGTGCCAGTTGGAGGAATAGACCAATAGGAGGGGCGAAGGTCCACAGTGCCAGAGGGACCAGCCGGATGATGGTGAGTGCCTTACCTCCATGATTACTATTGCATGCTGTGTAACAGGGTGGGCAGCGGGGCATGGCCACCATCCATTGACACCACTGCTATGCACGCAACTTGTTATAGTCAGCACTGTCCACTGGCACTGCATGTCTGGGAGTGCATCAATGGTGGTCCATGCATGCACCAGGTACATGGCTGTGCCACTGCCTTTGCACCACATAGCCATGTCACTAAACAGCCATGGTGGTGATGTGCAGGACTTGGCCGGTGGGTGTGTGCAGCGGTCCGCATGGCTGTGTGCACCTGGGTGGGCAGGTCTTGTGGGCAGGATCACTGTGGGTGATCACACACCATCACAGAGGCATGTCCCACAGCCGTGTGCCATGCACAGTGGTTGGGCTGTAGGGGGCTGTGCATTCACACCTATTGACTGTGCTCCCTTGTCCTAGGTGTCTGCTAGCTGCAGGCTATCAGGGAGGTACTGCAGGAAATACTCACCATGGCCAGGGCATCGCTGGACATCCTGTGGGGGTTTGAGTGGCTGTGTGTCTGGCGGAGACATGGAAGGCAGAGCAGCAGGGAGGCAGGGCTCCCCACATGATATATATGCCCCTGATTTCCTACCCCTGGACCCACCCTCACACCCTCCTTTCCTGTACCATTTGTTCACCCTGTCCCCCTCCACCCCCACCTTGTTTGTGCCCTCCCCACACATTTGTACATAATTGTAAATAGTTTTGTTTGATGTTTTTGATTACAAATCTTTTGATATGAATACTGTGGTGTTCTCTGATTTGCAGCAGACTATAGGTGCTCAGCTGCAGTGGTGTGCATGGCGTCGGGGTGGTGCAGTCATGGGTATGTGTGTGTTTCCATTGGGAAGTGACTATGGTGTTGGAGTAGCTATCAGTTAGTGTCTGTGGTGTGTGTGTTGTTCCCTGTGCACTGGATGACTGTGTGCAGTGGTCCATGGTGCATGCTCTGTGTCCATGGTGCACCTGTCAGCCTGTCCATGGCCTGTGCAGCTGACACCCTTGCATGTCTGTGACCTGCACGGTCTGCTGGCATGTCAGTGGTGGCTGTCCATGCAGGACAGCCACTGTACCCGTCACAATGCTGGGTTGCCTCCTGTCACTGGTGTGGTGCATGTCTGCCTCGGGTGACACTGTGGCCCCCACTGTTGTTGTCCCACCTCCATTCTGTGGCTTGTGTGTGTTGCAGGGGATGTGCACCACTGTCTGTGACTTGTGCTCCAGGCAAATGATGGTGGCGTACAGGTCCACAGTGCCTGCGTAGGGTGGCTGGCACTCCTGTGCCATGGAGGACTGCTGGCCATGTGTACACGGTTTCCATGGGCCCACACTGGGGGCTTGGTTGTCCCACTACTGTGTCCCTGTGTTGGTGTGCCCTTGGGTATGGGTGGGTGTTTGTCCTTGCACTGTGTTGCATCCGGTGTGGTGCATGCTTCCATGCACCACTGTGGAATATGCACTGGCTGTTGTGGCCAGTGTTGGGTTGGGGTGTGTCCTTGGGAGGGTGTGCAAGGTGCTGTACCACTGGTGGTGGGTTCCGGGGCATGTCCTGTCACATGTGGGGTTCCTCGTGTGCCAACGCATGGTCGGTCTCTCAGCTGTACCTCAAGGGGGTTGTGCATGGTGGCACTATGTATGCCGTCGTTGCATTGCTGTGTGCTGCCACCCGCTGATGGGTGCTCGTGGTGGGGCTGCCTTGCATGGTTCTGTGGTGTACAGCATTGTCACAGTGGGGGTGGTGGCATGCATGGGGTATCCTGCACTGGTGGACACTGCTCCTGGACAGGGTGTCTGGGGGTCACGGTACAGGGTGTGCTCTGCATTGGGGGGATGATGTGGCACGGGGTGGTCGGCCCTCCTTGTGTGCTGGTCACAGCTTGCCAGGGGGTGTGATGGGGCACCATGGCCCAGCTGTGGGTTGGTTGCTTGTCTCCATGGGCCAGTGGTTATTCCAGCCCTCCCCCAGTTGTGCAGTGCATGGGGTGTGGGGGGACGATGTCTCTTCTGCTGTGTGTTCCTTTGCCCATCTGTGGCATGGGTGGTGGGCCCCTGCATCCCTGGTTGTGCTGGTGCATTGCTGCCCTGCTGCTGGGGAGCATCCCTGGTTGTGCTATGGCGCCTCTGGACTGCTCAGCTGAGCATCCCTTGTTGCGCTATGGCGCATCAGATATGCTCAGCTTCCCCTCTCTAGTTGTGCTATGACACAGGTGGTGTGATATTCAGTCGTTGGCTGTAGGCACATCTTGGCCGGCTCAGTTTTTGAATATCGCACCTCTTGTACATGGGCGCAATGGACTTGCGCTTGCTCCTGCTATTGCGCACTTTTTGGGTGCAGTTTGAATATCTGGGCTCATATATATTTGCAAATATAGGAAACATTTGAAATGTAAAACAAAATACATTTATACATATATTAGCAATATTCCAAGAACATATATTTGCCATCCTTATTTCAATATATTTAGAATGTTATCAATATATTTTGCAATATATGAAATATACTAAAGTGCCATAATGTATATATTTACAGTACATTGCAACACATTTGCAAATTTTAAAATATATTGAATTTCCAATACATTACAATATATTATAAACAAGTAGACTGGAATATATTTCACTATATGTAAATATATTGTTAATAATGTATTTTAAAATGTATTTCATTTTTGTAAGGAGCTGCAGTTCCAAAACCCCAGAGGGTGGTAAGAATAAGAGCAGAAGGGAGGCAAGTGGAGGAGGAAGCTCCACAAACAGCTCCCACACCCCTATATCTTCAGAAGATACACAAAAAGAAATCCCAAGTACTGTAATCCCAGCAGATGCAGAGGTACAGTCATCTGCACAAGAGGCGCATGACAATGAGGAGGAGAATGTAAATCCCTCTCGCCCCCCAGAACCCATGAGTGAGGCAGACAAAGAAATAATACCAGTAAATAAAATGTCTCCTCCTGTCACAACTGCTGTCCCTTCTTACCAGAGGGTTATCAGATCAAAGTCTCTGTTAAAACCCTCAGTTTTCCAAATGTCTTCTGGCTAGAGGGAGTTTGACACAACACAGACTACTTATACAGTGCTGATGGAGTCAGAGGAAACTGAGACTCAAAGAGACTCTGATGTCTCCTCTATAACATCAGCCCAGCCTGAGGTGGCAGGAGATTTGACTTTGGGGGATAAACCAAAGCCCAGGAAATGAAAGAAGAAAAAGTGGCTTACTTTATGAGACATCATGTAGGAAACCTTGTTATTTGGAAAATAATAATTTATGATGTTAGATATTTCAATAATAACATCAAACGTGAATAGTATAAAATCTAGCACGAAGCGACAGGTGACATTCGCTAGTTTAAAAAAGGAAAAAGGTAGTATTATATTTTTACAAGACACAAGTCTGCACACAATCCCAGATATAGTACTACCACAAAAGGAGTGGAGATGGGGTCCATCAGTGTGGTCCATAGGGGAAGAATAATGCACAGGATTGGGTATGCTGTTTGTAGGTATTGCAATAGAGGTATTAAAAGTACTGGATATATGTCCAGGAAAGGTTCTGATTATGGATATTAAAATAACAGAAGCCCCGCCCCCTTTTGGTTAATTAATATATATGCACCACAGGCTAAAGCAGATAGGATGGTGTTGTTAAGGAAAACAGAGCCTTTTTTGAATACTTCAAAAACAGTATTATGGGGGTGGGATTTTAATTGTGGATTGTCCGCTAGGGATTGGGGAATAAAATCAGGGAAGGTGTATTGCAATACAAACCTACTGCAAAGCTTTTTAAGAAGGAATGGGCTATGAGATGTCTATGATATTTTAGAAATGACCCTTAGACATACGTTTCATAAGGGGACATTAACAGCAAGAATAGATTTCAGGTTCTTGTCAGAAAGAATGGTAGGGAAGAAGGTTACTGTAGTTCCACTCGAGATGTCGGATCATTTAGCAGTAAAAGTTATTTTAGGGGGAGAACAATGCTTGAGCAAAGGGAGGGGTTACTGGAAAATGAACACATCCCTATGTAACCCCTAGGCAGCGCTATCTCTAGGGTTACTACCCCTGCCTGTATTTCTGTCAACAGGTTAAAGGACCTGGGTTAAAATTTAACAATTACCAGGGTTTCCCTGTCTTCAGTAATCACAATATTTTGGTGCCTCCACCCAGAATAATATAAGTGGTGTTATCTACCTAACCTGGTATAGCCCTCTGGGAAGCTATAACCACCCTCAAGCCCACCTAGTGACCACATACCTTGTAATGGGGGATAACTCTTTACTGCAGTTAATATACAGTTAGCAATGAACATTAACTGTATGCCCACACCCTTTGCACTTACCACCAGGGTCTGGTCTTCAGAAAGTCCCCTGGAACACCCTGTAAAACAGGATTCAATAAAGGCATACACTTATAAACAAGTTTCCCCTGACACATTAACCCTCACTCAGACAATGAGATATTCATGAGGCAATGTAAGAGTGAAACAAGCCAATCAATTTTTTAAGGGGATTTGAACAAGGAAAGGGGCAGAGCTAGATGAATGATTACTATACTGGATTTAAACCAGGGCACATCTGCATGCATGCATTTAGTTCCACTGTACAGTTTTGCAGCTGCTGGGTGCCCAGACTGTTGGTGGCTAGCCTGATCACTGCCCAGGGTTGCAGCTGTTGTTTGGTCCCTGGGTGGAAAGAAAGGCAGTTAAACATGCAATAACAAAACCCTTCGCTATTTGTATCCTTAGCCGGTTGGCCCAGTCCAATGTAACCCTGTAACACACAGATGAAATCAGATGGTACCACAAAAGTGATTAACAGAACTATTGCAGGGAGCTAACCCGAGTTTACTCACAGCAACAGTTGGTGGAAGATGGCCTGGTGATCTGAAGATCTGTTGCAGAGTACTGAAGAGTATGTGGAAGCTGGGACTGCATGACTCACCTCTGCTTCACAGCCTTTCCCTCCGGGTGGCTGAAACTTTCGATTTCTTGCTGTGCAGGGTCTGGATCCCCAAGCTGGTCTCTCACCGAGAAAGCAGTAACTGGTGCAAGGATAGTCAGCTTGAGCCGGGTATGGCATGATCCCAAGGCTGGATAACCACTTCTGGCAAAGTTCAGTTTGTTTGCTGGTGGAAACCTCCAGCTGGCCATCAGTTCAGTCACTGGTAGAGATGGATTCCTTTCTGGCAATCAAGAGTCCCTCGATAGTAGGCCTTGACCCACAATGAACATTCAGCACTTTTAATGGAGACAACATTAACTTCTTTACCTCTCAGATCAGCTTCAGGCCAGTTCATGATTGCAGTCAATTCACTGAGTAAACCTCTTAGTCTGTAGAAAGTCTCTGATCACAGTTTTGAGTTGAACGCTCCACAGAAGCTCCTCTCAGTCTAATAGCTCAAATTGCACTCTTCAGAGTCTCAGGGCTAACTGCCACAGTTGAAAGTTAGCTTTTGGATTAGTCTCTATTGCTGCTAACAGGCAGTCCAATGCTGGAAATAATAGCAGGGAGGCAAGTCAGGCCTCTCCCTGCCAATTCTCCTCAGCTCCTTTCCTGGAGCTGCTTCTTGAAGGCTTGAGCTGCTCACTTTGTCCACTCTAACAGCAACTGCCTCTTTTTTCTAACAGTTCTTGAACTAGTCCAGTTTTTCTGGATTCCAGTTGGCTAGGGGAGCTGTCAATTGCAATTCTAGTGCTCCCATTTGTCAGTTTAGGTGCCAGCCTATAAAACTACAGGAACTACAGCTTTTTCCCACATGGCAACTGAACTAAGGACCCCTCATGGTCCCCTGTGTCCCAATTGGTCCAAATTCCTGGAAGTCCCAGACCAAACATGGTGGCTGCCATTTGGATGCATAAGCTGCAGAAGACAGGTTAAAACAAGCACTCTAAATTAAATATAACAAGTTAGAACTAAATATTTATAGTAATAGCTAGAGCTCCCTCTGCTTTACTATTGACCACAGAGTGGGGCAAATCAGGACGGTGCCTGGCTAGTCATGAGTTTTGAAGCACTTGGACCCAACCCAGACCATTTATTGTATACATACTGGCTGTTGTCTTAAAGGGACAGGCACGAAGGCACATCCTGGCACTCTCACACAGATCAACAGGATTAACAAATAACCATGGATTTACTATTCCTGCAGGATGTCTACCTGGCAGTGGACATAAATTGATCCCTGGGAGACACTTAAGGTAATCCCCAAATTTGTGTGGGGGGGGGCTACACCTATTACAAGACAAAGCATATCAATTAGGCATTCTAGCCTTACTAGAAGCATGGCATGAGTTAAAGTTTCTATATGCTAGTCCTATAGACTAGTGGGAAGACACAAAAAAAGATATGAAAGAGCTATTGATTAGGCTGTCAAGTAAAGTGGCAAAATCAAAGTACTCCAGATATTTGGGACATCGGGCCAAATTTTTAAAATTATTAACACGGATGAGAGAAACTGGAATCGATTTAATGGAAAAGATAACAGAAGTGAAAATAAAAATGTTTGAATATCAGAAAGAGAGGGAACATACCTTAGCAGTAGACCAAAAGTTTAACGCACGGGGAACAAAAGAGCAGGTGAATCCTTATGATGATCAAATGGGTAGGAGTAATCAAAGGGTTATGACTTCACTAAAAGGTAAGGATGGAAAATTAGCAACAGACGAGGTTTCAATACAACAAATAGTACAAACACATATCCAGGAAAAATTTCAGGTGGGGGGTAGAATAGAATGGGAGACATTCCTGTAAGAGTTAGAAATACCCAGGCTGACGAAAGCAGATCAGAGACAAAGATAGAACCATTCAAGGTGGAGGAAGTGGGGGAAGCAATCAGGAAATTATCAGTAAGAATGACACAGGCAGTAATGGATTCCTAATGAATTCTACAAAGAATTTATAGAACAGATGGCACCTGTGCTAATTGAAGTCTTTTTAGCTATCCCTCAGATGGGGCAAAAAGGGAATAGCATGAAAGAGGGTATCATGATTTTCCTTTATAAAATAGGAGACCAAATGAATTGGAGACCACTCAGTTTGCTCACCTCAGATTACAAGATATTGACTAAAAGAATAACAGCAAGACTAGCAAAAGTAGCAAAAAAATTAATATTAGAAGCTCAAACATGTGCAGTACCCAGCAGGAACATAGTACAAAACCTAATTTTTATTAGAGAAGTAGTACAGCAGGGTTTAGAAATTGAATTAGATGGGTATGTCTTTACCATAACAGGATGTCCCTGAAAACAGGCCTATGCTTAGTGCCTCATCCTGGTGAAATATAAGAACAAACTGAAACTGAAACCATAGACCAAGACATTGCTTTTGAAGCAATCAAACATGATTATTTATTTATTTATTTATTGAAATTTGTTGACCGGGTAGGCCCACTGAGACAGCAAAGTCCCCTTTTCAGGGGCGACCCGGAATTAATTACAGATAAGGACACAACAGCATACAATAGGCAGAAATAGTACAGTTAAATTGCTTAGGTACATACATAGGTAGTAATATAGAACAACTCAGAGAACAGGTAGTATTAGATACAGGACAAAAACTGGTCAAGACTAAGTAGATTAAGGGGCACCAGCAATTCAAGTGCAACAGCACTGATTAACCACCATTAAGCGAGATTTAAGGGCCGTTTTAAATGTGTACAGAGTAGAGCAGTTAGCCACAGCTGCAGGTAAATTGTTCCAGAGTGACGGGGCAGAAACGTCAAAGGACCTGTCACCAGCTCTGGTTTGTGTCCTGGGGACTTCCAGGACAGGATGGGCAGAAGACCTCAGATCACGTTTAGCTGATTTATATAGGAGAAGTCCATTTAGGCTCGGGGGAGCCAGGAGCTTGGCTGTTTTGAAGGTCAGGCAGAGTGTAGGGAATGTAATCTTGGCCTCAAGTGATGGCCAGTTCAAAGAGATGAGGACATTGCAGTGGTGATCACGGGGATGGGCAGAGGCTGCAAAGTGGGTGATTTTATGATAGAGGACTCTGAGCTTGTTGAAATCCAGGCCACGAAGAGGTTGAAGTACCGGAGCCCAATAGAGAAGTACAGGGAGAATGGTACCAGTGGTGATAGCCATACGGCCTTCCCTGGAGAGGAAGCCTCCAAGTCTATATAAGAGGCCAATTCTTTGATGAAGGATTTTGGTGGTAGCCTCAATGTGTGGGCTCAGGGTTAGCTCCTGATCCAGGTGCATTCCGAGATATTTTGTGGGTGCGCAAACCTCAAGTGGAGTCCCATTGGCAGAGGAGGTCTGTAGGAGGTTAGATATATTAGCTCCTAACCGCTTGGAACCGAAAAACATGGCCTTAGATTTCGTGAGGTTAAGGACTAGTTTCATGTCCACTAGCCACTTTTCCACCTCTCTGAAGTCCTTATTGAGGTTCTGGCCTAGTTGACATAAGTCCTTTGAACTCCTATAGATAATGGCATCGTCTGCATACAGTTAAATATTGGCCCCACCACAATGTTTTGGCATGCTGTTGATAAAAATAGTAAATAGCAGGGGTCCAAGGATGGAACCTTGGGGGACTCCTTGGCACACTGGCTTAATTGTAGAAGGTGAGCCCTTCCATTTTACCAGCTGCTGCCTTCCACAGAGGTAATGATGAAACCAGGAAGAGGCAAGTGGATCAAGTCCAAGGTGCTGAAGACAGGAAACAAGGAGATCATGGTTCACCAAATCGAAGGCTTTCGTTAGATCCAGGAATAGGGCACCAGTGGCTAGCCCTTGATCCATAGCCCCGAGTACATCCGAGGTAAACTTGACTAGGGCAGTGTCAGTGCTACATTTTTCCTGGAAACCATGTTGCACCTCTGTGAGCAGATTGTGAGTTTAAGGTAATCAAGAATCTGTCTGTGCACCAGTTTTTCCAGCATTTTCGCAAGCCCACTGAGGATTGATATGGGATGGTAGTTTTCCATTTGGCCTTTATCTCCACCTTTGTGAATGGGGATAATGGTGGCCATTTTCAATTTGGTGGGGAATTGCCCAAGGAGAAAGGATTTGTTAAACAGGTCCCTTAGTAGAGCCGCAATAATCGAGGCAGCTATTTTCAGAAATTTGGGCTCCAGATTATCGAACCCAGGAGAGGCATCCGGTTTGATGGTGTGTAGTAGGGAGAAGACGTCCTTCCGCTTAACCAGGCGGAAGTGAAAGTTGACATGGATGGAAAGTGAGAAGTTGGTTGCTAGGTGAGGATCAGTATATCTATCAAGGTCTGTGAAGAAATTATTAAAAGCATTGGCTAACTCCACTGGGTCAGACATTAGGTTGCCATCAACTACGAAGCTCTGGGGAAATATGGGAAGTATTAGAAAAGTATGGCATTCTGGAAGAATTTAGAGTACTGGTGAAACTATTATATCAAGAGACACAGATACAGCCTATAGTAAATGGACATTTGGGAATATCAATGTACAGTACCTATAGAATGGGGTAAGACAAGGGTGCCCTCTCAGTTCTTTGTTATATGTGTTTGGTTGGGACCCTGTTCTGAGACACTTACAGAAAGATGAGAGAGAATTGTTCCGATCTCAAATGAATCAGGAAATATCTGCAATAAAATAACAGCATATGCAGATGACTGTGTAGTGACAGTAGCAGATTTAGAATCAGGGGAAAGGGCTCTGCAAGTCTTCACAGAAACCCAAGGTGTGACAGGAATTAAGATAAATACAGAAAAAAGTAAGGTTTTAGCAATAGGACATGCCTCAGTAGACACAGAATTTTCCTTACAGATAACGGAAAAAAAAATCAAAATATTAGGGGTATATTATGGAACAAAGGAAGTAGAACAGCATAACTTGGAAACTGCATATACAGAGGCACATATAAAAGTGCAAAGTTGGAAATCCTGGAAGATGACTAGGAAAAAACAAATGTTTTTATTAAGGGCTTATACACCCCCTCTGTTTTTGTATATTTCCCATGTCTTTCCCTTGGCACACGGAATGCACACCAGAATGATGGGGTTAGTTTTTCAGCTCCAGTGGGGAAGTTGCCTTAACCCAGTAAAGAGAAACCAAACCTATAGGCAATGGAATAAGAGTGAGCTAGACATGATTCAACTCTTGGTATATCGTTTGGGATTTTTTTTACACAAATGTTCGACCTTTAGTGATGGGAGAAGAGGGGGTAGGAACAAGGATGAAGAATAGGGAACATGTTTTGTTTTACTGCCTGGGGGAAGGGTAAATGGAAAGTGATAGAAAAAGTATTACCTAAGTATATGCAAACATGTCTAAAATACATTAGGATGTGGAAAATCAAATTAAGCGGGTTCATGGGGGTTAAAGCAGCAGTGTTTGTAGTGAAATTACAATAATTGCACCCTCTGTGGCTTTACTGTGTGCCCAAATGTACCATTTAATCACTATTGCTGTCTTATCCACTTACTGGTGTGGAACCGCATAGTTGCATGTGTCTGTGATTCTCCCGTACATTCACCCAGACCGCCATGTTTTTTTAAATCGTCTCAGACCCAGTCACTTCACATGCTCAATGATGATAGTGTTGCTGTAGCACATGGGGGAGTATGTCTATTTCTGGTGGTTCAGCTTGCATGCTGGTGACTGGCAGTGAAGGATACACACTGCTCGTTCATTGACAGGATGTTAATCATGTGGTTGTTAGCCTGTATCACGTGTAGTACTGTTGTCAAGTAAACTGGGATTTTGTGAGAGGGTGCAACTTTTGTTGCTATTGAAGATACACTCTTTCAAAATATCTGTGTGCAGTAATGGCTAGCAGCCCCAGTTCTAGTGAATCATCTTTCAGAGGGTGAGTGTGACATTTTTTTTAAATGTATATTGTCTTGTAAGAGGTAATGTCAGTTAATACCAGATGCATATTCAGTTTTAGACATTGTGAAGGTGCATTTGACCTATAGTTATTTTATTTGTGTTCATTCCTATGCTATTACAATTAGAAGCAGATGAGAATGTCTCTTTTTTTTTTTTTGGCCAGCAGTTGTTAGTGTGCTGTTTTATTTATGGACTGAACTGCTGTCAGTTTAGGTCTCAAATGGAAGACACAGTCAGTGGCTTGGAATCAGTGAGGTAGGATGGGAAGTGGGATGTGTGGATGAACTTAGCCTGGCCATCAAGTGAGGGGCTGGGACACAGACACTGGAGTCATCTCACCAATACTTAATGTGTACCAGGTGTGCAATTAAATATATATATATATATATATTTATTGCGCACAGTTTGAGACAGATTGCACTGGGTTCCTACATAAAACAGAAACATAGAAAAATAGAAACATAGACTTTGATGGCAGTTTAGGACCGCTTGGCCCACCTAGTCTGCTCATTTCCTTACCTACAGGATAAGCCGCAGATTCTAGTTAACCAACAGCCTATTACTTCCTACCCCCCACAACAATTGCATTATGTCTGTCCCATGTATTCTTGAATTCTCCCACAGTTTTAGACCCACAACCTCCTCAGGAAGGTTGTTCCATGCATCCACTACCCTCTCTGTGAAAAAATACTTCCTCACATTGCCTCTGAACCACCCCCCCCTTTAAATTGTGTCAACTTGTTCTTGCATGTCTCTTTTTCTGAAATATGCTACCCTCTTGGACTTTGCTGATTCCACTGAGGTACTTAAATGTTTCTATCATGTCCCCCCCTCCCTCCTTTCCTCAAGGGTATATATATTAAGCTCTTTTAGTCTCTCCTCGTATGGCTTCTCTTGCAGACCCTGCACCATTCTAGTTGCCCTCCTCTGGACTGCCTCTATCCTGTCTATGTCCTTGCAGAGATGGGGTCTCCAGAACTGGACGCAGTACTCCAGATGAGGTCTCACCAACTGCCTGTACAGAGGGATAATAACTTCTTGTTTTATGCTGGTGATGCCTCTCCCTATGCATCCCAGTATACCCCCAGCTCTCCCTACTGCCTTCTCACATTGCTTGCTAACCTTAAGGTCATCTGATACGATTATCCCCAGGTCCCTTTCCTTTTTTGTTTTTGTTACTACCCCCATTGTGTAATCTTTCCAATGGTTTTTGTTTCCCAGGTGCATTATTTTGCACTTCTTTGTATTGAATCCTAGCTGCCATGCTTCCGACCATTCCTCCAACCTTGCCAAGTCCCTTGTCATCCTTTCCACGCTTCCTTGTGTATCAACCCTGTTGCAGATCTTTGTGTCATCTGCAAAGAGGCATACTTTTCCTTCCAGTCCCTCTGCAATGTCACTTATAAAGACATTAAAAAGGACTGGACCCAGTACTGAACCCTGCTGTACCCCACTAGTAACCCCTCTTTCTTCAGAGTGGACTCCATTTACAATTACCTTCTGTGTCCTGTTGTCCAGCCAATGTTTTACCCAGGCTACCACCCTGGGACCCACTCCCAGGCTGGTTAATTTCACTATCAATCGTGTGTGTGGGACTGTGTCAAATACCTTGCTAAAGTCTAGGTAGGCCAAGTCCACAGCCCCTCCCTGGTCTACTACTTTGGTCACCCAGCCAAAGAAATCAATTAGATTCATCTGACATGACCTTCCTGCTGTGAACCTTGCTGCCTTGGGTCCCATGCCCCACTGGCCTCTAGGTACTCAACAATTCTTTCCTTCAGAAGTGATTCCATCACTTTCCCTACCACTGAGGTCAAACTGACAGGTCTGTAGTTTCCTGCCTCTGTCTTGGTCCCACTTTTGTGAAGGGAAATCACATCCACCTTCCTCCAGTCCTCAGGTACAACACAATCCTCCCATGATTTTGTTAAAAAGGGTAGTCAGTGATTTCACTAGTTCTTCCTGTAATTCTTTTAGAATTCTGGGTGAATTCCATCAGGCCCCATTGCTTTGTCCACCTTCAGTTTTAGGAGTTCTTTCAGAACCCTTTCTTCTGTGAAAGGACTGGGATTGACCCCCCTATCCAGAGTGCTTCTGTTAATTGGATTAGGCACCTCCCCCTCCTCTTTTGTGAATACTGAGCAGAAATATTCGTTCAGTATCCCTGCTTTTTCACTATCACCCTCTGCCCACCCTCTGTTCATTCTATTCAGCCTCACTATCCCTCCCTTTGTCTTTCTACGCTCCCTGATGTACCTATAAAAGGTTTTATCGCCCTTCTTAATTGAGTTGACTATCCTTTCCTCAGTTTGGGCCTTTGCTATTCTGACTTCCCTCCCTGCATCCTTCTGCCTTAACTGGTACAGCTGTCTGTCCTGCTCCTTCTGTGTTTCCTTATACTTCCTGAGTGCTGTCTTTTTCTCCCTGACTTTCCCCGCCACCTCTTTTGAGAACCATAGTGGCTTTTTCTTTCATTTTGATTTGTTTATTTGCTTCACACAAATGCTTGTTGCCTCTGTGAAGGCAGTTTTGATGATTCCCCATTGTTGCTCCACCCCTCCTTCTAGCCTGTTTGCTAGTGCTTTTCTGAGGCACTCTCCCAACTTGCCAAAGTCAGCCCTCCTGAAGTCCAGTACCCTCACTTTTGTATGTCTTGACTCTGTAACTGAGTTTAACGTGAACCACACTGTTTGATGGTCACTTGTTCCCAGATGGCAACCCACTTCTAGATCTGAGATCCTCTCACTGTCCCCATTTGAGAGTATGAGGTCTAAGATTGGTCCCTCACGAGTGGGTTCTGAAACTAGCTGTCTGAGGCATGCCACCTGTAGGGCATCGAGAATGGCCCTGCTCTTGGATGTGGCTGCAGCAAGTGTGCTCCAGTTAACATCTGGCGTATTCAGGTCTCCCCTCAACAGTATCTCCCCTTTCTCTGCCATCCTAAGAATGCCTTCTATCTTATCCTTGTCCATTCCCTCCCCCTAACCTGGGGGTCTGTATACATCCCCTGTTCGAATTGTGGTGCCACTTCCAGTCTCCAAGGTGACCCACAGTGCCTCCTCTCCTCCCTGTTTACTATTTTGTTCAGTTGCTTTTATCCCTTCCTTTACATAGAGAGCTGCTCCCTCCTCTTCTCCCCTCCCTGTCTCTTCTGTAGGTTATGTACACTGGTATGTTAACATCCCAGTCATGGTTCTCTGTGTACCATGTTTCTGTGACTGCTACAATATCCAGGCATCCCACTTCCATCAAGGCCACCAGTTCAGGGAGCTTGTTGCCAAGACTATGGGCATTGGTGCTCATTATTCTCCATTTCCTGAAGGTCTTATTCATTTTGGCCCCATCCCTGTCCTTCTTGCCTTTGTCACTTTCTCCATTTAACCCTGCCCTTCTCCCTATTGACATTTCTATGTTGGTGTTTACTGGACTTACTACCGTGACTTTTTTTTGGGGGGGGTAGGATTTCCCTACTCCTTTCCAGTGCTTCCCCCCTTGGCTAGTTTAAATACTTGCCAATGAAGCATTTAAACCTATCACCTAGGATCCTGGTTCCCCTCCTGGACAGATGCAGCCCATCATGCCAGTATAGGTTTGCATCACTCCAGGTGGACCCCCAGTCCCCAATGAAGCCAAATCCCTGAGCTCTGCACCAGTTTTTCAACCACTGATCGAATTCCATGGTGTGGAGCACCCTAGCCTCTCGTACGCCATAGACAGGCAGCACCTCCAAGAAGGTTACCGTGCGTGCTACTTGTCTAAGGCCCCTCCCCAATTCCACAAACTCTTCCTGCACTGCTCTGATCCCTTTCTTAGCCAGTTAATTTGTCCCTAGGTGGACAATGACATCCAGCTCCTTCCCCTGTGCAGCTGCTCTGGCAATCCTGAGGATTCTCTCCCTGTCCCTCCAAGCCATGGCACCAGGCAGGCACCTTACCTCCCTCTCCCCTTTCTCCCCCAGTTCTACCTTCCTAACAATGGAGTCCCCCACCAGGAGTTGTTTCCTTCCCCTGTGGGGTCCCATGAAACCCTCTTGTGGGTGTCCTTTGTGGAGGTTCCCAGCATCCTCCTTGGTCTTCACTGTGGGTGCCTCCATAGAGGAACCACACCCCAGCCATCTAGTTGAGCTGAGATTTTGTTTGCTGAATCGTGGCACTGGATTTCATTGCTTTTTCCAGACTTGGATCATTTGAACATCACCACAGGAGTCCATCGGGGATTTCGAATCTGAGCCAGTGGAGGCAGACAGCTATGACATCAGTCTGCTTTAGGGTTTGGCTGTAGGAAAACAGAGTTCTCACTTTCACATTGCCTTCTCAGTTGAGCTGTGTGCTGCCATGAGAAATATCTGATTCCTTCCCTTGTAACTTCCACACCCCTGCCATCTAGTTGAGCTGAGATTTTGTGTGCTGAATTGTGACCCCTTCTAGTCATCGCAGCTATGTAGTGAGCTCCTGCTGGAATGCTGGCATGTATCTTATCAGTTTCCCCTGCTTCAACCTTCCTCTCCTTGTATTTTGCTTCCCCTCTCCTATTATGTTACTACGGCTGAAAGACTGAACCCCCGATGATACTGTCAGTAATGTGATCTCCTCACACCGTCCCTCCAGCAGTTGTCTGAGTACTTAATGAGGCAAGTCAAACTTTATTGTATAACAAGTTATGCTGATACAAGCAAAAACAAGCTTTTTCCATTGTACAATGATAAGGTAAAAAGTTTTTTAAATACACATATATAGTTTTATTGTGGACAATACTATTCACTGTAGGTTATTAGCATGGATTTATTATTTTCGAAACTCCCTATTTATGTTTCTCCTTACATTTTTCCTTCTGTTTATTTAAAACATACACTATGAGGAATAAAGTATAGGTGAGTATACACAACCAGCCCGTGTTTCCATCAAGCCTATGGACCTCAAGTGCAAAGCTCGAGAGGTCTATGTTGGTATCTTCAACCCCGTGATGGAAACAAGGAAAGTAAGCTAACAAATATAACTGCAGCAACATAAATATGCGAATAGCAAAAGTAGTTGATTGTAATAAAGTTTGATTTCCGAAATGAAAAAATTAAAAAATCCCGTAAATGATATGCAATAGATTATGTATGGTTGGCAGACTGAATGGTCCATGAGCCATTTTCCACCATAAAACTGTATAGACATTGAACAACACAGGTCCCAGCATCGAGCCCTGCAATATCCATCTGGTTACATTTCTGTTTACAGTATATGTGCATGGATATGTAACTGTAAGAAGTGATTAACTGTAGGAGTTAGTGCTTGGTATATCAGAATAAAAAGTGAGGCCTGCAGTAAATTCTAATGGTTACACTGTGAGACCACAAGTTTTTAGTATTATGGAATCATGGCACTGGATTTCATTGCCTTTTCCAGACTTGGATCATTTGAACACCACCACGGAAGTCCATTAGGGAATTCGAATCTGAGCCAGTGGAGGCAGGCAGCTATGACATCAGTCTGCTTTAGAGTTTGGCTGTAGGAGAACAGAGTTCACACACACAAGCAGCACTCTGTTGGGTTTAGGCCATGTGTCTGCTTTAGTGTGATCAAAGAATTCAGTGTAGTGACCCCTGTGATGGAACACACAGTAAATTATCAACATCCATCAGAGGATGATGGGAAAACAGTCTGACAAAGGATTTCTGCAGATAACATGTGTCCAACTTACTGGTAGGGCTGAAAATGGGATTAATGCTACATGTCCTATGATGTATGTTTACAGGAGAAATACAACTCCCAAATGAATAGAGACCCTAGCCAGACAGTTCATCCCCCCCCCAACACCCCATCTCCCCTTTAAGGGTCACTAGTTCTTGACTTTTTGCACATTACAACTTAGAACATCTTCAGAGATATAAACATATGAGCATACAATGAAGCCAACAGATGACGGCCATTTGACCTATCTAGTAGCCTCATATGGTGGGGTCCACAGTTTGAGTTATTGTCCTGTTGTGCTAATACTCCATTCCTCCCTACTCATGCTCCTTACTTTCCACCTATGCCTTTTCCAGCCTGTATGAATGCTGTGCGCTGTCTTCAACGAGATCCCATCTTCCAATAGTGCATTCAAAGTGTCCACCACTCACTGTGTGAAGAACTGCTTCCTGATCTCCCTCCTAAACCTTTACCCTCCACCACCTTATGAATATCACACAATGTTATGGTAGACAATCAGCTTAAAGAGACTGACCTTATCAACCTCATTCATTTCAAGCACTTGAATGCCCAAATTATGTCCACTCTATCTCTCCTTACTTCCATGGAGTACTACATGTTCAGTGCTCTCAACTAGTACTTGTATGCCATTACCTTGCTGACCCGCTATTATCTTTGTAGCCATACTCTTGTTCTTCTCCAGCAGGTTAATGTCATTTTTGAGGTGTGGGCATCAGTAATGAACTCCATACTCTAGATGCAGCCATACCAGTGATCTGTACTTAGTCAGTATAACCTCCTCTCTCCTACTACTGATCCCCCTTGCTATGCATCACAACATGTTGTTTGCCTTTTGATGCTGCTTTCTTGTGTGACATGGAGTGCTTCAGGTCACTATTTACAATCACTATCAGGTCCTTATCCTTCTCTGATGCTGATAATCTGAATCCACTCAGGTAGTACTCTGTCCTGGGATTCGTTAAGACAATGGGCCCTATTCATGAATGGGCTGGGATGGCTACACGCCATGTAACTCGGGTGCATAGTCATCCCACACCTGTTCATGCTCACTGTGCCACCTTGGAGGTATGAACAAAAATTGCATACACACCCGCACACCGGATCCCTGGCAACGCTCTGCCCAAGGGTTGGCTGGGGTCTCCATGGGGTAGTGTGGCTGGTACTCCCCACTATTCACGAAAGTGAGGAGTGCCGTATGCAGGAACCAGTGGTTATGCATCTGGAGGGCAGCCATAACAGATACACAACCCCTTCTGCCTTCTCTACTTCAGGCAATTTTACACCCAGTTCAGTAGGTAGCTCAGTACCCCTAAGCTACCCAACTTACTTATTGGTCTCCTGTGAGGTCTGGTGCAGAAGTCCTTTCTAAAGTCCAAGTAGGCAATGCCCACTGCCCATCCATGCTCACAAATCAGATTTCTTGTATCCTCTTTTGCCCTTGCTCGTTACTGTTTCCTCTGTATTTGCTGTTGCTGTTATGACTCATTTTTCCACTTTCTGTACCTTCTAATTGTGAACTCCCTTTTACTACAACCCCTGTGTTATTTTGTAAGTTCTGAACGCCTTCTGTTGTTCTCTGACTGTTGTCTTCTCCTGCAATGTAAATAATATTAGTTTCCTCCCACGCGTGTGTTTTCTCACTCTCTTAATGCATTATTATATCAGACGCAGAATCTCCTTTTTTATAGCTGCTCATAATGTCTAAAGTCCCTCTACGTTCTCATTGCCTTCTAATTCTTCTATGAAAATTTATTTCACTGCACTAAATTTCACTATTCGGAAGTTCTGTAGTTTACTACGAGACATAGAGGTTTAATTTTTTTCACCTCTTGAATGTGCCATAGGCCTGTACACTGTCAATGGCCTAGTTATTCATATTCATCTGTATTGCTACCTTACACCTATCCCATGCCTTTTTGTAGCCCTGCTCTGTATTCATATCCACCACTTCCTGAGGTAGGTCTTACCATGCAACCACCACAATTGCTGTGAAAAAGAGCTTCCTCATATTACTCATTCATCAGCTTCACTCTAATCTCATGCTGTGTCCTCTTGTCCTGCCATTTTTCTGATTTTGAAACATGTTAAACACTTTCAACTTGTTATTTCTCTTAAGATTTCTGAATGTTTCAATCTTATCCCCTCTCTTCCTCCTTTGCTATAGGGTATACATATTGAGCTCCATTAATCTGTTTTCGTTTGTTTTCTGATGCAGCTCTTGCACCATTTTGATTGCCCTTCTGTGGACCACCTCCATTTTGTTAATGTACCGGTGCAGGTGTGGCCTCTAGTACTGCACAAAGTATTCCATATGTGGCTTACCAGTGTCTTGACTTTTGATACTCCTACTAATACACCCCAACATCTCTCTGTCCTTACCTACTGCCTTAGTGGTCTGCTTGGATGATTTCATGTCCTCTGTGTTGATGATGCTCAAATCTCTTTCTTCCATTGTGATTGCCAGCAACTTTCCTCCCAATCTATAGGTAGCTTCAGGGTTTCTATTGTCTATGTGCACTGAGCTGAGTTGCTCATGTTACCCATTATAATCATCCACAGGTCTGTCTCCTCCTCTTGTGACCTCTATCTGAACCCCTCTCAACTGATAGCTCCTCCCTGGGTTCCTTGCTCCGAAGTGCATAACCTTGCACTTCTTCACATTGAAACTCAATTGCCACTTTTCCAACCACTCCTCCAGTTTGATCAGGTCCTCCTGTAGCCCCTGCCGCCTCTCTATGTCTTCCACCACTGCCCCAATATTGGCATCATCTATGAACAGACTTATCTTGCTCCTAATGCCATGTGAAATATGCAATATGAATAATCCAAACAACACCGGACCCAGGACTGAGCCTTGTGGCACCCCGCTTGTCACCGCACATGGGAAAGAGAGTGCCCCCCCACCATCTGTTGGTGCCTCCCCTTCAGCCAGTTCACAATCCAGTTTACCATCTTTTTCCCTGCCCCCACATATCACAACTTACCCCCCAGCCTCCCATGAGGCACTGAATCAAAGGCCTTGCTGAAGTCTAAATACAGCACATCCACTGCATGGCCGTTATCTGTTCCCTCGTGAGACAGTCATAGTTTTCAATTAGATTCCTCTGGCAGGATCTTCCAGAGATGAATACATGTTGCTGACTGTACTGGAGTCCAATTTCCTCCAAAAAGGTCACCCGCCTCTCTTTCAGAATTACTTTCTTAAGTTTTTGTACAATGGATGTGAGGCTTACAGGTCTGTAATTACCTGGTTCATCCTTTGGGACACTCTTGTGGAGGGGTACCACGTGAGCTATCCTCCAGTCCTGTGGTAGGCAACCTGAGTCCCGGGAGGTATTGAACAGGTCTGCTAGTGGCCCGCCAATACCCCTGCCAGTTCTTTCAGCACCCTGGGATGAATGCCATCCTGAACTGGTGCCTTATCCACTCTTAGTGCTTGCAGACCATCCAGTACCCTACCCACTGGAATTACCCCATCTGTCATCCCTTCCCCCCTTGTCCACTTTCCCCATCCCCTGAGGTAGCTGTCCTCCCTTCTCCTTCATGAACACAGAACAGAAGTGCTCATTTAGTGCTTCTGCCTGTTCTGCCCCCTTCTACACCCACTCCCTGTCCTTTCTGATCCTTATTATCTGGTCCCTGTAGCTCCTTCTCTCTCTTATGTATCTTAAAAAGTCTTGCCCCCCTTCTCTGATTCCCTGTGCCAGCCTCAGTTCCTTGGAAGCCATGGCTGCCCTGACCAATCTGGTTACTTCCTTGGACTTCTTCAGATACAATTCCCTGTCCTCCTCCCTTCTGGACTTCTTGAACCTCCAGAAAGCTGCTTTTTTTGTCCTTACCCCTTCCAAAACCTTAGCTTGACTTCTTAGCCCTACACTTCTTACTCAGCATCTTGGTACACGGCCCATTAGTCTCAATCAACCTAAGTTTGATAATATCCCACTTTTGATTTGCATCCATACCAGGCCTAATTCCTAATAGGTGCCTTCCCAGAATTTCTCCCATCTTGATAAAGTCTGCCTGCCTGAAATCAACCACCCTGGTTCCTGTACCTACAGTATCCCTGCCCATGCTGAGCGTGAACCACACCAATTGATGGTCACTTCCAGCTAGCGGGTCCTCCATCCTCAGATCCCTCACAGCCACCCCATTAGTTAGCACTTGGTCCAGAGTGTTTTCCAACCAAGTTGGCCCACTGAACGCTATCTTGGAATGCATCCAGTAGCATCTGCTCCCTTGTGCTTGAGGTGGCTGGGGTTCCCTAATCCACTCCTGGTAGACTGAAGTTCCCCACAATCACCATGTTCCCTTTCCTGCATACCCTTCTAATCTGCCCTGCTAAGTCCTTGTCCAAATCATCTGTCTAAGTTGGTGGTCTATATACAGCCCCCATCTGCAGTATCCTACTTTTATAACCAAGGCACAGCATCCATAATGCATCTGTTTCACCATCCCCCGTCATCCCTTGTACACATTATCACTTCTGTAATGTAAATTGCCACTCCTCCCCCTCTCCCCACTCCTCGGTCTTTTCTATGTATCCTATACCCTGGATTCATCAGATCCCAGTCCTGGTATTATGTGGCCCAAGTCTCTATGATGGCAGCAATGTCTACCATGCCGACAGTCAAGACAGCCTGTAACTCAGCTGTTTTGCTCACCAGGCTCCTTGCATCTTGTGGAATAATAATGACATTATTCTGGTACTCTGCTGCAGTAGTGGTATCACCACTGAAGTAGAACAACTTGGAATGATGCCACATACTTGATACATATATATGTAAAAATACATGGTTGTGTGTTTGTAGTAGTATGGTACCTGCACACCCTGAGGCTGTACCCTTGTATCTCACTACGCCTCTGGATGTGCAGGTATCTCAGTAGTACCATCTCACAGCCATGTATTATTGCTTATATAGTCCAGAACAAAATATGGTAATTAGAGGCAGTAGTACTAATTTTATAAATTTTTAAATCTGTTTTTCCCAGAATCGTGTCTCTAGGATGGGTAGAGATCATTTGGAGACACTTGTTGTACATCTTGTACAGAGCCATCTGGGTGGAATATTTGACCTTCTCAATGATTCATCTGAGCCTCCAAATGCATTTCCCAACTCTCCACCTTGGTGTGTCTGTGGGCAATGTTGGGAAAAGGCAATAGCTTTAGAAAGACTGTGCTGTGGGAAAGTTCCTGAAGATTATGTTAGCTTGATTCATACAATGGAGTTACTATGTTTGAATGTTACAACATTATCTGTTACTGCTAGGTTCTGCAATGATGTAGTTGAATTTATAAGACATGCGCCTGAAGATTTCAATACTGAGATGTGATATATTGCCTCCCGGCAGTTTATTTTGTGGCAGCATGGTAGGCTTGGTTCAGAAAATAGAAGGGTGATCCCATCCTGTTGCAACTGGAGAATAAGGGACACACTCCCTGATCCTCTTGGAATTTATGTTGGTTTCCTACCTCATAGTATCGCATGATATGGGGTGACATAACATTATGAAAGAACCTGATTTCTGCTGTCAATTTAGTTAATTATAAAGATGTCACATGTACTGTGCCTGAAGTAGAGAAGGTTGGATAGGCATATAATCAAAAAATCCAGTGAATGATTTTTTTTTTATGTTACAATAAGAAATAAACAGTTTAGTTGTGATGTATGGGTCAGTACTGTGAGAAGAGTTAATTTGTTTATACGAATGATATAACCATTAATGATTCTTAATGATCAGCTCATTCTTTACTAATAGCCATTCAGTGGTCCCAAAATAGTTTACCAGAAAGTGTACTTGAGATGTGAAACAATTAAAGGGGTCAGAATATGAAGTTATTCTACATGTGTATACACTGTGGCCCAGATATTCAAATTGCGCCCAAAAAGTGCGCAACAGCAGGAGCAAGCGCAAGTCCACTGCGCCCATGCGCAAGAAGTGCGATATTTAAAAACTGCGCAGGTCAAGATACGCCTGTGGCACATGACTGAATATCATGCCACCTGCGCCATAGCGCAACCAGGGATGCTCAGTGGAGCAGGGCAGCAGTGCAACAGCACAACCAGGGATGCACTGGGACAGGATGCAGGGGCCTACCACCTATGCCAGAGATGGGCAGAGGAGCACACAGCAGAACAGACATTGCCCCCCACACCCCATGCACTGCACAACTGTTGGAGGGCTGGAATAACCACTGGCCCATTGATACCAGCAACAAACCCACAGCCGGGGCATGGTGCCCCAGCTCACCCCCTGGCAAGCTGTGACCTGCACACAAGGAGGGCCGACCACCCTGTGCCACACCATCCCACCAATGCAGAGCACACCCTGCACCGTGATCCCCAGACGCCCTGCCCAGGAGCAGTGTCCACCAGTGCAGGACACCCCATGCATGCCACCACCCCCACTGTGACAATGCAACCCTGTGCACCACAGAACCATGCAAGGCAGCCCCACCACGAGCACCCATCAGCTGGTGGCAGCACACAGAGATGCAACGACTGCATACCCTGTGCCACCACGCACGTCCCCACTGAGGTACAGCTGAGAGACCGACCATGTGTCAGCACACAAGATACCCCACACATGACAGAGCATGCCCTGGACCCCACCACCAGTGGTACAGCACCCTGCACACCCTCCCAAGGACACACCCTGACCCAGCACTGGCCACAACAGCCAGCGCAGACACCCACAGTGGTGCATGGAAGCATGTGCCACACAGGATGCAATACAGTGCAAGGACAAACACCCACCCATACCCAAGAGCACACCAACACAGGGACAAAGTAGCGGGGCAACCAATCCCCCAGTGTGTGGCCAAGGAAACCGTGTACACATAGCCAGCACCCCTTCATGGCAGAGGAATGCCAGCCACCCTACGCAGGCACCGTGGAGCTGTACGCCACCAGCATGCGCCCGGAGCACAAGTGACAGACAGTGGTGCACATCCCCTGCGACACACACAAGCAACAACATGGAGGAGGGACAACAACAGTGGAGGCCACAGTGTCACCCGAGGCAGACATGCACCACACCAGTGGCAGGAGACAACCCAGCATTGTGACGGGTACAGTGGCTGCCCTGCATGGACAGCCACCACTGACATGCCAGCAGACCGTGCAGGTCACAGACATGCAAGGGTGTCAGCTGCACAGGCCATGGATGGGCTGACAGGTGCACCATGGACATAGAGCATGCACCATGGACCACTGCACACAGTCATCCAGTGCACAGGGAACAACACACTCACCACAGACAGTGACTGATAGCTACTTCCACACCATACTCACTTCCCCAAGGACACACACACACGCACATGACTGCACCACCCCTGACTCCATGCACACCACTGCAGCTGAGCACCTATAGCCTGCTGCAAATCAGAGACCACCACAGTAGGCATATCAAAGCAAATGTATTGAAAAACAGCAAACAAAACTATATACAAATATTTACAAAAGGTTTGGGGGAGGGCCACAAACAAGGTGGAGGTGGGTAAGGGGCAGGGGTGAACAAATGGTAGAGGGAAGGAGGGGTGTGAGGGTGGGTCCAGGGGGGTATGGGAAATCAGGGGCATCAGTAAGCTCAGCAGGAGCCCCGCTCTCTGCTCCGGCTGCCCATCCCTCCATGACGCTGTCTGACTCCCAGCCTGTCGATCCGTTCTAGGATTTCCAGTGATGCCCTGGCAACATGAAGGATCTCCTGCAGTGCCACTGTGATATCCTGCAGCTGCTGTCCACCTAGGACAAGGGAGCAGAGTCAATAGGTGTGAATGCACAGCCCCATGCAGCCCACCCACTGTGCATGGCATACGGCCGTGGGACATGCCTCTGTGATGGTGTGTGACCACCGACAGTGATCGCGTCCACAAGACCTGCCCACCCAGGCGCACACAGCCATGCGGACCGCTACACACACCCACTGGCCAAGTCCTGCACAGCACCACCGTGGCTGTTCAGTGACATGGCTATGCCGTGCGAAGACAGTGGCACAGCCATGTACCTGGTGCATGCATGGACCACCATTGACACACTCTCAGACATGCAGTGCCACTGGACAGTGCTGACTGTACCAAGTTGCGTGCATGGCGGTGGTGTCAATGGATGGTGGCCATGCCCCGCTGCCCACCCTGTTACACAGCATGCAATAGTAATCATGGATGTAAGGCACTCACCATCATCAGGCTGGTCCCTGCACCTGTCTGGTCTGGCCACCCTCTCGGCCTGCTGTTGCTCACGGTGCAGCCTCCACTCCCTGGCACACCGGTGCTTCTCTGGGCCTAGGGTGCAAACATGGAGAGAGGAACATTAGTACAATCCGGTAGCAAAGTCCCTCCACCCCCATGTGTGTGCAATCCCACACAGCCGTACCCATCCTCCCCCCACCCTGATATCACCACCATGGCCCACACTGGACAGGCCCCCCATGTGCTGAACACATGCCACCATGATACCCGTATGGACGTTAACAGTGTAAGGATGGGGCACCTACCTGGACATGGCACCGTGCCCCTCCTGGCACATGCCTGCAGGCGGGCAAGCCTTTCTGGGTCTCAGCGCTGCAGGTCACCATAGCGGTGCCTGCGCTGCTCTGCAGTCCTCTCCATGCCTGTGGCCTCCTCCAGAGCCACTGCCACCTCCTCCTACACCACACTCCTGGCCCTGTCCAGGGGTGCCTCCCCAAATAGGGCAGTGACATGAGGCTCCACTAGGACCAGATTGGCCAGTTCCAGTTGGCTCCAGATGAGTGGCTGTCTCCGTGCCATTCTGTACTGTTTCAGTGTCAAAATGGTACTCTGTAGCGCACGTTCACCATGTGCAGATGCTACATGGTACTGCGCTGTCATTCCCCATCACACTGTCACCGAACAGCGATATAGAGGTGCACCCATACGGATGCATGGTGCCTAGGGGCAAAGGTCAGCACAGGGTCAAGGGTCTCTTGCGCACGGACCACCACAGCATGATTGGTACTCACTGCGTGTAGCATGGTAGGGCACCTGTGTGCCACTTCCTGTAGCGGCCTACCATGCTGTGGCCCCAGTGCGCCTACGACACCCCAGTGCCAGAGCACCATACATGTGAACAGTGCAGTAGTGCCACTGGCACAATGGTGGCTGTGCTGTGCATTGCCTCCCATGCACAGCACATCAGCAGCATGGCAGTCGTCGGCATCAGCACCCTGGGCATGAGCCATTCGTTGCCCACTGCACATGTCACAGAAATGCGCCCTTGCCTAAGCACGTTCAACACAATTGCACAAAGCTCAACAGCATGATATTCAGCCAGCATAAGCAAATCAGTTAATTAGCTATTCAATGGCACAGATACTGCATTACCATCTACTTAAAATTGCACCTCACCTCATTGCATGCATTGTGCTATAAAAATGCAACTTTGGGCTGCAGTGGCCATAGTCTGTTATTTCAGTCTATTGTGGTGAGTTGCATGCTGTTTGGGAGTGTGGACTGTGGTGTGTGGGACATGCATGGGACTGCATAGTCACAGGTAACACCTGTCATTTCCACAGGATCAAGAATGAGCGATTGTGAGGTGGAGGAAGAGGAAGAGGAACAGAGATGCGGGAGGAAGAGGGGGCCTAACTTCACCAAGGCAGAAACAGATGCCCTGTTTGAGGCCTACCTTGACCAGGAGCCGCTGCTCAGCAGACAGCGGGGAACACCACAGGCCCATGCTGTTGCATGGGAAGAGGTGGCACATGCCATCAACCTGCATGGCACCACCAGCAGTCCATACATGAGTGCAAAAAGAAGATGGGCATGGACAGGCAGAGGATTAAGGACAAGGTGGCTGCCATCAGGGCAGCACGGGTTGTGACCGTTGGGGGGCAGCTGGCCGTGCAACGCCTGACCCCACAAGAAGAGCAGGTTGCTGGCAGCATGTGGCGTTGTGCCATCAAGGGTGTTCCAGGTGGTGGATCCCAGATGGATGGTAGCCCGTCACTGCATGGTAGGTCCTGATCTGTCAATGGGAGTGAGACAGGGTAGGGTAGGGCAGATTACATTAATGCTACTGTGTTCCCTTACAGCTCCTGAGCATCTACATGGGTCAGTGGTGGTGGTGGGCTTGTCCGCTGAGGGTGATATCATGGACATAGAGGAGGGCCTGTCCACCTCCACAGGTGTCCGAGGGTCAGGGCGACAGTGGGCCCGCATGGCTGTCCGGACTGATGTTGGTGGAGCAGGTGCGGAGGAGGCCCTGCCCATGTCCCAGTGTGCCAGCGTCCATGGATGCCATCATGCTGAGACTCGGGTGCCGGATCCATCACTGATGATGATGGAGCTCTCTTCATGGACAGTGATACATGTGGGCCACAGGATGGCCACACAGCAGGTAACAGCACGGGCATGGCCGTGGGTGGTGCCACTGTGGAGGCCTGCATGACATCACAGTCCCAGCCTGTGCCTGTCTGCACCAGTGAGGCAGCACAGGTGTGTGTCTGGGACAGTGGGGCTGCTGCAGCCACTGCAGCTGCTGCGGCAGCACTGTTGAGCCCTGGAAAGTGGCAGCCAGAGGGGGCAGTGTCAGCAGCCGTCCAATGGCCATAGGGGTACAGTGTTGGGGGCGGCATCAGTGCACCACCTGTGGACATGCCCAGACATGGCCCTGGTGTGCAGTGCCCAACCTCAAGGGGTGCTGCCCATCAGGGCCATGAACACCATGACAGACAGCATGCCGATCAGGCAGATGACCTCTTAGAAGAGCACTCCCACATACTCCAAGAATCAGTCGATCAGCAGTTGTGGCTTGTGATGGCAATGGATGCACTCAGTGCGGCCCTGTGCCAGGCAGAGGAGCAGCGCAGCAGGGACACCAGTCTGCTCCTGGCAGGGATGGACCGGATGCAGGAAGATGTGACCACTGCCATTGACAGGCTGACACAGACAATCACAGCTGCCATGGCCACAGTGGGCACACAGTTATTTGCCCATGGATCGCGAACACCGCAGATGCAATGTCCACACCCCTGCTCCCGCAGCAGCGACACCCTCCTTGTCGACACCGGGTTCAGCTGTGGGCAACCCGAACACGCCTGGCGCAGGCATGTTCAGTGTGCTGTAGACCCCTGCACGAGCATGGTCGCTTTCACACAGCGGAACCCCTGGGGGACCATCAGTGCCACCCCATGAGGCCATTGGTCAGCCTGTCACTGTTGGCGGGTCTCGGTGGGGCCACCCACGCATCCCTGGTGGCCGTGACACTGTGGCACATGACTAATTGGTCTCCCACCATGGCTACTGTCTGATGCTGCCCTGTGTACATTGTGTTGTTCAACGTGCAATGTACGGGTGGGGTACCCGGCCCTGCACACATACACACACACACGTTCCATCTGCACACCCTCCCAGTTGCTGTTCACTGTGGTGTGTGCATGATGATTCCTCATGTTCACTGTCTGCCACTGTGCAATGGTGCCCAGCATCTGACACAGCACAGTGACAGGCACTAGGCGTCAGTTGTCTGTGGACATGTGTGTGTGGCTAGGGGTGGCAGTTAGTCGGCGTGCCTCACCACTTGTGCATGTCTTGTGTGTGTGTGTGTGTGTGTGTGTGTGTGTGTGTGTGTGTGACCGCATGCCATGTTAGGTACCTTGCATCCCTGATAGCATGTCTTGGTTCCATGCTCAGCCAATTCCTTAACGACATGCACCTAGATTGTCCATGCATGTATGTGGGTTGTGCCCTTGCCACTGGTGGTTGCACATGGCCCCATGACTTACCTGGGTTGGTTGAAGTGCTCCTCTGTGATGGTGTCCCAGTGCAGCTGTGCCATCCAGATCAGTCGGGGGTCCCTTCAACCAAGGGGGGCTGCCCATCACCATCTTCACCAGCGTCCTCATCATCCCCATCACTGTCCCCCTCTTTGACCTGTACAGCTATCCCACAGTCCTTGGCCATGTTGTACAGGATGCAACAGGCCAGAAATAGCCCTCAGGCCTTTGAGGGGCTGTACTTTAGGGCACCACCAGACGTGTCCAGGCAACAGAAATGTACCTTCAGCATCCTGAACACCCGCTTGATGACATTGCGTGTGGTGGCATGTGTCTCATTGTGGTGTTGCTGCGATGGGGTTGCGGACTGCCGGTATGGTGTGAACAGCCAGGGACAGAGTGGGTATCCATTGTCACCTGTGTATAGAGGGTCGACATTAGTTTGGTGATCAGCGTCGTCTGCCATGGGCCATCTAGGCCAATAACCATGTCACCTCTGACTATGCCCCTTCCAAGCTCCATGTCTTTCTGCGTGATTTGCATACTCACCCACTAGGGTGGCCAGTGATTTCCCACTCAACCTGTGGCACAGTGCAGACTGGTGCCAGATGAAGGCATCATGTACCCCAGGTGCATGGCATTAGACATTGATTATGTGCCCCCTGGCATCGCACACCACCTGGCAGTTGATGCTTGCATACCCTTCTGATTTATAAAGGGTTCTTCGGGCCAGGTGGTGTGCGGATGGCCACATGGGTGCAGTCTATTGTCCCGAGCATGCCAGGCATACGTGCTACCCTGTGGAACTCCTGTATGTTTGCTGTGCGCTCCGCCAGTGTGCTGGGGAAATGGATGTACTCCACAGCATGTGGCAGCAGTGCACTGAGGAATTGGGTGAGAAGGCATGACGCGGATGACTGGGTTATGCCTATCATGTCCCCTGTTGGTCTCTGGAAGGTACCCGTGGTGAGCAGGCACATGACAGCTGTCACTTTGGTCTCCATTGACAGAGCATGGCTCTGTCGTGTGGGTGCCTGCATCATATCACTGCACAGTTCACAGAGCTGCCTCAGGATAGCCCAGTTCAGGTGGTACCGGCCCATGATCTCAGTATCAGTGTACAGCTCGAAGCTGGTGTGGGCTTGGTACTGCCTGTTGGGGGCATACCACTGATGGGCCCTTCCACAGCCGTGCACCCCTGCTGCCTGCCTTCTCACCCCCCTCATAACTGCCTCCATCTGGATGGTGGCACTGGCCATGTCCCTGGGTTGTGTTACCCCCTGGCAGCTGTTTTACTGTTCCCCCCTCTGTCCTTACTGCTACTCCCCCTGCACTGGGATCACCTCCCTGTAGTGGCTGTACTGCCCACTCTCTGTGCCCTCAGTGCTGTGTGGCACCTCCAAATTTTGTCCTGCGCTGTGGCACAGGCTCCCCACACCTTCCCAGTTCCTGGTGGTTCCAGGTGCTCTGTCCTGCTCCTGCCCTACTCACAGTTTCTGTGTGCCTGTGTGACTGCCTGCAGTTCACCAACATGTGGCTTCCCTGTAGCATTCTTGCACCTCTCTTTTGTTCCTTTTTATTTTGGATCATTTCCGCTATCGCACAACTTCCGTTTGCTCCCCTATTGCGCATGGCGCACGTTGTTGAACATCGTACTGCGCCCATTTATTCATGGTTCCCCTCTGCCTTGCATGCATTCATTACCATTGCACTCTTGTGCATTGTGATTTGGAGGGGCGCATCTGCCTCCTGCTGAATATCGCAAAATGGCTCATTTTCGGACTTGCACTGGCGCATCCCTGTTGCACATGGCGCAACCCTTTTGAATATCTGAGCCTCTACGTTTTATTTTCTTTTGTGATATTTGTTGAAGTATTTTGTAAATTCCATTTGTCTAATCCCAAATGTATTTAAAAAAAACAATTAATTCAAGATACCGGTAACAGGTTCTGTAAAATGTATGTATAATTTACGTAACAGTCCAGACATCTAATATGTTAAAATGGCACTTAAAGTGCTTAGTCAAGTATTTTATCAATTAAAGAGATTTAAACAATTTTTTTGGTTACTCAACTGTTTTCTATCTATAGGAATCACAAATTCATGGTTGTGTCATGGTACACATTAAATTGTCAATAACGTCTACCCTCATTCATGAAATGTATATGTCATATTTTGTGACAGAATGAATCACTAGGAATGGATTTTACCGGGGGGGAGGGGGAGGGCAGGTGGAAAGTTGGTTGGCAGGGATCCCAGAGAGGGCAGACAAACAAGCTTACCACTAAGATATTGATGATGGAATAGGGGTAGTGACACAGGGGGGATTAAAAAGGAGAGAAACATCAGGGAGGGAAAGGGAAAATGAACAGACTGGATGGTGATCTCACTGAATGGAAGTAACCTTGATAACAAACCAGATGAGTAACAGGCTGTTTTGACAGTGAGAAGAGATAACATAAAGGCCATCATGGAAACGTGGTCCACCCTGTACCAGAACTGTAATATGATTGACTCGTGGGAGTGGAAGAGGAGATGGGGTGCTGCCAAAGCCACACAATCAAAGGAGCTGGGTCACAATTGGCCACAGAGTACCCTGCCAGGAGGGTGCAAGGAGTGAGCACCATAGAGAATGCTCTGGAGTCAAAGAAGAAGAAGGTGGAGACGCCAAGGGAAACAGGGGGAGTGAAATACTGGAAAAGGGAAGGAAAGCAGGGATGGTCCATCCAGGTATGGAGGGGACACAGGGAAGCCACTGGGGAGAGAAAAGTAATAATTAGGGAAGGAAGGGGGATACCAATGCAGCGATGGCATGTGGAAAGGACATGGAGCCAGGGAGAGGAAACAAGGAACATGGCTCCACTATCCGCACAGGGGTTGTAAACAGACCCCCATCTCAGGGGGTGGAAATGGACAAGGAATTGATAGAAGACATCCTTTGGATGGCAGAGAAAGGGGATATATTGCTGATGGGGGACCTGAATATGCCATATGTTGACTGGATCTCCATTGCTGCAGCCACATCCAAGAACAGGGCAATTCTTGATGCCCTACAGGGGGCATGCCTCAGACAGCTAGTTTTGGAACCCACTCAGGAGAGAACAATCTTAGACCTGGTACTCTCAAATGGGGACGGAGAGAGGATCTCTGATCTTGAAGTGGGTAGCCATCTGGGAACAAGCAACCACCAAACAGTGTGGTTCACGATAAACTTAACTGTAGAGTCAAGCCACACAAAAGTGAAGGTACTGGACTTCAGGAGGGCTGATTTTGTCAAAATGGGATAGTGCCTCAGAAAAGCACTAGCAAACAGGCAAGAAGGTGGGGTGGAGCAACAATGGGGAAACACCAAAACCGCCATCACAGAGGCATCAAGCCTTTGTGTGAAGCAAATAAACAAATCAAAATGAAAGAAAAACCACTATGGTTCTCAAAAGAAGTGGTGGGGAAGGTAAGGGAAAAAAGATAGCATTCAGGAAGTATAAGGAAACGCAGAAGGAGCAGGACAGAGAACTGTACCAGGTAAAACAGAAGGAATTGGGTAAGGCAGTCAGAATAGCAAAGGCCCAAACTGAGGAAAAGATAGCCAACTTGGTTAAGAAGGGGGATAATACCGTTTATAGGCACATTAGGGAGCAAAGAAAGACTAAGGCAGAGTTACTGAGGCTGAACAAATAGGAAGATGGTTGGGCAGAGAGAGACAGTGAAAAAGCAGGGATACTAAACGAATACTTCTGCTCAGTATTCACAATGGAAAAGCAGGGGGAAATACCTAATTCTGTCAATAGAAGCACTCTGGATAGGGGGTTGATATTAGTCCTTTCACAGAAGAAAGGGTTCTGAAAGAACTCTTAAAACTGAAGGTGGATAAAGCAATGGGACCTGATGTGATTCACCCAGAATTCTAAAAGAACTAAGGGAAGAACTAGTAACACCACTGACAACCCTTTTTAATAAATCATGGGAGGATGGTGTGGTACCTAAGGACTGGAGGAGGGCGGTTGTGATTCCCCTTCACAAAAGTGGGAGCAAGACAGAGGCAGGAAACTACAGACCTGTCATTTTGACCTCACTGGTAGGGAAAATGATGGAATCACTTCTGAAGGAAAGAACTGTTGAGTACCTAGAGGTCAGTGGAGCACAGGACCCAAGGCAGCATGGATTCACAGCGGGAAGGTCATGTTAGACAAATCTAATGGATTTCTTTGACTGGGTGACCAAAGTAGTAGACCAGGGAGGGGCTGTGGACATGGCCTACCTAGACTTTAGCAAGGCATTTGACACAGCCCCACACAAAAGATTAATAGACAAATTAGCTAGCCTGGGAGTGGGTTCCAGGGTGGTAGCCTGGGTAAAACACTAGTTGGACAACAGGACACAGCGGGTAATATTAAATGGAGTTCACAGTGAAGAAAGGAGGGTTACTAGTGGGGTACCGCAGGGTTCAGTACTGGGGCCGGTCCTTTTTAATGTCTTTATAAGTGACATTGCAGAGGGACTGGAAGGGAAAATATGTCTCTTTGTAGATAACACAAAGATCTGCAACAGGGTTGATACACAAGGTGGGGTAGAAAGGATGAAAAGGGACTTGGCACGGTTGGAGGAATGGTCAAATGTATGGCAGCTTAGATTCACTGCATAGAAGTGCAAAGTAATGCACCTGGGAAACAAAAATCCAGGGGAAGAGTACACGATGGGGGTGAGATACTGACAACAACAAAAATGGAAAGGGACTTGGGGGTAG
This sequence comes from Neoceratodus forsteri, assembly GCA_016271365.2. Taxonomy (NCBI): domain Eukaryota; kingdom Metazoa; phylum Chordata; order Ceratodontiformes; family Ceratodontidae; genus Neoceratodus; species Neoceratodus forsteri. Next base: position 1,074,091,729 of record CM057449.1, read on the forward strand.
TCATATCAGATTACCTAAAGGTGGGCTAGCAATGTGAGAAGGCAGTAAGGAGGGTTGGTGGGATACTGGGATGCATAGGGAGAGGCATCACCAGTAGAAAACAGGAAGTTGTTGGCCCTCTGTACAGACATATGGTAAGATCACATCTGGAGTACTGTGTACAGTTCTGGAGACCCCATCTCTGCAAAGACATAGACAGGGTGGAGGCTGTCCAGAGGAGGGCAACCAAAATGATGCAGGGTCTGCATCAGAAGACATATGAAGAAAGACTAAAGGAACTAAAGATGTATAGCCTCGAGGAAAGGAGGGAGAGAGGGGACATGATAGAAACTTTCAAATACCTCAAGGGAATCAACAAAGTCCAAGAGAGTAGCATCTTTCAGAAAAAGAAATGTGATAAAACAAGGGGGCACAATTTGAAGATAGAGGGGGGGATGGCTCAGAGGTAATGTGAGGAAGTATTTCTTCACAGAGAGAGTTGTGAATACATGGAACAGACTTCCTGAGGAGGTCACAGAGTCAAAAACAGTGGAGTAATTCAAGAATGCATGGGACAGACATAAGGCAATTCTAGTGGGGGGGTAGGAGGAAGTAGGCTGTTGGTTAACTAGGATCTGCAGCTTATCCATTAGGTAGGGAAATGGGCAGACTAGGTGGGCCATGCAGTTCTGATCTACTGTCAAATTCTTTGTTTCTATGTAACAGGGTAGGGGGCCAGAGGGAGGGACTGCTATGACAAGGTGGGTAGACAATTCAAGCGCGACAAGCTGGAGGAGGGCAATGGCACAGACAAACCAGAATGATGAGGGGGTCAACGTGCTACAGGTTGATGACTCAGTCTTAAAGGGGGTCATATGGTGTGGCAGAAAAAGAGAGATAAGTTGGCTGATTGCTTGCCTGGGATGACTTTATCAGAGGTTGTGCACCATATTCCCTCATGGGGTGGGGATCAAGTTAGGAATTTGCATCTAGTGTTACACCTGGGGACTGCTGACCTAGCAGGAAGTAGTCTCATGTAGGCACAAGCAAGATTTGGGGCCCTATCTAGATTCTGTGGCAGGTTGAACTTCAAATCTCTAACCTTCTCACAGGTATTGCAAGTACCGAGGGTCATCACTGAGAGGAAGCAAAGGACACAGGAGATTAACATCTGGTTAGTGGAACGGTGTACGCAGATGGAGTATCAAGATAGTGCAGGGGATAGAGGGAAAGCCATATGAACAGGTGCAAGGAGTTGGGGCTATATACATTGGAGACCAGGAGGGAGAGGGGGGACATGATTGAGACCTTTAAATATACCAAAGGGATGAACAAGGGAGGCCTAGGGAAGTTGTTCCACATGAAGGAAGGGAACATAACAAGAGGGTGGGGGCACTTCAAAAGCAATGTGAAAGGTCAATTTTCCACAGATAGGGTGGTGGATAACAACAAGCAATACTCAACCACAGTCAGTATGACAATATGAATTATTGTAGTCATTGTGTTCCGAAGCAATACAGGATTATTATTCTGGAAATACAAATTCCTTATAAATGAAGACATATGAGAGGTATTGATCCTCAAATAGACATCACTGTCTCAATAAATGTGAAACTGATCTGCTATGCTATACTGTATCAATACAGAACACCCATGTTAGAATTGCAGTTTACTAAGATGATTTTATCTTTCTATATCTTACCAGCTGTTTTTAAAATGTGCAAAAAGGTTATACAATGGTGGATGTAGTCAGAATGGATTAAATTTGGTGTGTCCACTATTGCTGAATTTGTATATTATCAGAATTTGCTCTTTTTTACGTTCGCTTGCGCGCATGCACAAGGAACATTTTGGGAGAGTAGCACACTTGGAGGTGTGCCTCTCCCATCCAATGCACTGCTCCCCTGATCAGGCGTGGCGGTCCTGCACCAGTGGGTGCAGGAGCTCAGTATGACAGCGGTGTTCCTCTGCTTCAAAGGAAAGCACCGCTGCCATACTGGTGCGCCGCCATCCCCAACCATCTGCTCGTGTCGCGTCACGCACCCCCAAAGCTTTCATGCCACGCTGGGGCCCACCTCAGCATGGCAAAGCGTTGTTTGCGGGGACGGGTGCCCAATCCCCATTGGCTCCATGGCCCCCTGGGTTATGCCTGCTGCCACGCTGAGAGCCCACCCCAGCGCAGCAAATGTTCGCTTGTTTTGCCGATGGGGTGCCCAATCCCCATCGGCTCTCGGTCCCCACACATCTTCTGCCACCCTGGGAGCCCACCCAGGTGGCAAATATCCCACGTCGTCCTTTTTTTTAAACCTGTAAAATAAAAACGGTCCCACGCGAGTCTCCCAGCCCCCCACAACCCGCACCCACCCACTGCGCACTCCAGTCTCCCACACCCCCCACCCCATACTTACCCGGAGTCGGCGCGATCATCTTCGGTGGACCGGGAACACATCTGCACTCTTCAAAGCCGACCACGAACTGAGGAAATGCTGGTAAGCTGTATAATGGGCTAGATAGGGGGGGTTCAAGTTTATTGCATATCTCAGGCATTTTTTGGAATATTTGTGCCAAATTTTCAACATGGGGTTTTTGGGACCCCTTCTCAATGAATGATGTCACTGTCATGGCATTATTCGGGCCTGAAGGGTGATTTTGCAGGCACTGTGCAGTCACTGCACGAAATCACCCTTCAGCCTTGAATAATGCCATGACAGTGACATCATTCATGAGAAGGGGTCCCAAAAAATCCATGTTGAAAATTTGGTGCAAAAATTCAAAAAAATGACTGTTTTACGAGGGTGCTTTGCTCAGTTCCTACGCGGGCTCGTAAGTTCGTGAATTTTCAATATTTTCACTCCAGATTTTCAACATTGCCATTTTATCACACCTTCTTATGAGTTGTATAGCTGTCATTTTTCACATCTCACCCAAAACGTGTTTCTGCCCATGTAGCACACAATGGCACAGTCGGTGTGCGAAATCAATGTATGGAACACATTAAGAAAATCACAGTGACACTGTTCATGAGCACAGGTCTTAAAATGGCTATGTTGAAAATTTGGTGAAAAAATTCCTAAAAATAACTGTTTTACGAGCGTGCGTTGCGCAGTTCCTACGCACGCACGTATGTTTGCAAATTTTCAATATTTGCACTCCAGATTTTCAACATTGCCATTTTACCACACCTACTCATGAGCAGTACAGCTGTCATTTTTCACATCCTGCCCAAAATGTGTTTCTGCCCATGTAGCGCACAATGGCGCAGTCGGTGTGCGAACTCAATGTATGGGACACATTAAGAAAATCACAGTGACACTGATCATGACCAGAGGTCTTAAAATGGCTGTGTTGAAAATTTGGTGAAAATTCCTATTAAATATCGTTTTACGAGCTGCAGTATTAGGCAGTTCCTGGTGTACGCTGTAGTTTGCGAATTTCCAATATTTTACTCAGATTTTCAACATTGCCATTTTACCACACCTCCTTATGAGCAGTACAGCTGTCATTTTTCACATCCTGCCCAAAACGTCTTTCCCCCATGTAGTGTACAATGGCGCAGTCGGTGTGCGAAATCAATGTATGGGACACAGTAGGAAAATCACAGTGACACTGTTCATTAGCAGAGGTTTTAAAATGGCAATGTTGAAAATTTGGTGAAAAAATTCCTAAAAATGACTGTTTTACGAGCGTGCGTTGCACAGTTCCCACGCATGCTCGTAGGTTTGTGAATTTTCAATATTTCCACTCCAGATTTTCAACATTGGCATTTTACCACACTTCCTTATGAGCAGTACAGCTGTCATTTTTCACATCCTGCCCAAAACGTGTTTCCGCCTATGTAGCGCACAATGGGGGTAACAAAAAGGTCATGCTGACAATTTATTGTGCAAATACCAGCAATCGCACAGAGCATTAGGGTAAAGCACCATGCATGCCAAACACCACTGCAAATACCTGCAAGCGAACGTTCGGCATTGACAAATGCTTGTTTTTTCTGTTATACAAGTTCTTTCACAGGTGGTGGAGACACTGGTGCCACTGACGGTTTGATAGTCTTTGGGTTGAAACTGTCAGAATTATGTTTCTTAAGGAATGGAATGGTTTCTTCCCTCCTTCTTTCTTATGACATCTTTGATTATGTCATACACCTATGCATAATCCTTGCCTTCCTTAGGTGGAACAGCTGACCACTGCCTCGGTCTCTTTGAGAAATGCCAAGTGTACCTGTCAAAAAGAGGAAAGCAACTGTTAGTATGAACCTGCAACTGTGATAGTTGTTAAATTGCATGCACCTGAATGTTTCTTTCTTGTCTGCATGATTCTGCTTCTTCTCCACATATTGAGGACCTTCAGTACATCAACATATGCACAGTATGCATCAGGCCTGGTATGGGAGTTAATACCTGGCTTGGCAATAAAAGTCCAGATGCAGTTATACATGTCTATATCCTGATCATTCAGTATTATATGTTGGCTTCGAAAATCCTGGATGCTGATTGGCTGGCATGAACGTGCAGTAAGCATGTTGTGCAAGCTCTGTCTCCACGGAGATGCACCTGATGCTCTGGATGTGGGGCCTTCCCACTTGATGTGACCAACTTGCACCTCCAACCGGATTCCTCCACAAGGCGGTCAAGTGGGGGGGCCACAGAACCCCCATCCCTGAGGGAGGAGAGCTATCCTCCAGATACTGGCTCCTCCCTCTCCTGGCAACCAGTGTCCATTCTCAAACATGGGTTGCCGTTGTGGCAGGAGGTAAGGCATTTACAGCACCTCAGCCCTCCATACCACTGGGCTGGCTGTCTTTCTTTTTTCTCTAATATATCTAATGAACTGTTTTTCCTCTCCCTTGACTTCCTCTGCAGTATGCAGATCTGTGTCTGCCTTTGCAGTCCTAACTGCTGTCCTGACCTCTCTAGTTTTCTCCTTGTACTCATCCTCTTCATCCCCCTGCTTTTCTTTGTACCTTATAAAGACATTCCTTTTAGCTGCTGTAACTCTCACTGCTTGCCACTCACCAGATCTCTCTCTCTCTCTCTCTCTCTCTGTCTGTATAGTACATACATGAACATTTAAAAATAAGCAAATAAAAACATTCCCCTCAATCACAACGCTGACTACATCCTCCCAGCAAACTGATACCCAGAAATAATCCCAGGTGCCCTTCTCTGGTCCACTCCCAGCACTAACACAGACCAGTCTCTGCTTCTCTCAAACCCCCATAATCCCAACACATTTTCAACCTGCAAGAGAGAAACTGTATAAAAAATCTCCATCTTCCTGCACCAAAACAAAAGTCAAAAAGCACATGGGTGGGGGAGGGAGGGCTTACTAAAACAAATTCAACACAGCAGCAACAGTACTACTTAATACAACAATGGGTACCAAAAATCCTTATTCTCAGTTGGCTGGCTGGCATGATTTACAATGTGTAAATCGTGCCATCTACCAACAGGAACAAGTGCCAGGCACCAGTCAGCCACATAAGGAAATCCCCAAGTAATCAATCCAAGCCCTCCTGAAAGGAAAACCTCTAAACTGATTTGTGAAGTAACACAGAAATTGTTACCTAAAATTATTGTAAATTGCTAAAAAAATTTTTAAAAAATTACATTTTTCTATTTTTTTTCTCATAACTGTAAAGGGTGGAATTGTATAATCGCAACATGCCACTAGAGTGTGTGTGGGTAATGGCACTATTTCTTCACTTCTTGTGCAGTTCACTCACTTGTCCAATGGCCCTGTGACCAAATAACACCAGGCATAGCTAAATCCTGGCATCACCCACACCCTCTATTGGTATATAGCTTAAATAACACACACCCTGGTGTGGTATTATGCAAAAAGTCAGGACCATGGGTTAGATTACCATAAGTCGGTGTTGCACGCTTTCAGGCTTTGAAAAGGTGACTACTTACGTAATATCTCCTGTAACCATCCTTCTGTAATCCCTACATAGGTGCTTATTTAGTCAACGGTGGCCAATTTGTTTTTTATGTCATAAGCTTCGTATCTTGACATAAAAAAAAAAGGAGATTAATTAAATTTTAACTTTTCCATAAATTGTTCATGTACAACACTGAATAAGCTTTTAAATTAGCAGCATCAGAAACTTTCATTTTCTTCAAACATAGAACTGAATAACTCTATGAAAGGCAACAATGTGTTGCATTTCTATACAGTTTTACAGTATTCATTAGTGCAGCAACACAAAACCAAATGTAAATTTCTGTGAATAAAAGGTAAGCCTGAGATCATTTTCTAGGAACAACAGTAACATACATGGAGAAAGCTATTGGGCAACACCAGACATTCCAGGTGCTGCAATGCCTTCCGTCTGTGGTGTAGGGCCATATTACGCTGTGGATGGTCAGGTGTTGCACAATGTCACCCACCCTGTTGGATTATTATTGCTTCAACATATGTCACCCAATAGTGCATCACCCTGACATATATCCAGTCAAATGTGCATTTTTAGGTTATTTTCTGTTCACACATAGGTACGAATAAGAGAATCTCTTTGAGGTATACATAAGTATATGATTGTGAAAGTTTTCAAGTTCTCTTGTGGATCTAAAAAGATATGAAAGACAGATCATTAAGCCAGATGATAGTACTGAATTAAAGACAGAGTAGAGAAACACTACATATAGATTCTGATGGGTGGGAATCAGTTAGAAACACTGAAGACCTCCTGACATAGTTACACACTGTTGAAGATTGCCTATGCTTTCCCCTGTTCCATGAAACCATTACACAGTGACTGTGACCTCATATAATATATGTTCTTAAAGTTAGTATAACATCATAAGATTTAGTACTCTCTCAAAATCAACCAATTCACTTTGAAAACGATCCAAAAATACTGCGGCTCGAGGCACAATATTATCATATTTTGTACCTTGTGTAGGCAAAGTATGAGAGTTTCCCTTTCAGCCAAGGATCATAAACCACTGAACACAGTTCCTGTTGTGAAGAAGAATGTGGTTCAAGCCATTCCTTCCCTTCTGGCTTCTCAACAGGTACATGATTGCATCCACTGATGTCACCTGGGTACAAGATATCCCAGGCAATTTGATCAACGGTGTGTTGCAGAACACCTCTCCACAGAGACTTAAAGATTTAGTAGAGAACATGCCATCATTACATGTTACAATGCTTCTCTTTCATAACAATAACAATAACAATAACAATAAATATTTTACCAATCAATCTGGGCTTGCATAACTGTTTATTGCCTATAATACTCATGGCAGTACAAGTGCAGGTGGAACAGGTGAGCCTTATGCCCCCTCTTGAAGCATTTGATCATTTGTGGCCTCCCAGTCAACAGCTGGTAAGGTGCTCCATAGGGTTGGCCAGACAATACTGAACACTTGTTCAACTGATGTCTTGAGCCAAACATTATGAATGTCCAGGAGGCCCTTAGTCAAAGAGATAGGAGAGTGGCCTAAGTTGGTTGGTGTTAGGAGCACAGAAATACAACCAGGACCAAATTCATATATGGTCGTATATCTGAGCTAGCCCATCTTGAAGAGGACCCTACTCCTGATAAGCAGTCACGCCAGGGTTCGCAGAACCAGAGTCACATGACTGGACCTAGGCAGGCCTGTCAGTAATTAGAAAGCTGCATTATGCACTTCAAGCAACCAGATAATGTTCCAGCAAGTGACTCTGAACTAAAGATTGTTACAGTAGTTGAACCTGTTGGTGTAGGAGATCCAGTTCCCTACATCAGCTACATGTAACATGTAATATAACATGCAGCAATTTCCCCACTCCAGAAAAGTCAGACTACAATGCTCATTTTATTATCCACTTTTACTAAGAGCAGTAATATAAGAATCTGCACTTTGAGTGACAATTTTCATGACTTCATATTCACGTGTTTTTGTTTTTCATTTTTTTTCGCAAGCATTGCATCATACATCATACTATTGCCTTACCTAAAGTTGTTGAGGCTTCGCTTCACAGTTCAAGCAACTGTACCAAAATTGATTAACATCATCACGTATCCACAATATAACAGGCTGGTTAACTTTAATTGCTGAGATCTATGTACTTGGGATATACAATATTTAGACAATAACTTACTACAATGAGCATGAAACAGATAAGCCAATCCCAATTAAAAATGTGGGAGTATATGTCAGTTCTTTAAACAATGTCTAACCAGTGAACAACACATTTGTGGTGAACATGCTGATGTAAAGGTTCCATATTTACAAGTTCGTAGCCTTCCACCATCATCTACACACATCTGTTAACATATCGCATTACTTACATAGCATATAATACACAAACCATGCAGTCCTCACAAACCCACATGTCTCCATCCATATTGAGTATTTCAGATAATTCATCAGGATTTACATTATCTTGAGCTAGAGCAGAGAGGGGAGAGTTAAATAACATTGACTTATGGTAGAAAATGAAAAAAAATGAAGATTCCTAACTATCAGCAGGATTACTATGAAACTCTAATGTCATTAAAGTAGTGTTGATTCTAATCATATTCACATCAACACCTGGCAGGATAACTTATTTACCTTGCACAAATGCTTGTTCACAGCTTTACTCCCATGCCATACATCCAGTTGATGGCAAATGTCTGCAAACTTCTTCCCTATCCATATAGAAAAATATACCACACTGTTTTAGCAAAGTATTAATGTGGATTGTTTCTTTTTCTTGTACTTGGCAAAGCTAGTGTCATAATTAAATTTCTATGTTCAAGGAAAAAATATTTTTTAATATTCGTAGTAATCGCACAGGAACAAAATGAATCATGCCAGACATTATGTTGACTACCAATCCCCTCCTAAATACAGTCCAAGAATCATTGTACTTTTTCAGTTACCTCACAAGCTATGAGATAGAGAAATTACGTACTCATCTGTGAAATTACTTGGATGTGTGCATCTGTTGCCACTTCCGAAACTTTCAATCCACTATCAGTCAGTGACTAGATACCTCTTTCAAAACCGATCACTTCCGTATTAGATGATTTACCCTTTGCTTCCCTTACATCTATGATTTGTATATCTACGATCTGTTTGGTGGCATTTACCATAAAGGTACAGGGCTGCAATCTGGCACAGTGTCCAGGGCTATCATTACGCCCTTCAACAAGTAATATAACTGGTTCCTTAAAGTGTGATAAAATGTCATGATGCATGTGCAGCCAGTAATCACTAACTGTGGGACTCACATAGTTACATTGTATGGCATAAAAAGTTGATTTGTTAACAGTAGGCATGTTTAGAAACTTTAACAGCAGAAACATTTTAGCATAGTTATTTCCGGAGAGAATAATTGACATATCAAGCATAAAATTCCTAGTCGGTATTCAACGAAACAGTGGTTGTGACCACCACTTCCTTGAATGATCAGCACTGCACATCACAGTTACTTTCAATGCTGTGCCTACCATCTTATGCTGTAAGGTTGCTGCATTTTTGCATCTGGTATGATGACATCTAAAGTAATCCAACATAGACTGATTACACAGTCTATATATAAAATGCATGACTTGATGCCTGCAATGCCTAAGTCCTGTGTTGCTTCATTGGCATACTCTGTGTCACAATTGATATCATTTTCAACATCCAAATCAGTCATGTCAATATTCAAATATTCATCATCGATTGATGTGTCATCCGGGTCACTTTTCTCAGAGCTGTTCAATGACACACAGTTGCCTTTAGTAAGAAACACTATTCGATGAAGGTGATGTACCACATGTATATATAATTATTATGCAACAAGGCATAATCAGATGTTATGTTAATGGTCCACTAATCACTGTATATGGGTGTAATGAGGCAAGAGGCATAGCCAGGAGCCACATGCCACAGGAGAGTGATTAACTGCCATCAACATGACCCAGGGGAATGCATTATTGCTATTATAATAAATATGTTTATTAATAGATTTAAACCTTCTTCACAATATGATTAAGATCTACATGTATGGTAAGAAAAGAGTAACATAAGGCTGTTTGAATGCTTACTACCAATCTGAAAGTTCAAGTTATCAGAACTGTTTTATACTACCACATCTATGTAGCCCTTTAAATAGGTTAATTAAGTGATAACATACATTTATTAGGAATATACGAAGCAATAACCGGCTTTTGTTGATGATTAAATTTAATTAATCAACAAAAGCTGGTTATTGCGAGTATACTCCTAATAAATGTAAGTTATTACTATTATGCCACTAGGAGTTACGTAGCATTTTTTATGTAACTCCTAGTGAAAAAACGAGTGCTGTTAGATGTTCAGTTTAGGATTTAAACTGAAGCCATAAGTGAACATGCGTAATAGTGTTGGAGTTACTGCGCATGCTTGGAGTCATAGTTTCAGTTTTGAAAGGCAGAATTCACTATCGATTTGTGAAATTAATAAAAGGAATAGATGTGGAGCAGTGATGTGGAGAGTCACAAAAAGCTGTTTTTCCATGTTTTGTTTTATGTCCCATGTTGTCCTCACAGCTTACTTACCTGAGGTAGAAAATTGTATCTCGGTCCTCCATTCACTTTTGTTTGCTCTCGCTCCTTGATTCAGTTTGATTTCCTGAGCATCACTGATACATGTTGTGGCAATAATGAAGCAGTCTAGGGACATAGGGAATGACTATTTTTTTTACAGGAATTGCGGTAATACATGTGGCATGTAATGTGTTTGAACGTGCGTTGGACCAAAACTGAGAGAGACATGGTGATTAACCAACTGTGGGCATGGTTAGAGGGCCATTAAATGATTGTAGGTGGGGTTTGGTGAATAACCAACTGTGTGTGTTTGTTTTTGTAGTTTGTGAGAGAATGACTGAGAGGTGTTCTCATTTGTGATTGGCTGAGAACAGATACCTGTAGAATAATTACGCAATATACCATGACTGGGAGTGAGTATATGGATGGACTTACCACAGCTGGCGTGGTTCAGTCATGAGGCACAGTCGAGTGACTTAACCACACCAGAAGTGGTAAATCCACCCATATACCCACTCCCTGTCATGGTATATTGCTATTATACAATGGTTCCATTTATTTGGTGAGAGAAAAATTAAGGAATAGTAGTAGTTTTTTTCTTAAATTATTTTTTAATGATTTTATTGGTCTGCTCAAAAAAATAGTTCATTGTTGCTAGGTAATGTTGTCCCCCACCCAGGCTTCAGTTTATTTAATCCCCATTTGTCCTGACAGGTTTCATAATCGGGTTCAGTTTTGCAGCCACTACATATGAAGAAATCGCTGCATGACTGGACACTGCACTGTTCAAGTCTTAAATTTGGGTTTGTGTGTCTTTAAATGGCAAGCCCCCACCCCCACATTCATTCATCGGGTACGACAAGTGAGTCCAACTGAGAAGGGCTGCGCCTGTGGGATTAACCCAGTCACTTAATTCCAGTGCCTGTTTGTTTGGTGAACTGGTAAAAGCATCAGACTGTCTGTGGAGAGTGGCCAGAAGTTGCTGTTGCCGTTTTGGGTGGTTTGAACTTTCAGGGCCAGTGTTGTTTATGGATGTATTTTGATTGGGAGTAGGACTGTTTTGTGACTGTGGAGGATTGTCTAGTGGATTTTCAGATATGTTTTGAAGTTCAGAAGGTTCGTTTTTCAAGGTCTTCCATGACCATCATTGTTTAGGTGGGACGGCATGTGACATTTTGTTTTAGAGATGGCTTTGCCCTTTGCCAGTTTTGGGCTGGTGATGGTCAAAGGGATTTGAGGTATAGTTCATTATGCAGCAGATTGGTGGCTGGCACCTTTTTCCGTGGGTACACTGGAAGATTTATCATGCTAAAAAGGTGCCAGCCAACCAAACAGATTTGAGGATTTTGTTCTTTGGATTTACACCATTGTTTAATGGCAATTTTACACATACTTATTCCTCTACCCATATGATGTCAATTATTTAATTTTATTAACATGACACTAGAAAGAACATACATTTCAAATCTTGGCAACAATCGATCAATGTTTAACACAAATCTGTATATAATAGTTTTATGATATCGAGGTGAACAGTACATCAGGCTGACAATGGCCAGGTTCTGTCTGTCGATCATTCACATATCTGGCCCTGTGTAGTACAGGTTGGTCTGCAAGCCCATTGGTCCAACCTGATGACCAACTGGCTTACAGAGCATACTGTACCTGTCTCGGGCGGCCGGCCAGGTGGTATGAGGGTGGGTGCTGCTGCCACCAAAATGGGGATGCCGGGTGGACGGGGTCTTCTTTGGGAGGGTGGGAGGGGTACCACTGGACCACCAGGTATATCTATGAATGCAACAACTGGCCACGATCAGGCTGCAGGGGACCGCTAGACCACCAGGGTTAATTTTTCTTAATCAGGTGCCCATGATTGGGCATGGGGGGACCGCTAGACCACCAAGTTTACTTTTATTCAATCAGATGCCCACAATTGGGCATGGGGAGACCACTAGACCATCAGGGTTACTTTTATTCAATCAGATGCCTGCAATTGGGCATGGGGGGGATGACTAGACTACCAGGGTTACTTTTCTTTAATCAGATGCCCATGATCGGGTGTAGGGGGGTACTGCTAGGCCACCAGGTTTACTTTAATTTCTTCAGATGCCCACGGTCAGGCATATGGGAGTGGGGGGCTGCAATAGACCACCAGGGTTCCAACCCCCGTTTGCAGTAGCTTGGCAGGGTGCCAGGCACAATTCACCTGGACCCAGCGCATCACATGAAATGGGGCCAAAATGCCATGCAAATGGCCCCATTTGCACCTTGTATATATTATGGACCAATTTGCATGCCCCCAGCTGAATATCACTGTTCATGCACCTAGCGCAACTGCACTTGTGCTGGCATATCCCTGTGTTCCCTCTCTGTGTCTTGCACTGACAAAGTGCCATTGTGCCATGCGCAGTATGTGTGCCCTCTGTGCCATATTCAACAATGCTGAGCCATGGTGCATCACCGTTGAATATTGCCTGGTCCTGGCCTCAGCACCACCCAGTTGCACTGTGCCTAGGCTTGCGCCACTGCCCGGCGCAGTCTGAATATCCAGCCCCAAGTGTTCTGGCAAGTTCGGGAATGGTGATACTGGTGAGCTGCAGCTGCTTGAAGAAGTTGAAGATATTGTACTGGACCCTACCAAAATGATTAACACCAATCAATAAGCATGTTTTTGACATCTGCAAACCCAAAGTATGCTTGTGCCTTTCAATACAGTCTTGCCCTCTCCAGTTTCCTTCTTTTTGCCTCCTCAACATTAAGTACTGCTGGCCAACTTCTCTTTCTTTTAATGGACATGTCCATGTTATCTGAAATGGAATCAATGTATTATAGGTGTAATAAAAAAAAATAAAATCAACATTATATATTATAATTTAGAAAACAGATAACTGAGTTAAAATACATCTGTGTAAAAATAAAAAACATACAGTACCTTCAGAAAGTATTCACCCCCCCCCCTTGGATTATGTCACATTTTGTTGTGTTACTACCATAATTTTTAATGCATTGAAATGAATTTTTCCCCCTTGATTCACACAGCATACTCAACGATTTAAAGGGGCAAAAATATTTTTATTGTGTAACAAAAATTTATGAAACATTAAAAACTGAAATATCTTGTTTACTTAAGTATTCACCCCCCTGAGTCAATACTTTGTAGAAGCACCTTTGGCAGCAATTACAGCTTTGAGTCTTCTTGGGTATGTCTGTATCAGCTTTGCACATCTGGATTTGGGGATTTTCACCCGTTCTTCCTTGCAGATTTGCTCAAGCTCTGTCAAGTTGGATGGGGAGCGTCGGTGAACCACAATCTTTAAGTCTTTCCACAGATTCTCAATGGGATTCAAGTTTGGGCTTTGGCTGGGCCACTCAAGGACATTCACTTTCTTGTTCTGAGCTACTCCAGTTTTGCTTTGGCTGTATGCTTGGGGTCGTTGTCCTGTTGGAATGTAAATCTTTGCCCCAGTCCAAGGTCTATTGCAGACTGATGCAGGTTCTCCTCAAGGATGTGCCAGTATTTAGCTCCATTCATTGTTCCCTCTATCCTGACAAGTGCCCCAGTCCCTGCCGCTGAAAAGCATCCCCATAACATGATGCTGCCACCACCATTTTTCATGGTAGGGATGGTGTTACATGGGTGATGAGCTGTATTCGGCTTACGACAGGCATATCGCTTTGCATTCAGGCCAAAGAGTTCAATTTTTGTTTCATCAAACCAGAGAATCTTTTGCCACATAGTCTCAGAGTCTGCCACATGCCTTCTTGCAAACTCCAGGCATGCTATTATATGGCCTTTTCTCAGGACTGGCTTCCATCTAGCCACTCTCCCATAGAGGCTACATCTGTGAAGTGCTGCAGAGATTTTTGTCCTCTGGACAGGTTCTCCCATCTCAGCCATGGAACTTTGTAGTTCTGTCAGGTGGTCATTGGGTTCTTGGTCACTTCCCTGACCAAGGTCCTTCTTGCCCGGTTGCTCAGTTTGGGAGGACGGCCGGCTCTAGGAAGAGTCTGGGTGGTTTTGTAATCTTTCCATTTCCTAATGATGGACTTGACTGTGCTCCTGGGAACTTTCAACACCCTAGAAATGTTTTTATACCCTCCCCAGATCCATGCCTCCTCACAATTCTATCACAGAGTTCTACGGACAGCTCCTTGGTCTTCATGGTAAAGTTTCTGCTCTGACATGCACTGTCAACAGTGGGACCTTATATAGACAGGTGTATTTCCTCTGAAATCATGTCAACATTTGAACTGACCACAGGTGGACTCCATTCAAGTTTTTGAGTGATCTCACAAGGAAATTGGATGCACCTGAGCTCAATTTGAGTGTCATAGTAAAGGGGTAAATACTTATCAAATCAAGACATTTCAGGTTTTATTTTAAATTACATGTACAAAAAATTCCAGAAGTTTCATTCCACTTCGACATTATAGAGTAATTTGTGTAGATATGTGACAAAAAAATCCCATATAAATGTATTTTAATTTGAGTTTGCAACATCACAAAATGTGACAAAATCCATGGGGGGTGAATACTTTCTGAAGGCACTGTAACTCTGCCAATGACATAATCTGTCATTATGGGTATTGATGTACTGTCATACCGCTTCATCCATGTATAGTAAATGTATGGGGTATTCAGCTTCAATGAGAAGGGAGACGGAGGAGGTCTGGACAGAACTATATGTGGGCAGCCATATTTGATGCACAGTACAATATGACAGCAAGAAACCCTATTGGTAGATGCAGTAATCCAATCAGGGGGCGAAGCTTGAAAATTATGAGGATCAATGAGATGTCTTCTATTCAAACTAACATGCTGAAAGACACCCTTCCTTTTGAGGTTGATGAGGACTAATCAATCTGGTGTTGGAATATCCACTGTCACTGATGGCCACTTGATGTAGGTAAATTAAAATTCCTCTGTGGGGTGAAGCCAAATGCCATCATACTCTCTAAGCTTCCTGCAAGACCTTAGTTAATTTCATGACAACAGTTGCAACCAGAATGTTTACCAAGGTGGTGCAGGAGTTATGGTTTCAGTAGGGCCCTCACTGTTATGGGGCCCACTGCCTCAGAGGTCAGCATTAATAAAATATTTTCTCACAGACAAACTTGCAAGTTTAACTTTGGAAATTGCTTATCCATTTGAAACTGGATCAGTCAAAAGTGGTGTCACAAGATTCAAACTCCAGTTTTACATGGTAGAAGGAGGGTATAGAACAAAGAAGCAATTGGGCCCATTACTGAAAAGATCTAATTTTGGTGGCAGTGTCCTCATGTGGAGCTGGAACAAATACCATTGCACAGTTCTTTGATCAAGGTGCCAGTAAGTGGTACAGGATGCATCATCGACAAACTATGGATGTACAATATGCGTGATACAAAATAACTTATGCTATAACAATTTCATATGAACTACTAGTTATTTTACATTTATTGGTATGGAAGTGGACTCCACATGTCATTTTGCAGGGAGGGAGGCCTTACAGTTGTTGGCACAGCAATGGTTGCAATCAGGACAAGCTGTGTGCCAACATCAACTGGTTTAGGTTGTAAATTGCAGCATCAGCATACACCTATTGAAATGATGCATGACTCATAGTCTAATAGACCAGTCCTCGGATTTAGCCACATAATCATTCTGCAAGTGAAACCCTTCTGTGTCATCCAGCACTTCACCGATATTGGTGAAGTCTGCAAACAGACTAATCTAGTTCTTAATGCCATGTAAGATGTTGGCTGTGGATCTGACAAACAACACCAGTCTATTCTTGATCCAGTTGACCAACTCTGCCCCTGTACCCTGGTATCCAACCTTACTAAACAGCCTTCCACACTGTGATTACCCCAGTGTGTCCCCCTCCCCCTCTTTGCCTACCCTCCCTAACCCCAGTGACAGTTATCCATCCTTATCTTTGTTAAATACAGAGCAAAAGTCATTTTGTGCTTCTGCCTGGTCTGTCCTTTTTTCTGCCCACACCCCATCATTCATAATCCTCATTATCTGATATTTACAGAACCTTCTTTCCATCATGGACCGAAAAAGTCATTTTCCCCATATGTAATGACATATGCCAGCATAAGCTGTCTGTAAGCCTTGGATGTTCTAACTGCTCTGGTCACATCCCTTGATTTCTTCATGAACTCCTCATTCCTCCTCCCACCAAAATCTCCAGAATCTACTGAAGGCCACATTTTTTTCTCTCACCTTATGCATCACATCTCCACTTATTCAACTTAGTTTCCTATCTGTATCATTTTTTGCTTTGTGTCTTGGTACAATCAATCAATCAATCAATCAAAATCTTTATTTATCCAGGCGAACATCATTGAGCAAGCTCATTTACAAGATGGGCCTGGTTAGCTCTGGGTCAAATGGTACAATGCATACAGTTATATTTACAACAGAGCCAAATAACGCAAGTAAAAAATAATTAATGCAATTAATGCAAGTAAGTATTCAATGTTACATGAGTCATATCAGTTCAGAGTGCTTCTGTAATATTTAAGGAGGACTTAAGATGAGGCTTAGTAGTAACTTCAGTAGGGAGAAGTGATCGGCCGCCTATATAGGGAACTGACGCAAGCACAGAATTTCAAAAGTAGTGTAATCACACAGTATCCCTAAATGTAACACTCTAAACTGAAGGATAAGGGTCTTAACAGTCAAGGAGAAAAGTAATTACAGCTCTTTTTTGGCAAATTTCAGCATGGAAATCAGATTTATGCTTGGTTTAGAATTGGAAGCAAACGCTGAAGAGCGCTCACGTTCCGATTGGATGGCTTCTAATGCCATGCTTTGCCAATGGAGAATCCAAGCTTAGTTTATCAGGTGGCGGTAGAGGCAGTACTGACTGCCCGATGCCTGGGTTTCCCACGCCTATGGGCAGGGAGCCCGTGGAGAGCATATCCTTGGCAGGGGATGGAAGAAGAGGTCGGTATTAAGTACTGGGCCACAGACAATGGACTATCTGAACCAGCAGGAGGACCAAAACAGCAGGACAACAGGATTGGGTATTCCTTGATGCTTAAAGACTGGCCCAACCTCAGAAATTCAGAAAGGAATGTAATCAAACAGAATCCCAACTCCTGACACTCTAAACAGGAAAAAATAGAGGTCATAACTGTTAGGCAGTAAGTAAGTACAACTCTTTTTTGTGCAAGTTTTAGACAGAAAATCAGACTTTAGCTTAGTATTGAGGGAGACACAGGAGCAGATGCCAGAGCAGCAAAGCATTCGCGTTCTGATTGGGTATCGGCAATGCCGCACCTCACTAGTAAGGAGTCCGGTCTAGGTGTCTCAGGTGGCGGCTATGGAAGTGACAATCACCCGGTATCCACATTTCTCCCACCTGAGAGGCAGGGAGCCCCTAAAGGGCTAGTCTATGGCAGGGAAGAGAGTTAGGGGACAGAGGAAAGAGATAGTAAGAGTGGAGTGCAGTGGAAAGGGAAGACGACGATGAAATAGGGCAGTTAAATGGTACAAGGTAGGGGAATAAGAGCCATAGAATAAGCAATATGTAAAAGACAGCAGGGTGAGTAAGGTGTAGTGGCCATGAGAGCCATGAAGAGATAATAACCTTACAGGGATTTCTAGAGGGGGAAAACATTTAAGGCATAAGATGCTCACAGAGTTAAAGTCGCCAAAGGTTATAAGCGATCGTAAATTCAATTAATCTCAGAGGGCTGCAGCCTGATGCTTCAGAGTAAAATTGGGGGCTGGGGTAGCAATTGCATGGCTCACACACATACCGCGCATACAGAGATTTAAAGGCATTCATACTGTGGAGGCAGCTTAATTTCAATAATTTTTGTACTTTGTTCCACAATGTTGGCAACAGGAAACTAATGGCCACTCTGACATAGCAAGAGGAAGCCTTGGGGATACATAATGTGATGTAGGATGTGCTTCTTAGGGCATACGTTATGGCTTACTTAGTGGAGACAGTCTATTATATAATGTGGAAGCTGCTTCAAGAAGACTCTGTAAGTCCAAAGGACTGTATTTCTATTACACCTGAACATAAGAGAGGACCACCCTATGGCTTTGTACAAAGGAACAATGATGGGTAGAGACCAGTAATAAACCATGTGGACCTGTGGTAAAGCATATCCAACTTTGCAAACGAGGCTTTGGGACCTTGACTATAAAGGAAATCTGCATAATCGATCAGCGAAAGAAAGTAGTTTGGACAAGGTGCACGTTTGCATCTCTAGTAAGAAACTGGTTAATTCTAAAGAATAGCCCTAGCCTCTGCCTTAACTTCTTTACAAGGTCCTCGATGTGCTCAGTGACTGATAGATTGTGGTCTAACCACACACCTAGGTATTTAAACTTTGAGACAAACTCCAGTTTCTCTCCAAGAACTGTGGTAATCTGAGGTAGTGCTCCAGAGCTGGCAGGATTCATCACACGGCAGTAGGGCGAGAACAACATTGCTTGTGGTTTTTTTTAGCATTTAGAAGACATTTTTTATGGAGGAGCTTGTTCTGGAACTGGTTAAATTCCTCCTGGAAGTCAGCACAAGTGGCTTCAGGTGTTGGATGACATATATACAACCGTGTCGTCAGCAATTGTATGTTGGCCTTGTTAATACTCTCATCAATTTTATCAACATAGATAGTGAATAGTAAGGGACCAAGTATGGATCCTTGCGGTACTCCCCTCAGTAGAGGTTTGAGTCAGATAGCTCACCCTCAGCCTTAATTTGTTGATGCCGTCCTACAAGGTACTCAGTAAACCAATGCAAAGAAACTGAGTCCAGGCCTATACTCTTAAGAGAAGAGAGAAGCAGGCTATGATCACTGTATCAAAAGCCTTACTAAGGTCTAGAAAAACAGCACAGACAAAGTTTCTGCTGTCCAGTTCTCGGTACCAATGATTTGTTACTTTAGCAAGGGCCGAAATAGTGCTGTGTTTAGTTCTAAAGCCAGATTGCATAAGGTTTAGTAGGTTACTGAATTTGAGGTAGTCCCTTAGTTGGTTGCTGACAATCTTTTCCAGACGTTTCAACAAAGTTGGGAGGAGGGAAATTGGTCTATAATTGTTAAGGTCACAGGGATCCCATGATTTAAACAAGGGGATGACGTGAGCTATTTTTCAGATCTAGGAATAAGCCCTTGAGACAATGATAAGTTACATAAGTGGGTGATAGGAACAGCTAGGACATGAAAGGCAATTTTAATGAAATAAGGATCCAAAGAATCAGCACCAGCACTTTTCTTAATATCCAGTTGGAGCATGATGTCTTCAACCTCTTTCAGAGAGACCGGGTGGAACGAGAAGCCAGGTACCAGGGCAGGAGAGTCTGAGCATGGGACACTTAATTGGGAGTGGACCAGGGATGTAGGGGAATTGTCGAAAGCTACATCAGCTGTGGCAAAATGATTGTTAAATGCATCTAGGATTCCCGGTTTATCATTGATAGTAGTACTCCCAGTTGTAATCTTAGGTGACAAGGAATTACCAGGCATACATCTGGACATGTCCTTGATTGTTCTCCAGAATTTGGAGGAACACTTTGCTGCAGAATCCAATTCCATAAGATAAAATGCTGCTTTACCATCCCTGACCATTTTTGTACAAGCATTGCATGCCTCTCTGAACTGACACCAGTCTGAGTCAAGCTTAGTCTGGTGAGCTTTTTTCCACAACTTATCCCTACCAAGCAATGCAGCTTTCAGCTCATTCCAGTGGCCTTCATGAGCCCCTACTTAATAATGTTTCATTTTTGCTAGTTATATGTCCAACCCCTCTGTCTGAGACAGTGGACAATTAAGCAATAAGGCACTCCAGGGTGTGCGTTGTGGCTGAATAACTTCACACCCAGGGTGGGTTGAAGCACGAGGCTGCTGATCAAGTGCTTCCACCACCCTAGGTGTGACATTATTCATGGACAACGCACACCATGGAATGCCTTATTGCGATTATAATATGGCTATAAAACATCTGACAAAACTTTAATGACTAAGCAATATACATAAGAAACAAATCAGAAGTTATAACTTTGATATGATTAATTTAGTCATAAAATAGAGATAAAATAGTCCCTTCAAGAGCTTAACTGCATCCCTCCATTTTGTTTACACTGACTTTTTTAGAGCTGATTTGCATTACTTTGAGCTTAGTAATATTTTTATACTCCTGCTTTTATCTAATTTTTCACTTTGCAGAATTGAACACATTAATATTGACAGTTCAATTTAGTGTCCCTATAGAGATCAATCGTGCTGTGGCAGATGCATCCATATGGTTATTTTCTGTGTTTCCTTTTTCTTTTAGCAGTAGTGAAGACTGTCCTAACAAACAGAAAAAAAACAATTAAACAATAAGGTATGATGGGTATGCATTGTGGTTGGATAGTGACACACCTAGGGTGTGGCATGAGGCATGAGGCATCCCTGAGTGCCCTCACTTTAACCACCTGAGAAGTATCATTACCCCCACCACAATGTACACCTTGGAGAGTCTTACTGTGATTATAAAATGGGTCCAAGATGTGTTTTTTTTTTGATGTGGCGGAGTGAAAAAATCCACCATATCAAACAAGAAACATTTTTATGACTTTTCTAAAACAGTCCCAGCACATCTCAGCACTGACATGCCACCTCAGGTTTAAAAATGATGTACAGCAAAATTCATGTATTTTTAATTAGCACTTAAACCCTCTAGTTTCCCCCAACCCACCCCCTTTTACCCATTCCCTCACTGTTCTTTCTTCTTCATTATAATATTCACTCCCTTTTACATAGAAACAGAATCTGTCGGCAGATGAAGACCATACAGCCCACCTAGTCTGCCCATTTCCCCACTTGGTTTGGCAATCACTGCTCTTATCTGGACTGCCTTTCCCCTGCTCTACTGTACAGCTGGGTGCCTTTATGCTTATCCGATGCACTTTTGAATCCCTGTACTGTTTTCACTTTCACCGCCTCTGCCGGTAGACTGTTCCATGTATCCAACACCTTCTATGTGAAAAAAAAATCCTAGAATTCCCCTTAAGCCTTCCTCCCTTCCTCCTTCCCTCCAGCCTCATGTTATGTCCTCTTGTCCTTGTGCACTTTCTTCTCTGAAATATGTTCCCCTCCTGTACCCTGCTTATTCCTCTAAGTTATTTACAGTATAAAGTCTCTAGCGTATCCCCTCTATCCCTTCTCTCTTCCAGTGAATAGATGTTAAGTTCCTTGAGTCTTTCCTCATAAGGCTTGTGGTGCAGTCCATGTATCGTTTTTGTTGCTCTTCTCTGGACTGCTTCCATTCTGTCTTATCCTTACTGAGGTGCAGTCTCCATAATTGGACACAGTATTCCAGATGAGCCCTCACCATTGATCTATACAATGACATCACCACTTCAATCCTTCTACTGGTTAAGACCCTTCCTGTGCACCCCAGCATTCTGTTTGCTTTCTCCACTGCTTTTTCACATTGTTTGGCTGACTTCAGGTCACTGAATATGATAACCCCCAGGTCTCTCTCCTGACTTGTGGTGGCTAGAACCTGCCCCCCATCCTGTATTCCTCTCTTGGGTGTCTGTGTCCCAGGTGCATTATCTTGCACTTCTTAGCATTAAACCTCATCTGCCAAGCCATTGACCATTCCTTAAGTAGTCTTAGGTCATTTCTCATTTTATCTAGCCCCCTCCTATGACTGTATTATAGATCATGGTGCCATCTGCGAACAGGCATATTTTCCCTTCCAGTCCCTCTTCAATGTCCTTATGAAGACATTGACTAGGATTGGACCCAGCACCAATCCCTGTGGAACCTCATTGGTCACCTCCCCATCTTCTAATTTTATGCCATTTACTACCACCCTCTGGGTCTTGCCTTTTAGCTAGTTTCCATCTCATTTTACCACTTTAGAACCCACACCCAGATTCCCCAATTTGTTAAGCAACCTTCTATACAGAACGGTGTTGAAGACCTTACTGAAATCCAGATAGGCCACATCCACGTCCCCCTCCCTGATCAACCAGGTTTGTAGCCAGAAATTTCCATTTTGTACACAATCTCCAACACTTACACCCCCCCATAAAAAAATGTACACATCCTTTCCAAATGGCACCCCTTTCCAAACAAGTCAGATTGTTGTCAGATGATTCCTCTAATCTCTAAATAGGTTATACATGTATCTGTCTCCTAAACAACAGAAGTTTAAACAAAGGCACTCCTCAGTGGCCTACACTAACCCAAATACTACAGAGTAGAATGAAAATGTTAACAAAAAGGCATATGGTTTGTGACAGGCACTCAACAAAATTGTACACAAATGTGTACAGTGAGTATGCCTGCCTATACCCTTGTGATCAACCACCCTGGTCACCCAGTCAAAGAAATCGATAAGATTAGTCTGACAAGACCTGCCCTCAGTGAATCCATGCTGCCATGGGTCATTTGAACCACTTGACTCCAGGAACTTCACTGCCCTGTCCTTAAGCAGTGACTCCATCAGCTTCCCCCCCACAGAGGTCAGACTTACAGGTCTGTAATTGCCTGCCTCCTTCCTACTTCCAGTCTTGTACATGGGAACCACCTCAACCCTCCTCCAGTCCCCAGGTACCTCCCCTGTCTCTAGTGATTGATTGAAGAGGGTTGATAGCAGACCTGCTAGGACTTCCCTGTGTTCCTTCAACACTCTAAGGTGAGTCCCATCTGGCCCCATTGCCTTGTCTGTCTACTTTCCAAGAGTTCCTCCAAGACTTTCTCCACCATAAATGGGCTGATGTTCACCACTCCACACTGAATACATTTCCTCATGAGTCTAGGCCCTTCCCCTGCTTCTTCTTTGGTATATACAGAGCAAAAATACTTGTTCAGAATCTCAGCTTTTTCAATGTTGTCCTCCATCCACCCACTCTATCTCTTCTTTAGCCTAACAATACCATTTCTGGTCTTCTTCCTCTCACTAATATCATGGAAGAAGGTCTTAGAAACATAGAAACATATTAGTTGACAGCAGATAAGGACCGCAAGGCCCATGCACTCTGCCCATTCTTTCTACCGTCTGACATAGGCCTTTACTCTGTCAATGGCCTATCTAGTCATACTTATCTGAATTGCTCCTTTATGCCTATTCCATACCTGTTTGAAGTCTTGCACTGTATTCATATCCACCACTTCCTGAGGTAGGCCATTCCATGCATCCACCACCCTTTCTGTGAAAAAGAACTTCCTCACATTACCCCTTAACTGGCCTCCCTCTAATCTCATGTTGTGTCCTCGTGTCCTGCTATTTTTTTTATATTGAAACATGTTAGACTCTTTCACCTTGTTAATGCCCTTAAGATGTTTAAATGTTTCAATCATATCACCTCTCTCAATCTTTTACTCTAGGGTATACATATTGAGCTCTGTTAATCTGTCCTCATATGTTTTCTGATGCAGTCCCTGTACCATGTTGGTTGCCCTTCTCTGGACTGCCTCCATTTTGTTAATGTCCTTGTGCAGGTGCGGCCTCCATTGCTGCATGCAGTACTCCAGATGGGGCCTAACCATTGTCTTGTAAAGAGGGATTATTATCTCCCTCTTATGACTTGTAATACCCCTACTAATACAGCCCAACATCCCTGTAGCCTTACCTACTGCTTTAGTAGTCTGCTTGGATGATTTCAGGTAATCTGTGATGATGATGCCCAAGTCTCTTTCTTCCCTTGTGATTGCCAGCAACTCCCCTCCCAACCTATAGGTGGCTTCAGGGTTTCTCTTCCTTATGTGCAAGATCTTGCAATTCTTTGTGTTAAACCCCAGTTGCCACTCTTCTGATCATTTTGACAGTTTATCCAGATCTCTTCTCATTCTGCCCACCACATCTGGATCATCTACTTCGTTGCAGATCTTGGTGTCATCTGCAAACAGACAAACCTTACACTCCAGTCCATCTGCAATGTCATTGATGAAGATATTGAAGAGGGCTGGTCCCAGGACTGATCCCTGAGGTACCCCACTTGTGACTTGCATCTCTTCTGTCTGTGTACCTTTTACCACAACCCCAAGCCTACATAGCTTATTAATCAATCTTCTATGTGGAACAGTATTGAAAGCTTTGCTGAAGTCAAGGAAGTCAACATCAACTGCGCCCCCTTGGTTCACCACTCTGGTTACTCAGTCAAAGAAATCTATGAGATTAGTTTGACAGGACCTTTCTGTGTAAACCCATGCTGTCTTGGATCCTGTGCTCCAATGGATTCCAGGCGTTGCACTATCCTTTCCTTAAGGAGTGCCTCCATAATCCTGCCCACTACTGAGGTAGGACTGATTGGTCTCTAGTTTCCTGCCTCCTGTCTGCTACAACTCTTGTGGAGCGAGATCACATGAGCCCTTCTCTAGTCTTCTGGGACCTTGCCTGTGCTTCGAGATTCACTAAACAGTTCTGATGGTGGCTCTGCTAGTTCCATCCTTAGCTCCTTTAGTACCCTGGGATGTATGCCATCAGGTCCTATTGTCTTGTCCACCCTGAGCTTAGCGAGCTTTTGTAGGACCCTTTCTTTTGTGAAGGGACTTGTGCACACCTCCCTCCCCCCTGTGTCTTGTCTCTGTCTTGTTTATTTTCTGTCTTGCCAACATTCAAGAAATGGAATGATTACTACAGATAGAATGCAAGAATTCAAACATCTGCTCAGTTCTGCTGACAGAATGTTTACTCCCACTAGCACATAACAGAAGATCTCAGATGGACCCAGGGCTTTGATATATTTATAACAACTTAAACTGCACAGACTTCCTAGAAAGCAAGTAAGGATGGCGGGGATTTTTCATGGTGAGCAAAGAAACACCATAAATTACAATTTTAAGTACTGTAGTACTAATTTTTTTAAGTTATGTATGTGTGTGTAACAAGAGTATTGTGAGGGCAAATAACATTTAATTCTTATGTTTATAAATTTAATACAGTTCTATTTGTAGAGCCTAGTTTTAGGTTTTTAGTGAATAAAGGTGACAGCCACATTTGTGATGGCATTCCAGAATGGCTGGTACTATTCATTTTATTGTGAATAGGCTACTGAACCTTTTTCCAGTGCTGTCATCATGGAATATCAGCACTTGGCTCCTCAACCAATCAGATTAGCCATATTATAATATATCATACACCTTAACAAGTATCCTGTGGTTTTGAACTGTGGAATTGCAAACATAATTCATCAGTTTTCCCATCTTCTCCTGGAACACCTTCTCCCATCCTTCCCAAAAATTGACACTTTACCCCCCCTTCCCTTTCCTCTATCCCTACAGAGTATCCTGTACCATGTGATCACCCAGTCACTGTACTAGTATATTGGGGCCTATGTTTTGGTGATGGAAGCTACATCCACTTCCCTCTCCATCATGAGAGCCTGCAACTCACACATTTTGATCCACAAGCTCCTAGCATATGTGGGGAAGCAGCACAGGAAGCGATGGGGGGGATAGTGGTAGGGAAAGGGAGAAGACAAATTGGAGGGTGATCTAATTGAATGCAAGAATCCTAAGGATTAAAAAAGTGGTGTTACAGGCACTCTTGGTAGTGGAGGGGGTGGACATTGTGGCCACCACAGAAAGTTGGGCCACCCAGAACCAGGACTGGGATAATGATGATAAGGGGTTTCAGGTTGCTCAGAAAGGATAGGGTTAAGGGGAATAGAGTGGGGAAATTGTCAGTCCCTGAAAGGGAGGGGATAAAGTGCATAAGAGAGGAAGAGGAGGAGGGGAGGACAGAAGCACTATGGCTGCAGTTTCAAAATGCAAAGAATAGGACACTGAGAATGGGGGTGGTGTACAGCTCACTTGTTTAGGGGAGTGACCTAGGTAGGGAATTAGCTGAACAGATTATGAGGATCTGCTGAAAGGAGAGCATATTGGTGGTGGGGAACCTCAACATATCAGGGGTGGAGATGGGTACCCCATCCACCAGGAGTGCAAGGGAGTGGGTCCTGTTAGAAGCATTTTAAGAGCTTCTTGTAGGAAAATGGACAATAGCATGGGTTTGTAGTGGGTAGATCCTGCCAGACAAACCTTGTAGAGTACTATGGCTAGGTGATGCAGGAACTGGACAAGGGCCATGCAGTGGATGTCCTGTATTATACTTCAGTGAAGCCTTTGATTAAGTGCCACGTGGGATGTTGGGGGTTGGGAAACTGTAATATCTGGGGGAGGGACAAAAATTGGGGAAATATTTCACAAACTGGCTAAGGGGAAGGCAGCAAAGGGTGGTGGTGGGGGAACTCTTATCACCGAGAACAGAGATGAGTGGGGTAACAAACGGATCAGTGCTGGGACCAGTGCTGTTTTTGATTTTCATAGCAGATATCCAACACAGGATCTGGAACAAGAGTAGTCTGTTCACAGCCGATTCCAAGATTGGAGCTGCGGTTGATGACACAAAGGGGTGGAAGGGGTTGCAGGAGGACCTGACTAAGCTGCAGAGGTGTGCGGATACATGGCAGTTGGGGTCCAACACCTAGAAGTGCAAGGTTAAACAACACCAACACAGAAAGGACTTTCCGGATAAGAAAGGGGAGGGACACAAGAGAACACAGACTGAGATTGTAGGGGGGAAGATTCAAAAGGGAGATGAGGAGATTTTTTTTCAGTGAAAGAGTGGTGGACAAATGGAACACCTTACCAGATGACATATTGTCCTATATGATGGTGGGCAGTTTCAAGAGGGGTTGGGACAGGGTAAGGAGAAGGTATACTGGGAAGAGGGGGGCAGGAGAGGCAGCTGTGATATGAGTCACTAGATACACACAGGAGCAGACACGATAGACCATGAGTCCTGTTTCTGCTGACAATTTCATATGTTCGCATGAGACAAACTAATTGACATACTTTATTCATGACTTAAACATTTTGAAAAAAAAAATAATATTATTAGAAAACATGAAATAAGTACTTTATGTATTCCTCAATATGTGTGGTCAATATCTGTTGCTTCACATTTTGCTTTTTAAATACAACGTTATCCCATCTCAAGCCATCCTGTTAGTGCTGAGGGATGAGGTGCTGTATGCCAAAACTCATGCAACAGCAGCCACCTGAGTTTGGGAACAGGTTCAGGATGTTGGTTGTCAGCATATGAGAGAGGGACTGTCCCTCTGGAGGACTGCTCTCCTCTTCCAGTATGAGTTAAAGGGGGAACCCCATTCAAAAACTTCTCCCAATGAAGATTGAGAGCGGCATAAAGCAGGAACATCCAGCATGGTTGAGAAAACAGCAGGTGCCAGCAGCGGAGGAGGAGTCACACATAGTCAGTAAACTCCACTTCTTGGATGGGGGAGGGGTGGAACATGAAAAGACACAGGAAAGTCTAGGAAGGTGACGGTCACTACATAGGCTAAAGCAAACATCCCAATGTCAGAACGCCTTTCCACCACCTCTAACAAGCCCCTTGGCCCAACCACAGATTGACCATTTACATTTCATAAAGGTCACCATGGAAAGAGAGGTGGTCCTTCCCAAGAGGGTTTATATCCAGGAGAATGTCTGAGTCCATGGGATAGGGTAAGTGAGAAAATTGGCTCTTGTACCACCTGTGAAATGGGTTTCAGCTGGGGAGAAGAGACAGAGACTGAGTGGGTACACCTGCAATATGCCTTGGCCATTAAGAGATAAAAATAAAATTCTCCCAACTTTGTACAAAGATTGTTTGGTGTGATCTGGTTAAAAAAAAGGGACAAAACCTTATACAGTGACTAGAAAGAGAGTAGCAGCGTAATATCCAGGAGGGACAAATGAACACTGTTATGGATGTGGTCTAATACAGACGATTGCACATAACAGTTAGTTACATAAATAAAAACTTCAAAGGCAATCAGTGCTCCCAGCTTGATTTAGCATGTCCCCTCTTATGCCAGTGTGCTTTTACTAAGCCCTCCTGTAGATTTCATTATTTCATATGGCAACCAGCTTGTTCTATTATACTGTATAACCAATGTAAGTACTGTATATGGGAACAATTTCCCTGTAATAATTTGTCTGTAAAATGGTGAACCCTGCCAAGTGACATAGATAAGCAGTACAGCTGACCCATGAAACTACAGAACTCATATGTAGGCTTATCCTGATACATATCTGTATTGGAATGCAATTTCTGTTATGGTAAAAGATAAATGAAAAACACTATTCTTTAACACACTACATATTTCAAATCTATAATAAAATAAATAAGCAGTACATCTAAATTTATAATGGGTCGGCCTTGGAAATGTTGAATGATTACTTTTACTAATTATGCAGGCTGTAGTAATACTGCTTTACAAAACAGATTTCATAATCCAACTAGAAATGTTTTATGCATGGAATGGAAAAAAAAACCTACATTGACTGTAAAAATGATAACTGTCGCTATAAGACAATAAATATTTCATGTGGGCAGAAGAGTATGGGGTGATGAGGAGTGAGATGTTTGGAAGGTTGATCTTCAGAACTCCAAATTACTGCAGCTTTGCAGATCTGAGTTTACAACCAACCCAATTGCCAGACACTAGTCAGTCAGGCTTTGAAACCACCAAGTTTCCAGCTAGAATCATTTGAGTGTTCCCTCTTTCATGGTTAGAATAAATGCTAGGACGTAAAAAGCACCACTTTCTGTTCTCAACAGGGACACTGCTATTCTGTGAGACCACCACAGTTCAAGCTCTCAGCTTTTGATGGATACCACTTTCAAGTGTACAATAAATGAGAGGTCAAGAAAAAAATAATAAAAAAAAAATTGGGGACATTGCAAAACATGCTAGTCAGCGAGACCAACATGCAAATACGAGTGTTTGTAAGGGAGGGTTAGCATGGGATGGAGGGAAGGAAGGGGGGGGGGCTTATGAACAGGGATTGCTGACAGCTTCATGAATGGATACCTCTAAATATAAAATACATTGCCATTTCCCAAACTCAGTCTATAGCCACTCATTGTAACATTGTGAAATTACATGACAAATATGATTTTGGATCAAAATTCTGTCAAAAATGATTGAGTGGGATAGCATTGCCAGACTGGCATTTGAAAGGAAAGGGTATAGCCTTTCCTTTAAGTTTTGCATAAAGTATTTGTTTAGGTTTGCTACTGAATTCAGAGTTAAGGAAAAAAAACATTTCTCCACCACTCTTTTTTTTTGGGGGGGGGGGTGTTTTCCATTTAAATATGACTGAGGTTTTTCTAGTTTAGCAATTTTATGGAGCAGTAATAAAAACACAGTAAGTTATAATTTATAGCATGATTTTTTTTTGGAAGGATTACTTCCTCTTTTAGTTAGTATGGCTTTAATACTGTTTAATAATTCATTATTTGCCGTATGATTATGTACTATACTGTTGTTTTATAAATAAAATATAGCTGTATTGTGATTGTTTTTTGAAGTTCTAACAAAAATTTCCTCTACTCTTTATGAGTGGGTGCTGCTGAGTGCTGGCCATGATAGCGGAGCCCCTCCAAGGAGGAGATGGAGGTGGAAGTTCTGCAGGATGAGATTCGGTCCTCTAACGTAGCCCAAGTCATGCAAGAAGATGAAGATTCTTATACATTGGAGGAGGAGACTGGTACACCTCATGAGGAGGTAGTGCAGACTACAATACTGGATTCTTTACCAATGAGAAAAATGAGACCCACACCTAATATTTTACAAATCACGGATGCAGGGGCACAGGAGCATCAAAAGACTACAGAGACTGTGGCTACGGTGCAAAACAAAGTTTGCACTATCACTGGAGAAGCTCAAGATGTACCTGCATTAACTCCAGCCATAGAGTTGCACACAGAGATGGCTGCCCCTGACAGTATGCTGAAAGTTAAACCAACATCGCTGACAACTACACAGCAAATCTGTCAGCAGTTCTCAACCCAAAACAGAACAGAAATGTGCCATCCAAAAGCTGGAACATGGCCCAGGCATTGCGCAATGCAGGATGGGTGCAAGATGACACAGGGAAGTGGATCTCCGATCCTGACTGGAACAGTGCGGTCAATTTATCAACGGATTAAGAAATGAACAGGCCTACAACTGTGAAATACAAGATGAACATTCAGGAGCCAACAACAAGCAACCAGTATTTGGGACCCACATTGTCACTGAAGGCATGGAAAATGATAATGTTGTAGACAAATGCCAGAAACATTGGTAGAACACATCAGGCCTGGCAAATAACTCAGGCACACAAACTGGTGCTAAGGAACATGCCAGAGAACACAATAATGACAATGCCTTGGACTCAAAGAGGCATGACTCTGAAGGGGCAACAGGACATGGGGCTACATTCTCTGACCTATTTAAAAATAAACTAGAGCAAGCACCCAGAAAAAATATTGTAAGATTGAAGTACAGAGGTGGTTTACATGAGCACCCAGATAGGTTATACAGTATGTGGTCAAATGGCTTTTAAAGAGTCCTTGCAATTTGTAGCTGCAGACATTTATGCCTTAATTTATGTATCAGGCGAGGGCACGTTTGACGTTAGTTTTAAGTCTAAAATTAGTTTAGAAAGGTTTTGGCTACAGTATAATGTTGTAAAAAAGACCCCACTTTGGATTCTCTTCTTTGCTATTCCCCTAACTAAACCTCAGATTAAAACCATCACAGTCAAGTTTAGAAATGAGGGGATGAATGTAGGGGATATTTACTGCTGGCTACAAAACAGAGGTGGCATCCTGCACCCTTCCCCCCAACCCATCATTGATTCGGAGGGAATATGGACCAGATGGTGGAGATTTAAGGTTAAGTTATTTCAGGTCAATTCAGAAATAATACATTTACCAAACAGTTTTTTCTTAGGCAAGGATAGGGGAGTATGTTCTATGCCAGACAGCTGCAGGCATGTACCCAGTTAAGTAATACATGTGATACAATGAAATGCTCCTTATGTGGGGACTTTGGGCATGGCAGTATGCAGTGTGAAGATATTTTC
This sequence comes from Neoceratodus forsteri, assembly GCA_016271365.2. Lineage (NCBI taxonomy): Eukaryota > Metazoa > Chordata > Ceratodontiformes > Ceratodontidae > Neoceratodus > Neoceratodus forsteri. Next base: position 1,074,123,068 of record CM057449.1, read on the forward strand.
AAGTGCAATTTGTGCAATGAGCTTGGGCTTGCTTTTCAACAATGTCCATCAGCTCAGTGAAACAGGAATGAGGTTTGGACCAGGATGATCTGGTACAAAGGGCACAGTATAATAGGAGACCACCGTCCACCTCTACATCCCCCCCAGGCAGAAACAATGCATAAACAGGATGATAACCCTACCATGCAGGAAGTTGTGGAACACACAGAGACAGACCGACTGGAGGAGCAAATAGCCCCTGAAACACCCACCCCTCTCCCAGGGAGACAGACAGTGAGACCCTCCCAAAGAATTCTGCTAACCAAAGTAAATAAACAGATCCAGCAGAATCTAGTACCATACCACAGGATACCCTCCTTTGGAGACAGCAACACACACCACTAGAAGTTTGGCTAGGGCTACAGCAAAACAGATACCTATACCTTTCACCCTCCCCTTACAGAATACATACACCATTTTACAAAAAGACTGGGGAGAATCTGACTTAGAATCAAATGTTTATAGTAGGTCAGGAGTAGTATCAGAGATGTAAGAGGAAGAAAAAAGAACTGTAGCAGAAACCATGAAAAAAGGAAAAAAAAGAGAAAATTAAAAGACCAAAAAAACTAATGATGGGCATTAACTGCTAAAAAATCACAAAGGTAACTCTACAGATAGCTTCCTTTAACATCTGCAGTATCATAAACAAAAAAAAAGAGAATTTCAGTTATTTCATATTTATCTCAGCTCTCCTAAGATATAATTTGTTTACCAGAGACAAGGCAGAAATCTCTTTTTGAAATTGAACAGGTTAGAAGAAGCCGGGTATGGGGTCCATCCTTTTGAACTTTCGGCACTGAACTTGCTGATGGCATAGGTATTCTGTTTAAAGGGCCATTCTTTTCTGTAACCAGGGTAGTAGACATTCTACAAGGAATGGCATTGCTTCTACACTGCAAGTATAGGGATTTTGGCTCGTGTATAATAAATACATATGCACCACAGACAAAGACTTCAAGAACTGAACTTTCTTGAGACTATTAAACCATACCTATATACCAGAAAGCATGTCATTTGGGGAGGGGATCTAAATTGTAGTTTAGATGAAAAAATGCAAGGGCAAATAAAAAAAATATATATTGTGATTCACACACATTGAAACAAATGCTAGTCACAACTAATTTAAAAGACACTTTAAAACAACTATGGAAAGACCAAAGCCCGGATATTCAAAGCATTTGTTCATGCTGCAACTGAGTTGCACTGGTGCAAGTGCGGACTTGTACCAATGAGCCATAGTCAGAGGGAGCCATTGCACCAATGTGCAACTATAATGAATGCAGGTGCAAGTACAGGGGGCATTCCCATGAATATCCATCGCAGTGGTATATTCAACTGTGAAACCATGGCGCAAGTGTGGAGCAAATGAAGTTGCTCCGAGCAGACTTGTTCCTATAAATACAGGATGCAAACACACAGACAGCACTTGCACCAGATGAGAGGGAGTGAGAGAGAGAGAGAGAAAGAAAGAAAGAAAGAAAGAAAGAAAGAAAGAAAGAAAGAAAGAAAGAGACAGACCATGGCAGACACAGAGGGAGTGGGACCTAGGTGGCAGTGGAGAGGGAGAGAGGGGCAGAGAGAGTGAGATAGAGAGAGAGACAGACACACTGCCAGGTAGTACACCAGGGTGGCACACAGCCAGCAGCAGCCAACCGCCCAGGGGGATATTGGATAGCAAGAGCCATGAATAATGTGCCCTTCATGATGGAGGCTGTAATGAGGGGTGTGAGGGGTCAGGAGGAACAGCGACGTGGCAGAGGAAGGGCCCGTCAGCTGTATGCCCGACACAGGTGGTACTGTGCCTGCATCACCTTTGAAAATTACAGTGACATGGAGATTGTGGGTCAGTACCGCCTGAACAGGGCCATCCTGAGGCAGCTCTGTGAACTGTGCAGTGAAGAGATGCAGGCACCCACCAGATGGAGCCATGCCATGTCCATGGAGATGAAAGTGACAGCTGTCATGTGCCTGCTCGCCATGGGCACCTTCCAGAGACCAACAGGGGACACCACAGACATAACCCAGTTAGCCACGTCCCACCTCCTCACACAGTTCCTGAACACTCTGCTGCCATGTGCTTAGTAATTCATCCATTTCCCCAGCACACAGGCGGAGCGTACAGCAACCATGCAGGACTTCCACAGGGATGCCCGTATGCATGGCATGATTGGGGCCATTGACTGTACCCACATGGCCATCTTCATGCCACCTGGCCCCAAGGGTGTGGTGTACATAAACAGGAAGGGGAACCCGAGTGTCGACTTCCAGGTGGTGTGCGATGCCACGGGGTGCATTACCAATGTCTGCGCCACACACCCTGGGAATGCACATGATGCGTTCATCTGGCCCAGCTTTGTGCTGTGCCAAATGTTTGAACGTGGGAACATCCCCATGGGCCACCTAGTGGGTAAGTATGGCATGGGCAAGGGGTGACGGGCAGAGCAGACCTTGGAATGAGGGAGGCAGGGTGTACATGTTGGCATGGGTGCCAGGGACAGGCAAGGGGTGCAACATAGAACAGCAGAGGGCTAACTATGTCATTATCCACACAGGAGACAGCACCTATCCACTGAGGCCCTGGCTGCTCACTCCCTACCAGCGCCCATCATCCCCAGCAGATGAACGCTATAATGAGGCACAGGCCAGCATGTGCAACATCATTGAGCATGTCTTTGGAATGCTAAAAGCATGTTTCTGTTGCCTAGACAGGTCAGATGGTGCCCTACAGTACAGTCCCTTGATAGCCTGCAGCCTATTCCTGGCCTGCTGCATACTGCACAACATGGCCATTGACTGTGGGATAGCTGTCGAGGCTGATAAGGGCTACAGTGATGGGGACGATGGAGGCAATGGTCTGGAGGGTGATGGACAGCCACCACCTGGGTGATTGATCCCCAGCTGCAACAGCAGGTGCGACAACACCGGGATGCCATTGCACAGGAGCACTATGGTGCACACAGGTATGTGGTGCGATATACATCATGGGCCACACAAACAGGTACAGCACACGTGCAGGGGCGTGCATGGCAATAGGCATGCACACACAGAGGCATGATGCAGGGGTAGGGGAGTCAGGGGCACACAACCACACACAGCAACACACACCACACACACACACACACACACACACACACACACACATGCAGGGCGTGCATGGCAATAGGCATGCACACACAGGGCATGATGCAGGGGTAGAGGGTCAGTGGCACACAACCACACACAGCAACACACACCCCACACACACACACACACACACACACATGCAGGGCATGCATGGCAATAGGCATGCACACACAGAGAAGACATGATGCAGGGGTAGAAGTCAGGGAGCACACAACCCACACAGCAACACACCACACACACACACACACACACACACACACACATAGGAGGGGCTGCATGGCAATAGGCATGCACACACAGAGACATGATGCAGGAGTAGGGAGTCAGTGGCACACAACACACACAGCAACACACACCACACACACACACACACACACACACATGCAGGGGCGTGCATGGCAATAGGCATGCACACACAGAGGCATGATGCAGGGGTAGGGGAGTCAGGGGCACACAACCACACACAGCAACACACACCACACACACACACAAACACACACACATGCAGGGGCGTGCGTGGCAATAGGCATGCACGCACAGAGGCATGATGCAGGGGTAGGGGAGTCAGTGGCACACAACCACACACAGCAACACACACCACACACACACACACACACACACACACACACACATATGCAGGGGCATGCATGGCAATAGGCATGCACACACAGAGGCATGATGCAGGGGTAGGGGAGTCAGGGGCACACAACCACACACAGCAACACACACCACACACACACACACACACACACACACACACACATGCAGGGGCGTGCATGGCAATAGGCATGCACACACAGAGGCATGATGCAGGGGTAGGGGAGTCAGTGGCACACAACCACACACAGCAACACACACCACACACACACACACACACACACACACACACACACACACACCAGGCATTGGTATGTCAAATCAAATCAAATCAACTTTATTTTTATAGTGCCTTTCAAATCCAAGGCGCTGTACATAAAAACATATACATAATAATAAAATTAAAACAAATATTAAAACGTATCAACCACAGCTAAGTAAAAGCTAAACTAAATAAATATGTCTTTAAACCAACTTTAAAACTATCGACGATTGGGCATTCTCTCAACCAACGAGGTAGAGAATTCCACAGGGTTGGTGCTGAAAAAGCAAAAGCACATGATCCTGATGTCTTTAATCGAACCCTGGGAATCTCCAGCAATCCCTCGTTTTCGGAACGGAGAGGACGGAGGGGGCAATAGGGAATCAGGAGATCTTTCAGGTAACAGGGACCCTGATCATGTAGGGCTTTAAAGGTTAGTAAACCAACCTTAAAGGTGATCTGCCACCAAACAGGCAGCCAGGATCAGATGCATTGCACTGGTGCACAGGGGCAACCAGTGCTAGACTGCCTTCATCACACTCATGCCACACGATCCAGTAGCTGGGCAAGCATTTACACAGGCAGCATGTGGCATGACACACAGGTGCCACACTAGGGATAGGCACACACACACCACCCATGTGCACACAGGGCAGCAGCTGCAGACTGCAGGTGGGGTGTCCCACACATCAGGTCCATTGAACGGAACCATGGCCACCATGGCCACGGGAGCAGCTGCACTTGGGCTGATCAGCAGCAACAGGCTATGCATCAGCCATGGGGAGGTGAGCAACAGCCCCCAAGGGGTTGAACCACTGGACTGCAACCATGTCTGCCCGGGGGTGCGAAGGCATCCAAACAGACCAGCCCTGGGCTTGCCTGGGATGCCTACATCAGAGCCCGGTGTCGACTGTGTTGGGGTCACCCGACGCCAAGGTCGTGGGGTGGACAGCGCACTGTGGGGGGTCATCTGTGCCTGACCATGCCCTGTGGCAGCCAGCAGTGCAAAGCCATCCTTGATTGCGATGGCAATGCAATCCAGGGATGCAGTTATGGCCTCCTGCATGCACTGCATCCCTGCCAGGATCTGCGCAGTGCCCCTCTCCTGCTGCTTGGCTATCTGGCGCACCTCCACATGCAGTGCATGCCAGCAGCAAATGGGTGTGCTCAGCCAGTGGGTTGGCATCCTGGGGCTACTGGGTGGGACACCAATCCTCATGTGGTGACCGGCCTCACTGCATAGCCCCCCCTCTCTGGTGGATGCTGCACAGTGAGGTTTTCAGGGGGAATGGCCATTGCAGGTGAACTGGAGGTGGACCCTGTGTCCAGCTGCCCCAGTGGCACCCACAGCCTGCTGCCATCCCCGACCAGTGGTTGTACGCCACCCAGCACCTGTGTGGCCACACCACCACCACCACATGGCATAGCCATGGCAGTGCACACTGCTGCACCCACAGTGGTGGCAGGCAGCTGTTCTGCCACTGGGAGAGTGCTGAGCATGGTGCCTGTGACAGCTTCCAGCAGGGGTGACACAGCCACAATGTCACCCATGCTGTCCAGGATCTGAGTGTGGTTCTTGTCGGAGTTGGACCCCACCCCGATCTGTGTCTCCATACACAGGATGCCAAGGCTGACATCCTGGAGGATCACATCCAGGGACTCGTCCAACCCTAGATCCAGGACATCCGCTTGCACCGTGGTGCTGGACTGTAGCCTGTCAGGCCCCTGGATCCTGGTGGAGGTGGACAGCTGCTCTTCCATGGCTATACCAGTGTTCACGGCTGCTGATGGTGCCCCATCATCCACACAGAGGCATGCAGGTGCTGCAAGAGAATAAAGGCGTGTCAGTGATGCAGTGCCCACATGTGCCCCCCCTACACTGCCACTGCATGTGTTCTGCAGCATGACATGCATGTGGGTGCACACACATGCACATGACATGCATGCTGGCTGCATGCATGCCAGCAGACCCATGTATGCACCCTCCGTGCCACCAGCTGTGCGTGGCTAACATACTAACCATGCAGTGATGGGCTGTCACCAGTCTGGAAACCACCTCCAGGCACACCTTCCACCATGCTGCTGCACATGGTTGCTGCCATCAACTTCTCCTGCACTGTGAGTGTTGGCGCATCCACAGGCCTCCCTCTGGTGGCAGTCTGGGATACACGGATGGCTGCTACCTTCTTTTTAATGCAAATCTAGTCCATGCCCACCTTCTGCCAACACTCCTGTGCTGACCACTGGTGGCTGCCATGCTGGTTGATGTATGCTGCCACCTCCTCCCAGGCCCCAGCCCTGGCCAGTGGTGTGCCTATGGCACCACTCAACAGGAGCTCCCTGTCCAGGTATGCGTTGAACAGGGCATCTGTCTTTGCTTTAGTGAAATTGGGCATCTGCTTCTGAGCAGGCCCATGCTCCACACCTTCCTCACATTCCTACATTTCACCTCCTGTGGACATGGACAGCACAGTGTGTCAGTGGAAGCACCTCCCTGGCTTGTCCCACCCTGCTGTGCTGTCTGCCCCCAGTGAGCTGCAGTGGCATGTACAACTTACATCGAAAGGATACAATACCAGTCCATGGCCTGTGCTGTTCTGTGGTGCTTATAAGGTGAAACACATGCAAATGAGGTTTGGCACAAAAGTAATGACATGCTAATGCACCCAGTGCGCCATGCAAGAGTTAGGAGATGTTGAGCATCAGATGTAAAGACCAGTGGCAATCTTTTTGGCTAACAGGCAGGTCTGATAACAAAGCCTACCACTGAAGTTTAACCAGTTAGCTTGTTTGTACAGGTCACAGGTATGTGTGTACAGGTCACAACCAATCACAAGTTGGCACGCTTTGTTCAGGGTGACCTTTATTTTGTTTAGTGCAGTGTCACCCACCAATCCATAGATAACGATGCCATACTCAACTAATGACAGGACCAAACTGGTTACCACCAGGTGAAGGTCATCAGCTGGCATGGATGATCTATGCCTATAGAAAAGGCCAACCCTGGTGTTAACCACCTCACTGGCCAGGTTAATGTGCTCATGGAAACAGAGGGTGGAGTCAAGAGTGATGCCAAGATATTTGAAGTAAAGCACTTGCTCCAGGGGTTCACGTTGACAGTTGTGAATGGTTAGTGGACAGCCTTTGTTTTTGGTTTTTTGTGGGCTGGAAAACATCATCACCTTAGTTTTCTTATAGTATAAAATGAGTTTATGCCAGGAGAACCAAGATTCAGACTCTGAAAAGAACCTTTGAAGATCACTTTGCAATGTGATGGGGTCAGGGTGGCTACAGAAGATTACAGCATCATCCGCGTATAGTAACATTCATCTGGAGCAGGCAAAGGAGAGGATATTGAGGAAAAGACTGAACAGGAGTGGGCCAAGAATTGATCCTTGGGGAACCCCGAATGAACTGGGAGACTGGAAGAGAAGGTGTCAGTGATTTTTACCTGCTGGGACCTCCCAGTGAGGTACAGTACTTAGCGAACCATGAGGTGGCATCTTGTGAGAGGCCGAGGGATGGAAGGGATTCAATTAGAAGGGCATGACTGACCATGACAAAGGCCTTAGTTAGGTCTATGTACACAGACACAACTAAATGGCCATGGTCAAGGGCTTTGCGTATGAAGTCCGAATATTCCAGGAGAGCTGTAGTAGTACTAGGGCCCTTTCTGAACCTGTGTTGCTGATGACAGAGGAGGTTGTTTTTAGAGAGGTAGTCTGCAAGTTGCTTGTAAACTATCCTCTCAAGAGCTTTGGAGATGGGGGGAGGATGGAAATCAGGTGATAGTTATTATGAAAGATTCTATCCCCACTCTTTAATGTTGGTGTAACTACCACCAGTTTCCACTGTGAGAAGAACTGGCCTAAACAGAGGGAGAAATTAAGAAGTTTGGTGAGAGGGGATAGGACAACATCAAGGACAAGCTGAAGGAACTTCAAGTCCAGCGAGTCTCCACTAAATCTATTTTTTCCCAAGACCTTGGTTAGGTAAGATTTGGCTTCTCGAGGGGATACTGTTTTGAACTGGAAAGGAGGGATATCTGGGGGGATTAGGAGTGTTATTAAAAGAGTCTGTGGGGAGAACTCCACTAAGGTCAGAGAAAGCTGTGCTGATGGTGTAGGCAGTAAGCTTGGAATCCTAAGTAATGGCACCATCAATATTTAGCAAGGAAGGGACAAATTCAGCTTACCTGTCAGATCCTTTATGTTATCCAAAAACTTCCTCACCTGTCCCCAGGTGGATGAGAGGCTGGCATGGAAATGAGCGGTATTTGCACAGTGAATTTCCTGGCTGCAGGTATTTCTGGCAGCCCTATAGCGGCAGCAGCAGTAATAGACAATCATCTTCTGCAAAGAAGTTTGCGTTCCCTTTTTTTGAGAAATGCAGTATAAGTGCATGCTCCCCAAAAAATAAGAATAAAGATACTAATGGCAGCAGCAGCACCCCTCTTGTCGGCACAAACATTTCCAGGAAAATAGCTGCTATTAACACAAGTGTTACTATAATAGAGAAAGATAATGATTTGATTGCTAATACAGATGCTAATACTACCAATACTGCCACTATCTGTGACTTGCCATGTACTCCCAATGAAACATCATGCCAGAAACAGTGACACCACCAACCCAGCAACACCACTATTTCAGATTGTATTTCATCTACCTTACTTAACACTTGCATTTCAAATGATGATATTGAAAATGGTACATATTCCTTAGACCTCTCCTTTCTAGATGAAAAAAATGACAGTTACACTAGTTTTAGTATTATTTCATCACCAGCACCAGTGTTTTCTTCTGCTTTATCCCTGCCTAATGTAACCAAAAAAGTTGCTGCTAATTTAAATTCCGCCAGTGAAGTGAACCCGAAGTGGGCACTTTGGGCAATGCAAAGTGCTCACTTCACCTTGCCATTACCACTTTGCGTTAAGGCGGAGTGGCAATGCAAAGTAAGGTGAAGTCATTGTTTTTAAAGGACTTTGTGTTCCTCATTATGATTCTAAGTAATCCACTTGGTGTTTCAGATTTGGCAGCCCCCCCACACACATCACATGGCTTACAGTACTGTAAGTCACATGCTCTTTAGCTAGATAAGAAGAAAGTGAATCATACAAGCAGACACATTTACTTTTTCCTGTGCAGACAGAGAGAGAGAGAGAGAGAGAGAGAGAGTGTGTTTTGTGACTGCTAATACTTTGAGATCAGAACGAAGAGGAGATTTAAACTTTGATTTAGACCCAACAGCTTTTTTAAAAGCTACATTTTTTTGTCTTTTCTGTCTGTACTCCTTTTTACTTAATTTGTTCTTTCTGCTGCAAATTTTATTTTTCTTATATAGAGGGACATCACTTGCAAATTATGTCCATGCTGGAACTGCTGCTGGATCACCATGGAATCCCACATTAGTTTGTTTTTCCTCACACCATGTGCCTCCCCGCACCTTCCTTGCTGTGTTATAAAATGTATTCCTCCACCATCCCCGACCCTTGTATGTAATTATGCCCTTTTTTTGTTGTCTTCCGTATGTATTCTGAGCAGTGGAAGTATACTGTGCTAAACTGCATGAGTGCAGTTTTCTTTCCAGTTTGTGTATGTACTGCAGACACTGTCCAACTCCCTGACTTAAAAACACTTATTAATGAGTACGATGGTGGGGTGGTGAAGCCTGGAGAGATACTACAAAACAGGCTTACAATACATCCAAGTAACTAGTAAAAAAAATTACTGTTGTGATTAGTGACGTGATCGTAAATCGTAATTTGTGACTGCATTTGTGACCGTGATGATGAAGAATGTGGTTTGTATCACGAGTGACTCCTGATGATGGTCCTGACTTAAAAACGCATATCAATGAGTACAATGTTCATGCTGAATTATGCACCACCCCTGTCCAGTAGTCTGAAGGGAGCCAAAGAAACAACTGTGACTTAAGTTAGAGATGGAAATTGGGCCCTAAAGAGATGCAAATGTACAGACAGATTAAGATTGCACTGTGCATAGAAGAGATGCAGATGCAAAGGCATAACACCTAACTAGTGCTCACCATCAGAAATTCAAATCTGAAAAAGAATATCTTTACCGGTTGGGGCGGGCTGTGGGGGGAGGGGCAGTGTACTGCACTGCTGCAGTAAGAGTCACTAGTACGAGTACCAGTAAAGATACCACAAAGAAGTACAAAAAATTACACAGCTGCAGTGGATAGCAGGTTCACATTGCTGAAATTATGTGGCACAATAAAAGGTGTCTGATTTGATGACACGTGTCACGCACATACTCACACACACAGTAAGTAATGTGTATCAAATTGAAAACTTCAGTAATATAACCACATATTTTAAACAAACTAAAATTATGCACTGCTGCACCACAACAATCAGAAAAAAAATTACAAGAATTATAGAAAATATTACTGTGTGTACATTAACACAGTTATTCAAGAAAAATATCACAAAAACAGAAAGCACTGTCTTTTTCTTCAAGTTAATCTACCTACACCACAGATACACCCCTCCCCCAAAGCACACTTCCACTGTCTCTCAGTACACAGACTGAATGTTGTACATTAACATTCAAAATACACACAAACAATAAACGCTCAATGATATGAGCACAGGAGGGTTTCCTATAATCGATGAACTAAAGTTTCAGCAAAAAAAATGACTCAAAAAGGCTTTTTTAACAGCTTTTAGAAGGTTTGAATCACAGAGAGCTCTCAGAGCTGATTGTCTCCTACAGCTTCCTACACACACTACCCCAAACTGAGGCTGTGCAGAACAATCTAGAGCTCATGTGACCTGAAATCCCATGAATCACTACAAAATTTGCCTTTGGAGCTTAAAAACAAGGCGAAGTAAGGCGAAGTACATTATTTTCAATGTACTTCACCTTAAGGATTAGTGGAGTAGTGGTTTGGGAAGGCGGAGTAACATGAAGTCATTGTTTTCAATGGACTTAGCATTACCCGTATGTAGCAGTACTCCACTTGGCGTTGTGGTACACTGCGAATTCACTTTCACTCCGCGTTCCACTTCGCTGAGTGAATTGAGGCCACTTCATCCATCTCTAGTTGGAACAGCAACTAGAGCAGGAAATGGCATTTCATGCAATGGTGACTGAGCATAATATAGCTGGCAGTATAACTGGAATGCAATGAGGAATAATAGAAGCTCTTGTTGATTTGTTAAGATCATTTGAAGAAGCAAAAACAGAACTGAGTGCTGAATTGTCTTCTCTGCGTCAGGTTATACCCATGACTCACATCTTTTTGCACAGGATGGAAACATTCAACCAAAAAAGAATATCCCTCAAGAGGTCGCTTCTCTTGCAAATGTTTTCATCAAAGAAGTTCACAGGCATTTTTACAGAGTTTTTAAAGATAAACCATATGTTCTTGCAACAATGACATTCATTTGAAAGTGTCTGTTCTACAGAAGGAGCTTGCAAGATGTTTTAAAAATGACTCAGTAAGGCAGGTTCAGTATGTTAAAGACGATACGCCTAATTATGCCTGATAACATGGAAGGTCTACTTGCTCATGGTAATGACTGTTACTCTCAGGAAGATGATCATGAAACTGATGGCACTAGATTTGGCAATGCACAGACAGGAGTTGATACCACTACAACTTCAACAACACCACAATCTGAATGTGATGCGTGGACTCACATCAGTCTTTTAGAAGACACAGACTCAGATGACGATTCCATCTTTAGGCATACTAGTACTGCAGAGAATATGGTGGTTGGTTACTTGGGGAAACAAAAACAACACTTCAGACCCATATCATAGCTAATGAACTAAAGGTGGCCAAATAGTGTGACAAGCCAGTAGGCAGAGCCAGTGGGATGCAAGGGTGCATAGGGAGGGTTATCTCCAGCAGAAAGAGGGAGGTGATCATACCTCTGTATCAATCTCCAGTGAGACCCCACCTAGAGTACTGTGTCATCCAGTTCTGGAGTCCTCCTCTCCGAAAGGACATAGACAGAATTGAGGCAGTCCAGAGGAGGGACATTCCATCTTGGTTCTTCTTGATCTCTCTGCAGTGTTTGATACTGTGGACTATGGGGAGCTGCTGGAGCATCTGTGGTTCATCTGTGGCCTGTCTGGGATGGCCCTCAGATGGTTCCATTCCTTTCTCACTGTCAGATCTCAAAGGATGGTTTGGGACATCTTTCCTCGGACTCATTCTCACTGCCATGTGGGGTTCCGCAGGGCTCAGTGCTGTTGTTTGCGGTGTATATGCTGCTATTAGAAGACATTGTAAGGATCTATGGGCTGTGTTTTCACTGTTATGCAGATGACACCCAGCTCTTCCTGTCCTTTGTTCCTGATCAGGATAGTGTGGTCTCGGTGTTTAACAACTGCCTCGCCTAGACACAAGACTGCATGAAAGACAGCTGGATAAAGTTGAATCCTGACAGGACTGAGGTGTTGGTAGTGGATCTGGGTCACCGGAGTGAGGGGTTGGCAACTGGCAGTACCTCCGGGCTTTGGCTAGAGTTAGCCAGCTGCTGACCTCTGAATGGGAATGAAATCTGGCTGTAATATTTGACAATGAACTGACGCTTCATTCACAGATGTTGGCTGTTGTCAAATTCTTTTTTACCACCTGAGGAATATTGCCTGGATTAAGCATCTTGTTCCATCCGGCCACCTTCCAACACTGATCCACACCTTTGTGACCTCCCACCTTGACTACTATAACTCCCTATATCTAAGACTTCCGGGGGTTGATATTTGCTGCCTGCAGCTGGTGCAGAATGCTGCTGCCAGGTTCGTGACTGGGTAATCTAGATCCAGTCATATTACACCTGTGCTGCACAAACTGCATTGGCTGCCAGTTTGGTGGCTGATTACCTTCAGGGTTGGTTTGCTGACCTATAAAGCCCTACATGGACATTAACCAGGGTACCTGCAAGAACTACTGTATCCTTACTGCTCCCTCGACAACTCTGTTCTGACAATGATGGATTGCTAGAGGTTTCTAGGGTCCGATTGAAGACAACTGGGTCCTGGGCTTTTATGTTTGCAGCCCCCACCCTGTGGAATTCTCTACCTCATCAAATACAAGAGTTCCTGGCTGTGGAGAGATTTAAAACTGCTATGAAAGCATATCTGTTTGAACTTGCTTTTTGTGATTCAGTTTAATGATTGTTATTTGTACTGGGCATACAGTCTATAAGTTTTATGTATTGAATTCTAATTCTTAGGGCGCCAAGATCTTTTGGAATAGCACCTCTTTTTAAATAAAGAGAACTGAATTAAAATGAACTAAAATGGAGTGGGATCTGCATCAAAAGCCCTATGAGGAGAGACTGAAGGACCTCAATATGTACAGATTGGAGGAAAGGAGGAAGAGGGGGGATATGATAGAGACTTTCGGATACCTCAAGGGTATAAATAAGGTTCAAGAGGGGAGCCTTTTTTAGAGAAAAGGATGCAGAAGAACAAGGGGTCATGTAATAAAGTTGGAAGGGAGTTGAATCAGAGGAAATGTAAGGAAACACTTCTTCACAGAAAGGGTGGTGGATGCCTGAAGCAGCCTCCCTGAGGTGGTGGGAGAAAAACTGTAACGGGATTTAAGAAGGCATGGGATAGGTATAATGGAACCTTAGAAGCAAGGAAAGGGGGGGAGATAGCCAGAGATCAAGTATGGTCTATGGTGTGACAGTAGGTAAGGAATATGGTCAGACTAGGTGGGCCAAGCGATCCTTATCTGCCATCAGATTCTATATTTCTATGTATGCTCATCAATATTCTATTTGCTGCATTATAAATCTGCATCATTCTTTGCTAATCAGGATTGTTTATTTCTTAACAGGCACTCTTATACCTAACAGGATATCCAAAGCAAACATTTCTAAAATTCTGAAGATCTAAGTTCAGTTGGTACAGTCCATTTCCCACAAAGGGGATTCTGTAATAGTCTGCAAAGTAAAATATATTGATTTGATATTCAAATTACATTTTTTAAACAAAGGTCTGTAAAATGAATTAATATGTTTATGTGTACCGTTCCTGTGTCTCTTATGGTTATAAGAGTTTCTTTTCAAGTCATTTGTGTGCCAGAACTCATCAGCTTCACTTCTCAGATCTGTTACCCAAAGAACTCAAGAATGGACCCTTATAATAATAACAGACACAGTAACTGTATATATATGGGATATAACATGGGTGAGAGTGAGACAGTAGAAATATCTTCACAAACTATACTTGACCTCCTGATATCATGTGTGGCAAAGCCACAAGTGAGGTCAGAACAGGTTGTGTATGGTGAGTTAAGATTTTTCTATTATCTCACACTCACCCATGTCATACTTGTTTTGTACAACAGGTGTTTAGGTGGTTTTGTGATGGAAATTGTCAAACGTTGCAAAAAGAAAAAAGTACAGGATGTAAACTGTGCCCTTATGATCAATGGCTCAGCACAAGAGAAGCAAATCAATACATTACAAATCAATGCAGTAAAAATCCGTATAATCAATAGAAGTCAATACAATCAAAATAGATGCAAAGTAGAAACCCACTGAGTCTACAGAACATCTCACATATGCTGTCTTTTGTGCTACACATTGCTATTGTGATGTCATCAGCATTGTTAAAGTGGCTCTCTGATTGGTTTGGTATTCCATTGTGTGACATACCTAATTTTGCAAGATAGTGGTACTATCTTGCAAGTTGGTCATGTATTCTGTTGTGGCATTCCCAGCTTTGCAAGACAGTAGTACTATCCTGCAATTGGCCATAATATGCTGGTTTTCTCTTGTCCATTCTAGACCCACACCTGTTGTATAAATAAGGAATATGTGGGGGGGGGGGGCTGTGTGATACAGCATCTGGTGTAGTTACCATTGACCTCAAATAACCTCATGAGTGATGGTTATGAGCGGGCAATGGCAACTACATCAATAAAATGCTGTATTACACAGTTACCCCACTGCATATTTAATTTATGCAATGGGGAGGACTTTGTCTGAAGGATTATTCTGCTGTTAGTAGCTTTGTATATTTTCAAGTGTAGCCCAGTTTGTGGGTTTCTTTTGTCAAAACCTGTGTGCACTTTTTTCTTGTCTTGGTTGTTAGTGGCATTGCTATGGATGCAACTCAGTAATGTTGGAGTAACTTACTGAAGTCCTTGCTGATTGGTGATGCTTATGGGTTTGTGGAGAAAAATGCCCAAGAAAATGGCATCTGTTACTGAGACTGTGAAAAGAGACAGCCCTGCATGAACAGCTATGAAAAGGACTGTAGGAAGCAAACTGGCAATGTTTTGCTTTTTTAAAACTAAGTACTGTTTTTTTTTTTTTTTGTGGAGTTTGGTGCACCTTGTAATACTGCAGTGGAGAAAGGTGGCATGGGTGGCAGGAGTGAGCGGAGCAGGAGTATTATGGGCAAATTTGGCAGATGGGCGGTAAGGAGAAATGTTGTGTCGCAATGGCAGAGTTAATAAAAGTGAGCTGTTTAAAATCAAGTTGTTATCCAGTTTTATGACCACAGTTTAGGAAGGGGCTTAATGGTAAACAATGAAAGACAGAGAGGTTGAGGGATGGGGTGAAAGTAAATGCTGCGAGAGAGATAGAGAGAGAGAGCGTGAAGAATTGGAGCAGTTACACTGCTACAGGCATTGCTGCTGGACATTGCTTTTTTGTGTTGATTTCAAACAAAACTTTTTGTTTTTAAATGTGGACTACAGTTTGAGAGGATGCATGTTGGCAGGCAGCCCTTGTGCAAGGAATATGAAAGCAAAGGATGAGTGGGACATTGTAAACTGCAAAACTGTAGGTAGTGAAGTGAAACTAGAATGTAGTGTCAGCAGCCTGGGGGTGACGTAAGAACTATGTGCATAAATGGCTGATGAAACAACAACTACGTGTATAAATGGCTGATGACAGAACTGTGTGCATAAATGAAATTTATACATACAGTTGCTCAGATAAATGGATTAATCACACTCCATTTATCTCACTCCTATTGCATAAATAAACATATAGTATATGGTCATTTATCCTTGGCAAAGGGACTACTGGTACTGCACTCTGTTATGGAAGGAGATCTCCAACCTGCCTTCTCCAAAGTGGCCTTCACCCATGCTGCTGCAGAGAGGAAGGGAGGGAACAGCCTGTTGCTGCTTCCTCTCCCTATAAGCTTTCTGCCATTGCTGTGGCTGAGGGGATGGATGGGACAGCCTGTTGCTAAACACTGGGGGACACACTGGATTTGCCACCAGAGGAGAGGAGGGAGTGCCACTAAACTCATTAGACTTGACAGGACCTAGAGATGGATACAAGAACTGAAGGTAAGAATGTTCCTTACTTGCCTTGCCACAACCCACAGGTTACTCTCCTCCTCACACTGCTTCTCCTTTCACTCTCTGGCGGTGACTCACTGAACTCCCTGTAATAGCCATTGCCATTCAAAAGGACTGAGGTTACTAAAACAGAATCCTCCTGAGCTCTATGCTGCCTGCCTCCTCCTCCTCCTACCCATGCACTTTGGAACCATCAGGCAGGTTCCCACCACATGACAATAGGTGAGGGTAGTCTGAATGCTTGTAGAAGCAGGAGAAAACAAATGGGTAAAAAACCTTTTAAAGCAAACTCTGCCAGGTCTTTTCAGGGATCTGAACTGGGGTTCCTAGCTGGACAAGTAGCCTTATACTGGGGCAAATAAATTGGGGCACCCAGTTAATTCAGTACTCTAAGGCCAGCTACTATGGTGTTCCAAGAGCATTCAGACACCCCTTTCTGGAGAGCACAAGGGATTCTGGAGCACTATGTGCTGTATACTTCCTAGAATAAATTTTATTTTAAAGGGATACTATCAACCATTTTTGCATTTTATTATTTCTAGTTGATAATCAACATTTGTTTGATTGCTAACCTTCTCTAAAAGTCATTGAAGTTGTTGGTTGTTCGATCTGCTTCCTTTCTTAGTAGAAATGAAATGCACGGGAATGGTGCAGTTATGCCCAACCTTGTTTTGCCTCAAATCCTGGATTTACTCTTATTGCATACATACCAAACCTCAGAAACACTCCTAACTGTGAAGGCACTCATGATGTAATAATAATCTCTCCTCCCACAGCATCATGATGGCTTGATTGTATTAAGCATGTTCCCAAGTCCAGGAAAGATGCAGTGGAAATTGATCAAAGCATGTAAACAAACATGTGTTTTTTAACAGCTACATCAACAATCGCTACGGAATGTTAGCAATCATAACATGTATTTTCTAGTCTAGGGACAATCTGAGGCCTAAGGGGGTTGACAATGTCCCTATAAGTGAAAAATATTTTAATAATATTTTTAAGTGCTTTTATGATCTCATACAAAACATTTCCCCCATGATTTCCTCAGAACCTGCATCTCACTTCAAAATATATATAGAATAGTGTATGGACAACCAGACACAACAAGTCTCTGTTTCCACTGAGGGTTGAGAGGCTATGATAAATTCCTTGACAGTGAAGCTCAAGAGGTCACTGATGTGCTCTCAACCCCAAGATGGAAGTGTATGCTGAGTTTTGTATGGTTGTCCATATTCTGTCTGTTTTATATACAATAATTAATCCCCTTCAGTTTCAGTTTCAGTTTATTGTTTATACTGGAAAGCATGTGAGCAAGTCTGCCCATTTTCACAAGCATCCAGTCATATGACAAGCAGACATGTAAGAGTATGTACAATATACAGTAAACAACAGTAAATACAAGAGTGGCAGAGAGCCTAAAATGTAATTTAGAAAGTGAAGGGATCATTTGTCCAAACTAAACACTTGGAAGCTGAAAACAGCTGCAAAACAATTGATAGTATGAATGTAGTAGATATAGATGCATTAGAGAGGTGGAAGTTGTGATGGACAGGAACAGACAGAATTAGCCATTAGGTGATGTTTGAGGTGGCTTTTTATAAAATTCAGAGGGAAGAAGACTATGAGAGAGAGGAAGAGAAGCTGTTAAAGAGCCTGATATCCCTGGCGGCAGGGGAGTGAAGCCCTTGGGTAGTGTGTCAGAAAGGAACTGAGAAGGGATTGTGGGTGGGGGGGATCCAGTGGTGCAAGACCTGATGGGCCTTTGGAAGCCAGAAGTGATGGAGTTAGGAAGCAGTCCTTGGTGGATTTAAAAGAAAAAGGTCAGGATGTTGTAGTTAAATTTGTCTTCAAGAGCGAGCCAATTGACAGCCTTGTAGCGGTCACAGTGATGAGTGCATCTGGGAAGGCCTGTGGCATGTCTGATGATGTTGTGATAGGTGGCTCTTAACTTAAGGAGGGTCTTTTGGCATGAAGAAGAAGAGTAAATGACAGATCTGTAATCAAGGAGTGGGAGCAGGAAGCTATTGGCGACCAGTGCCCTAGTATTGGGGATAAGGAATTGATTAATTTGATTTAATATCACTAGTCTTTGGTGTATTTTTTTGATTAGTTGGGTGATGTGGTATTTGTAAGACAGGTGACAGTCTAAGTAGATACTGTATCAAGGTATCTAAATTCATGACACTTTCGATGTTGTTGGCGTCATTATCAGTAAGTGAGAAGTTGGATTTGTCTTTCTTCCTAGAGCCAGAGAAAATCATGGATTTGTTTTTTGTTTTTTTTGGCATTGAGGCCAAGTCCTCGGGAGGAGAGCCAGAAATGAAGCTTGCTGAAATCATGCTGAAGTTTGTTGAGGAGAGTTTTGGGACTCCTGCCTTTGCAGAAAAAAACTGTGTCATCTGCATAGATTAATTCTGTATGCTTGCAGATTTCAGGGTGGGAATTAATGGTAAGGGAAAGTAATAAAGGGTCCAGGATGAAGCCTTGAGGGACTCCATGCCTAATGGGACAGACATTAGAGTACTGTCCTTTAATCAGGGCAGAGTGTGATCTATTACCAAGAAAGTGCTGTAACCAGTTCAGAACTTCATCTGAGAAGTGGAGGTGGGATAGAGCATTGGTACATATGTAGTGGCCAACAAGATCAAAGGCCTTGGTAAGGTCCACAAAAACTGAGCCAGTGTAGAGGCCTTCGTCATTAGCCTTATTGATAGATTTGGTGAGCTTAACAAGGGCTGTCTCAGTATTATAGCCATACCTGAAGCCATGCTGAGAATCAATGAGTAGGTTATATTTTTCCTGTATTCCCTGCTTAGATCATGGGCAATCTTTTCTAAGATTTTGGAGAGGGAAGCAAGCAGTGAAATTGGCCTGAAGTTTCCAACATTGTTTTTTGATCCAGATTTGTGGATGAGTTTAATAGTGGCAGTTTTCCATTTGATGGCAAAGACACTGGTGCAAAGTGAGTGAATGAGGATGTTGGAAAGGGGCTGAGTGATGTGTTCACAAACAGTTCTGAGAATGCGGTAGTCAATGGCATTAGCACCAAGGCTGGGCTTGGGGTCATTCTTTTTAATTTAATCAATAACCTGAGAAGGAGAGAGGCATTGGAAGGGGAAACTGGGACAGAAGGGAATTTTAGAAAAAGCACCACTTCTGCTCCACACAAACTTCCCCAACGTCCAGTACAGTGACAGAACAATACTGACACTGGTACTGTGTCATTCCAAAAGACAATGTTTTTTTGTAGGGGGCTATGCCCCTGCACTCCCCATGCAGGGGGCTCTGCACCCACACCACCCATATTTAATTATAATCAACTCCAGGTCAGAGTTGTTCTGGGGAGGGGGCAGAACACTGGGAGAAGCCACATCAGTGAAAACAGACCATTACAGCAACCGTTGCAGTAATGGTCTGTTTTCAGGTTTCACTGTCAGGTGTCACGTGAGAGTGGGCCACCAAATTTTAGCGGGGGGTTATGACTGGGATTGACTCACTTGTGTGATGCATTGTGGGTTTATATCCTCTTCATGAGAATGAGCAGGTTCTCAATGTCAAGTTAATGCAATGACATCAGAGCATGAGAATGAAGCTTTAGTGCCTTCCTGATGTCACTGAACTAACTAGGCATTGAGAATCCAGCAAGTTCTAAATGAAAGGGAGTTATGTTATTTTTTATAATGCAATTTGAGCCTGTTTTCAATATGGAAGTATGGTTTACAGAGGTTCAAACTGCTGATTTTGAATCAGCGTGCGATTCTGTCTGTTGTCTGTGACAGCTAAGCTCAGCTTGTGTTTTCATGATGGAACTTGTGATTACTGCTATAATTGGTTTAGAGAGCAACCTTCTTCAGGTTTGGGCATGTTAAGAATAACAAGTTCTAAATTCCAAAACATGAAGAACAAGGTTTAGAAAACACCAGAAAAACAGTCTGAGTGTATTATATTATAAATCCTGCATCATGCTTTGCCAATCAGGATTGTTTATTTCTAAACATTCTAGGTACTCTTATAACTATAAGAGTGTGTCCAGTGCAAACAGTTCTAAAATCCTGAAGTTCTAAGTTCAGTTGGCACAGTGTGTTTCCCACAGAGGGGATTCTCTAATATAAAGTAAAACATGATTGATTTTATATTCATTTTTTAAACAAAGGTCTTTAACATAATTCATAGCATTTTATATGCACAGTTCCTGTGTCTCTTATGGTTATAAGACTTTCTTTTCAAGACTTTTGTGCGCCAAAGCTGATTAGCTTTGCTTCTCAGTTCTTTCACTCAAAGAACTCAAGACAAACTCTTATAACCTTAAGAGTCACAAGAACTGTACATATAAACATATAGTACATGGTCATTTATACTGAAAATATGTCCTTACATACCATCTGTTTATTTTACTATTTGTACTGAAGGCTGTACCTGAAAAAGGTGTCTTGACACTAGTGAACTTACCTAGAAATCAAAATATCCTAAACTAAACCATGGCGCTGCCACCTGACAAAGTCAGTGGAAATGCATGCTTTTGTTTCAGTTTCATTTGCAAAATGCAAAACAACACTTGTGCACAGCCATTTCACATGTGCACAACAAGCATTTGAACAGGCCATTTTCATGCACAACATGAGGTAGCAATATACTATAGTTTGTATGTAGTGACACAGAATTCATTGTTTTTCTTGCTTTTTCTTAAAAATGCACAAGTGTTTCTGCAGTACCTGACTCCTTTCTCCTATTTATTTAACCCCAAACACTCATCCTTGATCATCATCTAAGTATAGTATAGTATAGTATAGTATAGTATAGTATAGTATAGTATAGTATAGTATAGCACAGCACAGCACAGCATAGCATAGCATAGTATAGTATAGTATAGTATAGTTTAGTATAGAATTGTATAGCATAGGATACTAGAGTAGAGTATAGCATTAGTACAGCACAGTATAATAATATTAGTGTCTATGTCATTTAAAGGAAAACACCTTGTTCAGTAGATCCATGTGAAAGGGAATCTGCATACAGTGATAATTCATTTACTTAATGGTAACTGCATCTAATTAAGAAAGTACTATAGAGGGCAAAGCACACCTGCTGCACATGGCATATAGCTTCCCAAAACTCCAAGCCTTTTGGAACACCCTAGAAAGGTTCTTAATAGGGTTTCTTGCCAGATCAATTCATATTACCCATAGTTGTAATGTTAAGGGACCAGGCTGAATCAGATGGCTAACAAGCCTCTCAGTATAAATTTACCTTTTTGGCAACTACCATTGCTAAGTTGGACATATTGACAAATTGGTAAACTGAAAACGCACCCACAGTTATAGCATGGTGTAGAACCATAACATATTGTATGACGTTTGAAAGACTTATATGTTGAGCTAGAGGGAGAGAACATCTATATAAGATATGGACAGCATGCCATGACTATGTGACCTCAAATCCTCTACCACAAGCAGCTCCAGATGGCTTCCTTATTCAGTCTTCTTAGGGGATCCTTTCTCCTGATATTCCATGTAGGACTGAAGGTACAACAAGTATTAGAGTGGCTGGTACTAATAAGAAAGACAGTAGTACACTGTTTAACTCATTCAGGCCTAGATACGTCTGTAGGTGGCATCTGAAAGCATAGCCACTCAGGACAATAACGCCTGTAGACGTACTCAACTGACTTTCACTCAGGCCTAGAAACATCTGAGGAAGTCAACACTTTTTACCTAACTATTAAACACACCAAATTGCTTAGAATTGATTTCATAGCACCATTAGAAAGGTAATTTTGCTGTGAACAATTTTGCTACTGATACTTTCTGTCTATCATGTATACTTTAGGAGTTATTCACATTTGTTTAAAGTATGGTGTGCATGTCTAACATGTGTTTCTCAAGCCTCACCTAAGCACCTTGAATAAATCTGAAAAAAAACAGTTGTTTGGTATTTCAGCTACTATAAAATAAAAACTAAATGGATTGATTGCATAGCACCATTAGAAAGGTTATTTTGTGCTGAACAATTTTGCCACTGATACTTTGTGTCTACCACATATACTTTAGGAGTCATTTGCATTTGTTTAAGGTATGGTGTGCATGGCTAGCATTTGTCTCTCATGCGTCACCTAAGCACCTTGAAAACAAATCAGAAAAAAATCAGTTGTTTGGTATTTCAGCTAGTATAAAATAAAAACGAAATTGATTACAACTGATTGCATAGCACCATTGGAAATGTAACGTTGTGCTGAACAACTTTGCCACTCATACTTTGTGTGTAGCACTTATGGTTCGAGAGGTATTCACATTTGTTTGTGGCATGCTGAGTATGGCTTGATTTTGCTTTGAAAGGCCCAGGATGCAGTGCTAAGAGTATACAGGGCACAAGTGGTAGAAGTCTTAAAGAGCTCCTGTGGTGTGAATGAGTTAATGAAGTTTGTTTTTATTGTTTCTTTTTTTTTATTCTTGTTTTAACTGTCAGTCTTAGTTCTTGTATAGTACCGTAGCATATGTTTATTGTGTGCATATTTTAAATAGTACACCAGTCAGCTTAGGTTTCAGAATCTGAATGTCCTGTATTGGGCATGAAAATTCAATAAGATATTTTGGAAAAAATAAATTACTATACAGCTTACACATTTCCATATCTTGTTGTCATTCTGTCATACAACAGCACTGGCTGCTGTTGAAGGTGGTATATCACATTAAGGTGGGTTTGCTGACCTATGAAGCCCTATACAGACTGAGCCCTGGTCACTTGAGAGACCTCCAGATTAGTTACCATATCCCTTGCTCTTTCTTCTCTTCTGAGGTGGGCCTCCTGGCAGTTCCCATGGTGAAACTAAAGTCATCTGGTGCTCAGGCTTTTGAGGTAGCTGGCCCTGCCCTGTGGAACACACTTCCAGGATCCTTGAGGGAGGCCCCCATGGTGGAGGCTTTAAAGAGGGAACAGAAGTCTTATTTATTTAAAGAGGCCTTTGGTTCCAGCTAGCTGCTTCCCAGAACTGATTATTGCTTTTTATCAGGATTTTAGCAATGTCAGCAGTTATTTATTTATGGTATTTTAAAAGTTTGTTTTATTGTGTGTGTTTTTGTTTTAATGTTATGTTGTAAAGCACTCAGAGCCCCCAAGAATGAGTGCTAAATAAATAAAATACTACTACTACTACTACTACTACTACTACAATAAGTGAAGTATTGAAACAAATTATTGGGGAGTTGACACAAAATATACATGCAAAATAATAAACACTGTTGCGATGTACATCTTAAACATGTTTTTACATGTTAAATATTCAAAATGCTGTTTTTCTGTATAGACCAAATCTAGACTAAGGATTGTTTTGTGTGATAGTCCATCTCTGTACATGGTGGAGAAAGATGGAGTGAAATAACAATGTTATATTCCAAGGTAATTAGTCACATTCTTCTTTGTTCTTTTGGTGGCAATAAAAGATAATAGGCTATTCACATTTTCAAAGAATTTGTACGTCAGAATGAAGGAAAGGTACCTCACTAAAAATATATAATCCAGCAAGCAAAACAGTTTATTATTCTTTTCTGTTAATTTTTAACACTGCATACTGTCTAAATAACCCCACCAGTGTGTCATGGGATAGGCAGCTTCATCAGGGTGAGTGAGCAGATTATCAGTTGTGTGATATTCTCTAGTTTCCTTCAGACAGTTATAAACTTTGGCACATTGGGTTGCAGTGTTAAAGCAGTCTAAAGTACAGTGAAATATAAAATGTATTTTCTGTTATTGTTACTGCTGAGGAGCATGTAACCCTTCTCCCTCAAGGTGTGTCTGGTGAAGCCTTTAGTCTGCAACAACAGTAGATGACTTTACCTTTTGGTCTTAGGGTAATGGGCCATGATCCACTGATGGTCTTTGTTTTCTTCTCTGATGGTGTACCTCCACTTGAGGGGCTCTTCTTACACAGTGAGTAAAATAGTACAATCCCTGAGTATATAAATAAATAAATAGTTCTCTTAGCTAACAAAGTAACAGAAAATAGTACTCTGAGTGATGTTTCCACACAGTAAAAGACACCAGGAGAACAGTATTTAATGGGGAAGGGGAACAAGGTGAATTAAAAAAATGCAAAGTCAGATTGGCAACAACCAGGCAAGTGATATGCAGCGCCACTCACCTATCTAGTGCACCACTTCATCTCCCACCACCACTAGCCCTCAGTCTGAGGGAGAAGCTACTGCTGGGGTGTTTATTTGGGCACAAATAGGAAGCAAGATGTTACATTGGGTACCATTTTAAATTCAGGCTATTTAAAATCCACAGGGGAAAACACTGTGCAAAACAATAGGAAAACAAAGTGCAAATTCAGAAGTCTTCACTTGGGTAAAGTATTAGGACACAGTCTTGCCCAAGACTTAACTGACCCTAGCCTAACTAAGTTGATTAAGCTACACATGACAAGGACAGGTCCTGTCTGCCATTTCAGTTCTGCTGTTCAATGGGTGAACAGACAACTTGGGCTGGAACCTGGATCCCATGACCTTAGGAAGGACATGCGCTGGTTTGTGGCCATTTTGCTTTACTCTAGCTAGGGGATGTATTGAATCTCCATGTGTGTGGTGTGGCTAGGTTGGCCTTAACATCGGTCATCTGGATTGGAAACAGTCACACAGAATATTTAACCATCATGCCATCTACAGAGGTTTCACTTTGCAACAACTCACAGTTCTTGTCAGGGAGCCCCGAATGGGTGATCCTTCATCATGCTGGATGAGCTGACTCTGAACTCATGCTTCGGCAGATAGAAGAGTCTTGCAAGCCCTTTCCTCTCAGAAGCCCTGTCAGGGCCCTCCTCACTACTCTTCTGTCTGGCTGATACAAAATTGTGTGGTCTTAGCTTCCTTTAAAAAATGGTTCATAAAACAAGCAACTACACCCATACTCTGCTGCCATAGGTTGGGTATAGGTTAACATGTGTTAACTACCATAATTTAAGGGACCTTTTTCTCTAATTGCATACTTGCTACGTGATATTTATTTAACACTGTGGCTAATTTAAACATTTCTAAGGGCATATACAATTATAAAGGCATAGCCAGCATTTGAAGAGAAAAAAAATGTAATATTTTTATTTATTTTAATGTAACTACTATTTGATGAAATTATTTACATTTTTTAAGTCTTTTTTAACTCTGTAATATATGATCTCCTAAGAGACTTCACTGAAAATTAATCATATTGTTCAACTGAGTTTTATCCCTGTCCATGTCTTGTGCTATGATCACAGCATTATTATTATTACTGTACTACTACTACTACTACTACTACTATAAGATAATATGTCCCTCAGAGCCACTCGTTGCTGTATAAGAGTGGCTTCATGTACATTTGGCTAGAACAAGAACAGTGAAGTGAAGCTGAGCTGTTCAGGCTTAAGCCGAAGGCAAGTGAAACACTTTTATACAGGAATGAGTGGTGAAGGGGGACATATTAATATATTATTGTTCAAGCGTGATCAATAATATATTTTTTTTAAAAATGTTCCCAGAACGTGCCAATTTCCAGAGCATCTGCGCGTGAGACACTCTTCACAGAATAAGAGTTTCTCAAGCTCAGTGGAAAGAAGTGCTCTGATTGGTTGGGAGCACTCCCTTGATCTAGAATACTACTACATCTGCAGATTGCAGCAATCTCTCTTCTGGAGTTGTCAGCCTCTGCCCCCAGCACATAATTGGCAGTTCCATTAATTGGTGGGCTTTCATACAAATTAAGCCTCCTGATAGTCAACAGTAGATGGTATTTTTATTGTCCTTATTTCACAGACATCTTTGTCTGGCTCCCTGTTCTTACTTCCTCCTAGGAGTACAGCAAGATGGTAACATCCATGACTAGATTTTACATATATATATATATATACATATATGTATATAATGCCTGACTTCATCAAGTTTCTTTCACTGCAGTGAAAATAATATGTTTTATTTCACTGGAATATGTTTCATATATATATATATATATATATATATATATATATATATATATATATATATATATATATATATATATATATATATATATATATATATATATATGTATATATATGTGTGTGTGAGATATATTCCAGTGAAATAAACCATGATTTTTCACTGCAGTGAAATAAGCTCTGATGACATCAGCAAGTTAAAATAAATACAGTTTATTACACCCCAAAACCCACATTAAACCAGCGCAGTCGCTGCACTACACAAAGCTGTGCAAGCGTCGCTAAACCTGTGCTAACCTCGCACAAGCTGTGCAAATTGTACATTTTGCAATAGTGAGGCCCAATTGTAGAAACAGGACACATGATGTGCACATCGTGGAATATGAAAAATATTTTCACTCCTGCCTCGTAAGCACTTTATATTTCACTCGTGCCTTTGGTATTCGTGAAATATTCAGGCTCACTCTGCAGGAGTGAAAATATTTTCCAGATTCCAGATTCCACTCGTGCCCATGTATCCCCTATATATAATATATATATATATATATACACACATCTATATATATATATATATATATATATATATATATAATGTTCTTAGGTTTAAAAACTAATGTTCAAGTGTACCACTAAATTGTGCTTCTTTGTTGTTGTATTTTCCCTGAGCTCTCAGAGTCACAACATTTTGAGGGAAACATTATGATGCCATTTTAGTCCCAGCACAGTTATCCTCCTGGCATGCTAAAAACAGATATGTTGAACACTATGCTGTAGGTACGTAAAAATTAATCCTGTCACTGCAAATGCACATCATTACTTTTTTTCTAAGAAAAAAATTTTCAATAAAGGTCAGGGGTAGAAATAATTGGAGACTAAGCACCCACAGTCACTTTAGCAACATAAACAGCCCCTGAACCACAACACAGCCAGTTCCCCCCCCCACCACCTCACACCCCAGTCAACACAGCCCTGGCACCAACACTGCCAACTCCACCCCACACAAGTAAACACAGTCAACCCTGGCACCAACACTACCAGCACCCCCACCAAATCTAAGCGAACACTGATTGACTCAGCACCTACATAGCCAGTCACCCTCCCACCAAAACAAAAAGCTCACATCATACCAACACTGTCATCCCCCTTGCAATACCCAAGTGAACACTGATGCCCTTCACACCAGCACAGCCAGTCCCCACACACAAGCAAACATAGTCAGCCTCAGCACCAACACTGTGAGTCCCTACCCAACTAAACCAAACCTGGCCAGCTCCCCTACCACAGCCCCAACAGAGAATTCCCCTGGACTGGAAGGGAGCAAGTTTTTTTTTTTTTTTTCTTTGGTAATCAGGTAAGGCCTGCTAGTCACAAGTGCTTGTTTTCAGGAGTGACCTGGAAGCACTGGGGAGATTAAGTGATTTGCTCAGAGTCACACAGTATGCAAATTGAGATTGTGGGAATCAAATCCAAGTCTGCTGGATGTACCAAGTTAATTCACAGCTTGTTACTCTAACCACCGGCTATACGGTGCCAGCCCAACTATACAACTTCTACTCTCCTCTCTTATCCATACCACATATAGGCAGCTTTTGTCTTTTCTGGGTTTCTAATAATTGAAAAAAAAGTACTTTTGTTAACTCCAGATAGTGATGAGTTTAAGTCTAGTAATGGAGACCAGTGAAATGAATCCAGCCTGAAAATGGTAGGAAAACTCAATGATGCTTAACTGGTCACCAGTAGAACAAGAAACACACTCATACAAGAGGTTTCTTGTTTTATTTCTTGTAGAAATAAAATGACAGACACTGACCAGCACAAGAGCCATTTCAAGGCAGACTGTAAATTCTCCAGCTATTTGATTCAGGAGACCATGACAGAACATAAATAGAACATACTCCTCCTTGCTGAAGCTAAATAGCAGGGTTGCAAATAAAATGCTAGTTAATTTAACCCCTTTTCATCACATCTCAATTATATAGAAATCACTGCAAATTAACTTCAAAAATGTCTCTTTGTTAGGTTTGAGGGGATAAATTAAAAAATACATCCACAACAGAAAAAACAGACATCAACCCTTAACAACGTTCTTACATGTGGACGTAATTTATTCCAGAGAGTCTATTTTTTAATGTTTGCACATACTTCTGAATGTAAAATACATTGAAAATGGACTTATCTGAAGCCCTTCCCCTAGGTCTCTTTCCTGCTTGGTCTTTGTCAGTGTCACTCCACCCATTTTGTACTCCACTCCTGGGTTCCTATGGCCCAGGTGTATTATTCTGGCCTTTATGCATTAGAATCCTGCTGTCATACCCCTGACCACTCTTTGAGTCTTTTCAGATCCCTACCCATCCTTCCCACATGCCCTGCAGTGTCCACTCTGCTGCAGATCTTGATGTCATCAGCAAAAAGGCAGACCTTCCCTTCTAGCCCCTCTGCTATGTTACTTATAAAGACATTGAAAAGGACTGTTCCCATCACCTATCCCTAAAATACCCTGCTGGTCACCCTCCCTTTCTTGAAGAGCACTCCATTTACCACTACCCTCTGTGTACTATGTTTTAACCAGTTACTTACCCAAGTTACCAACTTATTACCCACCCCCAAGTTACCTAACTTGCTTAACAGTCTTCTATGTGGAACTGTGTTGAAAGCTTTGCTGAAATCCAGGTAGGCCATGTCCACTGCTCCTGCTTGATCCAGCTCCTTGGTCACCCAGTCAAAGAAATCTATCAAACTTGTATGGCATCACCCTTCCCCTATGAAACCATGGTGCCTTGGATGCTGTAATCCATTGAATACAAGATATTCCATAATCCATTCCTTTATTAGTGTTTTCATTAACTTACCCACCACCAATATCAGGCTGACAGGCCTATAATTGTCCACCTCTTTCTTGCTACCACTTTTATGAAGTAGGACTATATCAGCCCTTCTTCAGTCCTCCAGGACTACATTGGTCTCCAGTGATCTGTTAAAAAGGTCTGTCAGAGGTGCAGCTAGTACTTCCCTGAGCTCTTTCAACATCGGACATACCCCATCTGGCCCCATAACTTTGACCACCTTCAGATCAGCAAATGATTCCTGGACTTTCCTCAGAACATTGACTTTTGTCCATTTCCCTCCTATCAAAGCTCCTTGTATCTTTTTGCGATCACTTCTCTTCATCTTCCACTGTGAACACTGAGCAGAAGTATTTATTCAAGATGTTTGCTTTCTCTTGATCACCCTCTGTACATTCACCCCTCCTCTTAAACTGTACAATCCCTCCCTTTGTCTTCCTTTTTTCGCTAACATACCTACAAAATGTCTCATCCCCTTTTGATACTCCCTGAGCTATTCTTTCCTCCGTTTGTACCTTTGCACTCCTTGCTGTTTCCCTTGCCTCTCTCTCTGTTTTCCCTGATGCGCTTCCCTATCGTCCACCCTCTGGGTCTCCTATTACTTCTGAATGCCAATCATTTAGCCTTTACCTTTTCTGCTACCTCTTTTGTGAACCATAGCGATCTCCTCTTTCTTTTACTTTTGCTTACTTGCTTGATATAGAAGTTATAAGCCAAGCTAAACTGACAAAGCTATGGTAAAACATCTGTAATACTAATTTTTTAGGACTTGCAAATGACAGACTTACTGGCAGTGTTATAAGTACTAAGATAAAGCTGCCAAATGCAAGAGTTTAAAATTCCTTTTACAGGCTGTCATGATTACTTTTATTGCAAAAGTCGCTGTTTGTACAGAGTGGACGCCAACCAGACAAATGAAAAAGAGTTCCCATCATGAAGCCTGAATCCCTTAAATAATTTTATTTATAAAATGGGCTTATGAAATTGTAGTCTGTAATTTTCTGAAATGTCACATGACCATGATTCACCATTGCATATTGATGTCTGTGTAAATAAACTTCTGTATCTTAGCTATGAAACCCCCAATAATCAAAGAGTTCTATAGTATTTCTGTATTTTAACAATGAAAACTCCAATAAAGGGAAAGGGGAAATTGTTTAACCAAGTAAGGCACACTAAGCAAAAGCTTCTTTCCAGGTGTGACCTGAGAGCACAAGTAAGTTAAGTGACTTGCTCAGGATCGCACGGTATGCAAGTGGGGGCTGTGGAATTCATACCCAGGTTTCCCAGTTTTCAGCTCAGTGCTCTTAGCCACTACGCTGTACTGCCTCATGAGTTCTATAGTACTGTTACTGGAAAAATGTACTTACACTCTAAGAAAGATAAACAACACACAGAAACACAGAAATATAGAACATAGAAACATAGAACACAACCACATCATGGCGAACAAAACAAATGTCAATTGACATTTTTAAACTAGCTTTTAAAAGTTTTCTTTTTTCTCAAATTTTCAGAAAACATCAATTTTGTAAGAGCAATAAGCCCCTTACTGGTGGCCATTGTAAACAATCAGGAGTGCCCTGTGCCTAATGCCACACCCAAGCATGCATCACTTCCTACAGCATCCTGGGGTGAGATAACCTTGTTTTTTCCCCTTTAAAATTTTATTTACCAAGGATTACTCAGGTGAAAGGCACCAGCTATAGAGCACCAGCATAAATTGTGGGGTTCTCTGCTTCTACCAAGTTTTATAGCAGGCAGGGCAGAGGAATATGGAGGTCAAGGGGCTTGCTTAGGGTCACTCAGTGATTGAGTCTGGTGGGATTCAAACAAGGATCTCAGAGTTCGCTATGCTGGTGTTCTAAGCACTAGGTTACAATGCCACAACCACATGATATATCACATTATTTGAGTGCTATATTATGCAAAAATACAAGAAAATGACACAAGTATCTCAACAGATAAAATATTTATTTTATGTGTTTTGTTTGAAACCAGTAATGTGCCAGACAGTTAACTGGGCTTATGCAGCTATTAGCAAGCACATTTACCCAACATTTTCAAAAGGGCTGCTGCTTTCTAAGGTACCTGTACTGTTCTTGGGCTAGTGCCACTTTCCCGGAGTCCTTCTTGATATAAGTTTTTTCAAGGAAGTAAGCATTTTTGGGTATTTGCAAAGTCTACAGGCTTCAGGCTCTGATATGCTTGCTGGCCTTAGTAAAATAATATAATTTTTAAAAACCCTACAAATATATATAATAGCATTTGCAAAAAGCTACATTAATACACCAGTTAGGGTTCAGATTAAGGCAACAAAAGTAAGGAAATGTGATGTTAGGGTTTCCAACACTGACTCCTCACCCCCCCCCACCCCAAGCAACAAAAGCAAAAACATTGCAGCAATTCACTGCTGGGGTCTTCCTTGGGGTTTTTAACCTTACTGCTCACCCCATTCCCTGAGCCAACAAGGTCAGATGTGTTGTTTGTTTTTCAGGCATGGAAGACTATATTTTTTCAAAGTCTATGTTTTTGTGTTTTAGATGAGAATGGGGTGAGCATTAGGGCTGAGAACTCCAAGGAAGACCACAGCAGTGATTTGCTGTAATGTTTTTTGCTTTTGCTGTTTGAGGGTGGCGGTGGGGAGTCAGCATTGGAACCCTAACATCACATTTCCCTAATTTTATCATTTGAATATGAACCCTAACTGGTGCATTAATGCAGTTTTTTGCAAAGAATTTCCTTTCTTTTGGAGACAGTAGAATCATATCATCGTCCATGTGGCTGCTGGGCACCTGCACTTCCATGCCTCCATGTTGCAAATTACTGGACGACAGGTAAAAATTACATGTCCTGAACAGTGTATAAGTGAGAAATGCCAAAGGTAATCCTGATGTATAAAGATAGGTTTGGGTAGGTATTTTTTTCAAATTAAATAACATAATCAAGCTAAACAACTGCTATTTAGCAAAATGCAGGTTTTGGGGTCTGATTTTACCCCAATTATTGCTTCTCATACCAGTCTGAATGTGGTTAGTAAATAGCAACACTCAAGTGGTGATTAAAAATACATGTCACAAATTAGTGCACAATAGGAAAAAAATTACATGTCATGAATGGTAAATCTCCAAGGAATGGTTGTAAGTATTCCCAATGCATAAAGATAGATTTGGGGAGCTAGGTTTTGGAATTAAATACCAGAATCAAGCCAGCACAGTGGCATGGAGTTCTGAGGTGATGGTCACTTTACCTCCTGGCATGGAAAGGGGTAGGCCTTCCTGGCCCTTGGCTGCCTCTCAGTGGAGGCTCAGGGTAGTACTGAGCAATGTGGGGCCTGGCAGTAGGCTGGGGGTGGGTGGACCAAGGTCACTGCTGGTTCTGGCATGCATGTGTAACAGTGTTGCTGGATTCGCAGGGCTGTAAGGGGAGAAAATGGAGGAAAAACACCCTCTGGAGGCTTGATGATTGACCAATGTCTTGCAGGCATCACACCAGTGGCCGGGCACATGCCACAGTTTCTTGCCAGGGGCATTGGCATAAGGTAAGTCCTGGGGGGAGCTGGCTGATGGGGCTGGGGGGTCAGTCAGATGGGGGCCTCTGGGGGCGAATGAGTAGCAGAAATAGAATATGAAAACAAAATGCCAGAATCAAGGTAAACAACTGTCCTTGGCCAACATACAGGTATTGTGGGCTTATTGTACATCAGTATTTGCTTATTATGCCATTTTGCAATGCAGTTGTGTAAGCATGTGGGTTCAATAACAGACACCAGTCCTTAAATCAAGTGCATAAAAAATGCTGGTGTAGCGTTTATTTTATTTTCCAAAAATAATGATAACAAAAATTAACTGTTCAAAAAATATTAACAGAAAAGAAATGAGTGTTTAAAGTTTCACACCAAAATAACAACAAACAAACAAAAATAATCAGGCAAGTCTTTCCTCAGATTCCCTGCTCTTCTCTGTATATTCAATATGTTTCTCCACTCCGGTGTGTAGGCACTCACACCTCCTCTCCCTTGCTTGCATCAGAAGATACTGACCAGCACACCTGAATTAGCCTCCTGGTGGGGAAGTTAACATAGTACAATAATCATGACATCATTGACATGTGACTATCAATTATACCAAAAAACCTTATTCCTCTACTCTGGAACTTAAGATTAAGCTTCAAATTCTCTATGTCTAAAGCTTATTATGTCTTTTTTCAATATAATATTAGTAATACTCTATAAGTACTCATTTTAACTTAGGGGAACCTTGATTGGTAGTGAAAGGCTCTTCAGGGACCTTTTAGCCCCTCCCCTTTCAATGACATCACAACACCACTTCTATATTAGCAGCCATTTTCTGGGCTGCCAGCCCTATAGAAGACATCTCTTACTACCTGCACCACATTCAGGTAAGTAGCAAAAATAAAAATAATATATTCACAAAGCTTATTTACTCCAGGGAACTCTAATCTTCACAGGATAAACAGAGCAGGGGCGCGCTCCCTCTCCATTTACTCTAAAAAGATAGAGTACCTCTGAAACAGAATCATTTCTTTAATACTTTTAATGTATGCTCAAGCATTGGTTTATTATAACTGTAATTTTGTTTTAAACAGCCACTGTCATCATCCAGTAGTTTTGTTTACTATGCTGTACATTATCTAGTTTACTTCCTCTGCTACAATCTAGAGATGGATTCTCATTTCAGCATTCTGCTAAACATTTCAACAGACCCACTAGTCTTTCACTTCCTTGGTTTCCTTGCTTTGAAAACAACCAACTTAGCCCATACTAAACCCAAATATGGCTTTACTACCTCTGTAATTGTCTATATTCTCTTTGCAGCACCTCTCTAACATTTTATTTTGTTTTTCTTACTAATTTTAGTCGGCAGAGCGAGCATTGCAAAAAGCAGCTGTAGGGTCCGATTATAGTCTGCCTGGCAATAGCCACAATGCTCGCTCTCAGTTTCCAGCATCTAGCTTGCTTGTTTAAGCTTTGAGATCTCTAAGGCTTGATTTCAGGGTTTTCTTTTACTACTTGAAGATGCGCACACTGCCCTCCGATCGTGCGCACACTCCTGCGCAACTGTGCGATCATGCGGGAGTGTGAACATGCACATGTTTGCTCATACAACAAAAGGGCTACAAAGCAACTCACCCTGGTGTTAAATATTCTCTGATTTCCTGAGGCAAATTCAAAACCTTCACAGAATTTACATCACAGGAGGGCTCTTATTAAAGATGATCTGCTTTTAACTTCATGTGGCAGTTTTGTTGGCTAGAATGACAACAGATTAAAGGTACAGCACAGATAGGAGAGCAGAATTGTCAGATTGGCCACCCTGACAAGAAATTAAGAATAGACAGAAAAGATTAGGAGAATAGGACAGAGTGAAAAGAATAAATGGTTTTTCATGTATTTTATGTTAACATTCTCATCCTGCCACAAGTTGGTAAATAGTATTGGTTGAATGATAAATAAGAAAAACTTGCTACAAATTACCACATGAACAGTAAAATTATATGTCATGACTGGTAAATTTCTGAGGAACAACTGAAGGCAATCATGATAGTAAAGATAGGTTTTGGGAGGTAGTTGTTAAAATTAAATTCCAGAATCTAGCTAAAGAACTGTCCTTTACCAAGAGACAGGTTTTGGGTTCTGATTGTACCTCAGTATTGGCTTATTATGCCATTTTACAATGCGGTTGCTAAATCCTATTGCTCGAACAGCAAACAAGGAAAACCTGTTGTAAATTACTGCATGAACTGTAAAATGATATATCACGACTGGTAAAGTACCACACGTACTGTAAAATGATATGTCATGACTGGTAAAGTACCACACGAATTATAAAATTATATGTCGCGATTTGTAAATTTCAGCTTGAATGGTAAAATGATATACTGCAACCTATAAATTACTGAGGAACAACTGAAGGTAATCAGGTTGGGTAATTTTTTGGGGGGAGGGTAGTTTTTAAAATTAAATTCCAGAACTGAACTAAAAAACTGTTCTTTAGCAAGATACTGGTTTTGGGGTCTAATTTTACATCAATATTAGCTTCTTAATACCATTTTTTAAATTGTAATAAAAAACCCAAGATGTCAGATGTCACAATCAGTATCTTTTTCAGCACAAGAGGTAAATTATAAAAATAATCCATCAGCACTGTGGCAGGGCTAGTGCTTGTGATACTTGTGACCCAGGTTTGGGAATGAGACAGGATCATTGGGAGAAGGTCATGGGAGGGTGTAGTGCCCCAGAAGATGCTCTCCTCCTCCAGGAAGGCAGGGTAACATCTTCCTCCACAGTATTGCTGCATGGTTATTACAAATGGTAGTGCAGTAGGGTACCACCTGTCCTGATTTCCTCAGGATAATCCTGACTGGAGCAGCTGTGTCCTGCAAAAAAACATGAAAAATACAACGTGTCCTGACTTTATAGTATCAAAAATATTTTCTAACTTTCCCCTTAATGTTGCAGAAAACTATAATACCTTAACTAAAATACCCTAAAATGATAAGAATGAATGGAAGCAACTAAGAAACTACAATACTTAGCCTTAATTCTGATTAAATAGAGAAAACAAGTCTGTTGCATTGGTCGAGGTTATGTACTGTCCTGCAAAAAAATCATGTTTCAGTAAGAAATGTCTCACTTTGGGCTTCTTAAAAGGTGGTAACCCTATAGTGCAGTTAAAGGACCTGTGGATGGGTGAATGGGTGGAACATCTCGTATGTCAGTGCACCAGCTCACACAGCTAAGCAAGCCCATGATGTCCTCAATAGCAACATTCTGAGGGGGTTCAGGAGTAACTAAGGAAGTGACCCACCATGGCAGGGTGAGAGCCCTTATACTTTCGGGCCCTGCACCTTTCTACACCATGTGACAGCCAGCATTAGACTCAGGAGGGAAATACTCTATCACAACACCTGAGGGAATATCAGGAGGATTGCCCTGCTTGCTTGGCAAAAGGTGACAAGGTAAGGAGTGTTGTGGGTGAAGATGACAATGCTGAGGGGTCATGGTAACAACGAATGCAGAAACAGATAGCTAGAAAAAGTCAAAAAGTCTTTTGAATGACATATCTCTGTAAGAAAACACAAAATCTCAAATCCATTTGCATGAGCCCCCTATCACATGCAGTAACCTTAGATGGAACAGGACCACAAAGGGCTTGACATTGTGAACATGCAAGCTGTGGGATATAGGCCCATGAATCTTGACTTTAGAACCTCAAAAGCCTTCAATATTTTCACTGATGAAGTAATTGTTCTTAATTTTAAAACCTATACAGACCACTTGGGGATAAATCTC
Source organism: Neoceratodus forsteri (assembly GCA_016271365.2). Taxonomy (NCBI): domain Eukaryota; kingdom Metazoa; phylum Chordata; order Ceratodontiformes; family Ceratodontidae; genus Neoceratodus; species Neoceratodus forsteri. Next base: position 1,074,159,499 of record CM057449.1, read on the forward strand.
AGATTGGGATGACAAAATGACTGCTAAAATGTCAGAATAAAACTAAAATCACCAACGGATATTTTTTAATTGTTAAAAAGTAAATGGAGTTGGGGGATTTCTTGTCCAAATCTATCTAGTTATGCAAACTTTTTGACTCACTGACCTTTGAAGAACTCATTTATGGATATATCCTGGGTAATAAGGTACGGGGGTGTAAAATGAAGACTACAGAAAAACACTAAAATTATACTATATAAAAACAGAAATATACAGAATAAACAATTAGCAAAATCTCTATGAATATGTGTAGAGATGCAACAAAATTTTATTTTGCCAGTGAAATTACAAAATGCATAATTTTGCCAGTGAAATGCAGAATTTTGCTCACGAGCGGTGGAATTTCACCTGCGAGTGGCAAAATTCCACATTTCATGGGCAAAATTTCATCGGTGACATTCCACATTTCACCAGCAAAATTTTGCATTTCGCACCAGCAAAATATTTTTTGAAAAGCGCAAATTTCACAAAATATTTTGTGGAATGAAATTCCACACAACACTACATAAGTGTATGTGTGTGTGAGGTTGGAAAGGAGCCTACAACAAACAGAAAGTTTTTCTTCAAGATTACAATTATTAGATATAAGAAAACCCCATCTACCACTTGCAATCACAAATGGACAGCTGGCTACACCTCACAAAACATCACATGCAAATTAAAATAAAACCTATACCTTGCAGAAGGCCTGCTACTCATTGAAAATGTAGATTAAAGTCTACAGGCCAGGGTGTCTAATAAGGAGACGCTACCAGCTGTATTGCTATTGTCATTATCGTGTGTTTCAGTTTTGTAAAAGCTTGAAGTAAACAAAAAGACACAACATGGTGTGGGTTTGTTTTCCTGAACCACATGCCCAGGTGTATTGTGAGGCATGAGGTACTTGTAAAAAGTGCCTTCAACCACCTGGAAGTGTGGTTCAATAAAAGAACACACACTCTGTAGTGTCTTATTGCTCTTATAAAATTGATCCCATGTGAAAAAAATTAGAAAGAAAAAATTAATAAAACTGTAAGAAAATACATTTTAAAATTCTGTTTGTTTTAGATGTTAAGACTGTGTTTAGCGTTGCTGTTTGTAAAGGAATTGTTGCTTTGTAAGGCAAGTCAAGGCCATTTTTATTTAAAAAGGCACCCAATCCCAGAGGCTCTGGGCGCAGTACAAATAAATTAGACAGATAAACACAACCAAAAACTCAGAATAAATATCAATAAACATTAAATTCCATAAATTATAAAATAAAATTAATTTGCCTAAAGAAATTTAAAAACATGGCAGCCAGGAAATGAGATCAAAACCTTAGCATATTGATCTCACTTAAAAGGCTAGGTTGGGGAAAACCTGGGCGAACATGAGGGCCTTGAGGTGGGCCTTAAATACCTCAAAAGATGGGGCCTCCCTAACCATGAGGAGCAGTGAATTCCACAGGACGGGGCCAGTGACAATAAAAGCCCTGTTGCCAGCCATTTTTAACTTCATCCTGGGAATTGCCAGATGGCCCCTACCAGAGAAGCAGAGGGGATGGACCTAGACAGCAGGTGTAAGAAGGTCCATCATATAACCAGGGCCCTGGCCATGTAGGGCCTTATAGGTGAGAAGACCCACCTTAAAGAGAATCTTCTACTTGACTGGCAGCCAGTGCAGCTTATGCAGTACTGGTGTAATATGGCAATATTTTGGCTGCCCCATAAGTAACCTGGCAGCTGCATTCTGCACCAGCTGCAGTCTGTGGCAAGATCCTCCTGTGACCCCAAGGTACAGCGCATTACAGTAGTCAACCCTTGATGTCACCAAGGCATATGTCAAAGTGGGGAGGTCCAGAGGCGGCACAAGGGGCTTTATCCTGGCAACATTTTTGAGATGGAAAAAACAGGAGCAGACAGTGGAAGATACTTGTGATTCCATTTTCAAATCCCTGCCCAGGATGACACCAAGATTCAGTACCTCAGAGGAGGCCTTCAATGAGACTGATCCCAGAACAAGTCCAGTCTCTGCACCAGAGGCCATCCTATCGCACACTCTGTTCGACTCCACCAACAATATGTCCATCTTATAGGGGTTCAGACACTACCAGCTGGAGGCCATCCAGTCATTGATCTTGGCAAAGCAAAAGTTTAGCATGTCTGCCATGTTGGATGTTCCTAGGGCAAAGGACTAGTATAGCTGGTTATCATCAGCATAGTAATGAAACCCCAGACCATACTTCCTAGTGATCTCACCCATGGGCAGTATATAAACTGTGAACAACATTGGGGATAAGACCAAACTCTGGGGGAACTCTGCACGGCTGAAGACTCGAAGTGAGGGAGAAATTCCCCATCACAACCCTTTGCCTCCTGTTGGTTAAAGTTGACTCAAACAAGCAGACGACAGTACCGGTGAGTCCACAGAATTCCCAAAGATGGTCCAGCAACACACAATGGTCCACAGTGTCAAATGCTAAGGAGAGATCGAGGAGAACAAGAATTGTACTTTCCCTTTGAGCTCTAGCCCTGAGGATATCATTCTTCACCCGAACAAGCACCGTTTCTGTACTATGCCTCACCTGAAACCCCAACTGGAGGGGTTCATGTAGCTCATGGGTCACAAGGTGCTTCTCCAACTGAAGTGCTACTGCCTTCTTCACAATCTTCAACAAAAATGGGAGATTGGAGCTGGGATGGTAATTTGCCCTGACCTCTGGGTCCAAAGATGGTTTCTTTAGAAGTGGTCTCATCAACGCCTCCTTCAAGGAATTGGGGAATCCTTAATCTGACAAGGAACACCAGATGACCAAGGCAAACACTGGGCCAACAGCGTTGACATATCTCATCAAGAAACGCATCGGCACTAGGTCCAGTTCTCAGAAGGTGTGCTTCAGATTGATCACTACCTCAGTGACCTAATTAACCACCACCAGTCTAAACTCTCCCCAACCAGATGGAACTGGTTGGGGAGATTTGTGCACTAGATGTCGTGGCCTCTTGTTACAGTACTGTGCCTTGCACATGTGGCCATCCCACCATCAGTTCTTATTAATTTCAAGCAGTGGCACCTTGAAATTCAGCCCCCAGTGTTTTGCTGCATGCTGTGTGGTGGTGTTTGTGATTTAAAAGCTGAGATTGGCAGTCTGAGCCTGGCAGTTATCATTGCATTTGGCACTTTGCTGCGTTTATAAGTACACAAGGTCAGGGAATCGGAGTGAGTTGGAGCAGAACAGGAGAGACTGTCTAAGCTTATTGATGGTGGGGCGAGGTACCATTACAATTAATAAATCACATGAGACAGCTAAGCTGAAGTTTAAACTAAAACAAAAGAACAAAAAAATCATACTTCTGTTTAAAAATGGCTTGAAATTAGAGAGTTTTCTCTACTATAGGAGGAATGGATTTTCCTGACTAGTTGTGATTACATAAAACAGTTTTTATAAGTTATGGCAAACTGGGAGTCGTAATTGTATGTTCATTACCAACATGGTTGCCAGAAATATTTTGAAAACATTTTTCAAGAGGCATGAATACTGAAGTGCCCTGCATTCTGATTGACAGCAGAAGTGTGAAGCCATGTTTTTTTTTTTCAGACAACATGGCTTCAGAATCTTCTCAGACAACCAGGATGCAGAAAGCTCCCTACCCATTTAATAAAGATAGAATGAGTACTAAAATACAAGAGAAGAGAGTGTTCTGCTTGCCGAAAGGTATTTTTGCTCTTCTGTCCCAGAGCACCTGTAAGACTGGGGTTCACATGGGATCATTAGAATCCCACTCTGGGGCCAGCCGGGGTCAAGGACATCAGAACAGTGAGGTTCTTACTTCCTGGGGAAGGTTGTGGGCACCCAGGATTCAAGTAACCATGTGTGGTTGTTAGAAACCAAAAGTACAACTGGCTTCCTTCCCTTCCCTTCCCTTCCCTTCCCTTCCTTCCCTTCCTTCCTTTCCTTCCTTCCTTCCCTTCCAAAAGCAGTATACAACTACAGCAGCCCCAAGTTTTGGAGTTAGGAAACAACAGGGAAGAAAGTCATATTTTAAAGAACTGTTTAGTTAGGGCGACATGGCACCTGTATCCAACATAGTACCTAATCTAACAGCCTGCCTAATGACTCTATACTGCCAAAGTATAGTGTCCCAATGTCTGTGTGCCCTTACAAAGATTAGTGGGGGTATGGAGGTGCACTAAGGGGTTTAACAATGAGGCTCATTGGGGAAGACAGGGACACAGTATATGTTAGGCTACGCTGAATAAAAAGTTGAACCAGATGAATTTATTTATTCATTCCTTTGGGTTGATGCCAGTTTCATAGCCCTTCTCCTCTGCCAGGTCCCCTCCCCACAGATCCACCCAACAGTGTGTTTGTTCTTTGTGCCACACTGAGAATCCAGCCCATGTTCCCAGCTTCACTAAGTTTACCCTTTTGAGTTCAAATGCTGGCCATTCCTGTTTCCAGAACCCCGGCAGTTCCATTTGGGACCCAGGGCCAGAGAGTTTGAATGGAAGTTAGGTAGGAAGTTTATGTACAGCTGAGAGAGAGAGAGAGTGAGAGAGAGGGGAGAGGCAGCAGAAAGGCCTTTAGAGTGAAGCAAAGAAAAAAATAGTTTATTTATTGGTCCTGCACTCTGGCTGACTCGTTGCATGCCTGTTTCTGCCTCTAGTCTCACAATCAGTCCCCATCATGGCAAATGGTCACACTGGGGCAGCCAAGATATCCAGTTCCTGGCCACAGAAGAAGCAGTGACAACAGTACTGATCACTGACAAGTGGACTGGTCCCCAGCTTAGTGGCAGTGTTCCCAAGGGGAGTGTTTAGAGAGCTGGCCCAATGTTCTAGGAGGCAATGATGAGTCAGCAGTAACATCTCAACTAGTTTCTAGCCAAGAATAAAAGTTTATTTTTGTAATATATTCAGGTGCCAGTTGGTGTATACAGTAGATACAGCACTGCCCAAGGGGCAGACAAGCCCCAAAGGCTAGAGACCATTTTTCAGTGCAGAGTTAAAGGCTTCTCCAGGCTGGTGCAGTGGGAGAGCCACAGCAAGCCCCTGGAACAATCTTGCAGGGTGGAGTGACAGTTCAGTTCCATTAGGGAGCACTACATGGACAGGTAGGCCCCTTAAAGCAGTAGTATTTGTTAGTCATCTTGTCATTTTTCTAGTAATAGTGTATTTCTGACAAAAATGAAACAATATTAATTCTCATTTTCTTTTGTTCTGGAACTGAGATACATTTTTAAAAAATTCTTGCTCCCATGCCATGCCAATCATAAACAAATAAACACTTTGGTGTGATGCATTGCTATTTACTGTCAGAAACATGCTTGAACCATCATAACAAGCCAAAGTATAAATGCAGTATTTACTGTCAAAAAGTACCCTTAATGTAGAAGATTTTTTTATATTACCAGTGGCAGCCATCTTTAACGAATTGCATCATTAATTACAAAAAATAGTTATGAAAGCTATCTTTTAAATATCTGAGGAAAGTAAGTAGGTATGGACTATACATATAAGGATGTTGAAAATACACTTGTATTCAAAAACTCTATGATGAAGGTTCTTGCTAACTAACAAATACAGCTGCTTTAAAGGATATCTTTCTATTAGGGCAAAGAGTTGGAGGCCTCGCTACAACCGAAAGAATCACCAGTATATGCTTTCCACAACTAAAATGAAGGTTTTCAAATTCCCCCCAAAACACTCTGAAGTTTTTGTCAACTGCTCCAACAATATTAAATTGCCATTCTTAAGTGCATTTAAATCATCTTCCAATTAACTTCCAGTTGGCTTTGATTTACCTCAAATACCCTTACTGACCCATTCAAATGGTTTTCAAATAATCCTCAACTACCCTTTGAAATCACCAAAAACTACAAATTAGCCTTATTTTTTAAACTTTTTATTTATCAGTTTTCAACACAATACATTGAATAAGCAAAACAAATTATGTCTGTGATAGTTCATCAGAAAGTACTGAAATAATAAGACTTATATAAAAGGGAAAATACAATTCATTACAAATATATTGTTCATACATTCAGACATAGATATTAAAAGTTAACATAGGAGAAGTTCAATTAATTCTAAGGAAGTGCCAGTCAGGAGATGTTATGAAAAACATTAAGATTGATAAGCATTAATTCAACATTGGACACAGAATTACTGTAAAACTGGCTGTTTTCACTGTAATTAAATTGTTGCTATTTTTGCTCAATGGGATGATTTTTTTTTTTATATTTTCTTTTTATGCTGCACACGGTCAGAGCATCTGTCAGAGGTGCTCTCTCAGCCAGACACCTCTACTCCCCTGCTTGAAACTATCTTCCCCTCCAGCACCCTCCAACTGGATTTTTCAGCCCCTGGATCACCCCTCAGGGAGGGAACACCTCTCCAACCTGGTGGCCTTTCTGAAATTAGAGGGTCCATCCAGTGGGGGGCTTGGCCAGCCATTGGAGAGAGAGCCTGATGATGGGGATGTGGGTGTCTGCTACTGGAGCCCTCATTGCCTCCCTAGAACAAACAGGGATTTTCTTGTCTTTGGTTGCCCCATGGAGCTGATATGTGCAATAACATCAAAGGCACTATGTGATGACATCTGCCACAGCTCCGCCCCTGCATCTGCAGCACCGCCTGTTCCTTGCACTGCCCCCAACCACCATAAGGGACCACCCAGCAGTGGCGCATTCCCCAGATCCCTTCTCTGCTGACCCCCGGCAGCCTGAGTTCATTCCCAAACCCAGGTTGCTGGCTTGGCTCAAGGTGTGGCATCCAGTGCCTCAACCCTCATTGCCACTGGGCTGACCCACAGTCAATGTGAAGAGTACATGAAAATAAAACAACACTAACTCTCTGAAACTGCACATTTTCAAAGGAAGTGGATGAATCCCCGATTGCTTTGTGCTGAATTAAATTTGTGCAGTTGTGTCCACCAAGTCCTATGTGCTAAATATAACTAATGTGAAAGTAATCCCTTTTACAGTAGGTTACTTGTACAGAAAAAAAGTCATTTTAAGAATCTATTAATCAGGGACAGTTTTCCTGGAGATAAAAGTAAAAATCTAAGAATCAATATAATACAGTTTTAAAAGAAAAGATGGTGATCACAAAGTAAAATTCTTAATCTCCCTTTTTATGGACCCCCCACAGTTCATTTAATCCATCAAGATCTTAAACCAAAATAGACAGTATTTTGAAAATGTAGCCTATTCAGAATCATAAGAATCATAATCACATTTTTTTCTATTTTGACCATGTAAAGACCTTTCAGTATGGATAGGGATACCTATTTAGGCAAGGTGGAGGGACACTTTGACTTTCTCTTTTTACAGTGTCTATATTTTAATGTTTCTCATATGTTTGCTATTTTGTATAAGAAACATATATTGAAATGAAACCCTAAATAAAGCAGTAATAGAATGAAGAGCATTTAAAGTTCCTTCCCCTGTTAACCTCACAACATTAAGTAGATGTTGCAATTAAAAAACATAGGAAAAACACATTTTAGAATAAATAATGTTGCTTAGTTGAAATAGTTAATTTAACAACATGTTAGAAATCAAAGCCATTGGGCCCAATATACAGAAGATTAGCACATCGCTGCACAGATTTGCAATATGCTAACCATTATGTGCACTACCAGCCAGGGCAGGGGCCATGTTCAGTGTCCCCCTGTGTACTGTGCTATGTGTACAGTGCCTATGCACAGAATATACTGCTGCACCCATGCAAATGAATGATTCCTCCCTTGCATATAGGGCATGGTGGTATAGAGGTTTTGAAAGCACTAAACAACTGCTGTGACAGTGCCTCAGCCAGCTGCCTCCAGAGTGACAGGAAACAAGTGCAAAAACTGTAGAAAAACTTCTGTTGTATGTGCACACTTGATTCCTGCCACTAGTGATGGGAATGTGACTGTGCTGACCTCCATCTCTGGTTGGCATATGGAGGACAACTGCATGCTTTGTAAGGGATGAGTCAGGTGAAAATGAGGGTGGAGAAGGTGGATGCTGTGTGGGAGGTGGGTTCCACAGCAATTGGGTGGGGGGGGGCACTAGACTACCAGAGAGTTGGAATCATTTATATACTGCTTGGACAGGTGATCAGAGATAGGGACTGCCAGAGCTCCATACTTTCATATGTGCTGGCATCATTTGGAGCTGCTAATGGGCACATAATTGCATGATAATGGCCTCTTAACAACGTGCATGGCATATGTGTCATTAGTATGTCGATCTCTGAACATGGCTCACAGTAGCAGTGGCACTATTCAGTTTAGGACATATCATCTCCATTCACTCCTTTTTGTCATATTCATGAAGATGACTATGTTAGTGCTGCACATAATTACTGTCTACTGCGCTACCATATCCCCATATTCAGACAGGCAGTGGACTCAGGTTGGGGCATGCTACCTGTCTGATCAAGTCATAGAAACATAGACTCTGATAGCAGCAGAAGACCAATGGCCCATTGTTGCAAGTTGTTGCTATAGAGGCGCAAAAATTCAGGACATTACCATCATGATACCTACTATTCTTAAAGGCATAGAGACAACTAAAACAGTGATCCTACATGTGGGCACTAATAATCTCGGGAACAGCACTGTGGAGGATGCTCTAAAAGAAAGAAAGAACTTGTATGAAGCCATCAGTACTATCAAAGCTAATATAATTTTTTCAGAGGTACTTCTGGTACCAAGAGTAGGTTTTATATGTACAAAAAAAAAATAAAAGCTTATAACAATTGGCTTTGCAGGTGATGTATGGACACAGATATCAAACGTATCACCCCATATGGAGAATTTACTGATAATTGGGGATTATATAGTTATGATGGACTTCATTTGAATAAGAATGGAATAAGAAAATTAGGAATGATATTTTATGATGTAATAAACTACACTGCATCAGGCTCAAAAAATGAAATGAGAGAGAGAACAGGGATACAGTTCCTAGAACTACATTCGGTACTAAATATTGTATAAGGGACCACATACGGCACAAAAAAAACAAAAGAAAATCTTACTTTAGTACTTGTGAATGCCAGGAGCTTAAATACAATCAAAAGACATGAATTATAAATCCTTATGATCGAACAGTATATTGATGTGGTAGCTATTACAGAAACTTGGTGGAAGGACAACAACTTGCATAATAACATCAAGGACTACATGTTATACTATAAAAATAGAGACGGCAAAAAATGGAGGTGGTGTTGCACTTTATGTTAGAACTGGAATAATCTGCAGGGACACTAAAGTAGATAGTAACATAATCACTGCAGATGATAGCCTGTGGATTGAACTTATGCTGCATGGCGGGAAAAAATTACTAATAGGTGTGGTGTATATAGACCTCCAGATATAATGCTAGGGATGATATGCTGTTATTAGACAGAATGAATACCATTATATCAAACAATGATGTTATTTTAATGGGATACTTTAATCTCCTTGGAATCAATTGGAGCTAGCAAATTCCATCGAATAACCAAGATAGATTATTCTTGGAATTTTGCATAACAAATGGTTTGAAACAATTGGTCCAAGAACCAACGAGAAAAAATAATATGCAGGACTTGATTCTAACAAACAGAGTAGAAGATTCAAGGAAATCCAGGATACAGGAACCCCCTTTTAGGCCATGACCACAATGTAAATGTTTATGAACATAATTTCAAGCCTAAAATAATTCATGGTAGAACAATTACAAAAATGATGGCAATGTAGACTTCAATAAAATACTTAGATCATTGTAGAAATGGATCTGGTATGACACTGAAGACATGGTGGGGGAATTATGGTCTAAGATAAAGGCTAAACTATTAGAACTAGAGACCCATATGTACAACATAAAATTTATTACAAGAAGGGTAAAATACCACTTTGGTATACAAATAAAGTCAGGAAGCAAATAGCAAGAAAAAAAAGAGCATATCAGGCTATGAAAAGGGAAAACTGTAACTACAATGTATATAAATATAGGTAGCAATGAAGGAATACCAAAAAGTAATAGTTATGGCTAAATAAAATACAGTTTAGACTGGCACACCAAAATGATTGGGTGAAATCTTTCTATGCTTGCATTAATAATAAATCAATCAATAGAAATGTGGGCCCAGTCGTGCATAACTGTAGGGAGGTTACAGATCCCATAAGCATAGCAGAAGCTTTTAACAAATATTTTTGTTCTGTCTATTCTGATAAAAGTTAGCCAACTTGTATTGATATTACTGATAATACTAACCTCATAGAAAGTATAAATTAGAAAGCAATATTGAATAACTTAGAACAGCTAGACACCTCAAAATCAGGCGGCTGTGATCATTTACATCCTAGACTGCTTTATGAGGTTAGATTTTGGTTGGTTGAACAACTACATAGGTTAGATAATTTATCATTTGCAACCGGGGAAGTGCCATGTGACTGGAAAACAGCAGTGGTTGTGCTTATATATAAAAAGGTTTGTAAGTCTGATATGGGTAATTACAGACCCATAAATCTGACCTCCATTTTGGGGAAAATATTCGAGGCTTTTATCAAAGGCATCCTAGATAAAGAGTTAAAAGACAAGAATGTTCTAGATAATACACAGCATGTCTTTAGAAAACATAGGTCACGCCTTACTAATATGCTGACATTCTATAATAGAATTAATAAATCTCTCAATAACAATAAACCAGTTGATGTCATTTTTCTTGATCACTGTAAGCTTTTTGATAAGGTACCTCATAACATCTTGATTCAGAAGATGGCACAGCTTCAAATAAATCCTTTAATCACAAGATGGGTTAATAATTGGTTAACACCAAGAACCCAAACAGTTAGAATTAGGGGACACTAGCCCATTAAAGGGAGGGTGACGAGCAGAGTCCCACAGGGTTCAGTGTTGGGATCAACACTATTTTTTACTATTTATTTCAGATATGAGTTCAACAGTTAATGCACATTGTATTACATTTGCAGACAATTCAAAAATTAGCATTGAGGTCTCAAATGAACATCTGGAAAAGGTACTACAAGCAGATTTACTAAAAATTCAGGACTGGGACAGACAGTAACGGTACGGAGTTTAAGTAAATGTGCAGTTATGCACCTGGGTACAAATAACTCAGAATCTGAATATACACTATATAGGGTAAAATTGAAATCAGTGACCAACAAGAGAGATTTAGGTATCATGATAAGTAATGATTTATCATTTAGCAGCCACTGTAAAGCAACGGCAAACAAAGCAAATAGTATCTTAGCAGCAATTTGAAGATTATTCACTTCAAGACACAAGGCATGTGTACTTCCCCTCTATAGAACATTTGTGAGGCCACATCTGGATTATTGTAGTCCACTGTGGAGTCCATTCCTTAGGGGGAGATGTGGATCACTTGGAGAGGGTGCAGAGGAGGTATACCAAGATGATCTCTGGGTTACAAAATATGAGCTATGAGGAAAGACTCTCAAGAATAGGCTTGTACAAACTGGATCAGAGGAGAAACAGGGGTGGTATTTTGTTAATGTATAGGATATTTGAGGATGATGACCTGAGAGAAAGTTTGGATTTGAAATTGGCAAATAGAGATCTAAATCTCAGATGTCATAGTAAACAGATGAAACTGAATTACCCTAAGAAAAACAATAACAGATATTTCTTTACTGAAAGGATTATCCCACTATGGAATATGCTTTCTTCTGGCATAGTCAATTCAAGTAGTTTTGGGATGTTCAAACATAGACAATAATTACCTTCTACATCCCTAAAGATACCATACACCCCTTTTGGGGTGACAGGTTCTTATAGGCACACACCTTCTACCTATCTGAGAAACTGAGTATAGCATTGAGTAAATCTGTTCATATTTATTACTACCTTATGCCCCAACCTAGCGATGCTGTGAGTTGTTTACTCCCTGCCACCTCATTCTGCTTCCTACTACTCTCTGTTTCCCCCAAGTGACACTATGAGACTCTTGGCCTTGTCCCGCCCCTGTCTGAACCCATTTAATTTCTTCACCCCCACAACCTTCACTGTAAATCTGTTCCAAGGCCCCACCACCCTTTCATGAAGAACTTCCAGATGTGCCTCCTAAATATACATCCCACAGTCTTCAACTGTGCTTCCCTCTTAGCTATTTCTAAATAGGTCCTCCCAATTGACTCAGTTTATATACCTTAGGAACTTATATTTCTCTATCATATCCTCCCTCACATGACCTCCAGTGAGCACACTTTCAAAGCTTTTAGCTCTTCCTCATAGGATCTGCCTTGCTAGCCCTGAATCATTTCTGTGATCCTCCACTGCACTGACTCCAGCCTATTGATGTCCTTTCTCAGGTGAGGACTCAAAAACTGGGCACAGTACTTCAAGAGGGGCCTCAGAAGTGATCTGTATAGGATCAGTATCACCTCTCTTCTCCTGTTGTCAAAACCTCTCCCTATATAGTCCATCATCTTAGATACCTTGCCATATGTCTTATTAATACTGTCTGATTTTCTTGAGTGAGTCACTGATGATAACTTCCAGATCCCGTGCCTTTGTTGAAGTGACCAGCTTAACCCCTTCCATCCAGAACTTTATGAGTTTTTATTCCCTAAGAGCATCACATTTCACTTCTTGGTGTTCTCTCAGTTGTCAGACCTTTTACCACCTTTGAAGTCTTTCTTGGTCCCTCTGAAGTTCTCTCACCTCTTCCTCACTATCCACCCTGCCACAGAACTTTGTGTCATTAGCCAAAAGAGACAGCTTTCCCTGGATAGATTCCGCTATATCACTAATGAACATATAAAATACTGTAGGACAGGTCCCAAGACTGAACCCTGAGTCACCTAACTCATGACCCCTTGATCCTGTCCCCAGTTATGACCCATTTTATTACTGCCCTCTGACACCTTCCCCAGGCCAGTTTCCTACCCACTTCCCTAATCCTTTCTCTGCTCTTACTTTCTCCAGCTTTTTTAGCAGCCTCCTGTGTGACACAGAATAAAAGCCTTTCCTATAGTCCATGTAGAGCAAATCAGATGCCTGGCCTCTGTGAACTGTCCTAGTGGCCCAGTTGGAAAACATGATCAGGATGGTCTGACATGATCTACCAGACATGGACCCATGCTGCTGACTGTCCTGTAGCCAATAATCTTATATGTAGGCCACTAGGCCTCCTTTCACTATGGTCACCATCAGTTTACCCACAATTGAAGTAACCCATAAGGAAAAGAAATAATATGTTTTAAATTTACTGTTTTTATTAATGTTAGTTTCAAATATATGTGTAATTAAATCTGTACACATATTTTCATGATAGGTCTGAAGCATATGCAAAATATCTCAAACTGGCCAATCTGAAATATCTTATGTATATGTAAAATATATGGGTAAATATATTTATTATATTTAATATGTTATAAATATATTCCCATAATATGTTTGCAGGTACACATTATATGTTTTATATATCTGCTGACACCTCTTGATATCTAAAATATTTTGTAAATATATACATTGCAAACATATCTCAAAATAACCAAATAAAAAGATGATGAATGTGACAGGGTGACCCCTGTCAAGGATGGGTGCCCTGGTGAAAAGATGAGGGTCCCTTAAACTTACCCCCCCCCAAATGAAGCACCAGGTATATAGGTCCAGCATGCCAGCTGGCTGAGGTAATTCAGGTGCTGGTTGCTTAACTAGAGTATATAAAATGCCTATAAGAAAAATAAGGTGCTTATGGTTTAAATAAAGTACTTTATAAGTTTAAATACAGTGCATGAGAGGCATTTGCAAATGTTCATTGGATTTAAACTGAGGTACGTTTGTGCCTTTAAATAATAAAGTGCTTTTTGTCTTGAAAGAAAGTAAAATGCTGCAGTGCTTGCCATGTAATTTTTTATACTAGATGTTAGTTATAAAATAAATAAGAATTGAATAAGAATTAACAAGTTGAATTGCTTATGTTACATACATACAGGGATTCCATAGGAAAGGAGAGGCTGATAAAGAACTCCAGGTCTTTTCTGAAATGCATAAATATAAAAGGGGCTTGCTTGTTTGCAGTTCTCCATGGCAGAGCAGCAAGTTAAATTTCTTTTTAGAGAGACTGCTGCTTTGCTGTAAACCTGGAGGAGCTCAGGATTTAAAAGGACAGGAATATCCCTTTGAAACCACAAAGTGTAAAATGGTGGCAGCCTTCAGTATAAGAGTGGGCTGCAAGTCTAAAGAATGGAAGTGCACAGAAGAAATAAAAAAAAAAAATAAAGCTAACATGTATAAAAAGACACCCCAAGTCTCTGTAAAATCCCACACAGTTTCTCTAAGCACTGCCCTGCTGCATGAGTGTACACAAGTGAAGGGCGTTGAAAAAAAATCTATCTGGAGGAAAACTAGGTGACTGCCTGTGGTTTCTTTTAAAACAGATAAAACAGACAGTCCTCATGTCTTCCAGGCAAGGCTGGAGAGGTTTAAGAGCAATATGGTACAAATAGTCATTGAAATAAAAGAAAGAAAAAAGAAACTTACCATATATTGGATTACTAAATATCAGGCCTTTAGGCCTGTAGGTCTGACCACTCGAAGAATGAATTGCCAAAAAGTTGCACTATAGGGTGACAGTGGCCCCATGTGTCCTCTTTTTATACTAATGATGCTGTCAATCACAGCTCAGTGGAAAGTTTTCCACTTCCTCTTACTGTTATATTCTTTTCTTGCAGAACTTTTTGTTATCTGAAGGTTTCCTTAGCTAATTATTATGTTTAGAAGGCCCTCTGGCATTGTATAATTTAATATGACAGCCTAAACAAAATGTTTTGTAAGTTCATGACACTGTGACCACATGACTTCAGTAGGCGGGTATAAAAAGCCTACCTTAGCAAGCTGTAGGCAGATAAGAGAGTCAGTTGGAACTGACTGCCAGAGGTGGTGAACCTCTGGCGCGCACATGTCCATGTGAAACAGGCGAGGAGATAGCCTGGTGGCCCTTCCTTAGCATACTACATCTGTTTATTATTTTGTTGATAGTTTAAAAGTGAGTGAATGAACTAACCTTATTTTCCAGATTTCTGTGAAAGCTGATTTCAACTTTTTCTGAGAAAAATAAAATGATAAGTGCCTTGCCGATGCTTTTTATGCACAAAATCTATTGGTCAGCCTGGTGATTGTATCCTGTTATCCCAACCCAGCTACAATGAATTAATCATGATGTAACATATCTTTACCTTTTCTGTACATGTGAAATTCATTTTAACAACCATTTAGGCATCTAAACTGGAATTATCATTTTATAGTGAACCTTCAATTCAGACATACAGATTACATGTTTATGCTTACACACAGGACTTGCCTTTCAATTCCATGCATAGTAAAGGATAAATTTGGCACCTCTATTTGGGTCCCTTTTGGATCAAGGTGAGTTCCTACATGTACTTGATTCATAATCTTTTAATTTCTGTCTAGTCTTTAAGCTAATGTTGTTAATTCAAAATTATTTTAAAATAGAAATTGCCATGATTTTGGTACATAAAATGTAATTTGGAAATATGCAAATTAGTTACGTGAATATGTACACAGTACCAAAGTAAGCATGTACAAAAACATATTTAACCTATATAAAGAAAATACATTCTACATATATTCTGCACATACTGGCCCGGATATTCAAAGCAGTTGCATATGGCGCAACTGAGGACCTGCACCAAGGAGCCATATTCAGTGGGAGCCACTGCACTGTGCAAATTTCATTTTGCCAATGCACAACTATAATGAATGCAGACACAAGTGCAGGGGGTGTTCCCATGACTATCCAGCACAGTGGTATATTCAACCATGAAACCATGAAACAAGTGTGGAGCAAATTGAAGTTGCTCCGAGCAGACTTGTTCCTATAAATACAGGGTGCCAGCACACAGACAGCATTTGCGCCAGGCGAGAGGGAGTGAGAGAGAGAGAGAGAGAGAAAGAGAAAGAAAGAAAGAAAGAAAGAAAGAAAGAAAGAAAGAAAGAAAGAAAGAAAGAGACTAAGAGGGAGAGGGACAGAGGTGGCACTGGAGAGGGAGAGAGGGGCAGAGAGAGTGAGAGAGAAAGAGACATACACACTGCCAGGCAGTGCACCAGGGTGGTACACAGCCAGCAGCAGCCAAATGCCCAGGGGGGATATTGGACAGCAAGGGCCATGGATAGTGCACCCTTCATGATGGAGGCCATAATGAGGGGTGTGAGGGGGCAGGAGGAACAGCGATGTGGCCGAGGAATGGCCTATTGGTGGTATGCCAAACACAGGTGGTACCGTGCCAGCATCACCTTCGAGAACTACAGTGACACAGAGATTGTGGGCTGATACCACCTGAACAGGGCCATTCTGTGGCAGCTCTGTGAGCTGTGCAATGAGGAGTTGCAGGCAACCACCAGACAGAGCCATGCCATGTCCATGGAGACTAAGGTAACAGCTGTCATGTGCCTGCTCACCATGGGGGCCTTTCAAAGACCAATAGGGGACACCATAGGCATAATTCATTCAGCCACATCCTGCCTCCTCACACAGTTCCTCAATGTTCTGCTACCATGTGCTTCAGAATTCATCCATTTCCCCAGCACACAGGCAGAGTGTACAGCAACCACGCCTGGTGTGATTGGGGCCATTGACTGCACCCACATGGCCATCCGTATGCCACCTGGCCCTGAGGACATGGTGTACATTAACAGGAAGGGGAGCCTGAGTGTCAACTGTCAGGTAGTGTGCAATGCCATGGGGTGCATCACCAATGTCTGTGCACACACACCCTGGGAGTGAACATGATGCATTCATCTGGCACAGCTCTTCGCTGTGCCACAGGTTTGAACATGGGGACATCCCCATGGGCCACCTAGTGAGTGGGTATGGCAGGGGCAAGGGGCGATGGACAGAGGATACATTGGGATGGGGGAAGGCAGGGTGTGCATGTTGTCGTGGGTGCCAGGGACAGGCAAGTGGCACAGCAAAGAATAGTAGAGGGCTAACCATGTCATTATTCACACAGGGTACAGCACTTGCCCAATGAGACCCTAGCTGCTCACTCCCTACCGGCCCCCATCGTCTCCAGCAGAGGAACACTACAACGAGGCACACCCCAGCACACTCAACATCATCGAGCGTGTCTTTGGCATGCTGAAAGCACATTTCTGTTGCCTAGATAGGTCAGGCGGTGCCCTACAGTACAGCCCCTCGAAAGCCTGTGGCCTATTCCTGGCCTGCTGCATACTGCACAACATGGCCATTGACCATGGGATAGCTGTCAATGCTGATGAGGGTGACAGTAGTGGTGACAATGGAGGCAGTGGGATGGAGGGTGGTGAACAGCCACCCCCTGGGTGAAGGGATCCCTGGCTGCAACAGCAGGTGTGACAACACTGGGACACCATCGCACAGGAGCACAAGACAAATGTTTAGTAGTGCATTTCAGTGTAAACAATCCAAAAACGATATATCATATAAACGGATTACCACTTCACTCATCAAATTGTGAAAAAGATTTAGGGATATATGTTAATAATAAACTTACATCAAATGATCACTGTGTTAGAACTGCTTACATGACCAACAGACTTTTGAGGCAAATAAAACACACTTTTGTTAATTGCACTGAACAATTCCTTATTTCATTGTATAGGGCATACATTAGACCATATCTAGACTATGGCTCCCCTTTCTGGAATCCAAACCAAAAAAAAGACATAGCAATTCTTGAACAGGTTCAAAGGAGGGTAACTAGAATGATTCCAAGATTAACAAACTTGGATTATCAGAACAGATTAAAAGCTACTGGTCTCTTCTCTCTTCAAACTAGAAGATTAAGAGGTGATATGCCTATGGTTTTTAATTTAATAAATTCACCAGATCTAATGGAAAAATTTGGTCTAACACTCTCCAAAAGGAGACATGTTCCAAGACTGCATAATAAACAGCTTGAAGTAAAAACTTATAAAACCAGCAAAAGGGGAAACTTTTTTCCAGTAAGAGCATCCATTGTATGGAACACCTTGCCACAAGAATTGGTAGAGGCAGCTAGTGCCACTGTCTTTAAAAAGAAATTAGATGTTTGGTTGAGGGATAATAGATAAATAATTTCCTACATAGTGTGTGGAACAGTCTCAATGGGCTCTGGCCTTCTTCTGTTCTTTCATACCAAGTAATACCAAGTAATACAGGTAGGTGGTGCGATACACATGCATGGGCCACACAAAGAGGTACAGCACACAAGCAGGGGCATGCATGGCAATGGGCATGCACACACAGAGGTGTGATGCAGGGGTAGGGGAGTCAGGGGCACACAACCACACAGAACCACACACAACAACATACACACACACACACACACACACACACACACGCACGCACATGCCCATGCAGTGGTATGTGGCATGGATCAGATGCATTGCACTGGTGCACAGGCGCAACCATTGTTAGACTGCTGTCATCACACCCATGCCACATGTACCAGCAGCTGGGCAAGCATACACACAGGCAGCATGTATTGTGATGCACAGGCACCGCCCATGTGCGTACAGGGCAGCAGCTACAGACTGCAGGCGGGGTGGCCCTCACATCGGGTCCGCTGCAAGGAACCATAGCCACCATGACCACAGGGATGGTCATGCCTGGGCTGTTCGGCAGCCACAGGCTGCACAACAGCCATGGGGAGGTGAGCAACAGCCCCCCAGGGGTTGAACCATGGGACTACAACTGTGTCCATGCGGGGGTGTCTAGGCACCCAAACAGGCCGGCCCTCGGTGTGCCTGGGATACCCACATAAGAGCCCAGCATCGACTGTGTTAGGGTTGCCCAATACTGGGTTTGCGGGGTGGACAGCATACTGTGGGGGGGTCATCTGTGTCCAGCCATGCTCTGTGGCTGCCAGCAGCACAAAGCCATCCATGATCGCAGTGGCAATGCAATCCAGGGATGCAGTCATGGCCTCCTGCATGTGCTGCATCCCTGCCAGGATCTGTGCATTGCCCCTTTCCTGCTGCTCGGCTAACTGGTGCACCTCCACACGCAGTGCACAAACCCCAGTGACATGCAGCACCTGTTGCTGGATGGACACCCACAGCAAACGGGTGTGATCAGCCAGCGGGTCAGCATACTTGGGCTCCCAGGTGGGACGCCAATCCTCATGTGGTGACCAGCCATGTTTTACAGCCCCCCTCTTTGGTGGATACTGCACAGGGGGTCTGCAGGGGGAATGGGCACAGAAGGTGCACCAGTGGCAGATTCTGTGTCCGGCTGCCCGGTGGCACCCTCAGCCTGCTGCTGTCACCTGTCTGGCCACTGTACACCACCAAGCACCTGTGCAGTTGCAGAATCACCACCACCGCAGAGCATAGCCAGGGCAGCGCACACCACTGCACCCACAGTGGTGGCAGGCAGCTGTTCTGCCACTGCCAGAGCACTGGGTGTGCTGGCTGTGTCAGTGGCCAGCAGAGGCATCTTGCCCACACCATTGCCCATGCTGTCCAGGATAATTGTGATGTCGTCATCAGTGTCGGACCCGGCCCCGATCTGTGTCTCTGCGCATAGGACACCAAGGCTGGCATCCTGCAGGAACACATCCAGGGCCTCATCCGACCCAGGTCCAGGACATCCACCTGCACTGTGGTGGTGGGCTGCAGCCTGCCGGGTCCCCGTATGTCAGTGGAGGTGGATGGCTGGCCCTCCGGGGCCATTCCAGTGTCCATGGCTACTGCTGCTGCTGTCGCCCCATCATCCTCACAGAGGCTTGCTGGTGCTGCAAGAGAAAGAAAGGCATGTCAGTGATGCATTGCCCACATGTGCCCCTCTACACTGCCACTGCATGTGTCCTGCAGCATGGCATGCACATGGGTGTGCACACATGCACATGACATGCATGCTGGCTGCATGCACACCAGCATGCCCATGTATGCACCCTGTGTGCCACCAGCTGTGTGTGGCTGACATGCTTACCATGCAGTGATGGGCTGCCACCTGTCTGGAACCCACCTCCAGGCACACCCTCCACCGTGCTGTGGTGCATGGTGGCTGCCACCAGTTCTCCTGCACAGTGACTGCTGACGCATCCACAGGCCCCCCTCTGGTGGCATTCCCTGCACTGACTGCTGATGACTGCCATGCTGGTTGATGTATGCCGCCACCTCCTTCCAGGCCCCAGCCCTGGTCTGTGGTGTACCCGTGGCACCACTCAACATGGGCTCCCTGTCCAGGTATGCATTGAACAGGGCATCTGTCTCTGCTTTAGTGTAATTGAGCCTGTGCTTACGAGCAGGCCCATGCTCCTCGCCCTCCTCACGGTCTGACATGTCATGTCCTGTGGACATGGACAGCACAGTGTGTCAGTAGCAGTGTCTCCCCAGTCCATCCCACCCTGCTGTGCTGTTGGCTCCCAGTGAGCTGCAGCAGCATGCACAACTTACCTATCAAGGTTGCAATACAGGTCCATGGGCTGTGCTGTTCTGTGGTGCTAATAAGGCACATCGCATGGAAATGAGGTTGGGCGCAACAGTAATGACATGCTAATGCACCCACTGTGCCATGCATTGGCTGATGAGCTCATTTCCAAGTGGTGGCTGAATATCGTGATATTGCACTTTGTGCAATTGCGGTTGCACTGGAGCAAGTCATGACGGTGCAATGAACACACATGTGCAGTGTGCAAGCCCACAGTGCACATGCATGTCATGGCATCATGGCAGCAATCACACACTGTGTGTGGACAGCACAATGCCATGGCACTGCACATGCTGTGCATGGGCTAGCTATGCGGATGGCAGCGCATGTGATGCCGTGCCCTATTGCTCATGTGCACAATGCTGGTCGACTCCTGACCCTGTGACCCCGTGTAGCCACACCCATTCCACCCATCTCTGGCACTGCATGATGTGCATGCACTGCGCATGCACCCACACATCATGCGGTGGGTGCATGGTGTGAACACATGCACCTCCAGCCTCCATTTTCACCACCCTACACGGTGAGCGGATCATGGTGCAGGCAGGGCGATGGAAGGCCCAGAACTGGGCTCACATTGAGGAGGCCAATCTAGTGGCATGTGTGGAGCCCCACACCCCCAGCTCTTTGGGCAGGTGCCCCTGCAGCAAGCCAGGGGCACCATATGGCAGGCAATTGCCACAAGCCTGAAGCACAGAACAGGGGTGCCCAGGACTGGGGAGCAGTGTCACCACTATTACAGCGACCTCATGCAGCAGGACCCGGAGTGCCTCAGGAGGCTACAGGTATGTGACAGGTAAGGGGTCATGCAACAGCCAGGTAAGTCATCCTATGTTGCATGTCTGCCCAGGTGTTGTCCTGTGGTGTTGGCATGGCTGCCTGCCATACCCTGCAGAGGGGTACACCATCATCATGTGCATCACGGGGTGGTATTGCCAGCTTCTGCTTGCATTGTGATGCTGTTGTGTGGCAGTGTGGGTCATGTCAGACAGGGGTGGGGTGGAGGGGCAGCTGTTGTGGTCGGTTCCTGATGTGCACCTGTCTTCTTTCCATTCCCAGGACCTGAGGATTGTCAGAAGGCCCATAATGATGCAGCAGCGGAGCAGGCTGCAGCAGGACAGGCCGGAGCAGGACCAGCACTAGCATTGCCGTGGAGGGCAGGTAGGCACTGTCATGTTGCCTTCACACTATGCATGGGAGGTGGGGGGGGTGGGTGCAGGCATGGCTGCATGTGCCATGTTCCATGGCAGCTGTGTGTGTCACACTGTGTGGTGCATGCCACTGTGGTGCATCCATTGGACATGTGTGCCAGCTGTCAGTGGGGTGGGTATGTGCCCGGCTGTCACTGGTGTTGCTGTGGTGCCGCCGGTGCACTCTGCCATGTGACTGTCATTGTGCAGTTGGCTGGCCATTGAACGGTGGGGACCACCTCTGTGCAATGTCATAGTGCACCAAGTTGCTGGCAGGCGTTGGCCCACCCCCCTGCAGGTGGCTGGTACGGGCCATCCAGGGGTGTGTGTTTCCACTGCCCATTGTGCACTGTGGGTGGGCATGGTTCCTTGAGACATTGCCCTAATCACCTGTCCTGTCCCTTGTCATAGGTGTCCAGTGGAAGCATAGGAGGCCCATGTACTACAGGCTGCTCCAGCAGCTCATCCTGATTACCTCGACCACCATGGAGGCAGTCCTGCAGGTTCGGCACCTGCTGCTGGAAGACAGGAGGTGGCAAGGACACCAAGGGGTGGTAGGTCATGGCTGCCATTAGTTTGGCCCCTTCTTTCCCGTTTCCCCTGCTGTACCTCCCCCTACAGCCACCCTTTCCACTGTACAGTCCCTGTTCCCTGTCCCCTTCCCTCGCTTTCCTACCCTTTCCCACCCCCTTGTTATTGTACATAGTTTGTATTGGAAATACATATTTTTTGACTTACCTGCCTGTGTCAGTGTCTGCTTTGCAGGTGGTGTGAGGAGCCATGCTGCAAGTGGCCCAGTGTCTATCTGTGTGGTGTGCATGTGTTGGGCGCATGTTGTTCTTCTGTGGTTCACTGCTGTATTCTGTGGTGTGTCCCACTGTGGTGGTGTCCGTCCCCTCAGTCGGTGGCTGTGCCTTGGGGTGCCCATGGAGTGGCTGTCAGGGGTGTGTGGTGGGTGTGTGCATGGTGGTGGCACATGGTTATGGTTATTGGACTGATACTGGCCGCATACTGTGTTGGGGCCCCTTCTTGGTGTTGTGCGGCCTGTCCCATGTGGTCTGCCATGCTACCTGCCACCCGGCATGTTCAGTGCCTCCTGTGTGGGCTTCCTGTGTGCCTGTGTGGTATGTGTGTGTGCTTGGCTGCGTGATCCTGGGTGTGGCCTACTCTGGTCTAGGAGGGTGGGGGGGCACAGCCAGCAGCCTGTGGGGGAGGGCATCCTTGGTGGCCCTCTGTTGGCCATTGGAACCTTCTGTTGCCTGCTATCTATGCCACTGCTGTGTTCTGGGGAGGGGTGTCTGGGTGCCTGTGTGTGCTCTACTGGTGGAGGCCTCCTGTGGCCTGTCACTGTGCTTCCCTGGCTCTGTCCCTGGGTCTCTTCTCTGTGCCATGCCCCCTCTGTTGCTCTGCTGCTCTGTTCCCACAGTTGCGCTGAAGCATCCTGTGTTTGCACCATGGTGTAACTGTGCCATATTCAGCCAGGTTGCGCTGGTGCAGTTCGGCCAGTGCAACCTCTGAATATGGCTCCTGTTGCACCATGGTGCGTCGGATTTGCGCTGTGCTAGACTTGCGCCGGCATTTGGCACATTTCTGAATATCTGAGCCACTGTATTTTATGTGTAAACAAGGTATGTATTTTACTACAAGAAGATATGTAGAAATAATGCATTGCATACATACTTGCAGAATGTAGTCAACATATATTTTAAAAGTATATATAAAATGTATATCGATCATATTTAGCTACTATAAAATATGTATGTATAACATATTTAACATTTATTATCAGTATACAATGGGGCTAAATAGCATATATATTTTCCTGATGTATGTCAGACTGAAACCTAGTTTAATTAAATATGAAATATATCTCAGAGTGAAAATATATGTTTGTCAACATACTCTTACTGTAGAAATTACAGATTAAAATTATACTTCCATACAAGTAATTTTTCATTAAACAGTCCATAAAAACATTAAAAAATAACATAAAAAAAGACTTATTTTCTGATAGTATAACAAAAAACATATATTTAATATATCTGTGCCAAGTATAAGACATATCTCTGAGACATAAATCTGATGTGGCTTTTATCAGCTTTAGAATATCACCATTATCAAGCCGTATCTCGCTCATGGTGACCTAGCAAAAATCATCCATGCTTTCATCACTCCAGAGTTAGACTATTGTAATGCTCATTACCTAGGGTTATCTGGAGCTTTAATGTGATGCCTGCAGCTGGTTCAGAATGTTGCAACCTGGATGACTGTGGGCTCCTCATGGGGTGGGCATATCACGCCAGTCCTGTGTGTGCCGCACTGGCTGTCTGTGAAGTGACACATTACCTTCAAGATCTGAAACATAGAAACATAGAAAACATAGACTTTGATGGCAGATTAGGACCGCTTGGCACACCTAATCTGCCCATTTCCCTATCTATTGGATAAGCTGCAGATCCTAGTTAACAAACAGCCTACTTCTTCCTACCCCCCACTAGAAGTGCCTTATGTCTGTCCATTGCATTCTTGAATCATCTACTGTTTTTGACCCCATGGCCTCCTCAGGAAGGCTGTTCCATGTGTTCAACAACCTCTCTGTGAAAAAATACTTCCTTACATTGCCCCTGAGCCATCTCCCCCATCTTCAGATTGTGTTCCCTTGTTCTTGCACATCTCTTTTTCTGAAAGATGATACCCTCTTGGACATTGTTGATTCCCTTGAGGTACTTGAAAGTTTCTATCATGCCCCCTTTCCTCAAGGGTATACATATTAAGCTCCTTTAGTCTCTCTTCATATGGCTTCTGTTGCAGACCCTGCACCATTTTAGTTGCCCTCCTCTGGACTGCCCCATCCTGTCTATGTCCTTGCAGAGATGGGGTCTCCAGAACTGGACACAGTACTCCAGATGTGGTCTCTTCAACTGTCTGTACAGAGGGATAACAACTTTCTGTTTTCTACTGGTGTTGCCTCCCCCAGTACATCCCAATATCCCCCCAGCCATCCTTGTTGCCTTCTCACATTGCTTGCTTACATTTAGGTCATCTGACATGACTACCCCCAGGTCCCTTTCCATTTTTGCTGTTGTTAATACCTCTCCCCCCATTGTGTACTCTTCCCCTTGATTTTTGTTTCCCAGGTGCATTACTTTGCACTTCTTTGCATTGACTCTAAGCTGCCATACTTTTGACCATTCCTCCAACATTGCCAAGTCTCTTCTCATACCTTCCATTCCCCCTTGTGTATTAACCCTGTTGCAGATCTTTGTGTCACCTGCAAAGAGGCATACATTTCCTTCTAGTCCCTCTGCAACGTCACTTATAAAGACATTAAAAAGGACTGGACCCTTTCTGAAACTTGCGGTACCCTGCTAGTAACCCCTCTTTCTTCAGAGTGGCCTCCATTTACTATTACCCTCTGTGTCCTGTTGTCCCTCTGCTTGTTAACTTATAAGGCCATTTGCAGTTTTTGGTCCTGACTATTTAAAAGAGCTCCTGTTGCCCCACCCTCCAATTCACCCCCTCATCTCCACTCCTCCAATATGGGCGTGTTCATTGTCCCTCCATCTAGATTAACACTTTCTGGGGACAGAGCTTTCAGAGTGGCTGTTACACTGCTTTGGAATGCACTCTCTCAAATATCCAAATGGCCAACATGGTGGAGGGGGAGGCTTTTAAAGCCTCCTTGAAAATGTATTTATTTCAAAAAGCATTCTCTGACTAACTCTTGCCTCTACTTACAGTGTTTTATATTACTTGTTTGACTCTGTGTACTCTGTACAGCACTCAAAGCCTTTTTGGCTTGGGGACTTTATAGATAAACTTTGCCTTGCCTTGCCATTGAATTCTAAAAATTTCAAAAATATATCTGGAAAAATGTACAGTACATATATCTGAAACATGTTTGTGATACATTTAGATATATATCCAGATATGGTTTACATATTAACAAAATATAGGTCATTTCCATATGGGAAAGCTTACTGGTCTGTAGTAGCCTGAGTCCTGGGTCTACTATACATACACAGTTCCCCAATATCTGGTGCTATCCCTGACTTCAGTGACTCATTAGATAGGTCTATTAAGTGCTCTGCAAGCTCTGAGGTGAGGTTCCTTAGTATCCTCAGGTGCAGGCCATCAGGGCCCAGAATCTTGTCTACAATAAGGGCTACAAACTCTTTCCTTACGCATTCAACCATGGCCACCACCCTTTCCATGTTCTGCCCCATCCATGTAGCTGCCTTGATCCTGCTGTCCAGTAGAGATCATCATCTGCTATTTGTGAACACTGAGCAAAAGTAATTGTTTAAGACATTAGCTTTCTGCTTGTCATCTTCCATGACCCTTCCTCTTAAAACTAGCCTGACAATTCCTTATTTTAGCCTTCCTTTTCTCCTGAATATTTATTTCTTCTCCATTCCCTTAACACCCTCAGCAATACACAGCTCTGTGGCTGTCTTTGCCCTCCTTACCACCCCTTCATCTCTTTTAGTTTGAATTGACATTCTTCGCATTCCTCCCTCTCTTTGGCCACCTTGTACTTTATAAAGGCCTTTACCTTTACACCCTCCCTTATCTCCCATGAGAACCAGATCATTCTCTTGTGCTTGTTTCATTGGGTGACCTTCTTGGCACAAGAGTCGGTCACTACCAGAATTACCCCCCTTGATCTTTTTCCCTTTTTTGTCCAGCCCTTTGATCTGGTCTATCCCTGTTAAGTTTTCCCTGTCCATTTCTCTAATCCATGGAAAATCAGCCCATTTGAGGTCCTGAACCACTGCCCTTGAGAGGGGCATTAGTTCCCCCCACAGCCAGTTCAAACCACATGGATTTGTGGTCACTGAATCCCAATGGTTCCCTGACTGCCACCCCACCCATCACTTCTGAGTTGATAAGTACCAAGTTGAAGATGGTGTCCTACTGTGTGCATTCCTTAACCAGCTGTACCAGCAGACAACCTTGCATCATGTCCAGCAGTGCCTGACTTTTGGTACTCCTGGCCACTAGGGTATCCCAATCAATGGCAGGTAGGCTTAGGTTTCCACTGTCACTAGGTCTTCTTTTGCTGCCCCCTCCTAATTTCTTCACCCAATTCTTTATCTCCTTCCTTTTTGCCTGGTGATCTATAGACTACTCCCATCCTTACATTTTTACCAGCCACTACAGTTAGCTGTACCTGAATGGATTCTGCTCCCTTTCATTCCTCCTTGATGGTCCTATCTTTTGTAACTTAAATGCCCTCTCTGACAAAAAGGGCTATACCTCACCACCACTGCCCTGTACCTACTGTACAGGGTATCATCCTAGAACGGCCAAATCCCATTCATTGTTCCCAGTGGCCCATGTCTCTGTGATGGCTATTAAATCTAACTCGGCCTCTGCCACTGTTTCCTGTAGATCACTGATCTTATTTTTCAGATCCATGACATTTAGAAAGATGCCCTTTCAACTTCCCTCATTATTCTCTTCCCCTTACCTATCCCTGATCTTTGCTCACTAGAACCTTGTTATTTCTCCTTTTCATTTTCCAGTTGGCTGAATGAATGTAAAAGTTAAACTCCCCCTCCTTTCCTGAACATTTCTGATATTTGCATTCATCACCACTGGCACCCCCTCATTTCCCTTCCTTTTATGTGGGGGTTCTTGCTAGGTATTCCCTGTCATTCCTCCCACCTAGGGAATTCCAAGACTCTGCTTCTTCTACTTCAGTTCAAATGACAATCCACAAAGACATCAAACATCTGCCCTAGTGTGCCTGTTCCTTTCCTCATGACATAAAGGCTATCACCCTTGAGAAAACTTCTGTCCCAGAAGTTACTCCAATCTCCCACATATCCATACCCCTACTCCTGACACCTTCCCTTCAACCAGATATTGAATGCCTAAGTTTCTTCCTTCCTTCCCCTAGTCTTCCTACTCCTCCATGTGCCCTACACAGGTTGCACCTCTGAGATGGCTAGCATGGCTACCTTCCCCTTTGGTTCTCCCTTCCCAGCCCCCAGAAATCTGATTTAACTGCCTCCAAGCTTTGATTTGCTAGGTTGTTTGTACCCAAGTATACAAGAAAATGTGGCACCTCTCCATCCTGTCTATCATCTTTCCTATTCGTTCATTGTCTCTAGTGGTCGATACATCAGGTAAACATCTGACCATTTCCCTTCCTTCCTTCCTCTCAAACCACCCTCTTGACTCCCATTACCATAGAGTCCCCTACTATGAGACCTTTACTGGCTACCTTCTTTCTTTGCTCTGCCTTGCTGAGAAATACATCCCCTGCCTGATCCTCCTCTGTGACTGGCTCACAGCCTCCCCTGTTGGGGTCAAATAATTGTGCCTCCACCAAGGGTGCAGATTGGTTTGTGTTCACTGCCAGAAGACAAAGCTTTATACCTACAAACTGTTTCTTTCCACCACTGTCCCTTCACACCATCCTCCATCCTCCTGTGTCAGTGAGCCTCTGTAGGAGGGTGTGTGTGGGTAGTGGTTCTGGATTCCAACTTAACTGTCTGTGCAGCAGGAGTATTTCTCTTCATGCTGCCTACACATGCACATGAAGCTCCTCAAACCTCTTTGTATATGGGGCAGTATCCAGCCCTCCAAAGCATTGGTCAGGGAATGCTTGCTCCACAATCCCTACAACTGGCTAATTCCCTGACATGTCTGCTCTCCATCTTTATTTAATCTTCTATATTAAGATATTTGCTGAAGTGATAGAGTGCTCCTTCACTGAGTGAACCCTGCTATATTGAAATCCCAGCTATATTGAATGCCTTCTGTGGCTCCTGTTGTTTCTTGCTGTTTTCAATAACATGCTATATTGAACATTTGGCTGTACTCCTGTACCATTCATTTGCCCAGTCAATATGTAGTTATGTAAAGTATTTACTGACTGGTGAGTATAGTAAAATACAATACAGTACAGTACAGTACAGTGCTTTATTTGGTGTGGTAGCACGTCCAAAGTTCAATCTGTGTCATCTGCACTTTCACTCATTCACTCACTCACTCACTCACTCACTCACTCACTCACTTATGCCTCTGTGGATTGAGTGACTGATGGGCATGTGTGGACAGGGAGGTCTCATTAATGTGGATGTTGACACAGATTGCATGACTCATAGGTATGCATGGACAGGGGGGTCTAATCAGCATGGACGGAGGACATCTGATTGCACAGGCATGGGGGGGTCTGATTTGTTATGGATGAACTGATTGCTGCTGATATTTGGAGAAGTCTCCACAACCAGGTCAGGTGAAGCTGGTACTGTGGCAGGTAGAATGAGCAAATAAAAAGACTATTTTCTTTTACTTCTGAAATGCTTACTAAACTACTACATTTACAAGGCTTCTACTGCTGTACGTCTTAAATTTCAGAAGCTGGTTGTAGCATGACAGGCTTAGGTGGGAGAAGCTATGGGATGGTTGATTAAGCAAGTGAAAACAGGTGGTCTTTCTTTTATTTCTTAAACTTATGCTACAGTATTAAACTACTTCATATACAACTAGTGTACTTCGTGAGTTTTGGATGGGGTCGGGGGGACAATGGCACTATGACTGTACCCAGTTCTTACTATGTACTGTATATGCCCTGATTGTTTGTTCAGCATCCCTCAATGTAACAGATGAGTAGCTATAATAAGCTCATGCTATGGCTCCCATTTTGTTTGTTATAGTGAAGAGGCACTGTACTTAACACCATCCCCTGAACTCCCCTTCCTCTCCTACTGGCAGGTAGCGTCAAACAAATCTCACAGATTTCTCTCACTGGGTAACTATGGAGATGGATCATGGGAAGGCAGTAGCTGTGGTCTATCTGGATTTTAGTAAGGCCTTTGACACTGTAACACATGGAGGCTGATTAAGAAACTTAATATCTTGGGGTGGGGGAGAAGGTGGTAAGCTGGGTATCCAACCGGTCAAAAGATAGGGGACAGATGTTGGTGGTAAACAACAGTTACTCAGGGGATGAGAGAGTGACCAGTGGAGTAACACAGGGATAGGTACCAGGTCCTGTCCTCTTCAATGTCTTCATAAGTGGCGTTGCTGAGGAACAGGAAGGGAAGGTTTGTATCTTTACGGACAATGCAAAAATCTGCAAAAGGGTAGACACCAAGGTGGAGAGAATGTAAAGGTATCAGGGGAAACAAGAGGAGTAATGTAGGGTGTGACCACTGGGTTACAATAACAAAAAGTGCAATGTCAAGTGCCTGGGGTGAGGAAACACTGGGTCTGAATATAACATGGGGGAAGATACTCACAGTTACCAAGCAAGAGAGGGACCTAGGGTAATCATATTTGATGATCTCAAGGCGGCAGGGAAGTGTAACAAAGTGATAGATAAGGCTAGTCAGATGCTGAGGTGCATAGGGAGGGGAATTTCTAGCAGGAAAAGGGAGGTGGTGTTATCACTGTATCACTCACTGGTGAGACCACACCTGGAGTATTGTGAACACTTCTGGAGGCCACACCTCTGCAGAACCATTGACAGGGTGGAAGCAGTCCAGAGAAGAGCTACCAAGATGGTGTGGGGGTTGCTCAAGAAACCATATGAGGAGAGGCTGGGAGAGCTCAACATGTACTTCCTGAAGGAGAGTGAGGGGGGATAGGATTGAGACCTGTAAGTACCTCACAGGGGCAAACAAGGTGCAGGAAGGGAATGTCTTGAACTGGAAGGAGAACACCAGAACACGAGGGCATGCTATGAAGCTTGGGAGGGAGTTTAAGAGGGGTGTGATGAAATAATTCTTCACAGAAAAGGTGGCAAACGCATGGTGCAGTCTTCCAGAAGAGGTGGTGAGGGCGAGGGCAGTGGGGAGCCCCAAGCATGTGTGGGATAGACCCATGGTTATAATAAGCTGAGGTAAGAGAGAAAGGAGGGAGGAGGGAGGGACAGCTATGACACAGTAGGGTCCAGGGTGTAGTAATAGTCAAAGAAAATAAGGCAGACTATACGGGCCAACTGGGCCTTTTCTGCTGACACAGTCTATGTTTCTATGCATTCAGGCGTAGCAGCAAGCAAATGCTATGATGGATATTAAACTTGACTTGAATTTTCAGTTTTCCATGTTACAGGAGACAGAATTACAGGGTCAGAACTTGGGACTGTGTGGGTGGGAAAGCAGGACTGAGGACAACTGAGTTACCAATGGTGGCTGATCAGGAAGCCCACTGAAAGTAATAAGAATCGATTGAGGGAGTTTTTCAGGACGCATTCAGACATAGCAGCAAACACCAGCAGCAGGGGATAAAAGTGCTGTGATGGGAATTAAACTAACCTGAGTTTTCAGTTTGCTCTGCTATAGGAGCTGGAATTACAGGGTCAGAACTCAGAATTGTTTGGGCAGGAAGGTGGTACATAGGAAAACCATGGGGCCAATCGGAGCTGACCAACAAGCCCAGACCGCAATTTAAAATCCCATCCACCCAGTGTGTCCCAGAATATGAGTGGACGAGAGCAGGAGTGGAACAGGTTAATTGCATCTTAGGCATTGTCAGGCATCCACAGGTGATCACAGGTAAGGGGAGGGGTGGGTGAGGGGCACATTCCTTAGCCTATGCCACTACAGAATTTCTTCGCCATTCTGGCAGGATGGGACTGCAGTAAGGAGGCACCCATAGTGGTGGCAAGAGAGAAACAAGGAGAAATCCAGGAAATGGCAAGAGATCTAAGGAAAGTATTACAAATGATGGCATTTGCCAAACTGCTTCCTGTTTATTGCCATAATGAGGACAGGATACGCTGCACCATGAGCCTCAACAAAAAAATGGTGTAGACTGCAGGGGTTTGGCTTCACTGGTGACTGGGGGACCATCTAGAAGGATTTGGATCTATATAGAGGTGATGGCTTCCGTTCACCTGGAAAGGGGAACACAGTCCTCAGGGAAGGTTTGGATGTTACTTTGATGAACATTTAATCTAGCCAAGAGTAGAAGGTGGAAACATAAAGAGAGGAACAAACTGCAAAAACTGCCCCCCAGTTTGAAGCAACAGCAATGGAAGGTCTGTGGGGATGAAACTCCCTTAGGGCACATGTTAAAGGAAGCAGAAGCATAGCATGGGACAAAGGGGACAGAAGTTGAAGAGGTGGAAAGGGACGGTCTGTAGAGGCAAGGCCCAAAGAGGGTAGTGAAGTGGAGGGAAGTTTCAAGTGGCAACAAAGGCATCAATGTGTGGAGATCCATGTGTGCCAATGTAAGGAGTCTTAGAAATAAAATTCCAGACCTGGACCATTATGATGGAGGCAGACCTGGATCTTGTGGCCATTACTGAGTCATGATGCACAGGGAGCCACAAATGAGACATGGCCATACCAGACTACACTCACTTCAGGAAGGATAGGGAGAGGAGGAAGCATGAAGGGGTCATGCTGTATGTGAGGAAGGGTATCACAGTGACAGAAATGTAATGGAACCTGTTGGTAAAGGATGGGTTGGAGGTGCTGTGGATCACAAGGATCCGGAGCCACTGTTCACACTGGGGTGCTATACAGACCTCCAACACAGGTGGATGAATCGGATAAGGCAATGAGGGAAGCCATTGGAACAATGGTAAAAAGGGAGAAATGCTGCTGGTGGGGGACTTCAGTTTGCCAGATGTAGATTGAAGTCTTCCTGTTGTAGCATCAGCTAAAAGCAGGACCATCCTAGACCCCCTGCAGGGAGAGTTTCTCAGGTTAATAGTCTGAGAGCCCACTTGAGATGGGGCAATACTGGTGCTCACAAACAGGGAAAATAATGCAGATGTCAAGGTGGGATGCCACCTTGGGACCAGTGATCACCTTTTAACATAAGGCAAGGCAAAGTTTATTTATAGAGCACCAATTCCAAAAAAGGGCCTGAGCACTGTACATAGTTCAGACATAAAATCAAAATGAAATTATTTAAAATACTCTTTAACTTAAAAAAATAATCAAAGGCATAGAGACATTATTAATCAAGAAATGCCTGTTGAAATATAAAGAACTTCAAAGGGGCTTTGAACAGTGGCAGAGACAAAGCACACAAGGATGAAGGTCCTAGACTTCAAGAGGGCAGATTTAAAAGAAATGGATGTATGGTTCAGAGATGACCTAGCTGGGGGCAGGGGTTGGCTGGGTGGGGTGCAGGAACAGAAGGTCAAATTAAGGGATGGCATAAGGTAGGCAAACAATATCTGTGTGAAAGAAGTGAGTAAAAACAGGAGGAAAAGAGAACAGTATGGTTCTCCAGAGAAATGGCTGTGAAGGTAAAGGCTAAAGGGGTGGAATTTGGGAAGTACAAGGAGATGCAGAGGGAAGAGGACAGGGATGGTACCTGGAAAAAACAGAGAGAAGAAGTGATAGTGGTAAGGCATGTAAAGGCTCAAACAGATGAAACCAAAGCCAAAGAGGTACTTAATGGAGTCAAGGCCTTTTTCAGACACTTAAGCAAAAAGAGGAAGCCAAGGTGAGAGACTGTGAGATTAAGAAGGGCAAGGAGAGACTGCACAGAAGAGGATCAGGAAACAGCATATATCCTGAACAGATATCGTACTTCTGCTCAGTCTTCACATGGAGGGAGATGGGGACAGACCACATAGAAAAAGCAGGAATACTAGGGGGGAGAGAGAGGTGGACACAAGTCCATTAGCAAAGCAAAGACTCCTGAGCGGACTTGTGAATTTGAAAGTAGGGAAGGCTATGGGACCAGATGGGGTACACCCAGGGGTGCTGTGGGAGGCCAAGAAGGTACTAGCTGCACCTCAGACAGCCCTGTTCAACAATTCACTGGACAATGGAGTGGTTCCAGAGGACTGGAGGAGGGCAAATGTCCCACTTCATTAAAGCGGCAACAGGGAGGAGGCTGGCAACTATAGGCCAGTCAGTCTTAATGTCAGTGTTGTGAAAGTTAATGGAGACACTATAAAAATAAAGACTAGTGGAGTACAGGAACTTGAATGCAGTGGGTTTAAAGACCTAAGGCAGTATGGATTGGAGGGAGGGGGATTCTGATGAACCTGATCAGTTCCTTTGACTGAGTGACCAAGGAAATAGATTAAGGTGGGGCTGTGGATGTGACATACTTAGATTTCAGCAAGGCCTTCAACACCATACCACATAGAAGACTTATAAGGAAACTGGGCAGTTTGGGGATCAGACCAAAGATGGTAAACTGGGTTCAGAACTGGTGGATGGATGGATAGGCAACAGAGGGTGGTGGTAAATCACACTCACTCTAATGAAGGGTGAGTGAATAGCAGGGTATCTCAGGATTCAGTAATTTTACCAGCCCACTTCAATGTCTTCATAAGTGACATTGCAGAAGAGCTGGAAGGGAAGGAATGCCTCCTTGCAGATTACATCAAAATTTGCAATAGTGTGGATATTCCAGAGTGGGTGGAGAGAATGAGTAGACACCTAAGAAAATGAGAAGAATAGTCAAGGGTACAGCAGCTGGGGTTTCAATGCAATGACTGCAAAATCATGCACCTGGAGCACAGAAACCCAGGGGCAGTGTATAACATGGGAGAAGAGATATTAATGGTCACTAAACAGGAAAGGGACTTAGAGGTTATCATACATGATGACCTCAAGGTGGTGGGGCAGTGCATCAAGACAGTAGGGAAGGACAGTGGGGTGCTGGGTTGCATAGAGAGAGGGAATCACCAGCAGAAGGAGAGAGGTGGTGTTAATACTGTATGAGTCATTGGTGAGACCCCACTTGGAGTAATGTGTCCAGTTCTGGAGACAAAATCTCTGGAAGAAAATAGAGAGGGAAGAGGGAGTCCAGAGGAGGGCAATTAAAATGGTATAGAGGCTGCATCATAAGCTCTATGAGAAGAGACTGAGAGATCTTACTATTTACTCCCTGGAGGACAGAATGGATGAGGGACATGATAGAGATCTATAAGTACCTCACTGGAGTGAATAAGGTACAGGAGGAGAGTATGTATCAGAAGATAAGGTGCATGAGAACAAGGGGGCATGCAGTGAGGTTGTAAAAGGGGAAATTTAGGGGGGATGTGAAGAAGCACTTCTTCCCATGGATTTCTGCTGTCTGTTTCTTCGTTAGGTGTAACCCCCACAGTCTGGACTGTAAATATGCTCTTTTACATGGTGACATGAAGTTCTAGTTATTAATTAAATGGGATTCCCCTGTTTGAATATTCCTTCTGTTCTGGATCTCAGTTATTTCAGCTTAGAATGTTTGCCAGCTAACTACAAGATTTATTTCAGCCCTGCACCAGATGACGCTACCCCAGCCAGTGGATCTCTTCAATGCCAGCCATCCTGGTAAGAAAATAAAAAACTGTTTCTGGAGCTGTCAGTGCTCCTCCCCCACTTTTACCATCAGGCATACCTCTAGACACCAGGCATGGGGGGGGGGGGCCTTGCATAGGCAATTCGGCAAATTTCAGATTTTTCTTTATCAGGTTATTTTCTAAATCTTTCGATTAAGAATTTTCTATTACAGTTTTATGGTGATCATTCCCACTGCACTTGAATACAACTAAAATTATGTCTGGCACTTTGATGTTACTTGTATAAGGATATGATGCAAGTTTCTTACTGCTTCAAATGATTGAATTTTAGGGAATTTCTCCACCTACTCCTGAGTTCCTTGAAAAGCACCAAATGTGTTGGGACTGAGGTTATAGGTGTCTGCCTCAGCAGGCAGTACTATACCCCTGGGGCTGCTTAAAGGGGCTGCACACAGGAATTTGTGAAATGGCCCTAGTTTCCCCTGTTTGTCAGGATTTATATTTTCTAAAGGAGAGATACAGTAGTTATTTTACCTTTTCTTTCTTCTCCCTTTTTCTTCCGTTCTTTCTCTCCTCTCCTCTCTTGACAATTTAGTAATAGGTTGAGTTAAGGGATCCATCAGGTTAAGTTACAGGACCCGTTTTTATGGGTGCAGTGGACATAAGCCTGCAGACATCTTGTGAGTACTGTAGAGAAAAGGGAGCTCACCAGATTCAGAATTTACTTTATAATAGTGGAGCTCAATGGCAATCACTGAACGTTCACCCCACACTATTTTGTCCATCGGTACCGGTGGGACACCGCACTGTCTGCCATATCCAAGATGGTGGCTGGAGTTCACTGTGCATGCATGATAACTCATGCATGCACACTGAACTCCAGGGTACAGCGGCACAGTCTGCCATGTCCATCCAGGATGGATGCTGGAGCCCAGTGTGCATGTGTGAGTCATCACGTATGTGCAGAGAACTCCAGTGGGCATCTTGGACATGGTGGACTACATTGCCATGCACTGGAGTTCAGTACGTATGTGTAGTGAACTCTGACCGCCATCTGGGACACGGCAGTACAGTCCACCATGTTCCTCCCTAAGGTCCACTGCAGCCGTACTGACTCTGGCTAGAACTTGCTTTATCAGTAGATGATCAAGGAAAGAAGTGTTAAGTAATTTATAATATTCTGTATTGTATAATTTGTAACATCTTACTATTGTACTGTTACATGTATTTAGTTATTTGGTTTCTGTTAACCAGGTGAGTACACTAGAGACAATGAAATGCCTACTTTCAGATATGACCCATTTTATTGCCTGGTCCTCTAATACTTTTTGTGACATGCTACTCTGTTGCACTGTCCTGCGTCATACCTGTAAAAAGGCATCCAGTTGTCTAATTTATCTGCCTGGGAAATAAAAACAGAATGAATAAATAAACAAGATTTGTTTGGTGCCAACAAGGCTAGTCTTGTTTTTTATGTTAACTTTGTCTATTTTTGTAACAGGCAGTACTGTCTCATGAGGCTTACTGTTATAATTGTAGTTATGTGAGAATCACAGTCAGTGTCAGTTTTACAGATTTTTTTGTATATCGTGCCTACAGGGAAGGCTTTGATACAGTAGCACTGCTTTTCAGTATTGGTCCCTACACTTTACACAGTGGCTGAAGTCCACCCAACATTAGGCAATTAGTTTCATTTCCCCAGCAACAAACACACTTACAGCCACCCCACAGCACCATTTCTTTTATTCTCTGATAGTCCAGGTTGGTCACTGGACCTGCCAGGCAGTTGAGGGGAGAGGTCAGATTTTTTTTTTATTCTTTGATGGTGTAAGTTGGGCACTGGACCTGTCTAGTATTTGGGGGAGAGAGAGACACATATTTTTTGTTCCCTGAAGTGTCAGGTTGGGCATCAGATCCATCAGGTAGTGTGGGGGAGGGAGGTATATGTTTTCATTCCCTGACAGACCTGGTTGGGCTTGAGATTTTTCAGGTTGTTGAAAGGAGGGGGACAGATCTTTTTATTCTCTAGCAGATCACATTGGGGACTAGACCAATCAGGTACTGGGGGGGGGATTGCTCTTATTTTTTAGGCACTAGACCATTCTGCTTTGCAGCAGGATGGTTTGGAGTGTGCATAGCAGTGTAATACCTATGTGCATGCTGAGAACAGTGCAAAGCTGAGATTGACTACTGAGACATGGAAACAGCTAGAGAGGAAGAATGGGCCAGTGGAGCCAGTATCACTGCCACTTCAGGTTATAGCCTCGGAAGTGTAAGTCATCAGTCTCCCTGGGTCCAGTCTCCTCTGCTAGTGCACTCTGGGTTGGAGGAGGCAGTGATGCCTGAATAGGTTGGTATCAAGAGCATCGTAGCAGCAACCTAAGCCTTCTATGCAGTGTGTGAACCCCTCACTGTAACCTGAGTGGATGAGCACTGGAAGAGCCTTGTCTTACTACCCCACCTATTCCACTGTTCACTCACTGCTTTGCTGCTGCTCATCCTTATCTCTGTTTGCTTAATACAAAGGGCAAGGCTGAACATGGAACCCATCAGTTTTTTGGAGGGAGGAGGACAGATTTGTCTTAGTACCTAGCAGGTGGGATTGGGCACTGCAAAAAAGCAAATGTTCAATGGGAATCTCAAATTTTCAAATAATGATGACATGGAGCTTGGTTGCCAAATGTTGTGAAACTCTGAAGAAAAGCCAATGCTGCCATCACTCTAGCAATAATGCCACACACTGAAATGTATATCCAATTTTCCTTCATTTATTATTCATCATAAAGTATCTCCCAACATTTTGCCAAACAATGGCTTCTTCTGGGGAACTGTAAGTCAGATAAACATGTTTTAAAATGATTCTAATAAACCTTCATTTAACCCAACTATTATATAGTTAAACTCATTTCTTAAATCTTACAGACTTAGTGCATTATTCACATAAATGAGCCCATGAATTACATAGAAACGCATTCTCTTTAGTTATAGTTATATACTTATAGAATCTGAAGATAATGCATCTCTTTCCAAAATATATTCAGCCATATTGGTAGTCATATGTGCCTAATGGGCTACCTACATTTATTCCTAGCCACAGACTCACAACTCCAT
The DNA here is from genome assembly GCA_016271365.2 of Neoceratodus forsteri. NCBI lineage: Eukaryota > Metazoa > Chordata > Ceratodontiformes > Ceratodontidae > Neoceratodus > Neoceratodus forsteri. The sequence goes on from CM057449.1 coordinate 1,074,197,458, forward strand.
CACTTGTACTTGTTATTTTTAGAAACAGATACTCTGTAGATTAAATATACATATCAAAGTCATTCAGTATAGTATCTTATTTATTAAGCTTGTTTTATATATTCAATTTCATATTGTGTTAATTATTAACTCAAAACTTAAGCTGAATTTGCTTACTAAAAAGTCAGGGAGCTTGGAGGTATAGTTTCTTATTTGAGTGCAGATGCTTCTCATGTCCTGTAATCCTACAGGGTTTTAAACATTAATACTAAATGTATCACTTAACACAGCTTAATAGTTCAGCTATTTAAAAATATTTCTATTTATTTACCTAAAGCATAAAAGCCAAAAAATTGATGCTTTTATTTCTTCTCAAGCTGTATTTCTGGTTGTGTGAATTATCTAAAATAAAATAAGAATGTAGACACTTAAGCAACTGCCTCATTGTTGTTTGTAAATGATTCAGCCTCGCTAGTTAGCGGCTGTTTTACCTTAAATCCTGCAGCTTCTAACCAAAATGAAAGCTTCTTAACTTTTAAATTCAGTTCACCTGTGCCAAAAAATAAGTGTTCAAATTACTCAGAGCAAATCTATTCTGTAATACAAAAATTGCTTTCTAAAATTCTGCCCAAAATTGTTACTTACTTACTTAGTCAAAAAGCAAAGCAAATGTGTTAATTAGCATTTTCAGCACTGACTCAAGTTTAGTATTAACGTTTAAAATTCTGTAGGATTACAGGACAAGAGAAGCATCTGCACTCAAATAAGAAACTATACCTCCAAGCTTCCCGACTTTTTAGTAAACAAATTTAGCTTAAGTTTTGAGTTAATAATTAACATAATATGAAATTGAATATATAAAACAAGCTTAATAAATAAGATACTATAAACTTAAACATATTGAATGACTTTGATATGTATATTTTATATACAGAGTATCTGTTTCTAAAAAGAATAAGTACCAGTGACAGAGTTGTGAGGCTGTGGTCAGGAATAAAAGTAGGTATTCCATTAGGCACATATGACTATCAGTATGGCTGAATATATTTTGGAAAGAGATGCAAGATGCATTATCTTCAGATTCTATAAGTATGTAAATATAATATAACTAAAGAGAATGTGTTTCTATGTAATTCATGGGTTCATTTATGTGAATGATGCACTAAGCCTGTAAGATTTACGAAATGAGTTTAACTATATAATAGTTGGGTTAAAATGAAGGTTTATTAGAATAATTTTAAAACATGTTTATCTGACTTACATTTCCCCAGAAGAAGCCATTATTTGGTGAAACGTTGGGAGATACTTTATGATGAATAATAAATGAAGGAAAATCGGATATACATTTCGGGGTTGGGCACCGGACCTGTGAGGTTGTTGGGGAAAGGGTAGTATTTTTTTTAGTCAATAAAAGGCTATCTTAAAAACTGGACCTATCAAGTGCTGGAGGAGGGGGATACATTTTTTATTCCACGACAGGCTAGTTTGGGCACTGAAACTGTTAAGTTGTTGTGGTAGGGGAACAATTTTTTTAATTCCCTGATGGACCAGACTGGGTACCGCACCTGACAAGCAGTTTGGGGGAAGGGGACAATTTGTTTTATTCCTTGAGGGGCTGCATTTGGCATGGGATGTGTTAGGTTGTTGGGGGAAGGGGACATATTTTTTATTATCTGACAGGCTGGGTTACATACCAGATCTGTCAAGTAGTTGAGGAGAGGATAGATTTGGTACTATCCACACTAAATGGGTACATTTGGGACACATCAACTTTGTAAGTCAATAACTACAAAAATATTTAATTTAAAAATTACAAAAATGCAATACAGCCTGCTACACATGTTGGGGAGATAACATACATAACTCTAGCCTTGCAGGAATTATCAATAAAATGCATTTAAACAAATTCCAGATTTGTCCTCTGTTTTTTCTACTGTCTGGGTGGGACATTCGAGACCATGACGAATTGCAACCTTTGCTTCACACTGCCAATTACCAATTGCTCTGAATGCCTTCTTAATAAACATATTTATAAAATGAATGTGTCTGTGGGTCTTTATTTAATTTATTTTTCCCCAGAAATGACTTTAAAATTGGTGTTCCCATTTGTAACATTCTCTGTCCCTCTATGTTACAAATGGGAACCTGTGGGCTAAATGGTGACCTCTGCTAACTTTGAGATATTCAACCCCCAGGAACAAACGCCAAAGTGCTTGTTTGATGAAACAGCTGATTAGGCCATTTTAATCTTGCAATACTGCCTGTTTGAGCACGAGAGAGGAACCGGGCTACGTCTCTCTGTCCCACCCCATCTACATTCGTAACACACCCTTTCATGCCATGGGAGCATGATTTCACATTTGGCTGCAGTGATTGGCTATTTGTAGCCAATCGGAACCCCCCCTTGCCATGTTTAAACTATTGGAAGCTTGTGAATCTGCCCCTTTGTGCTGTACCCTGAAACAAGAAGGATATCTGTCTCCATGCCATCGCCAAGTTACAAACAGGTTCAAAATTTGAAACGGGTAAGCAAAGCGGTTGTTTTTGGAGAGGCAGACAAAAGAGGGGGCTTCATTTCAATACTAGTGTGTTGCTGGATGTCTCATTTTACTGTTTTGGGCAAATGTGTACAATGGGGAGAAACAGAGTAGCGTTTGCAGGCAGAAGTAGGTGGCTCAGTCTCTGAGAAGTGAGGAAAGGACGATCCTGTTTGTAATCAGGGACAGGTTTAAAATCTCGGTCCCTGTTACATACAGAGTATAAATATTGTAGCTCACAATTACCTTAAATTTAATGTATATTACCAGAATGTATTTCCACAGAATGATGCACATTCACACTGTAAACGAATGTAATAGGATAAAACAGCACGCTTCTAAAATGGCCACTTTATTAAGGGGGCAGTGTTTTTTTACTTCATTTCTGTCCTGGATCCAAACAGGATTTTAAACTATTATTTTGCATTAGTACTGGAGAGGGGGCCAAGGCAGTGTAACTACTGGTGTTTGTGTTTTATTGCAGACTGACAAAATATGCAAAGGTGGTTTAAATGTTATACCTCATTTGTAACAAGGGACAACCTGAAAATACCTGTCCCTGTTACAAATAAGGCTGTTGGTGGAACCTTATTTATTTAATATGCTTATTAAGAGATTTTAGATCCACACCCCAAAGAAATGCACAGTGAAGGATAACAAAGGCTTGTGGTTTTAAAAATGGCCACCCACAGGCTTTGGGGAAGGGGGATGGGGCTGCTAGTTCATCTGAAAATAAACTGTATGAAATTTTTGCTTGAAGTATGGTGGATAGGTGATGGTGTGCCCATGTGATTTATTATTACATTTATTGTTTAAAAAAAAAAACTCGGACCCATGTTTGCATTTTAAAAATTCTCCTAAAAATTCTGCTTTAAAGTTCAGTCCTGTTTGTAACAGGGACTCCCAGAACACAGCAGTCCCTGTTACAAACAGGACTTTTGGTGGTGCCTGGTTTTAAAATTGGTATTACTAATATATGTTGGTTTTATTTGACTGTGCGTTGCTTTGGGTGGTGTAACAAAGGCCTGAGGTTTGAAAATGGCTGTCTTCGTGCTGTGGGGAAGGGGGTTGGGGCTGCCAGCTCTCCTGAAAATAACGTTTCAATGGGACGTTTGCCTGAAAGTGTGAGACAGAAAAGAATGATGGTCCACCCCAGTGATTCATTATTACATTTAATGTTAAAACAGTCTTGGACCCATGTTTGCATTTTAAAAAGGTCTCCAAAAAGCCTGCTTTAAAGTGCAGTCCTGTTTGTAACAGGGACCCCTAGGAAACAGCGATCCCTGTTACAAACAAGACTTTTGGTGGTGCCTGGTTTTAAAATTGATATTATTAATATATTTTGGTTTTATTTGACTGTGCATTGCTGTGGGTGGTGTAACAAAGGCCTGAGGTTTGAAAATGGTTGTCCACATGCTGTGGGGGAGTGAGCTGGGGCTGCTAGCTCTCCTGGTCACAGTATAGCATGGATACAGTCTCCCAACAGGATTTTCTTAAAACTACTGATGCAGTTGCTTCACATAGCTCCAGTTTGGAATCTGTGTGTCCGTAGGCTCTAAACAGGAGCTGAAGGTATGGCACTGTAGTAGCATAGAAACATAGACTTTGATGGCAGATAAGGACCACTTGGCCCACCCAGTATTCCCATTTCCTTACTTATTGGATAAGCAGCAGATTCTAGTTAATCAACTGCCTGCTTCCTCCTACCCCCCAACTATAATTGTCTTATGCATTCTTGAACTCCCCCACTATTTTTGACCCCACAACCTTCCCAGCAAGGCTGTTCCATGCATCTGCCACCCCTCCATGAAAAAATACTTCCTTACATTGCCCCAAGTGTTCCCCCTCTATCTTCAGATTGTGTCCTTCATTCTTGCACATCATTTTCTGAAAGATGCTATCCTGTTGTACTTTGTTGATTTCCTTGCTGTACTTGAAAGTTTCTATCATGTCCCCCCTCTACCTCCTTTCATCAATGGGTATACATATTTAGCACATTTAGTCTCCCCTCATATGGTTTCTGGTGCAGAGTCTGCACCCTTTCACTTGCCCTCTGATGGACTGCATCCATCTATGTCCTTACAGAGATAGAGTCTCCAGAACAGCACACAGTACTACATATGGGGTCTCACCAACTGTCTGTACAGAGGGATGATAACTTCCTGCTTTCTACTGGTGATTCCTGTCCCTATTCATCCCAATATGCACCCACCTCCTTACCATCCCACATAGAAGGCTGATTAACAAGATAGGTAATCTGGGCATGGGAGACAAGGTGGTGGATTGTGTTAGGAACTGGTTAACAGACAGGAGACAGAGAGTGGTGGTAAATGGGTACAATCTGGGGAGAAGGGAGTGACCAGTGGGGTACCACAGGGATCAGTACTAGGACCAGTCCTGTTCAATGTCTTCATCAGTGACATTGCAGAGGGGCTGGAAGGAGAGGCCTGCCTGTTTGCAGATGACACCAAGATCTGCAACAGGGTGGATACTCCAGAAGGGGTGCAGAAAATGAAGAGGGACCTGGAGAAGCTTGAACGATGGTCAGAGATGTGGCAACTGAGGTTCAATGTAAACAAGTGCAAAATAATGCACCTGGGTAGAGGGAACCCTGGTGAGAGCTACAGGTTGGGGGGGCTGACGGTCACCAAAGAGGAAAGGACCTAGGAGTTATCATCTCTGATGACCTTAAGGTATCAAAACTGTGTACAAAGGTGGAAGGGAGGGCCAGTAATATGCTGGGGTGCATAGGCATTACTAGCAGGAGGTGGTGATGCCTTTGTATAAAACATTGGTAAGGCCTCACCTGGAGTACTGCATGCAGTTCTGGAGACCACATCTGTGCAAGGACATAGATATGGTGGAAACTATCCAGAGAAAGGCAACAAAGATGGTGCAGGGCATGCACCACAAAACATATGAGGAGAGACTAATGGACCTCAATATGTACTCAATGGAGGAGAGAAGTAGCGGGGAGACATGATTGAAACTTTCAAGTACTTCAAGGACATAAACAAGGTGCAGGTGGTGGAGCTTTTCCAATGTAGAAAAAGTACTAGAACAAGCGGGCACAATATGAAATTGGAAGGGGGTAGATTAAGAGGTAATGTGAGGAAGTTTTTCTACACAGAAAGGGTAGTCAACACATGGAATAGTCTGCCACAGGAGGTGGTGGGGACAAGCACAGTGGAGTGGTTTAAGCATGCTTGGGACAGGCACAAGGTAAGCCTGAGAGGGGAGGGAGTGATGACAAGCCATTCTCATTTGCAACAGGGGATGCATCACATTCACATTTATTTGTTTAGTTTTTGTTGACCGGGTATGTGCACTAGACAAATCCTGCCTATTTTCAGGCACGACCTGGGGGAGGGGGATACAGCTGAATGTCAACTGACCTTGAACCAGATTGAGCTGTTGATGGTATTTTTAGTGAATGAGAGAAATTTAGCCAGGACACTGAGGAAATTCCCCTACTCTTTTCGTAGTGCCATGGGATCTTTAACATCCATATGAACTACCACCAATCCAGGCAGGATAATGGGACCTTCCCCATGAAAACACATGTCCTCATAACAAATTATAAGACTTTATTGAAAAACATTAGATTTTATGTTGTAAGTATTATACCTTATGTGAGATAAATGATTGTGATGGTGGTGCTGACTTGGTCCTTTTGAGCACAAAGATCCAACTGACTTGAAGAAAAATGGCTCTGGCCTGGGTGTGACAAATAGGGCTGAGGAGAGGGTTGCCACCAGGTACCCCAGGACTGCTGATGGGGGAGTGTGGAGAGAAATGGGACTAAGCACTTGTTGAAGTGGACTGCTGACAGGGCTGTGGGTGATCTAGGCTGGTGCCACCAGGTTCCAAGGACTGCATCTAGCTATGGTGAAGGGGATGGGAATGACCTCTTTTTAGGTTGCAGGCCAGTGGACACCATCACCTGGGGTCTGTCAGGTCCCTGGTCAGTCTTTCATGGGGCCCTGGTGGGTGCACAGGTGGTGAACCATGCCACATTCTTGAGAGTCACTCTAGCCTGGTGCCCGCATTCTCTTCTGGTGGATTCAGTTATGCCATCACCTGGGGTCTGCAGGTCCCTGGTCAGTCTTTTATGGGGCCCTGGTGGGTGCACAGGTGGTGAACCACACATACGTGCTTGAGAGTCACTCTAGTCTGGTGTCCGCATTCTCTTCTGGTGGATTCAGTTACGCCGTCACCTGGGGTCTGCAGGTCCCTGGTCAGTCTTTCATGGGGCCCTGGTGGGTGCACAGGTGGTGAACCACACACACGTGCTCGAGAGTCACTCTAGTCTGGTGCCTGCATTCTCTTCTGGTGGATTCAGTTATGCCGTCGCCTGGGGTCTGCCAGGTCCCTGGTCAGTCTTTCATGGTGCCCTGGTTGGAGCACAGGTGGTGAACCATGCACACGTGCTTGAGAATCACTCTAGCCTGGTGCCCGCATTCTTTTCTGGTGGATTCAGTTACGCCATCACCTGGGGTCTGCCAGGTCCCTGGTCAGTCTTTCATGGGGCCCTGGTGGGTGCACAGGTGGTGTACTGTGCACACCTGCTCCATTCAGTCACTGTAGGCTGGCACCTGCGTTCTCGTCTGGTGGATTCAGTTACATCATCATTTGTAGTCTCCAATTTTTTTTTCACAGAATCTATACATTCACAAAATGAATAACACCACTATTCCAAGTAAGCATGCACTTGCCATGCAAATGTACCAGAAAAACATAAAAGCTAGCCCAGACATGTATAAAGAACACAGAGAATCTGAGTCGAAGAGGCTACGAGAATCCTGCAAAAACATGGATGAAGAAACCAAAAAGAGATACAATGAGGCTAGCAAGCAGAGAATGCATGAATACCGAATCCGGAAAAAGTTGCAGGCCTTGGAAGACAAAGAAAATGATGTGAGATGATGCACCAGGGCAGATGAGGAAAGGAAGAAGCTACAACATGAGGCTTGGCATTTAAAGAAACAGAAACAGCGGATGGAAATGTCAGCCCAGAAGAAAAGACGTTACAGGGAGAAGGATGCTGAATGGAAAAAAAAGCAGTATCAGGAAAAGACAAGTAAAACCCAAACAGTGTTCAGTGAGATGAGTGACATTCAAGATGTAACAATGAGAGTCCATCAACCTCCAGGGACTCTGTGAGAAAAGCAGAAACTTCCAAACTTCCAAAATCGGCAGAAAGATTTGTCATTGTGATTGCTGGATTGATTAAAAATGTGATGTTTTCAATAAAGAAAAATGGAGTCACTGCCAATCCATTCATTAAACTTGTGCTTTTATTTGCAGTATGGGGCCCTACGTTTCGCTGCACCCAGCTTGATCACGGGGCTTCTATAAATACAAAATTATATTTAATTAACTAATTACATGAGAACAAAATTCCTTAAATTTCTCTTTTAAACATAAATAAAATGGTACTGCCTTAATAACTTATATTAATTACCTGCAAAAAGAAGTCCTCTCACTTTCAAAAATCTTATATGTTAAAATTAGGTGCTCTTCACCCTAATTCAAATAAACAAAATGGCTATATTTAGGAATTATTCCAACTTAGTTTAATTTCATTTCATACCTTCATTTACAAATTCAAAATTAATAATCCACATACCTATGTGTTGAATTAACCCTCTCTCTCTTCTATGCTGCTATTTAGTCCTCTGAGATCTGCAATAGCCACAATGTTGCTTCATTTAATGTGTACTAAATACTCAAATCGTATTCAACTTTCAAGTAATCCAAAATATAATTTTCTCAAAAATATACTGTTGCCATTAGATTCCACGTCCCTAGGCTGTAAAAATGCCCGACTCCTTATGTTTTAGAAGGCCGAAAGAACGCCGTGCTGCAAAGGCTATGTCTTAAATGGATAAATTATTGTGGCTATTATAGCGCCTAGTGAAGTGCTTGTAAATGCAAACTCTTAATGAATAATTATTCGTTTTTCCATATAAATTTGGAGAAATCAGGACTGTTGTGAAGCAGAAAATGTGCCACGCTTAAGGTGAGAAATATATATTATAATGACTAATTAATAATATGAAAGTAATTTGGATTTATTTTTCAAGATAGGGGACTGTGCAAAACACAATTTAATAAATAAATTATATCTTTGGAATGCAGATCTCAGAGGACTAAATAGCAGCATAGAAGAGAGAGGGTTAATTCAACACATAGGTATGTGGATTATTAATTTTGAATTTGTAAATGAAGGTATGAAATGAAATTAAACTAAGTTGGAATAATTCCTAAATATAGCCATTTTGTTTATTTGAATTAGGGTGAAGAGCACTTAATTTTAACATATAAGATTTTTGAAAGTGAGATGACTTCTTTTTGCAGGTAATTAATATAAGTTATTAAGGCAGTAGCATTTTATTTATGTTTAAAAGAGAAATTTAAGGAATTTTGTTCTCATGTAATTAGTTAATTAAATATAATTTTGTATTTATAGAAGCCCAGTGATCAAGCTGGATGCAACGAAACGTAGGGGCCCATACTGCAAATAAAAGCACAAGTTTAATGAATGGATTGGCGGTGACTCCATTTTTCTTTATTGAAAACATTGCTACACACCTGTTGGAGTCGGAAACAGTATTTGGAAGATTTTTTCATTTCCCAGATATCATTATTAAATTGATTAAAAATGCGACCAGTAAAGAAAAGGATTTGCTAAAAAAAAATTGGCATAGACTATGACGGGAAGTAGCAAAAATCAGTTTTAAAATGTGTAAAGGAAATGTGCCGCACACTAACATGTAAAAGAAAGAGAGTTTTCATTAGCCACTTAACTGCTTACCTAGATATTAAACATGGACTAAAAAAGAAAGTCTGCAGTGAACTGGGTATAAGCAGAAAATATTTGAGCAAGTATTGTGCTTTACAAAGATCTAATGTTAATCTGGATTTTTTGGAACAGCCAGCAAGAAGAGCAGATGCATTAAGTGCAGAGACTCAGCAAGCAATTCTTGACCATTATCACAACCCTGATGTGAGCACAGTTATGTCAAATAAAAAAGGAGTTGCTGACACAACCCCAAAATATGTTCTGCATCAATCCATAACAGAGACCTATTTATCTTTCATAAAGGACAATACAGTCAGTGTCGGCAAGTCAAAATTTGCCGAACTCCGACTGCGGCATATACTAGTACAAAGCAGGGCCAAGGCATATCAGTGCCTTTGTGAGTACTGCACCAATGTAGATCTGAAATTAAAAATTATTAATCAGTTAGCCAAATCAAAAAAAGGTAAATGTCTCATCTCAGACAGATACCATGCATCTGAATTGACTCTTTGCCCACATGATGGAAGATACGCCAGCTTAAGATGTATCGACCGACAGTGCCCCACATGTGGAGTGCATCAAATTAAGAAATTCTTGGATCCATTAATCCATGTGTTTGGAAATGAGCATGTATCCTGGAGAATATGGGGACAAATGACATACAAAGAGGCAAAAGAAAGCACTTGAGAAATGGAGTATCTGCGATTTAATTGATGAACTGATGGCAGAATTGGGGCCCTTGTCTTCCCATTTGTTTGAGGCAAGATGGCAGCAGACACAGTTTTCCAGCATTGTCAAACATCCTCTGATGGCATCTGTGGTGATGGTTATGGATTTTGCTGAAAACTATAACTGCATCATGCAAAACGAAGTGCAGAGTGCACACTGGACTAAAGTTCAGATAACCATACATCCCATGGTGGCATATTACAAATGCAATATGTGCAGCAGACCGGCTGCAGTAAGAGAAGCAATAGTAATTATTTCAGATGATCATCAACATGATGCTCACACTGTGAACCACTTTGTGCAGATCGCTGTACAGCACCTTGCAAAAGTAAGACTTCTTGTCATCAATAGATTGATTCAGTTTAGCGATGGCTGTGGTGCACAATACAAGCCAAAAACTCCATTGACTGATTTAACTTTTGCCACAGATGACTTGGGCATCCCTACAGTTGAGCGCCATTATTTTGGTTCCTGTCATGGGAAAAATCCCTGTGATGGAGAGGGTGGAGTCATTAAAAATACTGCAACAAAAGCAGTGAAATCTGAGCCCGACCTCATAATTGATGGAGCGATCAGTTTTCACATGTTCTCTAATGAGAGACTGACCAAGGATGCTGTGAATGCAGCTGGCAAGTGCAATCACTCGCGGTGATCATGTTTTCTTGTCAAACAAGGTGAAGTAATGCGAGACCATCCAGAAAGATCAGAAGTTGGCACTTTACCTGGAACATGACAGATATGCGCTGCCATTGGGTTAAACCCATATAATGTCAAAGTTCGTCACTTGACCTGTTTCTGTACCTCATGTGAAGCCTGTGAAGAACCTTGCGACAATTGTGACTATACCAGTGACTGGGAACAAAAGCACTTAAAATTAAAACATCGAGAACCAGAACCACAAACCATTGTTTTGGATCTAATAGCACTGGAATCAACCGCAGTAGATGATGAGTATCTGAACTATGATGGTGAGTATGTAATATTTGGGTCATGTTGCTCAATGTGTGAAAATATAGCACTAAACAATATAAATTGTATTCTTTTCTTAGAGCTCAACCTTTCAAGCATCCATGCTGAAGATGATCATGATACAATTGCTACTGAGCAATCTTTGGATTCGGATAACGAACAGAGTACAACAGCAGACAGAATGTAAGTAAAAGTCACCTTCTACGCTACTGCTTTTCAAATAAAGTGCATGTATGTGTGGAGCAGATGGCTGAGGCACCATGAGTGCCTTACCCTGTGCTACACTGGTGGCTCAAGTTCAGAAATCAATTGGGTCACTAGGGGATTGGCCAGGAGAGAGAGGTTTGAGCATCCATAGGTCAGCTCACCTTCCTTGTGGGGGGGCATGTCCCACTGCTTGAGTGCTATCTAGGGGAAGCCTAGTGGCAGCCCAAGTGAGCATGCCATGAGTGCATGTCTCTACTGCTCAGTGGGTAGAAAATAGGGAGGAAAACATGGATTGTAGTGTTAATGAACCTACCTTTGTTTGCTGATGGCCTGCCCTGCCTGGGATCTCCAGATATAATCTGGGTGGGGAAAGACAGCCATCCCTTCATGGCTCCTCTGCAGGCAGCAAAACCCTTGGGATATACAAGCCCCAAGAGACCTGAGAGGTGGAACTGCGGCAGTAGAGGGGACAGGGCTGAGACAGCTAGTCTGCATGCCTAGGAGAAATGTAAAACCTATGCTAAAGAGTGCAGGTGTTACCTTAATGTTATGTATTTATAGCTGTTAGGAGAAAAGGACCACCTGGGCCACAGTCTGACCTATGTCAATACCTACTGTGCAACCCACTTACCTTTTTGGACTACTTTTCTCTTTGTAGAGTGCAGCTGTTAGCTGGCATGGGTGATACAACGTCTGAGGTGCCATGAGTGTCATATCTGGTCTCACACTGGTGACCCAAGTTCAGAAACAGACTTGGGTCAATTGGGGTGCTGAGGGCTGAGGTGCTATAAGAACGTTACCTCATCCCACACTTGCAACAATCTGTGATACCGAGCAGGCCTGGCATTCTTCTTTGTTCCACTTCTTGACACTTAGAGCTTTCTTTAACACTAGTGACACTAATTCTGTGGCACATAGTGAGACCAAGGGAGAACTTCCTGAGCTCTGTAGGCCACCCGGATGGCAAACACTCCTGGTATCGCAGGACTGGGCTAGGCATCCAGGTCTCCTATCTGCCAGAGTGCTCCCCTACTGATTAGCACCATAAAGTTGACTAAATTAATAAAGTGTTACACAAGCAGGCAAGATTTGAGTGGATTTATTAATTTTTTCATCAGTTATGTCTGTCATAGGCCCTTCTGTTTCTTCAGTCTGGGTGTACCTGTGTTAGGAAAAAAAAAAGAAAACATATTATGGAAGTGTCCAACTTAATCTTTTTTTCACCTTTTTTGCAGGGTGCCTTCTCACCTTAGCAGCACAAGAGAATTATGATGCAGCACAGAAGGACAGCAAAAAAAGACAGGAATCCTATTATGCAGTGTTCTATGACAAGGAATACTACATAGGGAGGCTATTGACTATGAAGGACTCAAAGTATACTTTTACTTTTATGCATCGACAACGATCAGCATCCCAAAATGCCACATTTGTTTGGCCAAAGCGAGAGGATATAGACACAGTTGTGAAAAATATATACTGTGTGGGCCACTGGTTGTTGTGGGGGATGGGCCTTATATGGTGCCAGACACAGAAAAAGTGAACGAAGCCTTCAAAAAAGTGAAACGATAATGTACTTGTGCAAAGAATAAGATGTATGTTTGCTGGAGGGGTTTAGGGATGTAATAAGCAATGTATAGTGTGTATAGTGTGATGTTTTGGTTTAGTTTTAATTTTAATGTGTGTTTCTGGTATTTGTTGTGTCATGAACTTCCTTTTACTTAATTGATTTATGAACTTATGAACTTTACACATTAGACATATAAATATTTAAATAATAAAGGACTCAAATAGCCTAATTTTCTGTTTTTGACAATGTTTTACATTCCAACTTGCAGTTTTTGAATATTTCTCTGTCCTGTTACATACGTTAATGGAACTCTTTTTCACTGATTTTGTGGGGTTTAATTTTGAAAGTAATCAAAACAAGTTTTAAATGTCATCTACTTTAATCCCCAGTTATGTGTGAAAGCATTTAAATCTGTGGCTATCCAGGAAATCTTGGTGAGAAAAAACTTGGAAATTACTTTGCCCTGTAGTTCTGTGCCATATGCTCGATTGATGGTTATCACACTCATTTGCATGCAGATACTTTAGAGTTGCTTAGTGAATTAACCAAAGGAATTGCAGTACTGCAAATTCATGTAGAGATCCAACAAAATTTATGCATATTTTTTTTAAATTTCAAATATTCTACGTCCCCGTTACATACGTTACCTGGTTACTGTTCAAAAACATTAGAGACTGTACCCAGAAAACCAGGAGTGACATTATCTTCCTGTTTACAATTTTAGTAAAGGACCTTAAGGATAAAGTACTTATGGTGAAAGAATAAACAAATTACAACATTTATTTTTGAACAGTCATGTCCCACATATGTCCCCCATTACTGTGGATAGGCCCATTTATGTTTTATTCCCTGGTGGGCTGGGCTGGTCAGGGGACCCATTGGATAGTTGGGAGAGGGGGACAGTTTTCTTTTTTATTCACTGTAATGCCAGGTTGGACACCAGAAATAATTTTCTCATTTACATACCCTGTGTTACCAGCATTGAATATATGTCCACTGTAAAACACTGTGGGATACAGTGTGTATGGGAGGCATTTTATAAAACCAAATTATATGATATTATACAGCCCCTACCTTACTAGAATCTAACTCGTGCTTTGTAAAGCACCAGACCTGTCATAGTTGGACAGATTTTCTTTTCCCTTACAGGCTGGGTCAGGAGCCAATTCTGTCAGGTAGTGGGGTAAGGGGGGCAGATCTTTTTTTAATTCCCCGATGGGCTGTGGTGGTTCCTGGATCAATCAGGTAGTTGAGAGAGGGGGACATATTTTTTTCCCTGTCAGTCCAGGTTGAGCACCAAATATTTTGTTCTATTCTACATTCCCTGAACCTCCAGTATGGAACTTCGGAGCTTTGTAAAACACTTTGGGATACAGTGTGTATGAAACTCATTATATAAAAGACAATTCAATCATTTTTCTACAGTCCCTGCACTACCAGAATCTAACTCCAGTGCTTTGTGAAGCACTGTACCTGTTATAGTTGGAGACAGAGGGACAGATTTGTGTTCCCTGAAAGGCAGGGTGGGCACTGAATCTGGCAGGAGGTTGGGGGGAGGAGTAGACAGATTTTTTTCTTTATTCCCTGGGAGGGGAATATGGTAAATGGATGATGCCTACACCCACTGTTTTTTTCCAAAAGACTTCTGATGGGCACTAGCGTCAGCCAATGGTGGTGGCCCAAGAGCAAATGTTCCCTTGCTCAGCATGCTGGGTTGGAGCACACTTGGCAATATGAACCCTATGCAGATGTCAGGGAGAGTGCAGAGCTGAGACTGAGCACCAGAGAAAGAAAGAAAGAAAGACATGGAGAGAGAGTGAGAGTTGGGTGCTGGAGCAGGGATCTTATGCATTTGGGATTAGAGACTCAGGAGTACATATTGTGAGCCCTCCTCAGTCGGAAATGACAGAGAGGCCCAAACTCAGTGGTAGCAACAACAGTGTGGCAGAAGAGGGGGACACCTTTTTCTGTATTCTCTGACAGGCCGTATTGGGTACTAGACCCATTAAGTACTTTGTGGAAGAGGGACAGATTTTTTTTCACCTGATGGATCAGACACTGGATCCATAAGATTGTTGGAGGATGTGGATAGGTTTTTTGATTCCTCAATGCACTGGTCCCTGGAATCCTTAGGCAGCTTTTGGGAAGAGGGGAAACAGATTTTTTTCTCTGTTCACTGACGGCCAGGTTGGGCATTGGCCCCATCAGGTAGTTGGTAAACGGGGCCAGATTTTATTTTATTCTATGTTGGGCCTGGGCCCTGAAATTTTGTTCTATTCTACATTACCTGTGCTACAAGTATATAAATCCTATACCTTGTAAAACACTTTGGGATACATTGAGAATGAAAGTCATGATTTAAAAGTAAACTCTAGTATAATCTACTGTCCATGCACTACAATAATCTTAACTTTTGTGCTTTGTAAAGAACCAGACATGTCAGGTAGTTGTGGGTGTGGGGGGGACAGATTTTCTTTATTCCCTGATGGGCTGGGTTGGGAATCAGATCATCTTACACTGGAAGTTTTCAATGTAGTAGTAGTGTGAGCATGTGTGGCATCTGATAGGCTGGAGATAACATCTTCTTGTATGTTAGCATGATGAAAAGATTATTTTTTATTATGCAGGCTAAGCGTAGTTTTGCAAAATGCCTCTCCCTGGCCCCCTTTTGCTCCAGCAATTAATCCCAGTCCCTGCCCAGGCTACTCCGATTAACTGGACACTCACCTGTTTTTTTTTCATTAATCAGAGAGGCTGGGAGAGATAATTCCTAATTCCTCCAATCATCAAATGGTGCCCCAGCTCTGCTATCTTTGTTCTTTTCCACTGCAGTAATTAAGTAGTATGTAAACTGCCAGTATTATATACACACATTTTTTTTCAAGAAAAAATAAAGATTAGCTTTCCATTCATGAAGTGGTGTAGACACAAGTTATTAGTACTTCCACTCTGAGCTATTTAATTGTGAGTTTTGTCCTCACAATGGGAGAAGGGGGGGGGGCTAGGTTAAACAACCTGAGAATTTCTTTAGTGTAACACCTTGGTCAGCTTTAGAGATGCAGTGAAGTTTAAATTCACTGGTGAAGTTAACAAATTTGACTCCATGAAGCACTCTGTGAAGTTTTGCTAATAGGCTTAAAATTCTCTTAAGTGACTTTGCTGTTTTTTTTTTTTGTGAACTTTCACCCACGAATGGTGGAATTGCACCTTTGAATGGTGAAATTCCACCATTAGCAGGCAAAATTCCACACTTCATGAGAGAAATTCTGCACTTCAAGGGTTGAACTTCACAGATGAATTCGCGGAGCGAAGTTTCCCAACCTCGCCCATCTCTAGTCAGCCACACATGCACAAGAGTTTCCACACCTGCACAACTGGTTCTCATGCACTCCCCTCCTTGCAGTAAAAAGAAAGTTGTCAAAGCGTTACAAACAGCAACAATCAGCAATAGCAAGGCACCCCTCTCTCTCACTGACGGCCATTAAAAATCATGTATCAGTCTCTTAATGCATTTCAATTGGACAGCTACAAAACACTTCCTGACATTGATTCCAATAGGATCTGGTCTGCTATGCAGACCAGCCTTAAAAATCACAAGGGCTGTAAAGAGCACTTAGCAAATGCTGCTCCTAGCTGTCAGTCATCTTGTACACCCACAAAGTACCTTCAAACAAAAACTGAAATAATACTAAATTACTGTCATGAAATTGCTTTTCAGTTTCACTTGAAATACCCTTTTGTTCTTTAATCATTCAAATCATCCTCAAATACTCATTCAAACCATCCTTAAATACCCTTAAGTAATTCATTTCAAAGACACACAAAACAAGTATTTTTCTGTGTTACATTTGTAGAAACAGATCCAATAGACCTCTAGAAAACTACCTTGAAAGCGTTATGTTTGTGTTGAATTTTGAGAAAGTAAACAAACAGCTCCCCACAACCAAACCTCACATAATGATCTTCTCCAAAAATGAAGACAGCATGCATCATCAAAGTGAGACAGAATGCCATACCACATAGAGTCCGTAGGTACAGCCTCAGTACATGATTAAATTTGGCCATTAGGCATAGCAACATATTAATCAGTGCTTAACATATGTATTAGTCTTAAATACAATAACAGTTTAGACAGCTGTCATATATTTAAAATACATGGTGATTATACATGCATATATTTAATTAGATACAATTTATAGTTTTATGAGTTGCTTTTGATGTTTGTGACATCATGAGTGGTAAATGAATGGTAACAAATCAGTCTCACGTTTTCCAGGTCATTGTTGATGTGATCAGCACCTGTAGTGGAGTCTCAGGACTGCTCCATAGGCAGTGTTATAAAATGGCAGGGTAAAATCTAGTAATCTGATTGTCTCTTACTTATGTGTAAAATATGGTTTACACATGGTTAAAAAAGGACTTCTCAGCAGTGAAGAGTCTGGAACCCAGATCAATGGGCATTTGGAACACAGGCATTTCAGTTGGCCCCCTACAGCCAGAACTGATCTTCCACCACAAACATGGCTGCTACCTTTATGCTATAAAAAAAAACTTCAACTGGGCCCTAAAAATAAAACTACCTTAAATAAAAAATAAAACAAATTAATTAAATGTTGTTTCCCTGATTATCACACTCTCCTTGCATGTGTAAACAAATTAGAAATAATAACTATTGTTTATAGTTTTCACTACAACTGTTTCTTTGCTGACAGTGAAAACTCCCCCTTCTATCTTTACCTGCTCATTAGGGAACTCTCTTCTTCTTGCCCTGACAGTGGCATAATTGAATCTCTAGCTGCAACAAAGGTCTTTGTTGTCTGTGTCTACAGTGTGTTAAGAGAGAAACATTATGCCAGTGGAACTGAACAGAATTTTGAATCCATGTGTAAACATTCCATGATAAACATTTCATATCATGAATGTGGAGAAAAACAGAGAGAAAAACAGGAAGACGAAAGTAGGCAATAATACAATGACATCATCAATACATCACTTGCCAGTGGGCAGAAGGACTATTTTATCACAAATGTATACAAGTAAATCTATTGTTTCTACATATAAACATGTTTTTCCAAACAGTAAAAAGTGAAAAAAAGAAGTCAGTTTTATACAGTAAGTGCAATAAAGTACTCAGGGATGTGTGTAAAATGTATTTTACAGCATGGTCAGCAGCTGAAGTCACTCAGCCTTTGGCCTCATGCCTTACTACACCCCTGGTCATGCTGGAAAATATGTTTTACACACACCCCTTCATGCCTTATTGCTTGCTTGTCACATTCTGTGGTGGTGGAGGTGGATAGTCCTAAACTAGTATCTCATCACCTACTACAGTGGTTTTGTAGCATGTCATTATGATTTAGCTTTAGTTACAAAAAGTAAAATAATGAATCTCTCACTCTGCAATAGATGGTTCCACTTCATTACAGCTTACACACACCCTGGAATAAATTGGATACTTGCCTGGTCCAGAAAGGGAGCCATACTGTGGTTCCTAAGTCAGCTGGCTTATAAATAAAAACATATTTTAGATAATACTCACAGGCTCAAACAGCAGTAATTCCTTCCCATGACAGGCCCTTGGATGATACTTCTCCATGCTAGATTCCCAACTTACCAACAATTCCTGGTGTGTGGTTCCAAGCAACAACCCCCATCAAGCACTAACAAGCTTCCTCTCCTGCTCTAATGTACAGTAGGTAGTAGAAAATGTAATGCATAACAATATAGAGAATACTGGATGGGCAACTATGTACAACCAGTGTGTTCTGCCACAGCAGGGTTCTGATTCCCTCTGACCTAGAGAGCAAAGCTTGAGAGGTCCATGGAAATCAGAACCCTGAGGTGGCAAAACACACTGGTTGTGCCTAGAAGTTGCTCATCGTGTATTTTTTATAGTGTATAGTACTGTTTGAAATATGTATTTGTGAGCTCTTTTGCTGTCAGAATGAAAATGACTCATGTGGCTCTAGAGGTTCTAGAATGCTGTTCTACCACAGTAGGGTAGAATCACATTCCATGACCTTTGAACTATGGTACAACAGCATTTTGAAAGTGATGGAATTCTATACAGAACAACACTCCTCTATACACTATATAAAAAGATAGCACTGACCTTTGGCATATTGTATGTATGATGTGATATGACCATCACTACTGCACTAGTTAAGACTGTCCACTTCTACTGTCCCTAGCACTCCTGTGACTTTCTGGTATCATCTCAAAACCCCATTTCAACCCAAGCCTGGTATCATCTCCAGCTCAAAATAATGACTCCCCCCCCCCACAGCCTCACTCCCCCTGCCATTCTGGGCCCATTGTGGATCCACCTGTTCCCTGCCATACCCACCCTTCCTGCTCTACCTATCCCCTGCACCCTTATCACCAGGTCCTCGTCCAGGGGCCGAACCATAGGTCCCTGCAGCCGCCGTCCCCTAATCAGAATAATCATATTGCTATTGTTACTGTCTGGGAAAGTACACCCCAATCCTGGACCTTTATCTGCCAGCCCACCCAAATTCTGTACCACTATCAGTCTCCGCCTTGCATCCCTTAACATATGTAGCCTCCCAAAGAAAACTGCTGCTCTTCAGTGCTGGGTCACCCAGCATCAACCTGATATTCTTACTGTGGCAGAGACTTGGCTCTCTAAGTCCACCCCTGACTCTGCTATCTCCCTCCCTGGATAAACCTTATTCAGGGAAGACTGCATAGGCAAACGCAGTGGCGGGTGCACTATATTCATGTGGGACACCCTAATAGATTGTGCACTCCATGCTCCCAAACTTGATTATGGTGCACAAGCTCTCACGCTAAAAGTCATCCCTCACCCTGCCAGAGGCCCTCTTTTTCTCACTGTCTCCTACACACCCCCAAGGGACCAGAGCTCAGCAGTCCAGTCCCTCATCAACTACCTCACATCCCTCCTGCACAAAGTCGAGCAAGTCATCCTTGGTGATCTTAATGTTAACTGGCTTGCTTCTGCCACCTCCCAAACCAGAAACTCCTTCGCTGCTCTGGACATGTCCCAATTAGCCTCACAGCCTACCAGGTTCAACCGATCCAGTGGAATCAACACTCTCCTAGATGTTATCTTATCAAACTGCCCCTTTAAAATCCAGGACATCACTGTCCTTCCTGACTCAGTTAGTGATCACTCCCCAGTCATCTGTACCTGGTCATCTTCCTCTCCAAAACCAGTGTCACAGGCTACACTGCACTGGCGGCTATGCCCTGGTGGCCTAAAAAAGTTGAAACAGCACCTAGCCCAGCTAGACTGGTCCCCTATTGACATGCCCCAGATATCGACTCAGCTCTTGATTTCTTCACAAGTGCCTTCTGCAAGGCCTATGACCTCTTTGCCCCCCCCCCACCAGGATCCGTTCAAAGAAACGCAACACCCCTTGGATCATCCCTTCCCTCATCCAGAAACTTAAGAATAGGGATAATCTCTGGTGAATCGCTGTAGATTCAGGCAAACCATTTGATAGATGAGCCTACAATGCAGAACGCAATAAATGCACCTGGGCCATCAGACAGGACAAGGCACAGCACTACCAGGCCACCCTCACCTCCTCCTGAGGCTCGGCCTGGACCATCTGGGATAGCATGAAAGAACTAAATGGGAAGACCCACTCCCCTCCATCACCTCACTCACCATTGACCGTACTACCGCCTCTGATCCACTACCTATAGCTGACTGCCTCAACACCACTTTCTCTGATCTAAGCTCTGTCCTCCCCAGCAGCTTTTTTGATCCAGTCCCCTCCTCACTCCCCCTGCTCTGCATTGCCCCCCTTTCTACCTGTGCCCCTATCCCCCACAAAGCCAGGCCACACCTGCTAAAAGCCCTTGGTAGTAATAATCCCAGCAGCGACCCCCTTGACTCCAGAATCCTCTGCGTGGTCCTGGATGTTGTTCTAGTCCCCTGACGGACCTACTCAACCAGTCCCTATGCCTTGGACAGTTCCCCAGTGCATGGAAAACTGCTGAAATCACTCCAATACACAGGAGCGGTGATCAATCCTCCCCCAGCAACTATCGGCCAATCTCCATCCTCCCCCTACTCTCCAAAGCCCTCGAAAAGGTGGTGTCAATCCAACTATCTGAGTACTTGGCTAAATATTACATTAATTGCCCAGAGCAGCACAGCTTCTTCCCAGGACAAAGTACAACCACTGCTCTCCTGGAGTTCTCACAATACCTGCACTCTGCTCTTGACTCCAGCAACCTGGTTGGTGCAGTGTTCATTGACCTCTCCAAAACCTTTGACACTGTCTGTCACCCCCTCCTACTTTACTCTCTCCACCAACTTGGTTTCTCTGCTGGTCCCTTTGCCTGGTTTTCCAGCTACCTCTCTACTAGATCCCAGTGTGTAAAAATCAATGGTTCCCTCTCCAACATTCAACCCGTTAGCTCCGGGGTCCCACAGGGCTCAATCCTGGGTCCCATTATCTTCAGTCTCTGCCTCAACAATCTCCCCAGCTCCTGCACCAGCAAGATGATCCTCTTTGCAGACAATGCAGTTCTCTTTGCCTCACACCCAGAACCCTCCACTATCCAATCATCCCTTCAACTTGCCTACAACCAAACAGAAAGGTGGTTTCTTGATCACAGACTAGTCATAAATCTTAAGAAAACCAAATCAATGCTCTTCTCTCACCACCAAAATAAAGCTAGAAGTGCCCCCCTCCTGATTACCCCCAACTCCCAGCTCCCGTTAGAACAAGTGCCCACATACAAATACCTAGGCATCACTTTAGATACTGCCCTCACCTTCCACACCCACATCAGCGCTCTTTCCTCCACCATAAACTCTTGGATTGGCCTACTTTACCACCATAGGGATTGCCTGCCCCTCGCTGCCCTCTGGCTGGCCATCACCTCCTCCGTCCTGTCCCTAGTAGACTACGGCTTGCCCTTTTATGCTGCAGCTGATGACACCGCCCTCTCTAAAATCCAGCTCTCCATCAGTAAGGCCTGTAGGCTCCTGAACAGACCCTTCAGCTGCACCCACACCTGCCTGCTCTAATCCTCTGCCAACTTGCTCAACTTCGAGAAACATCTGCAGTATCAGACCTGCCATCTTGCTAACAAATGCCTGCTTGGACTCTCCTCCCCAGGAGTTTCTGCCTCCCTACCACTGTCATCCTCATCCATTGCCAACTACAGCTCTATTAAAGCCACCTTCAAAGTGCCAGAACCAAGACCTCCCTCGCTCAGAGGTCCTTCTTTTATTCAGCCCCCGCCTGGTTCATCTCCCTCCCTACCTGCATCACCAACACTGACAAACTTGGTCCCTTCTAAACCGCTCTCCAGAACCATCTCTTTAATGTCCGCTGCTGCAGGTGCAACTAACCCTACCCCCCAATCCCACTGCAGGACCTTTCCCTCCCTGGCCTCCCTAATCTCGACAATGTCCCCTGGACTGCATAGCCACCTTTCCCCCTTCCCCTTTTTACCTACTCCCTTAGGTTTATACAAGGATGTATTGCACTGCAACTCCAGAGAAATTGTACATCTTTAATTGTAAATCTGTATTTTATACCAACATGTAACTAAGTGTATTTTGTGTTCAATGTCTGCACCTGTAATGTTGTCCAATACTGTGTCTGCACAATGTTCTATTGTCTTGCCCTCCCTGTGACGAGGTGCCTTTGTAAATGAGTCCCTGACTCAAAAGTTGTAAATCTGACTTGTTCAAATAAATAAATAAATTAATAAAAATCAAAATATTGTCACAAATACAAACACATTACAATTCAGTTTGTTCAAATCTCCCAGTCAATCTCTGAACCACCACCATCTCCCTACTCATCTGCTTAAAACCCCTTCTGCTGTAAAGTAATATTCCTACCCATTGATGACCAATAGGTAGTCTCACTTTGGAACACTCTCCCACTTGGCATTGTCAAAAGTACAAATATTACTGATTTTAAAAGGAAACTAGACAAATGTTTTTCTAGTCAATGATATATTGAGATATAGGACTTGAAGTTCAGTGAGCTGGAATGGGCAATGCCTTACTCAGGTCTTAATCACCTATGATGCCTATGATACCTATGATGATAGCTGGTAGGATGCAATGGCTCCAGCAGTTGTTGGAATGAGTTGATTGATGGTGCCTTCTCAGATGTTTGGTGTTTGGGTGACAGCTGCTGCAAAGGTGTACTGGCTGCTATCCCCATCCACTGACCTTACCTCAATATGTCTTCACCCTGCACGCAGATTATATATTGCACCATTGCCGTTACACACAATACAGATACTGTGTATGGTGGGCCCCTGTTATGGATGGAATTCCATGCCTGGAATGTGCTTGTTGTGCTGTAGTAGTGACATCATTATGTTGTTGTGCTGCACTAGTGATGTCACTACTGCAGCACTGCAACTTAGAATGCTGCCACATAGCTGTTTTCCTCTATCCAATCAAGCTGGAAGCCATTTTGTTAACTTGAACTTACAGAAAAAGCTTTAGCACATTGACTCAGTAATCAGAGCCCATTCCCAACCCTCAAGTGCCTCCTCCCCAACCCCCAATTCACTGAAAGGAACCAGGATGTGTGAAATAAACAGGCATGGATGCCCATATAATATAAAAGATAATGTATGGGCATTCATACACAGACAAGCTTGTGTGTTTATCTCAAGTGACCTATGACAACAAGGGAACCTCTTGAGCTTCACTTTCGAGGTTCCTGGTTGGCATAAAAACTCTCGATGCAAACACAGGTTTATTGTGTATGGCTGCCCATACATTATCCTCTATGTAGGGTATAGTGGAATGCTGTTTGGCATGGAATTCCAAGCCTGGAATATGCTTGTTGTGCTGCAGTAGTGATGTTATAAATATAATAATTAATGAATAGTGTCTATTAACCCCTGTCTTCAATCAGTTTATAACCTGATAATTCCACCGTTATGACATCAGTATGCTGTAAACCTTTCTTAACTATGTCATAATGATAGGATTACAGGATAGAATGTCACCACCTGTCAAAATTCTTTGAAAGAAAAGGTAATCTGCTGCTTGGACATTCATTCAAAACACACACATTCCATTCAGACAATTACAGACCCGTTGCAGTATAGATAGCAATGGCTAATTTCAGCACTTCAGTTGCTCAACATTCAAGTCAGGAGTCATTCATAGCCAAGCAGGAGAACAAATGCACATTGAAAAAAACTGTATTTTTTTCCCCACAGTGGCTAGTTTTTCCATACACCATAAAATACAATACTAAGTAATGGTGGTCAACCATGGATGTAATCACCTCTCGTAGTTGCCATGACAATTGTAAACCTCTTGAGCTGCACTCTTGAGGTTTGCTTTGTTGTCCTGGCAACTGCTTGAGGTGATTACCTCATGGTTAGCCACTGTTACTCAGGCATTATCCTCTATATAATGGATAGAATATTATCAGTAATAAGGCTGTAAGTCCATCAAGGGATTCTGGTGACATCATAAACCATGAGAGTAAAGCATGAGTGATTTATAATGTCACCAGAATCCTGAGATGGAATGACCAGATTATTTACTGCTGGTTTTCTATCTGTTATTTTTTGCAATATATGGAACACTCAAAACAATCTATTGTACCTCTGTCTCTGTCAATCTATGTCACTACTACAGCACAACAATATAGAATGTTGTCATGAACCTTCCTTCCTGCAACTACAGAACAGATGAATGAAGACTTTTTTTAATTTAGTCCAAAATACAATCAATCTAGCTGTGCTACCCTTGCCCTGGGTCAGAGATGCTGGCTGTCAGTCATGACTGAAATGCAAGAGTCAGACTCCTCCTCAGGGTCACACAGTAAATGACCTGCCAGCAGCAGCCTATAATGGCAGCCACACTTAGATTGTCTCTCCAGTTTCTCAAGTCAATGCTTTAGCCACAAGAGAGAGATTGTAGCCTTCACACATCATGGAAGACTCAGGTTTGATATATGGCATACCCATACACTATTAAAGACAATGTATGTACAACCATACACAAACAAGTTTGAGCTGGCATCTCCAAGTTGCCATGGCAAACAAAACCTCTCAAGCTTTAAGATTATAGCAGTTGCCAAGGCAAAATCTTGATGCCAACACAGGCTTGTTGTGTACAGCTGCCCATACATTATCCTCTATAATTACTCCCCTCTCAGGAAAGGAGTACAGTTGTATCACATAATATACAAACTGCAGCACAAAGCACAGCACAATACAGGAGAGGGAGGGGAGAGAACTTTGACTGGTTCCAACACACAAGGAATTTCAAAAATTAAAAAGAGAGATAACAGATGATTACAGAAAGGGTAAGTATAGGGAAATTACATGACTTGCTCAAGGTCACACAGTGAGTAAGTAGTAGTTGTAGTATGCAAACCTAAGCCTCCAGATTCTCATACCTGTGTGGTATCTATTTAAAAGATTAAAACTTGAAATTCTGAAATTGACTTCCCTGAGTCCTCAAGCCCAAGATGCCCAGGAGAATGACAGCCGTCATCCCGAGCATTGTGCCTGATGAAGGCACTGTCAGGATTTCTGAGTGACAGGTTTTCCTGGTGTGCTGGTAATGACTTTCACTGGCAATGGTGTTTCTCCATATCCCTGAGGTATGTTAGCCTCAGAGGATGCATATTTAATTATCGGGGGTGTGAGGGGGCAGAGTCCAATTTCACCTCTTGCAGTATCGGGCTATTGTACCATGCTGTCTGCCGAATTTCAATATTTTATACTCGGTCTCCCGGCAGTCAGGATTCTGAGTTTCTAGATTCCATATTATATCCCACTGTGCTCTAACCACCAGGCCAGACTGCTGTGACTCCACTCTCCCTATAAATATGGCTTCATTCCCCAACAGCACATGTGGATCAGTTTCCACAACCACAAAGTACATATAACTGTGTTCCCTTACACAAAAATACAGGCTGTATTGCAACTTACACACACACACACACACACACACACACACATACAGACACTCATGCACAAAAATATGACTCCTGCCTTCAACCCTTAGAAGTACAGTGATTCATTGTCATCCCCACACATATAGTACAGGAATGTCTCTCAAGTTTCTTTCCCCTCACACATACACACAAAAGGGCTCCATCATCATCATTTACCACTCCCCACATATGTACACACACAGACACACACACACACACACACACTCACACACATAAACATGCTCACAAACAGTGCAGGGCTCAGTTCTCAATCCCTGTTCCCTTAAAGATGTAGGTGGTACGTTGCAAGAAAATACTGTAAATTAATTACCTGATGTAAATTACTTACCTGCCCTAAAGAGAGAGCCTCAGCAGGGTCCTAAAACAGATGGGGACTGTAGCAGGCTCTTGGGATTCAGACTCAGACACCAGGTTTCAGGAACAAAAATAATCAGCTTTTATTCAGCCAAATATAATAGAAAATAAACTAACTGTTTCTGACAAAGAAATAGAATAAATTAAATTCCATGATAAACTTCAACTCAAACAAAAAAAAAAAACACTATGAAGTACTAGGGTATTGTTAGGGTCAGCTCCCTGCTAAGCCCTGTAGCGAACTAACTGGGTATCAGTATGCACCCTTCATATACAGCGCTAGTACAGCAAATGGTGAGGGAAGCCCCTCCCACCTTTTTAGTTATACTTCAGAATCTTTATTTCAAGAATTAAAATAAGGTTACCCATAACTATACACGTCCCAAACAAAAATAATATATATATATATATATATATATATATATATATATACACCTGCATCTTGGCTAATTTTAATATAGCTATCCAGAAATAAAAATAATCTGAACAGTTTCCAACTCATACAGACTCCGCCCCCTCAGGTCCTCTGTCTATAAGAGTATTGATGACTGGGCTGGCCGACTCTTAGAGAATGAGACAGAGGCTGAGGTGTCATGAGTACTAGAAAAGTGCACCAGATACAATTGCAACAAAGTAACATTTTACATAAGAGGTAAATTGTTTTCCAAAGTGTTTTCCCACTTTATTTCAACAACCTTTATTGTTTTCTTGCTTATTATGTTAGCAACTAAAAATTCAGCTGATTGTTAACAGTGAGGGTTTTTGAGCAGGACTGTAGCAAGCACAAAATGGTCCTGCGCAAAATCCATTCGCTATGGCGCTTAGACAAAACAAAGATTTCTTTTCAAATTACTTCATTTCCAGAAGTCTAGACAATTTAACTGTAGAGTTTCTTTCCAGGCTTCCTCCCTAAATTCCTAAATGTGTTACTGAACCCTTTTTTGTTAAATCAGAAATGTGCTTGCAGAAGTAAAAAATAAAATGTATCTTTTAATACTGCTGTACCTTTAGAGCTGACACTGTGACAGTTTAATCTCTCTCCTTAATTTAAGCAGGACTCGAGACCGAAAGCACCAGGATTCTGTCAATCTATAAGGGTTTCACTTACAGGACTACACTTAGAGCAGCATACCCGGGTCTTTTTTTAGTAAATTAAATAAAACGGAAAGTCGCGGACTCACTAATGCGTGTATTCGCACATTCAAGCAGCAATAGTGCACACATTCGCATGGTAGTGTGATCAGGATCATTAGGCACACAGAGACCAGAGACTTGAATACTAGGGATAGAAAGGACATCAGACAGGTGGCCTTCCTGTCTAATGGGGAAACAAAAATGAAGTGTGACAGACAGCAGATAAAGAAAGAGATTGCTGTTGCAACAGACTTGAAAGGGGTCTCTATAAGCCTTTTTAATCCCGTCACAGATTCCTCACCACCTAAGTGGAAACCCTAAGGGTTTTCATTTCAGAATGGGTAGTTACATATCAGATCTCTCAGCTGAGAGATAGAGCTTCAGCCCTCCCAATCTCCAAAGCTCCACCTCGGGGTCCCTTTCACTATAAACATGAAAACAAAATTCAATATCAAATGCTATAATTACATTACCCCGAGGTCTGATGCTACCCGATTATCAGAATCATTTACCCCTGCTTCATACCGGGACATATAATCAGCAGTTTTATTAGCAGGCCCTGATCGGTGTCTAATGATAAACCCTTAAGGCTGTAGAGCCAAATACTATCGCATACTATGTGGACTTTTTTCTTTCATAGCCTGAAGCCAGCACAGCGGATTGTGGTCTGTCCAGACCTCAAAATCCACTCCCCAAAGATAAAACTTTAAGGCCTCAATAGCCCATTCAAACACCATGAAGTCTTGCTATATTATGACTAATGCAGTTAGCCACTGCACTTGAACTGCCCCGGAGAGGAAAGAGTTAACTCCAGGGAGTCTGGAGTTCTACAGCGCGAGAGCGCTATGCCAAAGCTCTATCTGGGCAGTTTCAAATGAAACTGTCAGATTCTTTACTCCGCTTCACTGAACAGTCGCTCCGGAGATCAGCTCCTTCGGTGATGCACATAAGTAACCTTTTATTTTACAGAAAGCTTTTTCGAAGTCTGTTATCCATTTTACTGTGGTGGGGTGATTTTTCTTTGTTAAATCTGTTAAAGGACTGGCTATGGTTGCAAAATCAGGTACAAATCACCTATAATAGCCAGCAAGCCCTAAAAAGGACCTTACATGACATTTTGTAAGGGGGTGGGGACTGTTTGCCACCACATCCACTTTCCCAATGTCAGGTTTTATTTGGCCGTCTCCAGTCCGGAAGCCCAGGTATTTTACCTCTCCCATAACTAAGGCACATTTTCCAGGATTTATTGTTAACCCAGCCTGTGAGATGGCTGTCAGAACTTGTGACAAATGTTGTAAGTGGTCTTCCCAATTTTGGATTAACACCACAACATCATCCAAGTAAGCGGTACTATAGTCCATATGTGTTCTGATCAAATTGTCCATAAATTTTTGAAAAGTAGCTGGTGCTCCGTGAAGCCCAAAGGGCATGGTGGTGAACTGGAAATGACCCAAGGAAGTACTGAAAGCAGTTTTATCTTTATCCTGTCTATTCAAGGAAATCTGCCAGTATCCCTTTGTCAAATCAAGGGTACTGATGTATTTAGCTTTCCCAAGACGGTCTACAATATCATCAATTCAGGGCATAGGATATGCATCAAATTTTGAAAAAGCATTCAGGCGACAGAAATCTAAGCATATCCTAATGCCACCTTCTTTCTTACCCATGACTACCATAGGGGAACCCCATTCACTGGTAGATGGTTTTATTACCCCAATGCCTGCATCTTCTTTGTTTCTTTAATAACATCCTCTCTTATCTTTTCAGGTAGCCTATAGACTTTTTGCCTAATAACTGTCTCCTGTTTTAAATGTATCTGGTGCTCCACTCCTTTTGCCTTCCCTGGTTGTCATGAAAACAATCTTGGAAAGGAATTGAGCATTTTGTTTAGTTCTAGCTTTTGTGCCCTCTCAAGGTCAGGATTAATAGTTAACATTTCAGTTCCTCCTGCACCTTCCAGTCTCTGGTAAACCTGTTCTAATTCAGAATTAGGTTGTTCAGGGTATATGAATAGAGTAGGGGCAGGCTCTCTATCATACAATTTCTTTAAGAGGTTAACATGATATATTTGTAACCTCTTTCTCCTTTCAGGAATGTCTACCTCATAATTGACAGGACCGACTTGTCTTTGTACTATATATGGTCCCTGCCACTTCATAGTCAGTTTGCTTTCTGTAGATGGTAATAGCAGTAACACCTTCTCCCCTGATTGTAGACTTTTATATTCTACTCCTTGGTCATAATATTTCTTTTGATCTTTATGCTTTCCTAAGTTATACTGATGGGCTAGTGTAATGTATTTGGTAAGTCTTTATCTTAGTTGGGTAATGTATTCGAGGATGGGGGTACCTTCAAGCCCCTTTTTGCCCTCCCATTTCTTCTTCATAATATCCAAAGAGCCCCTTGGATTCTTCCCATATAGTAATTCAAAAGGGGAAAACCCAGTGGACACTTGGGATACCTCCCTGTCTGCAAACATTAGAAATGGCAAATTAATGTCCCAAGATTTCCCTTCATCCATATAATTCATGAGCATTTTCTTTAAAGTTTTGTTGCATCTCTCCACCAGCCCATCATTTTGGGGATGATATGGAGAGGTGTACAAAGTCCCAATACCCAAAGACTGATAGAGGCGTGCTAGTAGGTAGGATCGAAAATTACTGCCTCTGTCAGTAAGAATTTCCCTGTGTACTCCGACTCTACTAAATATTTTTAAGAGTTCCTCTGCAATTCTAGGGGCTGTAACTATCCATAAGGGAATCGCTTCAGGATCTCGTGTAACATAATCACACACCACAAGAATGAAACAATTGACTTTGCTACTCTTAGGAAGGGGTCCCACAATATCCATTGCTATATGGTTAAAAGGGGTGTCTACTAATGGAAGGGGTTGTAAGGGTACCTTGTCCTTTCTGGTTATTGTAGCCACTTTCTGACATTCCTGGTAACTCTGACAGTAAGTGGCTACCTGCTCATGAATCCCTGACCAGAAGTAATGGTATAATAATCGGCAAAGGTTCTGTCCCTCCCTAAATGACCTGCCATAGGGATGTTGTCTCTAAGGTTATTAATTGCTGACTACATTGCATAGGCACCACCAGTTATTCTAGTACATACCCTGTTTTGGGGTTCTTACATTCCCTATACAACAGTTGTTCATGTATCACATATCTGGGATACTCTGTCTTGTTATCTGCTTCTATAACCTGTGAAAAACAAAGAGTCAAAGTAGCATCAGTGGTTTGCTCAATCTTAAACATTCCATTCACATCATAATTGTGCATAGCAAGTTGAGTGTCCTTCATACAGTTCCACAACAACCTTGCTCTTCTTCTGTTTGACTTTGACTTTCTATCCTTTCCAGGGGTGTTATATATGTCCTCATCAAAAGGAAACATCTGTGGAAATGTTGGTGTCTGCCTGCTTTGTGCCCTGGTGGTAACAGCAGATACTTTAGAGTCCATACCCATTAATGTATCAAATGCAGGGTAGTCATTTCCAATTACTACGTACATAGGCAGGTTAGGAACTAGACTGACTTCCATTTTGTGAACTTGCCCTTGAACACTCAGGGTGATATGTTGTACTGGATAGGCATGAACATCTCCAAGGATACATGTAACCTTGGTTGTGTCTTTACTGTTTCCTTCAGGTAACAGAGATGCTTGTACTAGCATCTGTTTGCTACTAGAGTCCAAAAGTGCAGGGTCCTCTTTCCCATTTAGTTCTACTGTAGTCAAATATTGACCCCAATTAGCAAGAGCTAGATGTGAGTGTTCCTTCTTTTTTACATGGGCTATATCTGGTGATATGTCCTTTCCCTTGGCAATCATGGCATATGATGTCTGGATTGGGTCCTCTACCCACCCTGGTAGTCCCTAGTGTCCCTTCATTGCTTCCCACAACAACAGGTGATACCTCAGCATGATTAGTACTAGAAATGGGGACAGTTCTTACTGTGGGTGAGGGTCCATGAGCCCCTGAGTGTCCTCTTGATCTCAAAGGTCTTGCCATTATGTAGTCCTCTGCTAGGTCAATGGCTTTTTGTGCAGAATCAGGGCGATGCTCCCTTACCCACATTTGTACATCTTGTGGAAACATTTTTTATAAATTGTTCCAAGATGATATCTTCCATTACTTGTTCCATAGTCCTCATAGTGGGTTGCAACCATTTATAACTTAGGTCTCACAATTGGGTATATGTTTCTTGGGGTGAGGCAGCAGAGTGATATCTAAACATTCTAAACCTTTGTCTGTAGGTCTCAACACTAATATTATATCTTTTAAGGATGACTTGGCAGACATAATCATAATTGTTGACATGAGCACTGTCCACATGACTATAAACCAGTTGTGCCTTCCCTGATAAATAAGGAGCTAGCTGCACCACCCACTGTTCTTTAGGCCAACAACAAGCTTCTGCCACTCTTTTGAATGTTGTGATGTATGCCTCAATATCATCTAAATCAGTCAAGTCAGATATTTTAATGTCTTTCGATACCTCTTGTTCTCTAGGTGTGGGTGGTCTTGTTATACCTAATGTTTGGATGGCTCGAATAGTATCTGTCCAATGAGCCTCATTCTGTAGGTGATCCACCTCCCGTTGTTCCTCTAGTTCCATCTGGCATACATACAGTCACCTTAATAGATCATGTACCTCTTCAGGGGGGTCTATCCTCAGGTTACTTCATTTCAGAATCAGTGGCACCTCCTTCAGTCTCTTTTTCCTCTCTCTTTGTCTCCTTGCATCTTACATCAGGTAGTCCAGGCAATAAAGGTATTTGCGATATCTCTGTCATCTTGCGTGTCTGCATCCCACCAGGACTAGGTTGACTAATAACCGGCTGGCTGACAGCTGATGGCTGCAACATGGTGCACTGTGAATACCAGGTCTGGTATTCCGCTCTCAAGACAGTGTCTCAAAAGAATCCCACTTCTAACACCAGTGTAGCAGGCCCTTGGGATTCAGACTCAGACACCAGGTTATAGGAACAAAAATAATCAGCTTTTATTCAGCCAAATATAACAGAAAATAAATGAACTGTTTCTGGCAAAGAAATAAAAGAGGATAAATTCAATTCCATGATAAACTTCAACTCAAACAAAAAAAAAATAACCACTAGGAAGTACTAGGGTATTGTTAGGATCAGCTCCCTGCTGAGCCCTGTAGCGAACTAACTGGGTATCAGTATACACCCTTCATATATAGTACTAGTACATCACATGGTGAGGGAAGCCCTTCCCACCTTTTTAGTTATACTTCAAAATCTTTATTTCAAGAATTAAAATAAGGTTACCCATAACTATACATGTCCCAAATAGAAATAATACATATACCTACTTACTTGGCTAATTTTAATATAGCTATCCAGAAATAAAAATAATCTGAGCAGTTTCCAACTCATACAGACTCTGCCCCCCCAGGTCCTCTCTCTTTAAGAGTATTGATGACTGGGCTGGCCGGCTCTTAGAGAATGAGACAGAGGCTGAGGTGTCTTGAGTAGTAGGAAAGTGCACCAGATACAATTGCAACAAGGTAACATTTTACATAAGAGGTAAATTGCTTTCCAAAGTGTTTTCCCGCTTTATTTCAACAACCTTTATTGTTTTCTTGCTTATTATGTTAGCAACTAAACATTAGCTGATTGTTAACAGCGAGGGCTTCCAAGCAAGACTGTAGCGCAAAACAGTCCTGCTCAAAACCCAATCGCTATAGTGCTTAGACAAAACAAAGCTTTCTTTTCAAATTACTTCATTTCCAGAAGTCTAGACAATTTAACTGTAGAGTTTCTTTCCAGGCTTCCTCCCTAAATTCCTAAATGTGTTACTGGACCCTTTTTTGTTAAATCAGAAATGTGCTTTTAATACTGCTGTACCTTTAGAGCTGACACTATGACAGTTTAACCTCTCTCCATAATTGAAGCAGGACTTGAGACTGAAAGCACCGGGATTCTGTCAATCTATAAGGGTTTCACTTACAGGACTACACTTAGAACAGCATACCCGGGTCTTTTTTAGTAAATTAAATAAAACGGAAAGCCGCGGACTCGCTAATGCGCATATTCCTACATTCAAACTGCAATACTATTAATATTACCAAGGAAGTTTAATAGTGCACATTTGCACGGTAGCTGATCAGGATCGCTTGGCACACAGAGACCAGAGGCTTGAATACTAGGGATAGAAAGGACATCAGACAGGTGGCCTTCCTGTCTAATGGGGAAATAAAAATGAAGTGTGACAGAGAACAGATAAAGAAAGAGATTGCTATTGCAACAGACTTGAAAGGGGTCTGTATAAGCCTTTTTAATCCCATCACAGGGACCTAAAGTTAAATATGTTTAAAGAAAACAGAAAGAAGTGGGAGTACTGTTAACACAACAGGACTTAGAATATTTATAAGACTACTTCTCTAATAATAGGCAACATCAGGTCAGACCTGTAACATAAAGAAGCAAAGGGTATCTGCATCAGGACAGACACAAGGAAATCATAGTGGAAAGGAAGGGGAAGGGAGAAAGAACTGTAGATCAAATACAGTCTGTGGTAATAATGTCAGTAGGGAAAAATGGGCAGACTGGGTTAGTCAAGTGGTCCTTATCTGCCATCAAAGTCTATGTTTCTATGTTAAGAGTGGTGGATGCCTAGAACTGACTGCCAGTGGAAGTGCGGAGGCAAAAACAGTAGAGGACTTCAAGTATGCAGGGGATAGATATAGGGGAATATTAATAAATGGGCATAGAGGAGGGGAAGTCACTTAATACCAGTTAGGGTCTGGAGAGACAGACTAGGCAGGGACCATCTGGACAAAGTGGGTGGGCTAATAGGTCATTTTTTGCCTACAAATTCTATGTTTTTATGATATGGTGACCAATAGCTTGATTTAAATCAGTCCATTAGCTGCTGCTTGCAGACACAGTGACCTAGGTTTAAAAACGAGCCCAGGATATTGTAGGGCTGGAAGAGGGAGAAGATCAAGCTTTCTGGAGGAAGGTCATCTTCTCCAGGGAGAAAGAGTGATTGACTTCACCATGTGACAGTCACATGGGTATTCAGAGGTGGGAGAGTGTGCAGAGAGGTTTGGAGAGGGTATACACTGTCTAGTACCACATGCTCACATGCACTGTGTCCAAACTGGAACCAATTACTGGGGTTTCAGGGACATTACTAGATAAGGACCTGATTACTAGGGGAATTTCTTACTGGGCTTGGGAACTATTTACATCAGGTGGGGCTCAGGGTGTAATGCATGGGGATGGGGCTTACATGGTATGGGAAATGATAACCGGGGGTTATTACACTGCTAGAAGCAGGGAAATCTTGGCCTCAAACAGGAGAAGTTCCTCAGGCAATTTGCAGTGAACCCACTAGTTATGGGGCAATACTGGACCCGGTACTCACCGACAGAGATGGTGCTGCAAGACATCAAGGTGGGGGGGCATCTGGGGACCAACAATCTTCGTATTGTGTGATTTAATATAGGACTGCTGTGGAATCAAACCATACAAAGTTGAGGGTACTGAACTTCAATAGGCCAGATTTTAAAAAGATGGGTGAATCTCTCAGGGATGACCTGGCAGGGGAAAATGAATAGAGTGGGGTGGAACAACAGTAGGGGAAACTAAAAAGGAATATACTGAATTCAACAAACCTCTGCATCAAGCAAGGGAGTAACAGAAAGGAAAAAGAGGCCACTATAGTTTTCAAAAGAGGTGGAGGAAAAGGTAAAAGATAAGAGGGCAGCATTCAGAAAGTACAAGGAGATGCAGAGGGAGGAGGATAGGGAGGTGTACCGAGGAAACAGAGAGAAGTAGGGAGAGCAGTAAGGAGTAGAAAGGTGCAAACTGAAGAGAGACTAGCCATGGTAGTAACAAAAGAGGACAAGACATTTTTTATGTGTGTAAATGAAAAAGGAAGACAAGGGGTGGGATTCTAAGGTTAAAAAGGGAATTGAGGACTGTGCAGATGGGGGCCAGGAAAAGGCAGACTTCCTGAAGAAATACTTTTGTTAAGTGTTCACAGAGGAAAGAGATAGGAAGGGGCCATAAAAATAACAGGGGCATGGGAGGTATGGAGGGAGGTGGACATTAATCCCTTTTCAGAGGAGAGAGCCCTGATGGGATTTACAGATCTAAAAGTGACCAAAGCAGTGGGGCTAGATGTGGTCCACCCAAGGGTACTGAGGGAGCTCAGAGATGTACTGGTTGCACCTCTGATGGCCTTATTTAATGTCTCATTTGAAACAGGGAGTGGTCTTGGAACCCAGTGAAGGGCAGATGTAGTCCTTCTTCACAAAAGTCGCAGCAGGGATTAGGGTGACCATCATAGGCATGTCAGCCTGACTTTGGTGGTGATAAAGTTAATGAAATCACTGCTGAAAGAAAGGATTGTGTAATATCTTGAATTCAGAACTGAAGCAGTGCAGATTCACAAGGGGAAGGTCAAATCAACTGAATCTGATAGAGTTCTTTGACTGGGTAACCAAGGAAATAGATCAGGGTAGAGGGATGGACCTACCATACCTAGATTTAAGTAAGGTGTTTGACTCTGTTTAACATATGAGACTCATAAGCAAGCTGGGTAGCTTAGGAGTGGATCCAGAGTTGGTATACTAGGTAAGAAATTAGTTAAGGATAGGAGGCAGAGAGTGGTGGTAAATGGAGTTCACTCAGAGCAAGGGAGGGTGACCAGCGAGGTGCCTCAGGGATCAGTGCCGGGACCTGTCCTCTTTAATGTCTCTATGACTGACATTGCAGAGGAGCTGTTAGGGAAGGTCTGTCTCTTTGTGGATAAAATCAAACTCTGCAAAAGCATGGGACTCTGGGTGGTGGTGAAAAGGATGAGCAAAGATCTGAGAAAACTTGAGAAGTGGTCAACAGTATGGAAGTTGGGATACAATGTGAAAATACACAAAATAATGCACTTGGGACACAGAAACCTTAGGGTGGATTACAAAATGGGGTTGGTATTAATGACCACCTAACAGGAAAGAGACTTGGGGGTGAGCATATTGGAGGACCTAAAGGTGGTCCGGCAGTGTGACAAGGCAGTTGGGAGAGTGAGTGTGTTGCTGGGGTGCATAGGGAAGGATATTACCAGCAGAAAGAGGGAGGTGGTGTTGCCTTTCTATAGATTGCTGGTAAATCCCCACCTTGAGTACTGTGTCCAGTTCTGGAGACCACGGGCAGGATTCACTAAGCGAAATGGGACTAAGTCCCACTCCACAACCCCAGTTGTGTGCCGAAATTGGCACAGCTGTGGAACGGCCGATCCTCAACCACAGCAGTTGCAGAGGGTGCTACGGTGGGTTCTACTGCCTGTAGCAGCCTCCCACAGCTGCGGTGCTGTACCCTGGCAGCAGCACCCACAAGCTATCATATTCTGTGGAGCTGGTCGTACTCCGGCTCCACCTTTGTGAATACCTGCAGCTGCAGGCGACCTGCGGCTTCACAAGTAGAAACTCACTAGCGCCAAGGTTTTCCCGCAGCTGCGAGACCTTCCCCCACATTTGTGAATCCTGCCCCACATCTCTGGAAGAATGTGGACAGAGTGGAAGTGGTTCAGAGAAGGGCATCTAAAATGGTAAAGGGTCTGCATCAAAAGCCCTATGAGGAAAGACTAAAGGACCTAAATATGTACATCCTGGAAGAGAGGAGAGTGAGGGGGATATGATGGACACTTTAAAATACCTCACAAGGGTAACCAAGGTACAAGAGGGAAGTATTTTTCAGAAAAAAAGTGTTGAAGGAAAAGGGGGCATGATAAGAAGCTGGAGGGGGTAGATTCAAGAGAGATGTGAGTAAATACTTCTTCTCACAAGGAGTGGTGGATTTCTGTAACAGTCTTCCAGCAGAGGTGGTGGTGGTGATGAAAATAGTGGCGGAGTTCAAGAATGTATGGAATTGCATAATGGAATCTTAGGAAAAGGTAAGGGGGAGGGGAACGGGCCAGAGATCAAGCAGGATCTGCTTTGATACTATGGGCAGGGAGAAATTGGCAGACTAGGTGGGTGAAGTAGTCCTTATCTGCCAGCAAAATTCATGTTTCTATAATTACATGAAGCAGGGGCTCAGATAGTTTGAGAACTAATTACTGGGGCTGGGAAATTGATTTAATTGCCAGGGGGTTAAGTAAATGTGGAGATGGGGACCAATTACATAGGCATGGGAGCAGTGGGGATTGATTACTGGGTAGAGTTGTGCAAAGAGAGAAAATGTTGAATTTGCAGAATTTTGATGGACTTACATGAAATTCTGTGAACTTTCATGGCATTTTGTCAGAATGTTGTGGCATTTTTGAAATTTATTTATTTGGTCATAACTCAGCTGTTAATTGAGCTATGGATCTAATGTTTGGCAGAATTACCTGTTGATAGGCACTCTAACAGTGTTCCAAAGTTCTTGACATTAGGACACATTGTCTCAAAATTATAAGTGCTCAGAATCTGCCATTTTATTTTTTGTGGGTCATTTCATGAACATTTTTAATTTTATTTAACTCAGGCAACTTTGGAGCTAAAAATCTTAAACTAGGTACATATATAAATGTAGTAATAACCCTCATACCTGCAGCATTTTATAGCATTTCAATGAACACTTTCAAAATTATACTAAAATAACTAAAATCGAAATGTTGGCAAAATGTTTGGCTACCTATAGTACAGCCCCCTTTAAAGTTTAATAGTTAAAACTTGATGGACATACTCATGTTGCATGTTTTTCTAACTCCTGACACTATGGGGAAATGTGGGTAAGAATTTTTAAAACTAGATGGAAACACCTGAAAATTAATGGTTGATTAAAAGTTTGGCCACCAGCAACTCACTCACTTTCTATCTAGGACTCTGAAAATTTGGTGCAGTTATGAAATCAATTAGTACCTGTGTGCCTACCAGATTTGGTATCACTTGTGTACATACTTTGAAACCAAGACCCAAATAATTGAAATTTAAAATTTGATGAAATTAAGTAGATTTATTAAAATGTATTAATTTGGTCATACCTCAGACTTCTGTTGAGTTAGAGACCTCAAATGTGGCACGCTTGCTTGCTGATAGGAGTTCTAATGGTGTGCTAAATATCATGACATTAGGCCACATCGCCTCAGAAGGATATGTGCTCAAAATCTGTCATGTTATGATTTGTGAGAAATGTCATGAACATTTTTACATGCATATAACTTAGGCACCATTAGAGCTAGAAATCTTAAACTTGGTATATACATTCATAAAGTAAATGTAGTAATAACACGTATATCTGCAAAATGTTATAATATTTTGATGAATGCTTTCAAAATTATACTAAAGTCTAACTTTTGGTAAAATGGTGTATGCCTATAGCATAGCCTCCTTTAAAGACTGAGACTTGGTGCAAATAACCATGCTCCATGTTTCTCTAAATCCTGAAACCATGGAGAAATTTGGATAAGAATTTTTAAAATTGGATGGAAATAACTGAAAATTAAATTTGGATTAATTCTTTGGTCACCCATGACTCAGCTCCATTTCAGTCTAGGACTCTGACATCTGGTACTGTTATGCAAGCCATCAGCACCTGTATCGTTGCTAAACTGAGTGTCATTTGGATATGTACTTTAAAAACTAAACCAAAAATAACAGAAATGTAACATTTTGCAAAATCCCACTTTTCACACAAATTGCATGAAATCCAATGAAATCAGAATGGAAGCTCTGTGGGCATTCTATTGGTGGGATTTCATATTCTACACAACAATATTATTCGGTGATCCAGATAGATTTATTTATTTATGTCTCGGATTGCAATAGCTTTGTGCCAGAGGCTCTTTTACAAAGGTCCCATAAGGGAAAAACATATGAATACAATGGCATATTAAAACAATAATTTTAACATACAATTCAATAACAAACAAAATAAGTATAATTCAGGCATGGACAAATACAGTCATGGTACATTCAGAGGAATAGTCAAGTGCAGCAAGACATGTTAAAAAACAATCTAGATCATGGGGAAAATGAACATGAGGTGTGGAGACAAATGATACTGCCAGAGGTAGGCATTGTTAGAGGTTAGGGGTGAGGCTTACAATATGAAGGGAGGGGGGAGAAACAATTGACACATATACAGGGGGTGAGAAGTAAAGGGGAAGTGCAGGCATGATATTGGAGGGATGGAGTAGGTAGCAAGAGACCATATAGAAAACCAAAGTGGGGGAGGGGGTAGAGGAGAAGATTGAGATAGCACTGTAGGGAAGGGGGCACAATATCAAGAGTAGGTGGGTGGGAGGGAAATGATGTAATGAGTGAAGGCGGGGTTGAGGTAATGGGGAATGAAAGTGAGGGAGTGGTGGGTAGGGAGTGAAATTGGGAGGGGGAGTGGTGGAGGAAGGTGGGAAGGAGAGGAAAGATGCCTTGTGGAAACAGAGGAAAGGAGCCACGTAGTGAAAGGGCAGGCTTATAGTCAGCAGTCACAGCAACTAAGTGCAGTGAGATGTTTCCAAAGATTGTGCCTAAAAGGGCCAATCCTGGACTCTTCCCAAATACCCACAGGGAGGTTATTTAGCCAGTAGAGTGCCCTGAATTAAAAGCAACACTGTGCCTGGAATGTGTGGCAGAAAGGCACTTGATACACCTGTTTAGACATGCCCAGAGTGTGACGGGGGTTGGATTCATGGATTAGGTATTGCTAAGCAACAGGGATAGACTGACCAAGACTGATTTTTGTTTGCCAGAAGGCGGGTTTGACAGGTGATTCTGCCCCTCAGGTTTAACCAGCTGGTCTGCGTATACAGATTGCAAGGTAGCCTGTGAGCTCCAATAATCAACCTGCATGCCTTGCTGAAGGTTGTGCAGATCATTTTGAGTGTGGTGTCTATTGCTGCTCTGTAAACTACTAGGCCAAAGTCAATGTTAGATAGAATTGAAATAGTAACGGCAGTCTGTCGTGCAGCTGGTATCATGCAATGCCTTTGCCTGTATAACAGACCTAACCTAGTATTGACTGCCCTTGCACAAGGTTAGAGTGCATACCAAAGGAGAGGGAGGCATCCAGTGTCATCCCAAGGTACATGAAATTGGGTACTTGTTCAAGTGGAGAACCTTCATTGTTCAGGATAGTTAAATTGTGTGATTTGTACCTGTTGTGTGGGCTAGAGAAGAGCATGGTCTTGGTCTCCTTGTAATTCATTAGCAGCTTATGGTTTTTAAACCAGCCCTCAATGTCAGAGAAACTAGAATGGAGCTATGATTCTAGGGGGAGTGGGTCAGGATGACTGGAATAAATGACATCATCATCTTCATATAGCAGCATGCTATTTGAGCATGCCTGGGGGAGGTTGTTGAGGAAGAGGCTAAAGAGTAATGGGCCCAAGATTGAGCCCTGGGGGACACTGGATAACACTTGTCTACTATCAGATAGAATGCCACTTATTTTGATCTGTTGTGACCTGCTTCCAAGGTAGCTACAAAACCATCCAACCACGTTGATTGATCGGCCAGTCTCATGGAGGGGGTTTAGGAGGAGGGTGTGGATGATCATATCTACAGCTTTTGTGAAGTCAATATAAATCACCCCCACAAGCTGTTCTTGGTCAAGGGCATTGTGCATAAAGGTGGTGCACTCAAGCAAGGCAGTGGTGGTGCTATGTGCTTTCTGAAAACCATGATGTTGTGAGCATTGGATTTGGTAGTTCTGAAAGTACTCATTTAACTGATTCACCACAATACATTCTGGCATCTTCAAGGGGGGACTGAAACTGGGTGGTAATTAGAGCAGGGGCATGGTCACCGCTTTTGTGTACAGGCATAACCTCGGCTGTTTTCCACCACTGGGGAAACTGGGCAAGGCATAGGAACTTATTTAATAGCTTTGTGAGAGGTGTTAGGACTTCATCAAAGGTTTGACTAATGAGTTTACGATCTAGTGAGTCACAACTAAACCTAGATTTTCCAAGCACCTTTAGCAGGTACTTTTTAGTCTCCTTCCTGGAGACTGTCTTAAAGCAGAAAGGAGGGTGACCTTGAGGGGTGTCACAGCTCCATGTGGCAGTGGAGTTGTTTGGAGCATTGAAGAAGTCAGGGGGAAGTATACCACTCAGGTCAAAGAAGGCCAGGTTGAAAGTATCAGCAATGAGCCTGAGGTCTAATATAATGGGGAGGGTGTTGAAGGCTGATTACTGCCAGTGGGGGAGGGATTAAGTGGATGTCTGTTACTAGCTATATGAAGGGGTAGGTGACTAACCTGCATATTTAAGCAGCAGAAGGGTTCACCTTTAAACTGTTTATCATCCCAATGTAGGACGCCCTTGCAATGCACCTGAATGTACTGCTCCCCTTATAAACAATCCGTCCAAATGTTGATAAGTGAACAAATGACTCCTGATGCCATCTCTGCTGCTCTTGCAGCTGCTGTTTCCAACTGTCAGATATATGAGATGAAAATATCATGGTTTATCTTCACTGCAGCTATGATGCAGACATTAGAGTACATGGGGCAAAGAGGATTAAAGAGCAGAGGAAGACCTGACTGACAGCAAACCACCTGACAGCAAATAACTATTAAAGGGAAGGTGGACAGGAACGCCAGAGAAATAAAAACTGTTTTCTGCAACACTTAACCTTGTCTCTGTAACACTCTACACAGTGACATTTTTGACCAAGTCTGTTTATCCTGTGATGTATAGAGGCACAATAGACTCATTTTTGTGATGTTTCTATGTTCTGTGCATCAGTATGCATTTAGTCAATTTCTGTCTGGAACCAAATCCAGTTCACTTGCAGTCTAATTGATTAAATAATTGCTGATAGTTGCAAAGGAATTTGGTGTACTTGTTAAAAGAAATTGCTTGATGCTTGCTGTTGGCATACTGCTTTAAGTGCTGGTGATTGACTGAGCTGCTATTGCTGTCTTCATTAGTAAGTATTTATTTTCTAACTGCAACAATTCTGTTTGCTCCTCTTCATCAGAATCAAAAACAGTACCTTGTACCCTGCTTTATTTCAGATGTGCCAACCAAGCACTGTGGTGATATGTTACAAACTACCTGTCTGTCCTCCAGTTCCCAAATGTGTTCCCTCTTGGCCCCTGCTTACACATCGACAAAGGTGACTAACAGGAGAGAGAGAAAGAAGTAAGTGCCTTAGCTGAGACTTGAACCAAGGCTACAAGGGATACTGGTATTCTGGGCAGCTTGGGTTCAGGTCCCAGCTAAGGCACTTTTTTTTCTTTCTCCCTTCTGTTTGTATGAGTTCAATAAATATGCACACCACACTCTAGTGATTGAAAATAGACTGAAATATTGTAGTCTATTAGCACAAATACCCAGAAAATCAATCAGGAGACAATAAAATGTCTTACCCAATGGATCTTTATTTTACTCAACTATCTTACCGTACTCTTCAAACACAGTGCACAAGTATAAACATTTGCATGTTTTCCAAGACAGTTTTTTCCTTTTATTTCTTTTTGACAGGACCCTTTGTTTTTAAGGCTGAACTGCCTAATCCATACAGTTTTCTTCAAACAGCTTGTCCTGAAAAGTAATTTCCACAAATGGCTAAAAATATCCACAGGTTGGCCCGAGACTCGGGCTTCAAGCGGGGGGAACTTGTGCGTACATGATCACATGCACTACGTCACTGCTGAGCTCTGAGGAAGGAGTGGTTAAGCTCTAAAATGTCACCAGTGACGTAGTGCACATGACCATGTGCGTACACGTCCCTCCTTCTGTTTGAAATTGTGAAATTTACTTTTCAGGACAAACTGAAGAAAACCATATGGATTAGGTAATTGTGTTATGAAAACGGAGGTCCTATCTGTTGTGAAAAAAAATCCCAGATTGGGGAGCTTTCCTTTCTTACTGCAGAGGCAGAAAGTAGCAAATTTCTGATTGTGGTGCCACAAATGGCAGAGCTGAAGACAGAACAAGTGGTAAGCAGGGGTAAAATGAGGGCCCAGAGATACTTTTTGAACAATAAACTGGTACATG
Organism: Neoceratodus forsteri; assembly: GCA_016271365.2. NCBI lineage: Eukaryota > Metazoa > Chordata > Ceratodontiformes > Ceratodontidae > Neoceratodus > Neoceratodus forsteri. Next base: position 1,074,240,661 of record CM057449.1, read on the forward strand.
GCGTTTCTTGGTAGGGCAATGAGTTGATATAGCAGTGTGATCAGTATTATCTATTTCATCACCAGAGCCTTCATTTTCAGATGATAAAAGAAGCTCCATTGCCATATTCAATGCTGACTCAGAGTTTTCACCTACCGTAGCATCTTCATCATGTCCCCCATCACTTACATCAAGTCCCACTGCACCTCTGACATTGCAACTGGACAACATCTTTCAATTTTTTCTACCTCTTTCTTCAACATCTTTATCTGGGATCTACAGTTTGCCAGTGTTTGTCATCATCTTCAATGTCACTACTCATTTCTTCAGTGTGCTTCATGTCCTCCCCAGCCTCCTGTTCCTGGTCTCTAATCTCAGCATCAGTATCACCACTGCTATCTTCAAGCTGTGAGTCATCTGCCTCAGTCTCCACCAAGTCATCCTCTTGGCTTGTGTCTTCACCCAGCCATAACTGTGTAACATTCGCCACATTAAACCTCATTCCAGTGGCTGTAACATCCAACATTTTCTTGAGGTGGCCAGAACTGGCAGCAGTGCTACCAGCAGGTAATGATGTAGGACAGTTCAATTAACTTGCACTTCTTGTATGCGTTTTATGACTGGATGAAGCAAAACATTTCTTTCACTGATGCCAAGGCACAGTTTCTGTTGCCTTTTTTGAGACCTCTTCTGGGACATGGCAAAACACATGTAAAGAGAGACAATGTACAGTCAGACAAATTTGAGAGACTTAAACCTGCTATTTAATCAGATACAGAGGTTTACTTTACACCACTGGAACATCAAAAAGCACAGAGGGGGGTGGGCACTGGGGAGTTAGACAAGTTTGGAAGACCGAAATCTGGTATTTAAATAGGTATGGATTTTACCCTGCACTGCTGGGATATGCAAATCCACAAACTGGGCACCACAATGCAACTGTGCAAAAAAGGGAATTCTTTATTCCAAAAAGTGCTCAATACAGAAGCAGTCGCCCAACAGGTCGGACACTCCTCGACCGGTTTCGCACGTAAGGTGCATCTTCAGGAGAATCCTCCTGGAGACGCACCTTATGTGCTAAACTAGTTGAGTGATTGCTTCAGTATTGAGCACTTTTTGGAATGAAGAATTCCCTTTTTCACACAGTTGCACTATGGTGCCCAGTTTGTGGATTTGTGTGTACAAGTAAGTACTACAGGCACGCGTGGTGTGTGGAGCCATAATTTTGTTTTTAACTGCTAGGATACAGCACATCGCACTTAGAGAGAATGTGGGTAAGACAAATTTGGGAGATAAATATGGTATTTAAATAATAATAATTTTTATTTATAAGGTGCCTTTCGGATGTCAAGGCGCAGTACATAAATAACAGATTAAAACAGTTAAAATCATTAAAAGAAATACAGCTAGATCATAACAATTAATTTAGTCAATATTCTAAAAATGCAGTTTCCCACAAAAAGGTCTTCAAACCTCTATTGAAACCCTCCACAGAGATGCACTTCCGCAACCGATGGGATAGAGAGTTCCAAAGGGTGGGGGCCACATATGAAAAAGCCCAAGCACCTGAAGATTTCAAATTCACCCTTGAAACCTCTAGCTACCCCTCTTCAACCGAGCGGAGTGATCGATCAGGGCAATAAGGAACCAGAAGTTCTTTCAGATAGACTGGACCCAGATCATGTGGGACTTTGAAAGTCAACAATCCGACTTTAAAGGTGATCCACCACTGAATTGGCAGCCAGTGCAGTTCGCGCAGCACCGGAGTAATGTGACAGGATCTACTAGAACCCATCAAAAGCCAGGCTGCAGCGTTCTACTCTAGCTACAGGTGACAGATTGCAATCCCAGAAAGCTCTAGATAAAGGGAGTTGCAATAGTCCAAGCACGAGGACACGTAGGCATGGACCAAAGTTGGCAGGTCAGCAGATGGAACAAGATGCCCGGGGAATCACATGATGCTGTTCCCTTGCTAGCTGCACTCGCTGATAGCTCCGCTAATCTCCTGCCTAAAGTTGTTTTTTTCCCTGCTCACTGCTGTATTTGTCTCACCCAGACAATTAAAGGAAGGCTGTGGATACTGGGTAGAAGGTGTTGGTGTTGGTGTTGCTAATGGAGGAGGAGATGCCGAAGGCTTTGCCAAAACTAACACCCCCTGTTACCCCCGAGAAGGCCACGAAGAAGTCGCGGTCCTCGTCTGTGCAGGTCACCCAGCCCTGTGAACCTGGAGCCAGAGGGGAAGAGCCGTTAACGGTGTCGCATTTTCTGGAGGAGTTCCGTCCTTTTAAGGAGGAAATGGCAGAGTTGGCTACAGAAATTAAAAGTATTACTGGTGCCCTGAATGATTTGGCCAGAAGAGCTACAGATAATGAGGCCAGGGTGAAGTCGTTGGAGTGCAAGGTCGAAAAGCTAGAGGGGGGGGCGTTTACCCTGGTGAATCAGCGTATGGCTAAAATCGAGAGGAAAACTGAAGACTTAGAGGGTAGAAGCCGGCGCAATAATGTGGTCTTGATCGGTCTGCCAGAGCGAGAGGAAGGAGGGGACCCTGTGAAGTTTTTTCAAAGGCTGGTGGAGAAGATTGCTGGTCCCTCACCCTTCGGGCCTTGTTATAGCATCGAGAGAGCACACAGAGCCCTGCGGAATACCCCCCCCCCCGGGTGCACCTCCTCGTATTTTTCTGGCCAAATTTTTAAATTTCCAAGAACGGCAGCTTTTCCTTCAAAAGGTCAGAGAGCTTAAATCACTGCAATGGGAAGAAGTGAATATCAGGGTAACGCAGGACTTGCTGTTGTCAGTGTGGCAACAGAGGGCTTCTTTTCACCCCCTGGTGTCCAAGCTAATTGCGGCGGGCATTAAGTATAGGATGATTTACCCTGCAAAGCTCTCAATTTTCATGGATGACACCTGGCAAGCATTTGAAGAGATGGAGGTGGCCCGTGAAATGTTGCAGAAGGCCCTGCCTGATCTGTTTAGGCCTAAGTGATGGCGATACTCGATTCAGCCGGGGGTCTGAAGTGGTTGGAGGTGTGCCAGGGAAGGACTGTAGCTGCATAACATTGAGGGGGCGCGGATATTAGAATGGTTGGCCCTGTGAGGCTTTATGGATGAACACAGCGTATCATTATAGAGGCATCGCTTGTTGGACTACAGTAGTTCTGAATATTGTTTGCCCAGGGCCTTACGGACTGTCTGCTACTCTGGAGGAATGGAATGGACTGCTTGGAAGCTGGAGGGGCAACCCCACTCTGGAGGACAGCAGACTCTGGACTTTTCTGGATAGGGCTCATTATAGGGCCCTTTCAATCTGGGACTTGATTCCTTTTATTTTGTTGTGGGGCTTGAATATACAAATTGGGCTATTGCAGATGGGGTTCGTTTGGTGAGGGGGTCAATTAGAGGTAATGATATCTGGCTTTGTTGGGGGGTTCCTGTTGTTCAGCCTGAGGGCACTTGGGGTTGTGTAAGTATGGGGGTCTCTGGTTTTCTCTCTTTATTCTCGATGAGTCTGTATGTAATCCGGGGAAAGAATAAGGTTTCAGTAAGATGGTATAAGGAGGTAGAATTATGGTCCTGGGCTGCCTCTCCGGACAAGGGGATGATGTATGGTGGGTGAGGGGTTTTGTTTGGAAGGTTTGTAGTTCGGTTAACAGATATGGAGGTAGGATGGTTCTAGTCAAATCTAGGGTTCGGTTATGGAGTGGGTGGGCGCTTTTCATCTTAGGGTAGTCAAATATTGGGCTAGGGGTGGTGGGGCAGCGGATGATGAAGGAGTGGGCGGACATCATGGGCCATGATGCTGTGGAGGGTTTATCAGGGTGTGTTTTTGGGGTCTGGGGTACAAGGTGGGGTTTCTAGTATTAAAGGGGGTTTATTGGGGGTTTGGTGGGGGTGGGTGGGTTTAGACTTACTATCTCTAGGGGTTGCTGGGGAGGGTCTCTACAATGCTCTGAGGGAGTAGGAGGAGGTGAATATCCGATGTCATTTAGGGGTGACCCCGGAAGTCGGATCTGGGTTTATGGCATCTAATAATATTATTAGGTGTTTAAGCTGGAATGTTAAGGGGGCAAGGCAGAAGCTCAAGCAATATAAAATTTTGAAACATCTCTAGGAGCGGATATAGTGTTTTTGCAGGAGACACATTTATTGGAGGCTGAGGTTAACAATATGAGGCGTCTCCAGTTTGGACAAGTTTTTGCCTCTCAAGGTAGTTCCCAGAGTAAGGGAGTCATGATTTTAGTCCATAGGGCTGTGCCCTTTATTCCCCTGCAGGTGATACAGGATAAAGCGGGTAGATATATATTAGTTCAGGGGAAGTTACTGACTCTAGAGATTTTAATTGGTTCAGCATATGGCCCCAACTCGGACTCCCAGGACTTTTATGTGCGGTTAGTCGAGGTGATGTCGCCTTTTGTGAATGTCCCTATTATAATTGGTGGGGATTTCAACGTGGTGATGGACCCTTTGGTAGATAGGTCCAGCCCTTTGTACTCAGGGCTTTCCCCAGCTCAAAGAGCCATGAGGGACTGGGCAGACCAATTTGGTTTGTCGGATGGGTGAGAGTTTTCCATCCGAGTGCGTGAATACACATTTATCTCATCGGTTCGTTAATGGTACCGCCTCGTATTGATTATATTTGGCTTTCTTGTAATCTTCTTGCTGGGGTATTAGGTTCCAAATTCTGTCGGGACCTCCCTCGGATCATCATGGGTGGTATCGGTCTCGATTACCTTTGCATCCCTCCCTAAGGGAATAGTAGATGGAAATTAAATAACCAGATCCTGAGAAATCATAATATGGTTCAATATATTACCTCACAAATAGAGGAGTTTGTTGGTATAACGTGAGAGAGGATGTTCGTCCAGATATGGTTTGGGGGCTTTTAAGGCGCGTATCAGGGGGGTCCTGATTGGCAGGCTGCTAACAGGAAAAGGATAGGAGAGGTTGGTAAAGGATGTATTAGCCCGGATACGCGTACAAGGAGAATAGCTTGCCCCATGACCCTACAGAGAAAGACAAACAGGAACTAATAAAGCTGAAGGATTTTTACCTCACTTTATTGGGGAAGCAAGCGGAACTGGCGTTGATCAAGTCTAAAGCCAGCTATGTGGATCAGGGGGAGAAGGCGGGGAGACTTTTAGCAAGAAGGGTCAAGCAACTGGAAGCTTCCCGTATAATTCAGGTGGTTCAGTCCGAAAAGGATGGCCAGATCAAAACCTCCCCTGAGGAGGTAGTGGAGGAATTTAGGAGTTATTTTGAATCCCTTTATGGGCCGATGAGGAATCCCCCCTCAGAGGATGAGATTTTGGCCTCCTTTGGGGACTTGAACCTTCCTTCTTTAGGATAGCAACAGAAAAGGGCCCTTATTTCTGGCATCTCCCAAGAAGAGGTGGAGAGGGCCATTAAGGGGCTCCCTTTGGACAAGACACCGGGGCCGGATGGCTTCTCGCCTAATTTTTATAAGGTGTTTTCCAAACAATTGTCACCGCTCTTGGTGCCTTTGTTCCAGTGCATCCTTGATGGCCAGTCACTAGACCAATCCCTGTCAGAGGCTCTCATTGTACTGATACTGAAGCCTGATAAGCCATTGGAGCAACTTGCAAGTTATAGGCCTATTTCTCTGCTCAACTACGATGTCAAAATTCTGGCAAAGGTGCTAGCTGAACGCTTAAAGGTGGTTTTACCTGATTTGATTGGGCCGGAGCAGGTCGGATTTATGCAGGGGAGGTCGATAAATGACCATTTGAGAACGGTGGCGCATGTCTTCTCCGCGTCCGAGGAGGGCAGTGACTCCATGGTTCTGGTCTCATTGGATGCGAAGAAGGCGTTCGATAGGGTTAACTGGCAGTACCTGTTTGCGGTGATGCGTCAATTTGGTTTTCCGGATCTTTTTGTACAATGGATCAGGTTCATGTATTCTAATCCCACGGCCAGGATTTTGTGTAATGGGGTGACTTCTGATTCTTTCAGGTTATACATAGGTACACGTCAGGGTTGCCCATTGTCCCCCCTTCTTTTCAATTTGTACCTCGAACCCTTGATTAAAAGTATACTCTATAATCACGAAATTAAGGGAATCAAGGTGCAGGATAGTATTATTAAAGTCACACGCCTCGAGAGACGATCTTTGGTTCATATCTCACGCCTGAAGATTCTATTCTGGCTTTGATGGGTACAATACAAGTCTATAGCTCCTTGGCTAATTATAAGTTAAACCTGGGGAAGACGGTAGTTTACCCGCTTAATTGGAGGGTATTCAAGCGGGAGGTGACGGAGCTGGGTTTGAAGTGGAAATCGGATGCTATTAGGTATCTGGGTCTCTCCCTATCTAGGAGTGAGAGGCGTATCCGGCAGCTCAATCTGGACTCCTTGGTTCACATGATTGATTTGGATTTAAGAAGGTGGGCAAAGCTTCCGATCTCGTTGTGGGGGAGGATAAGCTTGGTCAAAATGAATGTGTTCCCCAGGTTGTTTTATCCGCTTAATGCTTTGAACATCCCACTCTCATTTTCATGGTTCAAAAAGGTCCATGGGCTTATTGCCAACTTTGTGTGAGGTTACAAGAAAGCTAGAATGGCTTATCATAAGTTGGCAGCTCCCAAATTATTGGGTGGACTTAGATTACCGCAGTTGGGACTCTACTATTGGGCAGGTCAAGTTAACAAATATCTGAGGTGGGTGCAGGGCGTACAGGCTTCGTATACTCCCTTATGGTTACAGATTGAATTGGCTCTCATTAAAGGGGCAGGTCTTGTTCCTGAGGCTCTCTGTATGTCAGTCCCAATCTCTTGCCGGAGGTTCTCAAGAACTCCCCGATTGGGGTATCGGTGAGGGCTCACGCCCAGCTGTGTGTTTTTTTGAAATATTCTCATGTGACTGACCCGTCTCAGCCCATAAGGGGCAATCCAAGATTTTGTATAGGAGGTAGACTTGTAAGGGCAGCCTTGCTGGTGCAGGAGGGGGACTGTTGTGTAAGGGACATAATCTCTGCAGAGGGTAGTGTGGTCTCGGCACCTGAGATTCTAACCAAGTTTAAGTTGTCATCCTCGGCGATCTTTCAGGTTTACCAGCTCCGTTATCTTATAGTTAGTAAATTTGGTAGGAGAGTATTACAGAGACCAATGATTGAGTTTTCCGAGATGTTACGACCTATGGCAGGAATGCTGCATGCTGTTTCAAAGATATATGCCACGCTGTTTGATTGGGCCTACTCCCAGAATTTAGCCCCTACTTCTTATTGCGCCGGTGTTTTCCAACGGGGAGTTGGATTGGACGGGTTTGTGGCACAGCTGTCATAAGGTGATTTCTCAGGATTGGTTAAGATTGATCCAGTTCAAAATACTTCATAATATATATTATTCTCCTCAGAAGTTGAGGAGCTTGAACTTGATATGGGATGCCTCCTGTGTGAGGTGCCAGCAGGGGGTGGGGGATTTGTTGCACATATTTTGGCACTGCCCTAAGATTGTGCCGCTCTGGACCAGTATCAAAAATGGGGCAGATTCGATTTTGGGGTTGGGTGACCTCTTTACCCCCGAAATTTGTCTAATTGGAGACGTAGCTTCTATTCCTTTTAAGAGTAGGAGGTCTCATATTTTGATGATTTCGGCCTCCCTTAAGAGTCTGGTTCTCAGACATTGCTGCTGGTTAACTAGGATCTGCAGCTTATCCAGTAGGTAGGGAAATGGGCAGACTGGGTGGGCCAAGTGGTCCTTATCTGCCATCAAATTCTATGTTTCTATGATTCAGTGGTGATTAGTTACTCAGAATGGTTAGAGGAACTACTTACTAATCTGCGGACAGAGAGGATGATTGCCATTCTTCAGAATAAGCTCACTAGGTTTAATAAATTATGGGGTCCCCTATATGCCTGTTACACTGTATAGAGATGTTGTTCTCTTCCTTTCTTTTCTGGTTTTGGTTCTTAGTGTTGGGTAGGTACCTCAGAGCATTGTAGAGGTGGGTGGGGGGTGGGTTGGGGTGTGGGGGAGGGGCGGAGGATGTATCACATGTATCATATGATTTACGTGGTTTATGGGTTCATGTGCTATTGTTTACCTGGAGATCTGTGTGTAATTGATACATTCTTTGTATTTAAATGGTTAATAAAATTTTAATGGAAAAAAAAAAAAGATGGAACAAGATGCCGAATCCTGGTGATGTTCCTAAGATGATAAAAGGAAGCCTTGATGACTGCTGATACCTGCGAATGCAGTGTCAGCCTGTCATCAAGAACAACACCCAGGTTCCACACCTGTTCAGAGGTCGGGAGAGAAATGCCACCAAGAAAAATTTTGGAAGATGCACCATCACCCAACCCCTCTATCTGTTGACCCGGGTCCACAACCAGTACCTCAGTCTTATCAGAGTTCAACCTCAGCCAGATAGAAATCATCCACTCCTGGATTTCTCTTAGACAGCTATTAAAGACTGAGAGAGCTCCCTCCTGGTCGGGCGGCAAAAGAAAGGTAGAGCTGGGTATCAGCTGCATAACAGTGAAACCTCAGCCCATACCTCCTTACAATGTCTCTGATGGGTAGCATATACACTGCAAATAACATGGGTGGCAATACTGAACCCTGAGGCACCCCACACAACAAAGCCATTGAATCCGAGGAAAAAACCCCGGACACAACTCTTTGTGATTTCACAGTGAGGAATAATGTGAACCATCTTAAGACGGTTCCAGATATTCCACAAAGCAGCCTCAGGCATTCTATCAACACCATGTGATCTATGGTGTCAAATGCTGAAGAAAGGTCGAGGAGAACCAAAATGGAATGACTCTTCCAATCTCTGGCCATCAAGAGATCATTGAGCACCCAAACCAGTGCTGTCTCGGTACTATGTCTTTTACGAAAACCGGACTGGAGAGGTTCATAGATGTCATGGATGGTAAAATGGTCCTCCAGTTGTGCAGCCACTACTTTCTCAATCACCTTCCCAACAAAGGGAAGGTTAGAGATAGGTCTGTAGTTTTCGAGACAGTCAGGGTCCAAATAGGCACAGAGATAAACTTTATGCTGCTGGGACATGGCAAAACACACATACAGAAAGGGTATAGAGTCAGACGTGTTTGGGAGAGAAATATGGTATTTAAACAGATACAGAGATTCACTCTATGCTACTGGGACATGGCAAAACACATAGAGAATGAGTGTGGAGTCAGACAATTTTGGGAGACTTAAATCTGGTATTTAAACAGAATGTAGATTTGCTCTGTCCTGCTGGGACATGACACAGCACACTTAGAGAGAGAGTGTAGAGTCAGACAAATTTGGGAGACATATCTGGTATTTAAACAGGTACAGAGATTTACTCAATACGTGGGTTGCTCAGAATCCACCAAACAGAATAGGATTTATCAGCCCCCAATCCAATTTTTAAATTTAGGATTTTTGGATTTACAGCCTGAAAATCCAGAATCCTAAAACCTATTTTACATGGGCATTTAGGATTTAGGATTTCAAATCCAAATCCTAAATCTGATTTGTGTAGGTCCTTTCAGAATTTAAATCGAGATCATATTAGGATTCGGAAGTTCCTAAAATCTTACATCCTAAAATCATCTTGGAATCAGCCAATTCTGAGCATCCCTACTCTACTCTAGACATGCTGCAAAGTTTCAGTTCACTGGCAAAGTTGCTGAATTTGCCTTTGTGAATAAATTTGCAGATTTCTTCTGTTTAATAGGAAATTCGCCTGTGGCAACTTCACCTGTAACTTCACCCTTGGAGGTGCACCAAGGCAAAATTAGGTCAAAATTAGGTTACTGATACAATGTCAAAGCCAAGAGTCCCCTGTTCCTCCTCCACACTCCTCAGCATCCTGAAGACCCTCTGCCATCCCCATGTGGTACGACAACTGCAGGCTGTATCTGCTTATCAGTCTCAGTCAGGAGCAATTCTAACATTTTCTGACCCATATGTGATCCAGGTATACCCTTTATTGTCAGTGTGACATACTGCAAATACTGGAGTGTTCCTACCAGTGCAGTTAGGCTTAGTACAATTGTTTTCCTTGGCCAGAGTCTAATACTACTCCAGGTGCCTTAGCCAATGTGCTATAATGCACAGATAGGAGCTACTGTTTCAGCTGTTTAGCCACTAGCCTGCATATCTATACTGAGATTTATGCATGGGGATGCAGAATGCAGCCAAACATGGATTACCATGTGTGACACAGTCCCATAAAGTTCAGGAATGGCATGGGTGGAGAAGTAGGTCTGTGAGGGAGTCTGCCATTTGGGACAGGCATGCACCATCAACCTTCTTAATACCACATTCTCCACAAGAAAAATGGTGGTAGATCAATTGCCAGTGTTTCAGTGGTTGCTGCATTCACTTCCGTGTAACAGTGATTGGGTGGGTATTTGGCATGACACTCAAAAAACATGAAATGCACTGCAGCTGAACTTTTCTGGGTGTTGGACTACCAAAAACAGCATTAATCACTGAGCTCCTGTGATATTTGGATGGATAGCACTCACTACTGGAGGGCAGTATCTCATGAATGATGGCGGCCGCGCTGGGTCTGCCGTCTACAGCAGCTTAGAGTTTTAGAATTTTAGTTTTAAAGTGTGTTTTACTTTAGTTTTAAATCTTTTTTTGCCTGTATTTTATTTATTTTTGGCTTAGTCTAGTGTATTCTACTTCATTGCAGCCCAGTTGACTATTTCTGCAAGTTTGCCCATTTTCTTTTTCCCTAGCACAGTATACTACACTGTCCATTTCAGTGTTGAATGCCAGTATTGTTATTTGTACCGGGTGGTTGACTGTGGATTATGTGTCGCAGATGACACTTCTGTATTTTTGTGTTCTACCAGCAAATTGGGGCATTATGATGAATTGTGTTCCCTGCCTTGGATTACTGCTTTAGGTCCTGAGGAGAGAGGACTGGTGGACTCGCAAGAAGATTTCCCGTATGGATTTGTGGTGGCTAATGTGAGCCATTAGGGGGACCTCTTGTCTTGTGAAGCTAAGGGCCCAAAGAAGGATCTGTCTGTATTTGCCATTTGGCTGACTGATTACACCAGAAGACTTGGTGGAGGTGGGTCTTGGACCCGGGTGTTTTCCCCTGGGGTAGCCAGGAAGGGCCGACTGGAGAGTCGATGGCTTTCTGGGTTTACTCGGTAGTCTTGGTGGGTTACCTGATGAGGTCAGATGTATCTCTGAGGGCTAAGTAGGGGGATTGTCTGGGTTTTGGGTATCTGCTGTCTGGCCGGGTCATGATTCAATTTTCTTGGGGTTTCTGTCATGGCTTCGGTTGATGGTGGAATAAGAACAGTAACCAGTGAAGATCTCCTGGATTTTATAAGCAGAGAGATGGACAAGGAACACAGGACCTTATGAGCTGCTAGTACTTTAAAAGCTAAGCTGGTTTCATAATACTATTTGGTCACTTAAGGAGGCAGTAAGAGGGCCTCAACTTGGCTTTGTGTGGTACTGAAGTTTCTGAGAATCGTAGCAGTAAGAGTGCTGCGCTATAGGGTTGACTATTTTTGGTGAAGGAGGTGTGATAGCTCCTCCTTTCCATTTTAAATTATTAGAAAGCTGTGGTGAGCTTCTTCTTTCAGCTGGAAATTTGGACATTGTGAATACATGGGACAGTGCAATCATATAGGGTAGTAATGAACTTTACATCTAGTCTACATTGTTACTAGGTTTAAAATGGGGCCACTGCTGTTCTGATACTGTGCTGCAACTAAGATTAGATAATAGTTAATTTGTATTTTGTTGAGTTTTGGGGATGAGTTAGAGGGAGTGAATGAGCAATTGGTTTAATTTGATATTATCGTGGGGGTTAATTAGTTTTTGTTGGGTGAGTGAAGAGTGAGTGAGAGTATATGGTTGATTGAGTGTTTGATTTTAAATTATAGCTGCTAGTTAGTGTTTACAAAGGATGTGCTGGCAGCGGGTCTCTACGGGTGGGTACTACTCCTCCACCAATCTTCTGGCCCTCTGCCTCTTCGACTGCCCCATGCTGCCGACAGAGGTTCATGGGCATTACCATGCTCTGGGTATAGTGAAGTGGTGTCGGAGAGGGGGGACTAGGTGGGGGAGTGGAGCGGAGTGGATGAATTGGGGTTGTGGGATCAAGGAGATGCCCTAGGGTGAAATGGGCCCAGGAGAGGGGTCCACCCTGCCTGGTGCCCATACCCAAGCACTCCACTGTGTGTGGACAGATAGTGCGATCAACATTGACTGTCATCCAACCCGGGCAGTGTTATGCAATGCCAGGTCGATCAGAAACAAGATGGCAGTAATAGCTGATCTTGTTGGGTCATCTGACCTGGCATGCATCACAGAGACCTGGGTGGAAGAGAATGCTGGTCCTACATTCGAGTCGGCTGTTCCAGACAGGTACTCGGTGATACACCACCCGAGGTTGGATTGTAGGTGCGGGGAGTAGCCATCTGTTTTAGTATGGAACTGGGCCTTGTTGATGTGCCAGTTGGGGTCACTAGATCCTTCAAACATATCATGGATGCATGTGTGTGGCTGTAGGATACTTCTCATCTACTGTCCACCCGGTGGTGAGAAAGATTTCCTTCAGGAAGCCATGGACTTCATCATCGAGATGGAGTCCCCCAGGTGGTTGATTCTGGGGGACTTCAATGCCTGGGTTGATTATGAACTCTTGCATTTTGGTCATGACTTCCTCCAACTAATGGTTTCATTGGGCTTTATGCAGGTGATTACCTTTGCGACTCACATAAAAGGTCATTCACTGGATCTGGTGTTCCTGCTGGGGATGGAGATCTCCAATGTGGTGGTAGAACCCGTTGGGTGGTATGATTGCAACACTATTGGGTTCAGTTTTGTGGCCCCCCCCAACAGACCTGCCCCTTTGGAGATGGGCCAGTACTGCCTTTGTGGGGTATAACTCCTGGTGGTCTTATGGCAGTGCTGGATCTAGTGGGGAGTTTGAATTTTAGCATGGACATAGAGAATCTTTTGCTAGCCTATAATAAGGTGGTAGAGGCTGCTCTGGACTCCATAGCTCCTGTCCTGGTTTTCCTCTCACCCTTCGCCCTCAGTCCCCTTGGTTTGATGGGACCTTGAGGGAGTTGAGGAAAGCGGGAAGAAGGTTGGAGCATTGCTAGCAGAAATTGGACCTGAGTGATGACAAACTTAGATTGATGTCCCATTATACAGACTATCAATCTGCGGTCTCCCGTAAGAAGGCAGAGTTCCTGTCAGCTTAAAGCATTCCCAATAGCCTGGTCTCTCAAAGGTTTCCAGCAAATGCAAATGCAGTTTTCAGAAAAATGGCATACTTCTAGGGCCCAACCACTTGTCAGTAATTGGCACTTTCAAGTTGGTTGTTGTCCTATTTTACCCTCCTTTCTTCCGCAACTTAGGCACTGTAAATTGGAGGATCTTCTCCAGGGTACAGATTTGGCTTCATTTCAAGTATTGTGGAGTCGCTTTCAACTAAGATCCCAGGAATTTTTCAAATACTTACAAATTAAAGCGGCAATATGGACATTTAAAGGCAAGCAAGAATGGACATTGCAATTGCCAGAAGGCCTTTTTAAGGCCCTTCAGGAAGTGGGGCAATCCCATGCAGTTTCTAAGATTTATAAGCATCTTCAAGATCTAGATGTACAGTATATCTCCCTAGGGGAGTATGTTATTACTGGATGCGTGAATTATCCCTGCCTGAAGACTCCGAATATTGGGAGAAAGTATGGGGTGGGATCTATAAAAACATTAAACAGGATAAACTCGGGTTGATCCAGTTTAATATTTTACATAATATTTACTACACTCCGGATAGGCTGTATAACATAGGCCTGGCCTCCTCTCCTTTATGTTTTTGAGGTTGTCAGGTTTCTGGGTCACTATATCATATGTTATGGCTGTGTCCACATATACAGAAATTTTGGGAAGCAATACGGCGGGTCCTGGATCCAATTTTGGGATTGGATCCCTTTTTTACTCCGGAAAGTTGTCTGCTGGCAATCTTCCCACCGGGACTCCCCAGATATGCAGAGCACATATGTCATTGATCTCAATTATGGCAAAATGGGTCATGTTAAGGCACTGGAAGGAAGGATCCCTTCCTACCATTATTGAATGGTACCGTGAAATCTTACTGGCAATTCAGGTGGAGCGACACATATCTAATCTACGACACTCATATCACAGGTTCAAAAAGATTTGGGAGCCACTCTTGTCCCTGTTGATGTTAGTGAAACTTTAATACTGTATATTAATCTGGCAGAATATGGCTGCTCTTATCAAGTTTATCATGTTTGAGTCTATTCCATACCAATAAGTCACAAATATGATGAGCGCAGATGGGGGGGGGCACCTTTTTTTTTTTTTTGGTTTTGTTGTTGTGTATTAACTCTGTTCAATGATCCTACCTGTATATTCTCTGATGTATGACTTAAATGTTAATAAAGTATATTTAATTTAAAAAAAAAGAAGGCAGAGTTCCTGTCCATGGAAACTGCAGCTGCACGAACTCGACTGGCTCAGCTCTTCAGGACTATGGACAGGCTGTGCAATCCAGCCTGTCTTCAGAATTGGGGAGCCTTTTCACAGAAGAAACGTGATTAGTTTGCTTGATTTTTCACAGATAAGGTTCACACCATCAGGTGCAAGATCCACACAGCCCATTCTTTTGGGCAGAGAGGAGATCGTTGTGAGATTACAAACACCCAGTTTGTTTAGTAAGACTTTGGCCAGTTGGCAGTAGAGGATGTCATGAAGATGATCTGGGGTTTGCAGCTGACTTACTGTAGTTTGGACCCTGGTCCAACATGCCTCCTGGTGGGGTGTGTGGAGGTGATCAGAATGGTCCTGGCTGAGATAGTCAGTGCTTGTTAGAGACCGGGATGTTCTAGGACACCCTGAAGAAGGCTGTGGTTCACCTTCTGTTGAAAAAAACTTATTTCGATCCTGACTGTCTCACAAACTACAGACCTGTCTCTAACCTGCCCTTTGTGGACAAGGTCATTGACAAGGTAGTCATGTCACAGCTCAAGGAGCATCTGACCACCCACAAGATCTACGATCGTCTCCAGCGCTGTTTCAGGAAGAGGCATAGTACCGAGACCAAGTTGGTTCAGGTGCTTAATGATCTCTTGATAGCAAGATGTCAGAGGAGCTGTTCCATCTTGGTCCTCCTTGTTCTCTCTGCAGCTTTTGACACTGTAGACCAACGATTTTCAACCGGGGGTCCACAGCACAAAAGGGGTCCATGAGCGCATGCCAGGGGGTCCGCGGAACAGCCTTTAAACTCAAATGCGAATTGCATAATTTTTACATGTTACATTTGCGGTTTGAATTTCAACCACAAGTTAACTGGTAATTAAGCTCTAGTAATGGAATCAATCGTTGACTGTTTTCTCTCTTACATCTATCTGTGCCTCCCACAATCACCTGCCTATTTGCCTATTTGCAGCTTGTTCTACCATTGTGATATATTAACATCAGGTACTATCCTGACTTGCAGGTTTTTTATTAGTCAATCCCACGACTCGCAACACAGGAATGTAATGATCGCTAGCTGCATGGTATTCTTAGTCTAACAATAAAGCACCCCTTCACAATAAAGCAATTTTCTCAGCTCTTTCATAATTGTTCCTCTGGCTGCCCTCGCCTCTTTGAACCCCTGTTATTGACCGGATTAGTGCTCTGATGTACCGAGCAATCCTAGCATGTTTGTGTCCTCTGGCTGCCCTCACTCCTATGATCCCAGTTAGTGACCTGATGAATGTTGCCTGAAGCTCCTACCTAGTGCCTTTGTTTCCTTTAACTGCTCTCGCTCCTCTTGCCTCTTTCAGCTTTCGCTTTTCATGAATCACGGACTCAGAGATATCTGTCTTAGTCATAGAATCTGACATCAATAACATCCTGCATACATCTGCATCTGCCTGTCCTGTTCACTAAGCGCCTGCTCCACTATTCATTGCATGCTACTTTTTTAAAATAAAAAAAATGAAGCAAACTGTCCTGCGTCTGCCTGTCCTTTTCACTAAGCGCCCACTCCACTACTCGTTGTGTGCTTCTTTTTTTTAAAAAAAAAAACAAACAAAAAAAAAAACAATTTGGGAGACCTGACAAAAGAACAAAGGGGCACTGCAGTAGCCAGTTGTGGTCTCTCCGCTCCTCGCACCTCACAGATCTCTCAGATGAGGAGATTGTTGCGAGATTACAAACACCCAGTTTGTTTAGTAAGACTTTGGCCAGTTGGCAGTAGAGGACATCATGAAGATGATCTGGGGTTTGCAGCTGACTTACTGTAGTTTGGACCCTGGTCCAACATGCCTCCTGGTGGGGTGTGTGGAGGTGATCAGAATGGTCCTGGCTGAGACTCTCTGCTACTCGCTCCATGCTAAGTTTTTTAAAATTAAAATAAACCCGAAGCTGCCCAGTTCACTAAGAGCCCACTTCTGTTCTGATCACGGAGTAAGGGAGTTACTAATTCACAGAGTCACAGCTGACTGGGTAAGAAATAAAACTGCCTGTGCCTAATTTTCTGTGTAGTTTTGCAACACATTGTTAATGTATACTACTTGGAAGTCATTTTTTAGCTCTTTGCAGTTGTGTACTTATTGTGTACTATATATTTATATATATATATATATATATATATATGTGTGTATGTGTGTATATATATATAGATATATTTATATATCTATATATCTATATATATATATCTATATATATATATATATATATATATATATATATATATATGCTGTACTTATTGACTTATTGTGTAAAATATATATGTGTATATATATATATATATATTCACTGTACAAAACATTGAACTCTTGGTAGGGGTTCCCCGACATGGCTGACAGCTGGCCGGGGGTCGGCGGACCAAAAAAGGTTGACAACCACTGTAGACCATGGGGTATTGCTAGAGCACCTGCAGCTACTCTGTGGACTGTCTGGTACAGTCCTCATATGGTTCCATTCTTTCCTCATGGGCAGGACACAAAGAGTGGAGTCTGGGGTGTTTTCCTCAGATCCCTTCCCCCTGCCTTGTGTGGTACCACAAGGGTATTTGCTTTCTCACATGTTGTTTGCAGTGTATATACTGCCATTGGGAGACATTATTAGGTGGTACAGGTTGAGTTTTCACTGCAATGCAGATGATGCTCAACTGTACATGCCCTTTGTGCCAGAACAAAATTATGCTGTTTTGGTCTTTAACAACTGCCTCTCTGAGATTCAGGACTGGATGAGTGCCAACTGGCTTAGGCTAAATCTGGATAAAACTGAGGTGTTGGTTGTGGATCCAGGTCATTGGGGGGGGGGTCGGTGGCTGGGCAGCCATTCGGGCTTTGGCTAGGAGGCAACCAGCTAGTGTCCTCTGACCCGGTGCAGAATCTGGGCATTATGTTTGATAGCGATCTGACACTTAAATCTTAGGTGTTGGCTGTTGTCAAAACCTCTTTCTACCATCTGAGGAATATCACTTGGATAAAACACCTGGTCCCATTGGATAATCTTCCAACACTGGTCCATTCCTTTGTGACCTCACGCCTTGATTACTGCAATGCCCTATATCTAGGGCTACCAGGGGTGGACCTCCACCACCTATAGCTGGTGAAGAATGCGGCTACCAGGTTGATGACTGGCTTGTTGAGATCTTGCTACATCACACCCATGCTCTGCAGATGCATTGGCTGCCGATATGGTGGAGGATCACCTTCAAGATTGGGTTACTGACCTATAAAGCCCTACACAGACAGGGACTGCGGTACCTGCAAGATCTCCTCTGTCCCTACTGCCACCTTCTCCCTCTCCACCTTGCTGATGAGGGATTGCTAGAGACTCCCAGGGTCCGTTTGACAACCTCAGGAGCCAGATCATTTGCTTTTGCTGCTCTGACTCTGTGGAATTCTCTACCTTACCGAATTAGAGAGTGCTAGTCTGCCGAGGCCTTTAAAGCTGCCCTGAAATCTTGTTTATTTGATTTAGCTTTTCTGAATACCTAAAGTTTGATTGTTCTATTATCTGTTTTTATTGCTATGGTTGACCAATAATTATTTTTATGATATTTGTACAATGCTATGATCTCTTGGAATAGTGTTTCATAAATAAAGAATTGCTTGCTTGCTTGCAAAAAGCTGGACTTGGTGTGGTGGCATAGCCGGTCAGGTAGCATTCGACTCATGAGGATTCATGAATGCTGCTCAAAAGAAAGAAGTGATTTGGGGTGTTGTTTTATCACTTAAAGTTTATTATTTTGTGAAAAAAAATAGAGACATACAATTGTATTCCATAAATTAATATAAAGCAATCATCTGTTAACTTTGTAATCTCCTAGCAGGCAAAATCATACCATTGGAACAGGAGACCTGCTATAACTTTCCAGAGATTTTGCTACCTCCTGAGCTAATCCTCTTGTTGCCACCTCCCCCAACACCCACCAACATTGATGCCACAAATGTGGCAGAGAATAATTTGGCAACCCTAATGCCACCACCATTACTTCCACCAGCAACTCCTTTGCTACTACTACCAGCTCAAGAGCCAATCAATGAAGCTTCTGCAGAGAGATGTTTTTCTTAAGTGCAACAACATTTTGCCCCATAGAACCTATGCACTTCTTGGCTACCTCACAGTCACTTCTCCCTTTACTCATATATCCCTTTCCAGTCATTTTATGTATTTAGATATTTAATATTGTAAGGAAAAAATAAATAAACACTGCAGTTAAATGAAACACCAGCAGCAGTAGACAATACAGCACCAGCAGGATTAGCAGTGTGGTCTGAATCTGAATAGTTTACTGAGCTAACAGTAGCTACAGTGAAACCAACCCTCTCCCCAATTTTGTTTTTGTTGTTGTAATTTTTTTTAATGTGACAGGGAACAACAACACACACATGACAGGGGTTATTCAAAACAAGTTACTGTAAGTAATACTGTCACTTCAAGAACTAAACAAAATAACAGTCAATATAGAAACAGACTGACAATTTACTTAACCACACAAAACTGTAGAACAAAAATAAAATGACAAATCACAGACCACTGACAAACATTATTGAGAAGAAAGACTGATGTAAACAAATTGGACTAATGCTCACAGGGCTGCCTTGCTTGTTAGCTGAAAATACACCCCTCCCTCACACTAGACACTAGACAAAACAAAACCACTACTTTCAACTAAATAAATCTGCAGAACTATGAACAAATGATGGTAATTTTGCTGCTCAATGCACTCTAGATATTTTTTGTTAGCGGGTTCAAAATACTACACTTTTGGAGTAGTTTTAAAGGTTTTATGCTCCGACAAGCAGGGACAGACTTCTCTTCAACTCTGTCTTCATAAGACTGCGTTGAATGCATGGCATACAGCTCATTTCGATCAGGTCCATCTTGCAAATGAGCTTTGCTCAATGGTGCCCGCCTGGATAAATAAAGATTTTGACTGGATTGATTTCAGTGCCATGTAACCTCCAATCCCATGGTACATTGCAAATTTCACCTGAGGGGTCCTACTTCAACCAATTTCACCAGTAAAGTTACCAAATTCACCATTTGTGAAGTTAGCCCTATACTGCAAACTGGAATTTCACAGGGTGGATTAACTTCACGATTTGCAATGAATTTGAGAATTAATCTGCAAAGCAAAGTTAGTGAGCTTAAACACCTGGAAATTCACATCTCCTGGGACCTTAACAATATAGAGAAGCTCAACATAACCCAACTCATGGCAGACTTGGATAAGGACATGACCAGATGGAGCTGCTTACATACTTCACACTGGAGCAGACCACATATTTTCAAGATGATGGCTACCTCAAAACTCCAATATGTCTTGGATAACCTCTCCCTTAAAATTCAACTGGATATGTTCAGATCTATCCAGCAGAAAATGCTGAACTTCCACTAGGGATCAAGCCCTAGGTGGATTAGCAATTAAAAATTAGCATGACCCCTCACCAGAGGAGGACTCAATGTACCAGACTTTGCATTAAAACACACATCACATATTATGTCACAACTCTCACAGGCCTTTCCTCTTGTAATTTGAAAATTGGTAACTGGAAAGGCACACTGAGCCAAGGATCGTTTCCAGGTGCATCCCAAGGGGGGGCGGAGAGAGGAGTACAAGCAAAACAGTGCAATCAATGAAACAGTGGTGAGTAAATCAGTGACTACTTTGACTGCAGGATACACTAACAGGTAACAGCTACTGGAGGTTGTGTAACAGGCAACATTCACCAAATTGGTCATGACATGGGCATAATAAATACAATATAAACTTATTAGTAGGATGTAAAGTGCGTAGTGTCTGAGGAGGTGGTTGTAGTGCCGTAGCTTGACAGAAGTCTGCCTCTGACACAGCCAAGTACAAGGATGCGCTTGCTAGAGGAGGTGGAGAGTGGAGTCATAAGGCCAGAACATTAGCTCAAATAGACAATGTGTGAGGCGCAACTATTAGGAGACAGTCTACAGATAGGGGTTATGTTTGAAAAGCTACCTCTGGGGTTGGTGACCCATCCTGCATTGCAGCCAGTACTGGTTGCATGAAAGTGGTGTGCCAAACTGACACAGTGATCTCAGCACTCCTCACCTGTTTTTCCCCTCTGGAGGAACCAGGCCCTCAAAATAGGAACCAACCCCATAAACTGGAGCAACTGGCAAACTCAGTAGGCCTCAGCACTTACATCAAAGGGGTACACAGCCTGCATCAACTGAGACAGTCAAGCAGGCTACCTTAAGACATTGGCTAGCTGCAGTCAGAATTTGCAACAGGAAAGCAGCAACACTAGCAATACCTGCACGCAGGCATATTATGGGACATATCCTGGGACCCAATGTAGATTCCTAGGACTGAATGACTGGACAAGCTGTTACATGTGCCCAGTGGTCAACCTCCCCAAAGCAGCCTGATATATAGTTCAGTTCAGTTTATTTTGAAGGGATAACAACCATTGAGCAGGCTCATTCACAAGGCAGTCCCTTATACATAAACATCAGTAACAATACAATACAGTACGCGGCAGGTTGACAAGAATAAAGTAACATAATAAGCATTATAATACATATAATAGGTAAAATGAAGGAAAGAGAAACATTCAGTTATAGTAGCAAATGGTAATATTGAGGGCTCACTGGCTCCAAGTGGATCCCAATGAATCACTATGGTTGAATGGAAAACCAAACCTGGCTTTGACATAACCTCTACTACATGGAGCAGATGCTGGCAGGGCCTACAGAGTGCAGTGAGAGACACAAGGAACTATTTTAACCAATTCAAAATGCTCTGTCACTGGCACAGAACCCCTCAACAACTCCACAAATGGGACTGAGAAGCTTGGATAACTACTGGAGGTACTCTGTGGCCAGCATTGCACACGCACTATGGGAATGCCCAGAAGTCACCTCTTAATGAAGGGAAATAGGACAAGTACAGTATGCAGAAAAATATTAAATAGGGACATAGCACTCACACCTGCTTTAGTAATGCTAAGGATAACTGAAGGTACAAATCTAAGACCCAGTGTAGCACCCCAAGGAAAATGCTGGCTTCAGGAGGATCCTAATCACAGTAAAAAGAATCATCCTCTGACACTGGATGGAAAAGACACCCTCTCTGAATGGCTACTAGAGTTGGGAAAGATTGTAAGGTTTGAAAGGTCACACTATTCAAATCTGAAGTTGTCATCCAGACATGGGGCCTTATCTCACCTACGAATACTGCAAGATAGCTCAAGGCCACAACATGCCACATTGCATGACTCAGTTATTAAGGGGTAGGTCAGGTGCCCCCCCACACACAGGATCCCAAATAGCACCCATAGATAGGGTTAGTGACATGGGCCCACCACTTTCTCCCCCACCAAAATCACTGATTGGTGACACAGCACTTCTTGGCCTAAACACACAGACGACTTTACATATGCAGTGGTTTCCCAATGGCATGACTGTGCATTATCATTTGATGTTATAATCTTTCTGTTAATGATACAGTAAATTTAATGGAGCCTACATGTTGTACAATATTACTAATATTTTCAGTGATCTATGCTCATATGTTAATCTCCACTATTGGAATATGTACTAGTGTTGTATTTTCAAGGGGTAATGCCCTGGATAACAGAATGCTTTGTCCAGTTGGCTGTGTTATGTATTTATGCTCTCTTTATGATAATAAACTATGAATTATAAAAAAAAATGTATACAATAATAATAGACAAACTGCACCATGCAGATTTGCAGAGAGCAGTCTGCTACACTATAAGGAAAGCCCAGCGAACAGCTGTGGTACAGCAGGCTGCAGGGCCTGCACACACTGTCCCTCAAATTTTCAACTCACAAACTGAAGTTTCAAAGAAACACAAAAATAATACAAATGTTGTTAAAAAAAAGTTCCCCCTGGAACTAAGTTCAAGTCACAGGTCTTTTGTATGATTTACAAAGAGTTTTTATAACATTTTTTATGTTGAATAGACTCACAGTCTTAGACATAACCTAGCTAAGATCCAATATCCATCTGAACAGACACTGAGGAACAGCGTGGTAAGTCTCCGAACACTGCATTACATGATGGTTCCTTTGTAATGTAAGTTGATCATTAATTCCCCTCATAAGTCGATTATTATTTCATTCATTTAATTTCATTTTATTGATTATACTAGAAAGGCATGTGAGCAAAATTGCCCATTTTCACATGCATCCAGTGACAAAATCTGGTACCATATTTCATACTGGTAAACGTTATATAGTTTGAAATAAGAGTGCATACAAAACTGGTACAATAACACATACTGGCGAACATTACATCATCAGGAATAACAGTCATACAAAGGGGACAGAAAGGGAAGGTACTGTTAAAGATAACATATATGGAATAGTGGATGGGAGACCATCCACAACAAGGCTGTGTTTCCATTGAGGGTGTTGATGACATCATAGAGACCTCAGGTGCGAAGCTCAAGAGGTCTCCATGATGTCGTCAGCTCCCAAGATGGGAAACACCACCTTAGTTGTGGATGGTCTCCCATCCACTATTTTATTAGTATATGGTTCCACTAATTTTTAAAACATTAATTTCACAAGGTTTCATACGTTGTGTGTTCGCAGCCCTGCTTGGTCTTTGTCCTCTCTACAGATGCACTCCTCTCCCCACCCCAAAGATCTCAGTCCTCGCTGACATTCTCTCTGTTCCCAACCATGAAGGTAAACAGTAGATTAAAAAAAAACTGACAAATTGAAAGTTTGAAGGCATGGAGACAACTATGGCAGTCAGTGTACAAACTTTCTTTGAACTGCTCACTAAGCGGCACCCCAATTGTTGTTTTATTTTTTCCACCAATCAGATGGCAGCTCAAGGAAAAAAGTTGTTGTGGTATCGATGTGTTGTCAGAACAATAGCACAACAACTGTTTTGACCTTTGAACTGTCCTACAACAGGATTTTGAAAGCCACTGTTTTCCATTAACAATACCTTCTAACCATATACTATAACTATATATTAAATTTTAAGAAAAGGGCAACAATATGCCAGGTGAGAAGTGCAACTCATTAGTCTCCCCTCACCCCACATTTCTTGTTAGAATGTAAGAAATTCCAGAAATGATTATTTACCCATATTACAGGACTTCTATGTCATCTCACAAAGGTTTTTGCAGATGATTTAGGACTATCTACGCCTTGTGAAAAACTCCCCCAAATGCAGAATTTCTCCACATTTTTATCTACATCAAGTGGAGTCAGGTGTAAGTGGGGAAACTGAAAATTTTGCCTACTCGTAGTTGTGACCGCTACTATTTCAAATCTATATTAATGACATGCAAAATAGGATCAGCAGTTGATTGGCGAAGTATGGTGATGACACTGAACAAGGCAACATCATAAGCACTAGGGATCAAGTTATGGGACTACAAGAAGACCTAAATAAAAATCTCTACACAAACTATTTTATTTATTTGTCCATTCATTGATCTATTTGTTTATTTATTTATTTGCTACTTTTTGACCAGTTGAGTACACTGGCTTGAGAGACCTTTTCAGGAATGGTCTGGGCCTAGATAGGCAATGAATAAGGGTGGTACATGGTTATAGACAAGCTGGAGGTGTGCTTAGGAGCTTGCTGCTACTACAGAATGCTGCAGCCCGGCTATTGATGGGGCTAACAAGATCCAGTGATATAACACTGGTTCTGCATGAACTGCACTGACTGCTGGTGCATTGGCACATCTCCTTTAAAATAGATCTTTTAACCTATAAGACCCTACACGGGCTGGGGCTGGGTTACCTGAAAGAGTGCCTGCATAACTGCACACCAAGTCATCCCCTTAGGTCAGCAGGAGAGGTCCTCCTGGAGATGCTCAGGGCAAGATTAAAATCATCCAGAGTCCGGGCTTTTGAGGTTGGGGCCCCAGTTCTCTGGAACTCCCTGCTGGGCTACCTGCAGGAGGCACCCTCAATTGAGAGTTTTAAAAAGGGTTATAAAACCTTTCTTTTTCTAGCAGCTTTTGGATCCTGAATAGTAGAATTATTTATGTGTTCTAGTAACTTATCTCTGAGGAATATATTTGAATTATTTTTATTAATGTGATTAAGTATGTTTTATGACTTTGTGTTTGGATCTACTGCCTGTCCTATATTTGTCAGGGTGCCCTGAGACTTCGGGGAAGAGTGCCCAAAATAAAAACAATCTAGTACTGCTACTACTACTAAAATACATTTCAAAAGTAACAGAAAGTGCAAATAAAGAAAAGTAAATCTTTGGACATGCTGTTATTACAATGGTACAATAACTAAACAGTTAGGTTTTATAAATCAGCATTGAAGAAATGGAAACAATTGTGCTAAGATAGCATAGCGGGAACAAGCAGTACAAACATAGTACATTTAAAAAGCAACTCTACACTTCAACATGTGCTTTCATAAATAAAATGTTTCAGCTGTTACGATCTACTAAAGAATATTTTTTTTTTATTTTCAATGTTCCATTCCAAGTTTTACAACATATCTTAGTAGTCTGTCTAAAAAATCTGTATAGAAAACATTTGAATGCATTTGCCTCTCCCTGTTAACCCCACAGTGCCTTTGTTTATAACATTATAGTGCTTACCATGACAACACACTGTGATGTCACAAACAGCAATTGTTTGCTTAGCATGGGACAGTATGATACATTTTGAAAGACTCATATAGAATAATACATATGCAGATATGTGTTATGAATTTTTTTTACACACCCGAGGTGTAAGATGAGCCATAAACTTCAAGAGCGAGAGGTTTATGAGGTCATCACACACCAAGAATGTGTAAAGAAACTTCATAAACACACATCTGCATATGTTTCATTTTTCACAGTTATTTATTTATTTAGTTTTTGTTGACTGGGTAAGTGCACTAGACAAATGCTGCCTATTTTCAGGCACGACCCAGGGGAAGGGGATACAGATGAATGCCAACTGACCTTGAACCAGATTAAGCTGTTTGTGGTATTTTTAGTGAATGAGGGAAATTTGGCCAGGACACCGGGGAAATTCCCCTACTCTGATGGTGCGTGGCCGCCAGCAGGAGTGCTGGTCAGCTTTCCAAGATGGACGCTGTAGAGGAGCTACAGCAGGTTCAGTCTGCAGATGTGAAGGAGACCATAGACAAGGATTCTACAAAGGTTAATTTTCCTTCAGCAGAGTTAGAAGATGCAGAGTTATTTCTGGATGCCTTATCTTCTTCTGAGGAATCACAAGTTCCTGTGAGCCTTACAGAGCCTGAAAAAGTAAAAACGCTGCCTTTAAAGTCTGTTCAGCTACTTTCTTGTACAAAGCCTATAGATGGTGTTGCCCCTTTAAGACCTGCACTGCCTGTGGATGACATCACGCTACTGAACAAGGAAGGGATTCAGCTTGAGAATGGTGTTTCTGCTGTTTACAGGAGCAATGGCAGCACCAAAGATCAAAAAATGTCCACTCTAGCACAAAAAACAGGTCAGTTGAGGGTCTCCCTGCCTAGCACTGAAGCGCTACTTGTTTCAAATATTTTGGGGGATTCACTGGGAGTGGGGAAAACAGACTGCAGCAAGATACACAATGAAACTGAAACCAGGGAAAATTATGTGGTGGGAACTGCTCCAACGCTGACTAAACAAGCAGGGTTTGTTTTTTCTTCTTCCACTGCTCAGATTATTTATCAAAACCAGCCAAATGAGCAGGATGAAGCAACTGTCTTTTCTTTTGGTGACCTAAATATGGGGAATGCTTCTACATCTTTGCAGCAGGTTAAAAGTTCTGTTCCTCAGCCCATTATGCCTAACTCTGATATTTTGACTTCATCTTCTACACATGAGAGTGACTGGACTCCTGCTTCAGCTTTAATGGCAGCAGGGTGGAAACAAACTCCTTTGGGAGAATGGGCTGCTGACTTAGCCTGGGATTCTTCATTTGATATAAACTCTCATTCCCCTAAGTGGAACCCAGAAAAGCCTGTTCAATCTGCTGAAAAAGGGGGCTCAGACTCTAGGGATTTGGTTCTTAATGTCTCTAATGATACTGTTAGTCCTGTTTCTGTTGAGTCTCATGCTGTATCTGATAAAAGACCTTTACTATCTGACTTATTTGCAAAAAACAAACGTGAATCCACCCCCAGGCGGAATGCGGTGCGCATTAGATATAAAGGGGGCATGGCTGAAAGGCCTGATAGAAACTATGTTGGGAGACATTTAATTAAGGAATCCTTGCATTTTTCTCCTAGAGATGTGTTTGCCATCATAAATATTTCAGGAGAGGATAATTACGATGTCAGTTTTAGATCAGCTGCCTTGTTAGAATTATTTTGGATTAGGTATTCCCAGGTAAAGTTCTCTCCCCTTTGGACCCGTTTTGATTATTCCCTCTCTCAACCAGCTATCAAGTTTGTTACAGTAATGTTCTGAAATGAAGGGTATCAGTGGATGATATTACATACTGGTTGTCCAATAAATGTGATGTACAGGAGATCCAGAGCCTATTTTAGACTCGGAGGCTTTTGGACAGGCGGATGGAAATATAAGGTCAAATTACGGCAAAATGAACATGGTTTTGTGCATATCCCAAACTCCTTCTCTGCTAGGCCGTGATAGAGGTGTTTGTTTTATAGTGGTCAGCCAAGGGCCTGCTATAAATGTGGCTCGCGGACGCATTTGTCTAGTGTTTGTGATAGTCTAGATGTGACAATTGTGGCGAGGTGGGCATTCACTAATTCAATGTTCTAACCCAGCAATCACGATTTATCACGGGTAGTTCTCACATTCAACACATGTCCGTGGGCTGCAAAAACAAAGTATCAGGGAATTGTACTGAACAGTTTTTACAGAAAACACAGGAAGACCTACTCTCTCATTCATCTCCCACTTTTCCGGGAACCCCCTCTTGATGTAAGAAAACCTGTAACTCCTGTCACAATGAATTTAGTTCTCCCCCCTCCTTCTTCATCATTGTCAAGGCCTGTACAGCCTAATAGTTCTGCTTTGCAGGACCCTCCGCTTGTCCCAAGTGTGAAATCGGGTGGTATTGCTAAGACTTCAGATCAGAGCATTGAACCCCCCCCAAATTGACCCCTCTCTCTCTGCCTCCTAGAAGGTCCACGAGGAATGTGAAATCAGTACCTGAGGCAGTTACAGATTCAGTGGAAACTTCTAATCCTTCCTCCCTTCTTTCTTCCTGGGGGGATACAGAAATGGATGTTGTGGATTTGGATTCTCAAATTTCTACCCAAGACCCCATGGAACCCTCCCAAGGTTCTTCTAAGGAAAAGAAAAGGAAAAGAAGAAAAAAATAAAATAAATTCCTTCTTTTTTTGGTACTCATATGGGTTTTCTGTGGGCTTCTTTGAATGTTCATAGCATTTTAAATGGAGCTAAACGAAAGGCTATTTTTCACATGTTACATAACTCTAGAATTTCTGTTTGCTTTTACAGGAAACTTGGATGTTCTCTAAAGAACATGTTACTGCCTTTAAAAGTTGGCCTTGGGGCCCTTCATATGAGTCATTTGGTCAGGATAAAGCAGGCTGCATTGGTATTCTTTCCACCTTCATTTTAAACTCCATAAATTAATAGATTGCATTCCAGGAGGGTTTTGATTGTGGACTGTTTTCTTGAATCTGTCCTATAGATTTATTAATATTTATAATCCACAGGTAAAACAGCCAGAATAATGTATGAAAACTATACAACCTTTTCTGCTCACTACAAGGCCAGTGCTGTGTGGTGGGGATTTCAACTGTTCTCTTACTGACAGGAGATCTAGTGGAAAAAAATGTATTGTGATGCTAATTTTTACAATCTGTTATTAGAAGGCAGACCTCAGAGTCTGCAATACTTTAGAGTCAACCCCCTAAAATACATTTTATAAAGGAAGACCGGTACCTGTATTGATTACCTTTTCACCTCAAAAATATATCTACTTCACAGTTTTCTAGACAGCCTTTTGAATTTTCAGACCATCTCCTACTTAAAATTGTAATAGAAATCCCAGTGAATTATAAAGCCATACAAAAGTAGATGGCGACTAAATACCTCATCTTTACAAAATGACTTTGTCAAACATTCTATAGTTAAAATTCTAACTGCCCGCTTATCGTTGCAATGTTTATATTGGACTTAGGGATCTAGTGCGAAGAAACTAAACTAGACTGTATGGATTGGTTTAGAACTTATGGACAAAAAGCAAATGATAATTTTCTTAATTACCTCACATTACGTAAAATTACAGTCTCTATTAACTAGAGCTAATACTTCTTCAGAAGATTTATCTCCTTTAATTAAGCATGTTAAATTACAGATGAGGAAGTTTCAATATGATAGAGCCAGATCCTACAAGCCTTAATTAACAACTACACGCCAAAACAGTGATAGGGGACCCCTATAGTTTGTGTAAATCCGTCACGAGATAATTCTACACTAGAATGTTTATTTAGTAATTCACAGTATTATACTGACCCTTCGGATATAAGCCATATATTATATTCGACATTTCCAAAATTAGGTCCTCATATAAACTTACAAACTGAAGTCTTTCAGGATTTTCTGAAAGGTGTAACAGGCCCTGTCATTGATGCCTCAATGGCAGCTGTTCTTCTGAACCCTTTTCTTTACAAGAAATTGTGGATGTTATTTCTAAGCTTAAGCTTAATGTGTCTCCTGGGGTAGATGGGTTATCTAATGCCTTTTATAAAACTTTTGCAAATGAGCTGGTCCCCTGTTTAGTTGGTGTTTTAATTCCTTTCTTTCTGGAGGACAGATCTATCCTGCATTCACAAAGGGTTACAAGTTTATATCTTTAAAAACAGGAGATAGAAGTGAGATCAAGAACTGGAGACCTATCACATTGTTAAATTCTGACTATAAAATCTTTGCGATGCTGCTTAATAACAGACTTCAATCTTGGGCTAATCTAGTGATTTCTCCAGTTCAGTTCTGTGGTGTTTCTCAAAGACTAATACATTCGGTACTTTGTTATATTGAAGATTTTATTGAACTATTACATCACAGCAAACAAACTGGTATTCTACTATCATTAGACTTAGAAAAAGCCTTTGATAGGGGTTAGTCATTCCTTCCTTTTCCAAACCTTGGCTTTTTTAGGAATGCCCCCTGAGATTCTTACAATTTTACAAAATTTATATTCTAATTCAATAATCTGTCCAGTTATTAAAGGGAAAATTGGGAAAGGTTGGACGCTAAAGCTGGTGTCTGGCAGGGCTGTCCGCTGAGCCCTTTATTATATATTTGCTCCTTAGAACCCCTTATTAGACATTTACAGTCGGTTTCTGGTTGGGAGGGTCCAAACATTCCCTTTTCTAACTCCTTTAGAAATATACAAGTTTTTGCGGATGACATCTGTTTATTTTTTAAACAACAAGGCCAGCTGGAAGTTTTCTTTAAGTTATTTCACAGGTATGCGACCTTGTCAAACGCCAAAATTAATTTTCAAAAATCTAAAGGGTTGTTAATAGGAGCGAATACATTAACCCCCTTTGTGCACAGAACTATTTCATTCACTACAACACCTATTTCCATTTTAGGGGTTCTGTTCGGTTCCCAAAATTTACCTGAGCAGAATTGGCTTGCAGTTTTAAATAAAATGGATAATAAAGTTCAGAGGTGGAAACATTATAACTTCTCGAAACTGAAGAGAGTTCAGATTTTTAAACAATTCCTGTTACCTTGTCTACAATATTTGGCATTTCTGTACCCTGTCCCAACTAACCTGGAAGTGAAACTGTACAGTATTAGTTTTCAGTTTTTTGGGAAATAGGTTAAATCCATTAAAAGGTATTATACTTACCTGGATAAAGCCAAGGGAGGGTCGGGATGGTAGATCCTGTGGTTTCTGTTCTTCCTTTTCTTGCTTTTCTCTTTGGAACTGTACTCTAACCCAATATTCCAGAATTTAGCTGGTTGAGATTCTTACTATCCAAGTATTTATCGAAATGGATTGGATTGGCTCCAAAACCTAATATTTCCTTTTCTACTCCCCTTTTCTTTAAACCGATTGTTCGGAAATTATATATGTGGCAATTGTCCAAATCACAAATTATTATTTCTCAAAAAAAACTATATTCCACTATTATTTCTCAAATCTATCCTGTTTCCCCCACTTTTAAAAACTGCCCAGGTAATATGACCCATCTGGTGTTAGCACAATTAAATAACCCCTGTTTCTATACATGGGAGGCCGCAATGGCTGATAATGTATGGTGTAAGTTACAAGTTAGAGGAAGCTAAGTATAAAATGAAAGAAGAAAGGTTTTGTCCTTATTTAGAGTGTAATGCAAAAGAGGAAACCATGGAACATTTTTTATTCATTGTTCTTTTGCCTCTAAACTATGGGTGTATTTGCAACTATCTGGCACTTCCATGGTTGAAACATATTTCTTATGAATTGTTAGTATTGGGATCTTTCCCCATGTCTTGCTAAATTTCATACTTCGACTGTACAAATTTTCTTAGCATGTCTTAGATTTTGTTTATGGCATGTTAGATGCCAGTGGGTTTTAGTATCAAAAAAGCCAACTTTTTTAGGCTTCAGCCACTATGTTGTGTAATTAAATAAAGTATATCTAAAAGATGCTCAGATTCATGGGAATAGGAAAGTTCAAATCTGGTGGAAGGGGTTTCAGCATATGATAAAATTTAAATGACAGATTACTTTCTTTTCTTTTATGCTTTTTGTTAAAAGATAACTGTGTATCAATTGCTTTTTGTTCAGTTCCTTTGTTGATTTGTATATGTTTTTGTGCTTTTTGCTGCTGTTTTTCTTGATGTGTTTTTTCCATGCTTTATTTCAATAAAGAAGCAATTTACCCCTACTCTTTTCGATAAGTGCCATGGGATCTTTAACATCCACCTGAACTACCACCGATCCAGGCAGATGGTCCAGGGTGTGGAAACTGTAAAATATGGAAGATGCAAATCATTAGTCTTATCCATTCCAAAGAAGCGTGTAACAGCTCATAATAGAACAATTCATTTCTATCAAGTTCAAGTTTGCATTTTGAACCACTTTACTTTAAAAGTAAGTCACAGTTTAAAAAAAACTCATACTAAAACTGAAACACAGATATGATGTTACCATTCAAATGGTTCCCACATCTTGTTTATGCTGTGGTCCGTGTGATTCAATAAGGATAGCAGCAACAAATAGTGTTGCTTTAAGAACATTAAAACCAAACTATTTTAAAACAACAACAAATAAAACTGTTGTACCTCTGCTTTACCTGTATGGTGCCCCTATGCCTGTCCCATGCATGTTGAAATCCAACCACAGTGCTTGCTCCCTCTGCCTCTTGTCGCAGACCATTCCATGCATCTACCACCATCTCTGCGAAGAAAAACATCCACACATTCCTTCCTAACCTGCCACCTTTCAATTTCATGTCATGCCCCCTCGTTCTTGTACTCCTCCTGTATTGGAAGATGCCCCCCCCACCCTGCATCTTGTTTATGCCCTTGAGGTACATGACTGTTTCTATCATGTCCCCCCTCCCTCCTCTCCTTCAGTGTGTACATATTGAGGTTCCTTAATCTTTCCTCATAAGCTTTGTGGTGCAAGCCCTGTACCAACTTAGTCACCCTTCTCTTGACCTCCTCCAGGCTGCTAATGACCTTTTGAAGGTGCTGCCTCCAGAACTGCACAGAGTACTCCATGTGAGGCCTGACCAGGGTTTTATAGAATGGCATCACTGTCTCTGGGGTTCTGCTGGTGATACCTCTGCCTATGCACCCAAGTATGCCACTGACCTTCCCTGCTGCCCTTGTTGTCTGCTTTGACATTTTTAGGTCATCAGAGATAATAACCACCAAGTCCCTTTCTTCCTTGGTGACTGTCAGCAACTCCCCTTCCCCATACTGTAGCTCTCTCCAGGATTTCTATGCCCCAGGTGTATAATTTTGCACTTCTTTGAATTTAACCCCATTTGCCACTCCTCAGACCATTTCTCAAGCTTCCCTGGTCCTTCTTCATTTTCTCCACACTTTCTGGAGTATCCACCCTGTTACAGATTTTGATGTCATCTGCTAACAGGTACGCCTTTCCTTCCAGCCCCTCTGCAATGTCACTGATGAAGACACGAACAGGACTGGCCCAAGGACTGATCACCGAGGTACCCCGCTGGTCACCCCCCCTCCCCAGACTGTATCCCTGTTACCACCATCCTCTGCCTCCTGTCAGTTAGCAAGTTCCTTACCTAGTTTACCACCTTGTCTCCCATGTCCAGACTACCCATCCTGTTAACCAGCCTCTTCTGTGGAATGTTGTTGAAGGCTTTGCTGAAATCAAGATAGGTTACATCCACCACCCCCCATAATAACCCCCCAGGTCCCTTTCTTCCTTGGTGACAGTCAGCAAGTCCCCCATCTTGTAGCTCTCTCCAGGGTTTCTATGTCTGAGGTGCATCATTTTGCACTTCTTTTTTTATTTTATTTTATCTTTGTCTTTATCTCGATCTCCTCCTGAACTGCCAGCAGCTCAGAACCTCTGCCCAGTCATGGATCATGGACTTTCACTCCCCACAATGGCTATGACCCTCTGATACCCCCCAGATTACCCCCAGGGCAGGGCTGCGGCACCCTGGTCAGTGCCACAGTCATTAGGATAGGTCGGCCGGCCAGCCTGGGGGGCTAATTGAAGCCATGGTGGACATCATCTAGGGTGGCCAGCAACTACTCCATTTTTCCTGGTTTTCTGGGGGGGTGGGGACATGCAATGATGTCCTGCATCATCCCGGCCCCCTGGTCTTTGCTTGGCTCAGGTAGCTGTTGTGCCCCTGGCATACACCAGGGGTCCGTCGAGTGCCGGATGGACTCCCCACCTTCCCCCTGAAGAAGGAGAGAAGTCCACAGGATGCTCCATCCTTCTCCTCTGGCCGACCCTCCAGTGACCCAGGTCTGTTCCCGAACCCAGGCTGCTGGTGTCACAAGCAGAAATCTAACCACTGCGCTGATGGGCCAGCATAACTTTGCACTTCTTTGAATTAAACCTCAGTTGCCACTCCTCATAACATTTCTCAAGCTTCCCCAGTCTTTTCTCATTTTCTCCATACCTTCTGTTGCCAGTTCCTAACCTAGGTTACTACCTTGTCGCTCATGCCCAGACTACCCATCTTGTTAACCAGCCTCTTCTGTGGGACGTTGTTGAGGACTTTGCTGAAATCAAGGTAGGCAACATCCACTGCCTCCCACTCCTGATTTACTTCCACCCAGTCAAAGAAATCTACCAGATTTGTCTGACATGACCTACCTGCTGTGAAAGCATGCTGCCTAGGGTCATGCACACTGATGGCTTCTAGATGACCCACTGTCCTTTCTTTAAGCAGTGCCTCCATGATCTTCACCAGTACTGAGGTGAGGCTGACTGGCCTATAGTTCCCTGTCTCCTCCGTGCTGCCAGATTTGTGTAGAAGGACCACATGTGCCCTCTTCCAATCCTCTGGTACCGCTCCTGTGTTGAGTGATTCTATGAAGAAGGCTGCCATAGGTTCTGTTAGCTCCCTACACAGCTTCCTTAATATCCTTGGGTGTATGTCATGCGGCCACACCACTTTGTCCACCTTCAGTTTATTGTGCTCCTGTAGGACTTTCTGTGAAAGGACTGTTGTCCAACTCCCCCCCTAACTTGGCATATGTTGCCCGGCTGTGGTCCCTGTCCCTCCCCCTCTTCTGTGACTAATGAACAGAAGTATATATTCAGTATTTCTGCTTTGTCCATATCTTCCTCCTTGCATTCCCCTTCCTCCCCCAATGTCTTGTCCCCTTTTTTTACTGTCTGCACTAATCCTTCCTCTGTCCACACATTTGCTCTCCTTACCACCCTTCCCACTTCCTTTAGACACTCTATGTACACCTCCTTGTCCTCCTCTCTTTGGGTCCACTTATATTTCCTGAACCCTGTGTTTTTAGACAAAATTGCAAGGAATGGTCATAACGTTGTCGTTTTTTTACATTTTAACCCTAAATGTTCAACATAGCATTCTTATTATCCCTCCTCATAAACCACATAGGTGTACATTTTTTAAACCATGTAAAAATGTTGTTCCGTGCCACAGGTGTGGAAACACATTTTTGGCTGGATGTGAGAAATGATAGCTGCAACATTCATGAGGTGGTGTGAAAAAATGGCTATGTTGAAAATTTGGAATGAAAATATGAAAAATTGGCAAAGTTACCCATGTGCATAAGAAAATGTCAACAACTGTGTGTAACTCGGGCATCTTTTGGTATTTTTCCTCCAGATTTTCAACATGAACTTTCTGGGTCCTCCCCATGAACAGTGGCACTGTCATTTTGTTACTCACTCCCTAAAGGTGATTTCTTGCAAGGACCATGCCATTCCATGCCGGAGGTGCAAAAACACATTTTTATCAAGATGTGAGACATTACAGCTGTACTGTTCATAAGGTTGTGTGAAAAAATTTGTATGTTTTAAATTTGGAGTGAAAATATTAAAAACTGGTAAACTTATGCACGTTCATAGGAAAATGTCAATAAGCACGCGTATCTCTGGTGTTTTTTTTTTCATTTTTGCACCAAATTTTCAACATGTGATGTTTGGGACCCCACCTCAGTGGTACTGTCCTTTCATTACTCAGTCCCAAAAGGTGATTTCACACAGCGACCATGAAATCACCTTTCAGGACTGGGTAATGAAATGAGAATGACAATGTTCATGAGGTGGGGTCCCAAAAGCCTCATGTTGAAACTTTGGGGCACAAATACCTAAAAATGGTGGAGATATCAACATAAGTTCAAAACACCATTGGCAGCCTTTATATGGCACTTACCTTGATTCTTCAGTTTGCGGTTCAGCTTTGAAGAGTGCAGACATGTCCTGGTCCACAGAAGATGACACCCACTGACTTCCAATGGTACAGTAAGTATAGGGCAAGGGGTGTGTGTGGGGTGGTGGGTTGCTCAGTGTGAGGGTCAGGATGGTTGATGGGGAGATGATGAGGGACCATTTTCTTTTTTACAGGAATTAAAAAAAAGACATTGGGGGATAGTTTCCTTTTTTATTTAACAGGGTAAAAATATTTTATTTGGGATATTGGGGGTGGACTCCCCAGTGTGCCACTCTACTGGGGCAGAGTAAAGGCCAACACGGGGATTGGGCACCCCGATGTCAGAAAACAACACATTTATTTTTTATTTATTTATGACTTTGATAACTGGGTAAATGCATTGATCCAGAGGACCATTTATGGGCATGACCCAGGCCAAAATAGGCACAAGAAGAAACTAACAGAAAATAGCTAAGTATAACAAAACAGATCTTGCACAAAATTGTAGAAGATAACAAATCGGTGGGTGCAATGAATCATAATAGTTCTGTAATGAAAAGCAATAAAAGATAAGATACATAACAAATCTAAAGTAGGTAAACAAGCAGCAGGTAAACCTCCAGGAGTGGGTTCTCAGGGGATCAAGTAACAGCAGTAGCAGAAGGAATGAAGAGAAATGAAAGTAATCCAGATGGAAACAAGATGGACAGACAGGTGAGGGAAGTTAATGGGCAGGGCAGTTGCAGCAGTAATTGTCTAGGCTCCAGCATTTGAGGTTGTGTTTAAAATTACGATGAGTGTTGGAAGATTGAAGCAGGGCTGGTATACTCTTCCACAGAGAAAGGCCGCAAACTGAGAGAGCTTTCCCACCCATGTTGGTAGCAATTCTGGATATGAAGAGGGTGGGAACAACAGAGGAGCAGAGGTTCCTAGTCAGGGTGTTAAATTTGAAGTGAGCAGAAAGTGGAGAGATATTAGAGCTTCTAAGGGTGGCATTCACGAGACAGCCAAGGGTATATTCAAAGTGCCCTTACAAAGAGAGCCAGCCAAGCTGCTGGTACAGGTCACATTGGTGAGTAGAGTAAGGGACCAATTGGGCAAAGCAACAGACATTGTTATTAGCAACTGAGAGGCAAGTCCAAAGGGAAGTAGAGACTCTTGAGCAGATAGAATAGCAATAGTTAAAGATAGGGAGAAGTTTGCCTGTGACGATGGCAAGGCATGCCTCCATAGTAAGAAAGGGCTTTAAACAATATGCAGCACTGAGCTTCTGATTAACCCTGCAGACAATGTGGTTAAGGTAGTCACTGATGGAAAGTGAGGGAATGAGTAGTACCCCAAATACTTAAAATAAATGTTTTTGATGCGGGGCCATCAGAGGGACAGATGAAGTGAGAGGAGTTGGTGTTGAGGGTTTGGTGATGAACAGTTTTGAACCAAACATAGCTTTTTTTTTTTAGTGTTGACCAGCAGTAAATTAGATGAGAACCATTTAGAAGCAGAACAGTAGTTCTGTGTGAAGACAGAGGAGATACACAAGAAGGACTTGGCACTGTGGTAAATGACAAGATCATCAGCATAGTGCAGGGAGCTGCAGGTTGAATTGTCATTGAGAGGGAGTTGACAAATATAGAGAAGAGCAGGGGGTCAAGGATGGAGCCCTGGGGAACTCCCATGGAAATCAGCAGTGGGGGGGGGAGTGGTAGTGCCAATACAAATAGATTGGAAGTGTCCAGTGAGATAGCTCCTAAACCAATTAGTCATCTCTGGGGAACAACCGAGCAAGAATAATTAGACAGAAGGAGGGAGAGGTTAACCATATCAAATGCTTTAGATAAGACCACAAATACAGCCCCAGTAGCACATCCCAGTCCATATTGAAGAGAATGTGATTGGTAAAGAGAACCAAGGCAGTTGTTGTCTGTGGTTTTGGCAGAAGCTATGTTGTTGGCTACATAGGAGGTCATAGTTAGCAAGATAGTCAAATAGTTGGTGATAGGTGACCCTTTCAATGAGTTTACTTAGGTAGGGGAGGATAGATATAGGCCGGTAATTGTTGAAGGAGTGGGGGTCCCTGGCTTTAAAGATAGGACCCACTCTAGCAGACTTCCAGGAGTCAGGCATGGTGGAGGTAGACAGTGTGAGATTAAAGACAAAGGGGAAAGGTGTAGATATCAGGGAGGAGACAAATTTCAAAAAGACAGGGGAAAGGCCATCGGAGTCAGGGCTTCCTCAATTAGGTAACCTAGTTAAGAGTTTATAGGTATCCCTAGAGGATATGGTCTTAAAGTAGAAAAGGGGAGAGTGGGGGGATTGCTGGGGAGGGATTCTGAGGTGTAAGGTGGAGGTGCAGGTTTCAAAGGTAGGAGGCAGACAAAAGGGAGGGGGGGTGGTAAAGGGAGTGGAGGGAAAGGATGAGTTGTTTGCACTGGTGACCAGGTAAAAGGGATGGCTGCCTGGGAGTTTGCAAAGGAGGGCCAACAGATCAGTAAACATAGTGCTGAAAGTTTTGGCAACCACCAAAGGTTCAGTGAGAAGGCCAGAGGGGGTACTCAGGTGAATGTGTGGGCTGTGTGTGTGTGTGGGTTTGAGAGAGAGCTAACAGAGTCCCATAATTTTCTAGGTTTGCCCAGGTTATTTCTCTGGAGCTTGTGAAAATAATCTCTTTTTGCAGCTCTGTTCATGTTCTTACAATTACTGTGAAGGCACCTGTACTCATTCCATAAGGCAGGAGAGGGGGGCCAATTTGTAGGCAGCCCTCTTTTTGTCCCTCAGTTTCATAAGGGTCAAGAGTTCCTTAGTTAACCAACGTGTGCATTCTCCTCTGACACACTAGGTAGTGATGGGGAAATGGCAATCATGGATGACCAGTAGGGCATTGGTAAAGTAAGTGGCAGCTAGAGATGTGTCAGAGATGGCATAGTGGTTCTGCCAGTTTATGGCCCTAATGTCCTCAAAGAGGTGGGAAGTGTTGGGGCAGTTAAAGTTACGAAAGGATAGGTGCTTGGGTGGAGTACGGGAGTCTTTGGAGGATCAGATAACACAGGAAGGGAAGTGATCACAAACAGAGTTGGACAGTGTACCAGTGTGGATAACCTGAGGATAGTAAATAAGACAACAAAGACAACCGCCTTTGGGGGGTAGTGGGCATCCAACATAGGGGGTGGGCATCTGGGTGTCAGAAATAAATAGAAAATAAATAAGTATGTTGGGGCACTGGGGGTGGGCTCCCCAGTGTCCCACACTACTGGGGTGGGAGTAAATGCTGACATGGGGATTGGGCACCCCGATGTTGGCAAGCAAGAATTAAAACAGGCTTTGGTGGGGTGGGGGCATCCAACACTGGGTGTGGGAAATAAAAAGAATGATAAAAAAGTATTTTGGGACACTGAGGGTGGGCTCCCCAGTGTGCCACAGTACTGGGGGGAGTAAATGCCAACATGGGTATTGGCACCCTGATGTTGGCAAAACATTTTATTTATTACTAAAACATGCCTTGGCCCCTTGGAGGCAGTAAAAGGAGAAAACCTCGTTTTATTTATGAGAAAACAAAAATAGGTGTTTACCTAGGGGTAATGCTGCAGCAAAAGTCTGCCCACAGCAATGTGTCCCCTGCCTACGACTACAAGATTCCTCTCCTCGAAAACAAAGTGCCTATCTGCGAAAACAAGCTTGTTTTCACA
This sequence comes from Neoceratodus forsteri, assembly GCA_016271365.2. Lineage (NCBI taxonomy): Eukaryota > Metazoa > Chordata > Ceratodontiformes > Ceratodontidae > Neoceratodus > Neoceratodus forsteri. The sequence goes on from CM057449.1 coordinate 1,074,279,581, forward strand.
AGCCACATCTATTTTATTGGCAAAATGCAAAGTTTAATAACTTTTGAAAATATTAATATTTTTTCACCAAACCTTCAAAAGGCACATCTGTGAGGCAAAAGTTTTCAATCCTGGAAATTTCTAAACCACAACCAAAAGCCATTTCCGAGAAACAGCTATCTAAAGAAACTGGAAAACAAAACCAAAAAAAAAAACTATTGAAAATAATGCAGTGAAATGCTTTTTTCACCACTCTGTATCTCAAAAAGCACAAAAGGGATTCACATAAAATTTGGCATATGAAGAGATGTTCCACTAGCCTCAAAGCATGCCAATGTTTGTGCAAATCCATTGAATTGTTGCAAAGGTTTTACAGTGCAGTTTGAGGTTTAACATTAAACTGCCACCAGTATTTATATATATATATATATATATATATATATATATATATATATATATATATATATATATATGGGTTCACCACAACATAACAAGACACACTGTCTTAGGGTAGCTGGTTCATTCCACTGGGATGTCAAACAGGCGAGGCATACTGATGAGTCCTGGTAGGATGAAACACGTGTCTATGTCATCTGTTAGCACCATTTGCAAACTGTGAGAGGCCTTTCGGCACCATGCACAATTCTGCTTAAAGTTGAACCAACATAACATTCTGTGGTGATTTGCATATGCATCCCATGATGCTTTGCATTGTGTGGGCATGTGATTTTGTACTTTCTTGAAACTTGGCTTCAGCCAAATGCCGCTAAGGTAAACCTTGCCTCGATGTTTGCGCTGGAGGTTCTTTGTCCTTTAAATAGTTTTTTTATTTTAATAGGTTCACCACAACATAACCAAGACACACTGTCTTGGGGTAGCTGGTTCATTCCACTGGGGTGTCAAACAGATGAGGCATCTGTGAGTTCTGGTGGGGCCCAAACACGTGTCCTCATCTGTTAGCACCCTTTGCAAACTGTGTGAGATGCCTTGGCACCATGCAAATTTCGCTTAAAGTTGAACCAGCATAACATTCTGTGGTGATTTGCATATGCAGCCCATGATGCTTTGCATTGTGTGGGCATGTGTGATTTATATATATATATATATATATATATATATATATATATATTATATATATATATATATATATATATATATATATATATATATATATATTATGTTATATATATATATATATATTTATGTAATGAGATTTAAACTAGTCCACAGCTTGGGTGGACAAACCATCTGAGAGGAGTTTAGATAGAAGACTGGGATGGGACACAGAGTTAAAAGCTTTGGCTAGGTCCACAAATATAGCAGCAGTGATATGACCATGGTCCATACCAGTGAGAATTGTGTCAGTGACATGGAGGAGGGAAATCATGGTAGAATGGATTTTATTGAAACCTGATTGGACAAGAAACAGGAAGGCTGAGGAGTTAAGGTAGTCAGAAAGTCTTGAGATTACAAGAGACTCCTGCAGTTTAGCCAGAAAGGGGAAAAGCGATATAGTCCTCTAATTACCAGTAGTAGAGGGATCACCCCCTTTGTGAAGAGGTAGCACCCTAGTAAAATTTCCATGCCTGAGGTACAGTACTGAGATTGAAGGAATGATTCAGCAGGCGGGAGAGAGGAAGAGCTATAGCAGGGGCAGAGCTCCAGAGGGTTTGGGGGTCAAGGCCATCTGGGCTGGTTTGTGAGGATTGAGAGAGAGGAGGGCATTTAGAGTTTCATGCACAACAATAGGTGTGAAACAAAGGACTTCAGATGTGGAGTGGCCGGGGGGGGCAGGATGGGCATTTACCAGGTCAGAGGGAAGGACACAGGTAGTGAAAAAGGAATTCATGAATGAGGCAACAGAAGAGGGCTCAGAGACAGGTGATCTGTCAACAATGAGGGTGGGAGTGAGGGTTTGGGAGGGGGGTTAAAGAGGGAGTGAAGAGCCTACCAGAATTTGGAGGGGAGTTTAGGTTTTGCTTCAGGGTTGATTTGAAGTATTGGGCTTTTGCGGCTCTTATTGCCTTAGTACCGGCATTTCTGAGGGACCTATAGAGGTGGTGACTGGAGAGGGAGGATTTGTAATTTGTCCAAGCAAGATAACAGGATTTACAAAGCTGAAAAATGTCAGTAGAGATCCGGGGGTGAAGAGAATGTCTGACTCTTCACCTTTTGGGAGGGACATGGGTATTCCAAGCCTCATTTAGCAAGTGGCAGAAGAGGGAGAGAGCAGAGTCAATGTCAGGGCAGAGTATACCAGGGACCAATCAGAGGATGCGAGGTCATGGAGGATGGCCATGGTATTAAGCAACTTGAAAGACCTAAGCCAATGGTAATTGGAAAGAGCATGGGGCATGCGTAACTTACCGGAACAGTAGGTCATGTAGTGGTCACAAAAAGAGTCTGGAAGAGTGCCAGCAGCAGCAGTGTGGTAGGAAATGGAGAAGAGCACCCAGTCCAGAAGAGAATGGTTGTGGGAGGGTGGATTTGGGCTGGTGGGTTCATTAATTATTGCAGGTTCAGGGATTCAATCTTTTCAGTGGTTGACTTCAGGGTGGGGGAGGACCAGTATAGACTGAAGTCTCTGAGAACAATAGGCTCACTGGAGTAGGTTAGGGAGACTAGGGAAGAGATGACAAGTGAGGAGGGAGACATTTTTGGAGAGGCATACAGAACAGTTACAAAGATGGAGAATGATCCAACCAAGGTTCCCATAAAGGTCACATCATTGTATTCTAAAAGGGAAGAATAAAGCAAATAGACACATACTGTTGTAAATTGTAGGTAGCCAGGAGGCTTTCTTCCCAGTGACTGATGAGTAAATGAGAGAGGCACAGTCCAATACAAGCAGCATAGTACATTTGGCAATTATGAGATGAGCTTTATGTGTCATGGAGTGCTTTAATCTGTATGCAAAACCCAGTTTTGTGGCAATTTTGTTTTTTTACTCAGGGAATTATTGTGATGTGAGAAGGTTAGGGAAGGATAAAGTGTGACACCCAGGTATTTTAAAGTGTGTATCTGCTCTACAATCATACCATCAGGGTAAGCAATATTTAAAGTGGTGAATGGGGTTAGATACAACTAGTTTGGGTTTAGAGCCAAATAGCATGGATTTTGCCTTTTTGACACTGAGAAGTACTATAGTTTGCTTTTCAGGAAATAGTTTTGGATTAAGGAAAAGTCATCATTTAAGTTCCAAGAGATGTCTGTCAGTGACTTTGAGCTGTGGAAAATGATGAGCTCAACATACAGGAGAGTGTTACAGTGGTTGCATGCTTGGGAAAGGTTATTTATAAATAAGTAGAAAAGGAGAGGGCGTATAATAGATCCTTGGGGTACCACACCTTGTATAGGCTGAGTCAACAAGAGTGTTTCCAAGTAAAACATGTTGGCATCTACCTGAAAAATAGTTTCCAATCCATGAGATAGCCTTTGGCAGATTATCCAAGATTTGGGAGCACAGTTAACACATGTTGTGGTATAACGTTTAACATCAGTAAATGAACAGGTATGCATTTGGGGCCAAAAATCATAGCAGAAAATGATTTCCTACAGGGCAATAGACTAGCATTAAACTTTGAGGAAAGGTGCCTTGAAATTACCACTAAAGCTCTTAATCCAAGAACGCAATGTGAAGAGCTTGTATTTAAGGAAAGCAAGTACTGAATTGTATCAGATGGAACATATGTATCAGAAAGAAGAATACCATAGGTCCACTGTATAGGCCTTGTGAAAGACCCTATCAAGACTATGGTACCTAGTTTGGGGTCCCACATACAAGAAGTGAAATAAACAGGGTGGAGAAAGTACAGAGAACCTCAACCCAAATGATTTGGGGGGTGAAGTACCAGTCATGTCCTGTGAATTTAAACTTACTGAATCTGGAGACCAGAATGATGACAGGAAGATGCTATTGTTGTACAACATTATTTAGTATGATGAACTAATGAGAAGTGTGAACCTAGACATTAAATATGCAACAAATCACAATAGAGGACATGATAAAAAGTTAAAGGGTACTAATTTCAGAACAGATAAAAGGAAGTACTTTTTCATGCAGAGTGTGATAGGATTGTGGAACAAATTACCATAATCTATAATTAATAGCAATACAAAATCTAATTCTGGGGAAGGATGTGTTGATTGCTACCAGTGAAGAACTGAGGAGCAGTGTACACAAGTTAGGTGGCCTTTTGCTGCTGAGATCTTAGTATGAACCTTTTGGAGTAAGGGTATGATGAGGAAGAGAGGAAGATGAAGAGCAAGAGAAGCTAAAAAGTCTAATGTCAATTACACCACTGACTAGTGGTGATGATGATGATGTTAACACTAAGGAGTGGAGAGCATCACAGCAGAAGAAAGTGAAATTTAAAAAGGTAATGAAAGAGAAAAAAGCAAGTTTTTTAGGCAAGAAAATTTAAAGACCAGCTCAACACCCATCACCCAGTTAATATCATCCCCATGGAACTGTACCAACTGCTGCTGCTCTATTTTGCCATTCCCAGCCACATCATACCACAGTGGCAGCAAAAAGAAAGTTATCTCATAGTCACTGTCTGATTCATGATGAAGCCCACCCCCATGTAGTGAATAAATAACAAAGACATGTTCTACAGTATGGGAGCATTTTATAGATGGCACCTTACAGTAAGTTTACTAAAAGCATGTTGCACTCATTGTGGTAGAAATATCAGTCAAGATCAGTCCACTCAAATATTTAGAAACTGGTGTTCTGGCATGAACATGGCATCTTTCTAACAGCCACATCCATTCATAATCCCACTCTGGTCAAGTGAGCCAGCAGCTGCAGGGACAGTCAGGTATGGGAAGTGGAGAGATTAAATGGTTTACTCAATTAATGCTGCCACCATGGCAACCACAGCAGCATACTTTGATGCATCCCCAGGTAATGGAGCTGATTCGGAAGCAACACTCCAACCACAACCAAGCAAAGACAGGACCAGTGTATACCCCACCAGCACTTCTGAACTTGTTGCACGAAGTACGCAAACTGAGTAATTACATGCCCACACTAAGCTGCCATCTACTCACCCTGTCTGCCTGAATGTCACAACTTACTGAGGAGATTCTGGCCTATGATTTTCAACCCTGCTCCATCATAGAAGGCACCAGCTTTTGACTGTTGGATAAAGTGATGCCAACATATGGCTTTCGGTCATTCTTAACATTTTCCAGTCATGTTATCCCCAGTATGTAAAAGGCAGTATGCATGCAGATTATGACACTTCTGAAGCAGGATGGGGGGACTGTGTCCATTTCAGTAGTGATAGCTGGAGCAGTAGTGCAAACCATAGCTTCCAAAGTCTCACTGTCCACTGGTTTGTGTCCAAATCAATCTTTACCGCCTTCCCATCTTGCTTCCACCACCACCACCACCAACCCATTCAGGAGTTATGCCAAAGCAGATAGACTCACAGAGGCACATTAATTTAGGACGTGCCTTATTCAATGTGTCAGTAATAGAGAAGAAGCACAGTGTGAAAAACTCTGTCATTCACCCACTCATGGTTTGATATCTGGGTCTACCCTCACAATATGAATAAGAAAATGTTCATGATGGACAGGGTCAGAACATGCTGAAGGTGATGATTAATGGAGATTGTACAAATGCACCTTGTTTTGCATACAGTATATATTAAATCTGGTGGTGAGTCCCATGCTTGACAAACATGTACTGTACAGTTAAAAGGAGAACATAACACTGTACAGGACATAGTTAGAGAGTTCCATTTCTACCCACGACGTGCTGAGCTCCTCCACCATTACCAGCAGAAGCATAATGTCCTTAGCATTATTTAATTAAAATGTTTACACAATGAAGACCTCTGTCTTTTATATAATGGAGAGACTTTCAGAACAAAACATATGATCCAGGCTATGGAAGTTGACAATGTGGCCTGTCGTGTCTATCTATCACAGGTGTAGTGGTCTGTTTCCATTTCTGTGGCTATGGTCTACATCCAAGCATGTTCCACTCCTGCAACTACATGAATAGCCCACTACAGATTTTAGTGCTGAATCAGCAACCTCCAATATGAGTCTACTTGAACACCACACTTGCCATTATTTATGACCTTCTACAGCAACCTAACAAAACAAGATTGGTGGTGTTAGCCATGGCAACACTGGTAGCAGGGGCAAGGATGACAGTGATGATCAAGGCCACTGTTTTTGGTTTTTTAGCAGAAAAAACAGTAAAATTCCGGAATTAGAGCTGCCTGAAGACTGCTTAAAGCAAAAGATTTCATGGAATGTGACATTTTATATCAGATCAGTAAATCTACAAAACTTGTGTTTTTCTTTTAATTCCTTCCTATACTATTTTCAATTTGCTTTGTTTAATGCGCTGTATGTTAAGCCTACTTTTAATTCTGATTATTTATGCACATACTAAAAGAATGATAACAGAATCCCAGTAAAATCCAGAAATTAAGAGTAACAATCACTGGTGCAATTCTGGAATCTGAAGTCTTGAAAACGGAATTTCATTGTTTCAATCACCATAAATCAGGGGCCTTGGTGATGATTGTGAGAGAGGAGGTGGTGACACCCCTAGGCCATCTGAGTCATTGCAGCAGCATAAGGATTTATTACTCATCAAAGAAGTGGCAGAGATGTTTCAGATACAACTTGTAGACACATTTGACAGCATTAGATCAAACACACAATTTGGCATGACAATAATACTACATTCCAGATATAAACAAGTGTTCATTCTCCTGGCTTCATAGACTATATCAAATAGAAACGGTTGCATACACTTATGGTGGAATAACAAAGACAGCTTAAAGAAGCTATATAGAAACAAAGAAACATAGACTTTAATAGCAGATAAGGACCGCTTGGCCCACCTAGTCTGCTCATTTCCCTACCTACATGATAAGCTGCAGATCCTAGTTAACCAACAGCCTATTTCTTCCTACCCCCACAAGAATTGCCTTATGTCTGTCCCATGCATTCTTGAATTTGTCCACAGTTTTAGAGCCCACAACCTCCTTAGGAAGACTGTTTCATGTGTCCACCACCCTCTCTGTGAAAAACTACTTCCTCACATTGCCCCTGAGCTGCCCCCCCCATCTTCAAATTGTGTCCCTTTGTTCTTGCACATCTCTTTTTCTGAAAGATGCTACCCTCTTGGACTTTGTTGATTCTACTGAGGTACCTAAAAGTTTTTATCATGTCCCCCCTCTCCCTCCTTTCCTCAAGGCTATACAAGTTAAGCTCCTTTAGTCTCTCTCATATGGCTTCTCTTGCAGACCCTGCACTATTTTAGTTGCCCTCTTCTGAACTGCCTTCATCCTGTCTATGTCCTTACAGAGATGGGGTCTCCAGAACTGGATGCAGTACTCCAGATAGGGTCTCACCAACTGTCTGTACAGAGGGATAACAACTTCCTGTTTTCTGCTGGTGATGTCTCTCCCTATACATCCCAGTATCCCCCAGCCCTCCCTACTGCCTTCTCACATTGCTTGCTAACCTTAAGGTCATCTGATATGATTACCCCCAGGTTCCTTTCCATTTTTGTTGTTGCTACTACCTCCCCTCATTGTGTAATCTTCCCCTGGGTTTTGTTTCCCAGCTGCATTATTCTGCACTTCTTTTCATTGAATCCAAGCTGCCATACTTCTGACCATTTCTCCAACCTTGCCAAGTTCCTTCTCATCCGTTCCATGCCTCCTTGTGTATCAACCGTGTTGCAGATCTTTGTGTCATCTGCAAAGAGGCATGCTTTTCCTTCCAGTCCCTCTGCAATGTCACTTATAAAGACATTGAAATGGACTGGACCTAGTACTGAACCCTGCGGTACCCCACTAGTAACCCCTCTTTTTTCAGACTCCATTTACAATTACCTTCTGTGTCCTGTTGTCCAGCCAATGTTTTACCCAGACTACCACCCTAGGACCCACTCCTAGGCTGGTTAATTTGATTATTAATCTTTTGTGTGGGACTGTGTCAAATGCCTTGCTAAAGTCTAGGTAGGCCATGTCCACAGCCCCTTCCTGTCTATTGCTTTGGTCACCCAGTCAAAGAAATCAATTAGATTTGTTTCACATGACCTTCCCGCTGTAAACCCATGCTGCCTTGGGTCCTGTGCCCCACTGGCCTCTAGGTAATCAACAATTCTTTCCTTCAGAAGTGATTCCATCACTTTCCCTACCACAGAGGTCAAACTGACAGGTCTATAGTTTCCTGCCTCTGTCTTGCTCCCACTTTTGTGAAGTGGAATCACATTCGCCTTCCTCCAGTCCTCAGGTACCACACCATCCTCCCATGATTTGTTAAAAAGGGAAGTCAATGGTGTCACTAGTTCTCCCCTTAATTCTTTTAGAATTCTGGGATGAATTCTGTCAAGCCCCATTGCTTTGTCCACCTTCAGTTTTAGGAGTTCTTTCAGAACCCTTTCTTCTGTGAAAGGACTGGGATCGACCCCCCCCCCAATCCAGAGTGCTTCTGTTAATTGGATTAGGCACCTTCCCCACTTCCTCTTTTATGAATACTGAGCAGAAGTATTTGTTCAGTATCCCTGCTTGTTCACTGTTCCTCTCTGCCCACCCACCGTCTATTCTATTCAGCCTCACTATCCCTCCCTTTGTCTTTCTATGCTCCCTGATGTACCTATAAAATGTTTTATCCCCCTCTTAACTGAGTTGGCTATCTTTTCTTCAGTTTGGACCTTTACTATTCTGACTTCCCTCCCTGCTTCCTTCTGCCTTAACTGGTACCATTCTCTGTTCTACTTCTTCTGAGTTTCCTTATACTTCCTAAATGCTATCTTTTTCTCCCTAATCTTCCCTGCCACCTCATTTGAGAACCATAGTGGCTTTTTCTTTCATTTTGATTTGTTTATTTGCTTCACACATGTAGCCTCTGTGATGGCAGTTTTGATGTTTCCCCATTGTTTCTCCACCCCTCCTTCTAGCCTGCTTGCTAGTGCTTTTCTAAGCACTCTCCCATCTTGCTAAAGTCAGCCCTCCTGAAGTCCAGTACCCTCACTTTTGTATGGCTTGACGCTGTAGCTCAGTTTATCATGAACCACACTGTTTGGTGGTCACTTGTTCCCAGATGGCTACCCAGTTCTAGATCTGAGATCCTCTCACTGTCCCCATTTGAGAGTACAAGGTCTAAGATTGCTCCCTTACATATGGGTTCCAAAACTAGCTGAGGCATTCCACCTATAGGGCGTTGAAAATGGCCCTGCTCTTGGATGTGGCTGCAGCAAAGGTGCTCCAGTTAACATCTGGCATATTGAGGTCCCCCATCAACAGTATATCCCCTTTCTCTGCCATCCTAAGAATGCCTTCTATCATATTCTTGTCCATTCCCTCCCCCTGACATGGGGGTCTGTATACAACTCCTGTGTGGATTGTGGTGCCATTTCCAGTCTCTAAGGTGACCCACAGTGCCTCCTCTCCTCCCTGTTTACTCTTTTGTTCTGTTGCTTTTATCCCTTCCCTTACATAGAGAGCTACTCCTCCTCCTCTTCTCCCCTCCCTGTCTCTCCTGTAGGTTGTGTACCCTGGTATGTTAATATCCCAGTCATGGTTCTCTGTGTTCCATGTTTCTGTGACTGCTATGATATCCAGACATCCCTCTTCCATCAAGGCCACCACTTCAGGGAGCTTGTTGCCCAGACTATGGGCATTGGTACTCATTACCCTCCATTTCTTGATGGCCTTACCCCTTTTTGACCCATCTGTGTCCTTATTGCCTTTGTCATTTTCTCCATTTACCCCTGCCCTTCTCCCTATTGACATGCCTGTCTTGGTGTTTACCTCACTTACTAACCTGATTTGTTTGGGGAGGCTAGGATTTCCCTGTTTCTTTCCAGTGCCTCCCCCCTTGACTAATTTAAATGCTTGACAATGAAGCATTTAAACCTATCACCTAGGATCCTGGTTCCCCTCTTGGACAGATGTAGACCATTATACCAGTATAGGCCTGCCTCCCTCCAGGTGGACCCCCAGTCCCCAATGAAGCCAAATCCCTGAGCTCTGCACCAGTTTTTCAATGACTGATTGAATCCCATGGTGTGGAGCACCCTAGCCTCACCCATGCCATAGACAGGCAGCACCTCCGAGAAGGTAAGCATGCGTGCTAAGTGTCTAAGGCCCCTCCCCAACTCCACAAACTCTTCCTGCACTGCTCTGATCCTTTTCTTAGCCAGGTCATTTATCCCTAGGTGGACAATGACATTCAGCTCCCTCCCCCATGCAGCTGCCCTGGCGAGCCTGAGGATTCACTCCCTGTCCCTCCAAGCCATGGAGCTAGGCTGGCACCTTACCTCACTCTCCCTTTCCTCCCCCAGTTCTACCCCCCTAACAATGGAGTCGCCCACCAATATTTGTTCCTTTTCCCCGTGGAGTCCCATGCCACCCTCCTATGGGTCTCATTTGTGGAAGTTCCCAGCATCCTCCTTGGTCTCCACAGGGGTGCCTCCATAGAGGAACCACACTTTGCCAGAACAGCATATGAATTGTGGAGAGGTACAACTGGAGGGATGTGCCTCTGTTCCACCACCCTCACCCTCTCTGATCCTACTGTGGTCCAACCACTCCTCTTTCTTGGCAACCTCTGAGGCAAAGGCAGTGGCCCTGGTGGTCCCTGGGTGGGAGAGGAGGTCCCCCAAATCCTGGCCAACTCAGCCTGGAGATGAGCTACCTCCTCCTTCAGCCCAGAGAGGTGCCTGCAGATGGGACAACACTACATTCTCAAGAAAGTCCCCCGGAAGACTGCTTTTCCACAGTCACTGCACTGCACCACTCCCATCATGTCTTACTTCTGGCCCCTTAACTGTTTGGAATATTTACTCTTTCCTCTATTTTTTTTCTTCTCCCTACTTACTTACTGCCTCTGTGCCCTTTAAGTTCCTGATCTTCCTGTTCTGAGACAAGAAGTTTCTATATTTTTCAGTAGTCTCCTTACTTGCTCGGAGTCAGACCTCCAGCATCTAGGGGGGATGGAGAGCTACTCTTTTCCTTCTAGGATGGTGAGTCTTTTGTGGCTCTGTGATCACTCAATTCCTTCTCCCAAACATGAAGTTCCTGTTGTCAGTCAAATCCTGTACCTATAAAAGTAGAACTGGCTTAGGGTGGGTGGTGGAGGGGAGGGAAGTAGGGCAAAATAGTCCCAGTAGGGAAGTATAGTCATAACAGCAGCTCCTTCCTCTTGGTGTTCTCTGCCTGTTCTCTGGCAGAAGCTATCTAGGGCAGTTTTTAAATCTGGCTTTAACCTGGCTTCCTTATAGCTAAGCCACTCCTCCTACTTTACAGCTCTTTCTACACTTAGTTAATTGCACAGATAACAATTCCCTTCAGTCACCTGAGACAAACACCTAGATAAATGCACAGATAACAATTCACTTCAACAAACTCAGACAAACACACTAACTTTTTTTGTTTGTTTTGTTTTGTTTTTACCCTAAATTGAAGGTTCCAGTAGTAGAGTTCTAGTTCTTTAGTCCCAGTGGAGAAGTATAGTTATAACAGCAGCTCCTTCCTCTTGGTGTTCTCTAAGCTTAAAAGAATGTGCATACACAACCTTCTGGTCATACTCCTCAGCTTCCTCCTCTGCTTAAATGTTGTGGTGCCAGTGCCAGACATCAGCATGACATGGAGGAATACTTAAATAGTGATGATCCTGAAGCAATCGAGGAGATCTGTAAAACGTTTAATACAGAATGGCAGCTACACTCAAGACTGGGACCTATTATCTGAATACATGATGCAGGCTTATTTAGCAAGCAAAACAAACAGAAAACAGAAATAAATAAGTATTTTAGCTGGGATTTGAATCCGGGCCCCCAAGAATAGCATTCCAACTGTGCTACCAGCTGCACCACTAAGGCAACAGGAAACTTGGGACTTACAGAAGCACCTTACTTGTTCGGTAATGCGCAACCTGCTGTTACACAAGATCATTTTCAAACACATGTGCAATGTGCATTAGAGAAAGAATAAGGTACTTCTGGGAGTCCCAGGTGTCCAATTGCCATGGTGACACAGCTGGTAGCGCAACCAGAACAGTATTCTTGGTGGCCTGTTTTCAAATCCCAGATAAGGCACTTATTTCTTTCTCTGTTCTGTTTGTTTTGGTTCCATAAATGTGCACACCACATGCTTATGCTTGAAAATGTAATTACCTGTGCAGCACCAGCTTATGCATGAGAGAAAAGGTAAGGTGCTTACGGGAGTCCTAGGTTTTCAGTTGCCTTGGTGGAACAGCTGGTAGTGCAAGTGAAATGGTATTCCAGGTGGCAAGGGTTCAAATGCCTACTAAAGCATTTATTTCTTTCTTTTTTCTGTATGTTTGGGTTCCATAAATGTGCACACCACACCTTTGTGTTTGAAAATTATTTAGCAAACCTATTGACTAGCAGAAACAGTGATCAAATAGTGATCAAATGGAATTCTGGCAAGACAGACAAGTCATTTAGCCTGCTCTGGCTAAATGGGCTTTGTATTTTTTGGGATGCCTTCCACCATTCTTTGCTTTGGAAGGATGTTTCTGTACAACTGGGAGGTATTGCTTTACACATTACTCAAATTCTTGCCTTTCTCAAACTCAGCTTGCCAAGGATCAAGTTTAACTATTTATTCAATTATTTACATGCCCAACAAGTGGCATTAACTATTATTCCTATTAGGTTTTCAGGTCACTACAATATCTCACATTGGAAAGACTCAGACTGGCACTGACACCACTGTCCAGCTAACCACTCCCAGCAGTGGCAGGCTGCAGAACAACTCCAACTGATATTACATTAGAAAATGGTAAGAGAAAATCCTGAAATCTGATTGGCTGTTGTTCATGCAGCAGTTATGTTCCACGCATGTAAAATAAAAAGTGCTGCCAAATGTGCACTGATCACCACTGGAATCATTACGCTAATAGAATGCTAAGAACTTAACTGGCAGCCATTGTTTTTTGCTCTGTAACTGTAAGCATCACATTACTTGCACTGGGCCCTAAAAATAAAACTACCTTAAATACAAAATAAAACAAATTAATTAAATGTTGTTTTCCAGATCATCACACTCTCCTTACACACATAAACAAATTAGAAACATTAAGTATTGTTCATAGTTTTCATTACAATTGTTTCTTTGCTGACAATGAACAATCCCCTTCTGTCTTTATCTGCTCATCAGGGAAATCTATTCTCCTTGCCCTGACTGTGAAATAATTGAGTCTCTGTAACATTGGCCTTTTGGGGGGGGGATGTGTACAGTATGTTAGGAGAGTAACATTCTACCACTGGAACTGAGCAGAATTTTTAATCCATGTAGTCTATGGTAAACATTCCATGATAAACATGCCATATCTTGAATGTGGAGAAAAACAGAGGAAAAAAAACAGGAAGAAGAGAGTAGACAATAATACAATGACAACATTATTGACATCATTTGCAGTGGGCGGAAGGACTATTTTATCATAAATGCACACAAGTAAATCTATTGTTCCTACATATAAACATGCTTTTCCCAACTGTGAAAAAACTTTTTAAAAAGGAGCCAATTTTATAAGCGCAATAAGGCAATCTGGGATGTGCGTGGAACACATTTTACCACACAGCCAGTGGGTAGGGTCACTCAGCCTTTGGCCTTGTGCCTTATTACATAGAAACATAGAAACATAGACTTTGATGGCAGATAAGGACCACTTGGCCCACCCAGTCTGCCCATTTCCCTACCTATTGGATAAGCTGCAGATTCTAGTTAACCAACAGCCTACTTCCTGCTGCCCCCCACTATAATTGCCTTATGTCTGTCCCATGCATGTTTGAATTCCCCCACTGTTTTAGACCCCACAACCTCTCCAGGAAGATGGTTCCATGCGTTCACCACTCTCTTCATGAAAAAGAATTTCCTCACATTACCCCTGAGCCATCCCCCCTCTAACTTTAAATTGTGCCCCCTTGTTCTTACACATCTCTTTTTCTGAAAGATGCTACCCTCCTGGATTTTGTTGAATCCCTTGAGGTACTTAAAAGTTTCTATCATGTCCCCCCGTCCCTCCTTTCATCAAGGGTATACATATTTAGCTTTCTCAGTCTCTCTTCATATGGTTTCTGATGTAGACCCTGCACCATTTTAGTTGCCCTCCTCTGGACTGCTTCCATCCTGTCTATGTCCTTGTGTAGATGAGGTCTCCAAAACTGCACACAGTACTCCAGATGGGGTCTCACCAATTGTCTGTGCAGAGGGATAACCACTTCCCTTTTTCTACTTGTGATGCCCTCCTATGCATCCCAGTATCCCCTGGCTCTCCTTACTGACTTCTCACATTGCTTACCCACCTTTAGGTCATCTGATATTACGACACCCAGATCCCTTTCCATTATTGTTGTTGTTAGTACCTCCCATGCTATCGTGTACTCTTCTCCTGGATTTTTATTTCCCAGGTGCATTACTTTGCACTTCTTTGCATTGAATCTAAGTTGCCATATGTCCAACCATTCCTCCAACCTTGCCAAGTCCCTTTTTATCCTTTCTACCCCCCTGTATATCAACTATGTTACAGATCTTTGTGTCATCTGCAAAGAGGCATACCTTTTCTTCCAGACCCTCTGCAATGTCACCTATAAAGATGTTAAAGAGGACTGGACCTAGTACTGAGCCCTGAGGTACTCCACTAGTAACCCTCTTTCTTCAGAATGTGTTCCATTCACTATTACCTTCTGTGTCCTGTTGTGCAGCCAGTTTGCTACCCAGGCTACCACCCTGGGACCCACTCCCAGGCTGGCTAACTTGATTATTAATCTTTTGTGTGGGACTGTGTCAAATGCCTTGCTAAAGCCTAGGTAGGCCATATCCACAGCCCCTCCCTGGTCTATTACTTTGGTCACCCAGTCAAAGAAATCGATTAGATTCATCTGACATGACCTTCCTGCTGTGAATCCATGCTGCTTTGGGTCCTGTGCCCCACTGGCCTCTAAGTACTGAACAATTCTTTCTTTCAGAAGTGATTCCATCATTTTCCTCACCACTGAGTTCAAACTAACAGGTCTGTAGTTTCCTGCTTCTGCCTTGCTCCCACTTTTGTGAGGGGGAATCACATCTGCCCTCCTCCAGTCCTCAGGTACCACCCCATCCTCCCATGATTTGTTAAAAAGTGTGGTCAGTGGTATCACTAGGTCCTCCCTTAGTTCTTTAAGGATTCTAGGGTGAATCCCGTCAGGCCCCATTGTTTTGTCCACCTTGAGTTTTAGAAGTTCTTTCAGGACTCTTTCTTCTGTAAATGGACTGGCATCAACCCCACTACCTAGAGTGCTTCTATTCTTTGGTTTAGGTAACTCCTCCTCTTCTTTTGTGAATACTGAGCAAAAGTATTCATTCAGTATCTCTGCCTTTTCACTGTCTCCCTCTGCCCACCTCCCCTCTCCTTTATTAATCTTCACTATCCCTCCCTTAACCTTTCTATACTCTCTAATGTACCTATAAAAGGTTTTATCCCCCTTCTTAACTGAGTTGGCTATTTTTTCCTCGGTTTGGGCCTTTGCTTTTCTGACTGCCTTCCCCACTTCTTTCTGCTTTAATTGATACAGTTCCCTGTCGTGTGCCTTCTGTGATTCCTTATATTTTTTGAATGCAGCCTTTTTCTCCTTAACCTTCCCTGGCACCTCTTTTGAGAACCATAGTGTTTTTTTGTTCTGCTTTGTTTTCTTTATTTGTTTCACACAAAGGTTTGTTGCCTCCATGATGGCAGTTTTGATTTTTCTCCATTGTTCTTCTACTCCTCCTTTCTGGCCATTGCTAATGCATTCCTCAGGTATTCACCCATTATGCCAAAGTCAGCCCTTCTAAAGTCCAGTATCCTTGTCTTTGTATGGCTTGTCTCCATGATTGTGTTTATCGTGAAGCACACTGTGCAGTGGTCACTTGTTCCCAGATGTCTACTGACTTCTAAATTTGTGATCCTCTCTCCATTTGAGAGTACCAGGTCTAATATTGCTCCCTCCCAAGTGGGTTCCACCACTAGCTGTCTAAGGCATGCCCCCTGTAGGGCATCGAGAATGACCCTTCTCTTGGATGTGGCTGCAGTACATGTCATCCAGTTAACATCTGACATATTCAGGTCCCCCATCAACAGTATCTCCCCTTTTTCAACCATTTTGAGAATCTGGTCTATCATTTTCTTGTCCATTTCCTCCCCTTGAGACGAGGGTCTGTATACAACCCCTATGCGGATTGTGATGCCATTCCCTGTCTCCAAAGTGACCCTGAGTGCCTCTTGTCCTCCCCCTTTACTTTTTAGATCTGTAGTTTTGATCCCTTCCCTTATATAGAGAACTACTCCACCTCCTCGTTTACCCTCCCTGTCCCTTCTGTAGATTGTGTACCCTGGTATGTTGACATCCCAGTCATGGTTCTCTGTGTACCAGGTTTCTGTGACTGCCACAATATCCAAGTGTTCCTCTTCCATCAGAGCTACTAGCTCTGGAAGCTTGTTTCCAAGACTACAGGCATCGGTACTCATTGCCCTCCATTTAATGTTGGCTGTATCCTTTTTTACCCCATCCCTGCTCTTATTGTCCTTGTCTATTTTTCCATTTACCCCTGTCCTGCCCTCTCTCAAGCTCTGTACCTCAGTGTTTACCCTACTACGCCCCTGGCTGTGCAGTAAAATGTGTTCAACATACACCCCATCATGCCTTATTGCTTATACAGCTTTCACATTGTCATCACTAACAAGTTCAATATCACCAGGAGTGCCACTGAGCACAAAGTCAGTATCAGTTAAATATGATCCTTCACCTCATTCACTGTAATGAATGGTGACAGAATGTGTGATCTGACCAATGTGCACAGGCATGCATGGTTCTCTAATCTGAGCTAACACAGTCAGAAGCTAGCTACTGCAGCTTTGGCTGCCAGTGTGCAGAGTCTGAGTGCCAACTAAATTCAAGTATTGTAAAAATATATGCAAAAAAAATAAAACATTCAAAAATAACATCCATGGATGGAAAATTTTGATAAAGGCAATGTAATGTCCTACATTTAATGCCTTTTCTTTTATTACTACTGTTTTTTTGTTTTTTCCTTATGAATAACTTGTTTTGTTTCAGGGGTGTTATTGTATGATTTGCAAATCAATGGGGCCAGAGAGAATATAGCAACTGGCATGTAGATGAAGCAGTAACTACAGGGGCTATACTCCCTGAGGCCAGCATATAACAGTAACCATTATTGTAGCTCACACTGAGCTGTGGTGATCTTAGTTGGTTTTGTGGACTCCGTTGCAACACCGCAAACAGCAATCAACAGAGAACGCATGACATCACCTGTCACAACTAAGCTACAGTACAGCAATTTATGTTTGTCACTTACCTCCATGCTTTTTTACTCCCTATTTGCTGTTTGCTTTACCCCATGCCAACTACTGAATTTGGAGCCAAAGCAGTCTGGCAAAATTCACAAAGTTGAACCAGATTTGTGGGGCCCAACTTGAAGCCATATCAAAGTATCAAATTGCCCTCTTCTCTCACCCCTAACCTTGAGAACTGCAGGAAAAGTTAGGGACTACTCAGCAGAGAGCTACAAAATTGATCCAGGGTCAGCAAGGTAAGACCAACTGGGGATGATTGGGTAATCTTAACGTGTACTCACTGGAAGAAAACAGGAAAAAAGGGGACAGGATACAAGCCTGCAAGTGTATTTATTTATTTAAAAACTGGTAACCGGGAGAGGCACACTGAGCGACGGCTCGTTTCCAGGTGCCACCCAAGGGAGGGGGATAGTGGAAAACAGCATTACAATATACAGTAACAAAACAGTGTAGTAAAATTTGGCAATAAGTTGGTACACAAGTATAATAAATACAAAACAACACATCAGTGTGTATACTAACCTTACATTCTGTTTATCTAGGCCTTTGTTGTTTTGTGTTCCTTCATTTCTGCATAGCTTCCATTAATTTCTTAACACTTTCTACCTACCTACCCTTCTTGCTAACACCTTGTGGGCCAGATATTCAAAACTTTGTCCCAGGGCTAAATTAGCCCTGCCCAATGGGTAAACTTATCACAGACACAAAAACTCGCTGTATTCAAAAGGAATAGCCTGGGGCAAACAGCTGCTGAATATAGCATGCAAAGGAAGCTGGGCAAACTGGGCTGGAAGTGTAGGGCAAACTTAGCCCAGGAATAAGAGAGCTCTGAATGCAGCAACCAAGAGGTGCAAACCACAACAGCAACACAGTGCACAGTGACTAGAAGGACCATAGAGGTGGAATATGTGGCCAAAGTGTGTGCCAGCAAAAGAGTGGCATCAGCAGAGCTACAGGCATCAGTGCATGTGAATGTACAGTAAGCAGAAATTAAAACTGCTGCCATGATGGTTGCATGGTGCATAGCCATTTGTGCAGGTACAGCGTGGTACTAAGCCATTTACTCGGCGCTAACACGTTAGCCTGGGGCCATAGTCTGCCACCTTCAAAAGTGACATGCAAATGAGCCTACTTATCCAGTCAGTGGGCAAACAGCCACGTTTGCATCTCATTATGCCCTGATTTGCAAGCAGTTTGCCCAGCGTTACTGCAGGGCCCCACAGCTCCATCTGTAGGTCTGTCTTGAAGTATAGCGGCTGACTGGGACTTCCACAGCTCCACCTGTAGGTCTGTCAAGGAGTGCATGGGGGCAGCTGCAGGCTACATTAGTACAGTACAGTATAGCATAGTGTGCCCCAGGGGACTATACCACACAGGCACAAGTGGTGGTGCTGCATTCAACTGTCACACTGTAGGTCATGCTACAGTGTCCAGCAGACACTACAGTAGCAAAGGGGCCAGTAGTGTGAGGGACACAGCAATGCCTATGGTGTGTAGGGCAGTGACGACCACTGCACTGTATGGAGTGACAGACCCAACCTGCAGGTGTTCGCTGACAGTGAACATTACTGTTCTGCTGTTGTGTGACCCACAGATGCTGCATCACTGGCATGGGATGTTCACAGTGCCTTATACACGTGTGCGCTGTGGCGTCTTTACAGATGTGTGGTATGTGGCTGGGGGGCGCATACGATCAGACAGGCACACTGGTGTTGGAGTATTCCCAACACTGGCCTATGTGCACAGCATGGCTTGTCCCAGCCTTGTGGCCGCACCCAGTCTATGGTGCAGTCTGGCCACTTGTACACCCTCTCCTCAACACCCTCCATGCCCACAGTGCTGCATGTGTGTGCTGGCATCTGTTGGTGTCCACTGAAGGGTGGTCTGCAGGTGTGAGTTGTATGGCTGCACTGTTTTGGTGTCCACTGGGAGCCAGGTCACCACTTATTGCCTGGCATGGCTGGCACTGGTGGCAGATAGTGGTATCATAGGGATGCCATCTGTGAGCAGCATGATTCCTCTATGTCAGGCTTTTTCTATGTGTCATACTAATTGGTTAGGATCGCACAAAGCCACGCAAATGCTGTACAAAGCCACAATGTCACGCAAAGCTGGTATGCCCAGGGTGAAGACTACCTTTTCCTTGGTGGTAATTTGCACCACGCAGTGTCACACTAAGTTGCGCAAATCCCCTTTGTGTGGTGCTAATTGCTGAATATAGCATTGCATCAGTATTCATGTACATGCCCCCTCAGTTTGCCCTTTGCATACATTATGATTTTGCCCAGTGCTAATGCAGTTTGCGTGCACTATTTGACCTTCAACATAGCAGACTGCTCACCTAGCTAACCTTGTGCAAACGGTTTGGGCCAAGTGTAACGTTTTGAATATCTGGCCCTGTATCTCAAGTCTTTCTTATCTGTGTTCCTGTCTTGTCACCTTCTTATTACCTCTTCCTAGCATCCCTTCTTCTGCACATGACCTGTTTCTATTAATTGACACCACCACCCCATTTGTTCTTCTCACACATTCTATTTTTATTACTTTGCAACTTTTACAGACTCATCTCAGGGCTTATTGCTCTGTGTTCTTTTCTTCAGTTCTGAGCTTCACACTGCCTACCATTCTACCCTTCCTGTAATTCTCTTCTATTATTTTTATACATTGCTCCACAGCATATATAAATACTGCTTATGTTGCTCAGTTTTGTCATTCACCTGAAGAAGAGACTTTTGAGGCCCTGAAAGCTTGTGTAGAATTCTGTCTTTGTACAAGACACTTGTTGGTCCAATAAAAGGTATCAAACCTTTCAGCGTCTCTTGTTTTCCAAGGACCAATATGACTAGAATCTCATTTTACAAAATAACTGGTACAAAGAATAAAGTGCAATCACATCTCAATAAAAGTAGAAAGTGCAATGTTAAAAGTAGAAGTAATACAGAGTGGGAAAAATTAATTACTCACAAACAGACAAAACAACTGTCAGATGAGCTTATGCCAGGCCCTTTGGTGGAGAGAAGAGTGGAGGTGGTGGTGAAGTGAAACCAGTGGGCTGGTTATGGGGACCCAGCTGAATGTCTTACCAAGGATAGTTGAGTCAAATGCTGTGGAGATGTCAAGAGGAAGGGTAAAAGAAAAGGGTAGTAAGGGGCTGGAGTTTCAACAGGTGGCTGAAGGATACAGGGGAGAGGGAGAGGTGGCGGGAAGAGGGGGTTGGTTCCACAGTGAAATGCATGCAGGGACATGAAAGAGTGGACTCCTATTTAAGCTAAGGGATAACACAGTCACCAGTGGGCATAACCTTAAACTAAGGGCAAATTTCAAGAAGGATGCCTGGAAATATTTATTTACTTGGCAGGGGGCGAATAGGTGGAACAATCTACACTACAATGTGATTAATGTTCTAGTATCCCAGGGTTCAAAACCCAATGAGACAGTTTTAAGGGGAATAATTAGAAACAAAGGGGAGGTTGTGGCAAGGGAAATCTCTATCAAGGATTTATAAACTTCTGCAGGCATAACAGGGCAGACTCGATGGATCATTAGTCTTTTTCTGTCCTTTACCATCTGCGTATTTATGTATCTCTGCCTTCACTGTCTGCCAGCATGAGCACACATGCGTGTATGCTTACACATACACACACTCACACACACACACACCAGCTTTAGTTTTAAAAAGTATGTGTCCAATTTCTATCCTCATGCTCCTCCTCCCCCTTCACCTCTGGCAACTCTACAGTAATAATTTTGCACTTTAAATGCAATGTTGCTTATTGCCATTCATCATAGAATTCTATTACTCTCCACTAGAATCAATCAGCTGCACAGAACCCCACCTGTTACCCTGTATATTTATAATTTCACAAAAGCAATTCCACAGACTCTGCTAGGTTCTGCGTGAGCTGACTGAGGCTCAGCTTCCTGCAGAAGGCATGAGTGTGAGCTAATGGAAATGATCACTTGCTAGTGTACACATATTTCTGAGCTTGTTGAGCTGACACTAACTAACAGGGCCTGAGCTGAATGCCTGTTGCTACATGAGGGGGCAGCTGAGCACACCAGGCCATTTTAATTTGGCTAGCATAT
Source organism: Neoceratodus forsteri (assembly GCA_016271365.2). Classification (NCBI taxonomy): domain Eukaryota; kingdom Metazoa; phylum Chordata; order Ceratodontiformes; family Ceratodontidae; genus Neoceratodus; species Neoceratodus forsteri. Next base: position 1,074,300,995 of record CM057449.1, read on the forward strand.
TCAAAAAAAGTGTCATATTCAGCTGAAGAACAAGAGAAAAGACTATCTTTAACAAGAAGTAGCATAGGTACCATAGGTAAGAACAGAGCTTATATAGACAGAAGTCCTTTTGCTCGCCATGTTCAGAGAACCAAGAATCATACTTGGTATCCCAAAATATTATGCCCAATTAGATAATTATCTAAATTATTCTTACAAGTATCCATACCTTTACTAGCTACAACCTCAAATGGAAGCATATTCCAAATACTTGTTATTCTTAAGGTAAGCCAAGATTTTCTTTTTACTGTTCTAGGACAGTCTACCATTAGTTGTAGGGGGTGTGCTCTAGTGATATAAGGTGATTCCCTAAATTTCAACCCCAGAAGTTCCCACAGACCAGGGTCTGTTAATGATTTAAATAACAGACATATGTCACCCCTTAAGTGCCTATATTCCAAGGGGTGTAGACCCAAGATATTCAGTCTTGTATGGTAATCATTCCCTTTTGCTTCCAGTATGTTATGAGTAGCTGTCCTCTGGACTCTTTCAAGTGCTACTATTTCTGTTTTACCTCCTGGTGACCAGAACAGTGCACAACAGTCCAGATGTGGCCTCACCAAGGAGGTATACAAGGGCAACAATACCTCCCTATTTCTGCATGTAATATGCTTATTTATACAGTGCAAGACACTGCTAGATTTTTTGATGACCCTATTGCAATGTGTTTTAAAGGAGACGTTGTTCGTAATCATAATACCCTTGTCACTTTGTTGCTCCAGTACATTTAGTTTACTTCCTCCCAGTGTATAAGGCAAGTGAACATTATGTCAACCAAAGTGCATAACACAGCATTTATCAGTATTAAAGGTTCATTTTTTATCTTGTGCCCACTTTCCTAGAACATTCAGTGCTCTCTGGAGGCGTTTATGATCGTTCAAATTATCCACCACATAACCTATTCTGGTGTCATCAGCGAACTTGGATACCTATACATCAACATCATTACCTAATGATACAATGTAGATGTTAAATAAACAAGGTCCAAATACGGAGCCCTGTGGCACTCCACTGGTCACCTCTGTCCATGTAGAACAGGTTCCATTTATACTAATAGATTATTTCCTAGTATCAAGCCATGCATCAATCCATTCGGTTATTTCCCCCACGAGTCCATATTCTATTAAGGCATTGATAAGTTCTCCATGTGGAACTTTGTCAAATGCCTTGGAAAAAGTCCAAGTAAATCACATCCACCAATTGTTTTTGATCGAGTGCCCTACTGACCTTCCCGTAAAATTCCAAGAGGTTAGTCTGACATGATCTACCAGTAACAAATCCATGTTGAACAGGATCCCTCTTATTGGAATTTTTAAGGTAAAGGTTAATATGATCTTTAATAATGCCTTCGAGAACTTTTCCCAGAACTGATGTAAGGCTGATTGGTCTATAATTTGACACCTCATGCCTACTACCCTTTTTATAAATAGGCACCACTGTTGCCTGTTTCCATGCCTCCAGGACATATCCCTCATCCAGTGACTTTTGATTGAAAAATTTCAGTTACAGGATCAGCTAAAATATCAGCCATCTCCTTTATTATTCTTGGGTGCAACCCATCAGGTCCCTGTGATTTGTTCTGATTTATATTTTGAAGCCTGGTAAGAACATCACCCTTTGTAATAGGAGAACTGGTTTTAGACATTGTGTCTTGGTGTAATAACTTGGGGTATGTTTTATCATTAAATACTGATGAAAAAAACAGTTGTAAAGTTGGGTTAATAGAAACTCGTCTGTTACCATACTTCCGTTGGTAGTCTGGAGTGGTCCAATCCCTCAACTCGTACTCTTTTTACCATTTATATAAGCATAAAAGGACTTATAATCATCCTGTATCCTAGTTGCAAGACCCAATTCATATTCCTTTTTAGCATTATATATGCATCTTTTGGTCTGTTTCAGAAGATCTTTGTAGACAGCCCAGCATTCACTATTACTCAAGTTCTTTGCTCTGCTGAAAGCTTTATTTTTTTTTTAATCATTTTACGCACTGGTTGGGTCATCCATTTACTAACATACTAAAATGCCAGCAGAATAGGCCTAACGGTCTTTTGCGTCTGCTCATTTGGTCAGCCCCCACCCTGAGAGCTGACCTTGCTGCCCCCCTTGCCTTCTCTGGCTCCTCCCTTCCCAGTTCTGGATATTCTCGCTGCATTGGATTTTGTTTCCAGAACCCTTCCCCTGTGCCTGTCCCACCCTCTCTTGAACACCTCCACCATCTCTGCCTCCACCAGCCCCCTAGGCAGCGCATTCCATGGCTCCACCACCCTCTCAGCGAAGTAGCACCTCCTCCTTTCTCCCCTGAATCTTCCCCCCTCCAGCTTCCACCCATGCCCTCTAGTGGCCCCCTCCTCCTTCCTTCAAAGCACCCTGACTGCTCCTCCCCTAATTATACCCTTCATGTACCTGAAGACCTCTATCATTTCCCCCCAGTCCCTTCTCTCTTCCAATGTGTACATATTTAGCTCTTCGAGCCTCTCCTCATAGGTCACATCCCCCAAGCCCCAAATCATTTTGGTTGCCCTCCTCTGGACCCTCTCCAGGAGTCTAATGTCCCTCTTTAAGTGTGGCCTCCAAAACTGCATGCAGTACTCGAGGTGTGGCCTCACCAAGCAGTTATACAGAGGAGTATCACTCCCTCCTTCTGGAGGTTATCCCCTAGCGATGCATCCCAGCATCCCATTGGCCTTGGCTGCTGCCCTCCTACAAGTCTCCGAGTTATTCATCTTGACATCCACCACCACCCCCAGGTACCTCTCAGCCTTCGAGACTTGTAGCATTCCCCTCCCCCCGGGTGTACATTTGGCCCAGGTTTCTGGCCCCCAGGTGCAGTACCTTGCATTTTCCTGCATTGAACCTTTGCTTCCACTTTCTAGACCATCTTTCCAGAGCCTCCAGGTCCCCCTCTAGGGCCACCCTCCCTCCTCCTCCCCATCCACCACCGCTCCCAGTTTTGAGTCATCCACAAAGAGACTCATCTCACTCCTGATACCTGTCCTTATGTCAGAGACGTAGGTGTTGAACAGGAGGGGCACAAGGACTGATCCCTGTGGGACCCCACTAATGACCCTCCTTGGGGATGAGACTATCCCGCCAACTACGACCCTCTGGGTCTGGTCCTGGAGCCAATTGCCTATCCATCTGATCATCTGGTTCCCCACCTCCATTTCTCCCAGCTTATCCAACAGGCCCATGTGAGGAACAGAGTCAAATGCCTTGCTGAAGTCTAGAAAGAGGACATCCACTGGTCTACCCAGGTCCAAGGCACCCGTCACCCAGTCATAGAACTCCACAAGATTTGTCTGACACGATTTTCCCGGGATGAATCCATGCTGTCCATTGTCCAGGCACCCTGACTTTTTCAGATCCCCCCCTAGCCTCTCCTTGACAATGCCCTCCATCACCTTGCCCCCCACCGATGTCAGGCTGACAGGCCTGTAGTTCCTACCACCCCCCTTGATCCCCCTTGTGGATAGGCACTGTATGCACCACCTTCCAGTCCTGGAGCACCCACCCTGTCCTCAGAAAGATGGTGAAAAGCTCCGCCAGGGGATTCGCCAGGACATCCGCAAGTTCCTTCAGCACTTTGGGATGTAATTTATCTGGCCCCGGTGCTTTCTCCCTCTTAAGGGACCTAAGGGCTTCCCTCACTCACTCTGCTGTGATTTCCACTTCGCTAACTCTTCTCCCTGCTTAGCCTTCCCCCCTCCTGCCAGTGATGCCTCCCCCTCTCCCCAGACCCGCCAATCGGTAAGGGTCCTCCCTCCTCAGTATCACTGTCTCCTCCTATGTATGATGCAGCACCCCCATTTTTCTTGTGAAAACTGAGGTGAAGTACTCATTTAGTACCTCAGCCTGCCAGCGGTCTTGTGCCCATCTCTCCCTGTTTTAATCCTGCTAATCTGCCTCTTCACCCTTCTTTTTTTCCCCAATGTATCTAAAGAACCCTTGTTCCTCTCCCTAATTTCCCCTGGCCAGGTTCTGCTCCTTCCTTGGGTGCCACCATCCACCACCCTAGTGGCCTTCTTTTGATCGCTCTCTCCCCTCGATCGCTTCACTCCTTGAGCACTTGAATTGCCTATAGGCTGCCTCTTTCCCACACCACCTCCTGGACCTCCCTGGTCCACCAGCAGAGTTTTCAGGCCCACCGCATTGTCTTACTCTTGCACAGGTGCTAGTAGCATCCTGCACCCTCTCTCTGATGATTTCCCACCTACTATCAGCATCCATGTCTGACCCAATCCCATCCAAATGCTCCTAAGGATCCTTCCCATTTCCTAAAATCCGCCTGAAGTCAGTTACCTCCGCCTTTGTGCAGCCTTCTACCCATCCTAGGTCCAGGCAGAACCAGACTGTGGCATGGTCACTCCCCGCCAATGGCTCCCTTACCTCCAGGCCCCCAATCTGGTTGCTGTCTGCCAGGACCACATCCAGTACCCACGTCTCCCTGGTCGGTTCCCCCACCTGTTGAGTTAGGAACGCATCTTGGAAGACATCCAACAACCTCTGTTCCCTAGGCAAAGAGTTTTTTCTATCTTTCTGACATTCAACTAATAGGGTAAAATTTATTGTTGCAGATGATACCTTATCTAGTAAGAGATTCCACTTAATGTTCAGTGGTTTATTTTGGAATTCCTCTTTCCACTTCCATGCAATTAGTGAATGTCTCATGTTGACAAAGTCAGTTTTACTATAATTGTATATTACAGTTCTACTTGTGATATTCTCCAGCCCCATATGTATCTGAAGGTACACCATGGCATGGTCACTAGACCCTAAAATGGGTAGGATTTTGCAGTCAAGACTATAATCAGTTATATTACTCAGCTAAGTCTAGTATATGGTTTCCCCAAGTATTGTCTGTAACCAGTTGGTTCAACCCAGCCAGCATACATGCTTCCAAGTATCTTGACTCCATGGAAGATTTACACTGAAGTGTCTCCCAATCAATGCCAGGTAAGTTTAAGTCCCCCAAAACAATATTACTAGATGTGTTACCAATGGTATTTATGAAATCTAGGGTTTGTTCATCTTGCTCCATAGTGACCAAAGGAGGTCTATAAATTAAGCCCAAATTTATTGTTTTAGTGTGCAATGAAGAAATTTTAACCCATACTACTTCTACCTTGTCCCATTTATGAGTGTCTACTACTTTGGAGACTACGCTGTTAGAGATGAACATTGACACTCCACCCACTTTTTTCATTTTTCTATCCTTGTGATATAGATCGTATCCTGGGATGTGTTTGTCCCAGGGATCATCAGATCTCTACCAGGTCTCAGTTATAGCACAAATACTAATATCATGTTCTTTCATGACCAATTGCAGCTCCCCAAACTTATTATTTAGTCCCCTTGCATTAATGAGGAGAAAATTCCATGCAACCAGGTCTTTTTCCTTACAATGAATTAGGGTATGTGCAATTGGTCTGCTATCCCCCCAGTTAATGAGTTTAAACATTTCTCAATGGCCTGACATAGTCGATGCACAAAAATTCTTTTACCCCTTTTGTTTAAATGAAGGCCATCTTGTGTGTAAAGGCCAGGGTTCCAAAAAATATTTCTGATTCCAAGTATATATAACCCTCCCAAAGGCACCATCTTTTCAGCCATCCATTTAGTATCTGTATTGTGTTATTCTTCTCCTGAGAGGCCCTAAATACAGGGACTATACCGGATATAATGAGGTCACAGCCATTTTCTTTAAGAGTTTTCCCAACTGCTTCATAATCTCTTTGAATGTCCAAAAGTTGCCTTTTTCCTATGTCATTTACACCTACATGTAATAGGACCAATGGTTTAACTGTATTTTCCTGTAAACCAGGGAGGAGTTGTTTGATATCCTTAATACATGCCCCTGAGAGTGCTGAAACTGTGGTAAATGGGTTACGGTGTTTACAGATAATGTGGTCTGTATATCTTAACATGGAGTCCCCTATAACCAAAACATTCCTGGGCTTTTTTTGTGTCCTCAAGGCCCTCTTTATCCCTCTTCAGGGAGTTTAACTGTACCTGTGTTGGTGCTAATGTTTGGGGGGTTCTGGTTTAGTAATGTTTCCCCAATATCTATTTCTAAGTTTAAAGCTGAAAATCTATTTGGAGTAAGAATATTAGAAGATCCCCCTATATTTCTTCTTCCATTTTTATTGCTGGTTTTTGTTACTAGGCACCAATCATCCTTATTTCCCTGGGTCTTATTTTGAGCATTTTCCAAGTTACAGGAGATAACAGTATCTTCAGCAATGCTATCAATATAGTGTTCAAGATTACTGATATCTATCTGTACCTGAACCCTTTGCTTTAAAACACAAATTTCAAATTGTAACGTGTCTAACAGAATGCATTTATCACACACAAATCCCTCCAAGGCTTCCCCTTCCGCATACATTACACATTTTGTACACAATCTCATTTTTTTGGTAATCTAAATACCTCTTTTTGGTTTAAACTTGTAGGCCCAGGTCTCAGTAGTCCTGCGCGCATACTCCGCACTTGACACCCTCACCCTGCTCACAGATAGGGCAGTTTAAATGTCCAGGAACGACCCAGATGTTGTCTTACAGGTCGTGAGTTCACTCGCTATTAAAAACTCTAAACAAGTTTTAATTTTAGCCCCCTGTATATCAGTGTCGTATATTCAGCCAAGGCACAAAGAGTTTAGCCACCAAATATTGTATTTAAAAACTAAATAGCCGACATGTAGTTCATTCTCCACCACTGCAGAACTACTTGGCTCTCTTCCTGTTTCCTTTTGTTGGAACAGGGCTCCAAAACATAAAAGTCACCACAGTACCAAGACTGCTAAAATTTTACATTGGTTAATTAGCACTAACCCTAAAGTATGCCTCAGTATATCAGAGGTGCTGCCAAGTTCAGTATTTTTAACACTACTGACCCCTGCTCACAGCTAGGGCAGTTTAAATGTCCAGGAACGACCCGGATGTTGTCTTACAGGTCGTGAGTTCACTCGCTATTAAGAACTCTAAACAAGTTTTAATTTTAGCCCCCTGTATGTCAGTGTCATATATTCAGCCATGGCACAAACAGTTTAGCCACCAAATGTTGTATTTGAAACTAAATAGCGATATGTAGTTCAATCTCCACCACTGCAGAACTGCTCGGCTCTCATGTTTGCTTGTATGTTGTGTCAGGCACTGTAGGTTTTGGTTGTGTTGTAGAGAATGATGAATTAAGCAATAAGGCATGATGGGGTGTTGGTGGTGCTAGGTTTACCCCATGGTCAGGGGTGTAGTGAGGCACGAGGCAAAGCTGAGTGCCTTTAGTCCACTGACCTCCATGGGGTAAACCTAGTACCACCAATGTCCCCAGAGTGTCTTAATGCTTATATACAGTGGGCCCAAAGATAGATAGGTAGATCATTTTATTTATAAAGAGTCCAATTCCTGGGACTCTGAGTGCAATAAATAATGTTAAAACCATGCAAAGATAATTCAGACAATAAAACCATCATAATTAAAAATATATAAATAACTGTTCTGTAAGTCATAGCTCAAATTCAGTCAAAAAAAGCCTGCTGGAACAGATATGTCTATAATCTTCCTTTAAAGGCTTCTACCGGGCAACTCCTCTTGTATATTTGTCTTTACTGCTGAGGTTCCTGGCTTCATGCTGTTTTCTCTGGGCCAGTTTGTTAATGGGACTGTTTAAAATACTTAGGCTACTAGCTAGTAACATTGCTCCTTATTTTATTTTAAATGTACTAGTGGGTCCGAGACGAGCACGCTCTGCCTAAATGATAAAGTTCCTAACCATTGCAGAAGTGAATATTATCTAATATCTGTATGTAAGAGCACCAAATTACTGCTGCTGTATTTTCTTTCTCTACCATGACTGCTCACTCTATGTATCTGCTCCTGCCCAATCCCTTTCTCTCATTTTTTTTTTCCTATTCCCCATCTAGCTGTGCTCCCTACCCCCACCTGCTTTTTCTTTTCTCTTCCCTCTTTTGTTAAAAATAAACTGACTGGTGCCAAAAGCCAGATGACCCCACCCCTTGTAACTTCTTTATCAATCCCCACATTGGCCAGAGGAAGATAATTGTCATCGCTAATTAGCCTACTTGCACCTTCGTCTCCAGACCTTCCCATTGATTGTGATGCTCCAACTGGCAATGGCTTTTCACTGCCTTAAGTAATAACTTTTTTCTCTTCTCTCCCTTTCCAGATTACGCCCCCGACCAGGACTTCCCAGTCGACCTGCAGCGTGGCTCTTTCTGCCGGCTGCCACACCACCAGTTGCCTGCCTGCTCCTCCGTTCTGATCAGGTACGTTACTGGGATTCAGTCCCAGTGGAGTGATTGGCTTTTTGACCCTCTGGCTTGGCCTGTGACTGGTTGTCTGTCTCCACTCCTAATCCACCATTGGCTACTTACTCCAAGAACCACGCAGCTCTCCCTAACAGACTGTAGTTGGACCTTTTTGTTTAAATTTAAATTTGTATTTAGTCGAGCAACTCCTCTTGTATATTTGTTCCTCCTGCACTCCACAACCCCAGCCTCTATTAAATACACACTTGCCCCCCTCTCACCATTACCCTTCTCTCTTATTGGCTATAGTAGGTTCCCTGCTCCATTAACTGATCCAAGGTCCTTACAAAGTCAATCCACACAATTAGTTCCTCTCCATAGTCTCTCTCTGTCTCTATCACCATATCCCTCCTAATTCATATCACCTTAATACACTTGTTCTCAAACTGCCTGTCATCCTGTACATCCTGTCTCCACAGTGGCCCCCTACCTGTGTTCCCTACTTCCTTGGTGATACACCTGGAGTATCAGGAGACACTAAGAGAGCACAGTTCAGCACTATGAAGCAACATTGCCTACCATGCTCTTGCTCCCAGGACTGCTCCTTCTCTGCACTCTCATCCCCCATTTTCATAAACCTATCCCGCCTTTAACTGCCCAGTGTGCCCCATGGACAATAAGACTTGCACCATAACAATCATTAATGAATCCCACCCTCACCCCCTAAGTACGAATGCTTACATCTCTATAAGACACCTCTGGGATCTCCCTGTGGCCTTACTTTCTCTACGCCTCACTGCCTCCCGCACTCTACTAACCCGGGCCTCCTTGCTCTTCTACATCCTATACCCTTCCTTCCTCCACTACACCAGCACACACATATTTCAGAACTACCCCTTACATAGGTGTACAGACTCCAACAAATTTAAACTACTCTGCAGATGGGTTATGTACATAATCTTCCTGCTTCTAATCTTCACAGGCAATATTGCGTTGAATCCGGGTCCACCACAGTCCCTAGCATCACCTACTGACTTTGCAGCCACCAAAGACCTGAAATTCCTGCACCTTAATGTGTGCAGCCTACTAAAAGAACTAGACCTTGTCCATGCCTTGGCCTCCCACACATATCCAGACATTTTAGTAGTATTGGAAACCTGGTTGGAAAAAATCTACTTCTGATGCCGATTTAGCACTCCCTTCCTATAACATCTTCAGAAGTGATAGACCAACCAGGGGAGGGAGTGTAATCATCTATGTCAAAGACAAATATACCCATAGCAGACATCATTCCTGTCAGCAAACCAAAGGAATTTGAATCCCTAACATTAAACTTAGCTCTATCCCCCACTGAAACCATAACAGTAATAGGCTGTTACAGGCCACCCTCAGGAGGCACAGATCCTAAATTATCTGCACAGTATCACAGATCTGAGACAAAATGAAGTCATCATTCTGGGTGACCTAAATATCGACTGGAAGAAAACATGCAACAAGTACATACAACTCAGAGAATTCTGTGATGAAGCCAACTTTAACCAGCTAGTAACTGAAATCACTCATCCTTTCACCAAGACCCCTGCTAATGGGTCTCTGATTGACCTAATCCTTACTAATAGGCTACATAAGATCACCCACGTGGCAGTATTTCCTAACAATGCCAGTGATCACTGTGCCGTGGCCTGTATAGGAGGATGAACCCCCTTCAAACCAGCAAATATATTTATCTGGAAACAAAGCCTCCGTAAATTCAGCTTACCCCACTATTTGGATGACCTCAGAAATCTTAACTGAACTGCTTTTTACCTGGCCCCAAACAGCAACAATGCAGCCTCCCTTTTTAACAACATCCTAAGAGGCATCATTAACAAGCATGCCCCTATGTTAAAAAACAGAACTTAGAAGCACTCATGCCCTTGGTTCTTGGATGAACTAAAAGCTGCACTAAAACACAAGGATTGCCTTTGGTCTATAGCCAGGCATACCAAACTACCAGGAGACTGGTCTGCCTTCAAAACCTGCCGTTAACACCTGCACCAAAAAGATCAGGGACACAAAAGAAAATTATTACCTGTCTGCCTTTGATTCCACAAAGAATAACCCTGGAAAGTTCTGGCTTATTATTATAATAAGCAGACAGAAGGCAACACAGCATCCTCTTCACTACAAGACAAGATCTTCAAAGGCAATACCCTCTCCACTAAATCTGACAGACATCCTGATTAGCTTCAATGACCACTTCTCCACCACAGGTCATGTCTTCGACTCTTCTAAAGCTGCCACACTCACCCCCGGCTTACCTAAACATAACCCAGCATCATGGAATAGCATATTTTGCTTCACCCCATTTCATTTCAAAGAAGTGGAAGACCTCCTAATCCACATTGATTGTCAAGAAGGGTGCTGCTGCCAATGGTATAGGTCCTTACTTTCTCAAAACTGGATATTGGTTCCTAACTGTGCCTATACTGCACCTGTTCAATCTATCCATCAACTCCAGCACCGTACCTGATGTCTGGAAAATATACCAAGTACTCCCCTTATTCAGATCAGGTGATCCCATGGATCTAAACAACTACTGCCCAATATCCATTCTAACATTGCTCTCTAAACTCCTCGAGAAGTTGATCAATGCCCATTATGAGACTATCTCTGTAATTCCAATTTAATAAGTCCATTCCAGTCTGGCTTTAGATCATCCCATAGCACCACCACTGCACTAGCCTCTGTTACAAATGACTGGCTCTTAGCCATAAAGATAAAAGTTACAGGGCCCGTATTACTGGACCTAAGTAAAGCATTTGACATAGTTAACCACATTTTGTTCCTCAACATGCTTCACTGGCATGAAATTTCCAACTCAGCACTATCCTGGTTCAATAGCTATCTAACAGATAGACTTCAATAGGTGAAAGTGGAGGGCCCCGTCTCTCCATTTCTTCCACTCACAAGAGGAGTAATACAAGGTTTGATACTTTGGCTGCTCCTATTCATGTCATAAATAAACTCCATTGGAAACAATATCAGCTCAGCGAAAATACATCTGTTATACCTATCCAGATCGACAGTAGCTAAAGCCCGTGTTGACCTCCAATCTGAATTTAATCCACTTTAGCATAGCCTTGTCCAATCAAAACTGCTATTAAATGCAAAAATAAAAAACAGTTATATACTTCCATTCAAACCATATGACTTCCACCACAAACATGCTCACTTCCCTACCTCCCATCAAGACTCTCCTCGATGACGATCTGAAGAAAGTCAGCAAATTCAAATATCTAGGATGTGGGTTAGACCAACATCTACCATTCTCTGATCATATAGTATTTCTCTCAAAGAAACTAAGACAGAGAATTTGCTTCTTTTATAAGAACAAATCTCTATTTACCACTGAAGCTAGACTATGCTTGGTCCAGACAACCTTCATGCCACTGTTAGACTATGCAGACATATTGTACAGCCACTGTTCAAACTCCCTGCTACACCAGCTAGATGTTGTATACAACAGGGCAATACACTTTATAACCAATGCCCATCATCGAGCTCACCCTTGCAGTCTATATGCTACACAAGGCTGGACCTCCCTACCAACTAGATATCTCATTCATTCCCTCACTTGGATATACAAAGCCCTTCTTTCAAAACACCCCCCATACATAGCAAATCTCTTCCTCCATGTGGTCTGACTATACCGCTATGTATTAACTCTTATATCTTGCAAAATGTTCCTAGCTCCTGAACCCGCTTTGGCGATATGGCCCTTAAGTGACTTTCTACCACTGACACCTGTTAAGTGTCTCCACCTTTCCTAACCCACCATCGGTCCCATTCACTCACCTTGTACCCCCTCATTCCTCTTACCTGTCTCACCTTGCAGTCCCTTGCCCCACCCTACCTATCTCACATTGCAGTCCTTTGCCACACACTACCTACCCCACCTTCACTCCCATTCATTCACAACCTACCCCCACAAAAATCATGCACTCCATTCTACCTAATTGTTCAACCCACCACAAGCACTTAACTCCCTATCTCTGGTCCTACCCCACCCACATCTATCTTCACTCCATCTCCTTGCTGTCCCCACTACTTTCCTACCTCTTCCATTTCCTGTTCACCTGACCCACTATTACCTCTCCCCTCCACCATTTATCACTCCTCAACACCTAATGCATCCCTCATATGACCATTATCTAGCAGCATGGTACAAACCTTTCTATTTCCATCTACTCCTCCTCTTCTTCTTTTCTCATTTTGTTACAGAATCTTGTCACATCCTTTGTATCACTGTTATTATAACTGTCACATCTATTAGTGTTGCATCCCTAACCTTAAGGTATACTGATACTTGACGTAACTATTGTCCAATGATTTATTGTAACCCTTTCCTTATGTATTATAAGTGTTTATGTTTTGTTCTTGTCTGCACACTGTATGTATGTTTCAGTATCTCCTTGTAAATGAGCCTGCTCAATGGAGTATTTCCTTTCAATTAACTGAACTAATCTGAGGGGGCCTCCTTTAGATAGCCAGACAAGGAATTCCACAGGGTAGGCATGGCCACTGCAAATGCCCTATCTCCAGAGTGCTGCAACCTAACCCTAGGAACCCTAAGAAGGCCACCCTCGGCAGAATGGAGTGTCTAGACTGGTCGGCAAGGAACAAGAAAATCTTGCAGATAAACTGGGACCCTTTCACGTAGGGTCTTATAGGTAAGGAGCCCTATCTTGAAGATAACCCTCCACCTGACCAGCAGCCAGTACAGTCCATGGAGGACTGGGATGATATGTTCAGATCTCCTCACCCCAGTCAAAAGTCTTGCTGCTGCATTCTGCACCAACTGCAGCCAGTGAAGGTTGCCCCCAGATAACCCAAGGTACAGGGCACTGCAGTAGTCCAACCTGGTCATGATGAAAGCATGCACCAGCATGGTCAGGTCCCCTAGGGGAATCAGGGCTTGGATTCAGGCAATGTTCCTAAGATGATAGAAACCACTTTTGACCACGGCTGACACCTGAGCATCAAGTGTCAGGCCATCATCTAGGATCACACCTAAATCCTTCACCTGTCCGGAGGAGACAAGGGGAACACCCCCAACACTAAGCCAGGGGGTGACCCCTTCCCCCCAGTGACCCAGATCCATGATCAGTACCTCAGTCTTGTCTGGGTTAAGCTTAAGCCAGTTGTGAGTCATCCATGACTGGATTTCCTCAAGGCAGCTGTTAAATACAGTTGGGTATCATCTGCAGAGCAGTGAAAACCCAGTCCATACTGCCTGATAATGTCCCCCCAATGGGGGCATATACACCGTATACAGTAAGGGTGGCAAGACTGAACCATTCAAAACCTCACAGCATAGAGGCTTTGGGTTCAAAGAGACAAGTCCCATTTTCACCCTTTGCACTCTGTCTATCAGGTATGACCTGAACCAGTGGATGATAGTGCCGGACAGGCCACACCAGAACAGCAGGTGGTCAAGCAGCACCTCATGGTCCATGGTGTCAGATGCCACTGAGAGGTCCAGGAGAACCAAGATGGTACAGGCTGTCCTGTCCTGTGCCATCAGTAGATCATTTAACACCATTACCAATACCATATCTGTACTATGTCCCACCCAGAACCCAGATTGAAAAGGCTCATAGGCAGAGGAAGAGGCAAGATGTCTGTCAAGCTGCACGGCCACCACCTTTTCAATAACTTTCCCTAAAAATGGGAGATTTGAGACTGGCCTGTAATTGCTGAGACAGTCTGGGTACAATGAGGGCTTCTTAAAAAGGGGCCTAACCAACACCTCTTTCAAGGACAGCAGAAAGACCCCATTCCTCAAGGAACTCCAGGCAACCTCAGCAACCACCGGTCCAATCACACCGGTCCAATTAGGTCCAGACATCCAACCAAAAGATGGGTCAGACCTGGGTCTAGATCACACTGTGTAGGTCACTGCTTTGAGATTATCACCACCTTCTCTATCCCAACTAGCTCAAACTCATCCCAGAAAGGAGGAGTGTTCCAGCACAACTCAGCTTGGGCATTGCATCCCTTTCGAGAGATACTCGAGGAGACCTCAGTCCTAATAGTGGACACCTTGTCGGCAAAGAACAGAGCCAGCTTCTTGCATCTAGTGCTAGAAACTGCTCCCCCAGCTCGGAGACAGACAGGATGTAAAAGCCTATCTATCATGTGGAAGAGCTGAGCTGGTCTGCTCCTCACCACAGCAATCTCCTGAGACAGAAATGTAGCTTTTTTGGGGGGAGATAGCCCCCTGATAGTCAGCATAATGTGACCTCAAGGCCAATGTTTAAAAAACAAACACTCTAAAAGTTTTCAAAGCCACAAAAATATAATAAAATGTTGCTAAATAGTGTAAAATAGTCCTTCACCAGATGTTTTTCACCTTTAGTCATCTGTCTTTCTTCACATTCAATGCATTGTCTGATAGTTTACCATGGAACAGAATACATCAAAGCTCTGCATTATTCCAGTAGTAGAATGTCCTACCCCCACATGCACACAGAATGGTAACATGGAGTACATGAATTCAAAAGTCATCAGAGTTCCACTGGCATACACACAGACACATATACAGACCTCAAGTGGAGCCAGAGCCTCAATCTTAGAGAGGCTGCAAGGCATCACAGCAGCTGACCATTTGTCTGGGGCTCTTCCTCCCTGGACCTGGTAGGAAGGTAGGGCACCTCCCTTGGGGTGAGCAGATCTCATGGCAATGACATGAGGGGAGGACCCACAATTCTGCCTGGGGCAGTGGCACTTGGTGGAGGACGAGGGAAGAAGGGTCTTGAGAGATAAGGGCAGGCAGCTCGCCCTTCTTTCTCCTCCATTTGCCAGACTGAAAACAACTTCAGTGACCAACAGCCAGAGAGAGGTATGGGCCTCCTCAGGGCCAAGCAGTTGGGGAAGGGGAAGAGCACGGCAGTCACTCAGTAACCTGAGAACTATAAGCCTATTCAGTTCCTTAGGCAGTAACTGGAATCAGTTATCTCACGGAGGAGGATTGTGGGTACATCCCCCACAGGTCCTTAGTATTGGAGGGGGATAGGATATAACCCAGTTTTCACTGGTGTTTTCACTGGTATCAGGGAAGTTTTTAAGGATCACGCATAGACTAGTAGTCAAGACATAGGGTTGGGAGCAGGAGATTGGCGTTTGTAGCTCAGCTCCCTAGAAGTAGCCATGGGGGATCAACGGGGTGGCCACATTTGGGTTGCATGCCCCTGTCATGCTGAATTATAAACAAAAAATAAATGTTTTCCTCAGCGTAGCCCTGTGGAGGGCTCTCCTTTCATGAGCCAGAAGCTCTCGCTAGCACAGCATGTCTAGCTTCCTCACGGGCAGCTCTCCCGGCCCCCCCCAACTCTCCCCTGAGAGTGCACACTTCTCCATTGCATAGGTGGTTTTCCACCTACCTCTGAGCCTTCCTCTGAGGTGGATGATACTCATGCAGTTGATTGACTGGACTGGTTGGGGGATCCGGCAGTCCTGGATGTAGCTGGATGTGGCACGCCTGCAGTGGTAGGACAATCCAGGTGCGGAGGATTCGGATGCCATGCCTTTCCGTAGGTGCTGGAGTGCACTCATTCTTTCTCAGTGGTTCTTCTCCAAGGTTGCAGCTGTTTCCGATGCTTGGGAAGTGGAAGAATTTGGCCCGAGTCCATAGGTCCTTTGGCAAGTTCGCTCACTGGAAAACTTGCAGATCACGAGACATCAGGCATCATGCTGCCTTCCTGATTAGTGGCTGGGGATTTCGCAGGATGTGAGGTCTCGGGGGTCATCTTGGTCACAGCAGTTGGTAGTCTGCTGTGAACCCCGCAAGCCTGCGGTATTAAAAAAAATTATAGTGACTAAAGAAGGATGGCCCACGCAAAGCTAGGTGATCATGATATAGTCACTGACAGAATATAGGCTTGCCAGAGATACGGTGACATGGGGACATGGCAGGCAGTCAGGGCATGTGCCCAACATGGTGATGGCATGTAGGACCCATCATCTTGTGTGTGGCAAAAGTGCCACGCATATCATAAGGTTATAAAAACATACATCTGTCTTGCCTTGTGGTTAACAAGTTACCAACAGTATTATAAGTGGTCATATAGGAAGGTATTGTTTGGACTTTCCAAAAGGAAAGGATATTTATTTTAGTTATTAAAACCTTTGGTGACTAGGACAGGTGCACTGAGCTGAGGGTAGTCTCCAGGACATCAATTATGAGGGGTGACCCTGAGCAAGTTACTTAATCAGCGTGTGTTCTCTTTATAATCTAGCAGTCTTTCAGCCTCCTGGGATGTGAGCAGTAGCACTAGCACACTGTGGTAGTGTGGATAGTTTGATACAGGAGGGCTGGGTCAATTCCTAACAAACAAAAAGGGGGCTTCTAATACGGTATTCCCTGTGCACTGCAGACATCATAAGTGGTTCTTGGGTTAGACCAGCGCAGCTATCAAGCAGGTTAACAGTATAGTCATTAGGTTAGATTAATGAGCAGTGTAAGAGCTTAGCACAGCCAGCAGGCTGGGTGTTAGTCCGAACCTCTACTTGTATTCGGCATGACCCTGACCAAGCAATTATGGCTAACAGTATGGCTTATAGGTTAGAGTAACCAGCTATGAATGAGCTTGGTACTTCCAGCAGACAGACCTGGGTTTGATTCCATAAGATTTGCCATCTGCTGTATATAGGCAAATCTCAACTGGTCAATTTTACCCCAGGTCGCCTCTGAGAATGTAGGGTGGCAATAGTACAGGTGGTTGGGGCCTAGAGGAGCTGTCTAGACCTAAGTAGCAGTTTCCCATGGTACTGCACTAGGGGTGCCTGTTCCATAGTGAGCAGGTTGGTTCCTTACCCAGGTTGGATTGTCAAAAAATTAAAAAAATACTACTGTTACCGCTGTGGGTGAATTGTGCTTCACCAGGCAGAAAATCAACATCTGCTTATATTAGGGTAGCTTCAGGAAGTACAAGGAGAGCTCTTTGGCCCAGTGCCCCCATTCGCAAATGCTGAACTGGGTTCCATAACATAACGGCGATCGCGGAATAGCAATCGCCATTACGGTGAGTGTACATCGCCGAAAATGAATTTCAGTGATGCACACTCACAGCGCGGACAAAAACAGCACCTGAGACCTACGGCCCCCGCACCCCTCTACTCAAGAATTCTCAACTCTAGGGGTGCATGTTGGGGGGGTGAAAAAACTTAAATAAATGTAAAGTTGCTTGGCAGCAAAAAAAATCCTGTGCCGGACCAGAACCCTGCACCCTGCGCCTCCCAGCTGACCACCCTCCTCACCACGCTAACAGACCAACATGGCAGCTGTCCACCACACACTGTCCCTCCCCTGCCTCTCCCGCTGTGCATGTGCACTTGTATGTATACCTGCTACTTCCCATCATGGTATTTCGCCCACCCTAGTATCCAGTCACCCCCCCTGCTAGGTAGCCATGAACACAGGCACCGTAATTGAGTCACTCTTTTTGTAGGTGCCCAGTTTTGTTCGCCTTGTTCACTGGATACCGCCGTGCTGCAGCAAAGCTCAAGTCAGGGCCAGGCCCCTTCTTTTGACGAGACCTCTAGATTTCTGCGATTCTGCAATTGCATTTTCCATGGGATTTGCATCATGCTACAGAATTCATACAGTGCTGCAGAATTCCTTATTTGGTGTACTCTCATTCAGGTATACAGTTTTCCATTGAGCCAGGCTCTAGGCCCCATTCCCCATGCTGGATAGCCGACAAGTCGAGGTTGCCCTCCATTATGGCAGGCTAGGGGCACTCCCCTTAGTAAAAAAAAAAAGTGTGTGCAGGTGTATATATAGCAGAAATAGATGGGAGGATGCACTCACCTTTCGCACATGGCAAGTAGCTCATGTGGAGGACAGGGCTATGGCATAGAACAGCTTGACGGTTGAATCAGGCTCCAACCTTATCTCTCTCCCCCTCCCATCAGTTTATAGTTCTATGATCCAGTGGCTAATGGGGCATTCTAAGGGGAGCCATGCTTGGGGAAGCATGGGGAAGCCCTTCACTAGTTACCCCCCCGAGGAGAGGGGCAGCAGACACAGATATCTCCGGACAAGGAACCTTTGGGCCCACAATCAGTGGATGTGGGGTTGGAACATAGTGGCAGTCTACTGCTGGGACTGTGGTGTGTGGAGTGGTGTCATGGTATCTGCATTCGCCAAGGCCACAAGGGGGCACTTCACTATGTCAGAGAACATTGATTCCTAGTGGACCTCTCATAATCATCCTTGCCTCATCATTCCTTTAGGTAATTACTGCACTCACCCCATCCCATAGATCCTGAAATTACATACCTTTACTTCCAACCACCTCATGAAGGAAACCAAACAATCACTGCTTCCATAATTTTCATGGCGAATGAGAATGCGGGCCTGTAGCTCGTGTTTAGAGCACTGGGCTGTTATTCTGGGATAGGAACTATGGGGCATGATCTTGCCCATCACGAGTTTCTGTTTCTTGCTGAAGGTTTGCAGTGGGTTCTGGTAGTATTATTGCTGTCATGCTGGCCACATCAAAGTGTCCATGTCACAAATTACTTGGACTATGGGAAGCT
The DNA here is from genome assembly GCA_016271365.2 of Neoceratodus forsteri. Taxonomy (NCBI): domain Eukaryota; kingdom Metazoa; phylum Chordata; order Ceratodontiformes; family Ceratodontidae; genus Neoceratodus; species Neoceratodus forsteri. The sequence goes on from CM057449.1 coordinate 1,074,319,884, forward strand.
TTGGCAAATAGGGTAGTCTAGCATGCTCTGGGGCACAGGAAGTTTCAGATTCTGTAAGGCAGAGTAGGGATTGCCGGTTTAACACCTTAGCCTGTTGTAAATACCATAATAAGGACATAAATAATAAATAAATAAAAAGAGGGAAGAGTGGGGGTTACATATATTGGACAACCTTTAAAAAAATAGGAAATGATGTGTTTTGGGGTGAGGGAAGAAGCACTGCCTCTTGGCACTGGTGGGCATGTGATAGCCCGGAGTCCTGCCGTAGTTGGGTGGAATTGCTATTCCCTATGCTATCTCACTAGCCAGAGCTCTCGTAGGCAGTTCCACGCATATGAGGTGGTAGCATCTGGGGGCTACAAAGGGGTTGCCGGCAGGCAGGTCATCCCTGGCCGCCGTCGGAGAGATAGTGGAATCTCAGAACAGGGCATGGGAGGAAGTAGTTAATCTTCCCTAGCCCCATCAGAGCATGCTGACTTCTGGATAATATAGCTAAGAGGCCAGGCTCTGGATAGCAGGTTGTTATAAGGGGCTCCATGGCTGCATGAGGACGCCCAGGTTGGCAGACTGGTAGGCCTGGATCTATGACTGTACAGCAACAAACATTTTGTCAACTGATGGTACAGCAAAACCTTTATGTCGACCACATTTGCGGTTGGCATAAAGGTAGTCACTGCCTACCATGTTTTCTTCAGTGGCCTTCACCCCCCAAATCCCCCAAGCAGGGGACTATGCACCCCACATCCCCCAATTAATATAATCTACTCTGAATTGAAGCTGATTAGGGAAGGGGGTGCAAGACCCCAGAAAACAGTGCCAGGGTCCAGCACTGATGGTACAGTGACCTGGCACTGTTGTCGCTGCAGTGTCCATCACTATCAGCATGTCACTGTTGGGGCAGTGTATGGGTAGGTGGCATGGGTGGCAATAGAGAAGGGGGCTGAGGGCCAGCCTGCATCAGTGACACTCACGGATGTGACTAGGGGTTAGGGTTGCTCCCTAGAATCTGAGGGTGCTGACCCAGTGGAGCATAGGAAAAGGTACAGGATGGGTATATCTAGGGTCCTGGGTTTCACACCACAAAGGACCCAACTTCAATTTTTGGGAATGCTACAATGCATGGTGGTCATCAGGACAGGCATCATGGCATGCACAGGTAGATTACATCAGGCACCACTGAGCCTGATCCCATTAGTATTAGACCTGGGGAGATTAACATCGGGGATCATCTTGCTAAATTCAATGCTAATAGCTGGAAATGCAGATGGAAGGCAGGTTTGCAATGGGGAATCAAATGGCAGGTATTCTAGCCTGGTTCTGGAATTAGGGGTTCCAGCTGCCACACAAGGCAACGTTAGGTGCCCAATCCAGGAGGCTCTGGGTGCCATACAGAATAATTCAACAGTCATAGGAAATTACATAAAATCACAGAGCAAGCAGAAATCCAGAACTTAAACAGTATTAAATGTACCATTGGAATAGGCTAGCTTAAATAGATGAGTTTTCAGGTCCCTCCTGAGGGTCCACTGTAGGAAGGTTTACCTTTCCACTAGCTGAAGATTTTTATGGGGAGTAGGGCTCCTAGGTAGAATTGGGTGGATACGACAAGAGCCTTAGGTGGGTCCAGTTTGAACAGCCAAAAATGACAGGCATGGCAGCAGTGCACCATGATCCGAGGAGCATAGGGCCAGGTAACAGAACATTAACTTGTGGCTCACAGAGTGGTGCAGGGTGTGCCGGCTGGTACAATGGAGGGTATCGGGAAATGGCTTCACATATCCCCAGGAATACCAGAGTGGATTGGCAGATAGGTTTGGATAGGTTTCGTGGCACCCCAAAAGACAGGTGGTACCTCAGTAAGCTGGAGCAGGGTGCAATAGGAGAAGCACAGGCAGTCTTGCGCTACATCAGTGGCAGTTGCATTAACTTTTTGTTGTGTCTTACAGATTCCACGGAAGGTACCAGGAACAGTGAATATGGGAATTGCATCACTGCTGTGCAGTACCAGGGGTGGCCATCTGGCCTAAGGAATGTGCCTCTAGGTAACTGCCAGAAGGGCATAACTTCCAGAAGAATACGAACATACGAACATGTGAAATTAGCCAGCAGATAAAGGACTAGAGGTCTATCAAGTCTGCTCGCATGTGCAGCTAGCACCCCTTATTCTGCAACTGCCCTTCCCTTCCACCCTTCCTCTTCATTAACCCTCCCCCTTGTCCTGTCCCATCCCATCCCCTTTTGAAACAGTCCACTGTTCTACTGGATACCACTTCTGCAGGTAACGCATTCCACCCAGCCACCACCCTCTCTGTAAAAAAGTGTCTCCTCATCTCCTCCTGAACCTTCCTCCTTCCAGTCTCATATCATGGCCCCTGATGTCCCTCCCCTCCCTTACTTTGAACAGCCCCTCTGTATCTGTCTTGTTTATTCCTTTCATGTACTTAAAGGTTTCAATCACGTCCCCCCTATCCCTCCTCTCCTCCAGTGAGTACATGTTCAACTCTCTCAACCTCCTCTCGTATGATAAGTCCCCCAGCCCCTTGATCATCTCTGTCACCCTGCACTGCACCCCCTCCAGTAACTTAATGTCCCTCTTCAGATACGGGCGCCAGTACTGCACACAGTACTCCAGATGCGGTCTAACTAATGACCTATACAGTGGCAGAATCACCTCTGCCCTCCTCGAGGATATACCCCTTGCAATACAACCCGGCATATTGTTGGCCTTTGCAGCTGCCTTCCTACATTGTGCCGAGTTGTTCATTGACCCTGTAATGAGCACCCCAGATCCTTCTCCTCATCTGTCTGGGCTAGCTGCACTCCCCCCAGCTGGTAACTCCTCCTTGGGTTCTTCATCCCAAAATGCAGCACCTTGCACTTTTTGGCATTAAACCCCAGTTGCCAGGTGTCTGACCAGGTTTCAAGCTTTGCCAGATCATCCTGCAACCCCTGCCATCCCCCTAGGTCATCCACCACCGCTCCTACCTTGGTATCATCAGCAAACAGACTGATCTTGCTCTTGATGTCCCATGATATGTCTGCAATGAATATCCCAAACAACACTGGTCCCAACACCGAGCCATGTGGAACACTGCTCGTCACTACCCTTGGGTGCGAGAGCTCCCCACCCACTACCACCCTTTGTTGCCTTCCCTGAAGCCAGTTTCCTACCCATCTCACCAGCTTTGCACCCGCCCCTGTGCCTACTAACTTACCTCCCAGCCTTCCATGTGGCACCGAGTTGAATGCCTTACTGAAGTCCAGATACAGGACATCCATTGCATGGCCCCTGTGCTGTTGCCTAGTAACGAAGTCATAGAACTCCACCAGGTTGGTTTGGCAGGATCTGCCCCATATGAAGTCATGCTGTCTGCTGTCCTGTAGTCTTTTGGCTTCTAGGAGGGCCACCAGCCTCCCCTTCAGGATAGTTTCCTTTAGCTTATCCACGATGGATGTGAGGCTCACTGGTCTATAGTTTCCCAGTTCATCCTTGGGGCCACTCTTGTGGAGGGGCACCACATGAACCATCCTCCAGTCCTGAGGTACACACCCCGAATGTAGTGAGGCATTAAACAGGTCTGCCAAAGGTCCTGCAAGAGCCTCTACCAGCTCCTTCAGTATCCTTGGGTTAATGCCATCTGGGCCTGGCGCCTTGTCCACCCTCAGTGCCTTCAAACCCTCCTGAACTCTGCCCTCCATGATTTCCCCATCTGTCACCCCTTCCCCCCCATTTCTGCCATTTCTCCCCCCTTGGGTGTCACCCCCTCTTCTCTTTAGTAAATACTGAGCAGAAGTACTCATTTAGTGCTTCTGCCTTATCGCACCCTGCTTCCACTCAACCCCTCTCCTTCCTAATCCTTACTATGCAGTTCTTACAGCTCCTTTTCTCCCTGATGTACCTAAAGAAGTCCTTCTCCCCCTTCTTAATGCCTTGTGCCAGCCTGAGTTCCGTAGATGCTTTGGCTCCCCTTACTGCCCTTGTCACCTCCTTCGTTTCTGTCAAGTACTCCTCCCTGTCCTCCCCCCTTCCTGTTTTCTTGTACTTCCTAAAGGCAGCTGTTTTCCTCCTTACCTTTTTCATGACCTCCTTGCTCAACCAGCTCGGTTTCTTAGCCCTAGCCTTCTTGCTCTGGGCCTTGCAGCAGGTTTTGGTTGCCTCCACTATCCCCAGCTTTATGTGCTCCCACCTCTGGTTAATGTCCATACTAGACTGAATTCTGTCCAGGAACCCTTTTACCACTTTCCCCATCCTCCCAAAGTCGGCCGTCCTGAAGTCCAGCACTCTTGTGCCAGATTCCACTCCTTCCTTGCCCATATCCAATGTGAGCCATACTGAGTGGTGGTCACTCCCTGACAGCGGTTCCACCACCGTAAGTTCTCTCACAAAGTCCCCATTTGACAGCACAATGTCAAGGGTATTCCCTAACCTGGTTGGTTCACTGACCATTTGCAGCAGGAAACTGTCCTGGAAGGCATCCAGCACTACCTGCTTCCTTCTGTTCCTGGTTGTTGGGGTACTCCAGTCCAATCCTGGCATGTTGAAGTCCCCCACAATCACCACACTACCCTTCTCACATGTCCTTCTGATCTGTCTCGCTACTTCCCTGTCTAACTCCTCTGTCTGAGATGGTGGCCTGTACACCCCCTCCCATTCTAAGAATCCTATTCTTGGAATCCTAGACTTGCATCCAAAGTGACTCTGTACTACCCTCCTCCCCTTCCTCCCTTACACACTTCAGTCCTTCCTTCACATATAGTGCCACACCCCCTCCTTTCCCAATCACCCTGTCCCTATGAAATAACCTGCACCCTGGTACAGACAGATCCCAGTCACTGTATTGGGTGGTCTATGTTTCTGTGATGGCTGCAATGTCTACCTCTCCCTCTGCCATGAGCACCTGTAACTCTGCAGTTTTCCTCCCAAGGCACCTAGCATTAAGGTAACCACCTTTCCACCTTCCCCCCCCACATCCTGCCCTCCTTTACTAGCATCATTAATAGTACTTGCCATTTGTCCTTTATCACTGTTATGGGGGTAAGTAGTAGCTTGGCAGAAGACACCAGGAGAAAGGACTGCTGTGTGACTGGACTTCTCTGCTGGCGCTAAAGAAGTAGAACTCTTGTACTTGGAACTTTAATTTAGGGTAAAAAAACTAACAAACAAAACAAAAAAAGTGTGTGTTTGTCTGAGTTAACTGAACTGAATGGTTATCTGAACAGTTATCTAGGTGTAAATCTCAGGTGATTGAAAGGACTTGATAGCTGTGAGGTTTAAATTGCTTGTAGAAAGATCTAGTAAGTAGGGGGAGTGGCTTAGCTAGACGGAAGCTTCATTTAAAGACTGCCTTAGAAAGATTTTGCTAGTAGCTTGCAGAAGACACCAGGAGAAAGGACTGCTGTGACTGGACTTCTCTACTGGGACTATATTGCCCTCCTTCCCCCCTCTACCTTCCCACCCAAAGCTAGTTCTACTTTTATAGGCACAGAATTTGACTGACAACAGGAACTTCCTGTTTGGGAGCAGGAAGTGAGTGATCACAGAGCCACCAAAGACCCACCATCCTAGAAGGGCAAGAGTAGCTCTCCAGCCCCGTCTAGCTGCTGGAGGTCTGACTCTGAGCAAGTAAGGGGTCTACTGAGAAATATAGGATATTCTTGTCTCAGAACAGGACAATCAGGAGCTTAAAGAGCACACAGGCAGAAAGTAAGGAGAGAGAGAAAAAAACAGAGGAAAGAGTAAGGATTGCAAACAGTTAAGGGGCCAGAAATAAGACATGATGGGAGTGGTGCAGTGCAGTGGCTGTGGAGCAGCAGTCTTCCGGGAGATGTTCTGGAGGATGCGGTCTTGTCCCATCTGCAGGCACCTCTCTGGGCTGAGGGAGGAGGTTGCTCATCCCAGGCTGAGTTGGCCAGGATTTGTGGGACCTCCTCTTCCATCCAGGGACCACCAGTGCCACTGCCATTGCCTCAGAGGTTGCCAAGAAAGAGGAGTGGTTGGACCACACTGGGCTCAGGGAGGGTGAGGGTGGTGGAACAGAGCACATCCCTCCAGTTGTACCTCTCCACAATTCCTATGCCATTCTGGCAAAGTGTTCCTCTATGGGGCACCCACAGTGGAGACCAAGGAGGATGCTGGGAACCTCCACAAAGGAGACCCACATGAGGGTGGCAGGGAACCCCCCCAGGGGAAGGAAACAACTCCTGGTGGGGGACTCCATTGTTAGGAAGGTAGAACTGGGGGGAGGAAGGGGAGAGGGAGGAAATGTGCCTGCCTGGCACCATGGCTTGTAGGGACAGGGAGCGAATCCTCAGGATTGCTGGAGCAGCTGCACAAAGGAGGGAGCTGGATGTCATTGTCCACCTAGGGACAAATGACCTGGCTAAGAAAGGGATTAGAGAAGTGCAGGAAGAGTTTTTGGAATTGGGGAGGGGCCTTAGTCAAGTAGCGTGTACGGTAACCTTCTTGGAGGTGCTGCCCATCTATGGCGTAGGAGATTCTAGGGTGTTCCGCACCATGGGATTCAATCAGTGGTTGAAAAACTGGTGTGGAGCATAGGGATTTGGCTTTATTGGGGACTGGGGGTCCACTTGGAGTGATGCAAGCCTATACTGGCACGATGGGTTGCATCTGTCCAGGAGGGGAACCAGGATCCTAGGTGATAGGTTTAAATGCTTCATTGGCAAGCATTTAAACTAGTCAAGGGGGGAGGCACTGGAAAGGAGCAGGGAAATCCTAGCCCCCCAAAAAAATCATGGTAGTAAGTGTGGTAGACACCAACATAGAGGTGTCGATAGGGAGAAGGGCAGGGGTAAATGGAGAAAGTGACAAAGGCAAGAAGGACAGGGATGGGGCAAAAAGGAGTAAGGCCATCAGGAAATGGAGGGTAATGAGTACCAATGCCCGTAGTCTGGGCAACAAGCTCCCTGAGCTGGTGGCCTTGATGGAAGAGGATGCCTGGATATCATAGCAGTCACAGAAACATGGTACACAGAGAACCATGACTGGATGTTAACTTACCAGGGTACATAACCTACAGGAGAGACAGGTAGGGAGAAGAGGGGAGAAGTAGCTCTCTATGTAAAGGAAGGATAAAGCAACTGAACAAAAGAGTAAACAGGGAGGAGAGGAGGCACTGTGGGTCACCTTGGAGACTGGAAAGGGCACCACAATCTGCACAGGGGTTGTGTACAGACCCCCATGTCAGGTGGAGGGAATGGACAAGGATATGATAGAAGGCATTCTTAGAATGGCAGAGAAAGGGGAGATACTGTTGATGGGAGACCTGAATATGCCAGATGTTAACTGGAGCACATTTACTGCAGCCACATCTAAGAGCAGGGCCATTCTTGATGCCCTACAGGTGGCAGGCCTCAGACAGCTAGTTTTGGAACCCACTCATGAGGGAGCAATCATAGACCTCGTACTCTCAAACGGGAGGCAGTGAGAGGATCTCAGATCTAGAAGTGGGTTGCCATCTGGGAACAAGTGACCATCAAACAGTGTGGTTCACGTTAAACTCAGCTACAGAGTCAAGCCATACAAAAGTGAGGGTACTGGACTTCAGGCGGGCTGACTTTGGCAAGATGGGAGAGTGCCTCAGAAAAGCACTAGCAAACAGACTAGAAGGAGGTGTGGAGCAACAATGGGGAATCATCAAAACTACCATCACAGAGGTAGCAAGCCTTTGTGTGAAGCAAATAAACAAATCAAAATGAAAGAAAAAGCCACTATGGTTCTCAAAAGAGGTGGCTGTGAAAGCCAGGAAGAAAAAGATAGCATTCCGGAAGTATAAGGAAACACAGTAGGAGCAGGACAGAGAGCTGTACCAGTTAAGGCAGAAGGAAGCAGGGAGGGAAGTCTGAATAGCAAAGGCCCAAACTGAGGAAAAGATAGCCAACTTGGTTAAGAAGGGGGATAAAACCTTTTATAGGTACATCAGCGAGCGTAGAAAGACAAAGGGAGGGATAGTGAGGCTGAATAGAATGAACGGTGGGTGGGCAGAGGGGGACAGTGAAAAAGCAGGGATACTGAACAAATATTTCTGCTTAGTACTCACAAAAGAGGAGGGGGAAATGCCTAATCCAGTTAAAAGAAGCACTCTTGATAGGGGGATTAATCCCAGTCCTTTCACAGAAGAAAGGGTTGTGCAAGAACTCCTAAAACTGAAGGTGGACAAAGCAATGGGGCCTGATGAAATTCACCCAGAATTCTAAAAAAGAATTAAGGGGAACTAGTGAAACCACTGGCTACTCTTTTAATAAATCATGGGAGGATGGTGTGGTACCCGAGGACTGGAGGAAGGAAGATGTGATTCCCCTTCACAAAAGTGGGACCAAGACAGAGGCAGAAAACTACAGACCTGTCAGTCTGACCTCTGTGGTAGGAAAAGTAATGGAGTCACTTCTGAAGGAAAGAATAGTTGAGTACCTAGAGGCCAGTGGGGCGCAGGACCCAAGGCAGCATGGGTTCACAGCAGGAAGGTCATGTCAGACGAATCTAATAGATTTCTTTGACTGGGTGACCAAAGTAGTAGACCAGGGAGGGGCTGTGGACATGGTCTACCTAGACTTTAGCAAAGGCATTTGACACAGTCCCACACAAGATTAATAGTCAAATTAACCAGCCTGGGAGTGGGTCCCAGGGTGGTAGCCTAGGTAAAACATTGGCTGGACAACAGGACACAGAAGGTAATTGTAAATGGAGTCCACTCTGAAGAAAGAGGGGTTACTAGTGGGGTACAGCAAGGTTCAGTATTGGGTCCAGTCCTTTTTAATGTCTTCATAAGTGACATTGCAGAGGGACTGGAAGGAAAAGTATTCCTCTTTGCAGATGACACAAAGGTCTGCAACAGCATTGATACACAAGGAGGCATGGAAAGGATGAGAAGGGACTTGGCAAGGTTGGAGGAATGGTCAGAAGTATGGCAGCTAGGATTCAATGCAAAGAAGTGCAAAATAATGCACCTGGGAAACAAGAACCCAGGGGAAGAATACACAATGATTGGAGGTAGTAGTAACAACAACAAAAAAGGAAAGAGACCTGGGGGTAATCATATCAGATGACCTTAAGGTTTGCAAGCAATATGAGAAGGCAGTTGGGAGGGCTGGGGATATACTGGGATGCATAGGGAGAGGCATCAGCAGCAGAAAACAGGAAGTTGTTATTCCTCTGTACAGACAGTTGGTGAGACCCCATCTGGAGTACTGCGTCCAGTTCTGGAGACCCCATCTCCGCAAGGACATAGACAGGATAGAGGCAGTGCACAGGAGGGCAACTAAAATGGTGCAGGGTCTGCAAGAGAAGCCATATGAGGAGAGACTAAAGGAGCTTAATATATATATATATATATATATATATATATATATATATATATATATATATGTGTATATATATATATATATACCTTGAGGAAAGAAGGAGAGGGGACATGATAGAAACTTTTAAGTACCTCAGTGGAATCAACAAAGTCCAAGAGGGTAGCATCTTTCAGAAAAAAGCGTGCAAGAACAAGAGGACACAATTTAAAGATGGAGGGGGGCAGTTCAGGGGCAATGTGAGGAAGTATTATTTCACTGAGAGGGTAGTGGATGCATGGAACATCCTTCCTGAGGAGGTTGTGGGGTCTAAAACTTTGGGAGAATTCAAGAATGCGTGGGACAGACATAAGGCAATTCTTGTGGGGGGTAGGAAGAAATAGGCTGTTGGTTAACTAGGATCTGTGACCTATCCTGTAGATGAGGAAATGGGCAGACTAGATGGGCCAAGTGGTCCTTATTTGCCATCAAAGTCTATGTTTCTATGTTTCTATGTAAGCTCATATGTTTTCCCAACCTGTGACCTCTGCCTATCTCTTGCCCACTTGCCACCCCCCACTCCTAGTTTAAAATCCCAACTTCCTGTATGTACTCCTCCATCCTCTGTTTCAACACTTTCTTTCCCTCCTCACTCAAGTGTAGTCTGTCCTTGGCATAGAGACTACTGTTCTCCCAGGTCCCTCCCCACCACCACCAACAGCCCATATCCTTCAGCACAACACCAGGTTCTTAGCCATCCATTAAATTACTCTATTCTCAGCTTTCTTTGTTGTGCTTGCCTTGGGCACTGGAAGGATCTCTGAAAAAGTTACTGATCTTCCTGCCCCCTCACATAATTGTGCTAGTTCCTCAAACCTCCTCTGGACTATATCTACTGTCTTGTCAGCCAAGTCATTTGTCTCAAGATGTATAATTAAATGACGCTTGTCCCCACCCCTTCTAGCATATTTCAGAACAGATTGTCCTACCCTTTCCGCTGTCATTCCTGGCATGGCCTCCACCCAAATGCGACTATGCCTCTCCCCCTTGCTATCCCATCTGACTCTACTTAGTATTGAGTCCCCCAGCACTAAGATTCCACCACTCTTACTCCCTGCTTGCTTCCATTCATCTCCCTCTCTCATTTCCAGCTCCTCTTCTTCCTCCTGCACATTATTTCCCCCTTTTGCCCCTGTTGCAATTCTCCTAGCAGAATTTCACCCTGCTCCAGTTTGGTCCAGGCATTTATCAATTACTCCTCTAATTTTGTCATTTCCCTCCTCCACTTTCTTCCTCTCTAGCAGTGCAAAACTATTTTCTGAAGACCCTTCACAAATGCCTGCTCCCTCTCTCTGCATAGTAACCTGTTCTCTCCTTTCCACTCCATGACTTTTGCCACTTGTTCGCCTCCCCTCACAAGTCCCTATCTCCTCCTTCCATTTGTCATTTGTCACCTGACCTGGTTTCCCTGGCAATCGTTCTTCCTGGCTTGGGCCCCTTTGTCTCTGCTTCCCTTCTTCTGACCCTCTCCTCACCACTGTTGGCTTAAATCACCCTCCCTCATCTCCCCTTCTTCCTCCCTCCAGTATTGGGATAAACCCACCCCCAATCTGCCTTGCCTGTCTTAGTTCCTCCTGTAGACCCTCGATCTCCTTTCTAAGTTTCTCTATGTGGTTGGACACTAAACATCTTCCCACACTCCAGGCAATTTTTTGAAAGACTGGTGCACTGCCGTTGTTGCAGCCTACCACCCTACCCATTGCTGTCATTGCCCACCAGTGACCCCCAACCCTTCCAGATGCAGGATACCAAACACTCCACCAAGTCTCCTCTCTTCCCCCTCTATCAGTGCAAAACATTCTTTTTATTTCCCTTACCCCCTTTGTTTTACACGTTTAGATATATTGAGCAACTGTTTTATATATTCCTATCCTTCCTATCCACACTCAAAAAGAGACTTTAAGTAGCTATTGCACAACCTTCTTCAAACTCCTACTCCTCCTCCTTTCCCCAATGCAATAGCAATGCAAAGAAGTAACAATGAAAGCTCCTAGATTTGCAGTTTCCACTGAGATAGCAGTCACCTCTTCACTTGCTGCTGTTCCTTTCCTGGGTGTCTGCTTCTGCTAAGACAGGTCCATATCCTATGCCTGTTTGAGGAAGTGATGTCAGAACCCCCGGTATAAAGGAAATAATGGACCAGGGGTGGGTGAGGTGAGGGGTTGGGGAGAGGGACCAGCCCAAGTCTTCCAGAAATAATCAGGTAGCTGAGGCCCCTGGTCAGACCATTAGTACCCTTCCTCCACTCTGCACTAAACTTAGCAGCTAGTGAAGCCAGCCAGCCAGAAAGAATCACAATTCTATTCAAAGCCCCCCAAAATAGGTTTGCTACCCAAAGAAACAGGACTCCAATTCAAACAGCTTCAGCAACAACACATCAAAATAGGCTTGAAATTAGAAGATATAGGTCTCCAATTCAAAGAGACAACCTCAGTTAAATCACACTAAATAGGTTTTAAATCAGAAGAAATAGGCCTCTACAAATGCAGCCTGCTACACAGTGAAATATTAAACAAATGAGCCCACTTATAGCTACCAAAACAGGTTTCAAAATTCCAACAGCCCCAAACAATACCCTGCTAGCCCCTTAGAAGTAGTAAGAAAGAAAAGAAATAACCTTCTACCAAGTAGAATCCACAAGAAACAATGTAAAAACAACAAGAAGCAGCTACTGTACTGTAACAGATCTGATCCTGTCTCCCTTCTAGTCTAGTATGGGGAAGCACTCATACACTTGGATTCCTCCTTGGAAAGGGTTCTCAACGAGTCACACTCAATGCAGTGAGTATGCCAGTCAGGTTGGGTTAATAGAGTGGCAAGCTGCATGTGCAGAGGCTATTGTGAGTTGGGAACATTAAGGCTGGGGAGAGCCTTCCCACAGAACTTGAGGAAGACGAGAATGGCTAAGTGCAGAATAGATAGATAGGTAGGATTCAGTTTGGTAGGTGGGTCTTGGAGGTAATTGGAGCAGCAGCTTTGGGGGTCAGACTTCATCTGTTCTGTGGTGGCTTGGAAAGATTGCAGACTTAGGGTACAAGAGGAAGAAGGAGGAGACAAGTTGAATTCTCCCAAAGGGTTCGTCACTTCTGGTTGGAATGAAGCTTGGGACTGCACGACCCAGACCCGGATGTGGGGTCATGGTTCACCCTCATCAGGATTTTTCCTCAGGACAGCGACATTAGACGTGGGTGGCTGCAAGATGCTTGGCCATATGACCTTCTCTACTCCTGTTGGAGGAGTTTCAATGCAGGAGGTACATCAGTCATTAGGCCTGCACTAGGGTGGCCCAAGAATCAGGGGCAGGAGTGTGGGAGGCCTGAATGAAGGATGTGTATCCTCCCAGAAGCGCATACTGCTCGGAAAGGTGTGATTTATCTCAAAAAATGAATGGCTATGGCCATTTCCTCCAAGACCTGTGTAGTGTGGTTATTTCAGAGAAAGGGTAAGTGGAGGGCTATCAGGCAATATCTGTTGCCACATAAGGAACAGGGAGTTCTCTGGCAAATTGGTAGGGATAGGAGGGGGATCTTTCATGGTAATCAAAGAAACAACAGCAATGGAAACTCTGAATAGTGCTTGATTTTTTAAATTTGAGTATATGTGTAAGAATGGGCTTTTGAGTGAAAATAACATTAAATTATTGTCTTACTTTATTTAATTTAATGGACTTTTATTGTTTGGGCCTAGCTGAAGTTTTTTATGTATGAGTTAAGGTTGCAGCCATGTCTGTGATGGAAATTAGGAAGTAAGTGGCTTTTGAGTTCTGTGAGTTGTCCTTGTTGGCAGGGACTTGTTTTTAGCTATTGGTGGTGCTCTGTTATTGCCATGGCTAGAACCAAGTCTCAGCCAGTCAGGGCACAGGAATTTCCTTGCACATTTTATATGGCAGAGTAGTATTGTAGTAAGAGACAGTTTATGATGGAGTCAGTGAGAAGTACTATTTGTCTTACGTATTTTCATTTCTGAGCATGATACAGGATTTTGAAGGTTTTAAAAGTTCCCATTCTCGTGCCATGCGCACTATATAAAAATGAAATATATTGGTACAGTGCTATGGCATTTACCATTACAAATATGTGATAACATCATCCTATGACATCCAGAGTATAAATCTAGCATGTACATTGAACAGGTAACTCAAGAGAAGAGGTTTTTAGAAATTGTGTGTGGTGGTCATATTTAATGACATGAGTAATTCATTACAAAAGTATGCCATTACATACACAGCAACCACTTGTGAGGGAATGTTCCCTGGCCAGTGGCAAAGTGTCACATGTGAGACAGAACACTGCACAATACCTTCTCAGGCATGAGTAATTAATTACAAAACTATGCCATTACACACATAGCAACCCCTTATAAGGGAATGTTCCCTGTCCTATCACAAGGTGTCACATGTGAGACAGAACACTGCACAGGATCTTCCCAGGCTTGGAGCAGTGGTGTGGGTAGCATTTGCCCCCCATCTTCATGCTGCTCAGATGGCTCCCTAAGCTCATCCCTGAACTCAAGGCACTGGCACAGGAACACAACTGGACCATTTGCTAGCCCTGCACACAATGTTTCTTTAAAAGTTTTTTAACATTTTGCCCAACATTTTTAACATTGTCTTCTTTATGACCCCCCCCTTCTGAACATAACAGGTGTAATTTATAAAATACTGTTTGAAATGTCATTTCGTGCCTCAAGTTCAAAAACATGTTCTAGACAGGAATAAAAAAATTACACCTATCTTTCATGAGGTTGTGTGAAAAATGGTTAGGTTGAAATGTGAATTAAAATATTGGATAGTTTTCTGGATAAAAAAGACTATGAGGACCATTTTCTTACAGCAAGGTGACCACTAGCAATTGGGCACTCAGTGTCACAGATGTTAAATAGCACTGGGGTGGCACCCAGAGGTTTGAGGTATACTACATGAGGTGGAGGAGGTTACATGAAAGAGATACAGGGAGAGGAGGAGTTTGTGCTGTGGGCTCCCCACTCAAAGAAGGGGCTTCGGGGTGGTACGGACATGGGGGGGAGGAAGTTTCCCTTTCCTTTTCATACTGTCATGCAGGCTGATAATGACACTGCTCAGCTGCTTGCTGGGTGGTGTCATGTGACTGAAAGGATCCAGCCACTCTGTCATAGAAGCAGGTGGCTCCATTCAACTACACAAAGTTTCTGCCCCACAAGCAGCAGAACACCATCATGATCAGCCTCACTAATCATTGGCATGTCATTGTTCAGCCCCCCTGCAGCCTGAGTTGCATTGCATCTGACAGTGACACACCTCTGAAAGCCACTACTGTGACAAAATGTTTGCTTCACACATGGGTGTCCAAGCAAACAAAACAAGACAGATTTTGGCTGGAAATCAGAACACTGCCACCCCGAAACAGACAAACGAAGCTGCTAGACCTTAGGTGACTTATATATTAGAAACACAATGTTACATTTAAGAATCCTGCATGTCCTGGAACTAATATCTGTAAAAAGTAAATAAAGTGGGGATACTATTTTTCTGTAAGTGAGTGAGTGAGTGTGTGTGTGTGTGTGTGTGTGTTGGTATGAACTGTTTCATACAGAGTGCATTGGCAACCACTGTCTCAAGACATGGCTGCCCAAAGTAGTCTAGTATTATATGAGAGACTTTATGGGTCAGCTTTGGGCAACCACAATACTTTGATTCCTATCCAGGTGATATACAAGAAAGAACTCAAGGACTAAGTACAGCCTGGGTGGGGTCTGGGTACCTGCATCTGAGGAGGAAAGGGACCTGAGGAGATGATCACCATTGACCTGAAGCATTCCACGCATTGTAGGAAAGTGACAGCAAAGGCAAATAAAATGTTGGCCTCCATTGCTGGAGGGATTAGTAGTAGCTTGAAGGAAGTAATAATGCCCTTGTACAGGTCACTGGTGAGGCCACATTTGGAGTACAATGTACTGTACTGGTGCCCATCCCCCTAATAATGACATAAACCTGCTGGAGGTGGTCCAAAGGAGGGCAGCTAAGATAATCATGGTTCTGTAGGGTTGGGCTCATGAGGAGAGGTTGGAATACATGAACATTCAAGTATTTGAAATGAATAAACAGGATGGACATGGAGGGTCTCTTCAGGATCATTGGGAATTGAAACATGGGAGGACATAGTCTTCAGTTGGGTGGAGATTTAGGAGAGAGGCTGTAAGGCACATCTTCATGGAGAGGGTGGTGGTAGGTTGGAATGGGCTTCTTTCACCTGCACAGGATGCAGCTTGAGAAGACCTTTAAGATGTTCTCTTAGTGTCCCAAATGCTCTTGAACACTCAGGGCAGTTTAACATATCATCCACAGAGATTTCCCTTTGCAGCAGCTTACAGGGGGTGATTTTGTTTTAGCCCTGACTGGGCTCACATATCTACTGCAAAGGCCCAAACAAGCTATGCCTCTGATTAAAAAGGCAGCTAATCTACTCCCTATGGACTCTAGTAAGGGAATTCCTTTTCTTATTCCTCTTTCAATAGATCTCAGAAAAAAACTATGTCTCACGCTGTCAACAATCTTGCCCACTGCAGTCCATCATTCACTGCTGAAAAAATTAATTGGCTGCAGTAATGAAAGGGTAGTGCTGTGAGGAAAATGCAGTCTCCTGATTGGTTCTCCAGTTTATAGGAATGTCTTGCCCTTACCTCCCACACATCCACTTTAGGCTTTAATGCCTTTACTTTCTTGTATATAATTAATGGCTATTCCCAGCTTACTGTTGATGATTCCTGAAGCTATGGAAAGTAGTCATAGGGGAACTAAAAATGTGGAACCTAGTGATTTCAAACCCGCAATCTGTTGGTGGCATCCAGGTCAAAACCTGTGGCTTCTGTGTCCAGATCCTCTTTCAAGCTGATTATTGCAACTGGCAAAAATGTTTGGCCACTTTGTGCAGCTGCACTGCATAACTATAGGTCATAGTGGTAGAAGTGTTGGAGTCAGCAGCTGTAATGTCACTCCCAGATGTCCTATTCCCTTCTACAATCCACAGGGACCAGGAAGAGTCTGGTGTGCTGACAGCTATTGCCACGCAGAACAAAATCAAGTATCTGAGTTGGAAGCCAAGGTGATACCCATGAAATTCTGAGGGGGTGTTACATTTTTAACAATTTTGTTTTGGTGAATAAAACTGCATACATTTATTTATTTATTTGCTTTTGGTAACATCATTCTAAATGCAGATCGTTAATGCCCCAATGCAAAAGCACTGAAATAAGGCTTACACAAAAAGTGCTTTGCTGGTCTTACACTGAGATTATTCTCTTTTAAATGACTTTCCTGTGTTTGCTGCACCATGGTGCAAACTAGTGTCAGCAGGAGGCTGGAGGGCCAGCAACCAAGCAAGAAGTAGTAACATTCAGAGGATCTGTAGTTTGCCCAAAAAAAAAAAACACATAAAAACCAAATAGGCCCAAGCACAATTGTTGCAGAAGGGCTGGAGCAACATTGGCATAAGAACCCAAATAAGAAATGTTTGTAAGAAAAAGAGGGGAAGCACTGTGGGGGTAGAACATGCACCAACAAAGGCGAGAGACAGGTTTGGCTGGCAATGGTTACAAATGCAGAGTCTAGTCAACAAAATCCCTGACCTCATGGCCATGATGGAAGCAGATAAACTGGACTGGGTGGCTGTAACTGAAACATGGTTCACTGAAAACCATGGTTGGGACATAGCCATCCCTGGTTTCAACCTATTTTGGAGGGACAGCAAGGGAAGAAAAGAGGGAAGGGTCTCTCTTTACATCAGAGAGGGAATAAATGCAACAGAGGTACAGGTGACTTAAGGTGAGTTGAAGGCTCTGTGGATAACAACTGAAAGCAGAAACAGAACAGCAATCCAGGTAGGTATTATCTACAGACCCACAGTGCAGGGGGGAAAGAGTGGATACAGAACTAATGGAAAAAATACATAAAATGGCAGAAAAGAGTGAAATTATTCTAGTGGAGGACTTCAATTTACCAGATATAGATTGGGTCCCATATATGGCAGCATCAACAAGGAGCAGAGATATTCTGGCAGCCCTGTGGGAGGCAGGTCTGAGACAGCTCATCAATGCACCAACAAGGGGGAGCAGTCCTGTACCTGATACTTACTAACGGTGATAAGATACACGACGTAGAATTAGGGAACCATCTAAGCTCTAGCGATTACCACTCAGCATGGTTCAAGGTAAGTACATTCAAGGACACCAGTTACTCAAAAACAAAGGTTCTAGATTTTATAAAGGTGGATTTTCAAAAAATGAGGGTCTGCCTAATAGGTACCCTTGAACACCAAATGGGGGTGGGGGGTGGGAGAGTCATGGGCTAGCCTGAAGAAAGAATGAAGTGATAGTCCAGTCCAGTCAACCTCGATACGAAAGAAAAAATACTTTCAGGGAGGAGTTTAAACCAATCAAAAACAGGATCAAATCTACATAATCAGATTGGTCAAAAAAGCCCACTTACCCAATATATACATTTTTAAATAATCTTTACTCAAGGTTAAAATATGTTTCTTATGATACAGGACTTCTTATGATACAGAACATAAATAGCAGACGTTTCGGATAATAATCCTTCCTCAGTGCTGTGCAGTATCCTAGTGTAAAATAGGACACATGTATAATACATTTCATTTTTATCATAAAAAATAAACATTTTTTGATAAAAATATGGACATTGACAGAGTCAAACGACTGGTCATTCTCACCTAAGTACTGTATAACCCTCAAATCCCTTGTTTCTGAAGTTACTTTTCCAGAAACTTCTTTATCTAATTGTAAAAAAGTTTTTTGGAAATGCATGTAAAAAAAGTTATCAACATAACACTGCTTACTGTTTAATAAACATGTCTTGTATGTGTCTACATAAAATTAACTTGCCTCTTGCACCCTCCTTGCTTCTTATTCCCTGGTTATTATTCATTTTCTAATTTTTTTTGCAATCCATTGGCTGTTAATGCAAACAATTATTTTATTATACATTTTCCCAGTCTCATTTCTTTTTTATTTATTTTTCTATTTATTTAAAACAGTATATCAGGCTTCAACAAAATCTTTACTTTTTTAACAAGGCTTTTCTCCTAAGATTTGATATCT
Source organism: Neoceratodus forsteri (assembly GCA_016271365.2). Taxonomy (NCBI): domain Eukaryota; kingdom Metazoa; phylum Chordata; order Ceratodontiformes; family Ceratodontidae; genus Neoceratodus; species Neoceratodus forsteri. Next base: position 1,074,338,331 of record CM057449.1, read on the forward strand.
GCTGGTAAAAGTAAAGAGTAGCATTTTATTATCCATATCGTGATTCTAAAAGCACTTCAGGTTTTAGGCTGAGGCCTGGATATTCAAAAGGGTTGCACATGGCCTACAGGGATAAGCCATGCTCAACCCACTGATGTGCCCCAGTGCGATATTGAAAGGGGCAAGTTGTGATGCGCAACTCCCGATGCACCGGGGTGCAACAGTAATATATGCGGTACGAGCGCTGGGCGCTCTAATATTGGCGCGCACATCCCAATATTCAGCCCGGATGAGCAGTACATGTGCTGGCACAAACCCATCTTACGCCACTCAGTAGGGTGCAAAGATGTGCCTGGTAAAACCAGGAACAAGTCCAGGCCACCCACAGACAAGCCGCCATATTGCAGGGTGCAATAAGGCAGTTGCCTGCCGTGGGTGGCCACCTGCCCACCCAGAACACTGACCCCAAACCCTCTGCCCTGGGAGCATTGAGACCCCCCCCACCCCATTGCCCGATCATGGGCAAATGTGTAGAATATGTCCCTGGTGGTCCAGTGGCAGGGCCCCGTATGCCTGATCATGGGCATATGTTTAAAATAACCCTGGTGGTCCAGTGGACCACATTCCATTAACTGATCATGGGCATATGTTTAAAATATTCCTGGTGGTCCAGTAGAACCCCCCTCAGTGCCTGATCATAGGAAGATATGGCAAAAGTACCCCTGGTGGTCCAGTGGTACCCCCTCCCCACCTGCCCACTGAGATTCTCCGCCACCCAGCACCCTCTCCCAGTCAGCGGTGGGTGACAGCACCCCGCCTGCATGCCTCCCAGCTGCCCACTGACTGACAGCATACAGTACAGTCTGTACACCTATTGGTCCACTGCGTGGACCAATGGGCGTGCAGACCATACTGTACTACACAGGCCCAATATGTGAATGAATGCCTTATATCTGTGTGCCTGGAGGATTTGTAGGTATATTCTGGGCTTTTTTATTGTTCCAGCCAAACCTAGAAATTAGTCTATGCCAGTTTTGGAATTGGATTTTAGGGATGAAGGTGGGTATGCATTGAACTAAGTACAAGAATCGAGGTAATATATTCATGGTGATTGTATGAATTCTGGAGTACATGGGGAGATTTATTAGGGACCATTTTTTGAGATCTTTCCACATCTGGTTGATCAGGGAAGTATAGTTTGCCTTCCTTAAAGAGATGAGAAATATTTTTTGTGATGTTAGTTCACAAATATTTAATCTTGTTGGCCACCCAGTTCAAAGGGAGCAAGCCAGCAATAGCCAGGAAGGGCTAGTAATAAAAACTTAGGACTTCGGTCTTAGATTTGTTAAGGAAATAGCCAGCGTGTCTGCCAAAGTCATTAAGAATCGACCAAACCTTATGGATTGTTCTGGGTGGGAAAGACAAAGCAGAACATCATCTGCATATAAAGAGATTTTATGTGTGAGTCCCCCAACTTTGACCCCTCGTATCTCCTCGGCCTTGCAAAATAGCCTCAGCCAGGGGCTCTATATATAGATCAAAGAGAAGGGGTGAGAGGGGGGCATCCTTGGCGTGTGTCCGTGCCCAACTTGAATCTGTCTGATATTTTTGTGTCTCCAGATGCTGGTTATATGCCATTCAAATGATCGGCTACCAGTCAATGGAGTCGTTTGAGCTAAATCTTGGATTAGTTGCCTCAAATCTGTCTATGCAGTATGCTTTCCTAATCAATATTTTAGTTCTGTAGTCACCACCCCTGGCATCTGGCAAGACTTTTTCTATACCAAAAAATATCAAATATGGAAGTCAATGTTTATATTCAATAAAACGTCTAGCTACTGGGAATGTTAATTTGTGTTTCCTTATGTCACTTTTGTGCTATGTTATCCTGTTTTTAAGTAGTCTCTCAGGCTTCCCTACATATATTTTATCACAGGGGCACTTTAGGAGGTGGATAATCCCATCACTGAGCAGTTAATGAATTGCTCTATTACAATATCTTCATCTCTTGCAGAGTTACTTATTTTCTTGATTCTATAAGTATTATTGCAATTTACTCAATGCCCACAAGGGTAGCTACCTTTAAGTTCTTCCATAGTAAAAGACAATGTGTTTGTTTTTCCTCTGGTATTTTGTGGTTCATTTTCACTTGCCTGTTTCCTAAACTTCTGTTTCTTTTTGCCACTGTTAGTGGAAGATACTGAAAAATATGCGCCTCCACTGGTGTTGCTCGCAATATGTCCCAGTGCCTAGTCACTATCTTTTTGACTATGTAAAATAAGTAATTATATGTTGTTGTTATTACCACTCTCTCTTCTTTCATCCCCTGCTGTCTTCTTCCCATCTCTAGAAAATCTTTTCTGTCTCTAGTCTTAATTTTATCTGTTGCGGTAGCTAGAGTCCTGGTGTCATATCCCCTTTGATGGAACGTCTCGACCATTTCCCTTTGTGTTTTCTCAAATTCTTCTGAATTTGTGCAATTTCTTTTTGCTCATACCATTTGTTCATATGGAATAGACTGAATCAATTTTTTTGGGTGGAAGCTCCCTGCATGCAAAATTGCATTCTTATCTGTTTCTTTCCTGTATAATCTAGCGGCTAATTTCCCTTGATCTTTACAAATGGTCAAGTCCGGGTATGGAATTTCCTTTCTGTTGTAATTCATAAGAAAACTAAATGGTCCATGCAAGTGTTTAAATAGCTATCAAATTCCAGTAGTTAATTTTCATTTTATGTCCAGATAACTATAATATCATCGATAAAGCATTTCCAAATGTGCACTTTATCGATATATTGGTTACTCCCATAAAAGACTTGTTCGGACTCAAAATTACTCATATAAATATTCACATATGATGGGGCCGTACTAGACCCCATCGCTGTTCCTCTAATCTGCAAATAAAATTGTTTTTCAAATCTGAAAAAAATTTGCATCAAAACTATCTTAACCATTTTAATGATCAATTCATTTGAAGATTTGTGTTCCTCCCTCAAGTTTTCTAGAGTTTTTTTCCAAAATGTCACACCCTAGTTGATGGGGTATAGATGTATATAAGTCTTTAAGATCTCATGTGACAAGTATCCAATCATTGTTGTCTATAGTACTGTCATTAAGTTCTTCTATCAGTCTGATTGTATCTGCTGAATCCTTAACATAAGATTTCATCTATTCTACTTGTGGCCTGATATGAAAATCTATAAAAATAGAAAATGGTTCTAAGATGGAATTTACCCTGGACACTATAGGCCTCTCTGGAGGATGTCCCAAGTTTTTATGAATCTTGGGTAATGTGTAGATATATATATATATATATATATATATATATATATATATATATATATATATAGGGAAGATTGAAAGAATGCTTAAAACAGGATGACAGAGCACAAAAGTGACATAAGGAGACAATATTTAACATCCCCAGTAGCTAGACATTTTATTGAATATAAACATCAACTTCCATATTTGAGATTTTTTGGTATAGAAAAAGTCTTGCCAGATTCCAGGTCGCGGAGACTACAGAACTAAAATATTGACTAGGGAAGCATACTGCAGAGACAGATTTGAGGCAACTAATCCAAGAATTGGCTTAAAAGACTCAATTGACTGGCAGCCAATCATTTGAATGACTTACAACCAGCATCTGGAGAGACAACAATTTCAGAAAGGAATAATAACACAACTCACCCCCCCACACCCTCAGCATTTAAAGGAAAAACTTACTTTAGGGTATAATCAGGTGAAGGCCATACATATTAATGCACTGTAATATATGTATATAGTAATTTTTAAGGGAAGTACCAAATTATTAATATCTTGACCTTGTGCAATATATGATGACCTCCTTGAACTTTTAAAAGGGGTAATAAAAACATAAAGAACAATGGAAAGAGCATATTCTATGCAATAATAATATTTCTGTAGGCTTTCTATATATACTGCCTGAGTGAAATAGGGACCTTCCCTTGGCCACTCTTTTTCTGTATATAATTGACTCCCCTGACCTCCCACTGGTGCTCCATCAGGTCCAATACAAGGTATTCATCATAAAGATTAAATCAGCATATGAATGCAAATAATGAACCATGTTGCGGCAAGTGAAACTTATAAAACCTTAATCACTAAACAAAGTTTAAACCACTGCTGGCAAGACACCTACAATTAGGTGCTGTTTTTCAGGTCGGGCGCCCGGTGCTCTCGCATACACCATAGTGTCTTCAATGCTTTTTGGTGATGCGCTAAGCCCTGCACCTGATTCTCACCAGGAGGGAGCTTCAAAAGTGACTGCATGGAGCAGACACTCTACCTCCATTACAGAAGAGAAGCGTGGAGGTCGCACACTACTCCAAATTTAACAAGCATTTGTCAATGCCGAATGTTGTCTCACTGGCATTGGCATTGGTAGTGCAGGAGTTAGAGATGCATAATAGGAATGGCAGTGAAGTATTGAAGTGATGCCAACCCCACCCTGCAGAGACTGACAGGAATTGGGTGTGTCTTTGGGTCGTCAGCCATAACGCTCATGTCATTTTACCTCACCCTAACCTGTAGACACTGACAAGTGTCATGGTGTGCTTTGGGGTCTTTGCGGGTTATACTTACCCCATTCCATAAGAAAATACACTGAGGTGGGTGCAGTATAGGAGAATGGAGTGAACTTTGTGTCTGAACACTGCAAGGCACACCACGATGCCTGTCACTAGTTGCAGGGTGGGGTTGGAGGTGGAATGGCATGACCATTACAGCCGATGATCCCAAGTCACACCCCTGACACCTGTTAGTCTGTACAGGGTGGGGTGTTACAGTTGAAAACCCTAACGCTGTAGGCGTGTGTTGGTATTTTCACTCCAAATTTTCAACATGGGCTTTTTGTGATTCCACCTCATGAAGAGCGGCAGTATCAGTTTGTTAGCTGAAAGATGGTTTTGCACTGCGGCTATGCCATTTGGCAACACAGAGATGAAAGCACATTTTGGGCAGTATGTGACAAATGACAACTGTATTGTTCATGAGGAGGTGTAAAAAAATGGCAATGCTGAAAATCTGGAGTGAAAATATAAAAAATTTGTGAAGTCATGAGCATGCATAGAAAGTGTGCAACACACATCCGTAACCCAATTATTTTGGGGATTTTTTTAACCACATTTCCAACACAGGCATTTTGGGACCTCCCCTCATGAACAGTGGCACTGTGAATTTGTTAATTTTTCCCAAATGTTGATTTCCCACTGCGACCACGCCATTGTACGCCACAGGTGCGAAAACACATTTTGGGCAGGAAGTGAAAAATGACAGCTGTACTTTTCATAAGGAGGTGTGAAAAAATGCCAGTGTTGGAAATGTGGCATGAAAATATTGCAAATTTGTCAAGTTACAAAGGTGTGTGGAAACTGCACAATGCACGCTTGTAACATAGTAATTGTATGGACTTTTGTCACCAAATTTTCAACACAGGCATTTTAGGACCTCTGCTCATGAACAGTGTCACTGTCATTTCCTCAAACTGCCCCAAAAACTGATTTTGCACAGCGACCGCACTATCCTGCGCTGGACGTGCAAAAATACATTTAGGCGAGGATATGTAAAATGACAGCTGTAGTGTTCATGAGGAGGTGTGGAAAAATGGAAATTTTGAAAATCTGGAGTGAAAATATTAGAAATTCACGGAGTTACAAGCGTGCATGGCAACTGCGCAATGCACGCTCGTAAAACAGCAATTATTTGGATTTTTTCCACCAAATTAGCAAAATAGGTTTCTTGAGAGCTCCCCTCATGAACAGTGGCACTGTCATTTCATTAATCAGTCCTGAAAGATGATTCCATGCAGTGACCGCAAAATTGCTTTTTGGGACTGAATAACACCATGACAGTGACTGAATTCATGAGGAGGGGTCCCAATAACCCCATGTTGAAAATTTGGTGTCAAAATTCCCAGCAATGCCTGAGATATGAACCAACGTTGAAAAAACCTATTTATGCCATTATACAGCTTACCGGCATTTCTTCAGTTTGCGGTCAGCTTTGAAGAGTGCAGATGTGTTCCTGGTCCATCGAAGATCTTCACGCCAGACTCTGGAGGTAAGTATGAGGTGAGAGGTGTGTGTGGGGAGGCAGGGTACACAGTGGGTGGGCACAGGTTGTGGAAGGGGGCAGGGAGACCGCAAGGGACCATCTTCTTTTTTACAGGGTAAAAAAAGGGGGGGGAACATCGCAGGACATTTTTGGTTTTTTCAGGCACATTTGGCATGCTGGGGTGTGCTCCCAGCATATCACCTGATTGTTGTAGGGTGTCTGTAGCTGACAGGGGATTGAGCACCCCCCTTGGCATGCAACAGATGGGGGTAACACATTATGCCAATGAGGAGTGGGCTCCCCTGTTCACTGAATAAACAGGGATGGGAGGACTGTAGTCAATGGGGATTGGGGCCCCCGTTGGAAAAGGAAGACTGTTGGGGGGAGCGCATGATGCCGAGGGGGGATTGGGCACTCCCTCGGCACACACATGGGGGGGTCATTATGCCAATGGGGGTGGGCTCCCCCACTGGCAAATAAAGTAGGTCAGGGAATGTGACAGGGGATGGGGCACCCCTGTTGCCATGTTTTCATGGGGAGGCTGTGCCACTGCAATGAGAAGCTTGCTTCTCATTGCAGAGGACATTTTCTTAGATGTGGTCACCACATTAAGTCTTTCTGGTGTGGTGCATGCATGCAATATGTTGGCTGGTGCACAAGCGTGAGCCAACATAAAAATGATGGTAGGAATCAGTTATCTAGATGGCAAAATCTCCCAAAAAAGCTTAAAAACACATAGCCTAAAACCTGAAGTGCTTCTAGAATTATGATATGGATAATAAAATGCTACTCTTTACTTTTAACAACAGATATCAAATCTTAGGAGAAAAAGCCTTGTTAAACAGGTAAAGATTTTGTTGCAGCTTGATATACTGTTTTAAATAAGTAGAAAAATAAATAAACAAGCATTTGTCAATGCCGAACATTCACTTGCAGGTATTTGCAGTGGTGTTTGGCATGTATGGTGCTTTACCCTAATGCCCTGTGCGATTGCTAGTATTTGCACAATAAATTGTCAGCATGACCTTGTTGTTACCCCCATTGTGCGCTACATAGGCGGAAACATGTTTTGGGCAGGATGTGGAAAATGACAGCTGTACTGCTCATAAGGAAGTGTGGTAAAATGGCAATGTTGAAAATCTGGAGTGAAATATTGAAAATGTAAACCACGAAGCGCATGTGGGAACTGTGTAACGCATCAGAAATAGTCATTGTAGGATTTTTTTTCACCAAATTTTCAACATTGCCATTTTAAAACCTCTGCTAATGAACAGTGTCACTGTGATTTTCTTACTGTGTCCCATACATTGATTTCAAGACACCGACATGCGCCATTGTGCACTACATGGGCGGAAAGACGCTTTGGGCAGGATGTGAAAAAATGACAGCTGTACTGCTCATGAGGAGGTGTGGTAAAATGGCAATGTTGAAAATCTGGAGTGCAAATATTGAAAATTCGCAAACATACAAGCTGCTTTATTAGGAACTACTAGCATACGCTAAATAAAACAGTCATTTTTAGGAATTTTCACAAATTTCAACATAGCCATTTTAAGACCTCTGCTCATGAACAGTGTCACTGTAATTTTCTTAATGTGTTCCATACATTGATTTCGCACACCGACTGTGCCATTGTACGCTACATGGGCAAAAACACATTTTGAGTGAGATGTGAAAAATGACAGCTGTACAGCTTATAAGAAGGTGTGATAAAATGGCAATGTTGAAAATCTGGAGTGAAAATATTGAAAATTCACAAACTTACGAGCCTGAGTAGGAACTGCTCAACGCTCGCCATAAGAACAGTCATATTTATAATTATGGGAAGTGAATCTTTCTCATGAATGATGTCACTGTCATGGCATTATTCAAGGCTGAAGGGTGATTTCACACAGTGACTGCAGTGCCTGTGAAATCACCCTTCGGGCAGAATAATGCCATGACAGTGACATCATTCATGAGAAGGGGTCCCAAAAACCCCATGTTGAAAATTTGGTGCAAAAATTCCAAAAAATGACTGAGATACGCAATAAAGTTGAAACCCCCCTATGTAGCCCATTATACAGCTTACCGGCATTTCCTCAGTTCGCGGTCAGCTTTGAAGAGTACAGACGTGTTCCCGGTCCACCGAAGATCTTCGCGCAGAGTCCAGAGGTAAGTATGGGGTGGGGGTGTGAGGAGAGGCTGGAGTGCGGGTTGGGGGTTGGGAGGCGCGCCGCGGACCGTTTTGTTTTACTGGTTAAAAATAAAAGACGGCGTGGGATGTTTGCACACTGGGGTGGGCTCCAGCGTGGCAGAAGATGGCTAGGGAGCCGAGGAGCCGATGGGGATTGGGCACCCCGTGAGTAAACTACGTGGGGGTGAGGAGCCGGCCGGAGTTGGGCACCCGATGGCAAACTAAACTACCATTTGCCACGCTGGGGTGGGCTCCCAGCGTGGCAGCAGGACGGCTTGGGGGGGCCGTGGAGCCGACGGGGGATTGGGCACCCCGTTGGCAAACAACATTTGCCATGCTAGGGAGGGCTCCCAGCATGGCACCAAAGCTTTGGGGGGGGCGGCGTGACACGCGCGGGAGGGAGGCAGAGCGTGACGTGAGGGGGCAGCGCTCAGTATGGCAGCTGTGCTTTCCTTTGAAGCAGAGGAACACCGCTGTCATACTGAGCTCCTGCACCCATTGGTGCAGGACCGCCATGCCTGCTCAAGGGAGCAGTGATTGGTGGGAGAGCACACCTCAGTGTGCTACTTTCCAACGCTCTCATGCGCGCAAGCGAACATAAAAAGAAATGGGATTGGGCAAATGTATAATAAAACAATTGTTTGCATTAACACACCAATGAACTGTGAAAAAAACTGAATACAAACCAGGGAATAAGAAGCAAGGACAGTGCAATAGGCAAGTTAATTTTATGTAGACACATACAAGACATGTTTATTAAGTAATAAGCAGTGTTATGTTGATAACTTTATTTACATTCATTTACAAAAAAACTTTCACAGTTAGATAAAGAAGTCTCTGAAAAAGTAACCGCAGAAACAAGAGACTTGAGAGTTATGTAGTACTTAGGCGAGAATGACCAGTTGTTTGACTCTTTATCAAATTTTTTTTTTATGATAAAAATTAAATGTATTATAGATATGTCCTATTTTACACTAGGATACAGCACAACACTGAGGAAGGCTTATTATCTGAAACATCTGCTATTTATGTTCTGTATCATTAGAAAAATATTTTGACCTTACATACTAACATACTAAAATGCCAGCAGAATAGGCCTAATGGTCTTTCGTGTCTGCTCGTTTGGTCAGCCACCACCCTGGGTGCTGACCTTGCTGCCCCCCTCGCCTTCTCTGGCTTCTCCCTTCCCAGTTCCAGATATTCTTTCTGCATTGGATTTTGCTTCCAGAACCCTTCCCCTGTACCTGTCCCACCCCCTCTTGAACTCCTCCACTGTCTCTGCCTCCACCAGCCCCCTAGGCAGCGCATTCCATGGCTCCACCACCCTCTCAGTGAAGTAGCACCTCCTCCTTTCTCCCCTGAATCTCCCCCCCTCCAGCTTCCACCCATGCCCTCTAGTGGCTCCCTCCTCCTTCCTTCGAAGCACCCTGACTGTTCCTCCCCTATTTACCCTCTTCATGTACATGAAGACCTCTATCATGTCCCCCCAGTCCCTTCTCTCTTCCAATGTGTACATATTTAGCTCTTCGAGCCTCTCCTCATAGGTCCTGTCCCCCAAGCCCCAAATCATTTTGCTTGCCTTCCTCTGGACCCTCTCCAGGAGGCTAATATCCCTCTGTAAGTGTGGCATCCAAAACTGCACGCAATACTCAAGGTGCGGCCTCACCAAGCAGTTATACAGAGGGAGTATCACTTCCCTCCTTCTGGAGGTGATCTCCCTAGCAATGCATCCCAGCATCCTGTTGGCCTTGGCTGCTGCCCTCCTACAAGTCTCTGAGTTGTTCATCTTGACATCCACCACCACCCCCAGGTCCCTCTCAGCCATCGAGACTTGTAGCATTTCCCCAGGGTGTACACTTGGCCTGGGTTTCTGGCCCCCAGGTGGAGTACCTTGCATTTCCCTGCATTGAACCTCAGCTTCCATTTTCTAGACCATCTTTCCAGAGCCTCCAGGTCCCCCTGTAGGGCCACTCTCCCCTCCTCCCCATCCATCACCACCCCCAGTTTTGAGTCATCCGCAAAGAGACTCATCTCACTCCTGATTCCTTTCCTTATGTCAGAGACATAGGCGTTGAACAGAAGGGGCCCAAAGACTGATCCCTGTGGGACCCCACTAATGACCCTCCTTGGGGATGAGACTATCCCGCCAACTATGACCCTCTGGGTCCGGTCCTGGAGCCAATTGCCTATCCATCTGATCATCTGGTTCCCCACCCCCATTTCTCCCAGCTTATCCAACAGGCCCATGTGAGGAACATAGTCAAATGCCTTGCTGAAGTCTAGAAAGAGGACATCCACTGGTCTACCCAGGTCCAAGGCACTCATCACCCAGTCATAGAACTCCATCAGGTTTGTCTGACATGATTTCCTTGGGATGAATCCATGCTGTCTATCATCCAGGCACCCTGACTTATCCAGGTCCCCCCCTAGCCTCTCCTTGACAATGCCCTCCATCACCTTGCCCACCACTGATGTCAGGCTGACAGGCCTGTAGTTCCCTGCAACCTCCCTTGATCCCCCCTTGTGGATAGATAGGCACTATATGCACCACCTTCCAGTCCTGGTGCACCCACCCTGTCCTCAGAGAGATGGTGAAAAGCTCTGCCAGGGGTTTCGCCAGGACATCCACAAGTTCCTTCAGCACTCTGGGATGCAATTTATCCAGCCCCGGTGCTTTCTCTGTCTTAAGGAAGCTGAGGGCTTCCCTCTCTCTCTGCTGTGATTTCCACCTGCACTCTCTTCTCCTGTTTAGCTCCTCCCCTCCTGCCAGTGATACTCCTCCTCTCCCAGACCTGACGATCGGTAAGGGTCCCCCTCCTCAGTATCTCTGTCTCCTCCCATGTATGATGCAGCACCCCATTTTCCTTGGTGAAAACTGAGGTAAAGTACTCATTTAGTACCTCAGCCTGCTTCCCCGGGTCTTGTGCCCATCTCTCCCCTGATTTAATCCTGCTAATCTGCCCCTTCACCCTTCGGTTTTCCCCAATGTATCTAAAGAACCACTTGTTCCCTCTCCTAATTTCCCTGGCCAGGTTCTGCCTCTTCCTTGCCTTAGCCGCCCTCACCGCCCTAGTGGGCCTTCTAGCCATCACCCCCCTCACTGCTCGCGACTGGTCCTTCTCCCCCATCTGCTAAACTAGCCTGGCTCGTCCTCCCTTCCTTCCTGTCTCCATTTAGTTCCTCCTTGCTCATCGTGCTCCCCTGGCCTAAACCCTCAGCTCCCTTTACTGAATCCTCCTTGTACTTTGGTCCTTCTCCTTACCTTTCCTCCCAACTGGTCCTTCTCCTGCGCTTTCTCCTCTGCCCTCTTGCTCTGATTCACTGCTCCCCATTTTCCTGCATTCCAGGTCCCCCTGTTCTTCCTGCTATCTGGCCCCTGCCTCCTGCCCCCCACTCCCTTTCCATCTCTAACCACCCCTGTCGTGGCTACATCACCCCCCTCATCCTCGAGCAGAAGAAGAGATTTGAAGCAGTTACTGAGTGTAAGGTCTGATCCACCTCCCCGCCTTTCTTCCTTCTGTCCAGCCCTGGCCATCTGCCTACTTCCATGAGAATGTTGTCCCTCCATCCCTCCTTTGTGAGGGTTCCCAGTTACCTGCCTGCTTCCTTGGTAGTGTCCTTTTGTACCTCCTCTGCCAGGGTCCCTTGCTGTGACCTCTGAGACACTCTCCTGCACTCCTTTCCCCATGCCCCCACCCCAGTGCTTGGTGCAACCCCGTGAGATCCCCAGCCCTTCCCCAACCATACCACCCCTTCCCCAGCTGTCTCCTAATCCCCGTGATCCTCCTCCCTAGCTGTGCCAGCTGGTAGCACACTGACAACCACCAACTTCCAAGTCCAGTCCAGTATCATAGCTGCTCCACACACTGTGCACCCCGGCCACCCTCCCAAAGATGCCAGCCCTAATGACGGTGGTTCCATCCCTTCCAAATAGGTTTCCTTAGGTGAGCGCCAGGTTCCCCAGTCCAAGATACACCTACTGCCTAATCAGGTCACCCACTAATCTTAGAGACAGTCCACTGTACACCAGTAACCCTGTTACTAGGTGCAGTACAACACATTAAACTTATAGTGAAATGAACAACTCCCTAAGCTCCTCTCTCCCAGCCTTTAAATCCAACCCCCAGTGGCTAGAACTACATGAGCTGCACCTGCAGCCTTTTCCTCCAATTGCAGGGCAGGTGTTCCCCTATAAATTATCAGAATTCTGGGGAGGGAGGGGGTGGAGGAGGGCAGGTCTTGGGCAGTCACCTGACTTGAGAGAGAGTGTATCAGCCCTGTGTCTCCCCTCCAAGCCCAGCAGCCAAAGAACCAGGCCCAAGCAAATCCCACCAAATAGGTTTTAGATCAGAAGAAATAGGCCTCCACCAGTGCAGCCTGTTACACAGTGAAACATCCACAAAATGAGCCCACTTACAGCTACCAAACCAGTTTTCAAACTTCCAGCAGCCCCCAAAACAATACCCTGCTAGCCCCTTAGAAGTAAGAAAGAAAAGAACTAATCTTCTACCAAGTAAAATCCAAAAGAACCCTGTGAAAACAACAAGCAGCAGCTACTGTCCTGGAACACAACTGATCCTGTCCCCTTCCAGTTCTTTCTGAGAAGACAAAGCAGCTAACACCTCAACTTGATTCAGCTCTGCCTCCAGTCAATTGGCTGAGTGAGACCTGGCCAGACCATTAACACCCTTCCCCCACTATGCACTAACCTTTGCAGCTAGTAGAGTCAGCAAAAAGGAATCAAAATTCAACTCAAAGCCCCCAAAATATGTTTGCTGCCAAAGGAAACAGGTCTCCAATTTAATCAGCTTCACTACAACACATCAAAATAGGCTTGAAATTAACAGATATAGGTCTCCAATTCAAATAACCATCTCCAAGCAAATCCCACCAAATAGCAGCCCCCAAAACAATACCCTGCTAGCTCCTTAGAAGTAAGAAAGAAAAGAACTAACCTTCTACCAAGTAAAATCCACAAGAACCCTGTGAAAACAACAAGCAGCAGCTACTGTCCTGGAACACAACTGATCCTGTCCCCTTCCAGTTCTTTCTGAGTAAAGATTATTTAAATATGTATATATTGGGTGAATGGACTTTTTTGACCAATCTGATTATGTAGATTCTAACCTGAAGAAAGCAATATCAATGGTCATGGAGCAATGCACCAGGAGGGTAAGTAAGTAAGGCTAAAAAGAGAAGAAACTGCTTTGATTCACTAGACAGGTGGCAACCAAAGTGAGGGAGAAAAGGCTAGCTTTCAGAAAATTCAGGGAGTCCGGGTGTGAAAAAGGCAAAGAAATGTATAAGAAGAAACTGAGGGAGGCAGGTAAAATAATAAGGAAGGCTAAAGCTGAAACACAAGTAAGGATAGCACAGGCAGCAAAATGGGGCCACCAAACCTTTTTAGTTATGTCAGGGAGAAGAGATGAAATGGGGAAGAATAATAAGACTCACAAAGAAGGGAGGTGGGCTAGTGGAGGAGGACAGTGAAAAGGTAGAGGTCCTAAATAAATACTTCTGCTCCATTTTCATCAAGGAAAAAGAGGGAAATGGACCTATGCTAATAAAAGAGACACACCAATATCAGGGGTGGATACAGGTCCTTCAAAGAAGAACAAGTACTAAAAGGACTAAAGCTAAAGGTGGATAAGGCCATGGGCCCAGACGAGATACACTCAAGAGTCTTGAAGGAATTGGCAGCTCCTCTGGCTGAACTATTCACCAAGTTTCTGAAGAGTGGGGTTGTCCCAGAAGATTGGAGGAGGTCAACAGTTGTACCACTCCATAAGTTGGGAAGCAAGGAGGAGGCAGGGAACTACCAGACAGTCAGCCTCACCTCTGTGGTTGGCAAACTGATGGAGTCACTGCTTGAAGAAAGAATACTAGAGTTTCTGGAAAAAGGTGAGCAGCAGGACACAAAGCCACATGGCTTCATGACAGGCAGATCATGTCAAACTAACCTGATCGATTTTTTCAACTGGGTCATCAGGGTAGTGGACCAGAGGGCATGGGGGATATAGTCTACCTGGACTTCAATAAAGCATTTGACTGTGTCCTGCACAGAAGTCTGATAAATAAGTTGGACAGCATGGGAGTAGAGCATAGGGTGGTCAACTGGATATGAAACTGGCTGGGCAGAAGGATGCAGAAGGTGCAGGTAAACAGTGCAGGTAAACAGCGCATAGTCTGAAGAGAGGGAGGTGACTAGCAGAGTGTCTCAGGGATCAGTGTTGGGACCTCTCTTCTTCAATGTTTTCATTAGCGACAGTGCCAATGGATTGGAAGGAAGGATGACACAAAGATTTGCAATTAAGTCATTCCCCCTCAGGGAGTGAAGAAAATGGAAATGGACCTAGTGAAGCTGGAGAAGCGGTCAAGAACATGGCAACTGAAATTCAATGCAAAAAAGTATAAAGTCATGAACATAGGCAGAGGCAACCCGACAAGAAAGTACTACTCGGGGGAGGGGGTGACTGGCAGAAACAAAACAGGAAAGAGAATTGGGTGTTATTATATCAGAGGACTTAAAAGAGGCAAAACAGTGTAAAAAGGTGACACTGAAGGCTTGCGGTATGTTGGGATGCATCACGAGGGGCATAACAAGCAGAAGGAAGGAAGTGGTACTACCACTGTATAGGTCCCTGATGAGACCCTATGTGGAATACTGTGTCCAGTTCTGGAGGCCACACCTCAAGAAGGACATAGGTTGGAGATGGTGCAGAGGAAAGCTACACAGATGATACAGGGACTGCACCAAAGGCCATATGAGAAAAGACTGGGAGAACTAGTACTCCCTCCAGCAAAGGAGAGAGAGCGAGAGAGTGAGGCAATATAATAGAGACATTCAAGTACCTCAAGGGAGTAAATAGGATGCAAGTGCAGGACCTCTTTCATGTCAGAGACTGTATGCAAGCTGGGGGCATGACTTGAGATTGCAGGTAGGGACATTCAGGAGCAATGTGAGGAAGTATTTTTATACTGAGAGGGTGGTGGAACCTTGGAACAGTTTGCCCCAGGAAGTCATGGGGGCTAAAATGGTTAGGGAATTTAAGAATGAGTGGGATAGATACAAGGATATCATCAAAAAGTAAGTCATATGCTAAGGCAGGGTATGGACAGACTAGATGGATCAAGTGGTCCCCATCTGCCGACACATTCTATGTTTTTGTGTAGTTAACAGTGGTAAAACTAACAAAAACACTTCTGAAGTGCACAGATTTAAAAAATATTTAACACAAACAGCAAGAAGATGTTGTGTGGAGTACTGCTATATCGAATTCGAATACATAGCCTGCACAGTGCATGAATATGGGGAGATCCAACAAGCTTGCGAGAATGGGTGAAGAATGGGCCTGGCTGAAGGAGTATGAACAGGGCAGCAGCAAAGCCACTCAATTGCTTAGTATAGATGGAGATATTGCACAGCACACAAATGCCAACTTGATGAAGGCCATCCAAGCAATTGACAGAAGGGTGGAAGAATTTCAACCAAAAATGAAGGCTATGGACAACAAAATTAGTTATTTTTCCGATACTTTGAAAGCCACACAGATGTCCTATAGAGCACTTACTGTAGCAACAGGACAAACAAAAGAAACTGTGCTACTTAAAGAAGGTTAGAAAACTTGGAAAATTCCATCAGGGAAATGCATGTTCGCATCCTAGGATTACCAGAAGGAGCTGAGGGGGACAACCTAATGTATTTTTTACAAACTTGGATTTGTGAACACTATCAACTCTCTTCAGCCTCTACCGTACTCAAAAGTTACAGGATTTTTTTTTTTAGTTGTTTAACCAGGAGCAGCACACTAAGCTGAAAGCTTTTTTACAGGTGCAAGCTGGGAGCACAGGGAAGTTAAGTGACTTGCTTAGGGTCTCACAGTATGCAAGTGGAAGCTGTGGGATTCAAACCCAGGTCTGATCTGCTGGATGTCACCAGATTTGCAGCTCAGAGCCTAAAACCACTGTGCTATACTGCCTCCTAGGATTGCTCCCTGGAACTCTTGTTCTCCCTCCCATTCAAATAACTCACAACCACGGACTGTGCTGGTAGTACTGAGTACAGAACTGGAGTGCGACAGTCTGTTACTTAAGCCAAACAAAGGATTCCCTCAAAGTGGCAAGGCAGAAAGATCCACCTCTTCCCCGACCTCAGCTACAAAACAAGGCAGCAGAGGAAGGGGTTTGATGGCATACATAATAAAAGCATAGAAGCTGTTGGCAGACAAGGACCTTTAGGCCCACCCAATCTGCCCTAAAGTCCCTACCTACTATTGTATTGTTGACCCTAATTTATCTCCGCCCCCCCCACTCTGCTTCTAAAGTCCCCTTGTGAACTATCCCATGCATGTTTGAAACCTGTTTGCAGTTTGGTACCCACCACCTCTGCTGAGAGGCTGTTCCAGGTATCTACCACCTTTCCATGAAGAAATAACTCCTCACATTCCCTCTATGTCTCCCCCTTCCATCTTCATTTTGTGCCCCCTTGTCCTAGATCTTCTTTTCCTGAGCAGTATATCTCACTCCTGTACCTTATTTATACCTTTGAGGTATTTTAAGGTTTCTGTCATATCGTCCAGGGTTTTAAATACTGTAATTGATTAGCAGTTTTTTTGTCTTGGGAAAATGCTAACTGTACAGAAAGTATTTATATAAGTTTTCTAGAAGTGTTATCTTTGTTAAACACAATGAGGCAAGTGCTATGCATTTTCACAATGTTTTAGTACTTTTATGAGCAAAACGCTAATCAAATTTTGGAGTTAAATAAAACCCTGTCATCACTTTTCCTTCTTTCCTCCAGTGAGTTCATATTTAGTTCCCTGAGTCTTTCCTCATAGGGCTTCTGGTGCAGGCCATGCACCATTTTGGTTTCCCTTTTCTGTACAGCCTCCACCCGATCTATGTCCTTTCTGGGATGGAGCCTCCAGAACTGGAGACAGTACTCCAGGTGTAGCCTCACCATAGATCTATATAAGGGTTACATAACCTCCCTTCTTCTGCAGGTGACACCTCACCCTATGCACCCCAGCATCCTACTAGCCTTCACCACTGCCTTATCACACTACTTTGCCACCTTTAGATCATCAGATATGATGACCCCCAGATCCGTTTCCTGTTCTGTGGATGTTAACACCTCACCCCCTAACTGATACGTTACGAGACTGAGACAACTTGGAGTCCACCATATAATGTTGATGCCAGCACATTTAAAGATTGCCTATTGACAGAAAACATCAATTCTCAAACCCCAAGGATGCAACTAAACTTTTGGATAAGATTGAAAAAGAATTCTGGTGATGGAGCAGCAACATTGAGGATGAGAGTAAGGATGTTCAATTCAAAGGTTTTTACTACACAACACTGTGAGCAGTCCAAGGAGGTTTGTGCATTCATTCTCGTGCCAAACCAGACACAAGGTGCAGAAGTGAGTCGGAACATTTTTGTTATGGAATGTTACTTTCTTTTTGTCTTATTGCAAAGATCTTTACTAGTTTTTTCCAAAGTGATGGTAATCCGAGTATACTAATGGACAAAAAGTTTAATATATAGTGTTTGTGTTTTGGATTAATAGTTTAATGTATAAATGTTTCTAGACAGAATATCCTGCAGTATTTTTTCTTCTTCACATACTATACATCAATATTAAGATTGATCTGGGCATGAAGGGAGAAGGTGTAAAACAGGCATATATGTTTAATTGATTTATCTGCAGAACTGATACTGTGAACATTCTTTACCTTCAATTTGATCTTTTCTACTGTATAACTAGGATCCTTCTTAATGTTTGCCTATTATGGCTTCTTCATGATGTGGGTGTATAGGGGAACAAATCCTACAGCTCTGTTTCAGGGTGAACAATGTTGTATACTCAATAACATGTTGTTTTGTCCCCTGCTCATGTCAGCATTCAGCTATTATTATTTACTTTTGGATATTGCATTAATCTGTATTATTAGGAAACCTCCTCCAACGTGATGTAAAAGGGTTTGGGGTGTATCTGATTGTTAACTATAATAATGCTGTACACTTTATTACAGTAAAGATCTTTCTGTATGTTAAAGCAGCAGTACCAGTTATCCAGAACATGTTCATCACTGTCTTGTAGTTTAAAACTTCATATTTAACTTTTGCTGTTTATTGATGCTTTCTGATAATTGGTTCCCTTTATTTTTAATACATTTATAATGTTCCGTGGATCGACAGAAAATATGGCAGCCCCCATACCATTTCCTGTTTATCACCCTTTGTTTACATTACTTGTCCTATAAACACTCAGAAGGCAAAGGAAGGGGTGGTGCATTCCAGTTACATTAGACAAAATAACCAGTGAGAGAATGGCACCACTCCATTTCCGTCAGAATCCAATATGGTTCTCCTGGCAATGGTCTGTGATAATCTGTCAGAAAAAATGAAGACAATAAAGAAAACAAACAACAATTAAAAGCAAACTATTCAAGTTCTGTCAGTTATGGGGCTCGTTTGACATAACTACTGTAAAAAGAATGCTTTTATTACCTAGTACTGCTCCTTTAAAATACCTATCAGTGTATGTCATAGCTGTATTGTTTAACAGTAAAGCTTACAAATAAAGTTAAAAAAAACATGTGGCTGGAGGGGCTGCCCTGATTACAAGCAACCTGAGTTCAGGGGCCAGCTTGGGATGTCATGTTAGAAGGCAAACCTGACTGCAGCAGCTGCCACTCAGCAGTGTGCTGTCATCAGGAGAGATGGCACTGTGCATCCGGTGCTGCAGCGAACCCTGTGGTGAGCTGGGGAGCCTGCTCCCTCCACTGGGGCATTGTTGTATGCAGCCACAGTCCTGAAGGGGCTACATCACATCAAAAGGAGAGGGAGGAGGGTGGGGAGAAAAATCATGAGTTGTCCTTGTGATGGCCTGGGTTCCTGGACTCCCTAGGTCTAGTACCTGTGAAACTGTGGAGCCTAGCCCAGACAGTTAGCCCTGTGCAATCAATCAGTGTTGCTAGGCCCTTTGGCTGAATCCAGCTCCTCCCTCAGAGAACATCACTCTTCCCATTTTTGCTTCCCCATCTTCTCTCTTCTGCTCTCAGTATCCTCCCTAACAGAACTGTTTAGGTGAAACCCTATGGTTGGTGAAAAGACCACCGTTATTCATCATCTTTTAGCTCTAGTCTGTCATGTAATATGGCCTTCATGATATATAGTAGTGAACAGTGCACTCCAGTTACAATGGACATGAGTATAATAGATAATAAGAATTACTGTACAATGAACACACACTAATAAACTAAATATGTTAAATCCAATACATACTTGTGTTGGTATAAGGAACATAATGTAAACTTTGTTTATTATGCATACTCTAAAGCTTTTATGTGTATCTCTAGGGCTTTCATTTTTTTTGTGGGGATGGAGCTGACTTGGTGGGAATTGTTGAAAAGTATAGAACTGAGATGGAGGAGCTACAGAAATTATATTTCTTGAAAAATAATTATCCACAAAGTGTGCAAGTTTTTTAGTTAATTAAACACACAAAAAGAAAATTATTGTATCTAATGAACCTGTCACTGACATTACCAATTGCATTTGTTTGTACTGTCCAGGAACCTCAACCATCAGCCACAAGATTTACTATTTTTTTACTGCCGTCAGCAATAAAATTCTCTTAATAAATTCACATTACCATAGAGTAAAATGACTTTAAATAACTACATATAAACATATTTACTAGGAAGGATATAAAGCAATCTCTTAAAAATGTACAAATAGTTTCTCATTCACCCTCTGAGCCCAGCTCACACACAGGCACACACCTAACACATTGGTCTCCTCTGGCTATAATTGGTGCACAATATAATGGACAAAACGTGAGGGCATGCATGTGTCTGATACAGCACATTTGCAGCACTGTATTGCTACCATGTGTTTATTGCTGATGAACAAAGTATGTGATTCAATATCTTTTCTTGAACCAAACAAAGAATTCTTTCAAGAATTTGTGCTACAAAAAGCCCGTCTTTACTGTAATTACAGTATTTATTGCTATATTGCTCAAACCATTAGTCATGCCAGTGCTGAAATACAGTACTGTGTAGAGTTTATTTAATGGGAGGGCTTTGCCTGTGGTTCAATGTGGGGAATAGCTCCTCCCACAACCTTTACATAAGCTCTCTACCAAACTCACCTCCCTTGCTTAGGGAGTGTTTTTTTTCTGAGCTCCCTGAGTGGATTGTGTGCTGTGCTGACTCATGCTGCTGCTCTGATTTTTACTCCCCTTCTAGTGCTGTCCCTTTTTTTTCATCTCCCCTCTCACCCCTGTTCCTGTGTTGCTCCTACTTGCATGTGTTTCATTCCTCAGCCCGTGGCCGCCCAGCCTCCTCTCTTCTCCATTTCCTTGCAGTATGCACATGATTGCATCAGGTTCTCTGATTGCAGCTATGACTCGGTTACCGCCAACCCGCTTGTGTCTCATTTCGGAAGTTCTATGTACTTTGCACTTGTAATCATCTCCTCGCTCTACAACCACTGAACTGAATTTTGCATTACAGCTTTAACTCCCATATCTGACAGACTCATGCCAGTTACTGTTTTACAACAGTATTCCTGTTTTCCTGATAGATGCAATGACCTTGCAGCCTTACCAGGCCCTCAATTTCCTCTCCTCCCCTCCTGCTCTCACACATGGGTGAAAGGATTTTGCTAGTGGCTTTGCCAAGTGCTCTCCACAGTAAGTACCTATAAGTCCTATGGTAGAACTGCAGCAGCCATTGTTTCTCCCTAAGTATATGCTACATGCTACTGGCAAATGCTTTGATAGGGCTTTGGCATCTTCAGCTCTCAGTCTCGTATATCTCCTATTACTCTAACCTACAGCACCCATTCGCCCCCCTTCATTCCTTTTCCATATTCTCATATTTCTCCTTGTATGCCCTATGACTTGCTCTACCTTCTCCACATAATATACATTCCTGACTCCTTGCCTAGCTACTGGGTGGGGAGTGGCTCACCACCTACTATGAAAAGGATAGGGAGTAGGGGGGTGGTTCAGGCCTATTTTGAACCTTACTCTAGTATGCCTCATGTTGCTTTTTGCCTCACTCCTGTTGCTGACTTCGGTCCCTCTCCAGGATGCTCCTGATACCCACCACTTTGAGGTATATGTTCTCTCCCTTGGACGAAAAGATCCATATATCCCAGTCCTTCATCTACATTCCTTACTCCCTTTACTCCCCTTGCTCTTACATCCTCCATTTGATGCCCAGCTCCCCTTGAATGCCTTTGTTAGGCATAGTTCCTTCCTCCATCTATGCCTTAAAGCACTTCCCCTATATGCTATCCCTACTTGGTGTTATCATTCATACCATCCTTTCTGCATATCACTGTCAACTACTGCTTCATCATCCTATCCCTGTTTACCCGTCCTGATTCTACTCTCTTCCTAGAGCAGCATTTGTGCTCTAGCCAGCTCATATAAGCAGTATTCTGGACTCCGTCCCTAACTCACATCTTTTGAGGTGCTGAGCGAAGGTAGGCTTCCCCTGTCTACCGGGGATGGGATTCCATTACATTCACTATCTCTATCCTTACTGACTTGACATTCTCCATCCCTAACTCTGCTGAACAGCATCAAGTGAAGGTTAGCTCACCCCGACCAGCAGGGTTGGGATCATGTCTACAATCTTTTGAGTTTAACCACACCTTCTCTACCTTGTACCAGTTGCCGCTTCCCTTCAGGAACAAAATTTCTTCACCCTGGTGCTTTCATCAATCTAGTCATGCCCAGTCATGCCCAGTTGCCTCAGGACACCTTCATCTCTCTTCAGCCATCCCCAACAGATGTCTGAGTCTACATTCTGCTGCTTCATATGATGCATTCTCAGCCTGCTACCCGGATTCTTCTTCTCTTCAGGAACTTGACTTTGCCTAACTCGCCTTCTCCATCATACCTAGTCTATAGCCTCAATCTAGTCCATCCTGCTTGCCTCCAGGACCGAGAGCCTGAATCCATTTTGGACTGCAACAGCCATGAATGGTTTGCCTGAGTTTTCATTCCGCTGTTTCATATGTCTCTATTCTCAACCTACTATGGGATGCTGCAACCCTTCTGGAACTGGATCTCCTCCTGCATAGAAACAGAGAAACATAGACTTTGACGGCAGATAGGGACCGCTTGGACCACCTAGTCTGCCCATGTCCCTACCTACAGGATAAGCTGCAGATCCTAGTTAACCAGTCTATTTCTTCCTACCTCCAACAAAAATTGCCTTATGTCTGTCCTATGCATTCTTGAATTCTCCCACAGTTTTAGACCCCCACAGCCTCCTCAGGAAGGCTGTTCCATGCATCCATCACCCTCTCTGTGAAAAAATACTTCTTCACATTGCCCCTGAACCACCCCCCATCTTCAAATTGTGTCCCCTTGTTATTGCATATCTCTTTTTCTGAAAGATGCTACCCTCTTGGACTTTGCTGATTCCACTGAGGTACTTATAAGTTTCTATCATGTCTCCCCTCGCCCTCCTTTCCTCAAGGGTATACATATTAAGCTCCTTTAGTCTTCCATTGTATGGCTTCTCTTGCAGACCCTGCACCATTTTAGTTGCCCTCCTCTGGGTTGTCTCTATCCTGTCTATGTCCTTGCGGAGATAGGGTCTCCAGAACTGGACACAGTACTCCAGATGGGGTCTCACCAATTGTCTGTACAGACTACCAGTATTCTCCATTCTTTCTTGCATGCAGTCTTCCCTCAAGTCTCGTAGCATTACCCGCCTGGTCTAGAGCCCAAGCTTGCATCGCTTCTTCCACCTCTGCATTCTCTACCTGATACAGGTTGTGCTTCCCTTCAGGAATGGGACCACCACACTCTACCTGACTTCCACCATCGGTTCTGCCTGTTGATATTGCCTATACGTCATTTCATCGATATTGAGGAGTGGTAGACTGTTTCTGGATCCTCTGGGTCTTTGTATCCTCAGTCTCTTGCTCGGTTGCTGTTTCTCATCTGAAAGGACCTCAGTTGCCTGTTGCTTCCATCCTCCTCCCTCTGTAGAATGGCATCAAAGAATTGTCCCCTCTCCTCATTTACCAAGCCTGGAAGCTAGTTCTTCAATCAGTGATTCAATTTTGCTTGATCTCCACCCAACCATCACTTGCTGCTCCCTTCTGGACTTGAGCATATCCCAAATGGGCCTTCCTCCTCTGCTATAATCAGGAGCATCATGCACACCATCTTACCTCACCTACTTCGGTTTGGAGCCTATGTATGCACCTACAGGTCCCTTCTTATGCAATTTCATATCCTACCTGATTACCATTCCCTCCAGTCGTGGGACCCATTTAATCCACCTGATTCCCAATCTTCCTCACCACTCACCATCATGCTCATTCATGGACTATCATGCCTCACCCCTTGGCCCACTTTCCCTTTTGATTTAGATCTTGCAGACTGGTCTGATACCTCTCTCGATCCAGTCTGACTGCCTCTAGGACTTCCTTGCTGCAGTTCACCTGTCCAGTTAATGTCCAAGTTGGATTATCCTTAGGATGTGAGTATTTTATCCACTTCGCTTGGCTCCTCGGCTTTCCAGGGATCATTATCTACTGACTACTACAGCCTTCCTGTATTCTGCTGTGATTTGCTGAGGAACTGACCCAGTCCTGTTCCTTCCTGCACTGTATGTCATTTGGCTTCTTCTAGTCCATCACCTTCCCTGGATCATTCCTTCAGTTCCTCAGGATTCAGTCCAGACTTCCTTCCCATTTGACTGGCTGCCTTCCAACTCTGCCTTGCAGGCTCAGGGCTTTGTACTGTTTGCTTTGGCTCTTTGGGCCTAGTACCCTATCTCTGACCAGTATTTCTACCCGGTCAACTGCTCTCCCATATTATCCATCTCATACCCCTACTCTGACCATTCTAACAGTACTCTTCCATTACTCAGTGGATCACTCATTCATTACTCTGAAGAAATACTACTGCCAGCAAACATCCATTGGCTAACATGCCTCGCAGACTCTTACATCATCATGGAGCTTTATATACTGTCCAATCAGCTCCTCATGAGTGTTCGTGGAATCCCTTTGCCTGGACTATAGGAATATATTCTATGTCTCTATTGGATATACCCTCTGACTTCTGTCCATTCAATCACCGTGACTTCCCTGTCTACCTTGTCTCACTTGTTATCCTCCTACATGGAAAGGATTTAAATCCTTCTGCAGTGCTCTGACTTCATAATTAGTATCACTTATACAGATAGCGGGAATTGCAAGATAACCCATTCAACTACAGACTTCATCCATTTTACCTTCTTCAGCCTCTCCTACCAGCACCAACTCTGTTAGCCAAGTTACTTGATTCCTACATCTCAACAGTCATTGCTTGATTTAAGAATTTCACAAATGCCTTCCAGAACATTCATCGTGGGATATCCACTGACTAGCTGACTACTAACTCCACACCATCCAAACCATAATTTTCACTCCTGGACATCGACATTTCATATACAATCATCCACACCTTTTCATCTAATACAGTCAACCGAGTTAACCGCTCTTCCAGTGGACCCTTCGGCTTCTCCTTCTCGAATTACCTTCATTAATCTCTGCAGTAAAGACTATCACTGAGAACTGCCTCTCATGAATCCTATTCAGAATTCTGTAACATCAAAGCAAATTCACTAACTCAGGCTTGCCTCTGAACCAGTTTTAATCAGCCATAACACTAAGATCTTATGGCATTCTACACTACTCGATCTCACTACCAATTTGACCTACAGACTCTCCCTTATCTCCACCTCAAGCGAATCACAAATATTTTGGCATCAGATTACCTGTAAACTTAACCAACCACATGCCACCATAGTTCATCTCCCTGACAGATCATACCACATATAATGCCCACACTTCCTTCAGGCAGCATACCAGCAGAGTATTTGCATATAGAGTTATGAGCATCATGACGAAGGAAGCCATCCTTCCCATATACCAAACTTCCAATCATTCCCCATATATATATTAAGTTGCCATCTGGACAGCTTCTGCAAATTTTCTAATATTTCTTTACTAATCCCTTATAGCATTAGTCCCATCACTCACTATAAATTGTCCTCTACTCATTTCTACTCTGTGATGCTTAGTTAGCGACTTATAGCTCACTAATAAGTTCCTTGCCTCCAGACTACTTTGAACTTCAAACATTACACAAATTGGATCATTCACCCAAGATTTCACAAATCATCACAAGTCCCACTGTTTCCTGCCTGGTTGTATCTTGATCAAATAATGCTCTCCCAGCTCATTACACCCCTACATTCCCTTTGGACACTCATCTTTCATCATCTTGGAAATATGGACTATATTAGCCCTTCCTCAAATGGATCTTCTTCACACCTAGGATTTTACCACCCCTACAGAAAAGACTTACCTTTCATCCTCAGGATCATCATACAGTCTGCATTGTCCATAGATCGAGAATGAACCATCATCTGCAGGGCACTCAAAGACTCTCTTCTACTCATGGAAGCTTTCTTAGTGACTTCTCACTCACTACTGAATTCCTTGCCTCTAGATTGTACCTTGACATACAAATCTTACTCAAATTGGATTATTCACCAATGACTTCTCCTACCATAGCATTCCACTGTTCTGTGCCTAGTAACTTATCGATCAAGTCGTGTTCCCTCTGCACATTAAACCCTTGCAACTTTTTGGAACAAACATCATTCACCATCTGGAAACTTGGACTTTATTCACCCTTCTTCACCTGGATCTACTTCACACTTCGGATTCTATCTCTCCTTCAGAAAAGACCTACTCTCCAATCTCAGGATCATCACTCAATCTGCATCATCCATGGATCAAGGATGGATCATCATCTCTCCAAGAAGCTCACTCCCCTCAAATTAGCAATGGTTACAAGAACCTAGGTCCTTCTGCTTTTAGCATGCCCAGAGGATGGGCAGACCACTGGCCATGGGTCCTCAGAGGTTTCATCCACCTGGGTTTTTTTTCTGTCCTGAGTTCCAGGGGGTCATACTCTCTGTGAGTTGGATGAGGTTTATTTTTGGGCGTTCTATTCCCTACAACTTCCTACCTACATACCTACTACTCAAGCCACAAAAAGTACTACAAGTTACACAAGCACTATATACCCCATTGTTATTACACAGACACTGAATGGGACGGAAGGACTTTGCCCATGGTTCAATGTGGGGAATAGCTCCTTCCTCAACCTCTACATAAGCCCTCCTCCAAACTCACCTCCCTTGCTTAGGGACTGTTTTTCATCCACCACCATCCCCTCCTCCTTCTCCTTCTCCAGTGCTCTTCTCACCCCTGTTCCTGGGCCTTCTATTCCCTACAAATTACTACCTACATACCTACTACTCAAGGGTGGGAATAAAGTTAAGCCCCAAAAGTACTACAAGTTACACAAGCACTATATACCTCATTGCTATTCCACAAACTTTGAATTGCCTGGGTGATACTGTACCTGGGATGACGCATCCAAGTGATGAGTAAATGCCGGGAGAAAGAGGGCTGTACCTACTGTACATGAACTGAAGAGACAGACTAGATATTAGACAGAGGTGCGTTAAATGATAAAAGGACCAGTAAGAGCAACTCACAGGTAGATTATGTCCATTGGTAGATAAATCTTCACCAAGTGGGCATAATCTCAAGTTACTGTAAGCATTAGGGGCTGAATTATTAAAGCCCACGGTGGGGAGGCGTTGCAGCATTTTTCACCACATTTGTGCAAACTATGTCCAAAAGTTAGATCACTTACAAAGTAGTCATATGTTCAGGTATGCTTGATGCAACTTGCAGCACTTAAAATACTACAAACGCATCACAATAATGATACAGTACATGCATTACTTTTTTGATGCAAGCTGCTGTAAAGCAGCAAAAGTGTTGCAAATGTATAAAAACATTTGGAAATGACACAGAAATGTTTTGATTTATTTCAGAGGATGTTGGTACTGCCCAAAACTAGGAATTGCACCTTCGTCCTCCCCTTTGACAAATTTTCCCAAGCTTCACTCAAGTGAAATTAGAAAAAAATGTTTTCATGCAGAGGGTTACTGAGATAAGGAATGATTTACCACAGACAGACATAGGAGAACAATTTTTAACAACATTCAAAGAGGAGGTATATCATTTCTTGAAAAGAAGAATGAAAATATGTATAGTCAAGAAGAGAAATTGGATTAGGATTAAAAAACAAGAGTTGCCTCCTCCTGTGCTTAATATTCTATGGTTCCCAGTTTCAAAAGATGTGGGTGGTGCAACTCAAGTTGCTCCATGCAAGCCTGGAGATGTGCCAGCTGTCTGGGGCCTGCCCATATTCAAGGAGCACGGATGCACAGTGCACCGCCAACAGTGCTGACATGCACAATATTGTGCTGCGCGCATGCAACTGAAGGGTCCCCCATGCATATGTGGTGCAACACAGTATTGAAATGTTCCAGAAGTGCAAATCAGCCCCCAGAAATGGTGCAGATTTATGCTTCTGAAGCCCTGCCCTAGCTAGTGCATAGTCCAGCTGAGCACTGGTTAAGGTAGGGAACCCCAACAGAGCAGCCTTCCTTCCCCAGCCCCTATCACTGTTATAATAAAACAACCCACCCCATCCCCCTTGCCCTGGTAGTCTGGTATCCCCTCTCCCCAGCCCTGATCAATGTGGTAATAACAATAAACCTACCCATTCCTCTTGCCCTGGTAATCCAGTGGTACCCACTCCCCAGCCCCGATCAATAAGTTAATAACACAAACCCCTCCCATTCCCCTTACCCTTGTAGTCCAGTGGTACCACCTCCCCAGCCCTGATTGATATTTATATACACTCCTCCAATTCCCCTTGCCCTGGTAGTCCAGTGGTACCCCTTCCCCGGCCCCAATCAATATGTTAATAAAACAAACCTTGTTATTAACTGTTGCATTATTTGAATGTAATTTATTGTAACTGGTTTGTATGAATGTGTAAGGTCACCATTGTGAATGAGTTTTTAACTCAGTGGTTTAAACCTTTATAAACAAACAAACCCCTCCCGTTCCTCTTGCCCTTGTAGACCAGTGGTACCCCTCCCCAGCCCCAATCGATATGTTAATAAAACAAACCTCTCTTATTCCCCTCACCCTGGTAGTCCTGTGGTACCCCTTCCCCAGCCCCAATCAATATGTTAATAAAACAAACCTTGTTATTAACTGTTGTATTATTTGAATGTAATTTATTGTAACTGGTTTGTATGAATGTGTAAGGTCACCATTGTGAATGAGTTTTTAACTCAGTGGTTTAAACCTTTATAAACAAACAAACCCCTCCCGTTCCTCTTGCCCTTGTAGACCAGTGGTACCCTTCCCCAGCCACAATCGATATGTTAATAAAACAAACCTCTCCTATTCCCCTCACCCTGGTAGTCCAGTGGTACCCCCTTTCCCAACCCTGATCGATGTACTACTAAAAATGAAAAGCACCCATTCCCTTTTCCCTGGTAGTCTAGTGGTTTGCCCCTCCCTGAGTCCCAATCCACACACAAATGACAGTGACCCATCCCTGGTTGTCAAGTGGCCCCCCCACACCCCACCCTGTTAGTCAGTGGCCCACCACCCCACTCCCCCCAACCTGACTGGAGCTAGTGACTGGCACAGCCCACCCACACCACCACAGCCACCTGTAAACAGAACAGTACGGGAGCATGTACAGTATACAGTACATGCCCATTAGTCCGATATGAAAACAGGTTGCACGGTCTGTTCGGATTACACAGTCTGTTTAAATATTGCCCCCGAGCCATCTTTTTTGCATGGCCTACCATTATACACCTGCATCCAGTCAGCTCTGAATATGTTCCCCTATGATTCTATGTACTGTAGCTTTGTTTTTATACATGCCTGTAAAGCATTTTGAAATATGGCTGGAAAGGAAATCACAATAAAAAATAGTGTTCCATTTAAATTAGCAGTAATATATGATAGCGTGTGCTATATCACAAGATATTGTCACACTTTAGTTGCATTACGATGCATGAGGCAATGTTGAGTGCCTTGAACTACAGATGAATGGTACTTTCTGGAGGACAGCAGCTTCTCAGAGTTAATACTGACATCCATTAAAATATTCATGACAGCATGCACAAGATGTAATGCTTAAAAGTTAATAAAAAAGTTTTGAAACTGTAATACACAGAGGCTGGGATATTCAAAGGGGTTGTGCCTGGTGCAACTGTGTTGCACTGGTGCAACCCCGCATTGCACCCTGGAGGGATATTCAAAAGGCTGCCAGGTGCAGCGCAATGCCCGATGCACCAGGGTGCAATGTAATTCTATGCGGCGCAGATGCAGGGGGCGTGCCCATGCATATGTGGCACATCCTGATATTCAGTCCGGGATGTGAGGCACATATGCTGGCATAACCCTGCAGTACATCACACAGGAGGGCTCAAAGTTGAGCCCCAGAAAAGCAGGAGCAAGTCCCGGCTACCCACAGGCTGGCTGCTGTATTGCAAGGCACAACACAGCAGCCGCCAGCCATGGGAGACCACCCGCCCACCCAGAACACCATCACCGAGCACACATACACCCCTGGTGGTCCAGTGGACCCCTCAACCACCCCGTATGCCTGATTATGGGCATCTCAGTCAAGTAAAGCATCCCTGGTGGTCTAGCAGTAACCCCCCCATATGCCCGTTCATGGGCATCCCAGTAAAGTAAAGAATCCCTGGTGGTCTAGCGGTCCCCCTGCAGCCCGATTGCAGGCATCTGTACAATTCACAGTAATTCCTGGTGGTCTAGTGGTAACTCCCCCCCACTGTACACCCGATCACGGGCTGTTGTCGAAATAAGGAATTAC
This sequence comes from Neoceratodus forsteri, assembly GCA_016271365.2. Lineage (NCBI taxonomy): Eukaryota > Metazoa > Chordata > Ceratodontiformes > Ceratodontidae > Neoceratodus > Neoceratodus forsteri. The sequence continues at coordinate 1,074,368,391 of CM057449.1, forward strand.
CTGGTGGACGAGGTTCCCCCTCACCCACCCATAGAGGTCCCAGGCCACCCAGCACCCCCCCTGTGTCATCTGTGGGCAGCAGCACCTCACCAGCATTCTGCCCAGTCACCTGCTGAATGACAGCGTACAGTATGATCTGTATGTCCATTGGTCCACAGTGTGGACCAATGGGCTTGCAGACCATACTGTACTACACAGGACCAAATATGTGAATGAATGCATTTATTCATGTATCTGTTCCTGTGTAGTACAGTATGGTCTGCAAGCCCATTGGTTCACAGTATGGACCAATGGGTGTACAGATCATACTGTACACTGTGATTTGGCGGGCAGCTGGGTGGAATGCGGGAGGGGTGCCACCACCCACTGATGACAGGGTGGTGCTGGGTGGCCAGGGGACCTCTGTGGGTGAGTGGGGAGGGGGATACCTCTGGACCACCAGGTAATTCATTATTTTGACAATAGCCTGCTGTCGGGCGTACGGCGGGGGGGTTACCACTAGACCACCAGGGAGTACTGTGAAATGTGCAGACACCAGCAATCGGGCTGAAGGGAACTACTAGACCACCAGGGATTCTTTACTTTACTGGAATGCTAGACCAACAGGTATATCATAGGCATGTACAACAGCCCACGATTGGGCATACAGGTGGGGGACCGCTAGACCACCAGGTATTGCCATAGTGTAAACAGATGCCCGTAATCAGGCATACAAGAGTGGGGGGGTGGCAATAGCTTACCAGGGTGTCATTGGCAGAAGCTTGACAGGGCACCAGGTACAATACACTGGGAACCAGCGCATTGCATGCAAATGGGTCCATAATGACATGCAATGGCCCATTTGTGCCTTGCATAACTTATGGCCTCATTTGCATGCTCCCAGCTGAATATCACAGGTGAGGCAACTAGCACAACTGAACTTGTACTGGCGCATCCCCGTGCTCCCTTTCTGCATCTTGTGCTGATGCAGTGCCACTGCACCATGTGCAGTGTGTGCACCCTCCGTGCCACATTCTGGCATTCATGACTGAGCCACGGTGCATCACTGTTGAATATTGCCTGGTCCTGGCCCCGGCACAGCCCAGTAGCGCTGTGCCCAGGCTTGTGCTACTGCCCAGTGCAGTCTGAATATTTGGCTCAAAGTATATAATTAAACAAAACATAGTGCAGGCAGATAGTTGTCATGGCTGAAAGCAGAGAAAGCTACTCACATGGCCATGGTTTGTTCTAGAATAACAGTGAAATGCTGAAGTATGGCAGCTGCACCACAAAAGAGAAAACTGGTGAAGTTAGCCCATCAGCTCAGTTTCAAGTTAGGATGGGAAATACTCAGATCCTTATAATGTGACTCAGACAATCCAATAAAATGGATTAAGGGGTCAGGAGTTATGCTTCAAAATTAAAATTAGATTTAGTAAACTTTTATCACCAAGCAAGCTCAATTTAACGTTCCATCTCAGTTTCAAAGAAGTCCCAAGTGACTCAGCAGATACCATTGCAGAGGCGATTTGTTCCCATGGTTATGGAGAGAACTATAGCCCAAGAGCTCCTGGTTAAAGAAGAACATAGCTGCTGACTCCACATGGGACCAGGGGCTAGTCACATGCTCTTCATTGTATGCACTTAGTCATGATTGTTATAGTTTCAAATTTTGATAACATATAACCCATAACAGTTACGCCCATAAGAAACATTCACATAAAACACTTAGCTGACAAATACATCTGTAACCTATCATTAAATATTTCTTTATAACAATAGTCAGCAGTTTGAACTGCCTTGGCAACTTCTTACAGGAATTTTTTTTATTTATTTATTGAAATGTTTCACCAGGAAGGCACACTGAGAGACAAGTTACTCTTCTCCCGGTGCAACCTGTGGGGAAGGGGTACAATAGGAGCGAAGACATTAAACATTCAAGTTACAAGATCAATATTAACATACAGGTGTAAGGCAGAAGTTACAAGCAGTGTTACAACAGTGTTATGCATAATAGGTAGAAGAGTGGACAATAATAAGCGCTGGGTTAATAAGTAAACAGGTGCTTATGTGAAAGAAAAGGGAGGAAAGGATAGGGAGGGGTGAGGTGAGGTGAGGGGAGGATGAAGAGTCAAATTCAAGTTACATTCAAGTTACAAGATCAACATTAACATACAGTTGTAAGGCAGGTGTTAAAAACAGTGGTAAAATAGTGCTGCGCATAATATGTAGAAGAGGGGACAATAATAAGTGCCTGGTTAATAAGTAAACAAGTGCTTATGTGAAAGAGAAGGGGGAAAAGGGGAGAAAATGGTGAGGTAGGGGAGGGGGAAGAGTTGTCTCCACAGAGACCCCTTCAGGATATAAGGAACCCTGCAAGGGGACGGGGGCACCAGAGAGAAGGAGATATTCAGTGTCCCAGAGAGACCCCTTCAGGATGTGGGGAACCCTGTAAGGGGGCTATGGGGCTAGACTATTGCATAGATTACTGCAATTCCCTTTACCTAGTGCTACCTGGGGTGGAAATCCACCGCTTGCAGCTAGTGCAGAATGCTGCAGCCTGGGTTTTGGCGGGAACTCCTAGATCCTGTCACATTACGGCAGTGCTGTGTGAACTGCACTGGCTTCTGGTACAGTGGTGGATCACCTTTAAAGTCGGTCTTTTGACTTTTAAAGCCCTACACAGACTAGGCCCAGACTACCTGAAAGAGCTTCTGGTTCCCTACTGCCCTGGACGATTGCTCCGCTCAGCTGACGAGGGATTGCTAGAGATTCTGAGGGTGTGTTTGAAGTCTTCCGAGGCCTGGGCATTTATACACATGGCCCCAACCCTCTGGAATTCTCTACGCTGTCAGTTGCAGGAGTGCACGACCATGGAGGGATTCAAACAGGCTTTAAAAACATACCTGTGGGTTCAAGCTTTTGGTGAATGAGTGACTTTTGTACTGGATTATCTGTTTTATATCTTTTATGATTGGATATTTGATGTGTTCTTTTAAATTTGAAAGGTGCCTTGATACTCTGAAAGGCACCATAGAAATAAAGTTATTATTATTATTAGACAGAAAAGAGGATAAGGCTGTAGGGATTAAAGAGGTAGGAAAAAGAGAAGGAGGAGGTGTGACTTAAATGCAATGTGGGGGAATAGGACTTAATCCAAGATAGGACCCTTCAGGATGTGGGGTACCCTGTCAGGGGGTTGGGGAAGGTCAGTAGACAGAGATTAAAAGGATAGGAGAGGGAGAGAGAGAGAGAGAGAGAGTGAGAGTGAGAATTGAACCCTTGAGGGGGAGAGGATTTGCACCTTTGGAGGGGATGAGGCCTGATCAATAGTCCATCAGGATACATGGGCCCATGGGGAGCATTCGGGTCCCATTACAGTCTGTGAGAGATCAAGGGAGGCCGGTAAGGGGGAGCAGTTTGGGGGAAGAGAAGGAGAGCTAGAAATTTGGGGGTTGCACAGGGTAAAATGAAGGTGACGATAGAGGGGTAGGGTTTATCCAGGGCACAGAGGAGGGAATTAGGGAAGGACATGGCAAGAGCAGCTAGGTACAAGGTAATTATTGAGGCCAGAGCTGATGGAGTAGGTGGAGGATGAGTGTCGGATTTGAGGGGGGAGGAAATTCCAGATCTTTGGGAGGCAGTGAGGGTAACTGGATTAGCCGACTACGTTGGATCTGTGAGGGACTACCAGGGTGTGAGAGTCGGTTGATCTAAAGGAATCAGAGGATGGGGGGGTTGTTATAAAGGAGAAGGTGAGGTAGAAAGGAAGCTCACCCAACCAGTGTCTGGAGGTGAATTTAGCACAGTGGGAGAGTCACCTATTTGTAAGAGAGAGGAAGGATACAGCACGATAAAGATAGCAGTGGTGCGTGCGGGGGGGGGCATCCAGGACAAAGCGGCAGAAGGCATTGAAGAGGGTGTTCAGTCTGGACAGGGAGGGCTTAGGGGCAGCGCCATAGACTATGTCACAGTAATCAAAAATGGGCAGTATCATCTTCTGAACAATTCATGCCTAGCCATAGGAGGGATGCAACTATGGTTCCTGAACAGGGCACCGAGCTTCAGGTGCAGTTTTTTCTGGATGGCATCAATATGTCCAGAGAAGTTTAGGTGTGGATCCAACCAAACACCTATGTATCTGAAGGAGTATGTGTCCTCAAGTAGAGTCCCATCAAAGGTGTGGAAAGTGGGTAAGGAGGGAAGCCTAGAGAGTCTCTGCCTAGTGCCAAAGGTCATGGAGACATTCTTTTTGGCATTGAGGAAAAGTTGATAATTAGCAAACCAGAGCTGAACCTTGTCGAAGTCTTGCTGTAAGCTGGTTATAACCTCAGCAGAACAGGAGCCAAATGCATACAGGACTGTATCTTCAGCATACATATGTATAGTGGAGGACAGGGAGCAAACAGAGAAAAGGTCATTTAAGAAGATGGAGAATAGGAGGGGCCCTGATATGGAGCCCTGGGGGATGCCAGTGCTAATCGGGAAGGGAGGGGAAGTGGCATCCAAGATCTTAACTGATTGGGTTCTGTCAATAAGGTAGGCCTTGAACCAGTTTGTGGCAGAGGGAGATGGGCCAGCTGTCGGAAGTGAGTTGAGGAGAAGGGAGTGAGAGACGGTGTCAAAGGCCTTGGCCAGGTCGACAAAAATGGCAGAGGTAATTTGACCTTTGTCCATCCCAGTTAGGATGGAGTCTGTGAGCCATAGGTGGTGGTTGAGTGTTTTTTCCTGAAATCAGACTGGAAAGGGGTGAAAAAGGAGGTGTCAGATAGAAAAGAGGTGAGTTGGGAGAGGACAATGTGTTCTTGAAGCTTGGCAAGGGTAGGGAGGAGAGAAATGGGGCGATAGTTGCCAGGGATGAAGGGTCACCCTCTTTGGGTAAAGAGAGGATGACTGCATGTTTCCATGAAGAGGGGACTGTGGCCATTGAGAATGAGAGAGTTAGGATTACTGAGAGGGGATAGGCAATGGCCAAAGCAGAGAGGGAAAGGAGTTTTGGGTCGAGGCCATCATGGGAGGCACCTTTAGAGGGGTTGATGGTGAGGAAGGCACTTAGGGCATCATTTGGCATTACAGTAGCAAAGTGAGAAGGGGAGGTGGGAGGGTGGTGGAGGAGGCACACTGGTAGAGGGTGAGGAGGGTGATAGGTAGGAGGGAGGGATTTCAGTAGCTCAGTGGCGTAGGAGGTATAGTAGGAGTTAAATTCCGCAGCTACGGCTGGTGAGTCAGGCACTAGTGAGCTATTTACTTTAAGTCCTGTCGGAGGGGGTGAGATGAGGTGGCAAATAGGGTGTGGACCACCTTTCAGAACTTTGAAGGGGAATTTATGTAGGTGATGTAGGCAGATTTGAAATATTCGGACTTGGCTAGCCTCGTAGCCATGATGCAAGCGTTTCGGAGCATGCGGTAGTTCGCAAGTGGGAATTCAGTCTTTCAGAAACAATTGCCTTTTTGCCCTATTTCTGTTTTGTGGGTGGACATTCATTCTACAATAAGTGCATTGAGATGAATTGGTCACCAAACAACAGGGCAGGAGAAATCCTGCTTGTTAGGGTTATCACTATGGAGCAAATTGAGATGTTTGCCCTACAAATGTTCCAGATCATGAAGGGACTCTTCAGCATCCTCAAGATGAATATATTCTTATGATTAGAAAGGTTGGGAAAAAATGTTTCAGCATCAATGCCAACTCCCTGAAACATCCCAGGTACAACATCTCAGGTACAACACAGACTGCGTTCTGCCTAACTCCTCTCCGAAAAATTATATACTGAAACCTACTCTTGTGGCTAGATTATATTTCAGTTATTTCTACTGTATAATTATATGAATAGTAACCAATTTTATGGTTCAGTCCCCTACTGGGACTCTATAAGCTGTTGAATCCAATGAACTTACTATTTTGTATATTCCACTACATCCTGTATTCGTTACCATTCATACACCCTTGTTAGAGACATGAAAAAAAATGAATTCAACTGTGTGTACTTCTTTTGTGAATATTGCTATGTCTTGTATACCTCTGCACCATGTACCATTGCTTTCAAAATCTCTGTATGCTGTCCTACCCAGTATCTCCTTGTAAATGAGCTTGTTCAACTGTGCCTTTTCCTGGTGAAAAAATAAATACAAAAAAAGCAATACTTCTCAACTATTCCTTCCTTCCTTCCTTCCTTCCTTCCTTCCTTCCTTCCTTCCTTCCTTCCTTCCTTCCTTCCTTTCTCTTCCTCTCACATTGTCTCTGATCATGTAGACCTTCTCATAATCCGTCTGTAATCCCTTTGGCACTTTCTGATCACTTTGTCTCACTTCCTCTACTCTGTATCTCTGTCTGTCTGCCCCTCTCTTTCTCCCTGCTTTCTCCTGCTTCTAATCACTTTGGCCTTCTCAGATCTTGTCTCTCATCATTATGGCTCTATCTTAGGAGTCTGACAAACACTTTGCCTCACTTCCCTTTCTCTCTCTATCACTCAGTCCCTCCTTTACCCTACCTCTCAGCACTTTGACCTTCTCAGACCCTGTTTCTCATCATAATGCCTCTCTTAGGACTCCGATCCCTCTGTCTTTTCTCTCTCTTTCTCTCTTTTCTTGCTTCCTCTTTCTCTTCCTTCTTTACCATGTCTCTCATTACTATTGCTGTCTCTTAGCACTCAGATAACTATTCCTTTCTCCCCCCATGTTCTGTACTCTGTTTCTCATTACTTTGGCCTATTCAGAGCATGTCTCTCATCACAATGGATCTCTCTCTCTTTGGACTCTGATCACTGTGTCTCTTCTTGCTCTTTCTCTCTTTCTTTCTCTCTCTCTCTCTCTCTCTCTCTCTCTTCCATCTTTACCCTGTCTCTCACCACAGTGGTCATCTCTTAGGACTCAGATCATGCCCCCCCTCCATTTTTTACCCTGCCTCTCATTACTTTGACCTTTTTGGACCATATATCTTATCACTATGTCTCTCTGTCTTAGGTTCTAAGACATTCTGGTGGTATGATGATTCTGGACTCCTTTTTTTGCCTTCATGCGTATGTGAAAGTAACTACCACAACAAAAACTTAATGAAGGTGGCAAACAACACAAACTTCTTACCTTTCAGTTCCATGTGTCTACTGAGGTTTAAAAATGAACTATTGGTTAAATGTCATGTTTTATCACTCATTTGAACTTACAGTAATTGCACCTGTTTTGTAAGACCCCCACCTCACCCCACCCCCTAAACACACACAAACACACCTGAATTTTCAGTGCAAATGTTTCTTAACCTATATTTTATTGCTGACTGTACTATATTTAATTCCCCATAAACCTGTTAAGAACTTTGAGTTTAACATATTCACTATAATCTAGTCTAAATCACTTATAATGCACAGAGTGAACAGAAAGATTCCAGTGCAATGTAACTAAACAAATCAGAACATGCAGAGAAGAAGTGTTACACAGTTCAGAGATACAGAGTTAAGGGTCCTGCAAACAGAATTCCAGTTAACAGGGAACAGCATTTACTTGATTTAGCACATATTATTAAAACTTTATGTGGTACACCACAGAACTATGATGATTCACTGGCAATGATTCTGAAATTCCAGATGAAACGTTTAAAAAAGCTGGTTGTGTAATCATTTAGTCAAAGCATTCAGAACAAGAGGGAATATGTTTAGGTTTCCCCATGTACTGACACTAAACCATTTGCTTTATTGTTACTGTGGAAACATGTCACTGTCCCACAGCTCCATCATCATGTTTTCTAAACAGAACAAGAAATTGAAAACAAAAACTGGACTAAGTCTTTAATGCAGTTGTGACACCACTGTGCACTCCAGTTACAAAGTGACATACGTGCTGGTGCTGCTATTCATACATTATACTGCAGAGAGGAAATTGTTATTTGCACTTATTAATTGGTAACAAGATACACTGAGGTGGCCTGTGGTTTTTAATACTTGAACACAATGTCTAAATCTGCAGAAGTTTGTAAAATTGGTGGGAGACACATAGCTGGGTTGCAACACTGTAGACTCCATTTACAGTATATATGTGCCATGTAGTTCCCTTGCCATAGTTTCAAAGCAAAAACACCATGAACAATGTGCTGACCAGTTTTGAGAAGGCAGTGCAACCAAGTGATTATATTGTAGAATTGTGAACCTGAAGACCCAAATTTGAATCTTACAGGTGCTTCCTACTCACAATGCGACCTTGAGAAAGTCATCTATTCTAAGTATTTACAAAGAAGCACACCAGAAAAGCCTCATTTATGTGCAATACCTCTTCATTGTAATGGACAATGTACATTTTGCACTGTTATTATTAGCAGTGTCAGTGGCTCAGCAGGTTGCACACTTACCTCTGTGGCCAGAAGATCAGAAGGCTGTGGGTTCTCTCACACCAGGCACCTGGGTTAAATCCCAGTACTGACACTGTAGTGCAGCATGAGTGTATACTATCACAACAACAAAAACTTTCACAGTGAAGACCATTACAGCAACAAATATCAGCAGTTCGCTATAATGGTCCCACTGTACACAGCCACTGTTTCTACTTGTGTTATGCCCCCACCCCAAAACAACTCCAACCCGGAGTTGGTTATTTTAATAAGTGGGGTGTGGGGGTTACAGCCCCCCACAAAAAACATTTTCTTTTGGACTGCACAATGCCGACTGTTGGCATTGTGCCCATCACTGTCCTGGATGTCAACAACAATGTTGTTGCTGTTGTGTGGTACACCCCAGCAAGAGGGGGAGTGCTACATGCCTGAGGTGCTGTCTTTCAGATGAGACATTAAACCAAGGTTCCATCTGCCTGTTCTGGTGGTAGTTCAAGTGGATGTTAAAGATCTCATGGCATTTTTTGAAAAGAGTAGGGGAATTTTTTATTAAAAAACAAAAACAAAATTTACAGTATACAATCTTACAGGTATTCTAACCATACAAATTCTTACAATAGTATTCCTATTTACAATGTATCTAAATACCTTCACCCCACCCAGTGCACATTATTCCACAATTTATTCCCATGCTGTTCACCAAAGGTATGTATTTTCATACTGATAAATCATGTCAACTCTGCCTGAAGTTTAAATATTAAATCTTGCAATGTTACCTTTTGTCCCTGTAAAAATCTTTGGCACCTAACTTGCCATAGTATCCATTGTATACGTGCTAGCATCACATATACTGTATTTTTCTCCCATTGTTTCCATTGATCTGCAAGTTGACCATATACTAATAAATCATAGTTCATGTCCTTGAAACAATCTGCATGCCATATTCTTGACAATTTTAACAATTTTTTTTTTTATAAATGCAAAGTCAAAATACAAATGTTGCATTGTTTCTAGTTGCCCTATACACGGTTCTTCCATACACACTTTTTCCTCTACTAACTTATGTTTGTGATTATTTCTCACATTAAGTTTCCCATGACTGCACAGCCATATGGTTTCTTACATTTTTGGGAGAGATTTACTTTCAAGAGTTGTTTCTAATATTAATGCTTGATCCACTTCTGGGATCACTGTAAATACTAGCTCCTCATAATAATTTTTAGCTACTATTTCTTTATACATTTGTTTCCTACTTTTAATCTGCAATACAGCTATCTGCAATTTCCACTGTGAAATATGTTGTTTACATATAGTGATATGCTCAGGTTCTTTAATGTTTCCTTTTCCCTTAACTTTTTTTCCCCACTGCAAAAATAGCTGATCACTCCAATCTGTTACTAAAGCAGTCCATATGTGTCTTTCTTGTTTCAATGAAGGTGTGATATAAGTATCCAAAAAAAATACATTGAAAAAACTATTGAATGTAACGTGTTCAACTCCCCCTGTTGTTTTGGCTTGTACATATGACTATGCTTAACTGGGTTCAGCCTACTTCCCCAAAGTAGTTGAAAAAATCACCCAAGTATTTTTGTTTGCATCCCACTAGGTATAAGAAATACATGTGTCAAGCAGAAAAAGATTGGAACAATAAATGCTTTTAGCAAATAGATTTGTTTCTCCTTAGTCATGAACCAGGATTTCCAACTTGTGACTTTGCTTGTTCTAATTCATATTTCTCTTTCCTTTTCTTATATATTACATATTTTGTTCCAAACAATATCACTAGAATCTTGATATTTTCTTCTGTCACAGGTATGTGGCTAGACACATAACTGGGAGCTTTAACAACTGTTAGAATATTACTCTTTGCCTTGTTTATGCTCATTCCAGTAAATGCCTTATGATTCTCAAAACAGTGCATTGCTAGATTACCTGACTTAACATTAGCTAATAGAAATATACAGTCATCTGTTTTCTGCAATTGTTTTCCATTTGGCAAATTCACAATCCTCTTGTATTTCATTCATCTGCAACATAGAATCTAAACATAATTCATACTGTACAATAATGGACTCACTTGGTGTCCTTGTCTGACTTCATTTTTTTATATACATATGGATGCCCATATGACCATCTACCATTGGTACAATCTGTGCCTCATTATACAATGCTTTAATGACCCCTATAAATTCCTCAGGTATATCATATAATTTTAATGCAGCCCACATGTATTTATGTTTAACTGCACCAAATGCTGTTTCTTGATCCAAGGCATAAATGTCCCCATCTAATTAAGTCTGCACTCCTTTGGCAATTATTTATCTAATGTAAACCAAGTTTTGTTTTATATTCCTACCTGGTATTGCACTTGTTTGTGTCTCTAGTACTATTTTTTGGGCACTTACTGCTAACCTTTTTGTTATTATTTTTACTAAAATGTTATATCCATTGTTAGTAAACTAATAGGTCTCCAGTTCTTCATCATTTCCCTATCCCCCTTTTTGTATATGAAAACCATAATACCTTGCTGCTTCATACTATTATACATTTGGCCCCATTCTTATATACATATATATATTAGAGGCAAAAAAAAAACCTCCATTTAATGCATTAGTTAGTGTAGTTCCACAGTGACAAAAGTGAGGAAATTTGGTGTTAGGGTTGAAAGCCCCCCTTGGACCCCCCAACCCCCCCAACCAGCATCAGGGTGTACATTGGGGTCATTGGCTATAACTCTCACCCCATTATATGTGTGAAGAAACAGAGGTATAGGAGAATGGGGTGAGAGTTAGGACCGACGACCCCAACGCGCACCTCAATGCCAATTGGGGGGGTCCAAGGGGGGCTTTCAACCTTAATATTGAATTTCCTCACTTTTGACACTGTGGAACAACTCTAACTAATGCATTAAACAGAATTTTTTTGCCTCTAATTTCCCTTCTTTTTTAGAATGATGATGAGAAATAGTGACTGTAATGCGGTGTTAAGAGCACGGGGCCCTTTGGGCCCCGCGCTCCAGCCACATGATGTCTTGTGACATAGTAACAGGAACAGGAATGCAATCAGAAGTATGAACAGTGGCACACATGATAATGCAAATGTAAATGGTAAAGGCAACGTTAATAGAAATGCAAGCGCAAAGTGACGCTGAAGTGAACAGTGACGCAAACGGACATTGGAGCTCATACAAAAATGTAACTGGTAACATGAACAGTGATGGCAGTGGTATTTTAAATGGAAATGTTAAGTGTCACAGCAAAGAGAACGCGAAAGGGAACAGAAACGGAAATGCGAAGGCAAGCGCACACGTAAACGCAAACCATAACGCGCACAGGCATGGTACCGCAATTGTAAATGCAAATGGTAAAGTTAACATGAAGAATAATGCCAAAGGAAAGAGAAAGAGAAATGGGAACAGAAGCACATATGGAAACCCAAACCGAAATGCGCAGGGGCACAGTACCACAATTGTAAATGGAAATAGTAATGGTAACAGCAACAATAACAGCAAAGGAAACAGATGCACAAAAGGAAATGCAAGCTCACATGGAAACGCAAACCATAATGTGCATGAGCACAGTAACGCAATTGCAAATGCAAATGGTAACAGTAACAGCAAGGAAGATGCAAAACAAAAGAGAAACGCAAATGCAAATAAAAGGGCTGCCAGAAACGCAAATGGCAATGTGCACAGTGATGCAAACAAAAATGCAAAGAGAAACAGTAGTAGAAATGCAAATGGCAACAGTAACAAAAATGCAAGTGTGAATGACAATGCAAAGGGTAATGCACATGGTGGTGTACACGGGAACGGTAACACAAACGGAGACATAAACGCAAGTGGAAACAGTAACTGTAACAGTAACGGAAGTGCATATCCTAGTTTTGACAAACAGGTGCATAAGAAACACAGTGTGTACAAAGAATGTGTGCATTGTAATGGGGATCGAAGCTCAAAACAAGCATTGGAAGTACTTAATTGCTAATATCTCAGCAGCCACACGACATAGAAAAAAAATTAAAATTTCACAAAAATCTTGATCTTCCTGGGTAGGATTTTACCTTTACTTAGGCCACAGGGCTATGCAACTTGCAACAAAAATTCCGTATCTTGCGCTGTTTTCGAGATACGAGCCCGGAAAGGTACGGCGGACGCCATCATGTTAGTCTATGGGAAAAAACATCAACTTCAGAGTACTGTAACTTGTGAGCCATGCAATATGTTTTCACCAAACCACCAAAAGGCACATCTGTGATATGTTGGCTGTCTTCCTTCCAAATTTCAGCTCAAAAGACCAAACTGTTCTTTCGCAGCAGGGTGACAAAGAATTTCTGTCATTTTGGCCAAGTCTGAAAAAGTAGTGCCGCAATTTGTGAAAGCTTTCGCAAAATTTTGCGAAAGTGTCACAAGTGCAACACTACTTTATGACACTACTTTTCCTAGAGTGTTTAACCCCAAAATAAAGATATGGCTAGCATCCTGGGGGTCCGACTAGGTGAACACAAAAAGAATTGTGTTCCTAGAGGTCCCAATTTTAAATGCCAAGCATTTTTCTGATCACCAACTGAAAACAAAATGGTGGATTTGCAACACTACTAGGGCCATTTGCGACACTAAAAAGTGCATTTGTGAAAGTATTGACCTTTTTGTTAACTTTTCCCATTGACTTATAATGGGAATTTGTTTTCTGAATAACTTTTGAACTGTTTAATATTTTTTCACGAAATCTTCAAAAGGCACATCAGGGACCCTGGCCGCATGTTCCCTGAAGTTTTCAGACCAGTTGCACAAACCGTGCAACCTGTAGGCCAGAGCAAAGAAATTTCAAAAAAGCATAATTGTGCAATTCATTGTTGCTTAATAACTCCACAGCTGTATATCTGACCGGTGCAAAACTTAGCAGATCCTAAGATGTACCATGCCCAATCATGCATACCAAATTTCAGCCAAATCTGTTGAACGGTGGCAAAGTTATTAAGGTGCAAAATTTGACCCTTTAACCTTAAAAGAGCTACTCTACCATTATATATATATATATATATATATATACTGACATTTGGAAGTAGCTCTTCTTGAAACATTTTATCATATTCATTAGTAACCCCATCTATCCCTGGGGCTGACTGATTTGTTAATAAGCATATAGCTTCTCTTATTGCATTCTCATGTATATTTTCTTTTAATATCATCTTGTCCACTTCTGAAATTTTTTATACTTCTATTTTATTTAAAAATTCCCCATCTTCCCTTTGACTATTTCCCTTGAATTTGTCTTTTATGTGTTCTTGCACAATTACTTTCATATTGTTTGTATCCCTTCCTCTATTCACATTTTTGTCCAGAAGTTCTATCATTACCCTGCTTTGTATCCTTTGTTTTCTACTTTCAAAAAGATTATAATCAACGGAAATTATATACCAAATTTGTGTTGGAAATGTTTCCTAGTAATAGCCTCACTGCTTGATATAGTAAGAATTCTATGCCTCAGGCAAAACACTGTCCCTGCACTTACCAGCACTTAGAAAACTTATAACATGTTATATGTACATGTCCAGGGTACAACAAACCTACAACCCATTGGCTTGTCCCTTTATGGGACTCTATTCAGTCTAAAGATCAGAATCTACTATTAAAATGATTCTTTATAATGAATGATGACATTATAATCAAGGATTTGAAATAAATATAAATAACACACCAATAGAGTAATATATTGTACCCAGGTAGCTAGTTATTTCAAGAGGCAATTAACTGGTTATGTCCAATGATTTTTTATTTATTTATTTTTATTTAGCTTTTGTTGACCGGGTAAGTGCACTAGACAAATCCTGCCTATTTTCAGGCACGACCCGGGGGAGGGGGATACAGATGAATGTCAACTGACCTTGAACAAGATTAAGCTGTTGGTGGTATTTTTTTAGTGAATGAGGGAAATTTGGCCAGGACACCGGGGAAATTCCCCTACTCTTTTCAATAAGTGCCATGGGATCTTTAACATCCACCTGAACTACCACCAATCCAGGCAGATGGGACCTCGGTTTTAACGTCTCATCCAAAAGACGGCACCTCAGAAATGCAGCACCCCTCTCATGCTGCATTACAGTGTCAGTACTGGGATATTAACCCAAGTGCCAGATGTGGGAACTGAACCCACAGCCCTCTGATCTCCCGGCCTCAGAAGCGAGTGTGCTACCTACTGAGCCACTGACACTTGATGAAATGTGTTTGTATCTATTTTCAAATCAAATCAACTTTATTTGTAAAAAAACACAATTCCAAAATGTGTTCCAAGAGCTTGTACAATTGTTAATAAAACACAAAAAAACAATATTAGTTAAAACCAATGCCATAATATCTAAAATTCCGTAACTATTAAAATACTTCTCATAAGCTATACAGCTAATACAGTTTTTTTAAATAAAAATCTCAGAATTCTAAAAGCACTTAGGAAAGGCCAAGCTGAATAAGTATGTTTTTAAAATGGTCTTAAAGCTCTGGACGGTCAAGCAGTCCCTCACCCGATGAGGTAGAGAGTTTCACAGGGTAGGGGCCACAAAAGCAAAAGAATGGGCCCCCGAGGTTTTAAGTTGAACCCTGGGAATCTTTATCAATCCCTTGTTGGAGGAGTGGAGTGGGCAGAGGGGGCAGTAGGGACAAGGGCGATCTTGAAGGTTCCAAGGTCCCTGCCCATGTAGGGCTTTATAGGTCAGTAAACTGATCTTGAAGGTGATCCAGCACTCTGCCAGAAGCCAGTGCAGTCCATGGATCACAGGCATGATATGGCAAGATCTTGAAGATCCAGTCAACAGCCTGGCTGAGGCATTCTGCACCAGCTGCAAATGGTGGATAGCAAACCCTGGAAGCACTAGGTAAAGGCCATTACAGTAGTCAAGGCGGGAGGTCATGAAGGCGTGGACCAGAGTTGGAAGATCATCAGGCGGTACCAGATGCTTTACCCAGGCAATATTCCTCAGATGGTAAAACGAGGTCTTGACAACAGCCAGCACCTGAGATTTAAGCCTCAGACTGTCATCAAAAATAATGTCCAGATTCTACACCCAGTCAGAGGTCATCAGATGGACACCCCTGAGCCAAAGCCTGGAGGGCTGTCCAGCCAGTGAACCCAAATTCTGACAATCTGGGTCCACCACCAACACCTTAGTTTTAGCCAGGTTCAACTGCAGCCAGCTGGCACTCCTCCAATCCTGTATCTCAGAGAGGCAGTTGCTAAAGACCAATAGGACTCCATCCTGCTTGGGCACAAAGGACATCTATAGCTGAGTATCGTCTGCATAACAGTGGAAACTCAGACCATACCACTTAATAATGCCTCTCATTGGCAGCATATACACTGTGAACAACATGGGTGGCAGAATGGAGCCCTGTGGTACCCCACAGGATAGGGGAGAGGGGCTGAGGAATAAATCCTTGAAACCACTCTCTGAGTCCTACTGTTAAGGAATGATAGAAACTAACTACCAGACAGTCCATAGAGGAACCAGAGGTGCTCCAACAACACACTGTGGTACACAGTGTCAAATGTTGTAGAGATATGAAGGAGGACCAAGATCAAATGAGTCCTCCAATCCCTTACTCACTATTAGGAGATCATTAAGTACCTGAACAAGTGCTGTCTCAGTACTATGCTTCTTCCTAAATCTGGACTGGAACAGATCATAGACATCATTGATGGTCAGATGATCATCCAGCTGCAACGCAACCACCTTCTCAGTAACCTTACCTACAAAGGGCAGGTTAGAGATGGGTCTGTAGTTGGTGAGACAGTCTGTGTCAAGAGAGGGTTGTTTTAAGGAGCAGTGGCACAACCACCTCCTTTAGGGGGTCAGGGGAATATCCCCATCTCCAGTGACCTACAGACAGTCTCAGCTATGACAGAGCTGATTTTCTCAACACAATCCCCAAAGAGGTGCATTGGACCTGGGTTCAAACTACAGCAGGTTGATCGCAGAGTCTGGATGATCCTCACAATGTCAATGATCACAGACTGACCAAAGTCAGACAAGGTAAACCAGGTGTTCACAACCTCCTGCCAATCTCCGCAACACCCAATAGTGGGTGCTGGACAGATCCTTGATCTGATGGTGGCAACCTTATCTGTGAAAAAATGAGCAAACTCATTACACTTATCTTGTGAAAAAACTCCTCCAGACTGAAGACAGATTGGATTGCCCAATCTGTCGACAGTCCAGAAAAGCTGAACGGCAATCTCCCTGGACAGGAACTCTGTCTTCTAATGGGTGACTGTCGATTGATAGACCTCATAATGGTCCATCAATCTAAGTTTGTCATCAGCCAGATCTATTTTCCGCCATTGACTCTCCAACCTACTCTCCTCAACTCCTTCAAGATCCCAACAAACCATGGGGGTCTTGGACGAAGAGTGAGAGAGTGAACATGGACAGGCGCTATGGAATCCAGGGCCACTGTTACCTCCTTATTATAGGCCTGTACCAGATCCCCTGGTTCCAAGCATTCACTTGGTATATCTGATAGGTCCAGTACCACCAGTAGACCACCTGGAGTCACACCCCTTAAAGGGCAGTACTAGACCATCTCCATAGGGGCAGGTCTATTGGGGGGAGCTATGAAACTGAACCCTATGGTGTGATGGTTCAACCATCCAACTAGTTACACCACCAAGTCAGAGATTTCCATCCCCAGGAGGAATACCAGATCTAGTGAGTGACTATGATTGTGGGTCGCAGAGGTAATTACATGTGTAAGACCCAACAAAGTCATCAGCTGGAGGAAGTCTTGACCAAATTGTGAGAGTTCATCATCAACGCAGGCATTGAAATCCCCCAGAATTAGCCATCTGGGGATTCCAAAACCATGTCGATGATGAAGTCCATGACTTCCTGCAGGAACTCTTTCTCATCACCGGGTGGACGGTAAATGAGGAGTATCCTGCATCCTACACCTGTGCCCATGATACACTCAAGAGATCTGGTTGTCCCCACTGGAACATCCACAAGGTCCAGTTCCAATTTAAAATAAATGGCTACACCCCACCCCTACTATCCACCCTCGGGCAGTGTATCACTGAATACATGGCCAGAACTGCTGATGCCAATACTGGATCAGCATGTTCATCCAGCCAGGTCTCAATGATGCAGGCCAGGTCTGATGTACCAACAAGATCCGCTATCACAGTGGTCTTGTTTTTTGTAGATGTGGCATTGCATAACATTGCCTGAGTAGGATGGGCAACTGAGGAAGAACATGTTACTTGCCTACATAAGGTAGTGTCCTTGGGTATGGGTACCAGGCAGGACCAATGCTGTCTGATGTCTACTTTTTATGTGTCTACAATTATGGATACATGTGTATAAGATTTTATGTTGAACTATTGTTTGAAGTAACTTATATTTACTTGTTTTATATTTATATCTGAATTATAAGTGTATTTGTTTGTATTTTATTTTGAAAAGGTCAATTGACCAATCAATAAACTAACTAAATAACTACTTTCAAAAGGGTTTACCTGATATTTATTTCCTTGTGTCCCACACTTTTGCTCCATAATCAGTGATCTCATCCTATTATATAGGAAGCTGTACATCTGGTGTTTTAATTTTTGTATTTGATCAGAAACATTAGTTTTGTCTTCATTTTGCTGTGCTAGAAGCCTCAACAATTTGGCCCTCATCCCCAAGTATTTGTTATATTTTGTCCCTTCCTGTTTTTTTGATTCTGTTATCATATATTGCTTCAGATCTTGTTTTTTGTCTTCCCACCACTCTAATATATTATCATAAAGGCATTGCACCATCCTTCCGGCATCTAAAATTTATAATATCTCTGTCTTTAACTATATAGCCATGTGATCTGATGTAGCTAAAGGTATCACTGCCACATCATTAATTTTTATTCTCTTAGGGATAAACCAGAACAAAAAGTATGCACAAGAGTTTTTTGCTTTAAATTGTATGCATCTTCCAGTAATGCCCAGTTTAAAAGTGTTTTAAAGTATTAATGTCACAAAAGATTTTCTCTGTCTTCCTCCCCCAGACCCTTTTTGTTAGCCCACAATTAAAGTCCCTTCCCGTATCACAGTTTTGGAGGTATGCAAATAAGGTTCTATGTGTTGAAATAATTTATTCCTTTCTACCTTCATCTGTGGGTTGTATATACAGTATATATTAATTAACATGAAATGCATAATCTCTAGTACAATACAGTATCTACCAGAAGTGCCCACCCTGGGTTGATATCAACCACTTTCAGTACTTGCACATCTGTTGTGGTAAACAGAATTCCTAATCCTGTGTATACGTCCTCCCCTATGGACCATAATGATGGTCCACATCTCCATTCCTTTTGTGCCTTCTTTATATCTGTTAAGGTATACAATTTTGTGTCCTGTAAGTAAACAACATCTCCTTCCCATTCTATAAAATGGAAAATGTAACTTCTCTCTTATTTTTGTTTTTAATACTGTTCACATTACAGGACACAACTTTTATTGTAACCATATTATTTTGTTTAAGGATCAGTCATTCAGTCATTGTCACGTAATGTTTACTTTTGTTTTTTCCCTTTTTTTTTTTTATTCTGAGTACCTGCTGATTCATACTCCAATGATTGCTCAGGTTGAAAGGATGTTACAGATGAGGTGTTTGAATCCTCCCCAGATTCCTCCCAGCCCTTCTTTTGTAGTACAGAATACTTATTTTGTATCAGTGCAGTGTTTGTATCCAATTTTGTTTGTTTGGTCCTTGTTGATTTAACAGAACTTCTGGGTCTACTGACTATTTGATAGGCCTCTCCTATTGGTGCTACTGGTGATGGCATTACTCGAGCAGCCAGCTCCTCTTCCCTTTGTTTTTCTATGTCTTTACCTAGAGTATCTCTGTTCTTCTCTGGATTGCTTCTGTTTCTTTGTGTCTCATTTTCTCTTTGACCTGCCCCTTTCTTCTCCTGTGGTTCAGGAAAGGAAGGAGGGGGTTCCATTTGAAGTTTATCCACAGCTTTTTTTCCACTCCTGCACCTTATTTTTGTTGTTTTTCATCCACGACTGGCTGTTTTTCTTTTAGAAGTCTTTTTTTTGAGCAAGGGTAACAAACACATCTTTCTCTGCCTGCTCTGCAGGGTCTTGACTGTTGTGAGGCACCCAGGGACAGTTGTGAAATGTATGTCCATTCTCATCACAAAGATTATATCAGATAGGGTGTTTACATATTCCGCTATGATGACCTATGGTACCGCATAACCCACAATTAATTTTCTCACAGACATTACTGAGGTGTCCTTTATCACTGCATCTGTAGCAGGCTCAGGGTTGCCCAGCATAAAACACCACTTCCCTATCTCTCCCCAAGAGAAAACAATTTGGTAAATGCTGTATGTCACCATTTATCTGTTTCAATTTAACCTTATACCTTCACCCACCAGTCCAGAAATGTTCTTTGTCCAATGTTGGTTCAGGGTATCCTTAAACATCACTCCTCTGTTTTAACCAGAAAGTAATGTCTGCTACATTTACCCTTCCATTTTCAAAAATACTGTGACATTTTTGTAAGTCAGTTTTGTTAAGGGAATAGCTACAGATGATTTCCATAATTAGGTTTCTTTTAGTTGGTGATATTACTTCCAAACTCTTTCTAACCCTGCAGTATGCTTAAAACGTATGTTATATATTGTATCTCCAGGGGTAGGTATCAGTGTATATATTTCATAGGCATAATACCTCGTACTGTCCTTTATGAGTTTCCTTCCTACATACAGCCTGTCGGGTATGTCTGGAAGTCCTCCCCTGTATTTCAACCTCACCGTATTTCTCTTTTTGCTGGCTATGGGGCCAATTTAAGGTGCTCAGGAAACAAATGTTCTTTAACATTGTCTTTTCCCCATACTGTCTCTATTGGTGTTTTTTTTTTATTTCTGTATCACTTTTTTTTTCAGGTTGTATAGCCTGGTCATCCATTTCTATTTTTTGAAATCATAATTTTATTGAGGTTTCCAAAGTTTTTACAGAAAATAACACCAATGACACAGGAAGAAAAAACAAAGCATCATGAAATATGGAATACACAACTACACAGAATACAGTACACACAACACTTTACCTTCTATCCCCTAAAAGCACACCACTGTCCCTCCCTTCCCCCCTTGCCTACCCCCCAACTCCTCCCACCCTTGGGAGCAAACAACACAATATATAAACCTGTAGCTTAACAATCATGGGCTTGAGCTACCAACTTGTAGTCAGGTTGGCAACTGGTAGGTGTCAAACCAGCCCTACAGCTATTGAATAACTGGGGTGGGTCCAACACCTCCATTTAATGAGTCAATTGTGAATGTCCACCCCTCTCCTGTAAGATGAAGGTTGGGAGGTGGGTGTCCTGCATCAACTACTGACCCAGTGTATCATAAGCCAAGATCTCTAGCAGGGTAACCCACTTCCTTCTGCTCAAAAATTCAGAAAATGGGAGCCAATGAGGTCTTGAACATATCAGTTTGTAAACAGAGATATGCCATCAACTTCTCCAAATCCTTAATGTGCTGACAGCAAGTAAGCCAGTGTGAGACCAGTGGAGCTTGATCAGACAGCCAGCACTTAGTAATGGCCTTCTGGGCCACTGCAATAAGTATATTAAAATAATATTTTTTCCCTGGGCAATTATACCTGGAGGGAACTCTCCCAATTAAAGAATTTGACAGTGGACCGAGATGGGGACCTGCGGTATGTCACTGATGTGGTGACCTACCTACTTCCAGTATGCTTTGATCTTAGGGCAGCCACAAAATATGTGTTTGTGTGTACCAGTTTGGTCACACCATCTCCAACATTCATCCATTGAGAACCACCTGTAATGTTTTGTTATGACTGTCATCTTAAAAAAAATTTGTGAGAACTTGCCATCTCAATTCCTTCCAGAGGGGGGGAGGCAGTGGTCCGGTGAGCTTGCTCCCAGATTTGGCCCCATTTTTTGGTGGTATTACTACCTCGGCTTCGCCTTCCCATTTCTATTGTATTACGTCTCTACGGGGCAGGTTATTCTCCCTATACAACTGATAAAGCTGGAAGATCAGGTGGTCTTTTTGACCATACCCCCCCAACAGTCCCAAGCAAAAGTCCATGAGGGGATGATTGGTAGGTTGCCCGGAGAATTCCTGCCCACTCTTGGAAGTTAGAAAATGTCTGACCTGTAGGTAGCAGTAAAAGTCTTTACCCGGCAGGCCAAACTCATCTTGTAATTCACTAAAACATTTTACTATGTTCCTGGAGTAGAACTGAGCCATCCTGGTCAAACCCCATCCCACCCAATGGGCATAAACTGGACTGTTTCTCCCATGCAGAAAGGCTAAGCAAGCCCTGATAGCACCAATCTATAGACTTCATTCTCTATCTTCAGATTGTGTGTTACATCTCTCCATGTTAATACCAGGGTTTTAAGCCAGGCAGTGGGGAGGGCATTAACTAGCTTGGAGTCCGATTTATTGAATAAGATATCTGTTAATTTAGTAGGGCCTATAGGGTCCTTTTTCATCTGTGTCCAACTCAAGGGCCAGATATAGTGGTTGTGAGCTACCAGGAATTGTAATTCTGCTGCCCAGTAATAAGCCTTTAAATCCAGGACCCCCAACCTGCCTCTACCCTTATGTAGACAAAGAATGTTCCATTTCAATCTTGGTTTTTCCCTCCCCAAATGAATTTTTAAGTATTCTGTGGATAGTCTTCCAAAAAAGATTAAGGGGGCGTATCAGTAGGGTATCATATAAAAAGAGGAGGTAGGGCAGGATGTTCATTCTAGTCATTTCAGAGCATCATAATATGGAAAGGAGTAATGCTGCCCATCTCTCACAATCCTGTTGTATGTTTTGCAAAATCCAAAGGTGGTTAGAATGGTATAATTTACTGAGGTCCACCGTTGTCTGGCTGCCTAAATATTTGAACCCATTACTAGACCATTTTAGGTTTGTCAATCTCTTGGTTTCTGTGGTGACTGGAGCCCCAATGGACATGATTTCAGACTTAGTTTCATCTATTTTAAAACTGGAAACTTCCCCATAGTTGGCTAAAAGAGACATAGCTTTAGGAAGTATTGCGGCTGAGTCTTGTAGATAAAGTAATGTATCATTGGCATAAAGTGATATGTGATTATCTACTGACCCATCTCCAATACCAGTAATATCAGAGCTGGTTCTGAAGGCCTCTGCCAGGGGCTCGTTACTGAACACAAACAATAGTGAGGAGAGTGGGCAGCCCTGTCTTATTCCTTACTTTATTGGAAAGGTTGTCAACAGGACCCCATTTAGTCGAATCTGGTCTGATGGATTGGAATATAGAGCAGATACCCACTCCAGGGATGTATCCCCAAAACTGAACCTCTGAAGCACCTCATCCAAAAACTGCTATTCTAGGCAGTCAAATACCTTTTCGGCATCTATGGCCACAACCACTCCCTGTCATGTCAGCTGTCCATTACGAAAGCTTACTATAGTAGTCAGCAGCCGACGTATATTATCATGGAGGTGTCTTTCTGGCAGAAATCTGACTTGGTTTGGGTGGACCAGGTGTGTTACAATGGTTTGTAGGTGGTTAGCAATCATCTTAGCAAAGATTTTGACATCTACAGTAGGTTAAGCAATGAGAATGATCTATGTCCTCCACATGTGGAGTTATCCATGCCTAATTTGGGGATTACTGAGATCATGGCCCTTGACCAGGAATCAGGGCTGGTCAGAGGGGTGTGGAACACGCTGCACACCTGCAAAAAGGGGGAATCAACTCAGTGTGGAATTTTTGGTAATACTCTGCCACAAAGGCATCAGGGCCTGGGGATTTATTGTGTTTGAGGGCTTTTATTACTGAGAATATCTCACCATGGGAAAAGGGATTTTCTAGATATTGGGTCTGTTCAATGGTCAACTGGGGTAACTTAATTTTATCTGAAAATGTCTTTGTCAATTTGGCTTAATCTGTCTTAGTCTCTGAGGAGTATAACTCTAAATGGTATTGATGGAAAATGTTAGCTGTTTTTCCAGGCTTGGTTTCCAATGCCTGAGAGCCTTTGGTTTTCTTAATTTCAGGGATGTATCTATCCACTGCTTGTTTTCTGAGTCTATAGGCCAGGAGGTGCCCTGCTGTGTTGCCACAACCATAATATTTCTGAGCCACAAATTTTAGAGCATTTTCAGTTTTAGGTGTGAAGATTTCTTCTAGTTGAGACCTTAAATGTTTAATTTCCTTTAAAAGTGCAGGTAACCCCCCACCCATGTTGGTTTTCTAAGTTTTTATTTTTGTTCTAGGGTTTTTTTGTGTGAAGTAAGCAGATTTTTTCTTGGGGGAGGCATATGAAATGGCTTCCTCCCTAACTACTGCTTTTAAGCCATCCCATAGGAACTTAACATCTGAGGCTGTACCTGTATTCTCTTTTAAGTAACTGGAAATGATTTCCTTTATCTTTAGGCTGAAGGTTTCATCTCGGAGAAGTCCCACATATAACCTCCAAACTTATTACTTGTCTGAAGGTCCTAAGTCCACTGTAAGGGTTATCTTAGCATGGTCAGACAAATAAATGGGATGTATCCTCAGGTCTTTAATGGCATGACCCCATGATTTTTGGGTGTAAAATCTGTCTATGCAGGAATATGAATTTTGTGCCTAAGAGTAGAAGGTATCGTTTCTGCTGGAGGGATATAAATCTCTCCATGTAGCCACTAGCCCTGCCACTTCCCTTAAGGATTTAAGAAGCTTAGAGCCCACCCATGCTCCATGTTGTGACCCTGACGATCTATCCAAAGATGGGTCCTCTACACAATTCCAATCCCCCCATGATTACCTGGCCCTCGGGAAGAGAGGCTATTTGCCCAAAAACTTTTCTGAAGAATTATGGTACTTGCACAGTGGGGCTGTAAATATTAATCACATATATGATACGGCTGGCCATTTTACCTGAAAGGATGAGAATTCTGCCCTTCTGGTTGGCAAAGGTTCCAGTTTTCTCAAATATTAACCCCTTCCATACCAAAATAGCTACCCCAGCTTTTTTTGCATTGGAATGTGAAGAGAATGCCACCTCACCAACCCAATTTCAACATAGTGTGTCATGCTCTTGTGGAGAAAGGTGGGTCTCTTGAATGGAATCAATGTCACAATGGGCTTTAGCCAAGTCTCTTTTTTTATCATATAAAATTTTATTGAATTTTACTTTTTCAATACAGCCAGGGTAACAGCAGCAGGTAACATGGGCACAAATATCAGACAGTGATACTACAGTTAATATACGGCAGGCTGCATAGAGTCATGTCTAAGTATCAGACAGAAGAAAAAGACAAACATACACTGTTCAATGAAATCCAACTAGGAGCCGCTCAACTGCAGCTAAGCATTCCATGTACGAGAAAAACCTGAAGAGTTTAAGTAACAACAAAGTAGTTATCAGGGTGTGACAGACCTACTCTCTCTGAGCTCCATGTACCTCTCCAGTTAGCCAGCAAGCCACTCCTAAAGGTGGGTATTAGAGGGGTCAGAAGAAGAAAAGAAGGCAGAGGTGAGAAATACAAGTGTGAAGAGAGGGGATGAGCATCTTTCATAGATAGCGGGGGGGGTGAAAGGGGTTTAACCAAATGGAGGATTCCCAGGTGGTGTAGGTGGGACTGTACAGATATGAGAATGTGGGTATGCATCCCATTTTTTATGGTATCTGGGGAGCTGTCCTCTCCCCACAGCTGTGAGTCATTCAAAGATGGCTAGCTTGGCCATAGCAGCCTGCCAAGAGAGAACAGAGGGGGAGTAGATTGCCTCCATCTCATCAAGATAGCTCTCTTAGCTTCCATAACAGCAGCAAGAACCCATACTTTATACGGCGTAGGCAGGGGATCTAATGTTGAGGCATCTCCCAGCAAGATAAAGTAATGGGAGTGTGAAATTCTTTTACCCACAGTCTTAGAGCAATCATCTAGCACTGCCTGCCAGAATTTGTTAAGGATAGGGCAAGTCCATAAGATGTGAAGTAGATGTGCTGGGGAGTCCTGGCACCTCCAACACCTGTCATGGTCCAGCACCTTAAGCTCAAAGAGCATAGCTGGCATCCTGTACCACCTAAGAAGGATCTTCAGTTGTATCTGCTTGCTCTTAGCATCTTCGTATGCTCCATGCACTGCCCTCAGACAGGCAGACCACTACTCCTGTGGGAGAGGATGCCAGAGCTTGGCCTTCCATGCCAGCTAGCATTTAGAGGTAGTGTCCAACTGTGAATCTCCCAGCATGCTGTAAATGACCCACACAAGGGCCTGACCCTGTCTTGGCTTATGAAGCTTGGCTAGGAAACCCCACCCATCCTCGTTGGTGTGTCTCAACAGGAGGGGACAGATCGTGCTTCTTATTTGTAGGTATCTCCAGAAATCCTGATTCTTCAGATCAAAGCACTCCCTCAGCTGATCAAAAGACATTAGGGTTGTAGTGTCAGGGAGGAGAAGATCTCCCACCGTACATATCCCTTTCACTGCCCAATGGGCCCAAGAGAGGTTTTTTTTATCCACCATAACCAGACTATTGTTCCAGAGGGGAGCATATAGTATGGGGGTGGGCAAGCTGAGCTAGGGGTACTCATGATTGCCATAGTCTTTTGACAAGCTCTGCAGGTCTCAGCCATAATCGGAGTGATCTGACTCCCAGGGACCCTCCTGTCAGCTAGCAGAGAAAAAAAGAGAATTGTCCAGAGCAAGAGCAGAGTCTAGGGTGAGCCATTGCAGTGGAGAGGAGAGATCCAGGGTGAACCATATGGTGGCTTGCACCATACCAAAGGCCAGATGGCAGCCTACAAACCAAGGGATCCCCAGTCCACCTCTGGACCAGTGCGCTGTTAGTTTTGAACATCCCAAACGGGCAGCTCTGCCTTCCCACAAAAAAGAGGATATAAGCTTATCCAGAGGGGAAAACAGCTTGGGGAACAGGGGAACCGGGAGGTTATTCAGAAGGAAGGAGACTCTCAGGAGCACAAACATGCATACTGCCTCAACTTTGCTTTCAGGGTCAGCTTAAGTTTACGCCAGCACTGAACCTCAGCCGTCAGGACTGAAATAAGAGGAGAGAAATTGGTCTTTTCCAGATATTTCCATGCCGAGGAAATAAAGATACATAGGTATGTGAAATCTTGCGGGACCCAAGCGATGTCCATGCCCACCAGGCAGTTCCTGCTACACCTTGCATTCAGTGGGGAAAGGATTGTTTTCTTCTGGTTAACCATTAAACTGGAGAGGGAGGTGAATTTTCACAACACCGATAGCACAATAGGAAGGGAGAGATCTGGGTTTGATAACATAAGAAGCGTATCATCTGCATAAGCATTTACCAGGAAGTTCCGGCCTTCAACGGGGATCTCAGCAATACTGCGAGTGTCCAGCAGTCTCCTGATCAGGGGCTCTAAGGCTATGAGGAACAGGAGAGGAGAGAGAGGGCAACCTTGCCTGGTGCCCCTCTGTAATAAGAAGGGAGAGGAGATATCCCAGTTAGTGAGGATCTTGGCTGTTGGCAGGTGATAAAGAGTGGAGATCCAGGAATGAAAGCGGGTACCAAACTCATAGACTCTGAGAACACTATGAAGATAGTCCCACTCCAGGGAATCAAAGGCCTTAGAAAAATCAATTGTGAGAGCTGCCTTGGGGGTAGAAGACTGAAGTGCCAGCCACTTTAAATTAAGAACGAGGTGCAAATTGTCCTCCCCGGACTTGCCCTTAGAGAAGCCAGACTGTGAGGAGTGAATCAAGGTAGGGAGGATGTGGATCAGCCTATTCACCAGGACCTTAGCCACCAACTTGGTATCCACTGGGAGCAGTGAAATAGGCCAAAAATTGGAGCAGTCCAGTGCATCAGAGGACTTCCTGGAGAGTAGCATTATGAGTGCCTCCCTCATGGTAGGTGGAAGTGAGCCTCTGCTGTGAGCCTCTTGCCAGGCCTGTAATGAGGGGGTTGTGATTTCAGTCTTAAGGAGTTGATGTAGCTCCACAGTCATGCCATCTGACCCTGGGGCTTTCCCCTTCACCATTTGAGAAATAGCAGCCTAGAGTTCCTCCATGGTGATGGGGGCATCCAGGCTGCTACAGTCGGACTGTGAAAGCTTGGGGAGACAGGTCCCGTGGCAAAACTCTGAAAGGTGCTCAAAGATCTCCCCATGCTGATCC
Organism: Neoceratodus forsteri; assembly: GCA_016271365.2. NCBI lineage: Eukaryota > Metazoa > Chordata > Ceratodontiformes > Ceratodontidae > Neoceratodus > Neoceratodus forsteri. The sequence goes on from CM057449.1 coordinate 1,074,395,840, forward strand.
TTGGAATGTGTCTGATATAAGGCCTGATAGAAGAGGTGCATCGTTTCATTAATTTCCTTGGGAGCTGAGACTACTTTTCCATCCTTATTTCTAAGTGCATGGATTCTAGACAAGGCTTGCTGCTTATACAGGTGGTAAACTAATAGCCTGCTCCCTTTGTCTCCCCTTCCCACTATTTATGCTTGGAGCAGAGCAGCTGCCATTCTGCCCTCCTATTCAGCAGTGAGTTTATGCAATATTTCAAGCCTACAGTGCATGGAGAAGGGTGGGTTAGCTGGGTGCTGCCCAGACAGTTTAAATTGCGATTCCAGGACTGCAAGTTCTGTGTGCAGCTGATGCACTTCCTCTGTGCAGGTTTTGTTCTGAGCTGCTGTGTAGGAGATAACCCACCCTGTAATGACTGCCTTGAAGGCCTCCCAGATCGTGGATGATGAAACTTCATCCTAGGCATTGAGAATGCAATAGGTGAAAGCCTCTTCCTTTATGAAGGACTGAAATTCCTTGTCTTGCAGCAGTAAGGAATTGCACCTCCATCTTGTGGAGGGGGGCCCCCTGGCCCGGTGGGCAGAACAGAATGGATACCAGGGTGTGGTTGGATATACTAATACTCCCAATTGTGGCTTCTGAGACCACCGGCACAGCCACGTGGTTGGTTAAACAAAAGTCCAGCCTACTGTGGGTGCGATGGACTGTCGAGTAGAAGGAATTATCCCACCTCTGCAGATTATCCCTCCTCCAAGGGTCGCACATGCACCATTCTGACATAAGTTCAGTGAGTCTAGCCAGCTCTTAGGGGTGGGTCTGGGGGGTAGGAAGAGACTTATCAAGGAAGATGTCCAAAACTAAGTTATAGTCACCCCACATCAGAATCGGGATGTCCAAGAATCTGTCCGTCAGACTGATAAAGGCCTGGCTGATACTTGGAAAAAATTCCCCACAGTTGTTGTTATGGCTACATATATTGGTTAGGAGCACCTCCCCCACCTGAATGGGAGAGTCTGACCAATACCCATCTCCCCTGGGAGTCTGTACATATGTCTTCCAGTACCCAAGGTGAGGTTTTGCGCAACAGTATGGCCACCCCCGCCGGACTTGCTCGAGGCACAGCTAGCGATTACTGATCCAACCCACAACTTTTTAAGCCATTCAACAGTTCTGGTGGTTAAGTGCATCTCTTGGAGCAGGGCAATAACAGTTTCCATAGCATTTAGAAACTGGAGCACCTTGGTGCATTTAGCCTGGTGATTAAGCCCATCAACGTTCCAGGAGATGCATTTCCAGCTGTGAACTGTGGGGAAGGGGGGTTATGAGCCATGTTCGCCCACTAAGAGAAAAAACATGAGAGAGTACTCACCAGTGATGAGAGGGAATGACTGAGAGCAGGAGAAGGAGAAAGTCACCTGGTTACTAATCCGGAGACAGAGATCACAGACCTTATGGAGATGGGGAGAAGGACCGAAGGTGGAGAACAGCCTGGTGAGAACTGTAGCAGGTGTCACTACCCCAGAGAAAAACTTGACCAAATGACAGGAACAAATAGATGTATTGTCACAAGAAACAGTGCACACAATAAGACAACTATAATAACACTAATACACAAAACTATATCTACTCTGATGGTGCTGAGGTGGATGTGCAATGGAATCCAGCAGGGTTCCTAGCCACACTGACCCAGATACCAATAATGGGGGGAAGGTCTCTACACTTCTGAGTGACCTGTCCCTACCTGGCCTTAGAGTCCAAAAGAGCTTTGGTCCAGAGGGTCCAGGTAACTCTGGCGGTGTGTAGCCATCAGGTACATTATGAATAAGTAACAGCTGGGGAAAGGGAAGGGGGTAGAGCCCTCCCCATACTAAGGGGGGCCCTCCCCCTCCCTATGCCGCGTTGTAAGGCAGAGTAGGATTGTGGGAGAGCAATTAATGTAGGGGTAACTGAAATATTTTGTGACAAGTAGTCCTCCAGGTGCCAAAAGAAGAAGAAAAAACCCATAACAAACAGTTGCATACCTCAGTGCAAATGGGGGGGTGGCAAAACGTCCCCACCAAGAAATCCTTAAGAGGCTTGTGAACCAACTCCACAGGGGGAGGTAACCCCCAACAAGGCCTAAGGTGTGCAGGCACCCAACGGCACTGAAACCTCAGAAAAAGGGAAGGGGAAGGGAAGCCGTTCACCCTTACTGGGGATAACTGGGGCCATGATCATGTGTAGCATACAGGGAGCTAGCTAGCTATGTGATGGGCGCAACAACTGACCTAATCCACCCAGTGTACCACCCACTACAAACTGTGAAAAGCACAGAACAGGCAAAAAACTAGCAAGTAATCAAAATATTATAGCAAAAAGTCTTAGCCATTAAATTATCAGCCCATCAAGTCAGCCATTCTTCCCAGGTGTCCCGTGGCCCAGGCAGTTTCCTTCAGCCCTGCAAGGCTGAGGAGGAGTGGCCAGAGCTTCTGAAAATGACTTAGCCCCAGGTTTTAGTAGGCCAGCCACCGATGCCAGTTCCTCTTTGGTCTCTTCCACCGCCGCAGCCCAGTCTAGTGGGGGGGTCGTCCATGGGCTTGTGTAGTTCCACTAGTTCGGCTTCCTGGTGATCATGGCTCATGTACTCTGCTGGTGTGGGTACTTCTGCCTGGAGGAGCTTAGCAGGGGGAGAGGCTGTGAGTTTACCAGCGGATGAGGGGCCAGGGCTCTTGGAGCATTGACATTGTCGGTTGGGGGGAACAAGCTTAACGGGTCTATGCCTCCCAGTTGTCTCCTGAGCTGGTGGGGGTTGTTTGTTATCCGTTAAAAAGTTATCAGCAGATGGACCTCCAGAAATAACAGACTTCCTGAGATCATGTGAGGAAGGCCTGGGGGGCACATTAGTAGTGGGACCAGTCCAGCCATGCTTACTGTCCTCTTGGAACCTTTTCTCATTTTTTTCAGCCCTCTTACCAGCATGATTTCCCGGGACCCAGAGGCATCTGGGAGATGCAGTCTTAGGGAGGAGGCCTGGCCAATGATTGTTAAGCCACTCTTCAGTGTCTCTTGGATATTCCGCCAGAAAGACCTTAACATCCTTAGCGATGTGCAATACTGTAAGTCTTTTAAACTGATATTGAAAGGAATGTGCCTGCAAAATCTTCTTAAGGTGCCTGAATGCTCTCCTTATGGCTGCAACCTCTTGCAAAACATCCCGGTATAAAGATATAGTAGCCCCTTTCCACGTGAGCTCTCCTAGGTCTCTGGCCACTCAAAACAGCCTCTTCTTCACAGAATACCTCAGCAGAAAGATGATGTTGATTCTGGGGGTATTAGGGCCTTCTGGCCTGCCAGCAACCCTGTGAGCTCTTCCCACCTCTACAGGTTTTCTCATCTCTCCCCTAACAACTGGGCCAGCCATTCACTGAGAAAGTGTTCCATATTGGTACTTCAGCCCCTTCCAGGACCCCCTGGATTCTGATGTTTTTCCTCCTGCTTCTATTTTCCTGGTCCTTGGCTCTGACCCAGAGCATGGAGAGTTTTGCTTCATGTTCCCTAAGGTGTTGCCAGACCATGACATGCTGCCTCTTGAGCTCCTCGGTCCTCTGCTCCAGCACTTTGTGTTTATCTTCCAGGCAGCGAACACCTGCCACATTCCTGGCCAGGGATGCTCCAGTGCCATCCACCCTTGTCAGCAAGACCTCCAGCATTTTAGTAATGTGAGAAAAAGCAACCCCCACCTGAGCCTGATCGAGTGGTCCCTGATTGCTGCTCATACTAGACCCATGTGTTCTATCTGTAGAAGTGTCCATTGTCCCGCCCATGCAGTTCCGACTTGTTGGCACCACGGCAGGACCGCCAGTAGATCGAAATAAGTGGCCGTATCACATAGAGATCGTGACCTGACAGATTGCACTCAGGCACAGAAATTCCGCAGTTGTTCTGATGGGTGAACTGGTACCCCAACACTCAGGCTTATGCAGCCTACCCGGCAACATGGCGCTTAACTACCGGCAGAGTTAGTCACACAAAGGGAGTGGCTCATCCAGCAAAAACATCAGCATAGCAACAGCACGGGGGGGGGGGGATTTTCCAGCTGTTACAATTTTATTTCAGTCTGGCATTACCTAGGATTGTAGATGATTAGGTGCCAGGAAAGGACAGAGGGAAAGCCCTAAGCTGCCATTACTATCAGGTCCAAGCCACGCTCCCCCCCCCGCCACTTTAGCCAAGTCTCTAAGTATATTGTATCTCTTAACAACTGAGTTAATCCCTTTTACATTTAGGGATATCACTTTAAGGGAACCTATTTTTAAGTGAGTAAATGAATGCCTCTAGCCCTTGAAACCTCTTCAACCTCCCATAAGGCCAGATCACATCCTGCATAATGGAACACAATTGGTACATTTTGTCACATAGTTCTTTCCTTGTCCTTGCCCATGTAATTCACATTTTTGGTCATCCAGTTCTAAAGATGACTCTGTTTCTTTTATATCTTCTAATTTCCCCTCTAAGTCTTTAGTGTCCTTCTTTGATTCTGTATCTCCCTCTTGCTTTTCTATAGCTGGTTGCACATCAATAACTGGCAGAGCACCATCATGCACTTTTACATTTGGTTTGTCAAACTGTTTTCAACATCATTCTTACCAGAAGCACTTTCCTCTTTCTTTTCAAGTTGCTCCTTTTGCTGACTGGATTCTGCGGAAGTGCTGGGATTGTTGACGTCACAACCCCTCCCATCTGGCATCTGTATCTAGCTCACACTTTCAAGTGCTTCTCCTTCTCAATCCGGTGTATCAGGAAAATTTATCTCCATTTGTTTCATAGTTTGATCCTCATTTGCAGCTTCAGGTTAATCCTTTTTGACAGTGACAGATATTGTTTTGTTGGGGGCCCCCATTTGCATTAGTTTTCGCTTCTGAAGTTATCGTATCTTACGGTGCTTGCTCCTGTACTTGGTTCTCTTAATTTACATTGCTAGTTTATTCAGTCTTCTCCACATGAGGTACCCATCTTAGGCCGAGCCTCTTATAGCTTGTTTACGCTATTCCAATTGGGATACCTTTCTTGCTACTGTCAGAAATGTCCTTTTTCTTCAGTTGCCACTTTTTTATTTCCTTTTGTGCTGGCACCTGCTTCTCCAGTGTGTCTCCTTTGTCAGCAGTGGAACCCTTTGATCAATTGCTCCATCAGCTATCAGCTGGGCCTGGTTGTCAGACATCTTATTTTTTCTTCCTTGAACTTTGCATACAATTCAGTTGCTTGTTCTAATTTAGTATCAACATTTTCTTTCTTTGTTGACAATGATACCTCTTCTTTTGTATCATCCAAGCATTCTTTTGCTTCCCTGGCTTGCAGTACTGACCTCTCTGCAACCATATCCAGCTCCATTGGGTCAGTTTCTAGTTTCTCTGAGGCTGGGGAGGAGACCCACTCCCCAGCCTCTTCTGCATCCATTCTCTCCACTCGCTAACCAAGACTGACTCTCGGTAGCCTCCTCACGCCAAAATGGATTCCCCATATTGGCAGAGATGGGGAATTTTATTGGGGGAAGATGGAAAGCAGAATACAATACAACACACAAAAAGATTATTTACAAATATTTATAGAAATCTGGTTAGTTTGTATAACCACAGATTCAATTACAGCATATTGTTAATAAATATTCGCAGGAGTGCCAGAATTAATTTAACTGTCTTTTGAACAAGGATTTTATAGCCTCATGATATGCAGCTTGTAATGTTCTTGTGACATTTCTCATAGTTTCAAGTGCAGTTACATTTTGCTGTTACAAGAACCATCTACATCTGGATTGCCACAAGTGGTATTTCAACACAGCTTCTGAAGAAGAACTGGTTGGTCCAAAAGCTAGAGCACTTTGTTCTTGTTGTTACATCTATGTTGGTCCATTAAAAGGTATCAAATCATTTGCTTCTGGATCTAACACAGCACAAATCACTTATAGATTTCCTTTGGGAAAACAGGTGCAATGGGATGGGTAAATTCCTAAAACTAAGATTTTGTATGATAAATTTTTAAATCTATTAGTTTTCCAGAATACATCAATTTGATTCCAAAATGTTTTAGTGTAAATGGCATTAAAAAAAAATAAGTGAGTTTTGGTTTCCAATATTAAGTTACATTCTGATCTGAGGCAATATCTTTTGGATAGCTGTTTATGTTTTTTGTTATTTCTAACAATTAATCTGCCATGCAAAGATAGCCACAAGACATCCCATACATGTTTTGGAATTATTTTATTAGTTAACTGGGTTAATTACATCTCTATATGGTCTGCAGGGCAATGAGGTATGTCTAATGGGTTATCACTAGCAGCTTCTAACATAATTACATATAGATTTTGTATATCATATGTCACTGTAGGAGTGTACATTATTTTCCACTTTATCAGTTTCTGGAATATTGGTTTGACATAATCTGGTACTATATTTGCTGTCAAAATGTGTCTATATTTATACTGAGGCCAGGCTTGTGTGCAAACATTCATCCATTTGATAACTATATTTTTCCATAACTTTGGGTCAACAGTTCTTGTGGAGAAAATAGTGTACTGGATGAAAATACTATAATAGAAAACTATTAGATGTGGCATTCCTAAACCTCCCTTTGCCACTGTGCGGTATGTGGTGTTTCTCTTGATATGGTTTAAACGGCTACCCCATAATGCTTGAAAGAACGAACTATAAATCTTTGTTTCTAGCTGCAGTGGTGGCAGAAAAGCATAGCTACTATATAAAAATATGGGTAACAATGGTTTGATCAAATAGACTTTTAAGTTTTTAAATTTGTTTTCCTTTCAATTGAAGTAATAAACATTCTACCTTTTTAATACTTTTCCCAGTTTATTTGTGCCAGATTTCCCATTACATATTCTACTCCTAGAATAGTAATAGTATCTACAACAATTTGTATGTCTGCATATGTGTATATAGGTGTACAAACACTAGCTCCTGGTAGTACTCCTTTGCTTTTCATGGTGTTTCTATAAGAGCCAGAAATCTCTGAGAATGTTTTAAAATGTTTTTTAACAGCATTCACCTTGGTATCTGTTTTTATGACCATCACTAAGTCATCTGCGTATGCTAAAGCTTTTACTGTTGGGCTTTGTGCTGTGAGTGAAATACCATGGATTGAGCTATGTATTTCTAGATTTCATATAAAAGGGTCCCTATAATAAAAATATACTGGCGGACTAAGGAGGCATCCTTGTCTTACTCCTTTTTTTCAATTTTATTGTTGTCCCACTCCATCCATTTACCAAAGGTGTAATGGTAGCATTGTTGTACAAAGATTGTATCCAATTCACAAATGCTTGAGGTATACCATATTTTGTTAAAACTTGTATTAAATAACCATGGGAAACTGAGTTAAAAGCTTTTTCTTGATCCAGACTTAAAAAAATGCCCGTTTCTGTTCCTTGTTGACATTTGTAAAATAATTCTCTTAAAAGAATTAGGTTATCTTGTATGTTATGCCCAGGGACTGAACAGGTTTGAACTGTACTAATCAGTATCTTTGTAGCTGAGGATAATCTTTTTGATAATATTTTTCCAAGAATTTTAAAATCAGTATTAAGTAGGCTTATTGGCCTCCAGTTAGCTAGTTGTTTTCTATTTCCCTTTTTAAATAAAAATATTAAATAAGCTTTTGTCATTAAATTTATTTATTTAAAATGTTTCACCAGGAAAGGCACACTGAGCAACAAGTTGCTTGTCTCCCTGTGCATCCGGGGGGGCGGCAGCTCAAATACAAACAGCAATTGAACAACTCTACAGAGTATTATGACAGACAGAAGTTCAGATGGGTTACAACAATGTACATATGAGTGCAGGATATATATATATATATTTAGAAAATGGCACAAATAAATTCACAATCCTGATTGGCTGATACAGCCTCCTAGCTGGGCATTTATTTCTTAATAGATGCCCAGCTAAAAGTAAGTACCAGCCCAAGTGCCACCTCACAACATACCCTTATACAGGATTGTTCAGCCTAGTTTCTAATTGGCTTACAGCACCCGGTGAAATTTCAAATCCCCACCATGTTTTTTCTCTTGCTACATTAGCGAGCGCTACTGTTGTCTCCCCCAGCTCAATGAAGAAAAAAAAAGAAAGCCCACAGTCCAGATATTTCTTGGTCAGGAAGAGGGATAACATACTAATTTTACATAGCCGTGTTCTTCTACAATGACACCACTCTTCCAACCTTGCTTTTGAACTACCAAACTGAACGAAAATGTAACCGGGCATCAGTCAACTTGGTTTCATGCTGGAAAGCCCGTTATCAAAATGGCACAAATACCACAATGTCCCCACACTTAAAGCTGCTGTTTAATGTTAAAAAACATAAATAATGTACCTTGGGACTACCCCTTGTCATTGCAGATGCATTTTTCCGTTAGACTAAAGCAAGGTTGGTCACACGCTCAATAGACACTTCTTCCGATGGCTAATGAATAAAAAAAAAAAACAGTCTTGCTGAAAGCAGACAGAAGATGTCCACAGACTGCTAGGCTAAATCTTTTCTGCACACTTCTTGTTGAGATGTGTGCGTGTGTGTGGGGGGGTCAATACATTACAATAGCTCTGTGGGGAGAAGCAACAAAAGGAAGAACAGCCTTTAAAGGTATGTGCTACTTTTTAAATTAAAATAAAAATTATGTTACTTTTATTCATTTTGAAACTTATTTTCTCTCTTATTTTACAACTTAATTAAAATTCACTAAGGTGCCTATTTTCTAAGTGCAATAATACCCTCCAGGGTGGGCGTTATTGGGAAATACCAGACCTTCCAGGGGCTATAAGACCCTCTGCCTGCAGCATCAGACCTCATTACACCCCTGGGCGGTCCGGTATTTCCCAATAATGCCCACCCTATTTAGGTATTGCTTATATATATATATATATATATATATTTATATAAGCAAAAACTCCATTAATGCATCAGTTAGGGCTGTTTCCTGGCGACAAAAGTAGAAATTAAGCGTTAGGGTTAAACCCCTTTACCCTCCAGCCCCACCCCCCCAGCTGCAATCAGGGTGTGCATTGGGGTCGCCGACCTAACTCTCACCCCATCAAATGTGGAAAGATGCTGAGGAATAGGAGAATGGGGTGAGAGTTAGGACCAATGACTCCAATGCACACCCCGATTGCAGTTGGGGGGTGGGCTGGAGGGGTGCAAAGGGGGTTTCAACCCTGACATCGAATTTCCTTGCTTTTGTGGCTGTGGAACAACCCTAACTGATGCATTAAACAGAGTTTTTTGCCTCTAATTTCCCTTCTTTTTGAGAATGATAATGAAAAATAGTGAATGTAATGCAGCAGTGGGAGCACGGGGCCCGCAGTGTGATGTCTTGTCACATAGTAACATTGTGCCCGCAAATGCAAATCGTAATGCTCATGGTGACACAAAGTGAAACAGAAAGAGAAACAGTACTGTAGACAGAAATGTTAAAAACAACGCAAATGCAACCGCAAATGAAAACGCAAAGGGTAATGCACATGGTGGCGTAAACGTGAACGGTAAGTGAAACTGGTATGGAACTGCAAGCAGAAACAGTAATGGTAACAGTAATGTAAGTGCACAGGCTGGCTTTCCCCAAAAGCTGTATAGAGAAAGACAGTGAGTGCAAAGAATGTATGCAAAATAATGACTCTCGGAACAGAAAAATGAGGACTTGGAATAGTACATTGCTTTTATCTCAGGAACCGTACAACTCAAAAAAATAATTTAAAAGTCATATGAATTACCACTTTCCTGGCTAGTTTTGTACTTAACCCCATTAGGGGGCTAAGCATTTTTTCGATGAAAAGTCCATATCTCGCACCATTTCCGAGATAAGACCCTGAAAGGCGCGGTGAACGCCGTAATGTTATCCTATGGGAAAAAAACAGAAGTTCAGAGTGCCATAACTTTGCCTCCCTGTAATATTTTTTCACCAAACTATTGAAAAGCACATATGTGTGATGTTGGCTGTGTTCCCTGCAAATTTCAGTGCAAAAGACCAAACCGTTATTTTGCAGCAGGGCACCAAAACGATTGCTGCAATGCGTCGTACACTGTAATGTTATCCTATGGGAAAAAGTGTCAACTTTGGAGTATTGTAACTTTACCACTGTGTAATATTTTTTCAACAAAGTACTGAAAGGCACATCTGTGAGATGTTGACTGCGTTCCCTCCAAATTTCAGCCCAAAACTCCAAACCGTTCTTTTGCAGCGGGGTGCCAAAGAATTACTGTCATTTCCCCATAGCCTAGAAAAGTACTGACCCAATTTGCGAAAGCTTTCACAAAAATTTGCGACACTTTCGTGAGTGCGACACTACTTTGTGAAAGTACTTTTTCCAGAAATCTGAAAAACATATTTCTGGGGTGTTTTACCCCAAAATAAAGACATGGCGGCATCCTCAGGGTCCGACTAGGTGAATACAAAAATAATTAGGTTGCTAGAGGGTCCCAAATTTAAATGCCAAGCATTTTTCTGATCACCAACTGAAAGCAAAATGGCGGATTTGCGACAGTAAAAGGGCCATTTGCGAAAGTAAAAACTGCATTTGCAACACTGTCAAACTTTTTAACTTTTTCCATTGACTTATAATGGAAACTTGTTTTTTGAATAACTTTTGAACCGTTTAATATTTTTTCATGAAATCTTTGAAAGGCACATCGGGGACGCCGGCCGCACATTCCCTGATGAGTTTGGACTGGTCATGCAAACCGTGCGACCTGTAGGCACGACCGTAGAATTCCAAAAAAAAGCATAAATGCATGTGCAGATCATGCTTAATAACTCCACAGCCATATAACTGATCAGTACAAAACTTGGCAGATCCCACAGCCTATGGGTCTTGATTCTGTATTCCAAATTTCAGGCAAATCTGTTGAATGGTTACAAAGTTATTAAGGTGCAAAGTTTTGGGTTTAACATGTAAATGGCTCCTCAACCCTAACTATGGTAGCACTACCGTGCTACCATAGTGTATATATATAAATATACATCTATATATGTATAATTAGCTAAGTAACAATAAAAAATAACAATACAATAAAAATATATAAATACACAAGTTAAAAAAATCTAGCTATTACACTTACATTATATTTAGAATAAAGTATGGGTTTCAACGTGTAACAAGAATTTACACACACCTGAGGGGTTTGATGCTACATAAACCCTGAGAGTGAAGATCGAGGGGTTTATGCATAGCATCAAAACCTGAGGGTGTATGTAAATTCGAGTTTACACACTGGGACCAATATTTTATTTTATGTAATTGTCAGGCTTCTCTTTTTCACCTCAGCAATTATATAAAATTAAAAAAAAGACTCCTGTGTCGGCGCAGTCAGATTACCTCGGCGCACGAAGTCCACTTTCACTTTATTTAAAATATTGTAGTGGGGGTCCATGCTGTAGTTACGTGGAATATCTGAAGTAATTTTAAAAATTACTTACTGACGAGTGTCTGTGGCAGTTTCTCTCCATGGTGGGTTTGTGTAGGGGAACAGTTTCCTGTTTGGGAAGGACACAGCGAGCGAGAAGTTTGAGCATGTGCAGTGTGGGGGTACACCTTGCATGTGTTTGCTATTATAAACATTCCTTTATAATGGCAAATTACACCATGGTTTCCCATTGGGAAAAAGTGAAGCCCATTAATTATATGTAGCATTAGAGTCACTCACCATGAGAGACAGACAAACTAATGAATGTTAAATACTTGTGGGGACAGATCCCAGGGTGGGATAGTGCCCATGAGATATAGTTAAATGGGTGGGATGGGTTAGAGGGACTGGAGAGGGTGGAGTAGGAGGATGATATGTTGAAGGGTTAAGCACAGGTACAATTTACAAAGAAGAAGTTATGAGCAAGGCCACTGTTTTTCAGTTTTTACCGGAAAATCCGGTAAAATTCCGGAATTAGGGCTGCCTGAAGACCAGTAAAAACAAAGATTTCATGGAATCCAACATTTTATATCAGATCAGTAAATCTACAAAACTTGTGTTTTTCTTTTAATTCTTTCCTGTACTATTTTCAATTTCCTTTATTTAATGCTCTGTATATTAAGTCTTCTTCAATTCTGATTATTTATGCACATTCTAAAAGAATGATAGCAGACTCCTGGTAAAATCTGGAAATTAGAGTAACAATCACAGGTGCAATTCCGGAATCTGAAGTCTTGAAAACGGAATTTCATTATTTTAATCACCTAAATCAGTGGCCTTGGTTATGAGGCATCAAGGAGATGGAGTAGGATGATGAGGAGTGGTGAATCTGGTGTGATAGAGCATTCCATAATTTAGGGAGGTGGTGAGAAAAGGCCACCTGGCCAACTGTGAAAGACTGATGGGGAACAGCCATTAAGTGAGAGTAATAGGATCGAAGGGAGTGGGCTGGCGGGGGGAGCCTGGGACTGTTTTTGAGTACCATATTTCATTATATACCTTTACTAAGTATGTTGCTAGTTCTGCACTAAATTTCTTATAAAATTCAGTGAACAGTCCATCTGTTCCTGAGGCAGTGTTATTCTTTAGAGATTTTATAACTGTTAATGCTTCTGATTCTGTGATGTCTTTAGTTAATTCTGAGGACTGGGCTATTGTTAATGCAGGTAATATTACATTATTTAGATATTTAGGACTAACAGAGACTTGAGGAGATGGGCAAAGATTTTGGTTACATATTTGTCCACTATCTGCATAATTTCTGTATTCTTAATGTATTCTGTTGCTGTTTCATCTTCAAGACTGGTTACAATCTTACTTTCTGTTCTGTTTTTACATTCTCTAAAAGGGTCAAAGGATTGTTTACTGCCTTGGGTGCCAAATTTAATTTCCTGTTGCAAAGATTTTGCCCTGTTATATTGAAGTTTGACCATTTCTTTTTTCATTACACTGATTTGGGGACAATAATTTATTTTCAATGTTTTTTGCTTAGCTATAAGAGAGTGGAATTGTTTTCTAGGCTGGAGATATTGTAAATACTGTGCAGTGGCATGTCGACCTGCTACTTTCTGAAATAATGTTTAAATCCGTTTTTGTACCTTCCCACCATTCCAAGTTGTATTGATACATACGAAGTGCAGACTTTCTTGTAGTCCATAGTTTTTTATATTTACAATAGATGTGATTGTTATGTAACAGGTCTGTGTTTGGGAGCCATGGACATTTCTTACAGTTTGGAGTAGATTTCCAAGTTATTTTAAATTGTACAGCTCTGTGGTCTGAGAAGGCCACATCATGTATTTGTGTTTCACTTACAGCAAGTGTTTGTGACAAAATTAAAAAAAATCTATTTGTGTAGTGTATATACTTCTAATATAGGTGTTTCCTCATGTTGCATGTAATGAGGGAGGCAGTATAGTGCAGTGGTATAAGGCTTTGAACTGCAAATCTGGAGACCTGGGTTTGAATCCCACAGCCCCCACTTGCACACTGTGTGACCCCTGTGCTCCCAGGTTGCACCTGTAAACAAGCTTTCAGCTTAGTGTGTCTCACCTCGTTAAACAATTGGAAAAAACATGTCCTATATGCATCTGCTAGTTTGGCTTGCTTGAGGATATCCTTATGAGCATTCATATCACAAAACCATTTTTGTGTTTTGAGTCTTCTATCTGCTTGGTCTAGGCCACAGTTAAAATTACCATACCAGTGTATCCATCTTGATGTGTGTAGGTATGGTTCTATTTTTTTTAATAATTCAACTCTAAGGGCTTTGATCTGTAGAGCACAGCTGTTTACTAGCCTAAATCGGTTGGTGCCATATGAAATATGTCTGCCTGGCTCATGAGCTGTTCATTTTGTAACTTTTTTTGCAAATAACTTTATTTTTTGGAAAAATAAATTACAGAAACTCATAAGTAACTGAGGTCTCAAACCAACATTTTGTCTTGATTGGACAATCACAGCTTTGTTCATATACCATGAAATAAAACATCATGACAGCACAAGAAAACCTAAACATAACCAATAAGAAAAACAAAACCCTCCCCCTCACCCAACCTGCAGCAGCCTTTTTAGCCTACTCTAGATGTTTGTACAACTGATATTGTACTGACCATAAGGCCCATACCAGAGTCCCTGAGTAAAAACAAATTGGAGTTCATGGCACAACCCTTAACTAATCTGACCCAGATAAAAAAAAATTATAGTGAAAGGGAAGAAACAATGAAAGAAAGTCACCACACTACAGGAACCAATATATAAAAGAAGAAAAAAAAGAAAAAACCTTAAACTAAACCAGGACCAGGCTACACATCTTTCTGCATTTAGAGCGGTAAGAAATTCCTCCCACCATTCCCTAAATGAAGGTTCCCATACCTCTTTCCAGTGTCTAAGTATTACTAGTTTAGTAACCATACCGACCAACGCTAATTGCGTTTTTTGAGAATACGTAGGGATCATTGAATACATACAGGCAGGTGTCTTCATTAAAATATGCAGCAATTTTAAGGTAAGACGCCACCCATTGTTTAACCGAATTCCAGAATTTAACTATTTTTGGGCACGCCCATAATTTATGACGTAAAGTAGCGAGCTCCGAGCTGCAATCCCCACATTCTGCTGAGGCTAGCCTCTTAATCTGGAATAATTTAGTGGGCGTAAAATATAAATTATGAAGAATATTAAATTGGGTGTTCCTTAACCAGTCCTGTTTAATTAAAAGATAATTATCCATCCAGATCTTTTCCCAAATTTTAACTGAGAAATCCTTGTTGTGGTTGTTTTTCCAATAGTAGGCTATGGGAGAGACCTTTGACATAATATGGTTCATGATTTTCTTGCACAGTTTAGCTATCACTTTCCGCTCCTTAGATATTGACCAAAGGTTATTTAATACAACTCCCGCATTATCTGACCATGGAGGTTTACCCAGAAAGTGATTAATTCACTGCCATATTTGATATAACTGAAACCAATTTTTTTGAGGCACTCAGAACTTTATTTGCAGTGTAGAGATAGATAGGACAGAGTTACTCGAAACAAAATTGGCTAGATATAACTTATTGTGGGATCCTCCAAAAAATGTTTTCAGTGATTTCTTATCTATTTTTAAATTTGGGTTATTTAGCAGGGGTTGCTTCAGGTCTCTTATAGTGGAAATTTGGAGCAGAGCGCATAGTTGCTGTAAAGCTCTCACATCCCAGCCGAGGGGGGACTTCCTAAGTTTCCCTCGGATATTCAACCATGGATTATATAGGAAAGCCTCCAGGTCCATATTACAGGAACCTGCCTGTTGAATATCTAAGAGCAGCCAAGGGGGGCTATCCAATGTGGAGGCCGTAGGTGAAAACCAATGTAAAAATCTATTAGTATGAATTGCAAGATAATAAACATAATAGTCAGGTAATTGAAGCCCCCCCCAAAGCTCTAGGATGAGTGGGTTTTCCATAAGCCCTACGCGGAGCTTTCCCTTTCCAAAGGAAGTCTGAGCAAAGCCTTTGAAGGGGTTAAAAAAAAGGACTTAGGGAGATAAATATTAAGGTTGCTCAAAGGGTAAAAGAACCTGGGCAAAATTTGACATTTTAAGAACATTAGCCCATCCCTAAAAGGATAGCGGTAAATTGTTCCACCTGCCAAATCTTCTTTAGTAGATTTTTATCAGTGGGGCTAAGTTGAGGTCCTTAAGGTTAACCATGTCTTTAGAGATTTTGATACCCAGGTAGGTTAGATATTCTTTTTCCCATTGGAGGCCCATATTTACAATTAAGTCTCTCATGAAGAGAGGAGATAAGGAATATACCATAGTTTTATTTTTATCAAGTTTATAGCCTGAAAATTCACTGAACTGTGAAATAATTTGGAGAGCTCAGGGGAGGGAGTGTTGAGTGCTCGATATATGAAAAAGTAAATCATTGGCAAAGAAGGATAACTTAAGTTCAAGATGTTCCAATCAGATACCTTTTATCTCTTGATCCGAGTTAAGAACTCTGGCTAAAGGTTCTATGTATAGATTAAATAAATAGGGGGAAAGAGGGCAACTCTGATGGGTACCTTGACGCAGAGGAAAAACATCAGAGATAAGATTATTACATTGCAGTCTTGCTGATGGACAGCAGTACAAAACCCGAATTTGGTTAATAAAGGGTTGCGGTATACCAAATTTTTGAAGAACCTCAAACATATATTTACACTCTACTCTATCAAATGCTTTTTCCGCATCCAGGGACACCAGCACCACTTCCAGCTCAGGGTCCCTGGATGCAAAATTCCGGTGGAACAATTTCCTGAAATGATCCGCTGAGGTGCGCCCTGCCACAAACCCTGTCTATTCAGGACTTAGTAGACATTCCCATACTCCCCCCAACCTGTTAGCCAGAATTTTTGCATATATTTTGACATCAATGTTCAACAGTGAAATAGGTCTGTAATTGCTGATCACTGACAGATCCTTCCCCGGCTTAGGTAGAAGGATTATTCTCACTTCAAATAATGACTGGTTCAAGGCTGGGAGGGAGCTCCAGTAGCTGTAAAGCTGGAGTAACAGAGGGATTAGACATTTTTTAAAGGTTTTATAAAATAGGCCTGTGAACCTGTCTGGGCCCGGTGCCTTATCAGGTTTAAAGAATCGATCACTGCCGAAATTTCCTCTCCAGTAATTGGGGCTACTAAGAGGGTCTGACTATCAGTGGGCAAAGTGGGTAAACCTCCTTTCTCCAAAAATGCTGACATTTTCTCAGTATAATCCCCTAGCAATGGGTCTGGAGAATATAGTGCCTTGTAGTAATCCCAAAATAGGATTAAAATCTCTAGAGGACTAACCACCAAAGCTTCTGTTTAGGGATGTCTAATAGCTGCAGTCCACTTAGATGCAGACTGCTGCTTTAGTTGCCAAGCAAGTAGTTTATCTGTTTTGCTACCTTGGCCAATATAAGATGCTTGTAATAATGAAGCTGACCTATCCACCCTCTCAAGTAAAATGCTAGCATAGAGTGCTCTTAGCCTAGTTAGTTCCTGGTCTTCTAAAGATGAAAGTTTGTCTGCCCCTTTATTTTCCAAACTTTTAATTCTTTGCAGGCAATTGTTCATTTGACTGATCTTTTTCTTCTTTTGTACTGTAGCAATACGCATAAGTTCCCCCCTCCAAGTTGCTTTTAAAGCTGCCCAAACCTGGTCCACAGCAGGGATCAAATTATAATTAACCTTAATAGAATCTTGCAAAAAATTTTGGAATTTTGAGGTGATTAATTTGTCTTTTAATAACTTATTGTTTAATGACCATGTGTGCGACCTGATAGGGATATTAGGTATTTCTATCTGAGTTAGTATTGGAGAGTGGTCAGAATCCACTCGCACTAATATTTTGGAATCAATCATACATGAAATTAGCTGGTGACTTACTAAGAAGTAGTCGATGTGAGAATAGCTTTTATGTACTGGGGAAAAAAAAGTAAACTCCTTTCCTGATGGATTAAGTACTCTGCAAGGGTCTAGAAGGCCCAAGGACGAAGTAAATTCACTTAGGGCTTTTTGTGCTGAAGACAGACTCACTCCCCTTTGATAAGTACAGTCCAGATCATTTGCTTGAACTAAATTCCAGTCTCCTCCAATTATAATAGGATGTTGCAGAAAGGGGGCCAATACCATGGCTAGGTGAGTGAAAAAAGAAGGGGTTTCCACGTTAGGGCCATAAACTGATCCCAGTACTATATCAAAACTGCCCAGTTTGCCAACAACAAAAATAAATCTCCCCTCAGGATCGGTGATATACTCCACCAGGGTAAAGGGTACTTTTTTGGCTAGTAATAAGGCCACCCCACGTTTACTGGAGTTGAAACCCGCTCCAAAGACTTGGCCTACCCAGCTCTTTTCAAAGAACTGTAACCGTTCTGAAAGCATATGTGTTTCTTGAAGGAACACTATTGAAGGTTCTTATTTAGCAAGATGGTTTAGAACAATGTATTTCTTCTTGTTATCTTCCCCCCTTTTATGTTCCACGAAAGAATATTCAAGCCATTGAGCATAAATGAATCCTTAATTGTGCCATGTAACAAAGGATAGTTGAAGGGCTAATCTGCTGCCATATCCCCTTCCCCAAAATAAAGAAAATAGACTATTACTAAAGTTACCTCCAAACGCCCTAAACTTAAACTAGCCCTCAAAAATGTTGAACTATATACAAGTCTCCATACCCAGGCCCTAAGCCTCCACCTTACCGCATGGTCCATGATACTCACAAAGGGGCGAGCGTCGCTCTACCACCACCCCAACCCCAAACGAGAAACGATATGAGAAAAAAACTCACGGGAAAACCACCATCCTCCCATCCCTATATGTTCTTCCCCCTAAATAAGATGGTATAGCAGAAGGGAAATTGTTTGTCACTCCAACATTAGTTAGGAAACTGAGTTTCTCAAGATAGACTGGAAAAGAACCCTGTTGCTGTTCAGCTCGCAAATCCGCTGCCTTACCTAACTTGCTCCAGCTAGGGCTCTATCATTTATATATGACAATGGCAGCTCCAGAGTCTTAGGTAATAAAGTAAATCAGACTTAGAATCCCAGCAGGCATAATCCCTTAAAGAACCAAATTGTTCCCAGTGCTAATATAACTTCCAAACATAATTAATAGCCTACTACACATCCATTTAAACCTGTGATCCAAACACCCATTCAGGCTGTGAAGCACTTTCCCCGAGTGACTGTAACTAGTAAAAATCATGCCAAAATAAGTAACGATGGGACTAAATGAGAAATAGTGAGAAAAAAGCAACGAAGTTGCTGTAAGACTAAATCATCCCAGCTCTCTCCTGGGAGTGCTGTTCGGTGACTTTAACTGTCCAAAGTCAAAAAGAGAACTTGTCTGTCTTTCCCCTGAGCTGAAAAACACAATAGGAAGTAAACCCCCACCGAGAACAAAATTGAGAGAGGGAGACACCAAAATAACTATAGAACCGAGAGATCAGGAAACTTAAAACGAGAAATCTGTCAGGCAACACTCATCGTTTAACCAGAAGTGTTTGGCGCCATCTAACAGACAAAACAGAATGTGGTAACTCTTGCACCATCTTCATAAGACAACCAGAGAGAAAAAAAGGGACAAATAGTCTGAAATAGCTAGAAAAGGTCCAATAGTGTCACAAAGAGTAAACTTTTTCCATTCAGTTGGAAAAAATACATGTGCTTCTTTTAACAAACATTTAATAAGACAGATCTGCCCGAAAGTATTGAAACAGTTCAGGGATACACAGTCCTTCTGGAATGTTCTCAAAGCTGGTCCTTTAGGTTCTCATATAACTAGACTGGAACCTTCTCATTTAGGAACTAAATTGGGATAGCTCTTTTTTAAGATTTTAACAGTCTCCTCTACGGTGTCAAAATGCTTAGCTCCTTCCATTAAGGTCACTTCCAGACGAGCCGGGTATAACATACGATGCTTTATACCAGCTGCCCACAGCTTGGAAGTGATAGGACAAAATGAAGCTCTGAGCTGATGGGTTTTCAGTGTTAAATCAGGGACCAGCCTCAATTTTTTGCCTTCCCAGAGAATAGCTGATCATTTTCTGGCTTCCCTGTAAATGAATTCCTGGTCTAGGTAATTCAGTAGTTTAAAGATTATAGGCCTAGGCAGGTCAGGTGGAGCAGGTTTTGCCCTCAAAGTTCTGTGTGCTCTTTCGATGACAAACTCTGGACCATTCAGGGAGTGACCCACAGTTTTCTTCAAAAAGTGCTGTAAAAACTGGATTGTATTAGGGCCCTCTTCCCCTTTCAGGCAACCCTATCAGCACCAGGTTGTTCCTCCTGTTTCTCCCCTCTAGATCCTCGAGACGATCTTCCACTTTGGATAAAGTCCTTTTAACCTCCACCACCTCAGGCTCCATTTTATCCTGTTTTCTTTCCACAGAGGCTATTCTGGCTTCTGTATCAGTTACCCTGCAGGCTAGCTGGGTAAGCGCAGGCTTGAAATCTGCAACATCTTCGATTAGCTTCATCAAATCCTCTTTGATTGTTGATAGCTCCTTATAAACATGCAAGGGTGAGAGCTCTTCTGAGAGACTCTGGGGAGAACAGCTACGGCAAGGGCGCTTGGCTTCTGACTTCTGCATGGCCTCCTCCGCTACTTGCTGCATAGACATGTTGTCTTAATGCTCAGCTGCTTCAAACACCACCTTTGACTCTCGAACTCTCAATTACTTATAATATCAGGAAAATTAGCTGGAGTAAATGGAGATTAATAGCGGTAGGGTCGGTGAAAGAGCGGAGCTCCGACGATCGCGTCCTATCCCCTGCACAGCATCACGTGACTCTATTTTGTAACTTTTAAATCTTGGTTTTTAAAAAGAATGCCTAGACCATTACATGTGGCTTCCCCAAATGTCCAAAAGATGGCACCTAAACCCTATAGTTTTGTAGCTTGAGATATAGGAAATAAAGTCTTAAGCTTAATGTCTTGTAGGCCAATAATGGCACAGTTAAAATTTTTCAACTCACTCATGACTGTCAATCTATGTTTGTCGTTCATTATCCTATTGACATTCAGAGTGAGAATTTTAAGTAGCATTTGTGTGAGTCATGTGCTCGAGAAATCTTTTTCAGACTGTTTTAGATCTAGTAGTAGCCCAATTTTTTTGACAGCTGCTCCACCACCTGAATCTTCTATACCTGAATAATTCCCCTTAGATATAGAGGAAGTGTCTGAATCTTCATCCTCCTCCTCCTCTGTGCCCCCCCAGTTTCGTTTCTGTCATAAAACTTTACATCTGCTTTCACTCAGTGTATTTGTTTTTCCTTTGTTAATTTCCCTGTCTTTTTCTTTAAGCTCTTTACCTTTTCCTGATTTGTTTCAGGGCCTTTTTTGGGGGGGTTCTACTAGCTTGTATCTAGCTCCATCCAGAATTTGTGGTTGGGGTGAGGGAAGGGCATCTTGTCCTATTCATTTTCTTCTCTTATAATTGTTTCATGATCAGAAATAACTATCTCTTCTAGTTGGAGTTCATGACTTAGATTGGATTCCTGTCTGTTCTGTTCTCCCTGATCTTTCTGTTTTTCTTTCTCTGCCTGCTATTTTTTTTTCTTTTTTCAATGCAGTTACCCTTATTTTTGAAGCCTGAGCGGAACTTTACTTTTGGGCTTGCATGATGAGAGGCGTGTGTGGGGCTGCATCACCCTGATTATGGGAGGCCCATGGGCATCTTATGTAGTAGTGGCCCTTTTCCTTGCACTGATTGCAATGGAATAGATGTCAACAAAAGGCTGCCAAGTGTCCTAACTCTAAACAGTGAGTACACCATGGGGTGTCACAAGCATTACTTAAATGAAGCCTTGACCCATATTTGTGACACAGCTTAGGCTGACCTGGGTAGAATAATGAACTTTTGTCCCTTCCAAGGTAAAAACAACTAGGTAAGTGCATAATACCTGAATTGGTCATGAACAATTTCACGTTTACCATCCAGCGCCATTCATATTTGTTCTGAATCTATGATAGGACTGGGATTTTCTAGTAACACACATTGTTTTTTAACCAGAACAAGATATAAGAGACATTGACACCCTCATTTTTAAATAAAATAGTAAGAGTACAGACAGCAGACTTTGTTGTTGGAATTGCCAGAAAATGTGTCCATAAAGGAGCGTCCTTCAAAATATTATATTTAGTCCAAAATCTGTCAAGACCCTCTAGAGTTCTAAAACTTATATCATAATTGTATTTGTCAATGTGAATTGAGGCAAAAATTGCAGAGGCATAAAACTTCAATGAATCCTTTAACAGAGTTCTGGCAATGTAAACCCAGTCTGGGGGTATCTCTGAGCCTCCCTTATACATGCAGGTTCACCTTTTGATTTGAATAGGTCTGACATGCTGTATGAAGCAGAGATTTGTAAAATACTTGTTTTTGTGGGTCCTGTAATACTTTGGATCCAAAATCAATAGGTAAAGACATGTCTTCCTCAAAAGGTTGGTTGTCCTGGTGTGTGTGTGTGGTTTAGATGGTCCTGTATTATTTATTTCAGGGGCCCCTGTAGTCGTGGAATTGTTGGAATAAATATATATATATATATATATATATTTTAAAGGTTCAGGTTCCTTTTTCTCATTAATGTAATTTATTCCCTTCATGGCATTACTAGGTACTGGCTCTGATAAATGAGGAAGAGTACTTAAAGGTCTAATTTTATCTTGTTTAGGTGCTCCAGCAGTTGTGGATTCGGGAGTTGGATCCTCCTGTGCATAAGGCAGTGAAGAGTAGCAGTGAACAGCTGGGTCATACAGGTCCAGAATCCAAGTTCCTGTGCTGTCCTGAATCCAACCTGCATCAAGGAGATTTATTGTTGCTGACCACACATTAATGGTAGACATTGATGCATTCTCGGTATTCTCCAGAACAAACTTAGAAGGTTACACAGGGTTTTGGAATTGGGCTGGCTGGCGAGTTCCTCCAGTAATATTAATTCCCAACATTTTCTCAGATGGTATATTGTGCAAGGCAGGATTATGTTTAGCAAGTGCCAGCAGTTGTTTCTCCATATCCTGTTCAGCTGTAGGAGTGGAGACCACAGGTGATGCCTGTTTACTAGACCCAGCAATTGCAGCAGTTTTTACATATTTCAGTTTCTCGGATTCATGTCTATATTTTTCTTCCTCCTCCTCCTCAATCTGTTTTAATAATTGTCTTTTTTTTCTTTGAGTGCTTGTTTCAAAGCTTTTTTTGGCAACAGTAACGGTATTCACTAAATTTTTCAGAGCCAATGCTCGGTTGGCAGTTTGACTTACAGTTGTGTCCTCACTTTCCACGCCAGAGCCAGGTGCAGGTGAAACATTAACAGGTGCAGGTTGTTTGTCAGCAGGCACACCTCGATGATCCTCCATGACTTCAACTTCCAGAGAAATCTCCATTTCTTCAGGCTCCATATTTGATTCAATTGGCAAACTCAAACCTAAGGCCAGTGAGAAAAAAAATGTTTCTTCCTCACCCTCAGCATCTCCGTCTGTGTCAGTCATGATGACTGACCACCAGGAAGAGAAGCAGCAGCTCCCCCTACCCAAAGAGTAAGGCATACCTCTCAAGTGTCCCACATTGTGTGGGACATCCTGCCCTTGCCCTCATTTTTGGATCTTGTCCTGCTGTCCCTCAAACACCTGCCATTGTCCTGGATTACACAGACCATGTTTTGACAATGACAGTGCTGATGTTGGCATAGGCCCTTTAAATGCATGTGATTGACTTGAGTGCTTGCTGCTAATTCTGATGACTGGCTGGAAGACTGAGCAGCACATGGCCAGTGGCAGTGAGGACGAACCTACAAGGAGACTGGGCTCAGTGGGCTGAACTGGAATGCATGGGCAGAAGTGTTTGGGGGCTTGGGGATGGTCTGTTTAGAGAGTTACTGCTCCTCCTCCTCCTTGCTGTCTCAGACAGTCATGGGGCACAGATTGGATTTGGCAGCTTGGTGCTGTGAAGCGCACCATCCGCATGCACTGCCAAATGATGATGAGTGGGTGAGATGTAGAGAAGACTCATGGAGAAGTTGGAGAACTGCCTGGAAGCGCAGACAGAAAGATGATTACAGGAAAGCTTATTTAAAAATATTTGTGGAGTGTGGGGACAATGTCGCCGGGACTGTAAGAAGAAAGGAGATGAGGAGTACCAAAAAAAAAGTCAAATAACCCACCCAGAGCTTATCTAGAGCTAGTTGCTAGTTGCTGCACTGCTGCCTGCTGTATCAGTCAGTCTCATTCTGGTCGGGTGTTGCTCGTGATTGGGTCAGGGCATGGTGGCCGCTGCCAGCCCAGAGGAGCTTTAGCATGCCTACACCAAATGAATGGAGTGGAGGTGGAGAAAAAGACCATCCTCTTGCCTGCCTGCTGCATTGAACTGGGTGCTAGCTCAGCAAAGTGCAGTGTGCCATGTAATTGTAAGGTAGATCCACTCATGCAGCCGGTTGGTTTTATCTTTGGGGGGGGACGTTCTGCTGCAGACAGTACTGCTGTACTTAGTCTGCTGCTCTCTGTTGCTCTGCACCAAAGAGGGTGAGGAAAGTAAAAAAGTGAACTAACTGTGATGATGATGATAATGATTTGTGAGAGCCGAGGGGGAGCATTATTCTGTAGACAGTGATGCTGCATTTAGTCTGCTGCTCTCTGCTGCATCAAAGAGGATAAGGAAGGGTAAAAAAGTGAACTAACTGTGATGATGATGATAATGATGATGTTGATGATGAAGAACTGTGAGAGCCTGGGAGACGGTGAGAGAACGTTCTGCTGCAGAAAGTGCTGCTGCACTTAATCTGCTTTCTACTGCTCTGCATTAAAGAGGGTAAGGAAGGGTAAACTATCTCAATTATGATTTGATCTTCAATGTTTTTTTTTTCATTTGTCTATGCTGTGGGCTACCTGAATATAGATGCACTAGGAGACATAGACTGATAGGTGCTTGCAATTGTGAAAAATTGTATGAAGGGTACCTAGAGGGCATGTTGTTCTACCAAAACTACAGGTTATGGCCCTGACTGGGAATGGGATGAAGCAGAAGGACTGAGAAAGTTGTTAAGTTGTTATCCCTAACCCCTATGTGCTATTAGATTGAGTTTCAGGCTCTGTTATGCTGTTAAACAGTGCAATAAATCATTAAAGTGCTGAAATTTGGATGTCCCCCTTGGTGTCCCACATTTCTGGGTGTGGTGTGGTGTCCCTCACTTCAAGGGTTGTTGTCCCTCATTTCAGAGTCCTGAGGTTGAGAGGTATGGAGTACGGGTGTTTTTTTATTGAAAGTTTATATGAACATACAAAATAAATTGTGTTATTAACATCATAACAATCATAAAACGGAAAAGAAAAAAGAGACTGTAAACACAGTACAACTCTATCTTATAACAGACAGCAGATGAGATATCAAATAAAACAATAAACTAATCATGAGATACTAATCATAAGCACATGTTTCTTTACATCAAAAAACTACCATTTATGCATAGTAGCGATGTAGTTGTTCAAAAATTATATTAAGTATGCAGAAAGCAAAAATAAACAAGTTATTGCATCATAACAAATTATGAACAAAAGAAAGGGGGAGAAAGCTTCTGAATGAAGTCAACTATATTTTAAAATCGATTTTATGGAACTATTCCAGATCAATAGGACAGATCGCAAAAACTTAATCTGTAAGTTATAACTAGGCCATAATCAACCAAGTCAGTGAATTCCACCTATCCGAATGGATGGCCTGAGTACACATTTTTTGCTCTTGTTTTTGTATGCTGTGAATATTCTCCAAAAGAAAGCATTAGACCTTTTCTGCGGTCCACTCCTATTTGCTGAGTAGTTTAGTTCAGCCTGGCTTCAAGGACTCAATATTTGATGCAAGCGGTGAGTACCGTGATTGTACTGATATTATACGGAAATGTATTCAGGGGTAAAACCCCCCAGAATAGTACCTCAGGAGAGATTATGCACAGTGGAAACTGCACCCATTTAGTTCCCACTCGGGTCCAAAATGCCAGGCTTGTGAAAAATAAATGATCCATGGTTTCTAATTGTCCCTGACAACCTTGTCTGGGGCAGTAACAGTCCTTTATTTCTTTATGCTTTAAATTATCCTTTACTTGTAATTTCCCATGGACACAAAGCCACGCAATGTCCCACATTTGAGGGGGAATCCTCTGACCTTTGAGCATGTCTGATATGCTCTGCTGTTCTATGAGGGGAGGGGCAATTCATGTATAAGGGGGATCCCAGGTAATGTTTTGACTGTATGTAGGAGTAAAATGGTTTCCTATTTTGTGTAAAAGAGTTGTTTTTGATATCTGCCATAATTTCAGTTTAATTATACACTCCCCTAGATATGTAGGTAGCTCTGCTATTCTGGTTTTTCTGGGGATTACAGATGTAGATTTCCATGCTTTTAACAATGGAGAAAGGGGGTCTACTACCCAGGGGGCCCATAGATAGACACAACCTGATAGTATTGTTCTTATAGTAAAGAAATTTACTTTGGTAAAAAACTACAGGGTTGATCATCTTTAAACCTCCTGATGCTATGTCCAAATATAAGGTGCCTCTCTTGATGGGGTTTAGGTGGCTGCCCCAAATATCGTGTAAGAAACAACTCAAAAGTCTTGTTTCTAAACATTTTGGAGGTGGTTATACATAGCTTAGATATAGCAACATTGGAATCAGAAACATTTTTTATCATAGGAACCCTTTTATTAAAACATTCTCCACTTATTCCATTGAGCTACTCTGTCAAGTGCTATGTTGATAGTGCAATTCCAATTAAAGGTTGCTGACTGAGTCAGAGTGCCCAAAACAGATGCCTAATATGTTACATTCCTTGTGCTGGATGGGAATCCCAATGAGTTCTGTTATGTGTGATGGGGGAGGCCCTATTGGAATGCATTGACTTTTTTGTAAGTTAATGTGGGAGCCTGAGATTCCTGAGAATGTATGGAATACCAGTTCTACCAATGTTTCAGATAGTTGGTCTGCTAATATTAAGCACACTTAAATTCTCATCCCTTCATGGTCCGTTCACATTCAAAGCTCTAATAGCTAAATACCTTAAGGAAACCTGCAACTGTTTTAAGTGACCTTGTACCTGCAGCCCCTAGTATCGCTCCAGTATCTGACATCACTGTTACCACACCATTTCATCTCCATGTTTGGGGGTGCCTAGCACTTATTAGTCTCTCTCCCCTTCCCCTTGTCCCTCCCTCCCTCCTCGCTCCCCCCACTTTATATACATTCTCCTCTCTTATCACTTACAATTCGAATATCACTGTAACTCATTCAATGTCACCTCCCCGCAAGGGGGTACCTAGCTCTCAGTCTCTTGCCTCTTACCCCTGCCCCCCGCTCCTTTACATTCTCCCCTTCTCTCCCCCTGCATACTCTTCTTCTTAACAATATAGCTGATTTATACTGATGACTATCTAAGTATTACATTTTCATCTCCTGAGTTTCCTAATTACGACCTTATCACCTATGTTAGCTATGTATGTATTGGCCTACTAGTTATGACCTAGCAATTATGTTTCCTATGTTAGCTATGCATATATAGGCATGAACAATCCTCCAAATGTACTATGTCTTTTCCTTGTCTTCCCTATTTTTTGCCCTCGTTCTGTATTTTTGTCAAGGACCACCTTGAAAACAAGCTTGCTCAATGGTGTCTATGACTGGTTAAATAAAGTTTGATTGATTGATTGATTGACTGATTGAAGCAGAGGTTATCCACATAGGCTAATGTTTTAATTTCTGTATCCTGGCTGGAGATAGACAGTCCTTGAATTTCAGGAAGGTTATTCATTCTGCTGATAAGTGGATCTAGGGTAAGAAGGTACAGAATAGGGCTGAGGAGAAAGCCTTGACGTACTCCTACTTTTATGTTACGTGGGTTACCTATCTAGC
The DNA here is from genome assembly GCA_016271365.2 of Neoceratodus forsteri. Classification (NCBI taxonomy): domain Eukaryota; kingdom Metazoa; phylum Chordata; order Ceratodontiformes; family Ceratodontidae; genus Neoceratodus; species Neoceratodus forsteri. Next base: position 1,074,423,167 of record CM057449.1, read on the forward strand.
CATTAACATATGGCAAGATTGTGGCATTTTTGTAACATAGTTGAACCCAGGTAATAAAATTATTTGGGAAACCATATTCGGCCATGTGCACTGGGTCATAATGTCATCGCTTAATAGCGTCTTGGCATTCTGCTAAACCGCGACCCAGGCAGATTTGAGTTGGACCTCCCCAGAGTTGAATCTTTAATGGGGATCCAGGGTACAGCCCCACAACGGGGTGGGGGTGCTCGCCACAGAACAAAAAACTTCAGGACATCGTGCAACGTGATTATGCCATGCGGCATTCTGCCGTGCGACACATTGACCCCATGACTTCTGCCATGTAGGACCATAGATAATTGTGAGAAACCTTGTCAAAGGCTTTGGATTGATCTATGTTCAAAATAAATCCAGTCATCTCCAGATTGTCTCTTCTTTCTAGGATTTCTCTGAAAAGAATGAGGATATCCAATATTTTCCTACCAGGCAGGGGAGTATGTCTGTGTAGGGTATATGGGGAGGGGGGTTACAGCTATGGCTATTCTGTTGCTTAATCATTTTGTTAATATTTTGAAATTAGAATTTAATAAGGAGATGGGTCTCCAATTGGTCAAATGTTCTTTGCCTCCCTGTTTATGTATTAGGATAAGCAACCCTTCATACATATCATGTGGGAGCTGATCTGTGAGAGCGTAAACTTATATAGTGTTGTCAGCTCAGGTAATAAATAAGGAATCATTATTTATAGAAAGCATGGGGCAGGCCATCCGGGCCTGGATCAGTAATAAATTGTTTATTTGATCAGTCATAGACCTTTTACAATAGCAAACATACACAAATACAATAACATACAAAAATGTTTCCTGACAGGCATTATACCATATTAATACTTGTATAAATCAGAAACAAATAAATGCAATCATAATACAGTATTAAAATCCAAAACATTTACATACACACATGAAAGAAGGGATAAATACATTAGCTGCAAACATTCAGATCCAGGTATATAAACATCCATAAATTCTAAATGTTATGTTCTCTGACTCAGAGACAGCAGTACCCTCCTTTAGAGTATGTCTAAATAGAGAGTATTTAATTATGTCTGATTCTGATTCATGAAATTGACCCCAAGTAGCCTGCCACTCTTTATATTATGTATTCATCCTTTGTGGTAAAAAGAATATTTAATAACAACACTGGGTCAGTAGTAGCAATAATGTCCAAGATAGGACTTAGCCATGTTTTCCTAGGGTTTTGGTACCGGGGCATATCAGGATAACATGAAACAGATCTGCCACAGTCTCATTAGTACATGGCCAATAAGAGGAGCCAATTACCCTATTTTTATTGCCTTCAGCCAGCAGCACATTACTTGGAAACATTTCAGTCTGAATTTAGTGAATAAATGTCTTTGATTTGGATCTGTTAACACATCCAGGTATTCTCTGTATTGAAAGGAAATACCATTGGAGCGTACCCAAGGTGCTATTTTTAGCATAGAGATAGTTAGAAGATTGGAAGATTTGAAATGATTTGCAATCTTCCTTGTGATATATGGCTTATATTTTAAGCTTACAGTAACATTTTTTATCCAGATAGCTTCTTAGAAAAGTTCAGCCTGCTATTTACAAAATGGAATATAACCCTAATAGCCATTTGGACTTTGTACAGCCCATACTTTACCAATGATACTTCTCTTTCAATGAGAGAGCTGGTAATCTATGTTGTGCCAATGATAGTAATTTGACCCAATAATTCACTTTCCTAGCTTGGGCATGTGCTAAGGGACTAACTAGGCCAACTCCGCTAGCACTGATGCAGCAGGAGTAGAATTGTTTAGGCCAAGACGGGATCTTATTAATTTATTTAAAGGGGTTTCGACTGCTTGATGCTTATCATAATCCCCAACCTCTGCATGGTGTAAGGCTTGAGCATAATACTTTGCCTTAAGTGCAGTAATTAATGGCTTAACAGAGTTCCCCCCATTTTAGTAATTAAAGGATTTGAGGGAATTAGCAGTTTGTTTTAGTTTGGATAAAATAGTGTTAAAATGTTTAACCCATTTGCCATGATTAGAGAGATGGAAGCCTAAATAAACATAAGATTTCACAGTATTGAGTTTTTTTATTGCCAAGCCTCCACTTTTTGACTGTTTCATTTGAGCCCATATTCATAACCTGACTCTTCTTTTCATTAATGGTAAGATTACGTTTAGTGGCATAGTCAGTCAAGAGGTCAAGTTTGCACTGTAGGCCTCCCTGTGTTAATGACAATAAGACAAGAAAATCTGCATATGCCAATACGAGGCAGCATTTTTTAAGTATTTTAGGTGAGTCAGTCAGTGAGTTTTCTAGTGGTAATAATAGATTATGTATATAGATGCAAAACAAGGCAGGAGCTAACACTGAGCCATGTCTGACCCCACAATTTGTTGCAAATAGGAATGAAAGTTGGTCAATAGTCTCAATTTTAACCTGAGTCCAGGTGTTATGATGCAATTCTCTTATGACAGCAATAAGTTATTCAGCTATACCCCAGTCCTTCATAATAGCCCATAATGTGCAAAACAAAATAGAATCAAAGGAAGGAAAAAAAATCAATAAATGCAAGAAATAGCTTCTGTTTGCACAGTTTAACTTATTTTCCAAAAAGATGCAGCAAGATAAAACAATTATCTGTGGTACAGTTTCCGGCATGGAAACCAGCTTGCTACTCAGACATGTAACCCAGTGCTTTAATTATTTGCTCCTGTAGTTTGTACAGTACAATTTTACAGAACATTGTACCACAATTATCTATAAGGGAAATAGGCCGCTACATAATAGGGTTCAACTTATCCCCTATTTTGTGAAATAAAATCATTGTGCCCCTTTCCATGAGTCAGGGAAGTTCAGATTCCTAGCAAAAACATTAAAAATCAGCATAAAGATAGAAGACCAACATGATGGTGAATCTAAAAAGACCTCTGCTTGAATCTGGTCCAGGCCGGGTACCTTGTGCTTTTTCATGGCTATTAAAGCACAATACATGTCAGAATAGCTACAGAGAACAAAGTGTGACATATCTGTTACCATATTGCAAGAATCTGCAGGATAGTTTGGATCAAAAAATATCTCAGCATAATATTCTTGCCATATATCCAAGAAAATGTAGGAATCTATACATGTCTTATAATTATTAATACTCTGGGCGACCACCTGCCAATATGCATGATGATCGTTATTGTAAACAGTTTTTAAAATGTTTTCCCATCGTGAATGGTGATAGTTTAGTTGTTTATTTTTCAGTAGCTTTTTATAAGAATATCTGGCTTGATTCAATAACTTAAATTGTTCTATCTGGTTACTATCTTTAGTTTGTCTGATTAAAGCAGCAGTGCAACAATCTGGGGAAAATTTGACGTACACTTTTTTATGCTATTTTAGATTGCCACTTACCTCCTGACTTGTATGATACTCTCCACAATTTGAGTCTGCTTTAGTATATTTTTTCATGTTTGAAATAATAAAAGGCGCGCTTGTTTTAATACGACTCGGACTAGGTCTTCAACAGTATTATCAACTGTTTTTTTTGTCCATCAGTTGTTTATATATCACTTCTGTTGCGACTAAAATTAATTATCATGCAGCAGGCAGTGCTCTCTGACCTTACAGAACAATAGTTGTTCAAAAACAGTTGCAAATATGGATGAAAACCTGGTCCAAGCCATATTAAAAGGTATGCTCCTTTTATTATTTCAGACATGAAAAAAAGTACTAAAGCAGACTCAAATTGTGGAAAGAAGGTATCATACAAGTCAGGAGGTAAGTGGCAATGTAGAATAGCTTAAAAAAGTATAGGTCAAAATGTTCACCAGATTGTTACACTGCTGCTTTAACTTCTTTAACTGCTGTTTTTTAGACTGACAGGATTCTTTGTCAAACCATGTGTTATTAGTGGTCCTATGTTTATTGGTTCTTACCACGAACTTTCATTTAATAGCTTCAAGACAAGTTTCCAAATGTTTAACTAAACTAGGGAGATTCAGTGAAGAATAATCAAAGTTAAAAAATAATTTTCCCCATATACTCCCTGTCTTGGACCTGTGTAAGTAACTCGTTTTGATTCTCTGTTTTTGGGGTTGACTTTTCTTAGTTTAACTTTTATTTGCCAGGGAGGAACTGTAGCTGGGAGATATTTGCAGTCATTTGTGATTAGACCTGTTACTTAACCTCTGTGAAATAGGTGTCTGTTAAGGGGAGGAGCTGAAAGTGGCCTGGTTGAACTGTGGATTTAAAACAGGAGTTGTTTGTGGTCTCTGTCTGCTGACAGACATAGAGAAAGGAAGCTATTTAATAGACTACACTGAATTGAATTATTACTTTTTGGACCTGTATAAGTAACTAGTTTTGATTCTCTGTTTTTGGGGCTGACTTTTCTTAGTTTAACTTTTATTTGCCAGGGAGGAACTGTAGCTGGGAGATATTTGCAGTCATTTGTGACTAGACCTGTTACTTAACCTCTGTGAAATAGGTGTCTGAAAGGAAGGAAGGCACTCCCTGGGGTGGAGGGTCAGAGTTGTAGTTGATTGTTTCTGGAGGGCACAGGTTTACTCCCACCCGCCTCACCCCACCTGCCCTAAGTGCATAACTTCCTTTATAGCAGGGGTTCTGATATCACTTACCCAAAACTGCTAACAACATACACCTGTTCACATCCTTAAAGGCACAAGCACACTGAATAGGGGGTAACTATACTTACAAGCTTGCACTAACTAAAACAAGAAAACAAAAAAGAAAAGCATCTGTAATAGGAAGGAACACAGACATGTGGGGAGTGGTGCAATGCATTGGCTGTGGAGCAGCAGTCTTCTGGGAGACATTCTGGAGACTGTGTTGCTGCCCTATTTGCAGACACCTTTCTGGTCTGAGGGAGGAAGTTGTTCATCTCCATGCAGAGCTGGCATGGATTTGGGAAACCTGCTCCCCAACCCAGGGACCACCTAGGACACTGCCACTGTCTCAGAGGTTGCCAAGAAAGAGAAGTGGTTGGACCACGGTGGGCTCAGGGAAGGTGAGGGTGGTTTAACAGAGGCACATCCCTCCAGTTGTGCCTTTCCACAATTCATTTGCCACTCTGGTGGAGCATGGTTCCTCTATGGAGGCAACTGCAGTGGAGATGAAGGACGATGCTAGGAACCCCACAATAGAGACTAACAGGAGGGTGGCACAGGACCCCACAGGGGAAGGAAATAACTCCTGGTGGGGGACTCAATTGTTTGGGGGTAGAACTGGGGGGAGGGAGGGAGGGAAAAGAGGTAAGGTTCCTGCCTGGTGCCATGGCTTGGAGGGACAGAAAACTAATCCTCAGGATTGTGGGAGTAGTTGCAAGGGGGGGAGTGAGCTGAATATCATTATCCACCAAGGGACAAATGACCTGGCTGAGAATGGGATCAGAGCAGTGCAACAGGAGTTTGCAGAGTTGGGGAAGGGCCTTACACAAGTAGCACACATGGTAACTTTCTCAGACATGCTACCTGTCTATGGCATGGATGAGGCTAGGGTACTGTGCACCATGAGATTCAATGACTGGTTGAAAAACTGGTGCAAAGCTCAGGGATTTGGCTTCATTGGGGACTGGGGCTCCACCTGGAGGGATGCAGGCCTTTACTGGCATGATGGTCTGCATCTATCCAGGAGGGGCACCAGGATCCTAGGTGATAGGTTTAAATGCTTAATTGGCAAGCATTTAAACTAGCCAAGGGGGGAGGCACTAAAAAGGAGAAGAGAAATCCTATCCCCCCCAAAAAATCAGGGTAGTTAGTGAGGTAAACACAAAGACAGAGCAGTCGATAGGGGGAAGGGCAGGGGTAAATGGAGAAAAAAGACAAAGGCAGTAATGACAGGGATGGGGCAAAAAGAAATAAAGCCATATAAAAATGGAGGGTAATGAGTACCAATGCCTATAGTCCAGATAAAAGCTCCCTGAAATGGTGGCCTTGATGAAAGAGGGATGCCTGGATATTGTGGCAGTCACAGAAACATGGTACACAGAGAACCATGACTGGGATGTCAACATACCAGGGTACACACTTTACAGGAGGGACAGGGAAGGAAGATGAGGAGGAGGAATAGCTCTCTATGTAAGAGAAGGGATCAAAGCAACAGTACTAAAGGGTAAACAGGGAGGAGAGGAGGCACTGTGGGTCACCTTGAAGACTGGAAATGGCACCACAATCCACACAGGGGTTGTATACAGACCCCCATCTCAGGGGGGAAATGGACAAGGAAATGACAGAAGGCATCCTTAGGATGGCAGAGAAAGGGGAGATATTGCTGATGGGGAATCTGAATATGCCAGATGTTAACTGGAGCACCTTTGCTACAGTCTCATCCAAGAGCAGGGCCTTTCTTGATGCCCTACAGGGGGCATGCCTCAGACAGTTAGTTTTGAAACCCACTCAGGAGGGAGCAATCTTAGACTTCATACTCTCAAATGGGGATGGAGAGAGGATCTCCAACCCTTGAAGTGGGTAGCCATCTGGGAACAAGTGACAACCAAACTGTGTGGTTCACAACTAACTTAGCTGTAGAGTCAAGCCTACAAAAGTGAAGGTACTGGACTTCAAGAGGACTGATTTGTCAAAATGAGAAACTGCCTCAGAAAAGCACTAGCAATCAGACAAGAAGGTGGAGTGGAGCAACAATGGGGAAACATCAAAACCGCCATCACAGAGGCAACAAACTTTTGTGTGAAGCAAATAAACAAATCAAAATGAAAGAAAAAAACACTATGGTTCTCAAAAGAAGTGGTGGGGAAGGTTAGGAAGAAAAAGATAGCATTCAGAAAGTATAAGGAAACACACAAGAAGCAGGACATAGAACTGTACCAGTTAAAGCAGAAGGAAGCAGGGAAGGCAGTCAGAATAGCAAAGGCCCGAACTGAGGTAAAGATAGCCAACTTGGTTAAGAAGGGGGATAAAACCTTTTATAGGTACATTAGGGAGCAAAGAAAGACTAAGGCAGGGATACTGAGGCTGAATAAAGAGGAAGGTGGTTGGGCAGAGAGCGACAGTGAAAAAGCAAGGATACTGAATGAATACTTCTGCTCAGTATTCACAATGGAAGAGCAGGGGGAGATACATAATCCAGTCAATAGAAGCAATCTGGATAGGGCAACTGATATTAATCCTTTCACAGTAGAAAGGGTTCTGAAAGAACTCTTAAAACTGAAGGTGGATAAAGCAATGGGGCCTGATGGGATTCACCCCAGAATTCTAAAAGAACTGGTAACACCACTGACTTCCCTTTTTAATAAATCATGGGAGGATGGTGTGGTACCTGAGGGCTGGAGGAGGGTGGATGTGATTCCCCTTCACAAAAGTGGGAGCAAGACAGAGGCAGAAAACTACAGACCTGTCAGGTTTGATCTCTGTGGTAGGGAAAATGATGGAATCACTTTTAAAGGAAAGAATTGTTGAGTACCTAGAGGCCAGTGGGGCACAGGACCCAAGGCAGCATGGATTTACAGTGGGAAGGTCATGTCAGACAAATCTAATTGATTTCTTTGACTGGGTGACCAAAGTAGTAGACCAGGGAGGGGCTGTGGACATGGCCTACCTAGATTTTAGCAAGGCATTTGACACAGTCCCACACAAAAAATTAATAAACAGATTAGCCAGCCTGAGAGTGGGTCCCAGGGTGGTAGCCTGCGTAAAACACTGGCTGGACAACAGAACACAAAGGGTAATAGTAAATGGAGTCCACAGTGAAGAAAGGGGAGTTACTAGTGGAGTACCGCAGGGATCAGTACTGGGGCCAGTCCTTTTTAATGTCTTTATAAGTGACATTGCAGAGGGACTGGAAGGAAAAGTATGTCTCTTTGCAAATGACACAAAGATCTGCAACATGGTTGATACGCAGGGTGGGGTGGAAAGGATGAAAAAGGACTTAGCAAGGTTGGAGTAATGGTCAAATGTATGGCAGCTTAGATTCAACCCAAATAAATGCAAAGTAATGCACCTGGGAAACAAAACCCAGGGGAAGAGTACACAATGGGGGGTGAGATACTGACACTAACAGAAATGGAAAGGGACCTGGGGATAGTCATATCAGATAAACTAATGGTGGTCCAGCAATGTGAGAAGGCAGTAAGGAGGGCTGAGGGGATTCTGGGATTCATAGGCAGAGGCATCACTAGTAGAAAACAGGAAGCTGTTGTCCCTCTGTACAGACAATTGGTAAGACCACATCTGGAGTACTCTATACAGTTCTGGAGACCCCATCCCGGCAAAGACATAGACAGGGTGGAGGCTGTCTAGAGGAGGGCAACAAAATGGTACAAGGTCTGCACCAGAAGACATATGAAGAAAGTCTAAAGGAGCTTAAGATGTATAGCCTCAAGGAAAGGAGGGAGATAGAAACTTTCAAATACCTCAAGGGAATTAACAAAGTCCAAGAGGGTCGCATCTTTCAGGAAAAAAATGTGTAAGAACAAGGGGGCACAATTTGAAGAAAGAGGAGGGATGGCTCAGAGGTAATGTGAGGAAGTATTTCTTCACAGAGAAGGTTGTAGATGCATGGAACAGCCTTTCTGAGGAGGTTGTAGAGTCAAAAACAGTGGGAGAATTCAAGAATGCATGGGACAGATATAAGGCAATTCTAGTTGGGGGCAGGAGGAAGTAGGCTGTTGGTTAACTAAGATCTGCAGCTTATCCATTAGGTAGGGAAATGGGCAGACTAGATGGGCCAAGTGGTCCTTATCTGCTATCAGATTCTATGTTTCTATGTTTCTATCTTTGCACTACAGAAATAATTCTAATTAATTTTAGAGTTGTTTCTTATTTCTTTTTTTTTTTATCAATTTTTTTCCTCCTTGGCCACCTGACCTGTTCCTCTTCTCGGGGACATCCAGCCGCCGACTGACTCTACCGTGGGCACCCAGACTCCTGCGGCTTCCCTTTCCCCACAGCGGGGCTGCAGGGAGCCTTCAACTCCCCACGGAACATGGATCCAGGTGGGTGCCATGGCAAAACTACAGACGGTCATCAAGCCGCTCACATCAGGTGCCATTTTCCTTGGTTTTCAGTGTCCCCATAAGTGCATGCTCAGGTAGTGCCTCCAGTCTCCACTGGGGGCCACTGCCGAGTGATGCATCCCCTGATCCCACCCCCAGAGAGGAGAGCAGTCCTCCAGGCACTCTATCCTCTCCTTCCCCTCCTGACCCCTGGTGCCCCGAGTCTGTTCCTGAACCTGGGTCACTGGCGTGGGTTGAGGAAAGGCACCAGCGCCTCAACCCTCTGTGACCCCGGGCTGGCCCGAGCTGTTTCTTATTTCTAGATTGGAATCTTGACAGATCATGGGATTCTTACCCAATAGATTATAATGTAAAATCATGGAGAAATGGTCACTGTCGGCTCTAGGAGAGACTATAAGTGAGTCCCAGATGTCCATGCTGTCATTCCAGAACATGTAATCAATAACTGAAGGCCCAACCTTATCAAAGTGTGTAAAGTTACCCTTAGTGTCACCTTTTAATCTTCCATTGAGGGGAATGAGATTATAGGGTGTTAAAATATCTATGAGTTTAATACCTCTTTTATTGATCTTCTGATCTAATGATAATCTGGGGAATTTGTGGGCATTATTAAATCTCCAGTTTTGAACATCACTATCAAAAGAAACATCAAATATTCCCACTCTGGCATTGAAATCACCACACACAAGAATCTTTTCACATGCAGTTGTCACCCATGTCCTATGTAGGATGTCATCAAGTTCCTCCCACATGCTGGAGTTAAAGAATTTAGAGTTACCCGGGGAACATAAACATTAATGAGGCAAAACTCAAAAGAACTCAGTTTGATAAGAAGAGCCTGAGAAAAAGAATTTGAGAATATCATGTCAGCTGATATGCCTTTCATAATCTTAAACCAAGTAACCAGACCACCAGAAGGTCTACCTAGTTTGGAATGCTTATTACCAGGGAGTTGAAAAGTGGCATAACCATAAAGTGTAACATCGTTTGCTGACATATTCCACATTTCTTTCAAACAAAGAATGGAAGCTTGATTCAAATGTTCTATGCAGTCTTTATCTGAAAACTTTGCTAGTAATCCTGCAATGTTCCATGATACAATCAGCAATTCATTGCTTTGGGCTGAGTCAGGAGCCCCATTTCCTAGAACAGGACTCAATAGTCAGTCGCCCTGCTCATTTAGTGGGCCAAAGTGATTTGTAGTTGGAACATTATATATAATTTCAGATGTATCTGACATGTGACTACTTTTGTCTTGAATGTCCAAGCTGTAATGCTTAGGATCTAAATTCTTCTCTAGAAAGGAAGTTTCCTTCCTTCCTTCATCTTGATCAAATGTGATGACATAAAGACCCATGGTATCTGGGGTATGGAAGTTTTGTAGAATTTTTTCATATAAACTGATGTAGTTAACCATAATTTGAATTTAATATGTTTCAGGGTTACTGCTCATTCTGTGTACTGTTAAATCATTTGGGTCATTAATTGATATATTAAGCAATTGTTCAAATAGGTATGTTATGATTAATTTAAGTTTCCTGTTATTTTCTTTTTCTGTAAAACATAATCCATACAAAAAGATCTTCTTTAAAGCTAGAAGCTCATAATTGACCAGCTCGCCAGTGTTAATGGGGGGACTTACTGGATTTAGAACATCACTCTCTACAATATGTACACCAGCTGGATCCAGTAGTGGAGCTTTTAGCAAGATTTTATTCAGAGCTCCTTTGCCTAACAGTAAAACATCAACCTGACCTACACTACTTTGTACTTTTTGCCTAACTATTTTAGTTATTTTAACCTCTGATGGTGTAAGTTTTATGGCATGATTAAGGAGGTTAAATACTGCATTTCTTAGTTTTCCCTGATCTTTGATTGGTATGGGTTTTACACCAAAAATACTGATATTACCGACTTCTTCCCTAGACTGAGTCTGAGTCAGCTGCTTCCAATTGATAACATCAGTGGAAAAGCCCTGTGACTGGAGAGATTTGTTGTTAATTGGCTACCCTACTGTTAGAGATAAATAGCAAGACACAATTACATCCATCATAATCCTTATCATCCCATAAATTGATAATGTCATTTTCAACAATGTCAGAACCAGTAGCTGCCCTTAATAGGTGAGCAATCATTTTTTTAGTCTGATCCCAAGAAATGGCCTTGTTCCAATGATAGCCATGGATATTCAGCAGTGCACATTCTAGTAGATCTGTCAAAATCCTTCCATCTGATGGCTTGGTAGTGAAAGGGGAGCTATCTGAGTCTATATTTTTAGTCAAACTACCCATGACAACCTGGGCTTCAACATGCCAGGTTTGCCAATCTTCTTTAAAATTTTTTAGATAGATACTAAAAAGTTCCATTTGTTCATTAATTGATTGTATGGAGCTCATTAATTCTCTACTAACTACTTTGTCTGGCATCATATGATTCAAATTAAGAGTTGATGGATTATACCCAGTATGCCTAATTTCCTGCATACCTGTAGTGGATAAAGGATTAATTTCCACATCATTGATAGTCACAACTGGCTCAGTATTAGCCTTTGATTTCCCTTTCTTAGAACAATACATCATCGGTGGGCAAATATCTAAGACATAAGGATGGGATGTAGCTTTCTTTTTCCTAATTTTTTTAATCAGTTTCATTAACTTCCCCTTTCCCTTAACAGGGGAATCAGGGATACAAACTGTGGAAAAGCTTGGCCTTAACTGAGAAGTGTCTGTGTATATGATGGAAGGGGACCTAGTCTCAGGAGCTAGCTTTTCAAGTTTATTGAACACATCATCAATTCTGCGGCCATTAATAACAATATTATATTTGAGGGTCTCTATTTCATTACAGACCCCCACTAATTGGTCAAGAATCATTAAATGGGCTTCATAAGGATACTTGATGAACTCTTTAAGTCCTTTATCCAGACTAAAAGGATAAGATTCAGTGGGGTTCACAGCACCAGAATTCCCCTCATTGGTGCAACAACAGTGTGGGCACACAGGTGTTTTGTTGATTCCTCTGGTGTCAATCTTTTTTAGCCCGACTATGGTTTTCTCTAAGCGAGCTGTTATATCCTGTAAATCAGCAGACCAATTTGAGCATTTATCACTCTCATTAGGTTCAAACTCTAGTGAAAATTTAAGAGAATTTAAAGAATCAGTATAGGAATCATAACACAAGTCAATAGAAACCAATTTAATTGATTTTTGAGTCTGATTACCTTCCTCTATATTTTCCTTAACAGTTAGTACAGAAATCTCAGCTAAATTGCTATGCTCATTACTAGGGTTGCTGTAAACTGTGTCATCAGCTCTAAAGACTTTTGGAGTTAATGAGAGTCTTGAGAATTCATGACTAAACTCAGAAGCCCCCTGTTGGGCACTAGAACCATTGGTTAGTGGCAAATCAAGCATAGTAGTCATCTTTGGCTCAGTAGAATGTCCTATGATGTTTTCCTCAGCTGAAATAGTTTTGAGCAAAAATTCATTAATTTTACTTTGCTTTACTTTTGTTCAGGGCACAATGTTTTTATTTTCCCTAACACGAGTCACTTTAGCTCTCATTTTAGGGGGGGTTACTACTTCTTTTTAACTTCTTAGTAGCTGTCTTATTCCCTTTTTTATCTTTCTTAATGGATTCCAGATTCTGAGGAGCATTGTCCTTAATGGGAACAGATTCTGGACTGGGAAAAAGAATAACAGTATCCAAACTTGAGGACAGGCTTTACAGCCACTAAGATTACCCCCTGATAGAAACATAGAAACATAGAATCTGATGGCAGATAAGAACCGCTTGGCCCACCTAGTCTGCCCAATTCCATACCTAATGGATAAGCTGCAGATCCTAGTTAACCAATGGCCTACTTCCTCCTACCACCCACTAGAATTGCCTTATGTCTGTCCCATGCATTCTTGAATTCCTCCAATGTTTTTGATGCTATGACCTCCTTAGGAAGGCTTTTCCATGCATCTACAACCCTCTCTGTGAAGAAATACTTCCTCACTTTACCTCTGAGCGATCCCCCATCTATCTTCAAATTGTGCCTCCTTGTTCTTGCACATCTCTTTTTCTGAAAGATGCTACCCTCTTGGACTTTGGTGATTCCCTTGAGGTATGTGAAAGTTACTATCATGTCCCCCCTCTCCCTCCTTTCCTTGAGGCTATACATCTTAAGCTCCTTTAGTCTTTCTTCATATGTCTTCTGGTGCAGACCCTGCACCATTTTCATTGCCCTCCTCTGGACAGCCTCCACCCTGTCTATGTCTTTGCAGAGATGGCATCTCCAGAACTGTACACAGTACTCCAGATGTGGTCTTACCAACTGTCTGTACCGAGGGACAACTTCCTGTTTTCTACTAGTGATGCCTCTCCCAGGCTGTCCAGAGGAGGGCAACCAGTGTCAGTGGCTCAGCAGGTAGCACACTCACCTCTGAGGCTGGGAGATCAGAAAGCTGTGGGTTCTAACCCCACACCAGGCACTTTGGTTAATATCCCAATACTGACACTGCAGTGCAGCATGAGGGGGGGGTGCTGCACTCCTGAGGTGCCATCTTTCAGATGAGATGTTAAACTGAGGTCCCATCTGCCTGTTCTGGTGAAAGTTCAGATGGATGTTAAAGATCCCATGGCACTTCTTGAAAAGAGATGGGGAATTTCCCCGGTGCACTGGCCAAATTTCCTCCCATTCACTAAAATACCACCAACAGCTTAATCTGGTTCAAAAAAGTCAGTTGGCATTCATCTGTATCCCCTTCCCCCAGGTCGTGCCTGAAAATAGGCAGAATTTGTCTAGTGCACTTACCTGGTTAACAAAAACTAAATAAAATAAAAAAATGCATCCCAGTGTCCCCCCAGCCCTCCTTACTGTCTTCTCACATTGCTGGCCCACCTATAGGTTGTCTGATATGACTACCCCAGGTCCCTTTTCATTTTTGTTGTTATCAGTATCTCACCCCCATTGTATACTCTTCCCCTGGGTTTTTGTTTCCCAGGTGCATTACTTTGCACTTCTTTGCATTGAATCTAAGCTGCCATACATTTGACCATTCCTCCAACCTTGCCAAGTCCCTTTTCATCCTTTCCACCTCACCTTGCGTATCAACCCTGTTGCAGATCTTTGTGTCATCTGCAAAGAGACATACTTTTCCTTCCGGTCCCTCTGCAATGTCATTTATAAAGACATTAAAAAGGACTGGCCCCAGTACTGATCCCTGCGGTACTCCAGTAGTAACCCCCCTTTCTTCACTGTGGACTCCATTTACTATTACCCTCTGTGTCCTGCTGTCCAGTCAGTGTTTTACCCAGGCAACCACCCTAGGACCCACTCCCAGGCTGGATAATTTGTTTATTAATCTTTTTGTGTGGGACTGTGTCAAATGCCTTGCTAAAGTATAGGTAGGCCATGTCCACAGCCCTTCCCTGGTCTACTACTTTGGTCACCCAGTCAAAGAAACCAACTAGATTTGTCTAACATGACCTTCCTGCTGTGAATCCATGCTGCCTTGGGTCCTGTACCCCACTGGCCTCTAGGTACTCAACAATTCTTTCCTTCAGAGTGATTCCATAATTTTTCCTACTACTGAGGTCAAACTGAAAGGTCTGTAGTTTCTTGCCTCTGTCTTGCTCTCACTTTTGTGAAGGGGAATCACATCCACCCTCCTGCAGTCTTCAGTAGAGATGCAGAGAATTTAAAATCTGCCTGCGAAGTGAACGTGAACTGGCACTGCGCGTTGGCACTTCGCTAAGAAAAGCATCCCTTAGGAAAGGCTCACTTTGCCTTGTTATTATTACTTCACGTTGTCATTCCACTTTAAACGCGAAGTAACACAGACTGACAACAATATTGGCAGCACCCACCCACACAGTCACCAGAATTAATGTGCATCCCCAAAGTGCTACTGTCTTGTGTCCAGAAAACTCCCCAGTGCTGACGGAGTGAAATGAGAGCATAACAAGAAATGCAAAGTCTCCCAGAATTAATGTCGCAATCTGTCATGCATGCAGGGGTCACACACAGTCACCAGAATTAATGTGCATCCCCAAAATGCTACTGTCTTGTGTCCATAAAATTCCCCAGTGCTGATGAAATGCTACTGTCTTGTGTCCAGAAAATTCTCCAGTGCTGATGAAGTGAAATGAAAGCGTAACAAGAAATGCAGTCTCCCAGAATTAATGGTGCACTGCAAATGCACAGACAGATTAGATTGCGCTGCACACTCAAGGGATGCATACAAAAAGGCACAACAACACCTAACTAGTGCACACAAGTCACAAATCCAAATCTGGAAAGGAATACATTTGCCATTTGGGGGATTAATGCATGGCAGTAACAATCCAATAACAGTAAAGTTACCACAAAGCAGTATAAAAGAATTCATGCAGGTGCAGTGGATAGCAGGTTCACACTGCTGCAATTACTCTATGGCACAATAAAAGGTGTCTGATTTAATTACACGCATTGCACACACACTTACACACACACTACAAGTAATGCGTAGCACATTGAAAACCTTTAGTAATATAGCCAAATGTTTTAAACAAATTATACACTGCTGCACCACAACAATCAGAAAAAAAATGTCAAGAATTACTGAAAACATTACTGTGTGTACATTAACACAGTTATACAAGAAAAATATAACCAAAACAGAAAGACTGCCTTTTTCTCCCAGTTAATGTACCTACACCACAAATATGCGCCTCCCCCAAAGCACACTTCACACAGTACACAGACTGACTGTTCTAAATTAACATTCAAAATTCACACACAACAATAATCTCTCGATGATATGAGCACAGAAGGGTTTCCTACAATCGATGTAGTAAATTTTGAGCAACAAAAATGACTTAAAAGGCATTTTGAACGGTGTTTAGAGGTTTTGAATTGCAGAGCTCTGAGAGCAAACTGTCTCTAGCTACAGTACCACTACACACTCACTACCAAGGCCAGAAATGAGGCTGTGCAGAACAATCTAGAGCCCATGTGACCTGCAATCCCATGAATCACTGCAGAATTTCATTTGGAGCGCAATTACAAGGTGAAGTGAGGTGAATTACATTGATTTCAATGTACTTTGCCTTAAAATTGGTGGAGAAGTGGTTTGGGGAAGGCGGAATAATGCAAAATCATTGGTTTCAATGGACTTCTCATTCCTCATTATGAAGCGAAATACTCCACTTCACATTGTGGAGTACTCCCTGGGTTCCACGTTACTCTGTGAATCACTTTGTGGAGCGAATTGGGGTCACTACGCTCACCACTACTTATAGTACTGTAACTCACATGCTGTACAGGAAGGAATGCGAATGTCTATGGCTGTACTTCCCCGATGAGCTGCAGCACAAAACTCTCCCTGACTTATAAACACGTATTAATGAGTACAATGGTGGGGTGAAGAAGCCTGAAGAGATACTACAAAACAGGCTTACAATACATCCAAGTAACTAGAAAAAAAATTAATGTTGTGATTCGTGACATGATCATGAATCATGATTTGTGACTGCATTTGTGACTGTGATAATGAAGAATGTGATTCGGTGTCGATGGTGTGAGATAACCAATATGAAACTGTATTGGGAACGTGAATGCCTACGGCTGTACTTCACCGATGAGCTGTAGCTTAAAACTCCCCAACTTAAAAACACATATCAATGAGTACAATGGTGGGGTGGTGAAACCTGGAGAGATACTACAAAACAAGCTTACAATACATCCAAGTAACTAGTAAAAAAATTAATGTGATTCATAAAGTGATTGTGATCTGTGACTGCATTTATGACCGTGATGATGAAGAACATGATTTGTATCATGAGTGACTCGTGATGATGGACCTGACTTAAAAACACATATTAATGAGTATAATGTTCATGTAAAATTATGCACCACACCTGTCCAGTACTCTGAAGGGAAGCCAAAGAAACAACTGTGACTTAAGTTACAGATGGAGATTGGGCCCTAAAGAGATGCAAATGCACAGACAGATTAAGATTACGCTGTACACTGAAGAGATGCAGACACAAAGGCACAACACCTAACGAGTGCTCACCATCAGAAATTCAAATCTGGAAAAGAATATCTTTGCCAGTTGGGGTGGGCCGTGGTGGGGGTGGCAGTGTACTGCACTTCTGCAGTAACAGTCACTAGTACTAGTGCCAGTAAAGATACCACAGAGAAGTACAAAAATCACACAGCTGCAGTGGATAGCAGGTTCACACTGCCAAAATTACTATGTGGCACAATAAAAGGTGTCTGATTTGATGACATGTGTCACAAACATACTCACACACACACACACACACACACATCAAGTAACGCGTAGCAAATTGAAAACTTCAGTAATATAGCCACATATTTTAAACAGACTAAACTTGTGCAGTGATGCATCACAACAGTCAGTAAAAAAATGGCAAGAATTTTTGAAAATATTACTGTGTGTACATTAACACAGTTATAAGAAAAATATCACCAAAACAGAAAGAACTGTCTTTTTCTCCAAGTTAATCTACCTACACCACAGATACACCCCTCCCCCAAAGCACACTTCCACTGTCTCTCAGTACACAGACTGAATGTTGTACATTAACATTCAAAATCCACACACAAACAATAAACGCTTGATGATATGAGTACAGGAGGGTTTCCCTACAATCGATGAACTAAAGTTTCAGCAAAAAAAAAAGACTCAAAAAGGCTTTTTTTAACAGCTTTCAGAAGGTTTGAATTACAGAGAGCTCTCAGAGCAGACTGTTTCCTATAGCTTCCTACACACACTACCCCGAACTAAGGCTGTACAGAAAAATCTAGAGCCCATGTGACCTGAAATCCCACGAATCCCTGCAAAATTTGCCTTTAGAGTTTAAAAACAAGGCGAAGTGAGGTGAAGTACATTGTATCCTTTTCTCCCTAACCTTCCCCGCCACTTCTTTTGAGAACCATAGTGTTTTTTTCTTTCTTTTTGATTCGTTTATTTGCTTCACACAAAGGCTTGTTGCTTCTGTGAAGGCGGTTTTGGTGTTTCCCCATTGTTGCTCCACCCCACCTTCTTGTCTGTTTGCTAGTACTTTTCTGAAGCACTCTCCCATATTGACAAAAATCAGCCCTCCTGAAGTCCAGTACCTTCACTTTTGTATGGCTTGACTCTACAGCTAAATTTATTGTGCACCATACTGGTACATACTCTTGCACTCTTTGATCAGGGTTTGAAGCAACTGTCACAGCCTCCATCGCTGGTTGTTTTCTTGTGCGACCCATCAATGAAAAATAACTAAAGTACTACAATTACTATAATAAAAGCAATGATAGCTTAAAGAGGGAAAAACTATTGCACAATGTCCCAAAATATTGCACAACTGTCCTTCAAGCAAGTTTCCAGGATTCCATAAAGCATGTAGAGTAGGCAACAGGCTTGTTATTTTACAAAGGAAATAAGGGAAACAGCCTTATCTTAGAAACTTGAAGACAAAGTGAAATTAAGAGGGTATCCATGTCTGAAGCTAAAAGATATCTTAACAAAGTGCTAAGCAAAGCTAGATTAAGCAGAGATACCCTTGACCTCAAACTCTTCTCTCTCTCCCTTGACATTGTCCTACAGCCTCTCACTAAACTTCTGAATCTTTCACTCTATCATAAACAATTCCCCCAGCTCTGGAAATCAGCAGTGGCCACACCCATTCATAAAAGTGTTGACAGGTGTCTTCTCTCTAACTACCACTCTATCTCTATCCTCCCACCACTCTCCAAGGCACCGGAATGAATTGTAGCTGACCAGTTGTCTGAACACATTAACAAATATAACTTACTCTGCCTGCAACAACATGGCTTTAGAAAAGCCCTTAGTACTACCACCACCCTGCTTGACTTCACCAGCCATATTCATAAGCCGATTGACACTGGCAACCTACCGGGTGCGGTGTTCATTGATTTGACCAAGGCATTTGACACTGTGAACCACCAGCTCCTGCTTCAATCACTCTCTCTTCTGCCTTGGACTATATAATGATGTAACCAAATGGTTTGAAAGCTACCTCTCAGCAAGGAAACAAAAAGTCAAAATCATTGACTCTTTCTCTCTGCCAAGTGCCCTTCCTGTCCACTCTGGTGTACCCCAGGGTTCCATCCTTGGCTCTCTACTTTTCAGCCTTTTCATCAATACTCTTCCTGCAGCTTGCAACAATAACTTAATACTCTATGTTGATGATGCAGTCCTCTTTTCCTCCCACCCTGAGCCTGTCTTGCTCTCCAAGGTGCTACAGATGAACTTCAGCCTTGCTGAAATCTGGCTTCTCCAACATAAGCTGTTGATGAATTACAAAAAACAAAGACCATGCTGTTCTATAACTCTTACAGCAAATACAGATCTATAAACTTCACCATATATAATGAACTTGAACAGCCACTTGAGCAAATGCAGAAGTTTAAATACCTTGGTATTACCCTTGATTGTACAATGTCTTTCAGCTCACATGTTCAACACATCTCAAAATCAGTCAACTCAAGAATTGGGGTCCTCTACCACCACCATCATTGCATTACCAAACAAGCTATGCATGTAGCCGTAACTGTCTCAGTCCTACCCATCACTGATTACGGGCTTGTCTTCTACAGGGCTGCTGTTGATACCACCCTAAAATGGGTCAAGACAGCCCTTAACAAATGCTGTAGACGTCTCACTGGCACAGGGAAGCATACGCATACCTGTGATCTCTACAAGCAATCCAACTGGCTCAAGCTAAATAGCAGACTTGCCTACCAGATCTGCCTACTGGCTAAGAAAATTTGTATTAACCTCACACCATCTGCAACTCATGCCTTAATGTTGCCCACAGTCACTGCACATTTTATGCGCAGTTCCCTCAAACCAACATTTATCATTCCATTCTGCTATACCAACCAGGCTCAACGTGCCTTCCACACCAGGGCTCCCCTGCTGCTAAACAACCTTTCCCCTGAAATTGCAGCTGAAAACAAGCTTGGCCCATTCAGACATAAACTCTGCCAGCACCTCACTGACCTCAGCAGTTGTGACTGCTCTGCCTAGTCTTGTGGCTTTGTTTCACCTCTCCCTCCTCTTCTCTCCTCCCTTGCTACCCTACCCATTTCTCTCCACCCCTCCATCCCCTGCTACTCCCCATCTCTTTTCCCCTCCCCACCCACCATTCTACCCCCTCTCACCTCCCACCTACCATTTCACCCCCTCTCCCGCTTCTCTCCTTCTGTCTCCCCCTCCTTATTATCCTATCTCTTGTTGCTCCACCCCAGACTACCTAGCACTTATCTTTCTGTTCTTGCATTTACGACAATGTCAAATCCTTGACTTCCTACCCCCCTTTCCCCACCCCTCGCTCCACTTATGTCACCCCTAGGATGGTTTCCATTTGTATCTGTGTCTTGCTATATATGCACCCATATTGTTAATTGTGCATTGTTATTTGCCACTGACTGTTTGCTACTGTGCTAGTCTACACACATGTACTGTCTTTTACTACAAAGTTAACCTCCTGACCTTCATTGTATCTTCCCTCTGCCTACTTCTATGTTCACCTCCTGACCTTGTATTGTATCTTATCACTGTTTTGCTTGCACCCATTGCTGACATGGAACTTCTGTAAAAGAACCCTTGGTTCAAAGGTATTTTTAATCCTAGTAATAAATAAATAAAATAAAGAAAATAGAGAAATTCAGGCAAGGTTCAGATAGGCTTCAATTTTCATCGAAAAAGTCCTAGACTTACCAGCAGTGTTTGCAAAGTCCAATATCAGAATAGGTCTCTGATGTCCTAATTTCAGTAGTCTAGATGGTTTTAGATGGTTTTGTCTGTAGGTCACAAAGGAATTTGCGTCAGAAAGCACTTGTGTTGAGGTCACTAAAAGAAAAAGAAAAATCAGTGTAGACAAAAAAAGCTCAGAAACCCAGAAAACACATAAATAAATAGCACAATAGTGGTCAGAAATAACAGGAGATAAAATCTCATCAGTCAGCAGATAAAAGCTTTACAAATATCAAAATATACAGTATTAAAAAGGTAAACAGCTTACTTCTTACTTTTGATTCTTGGGAAGTGAAAAATGGCTGTGGTTGAAATTACCGATAAATGTTCACAGCCAAAGAAATAACAAGAGTTTTTACCGAAGAATGTAGTCAGCCTCTAAGACACCACAGCGTTCGGCCATATAAAAGGAAGAGGGGGAGCTCTGTTACTAGTTCTCCAAACAATGCTATTGCACTAATAGATCTGCTACTTTTTTGTGCTGAACCAGCCATGTCTATAGAAAAATGCTGGCCAAGTCAGGGCAGACTCCTGCAGCACCAACGTCTGCTTGTGCTCATCGTAGTTGAAAAATGGCAGAGACCAAGTACAGAACACCAAACACTGACATGTGCAGTTTAACCATTCAGCTCTGTCACGTGACTAACAGCAGGACAAACCAAAAAGGACTTAAGAAGCTATAGAAAAAAAAGAATAATCATCAAAAATAAATAAAAACAAAGAATAACAAGAAAGTAACATACAGGACAAGCTTTATAACTTTAAAATCAGCACTAAGCACTCCTTTTCCAATTACTCTGCATCCCTGCATATCTCAATTATTCTCAACAAAAGGTGCAATGAGAGTGGCAGTATTATGGTAATAATAAAAACATTGGAAAACTAGTCAGCTCAATCTGTACACAAGTGAAATAGCTAAAATAGAGTACAGTGACTGGAATACACTCCATAAGTTGCTGGTTCTCTGGACAATCTACCAGTTGCACTCCTCACACTGCCCAAAGGTGTCTTTGCAATAATTTACTTCAGCTCCAGCATGCAGTTCATTGCCATTTCTGAGGTGTTCCTTCTGAGGTAAAAGCAAAGAAAAAGAGGAGAGCCATGGGAACCAGCAGGTTGGAGGCACATTAGGAACTTCTGGTAAGGTCACACTCCCAGTAGAAGCAACGATAGCATGCATGTTAACAGAATAAAACACGCTGTGTGACCCTGCTTCCCAAAACTACTCCTCAGTTTTTGAAGTGAGTAGTGCTGTAAGCTTTCCTCTCCAGCCGCTGTTCTTGTTCAGCATTTCTCAACATCTCTCCAATCATAGGTCTGACCATGGATTTCAATATTGGGGCGGCCTGGAGCCATACCCACAGTAAGTTGTGTGACTGCAGAAGTTAATTCATTTGCAGATATAGGGCTAGTCAACATCATACTGTCTGAATATGATAGTTGTGGTAACTGCAGGCTTTAAGTCATTCATAGGTTTTCTCAGAACCCAGGCAGGCAGTGCCAAATTGGGAGTTGACATCATTTTCTAATTCCAGTAAAATCTTAGTATTCCCTGATATAAGCCCTTAATCTGTCATATGGAGAGCACTAATAGTTTTTTTTAGTCTTTATCTTGCAAATTTCAAAGGGGTTAGCGTGATATTGATTACCCTGTGTATTAAAGCATTGCTCAAATTCTAGGGATTTGCTTCAATCATAATAATGCAAAGCCAAATCCTGTTTAAGGAGCTTGATTTTATGAAAAATCATAGGTTGATTTTGCTTGTAGTGAAAGTAATTTATGAAGTTGCTATCTAAACTCTTTATAAGTGGAGTTTCTATGGCTCCCTATAAGTTTCCCCACTGTTTTTAAAACGTTAGTAAAATCTGACTTACTATGCTCCCACCACTCAATTGGAGAATCATTGAGGAAGAAGACTGATTTTCTGTCTGTAAGTATATCGAAAAGACCTTGCCAGATAGTTTTGTCCTCTAAGAGTGTGACATTCAGTCTCCAATAACCTCTAACATAGTAACTTCAGGTGAAGGAGATATTTTATTTTCCAGTACACAGTGGTCTGAAGTGGCCACAGGTAATACTCCAGAATGTATTACAGAGAGAAAAGGGGATAAGAACCAATAGTCTATTCTTGTTTTCAGGGAGCCAAGAAAGTATGTGAACTTCGGTGCAGTATAATGTTTATGAAAAATATCTGTTAGTTTTGCCCGTGTTAATAGTTTATTCAAAAATGATGCATCACAGCAAATTCTGTCTGTTTTTAGGCCTCTGTCACACTTGAAGCTACTGCAGTTAAAATCTCCACCTAATACGATCACTTTTGCTGTGAAAAGGTATGGTTGGATAAGAGAAAATAACTGCACTCTAGTACTTGCCTTATCTTGAGGGGCATAAACATTTATTAGTCTGAAATCCTGGCTATCTAGTATAATGTCTAACATCAGGGCTCTTCCTGGAAGGATGTCTAAAATTGTGGTTATTCTGAGTAGAGGGTTGCTAATACAAATGTCCACTCCACTACAGGTATCCTCACCTAGGGACCAATATGTTGCACCCCATAACCATTCAGCATTTGCTGTTTGTATTTCATGCATGGCAGTGAAGCGAAATCTGCTACTACTGCAATATGTTGGCTGCACATGCATAAGCCAACATAATAAATCCTCTATGGTTTTCCAAGGAAGTGGCTACCACAGTTAAAGAAAAAAAAGAAGGCATACAGCATATACCAGGAAACCAAAACTAAGAAAGACTGAGAGTCATACAAGGAAAAAATGAGATTGTCTAACAAACAAATTAGAAAGGCAAAAGCCCAGACAGAGGAAAAGACAGCAGAAGGGGCAAAGAGAGGAGACAAATCATTGCTTAGATACATTAGGGAATGTAGGAAGGCAAAGTGGGGATAGTAAAGATTGCTACAGAAGAAGGGAAATGCACCAAACATGACCCAGAGAAAGCTGAAATCCTCAACAAATACTTCTGCTTGGTTTTTATCAAAGAGGACATAGGGGATGGCTCAGACCTGAAAAAAAACACAACACCTCAGGACCAGGTGTAGACATGCATTCCTTTAAAGAAGCTGAAGTATGGGAGATGCTAAATAAACTAAAAGCAGACAAAGCCATGGGACCAGACGAGATGCACCCCAGAATCCTTAAGGAACTGGAGGCAGAATTAGCAGCCTCTCTGGCACTTTTATTCATGAAGTCCTTGAAAAGCGGTGTGGTACCTGAAGACTGGAAAAAGTTAATAGTGGTTCCACTGCACAAATCAGGCAGTTGCAAAGAAGCTAGTAATTGCAGACCAGTGAGCCTCACATCTATAGTAGGGAAACTAATGGAGACACTACTGAAACAGAGGATCATAGTATTCCTCGAAATTACTAGCCAATAAGAACCTAAACAGCATGGTTTCACAGCAGGTTGGTCATGCCATAAAAATATGCTCGAGTTTTTTGACTATGGTACAAAAATAGTGGACCATGGTGGGGCAGTAGATGTGGTCTACCTAGACTTTAGTGAGGTCTTTTGACTCAGTTCCACACAGAAGGCTGGTAAAGATTCTTGACCATACAGGGGTTGGTCCAGAAGTAGTCAGATGGGTACAAAACTGGTTACAAGGCAGAACCCAGTGAGTACAGGTTAATGCAATGCAATTGACGGAAGGCAGGATAACCAGTGGGGTGCCACAGGGCTCAGTGCTGGGGCCTCTGCTCTTCAATGTTTTTATAGCAGACATCGCTGATGGACTGGAAGGGAAGGTGTGCCTGTTCGCAGATGACACCAAGATATGTAACATGATGGACACCTCAGAAGGAGTGAGCAAGAGGGAAGCCGACCTCAAGAAACCAGAAGAATAGTCTGGAGTTCAACAGCTGAGATTTAATGTCAAAAAGTGCAAGGTCATAGACATAGGAAAGAAAAATCCAAGAAAGGAGTATTACCTAGGAGGCAAAAGACTGGTGGCCTCAAATGAGGAACGAGATCTGGGAATCATTCTCAGATGACTTAAAGGTTAGTAAGCAGTGTGAGAAGGCAACTTTGAAGGCCAACAGAATGCTTGGCTGGATTGGGAGAGGAATCATAAGCAGGAGGAGAGAGAGGTGGTACTACTACTGTATAGATCACTGGTCAGGCCTCACCTAGAATACAGAGTCAAATTCTGGAGGCCTCACCTCAGGAAGGGCATAGACTGGGTGGAAACAGTACAGAGACAGTCAATAAAAATGATTCAGGTTCTGCAGTATGTGTCCTATGTGGAAAGACTTAGGGAACTGAACATGTACTCCCTGGAGTGGAGAAGAGTGAGAGAAAGAGAGAGAGAGAGAGGGGACATGATTAAAACATTCAAGTACATAAAAGGCATTAACAAGGTACAGGCACGGGAACTTCTTCACTTCATGAAGGGCTCCAGGACCAGGGAACATGACCTCAGGCTCAAAGGAGAGAGGTTCTCTACCAACACCAGGAAGTTTTTCTTCACAGAATGAGTGGTGGACAGCTGGAACAGCCTACCCCTAGAGGTTGTGGGGGTCAACACTATGGGGAGATTCAAGAATGCATGGGATAGACACAAGGGAGCTCTGACTACAAAGGGCAACTAGAGCATCAAAATAAGTCTAAAACACATGGGCAGACTAGATGGACCTAGCAGTCTCCTTCTGCCATCAACTTCTGTTTCTAAGTTTCTATAATAGTTCCACATTCAAGTCTATACTTAAAAACTCCAATTCCAACTGGATATTTGAACATTTTCCTCAAATTCAGAAACGGAGTCTTCCAATGATTTTTTAGAAGGAGGAGGAGGAGCGGCAAATGTGTCCAATTGCATCAACACCACAACACAGCCCACAGTAGGTATGGTTTTATCTAGCTCACCAGGAATCAAAAAAACAAGGAGAGGGAGAAAAAGGCAACACCAACACAGGAACAGGAAGTTGGCACTGGACTCGGAGAAAGCACACAGACAGCAACCTGACCAACAAACGAGTAGTACAAACAACAAGGACATATCAGCGGAAAAAAAAAATGTGGTGAATCTATCTTCATTTGAATTGAATGCTGACCATCTTAAGGTACTGTCATTGGGTTTAAACTTTATACCTATATATGTCAATCAACCTTTTGACTTATATACTGATATCAAAAAGTTTACTCGAAAGTTCAATTTAAAGGTGTTCTATTCCAAACATTTGAGTGAGGACACAGGCACTAACAACATGGGTTTGTCTTTTGAGACACCTGACTTGGGTATTAGTGATATTTTGCTATCTGTAGACAGTACTCCTTTTAGAAAGAAATCCAAATTTATTCCTGCTTATGCACAAGTGGTCATCACATTTGAGAAGGCTGCCATTTCAGAAACTGAGCAGAAATATGACTCTGTTCTAAACACTGGTTACAGTAATTTCTCAAATAAAGAATGGCTTGCGCTGCAGGGACTTCAGAATAACCCTCATATAATTTGAAAACCTGCTGACAAGGGGGTGGGTTCTGTGGTCCTGATGGATGTAGAGAAATACAAGCAGGAGATTTTTCATCAGCTTGCTAACACTGACTTTCATGCAAGTTTGAAAACAGATCCCACTTCTAATTTCAAGCCTCCCTATCATCATCCCACTGTGTTCCCTTATATTTCTTGTAGGCCAGCCTTTTGGCTCTGACCTTTTCTGCCACTGTTTTTGAGAACCAAAGTGGTTTCCTTCTTCTTTTGCTCTTGCTTTTCTCTCTAACACAATGGGATGTTGCTTCAAGTATTGCATCCTTAATGCTTGCCCACTTTGCCTGTACCCCCTCACCTGTATTTCTTCTTGCCAGGGCTAGCTTAACTCTGTTGTACATCTTATCAAAGTCAGCTCCTCTGAAGTCCCATATTTTTGCCTTGGAATGGGATGATTTAGTTCTAATGGCAAAAATGAACAATATCATGTAATGGTCACTGGCCCCCAGGTGACTTTCTACCCAGAAATCTGTGATCCTTTCCCCATTAGTCAGTCCTAGGTCTAGGATAGCCCTGTCTCTTGTGGGTTGTTGTACCAATTGTCTGAGGCCCTCCCCCTGCAGAGAATCCACTATGTGTCTAGTTCTGGTGCATGTTTCTGCTGGTGTTGATCAATCTGTACCTGGCATGTTGAAGTCTCCCATTATCAGAACCTCCCCTTTAGCTGTCACATTTTGTATATCTTCTAACAGTAATGTGTCTATGTCCTCCCCCCGATCTGGAGGCTTGTAAACAACCCCAGTTCACATGACTGTCCCATTTTCTGTTTCCAGGGTGACTAACAGTTCTTCTGGCTCCTTATGAGTATTCTGAATTTCTGTAGCTTTGATATTTTCATTGACATAAAGGGCCACTCCCCCCCTTTTGGCACCTCAGTCTCTTCTGAACAGTACATAGCTGGGTACCGAAGTCTCCCAAGTGTGGTTACTGGTGAACCATGTCTTGCTAATGGCTACTATGTCAACTTTAGCCTCTGTCATTGTTGCCTCTAGGTCTGGGATCATGTTTCCCTGACTGCGGGCATTTGTGTACATGATTTACAATTGGCCAGATTTCAATGCATAAGTTGCTGGGCAAGGTCTGGCATTTCCCCTGCATGTCGTATGGGGAACTAGATCATTTTC
Source organism: Neoceratodus forsteri (assembly GCA_016271365.2). Lineage (NCBI taxonomy): Eukaryota > Metazoa > Chordata > Ceratodontiformes > Ceratodontidae > Neoceratodus > Neoceratodus forsteri. Next base: position 1,074,450,550 of record CM057449.1, read on the forward strand.
TTACCTGGTGATGCAAATGAACTACAAACATGCTGAACTCCTGTTTTATCACTAGCTGAGGAGGAAGTGTGTTCTTTCCATTCGATGTATCAGGTGCTGCACCTCTCTCCCCATTTGCTAGTTTAAATATTCTGCAAAACATCAAACTTCTGCCCCAATGCACTGACTCCCTCCTTAGTCAGATGCAGTCCATCGGATTTAAAGAACTTTCACTCCCCGAACTGTTGCCAGTTACCTACAAATTTGTGTCCTTTTTCCTGGCACCAGCCCTTGAGCCACATGTTTAGCTCCCCTATCTCCCCTTCTCTGACCTTCCATCCATCTTCCCCCCTCTCCCAGACCAGCAGGATCTCAGAGAAGGAGATGCTGAATGAAATGGATGATAGTTTGTCTCCCAGCCTGGTCAGGTGTTCCTTGGTCTCCACAACTAACCTGCTGGTGAGATCGTTAGTCCCTATGTGTACCAGGATGTTGATGTTTTCTCCTGCTTCCTGCATGATTTTAGCAATGGAACTCTATAACAAAAACAGCTCCACTACAGTAAAGAGGGTGCGTGAAATAGATATCAAATTTAAAAACCAAAAAAACCGCACACCTCAACTCCAGATAACAAAACTTGATTTATTAAGTTAAATAATTCAGGCTAAAATCACCCAAAACAGCAAACTGCTATGAGCATGTAAGGTCATTCACAAAAGACCCCGACCGGTTTCGTAATCAATACGTCCTCAGGGGGTGGCTCTTAGCTCTCACAGTGCTAGTTATATAGGCAAAGTTCTCTTAAAGTGACAATGTTACCCACAAAAATGAATACTTAAAACACATGCTAAGTGATTATGATCTTCAGCAATGTTATGCATTTAAGACAATGTGCATAATACTTTAGCAATTATTTTAGGAATTACATGGCCTATCACACATCCAAAAAGCACAAAAAAAACAATATAAAATAAGCAAAAATTTCACAGCAGAGGTAATATCTAACATTTGCATAATGTTCATATCAATTGTATTATAATCATTATCACTATAGTTATGCCAAAAGAAAGACAATACTTATTATTAGATGTTTTCCTTTAGAAGTAACTGGTGGCAGCAAAGCAATTCCATCCAGTCCTGAAAAATAGAAAAACATTTTTAAAGTTCTTTTAAAATATCTTTTCAACTATTATTGCTACAAATCAACTTGATAGCTCTCTCCTGAGGTTATATTGGCTTAAAATTAGTGATATGACAGAAAAATCAATAAGACATGGCTATATCTCAAGATACATACTAACTTAGATGTGCAGATTATTTCTTAATGCAAGACATAAGATCTATCTTGTCATTTAGCCCTGGCAGTTGTAGGGCACCTAACATGAATATCCAATATGCCTCTCTTTCTGATAGTTTGTTTTCCAAACTGCCACCTTTGTGACCAAGTTTCACCTTTTCTAGGCCACAAAATTTGAACGTGTGGGTATCATCTTTTAACCTGTTATTCTGACAATGTATAGCCAGGGCACTCCTAGTGTCATTATGGGGTATGGACCACAAATATTCCCCCACCTGGATTTTTAAGGGCCTTGTAGTTTTACCCACATAGAAGGCCCCACATTGATAGGTAGCCATATAGACCACACATTCAGATACACAGTTGATAAAATCCTGCATTTCAAAGTTCTTACTGCTGTTACAGCTGGTGAAAGTGCAGTATTTAATTAGGGAAGTACAACATTTACAATTACCATGTATATGAGTACCTGGGGGTAGTGATCTGTCCTGTATGTCATTTGTTGTAAATACTGACTGGTAGCTATGAACAAGCCTATCCTTTGAGTTCCTACCCTGAGGATAAACCATCCTTGGTTTACTCATAGTTGTCTCTTTTAACAAAAATTCTGTCTCCAATATGGGCCATTTCTGACAGATGATTTGTCCAATCTTGTTACTATGTCTTGAAGCATGCTGAAGTGAGTCAGGAAGAAGTCAAGTGCCGCCTGGACAAATCATCTGTCAGAATTGGCCCATATTGGAGACAGAATCTTTGTCACTGCCTCCTAAACTAATTACTTTCCACAACATGGCCCATTTCAACCTCACCCAGTTTACTCATGATCTCTCCTTGATTGACTGGACCCCCATTTACTCCTCTACAAATGCCAAGGCGGCACTTGACTACTTCCTGGCTCACTTCAGCCTGCTTCAAGACACCCATGCCCCCCGTGTCACTTGTCGGATTCGAGGAACACAGACTAAATGGCTAACAAAAGATCTGCTTACACAACAAAGAGCCAGAGGCAAACTATGGTGACGTTTCAAAACAACAGGGTTACCAAACGACTACTACCAGTATCGATCTCAGAGAAACATATGTAAAAGAAATATTCACCTAGCAAAGAGCATTTTCTGCATAGACCTGCTAACAAAGGCTGCTGGCAACACTAAAAAGTTCTGGTCTACCATAAAAACACTCACTGGTGCTAATTCCAGGGCCCATACCAGTGACATGCTTCTAAATGGTATTCACTACAATAACCCGGACACCATAGCTAACTCCTTCAATCAGTATTTTTCGGATTTCACTAGCTACCTGACATCTTTCCAGACAATAAGTACCGCCTCACCCCCAACTGAACCTCTAATTAAGCACCCCCTATTTAGGTTCCAGAGTATCACCAGGGCAGAAGTACTAAAACTACTGCTCTCCACTCCCGAAAATACCAGCTTAGGGACTGACGGTGTAGAACCTAGGCTTCTGAAAGCAGCTGCCCTGCTCATTGCCTCTCCCCTAACCAAAATTTTCAACCTTTCCCTATGTCATGGCTTAGTTCCTGACATCTAAAAAATAGCCAAAGTCACCCCAATTCCCAAAAAAGGTGACCCCAAGGAAATCAAGAACTACCGCCCTATTGCTATTCTCTCAATGCTCAGTAAATATCTGGAAAAGCTAGTGGCCACCCAATCAACTGAATATCTTCAGAAATATAACCTTCTATCTGGCTCACAGCATGGTTTCCACAAAGGCCACAGCACCTCTACCACCCTTCTCAAACTCACAAATGACATCTATACCTCCATGAACTCAGGCCTCCTGACTGGTGCCATTTTCATTGATCTAATAAAGGTGTTCGACCTATTAAACCATACCCTTCTTCTTGATAAACTTCGCTCCCTAGGCTTCTCCCCTGATGTAGTAGCCTGGTTCAAGAGCTACTTATCTGACAGGAAACAGGCTGTAGTTTTTAACTAGGCCATATCAGATCTCTTCCCTATACATGTTGGAGTACCCCAAGGCTCCATACTTGGCCCCTTGCTTTTCTCAATTTTCATTAATGACTTACCACTCCTAGCACCAAACTGCTCATCTCTGCTTTACGCTGATGACCTAGTTATTTATCACAGTGCTAGAAATACCGACGACATAACCCTCTCTCTTGCCTCGGACTTTGCAGACATCCAATCCAAAGAACAAACTTGTTCTCAACACTCCAAAGACACACTCCATGCTCTTTGGCTTGCCTGCCAGGCTTAAAATGAACCACCTTGCCCTAGATATCCGAACTGCGGACAGCTCCCCTCTGGTCAACACCAGATCCTTCAAATATCTAGGAGTCACATTAGATGAATCTCTTGACTTTGACCTGCACATAACAACTGTCTGCAAGTCTGTGAATGCCAAGCTAGGTAGTGCCTACAGAACTAGCTATGCCCTCACCCCCTCAGCCAGACTAGCAGTAGCGCAAGGTTTCCTTCTCCCAGCTCTGGCCTATGGCTCAATCATCTTCCAAACTGCCTCAAAATCCTCCCTCCATAAATGGGACACCACTTATAATAACATCTGCCGCTATGCCTCTGCATCCCCACGTTACAAACACCACTGCCAGCTCTATGCTGACCTTAAATGGCCTGGTCCCTCTACCCACCGACTTCTGTCTCCTGGCACTCAAATTGACTGCATTGCCAGATCAGGTGTCCCCCTATCCCTTGCCTCTCTGCTACACACACAACCTCTCTCCTATGGACTACGATCTATTGATGAAGCTCCTCTTCACATCCCTAGATGTAGAACAAATATGGGTGCACAAGCTTTCTCTCACATGGCCCCAAAATAATGGAACTCCCTACCCTACTCAATCCATCAAGCAACCTCCCATGCCAGTTTCAAACAACTGCACCGTGAACACCTGTGGGTAACCAGCCCCTGTACCTGCTTCAATCCACCTTAGATCAGTTACCAAGTAAATGCACTTCTCAAACACCTTCTTCCCACCTATCCTACACCCCCTTTCACTTGTCCTCTTTCTATTTCTGGTTTCAAACCCTTTAAGGCTCTCTAATCTCTTTTGTCCAGGCTTCCCACCACTCTTCCTGCTTCTCCGTGTGCTCTTTCACCAATCACAACCAGGCACTTAAACTGTTTTACTGTTCAGATTTGCCTTTACTGTTTTGTTTTATGTACACCATCACTTTAGCACTGCCTGTATTTCTCAAACTGTTTTGCATTACCTGTACATCTCAAAGTGTTTGAAATGCCTTACCTGTTAGTATTGTTGCTGTATTACCTGTAAACTTGCGTACCCTGTTTGTTGCCCTGCTACTGCATGTGCTGCATCACATGCACCCCTATGTACGTATTATTTTTTTTCTAACTGTTCTCTCCTGGGTCGTGCCTGAAAATAGGCATTTTCATGCCTAGTGCACCCACCCAGTTATCAAAAGCAAATAAATAAATAAATAAATATTTAGTAACAAAGTTCCTCCTTGGCTCACTTCTCTGTGGTATTTTTTGTTTTAATAAATCATCCCTATCAAGTAGTAACACTTCGTTATAGGCTTCCTGTACTACCTCTCTGGTATAGCCCCTAGTTCTAAATCTATCACACATCTGCAAGCCATTTTTCACAGTCAGACACCTCACTACAATTTATTCATACTCTTAACATTTGGGCTTTAGGAATGTTGGTAATCAGATGGCATGGATGGCAACTGGTGGCCAGCAATAATGATTTTAGCAATGCAGTCAGTGTCTCTCCATGCTGATGTACCTGGGAGACATCTGACCATTGCCCCCAGCCGGAGGTAGGTACAACTCCCCGAATCATGGAGTCTCCTATGATCAGAAGTGTTTTGGATTTTATTTTTACTATTTTTGTATTGGTCCCTGTTTTGGGTGAGTTTTGTAGTGCTAGCTCCTGTGTTGCAGTGTCCTGCTCTGCAGTGTTTGATTTTGGGAAATGGAGGCAGATACCTGTTTATAGTTTTTATGTAGTTTGTGGAGGTGATATGTTGGTGAGAACTGAGTGATGGGGCACCAGATTTGCCCCTTCTAACCAACTGCCAACCTCCTGGACAAACTACCCTCTGCAGTCAAGGTACTTCAGTTGAATGTTGGGGAAATTATGGGCCATTCTTGTAATATATTTCCTCCTGAATATGCTATTTGAGGTGCACAATCTCTGCCCATGCTTCCCAGAGCTGAGCCCTTAGAGCTCAGATGGTCAAAATGTAAGACAGCATCCTACATCCTGTATAACCACCCTTTTGAAAAGTGTCCCACAGAACCTGCAGTTAATAATATCCATTTCAGGTGAGTGGCTGAGTTTGAAACTTGGTACAAGTAATTAGAAGGAAAATGAAAACAAGAGTTATTTTTTTATATTTTGTTTGTTTGTTTGTTTTTGTATAAGTTTCTATAACAAGTTAAATGAATTGTGCCCCTGTAAGTAAGGTCACTGTGTGGATATCCCTCTGATACTCCCCTTCCTGCTTAGCTACAGGAAATGTTATGACTGTGCTACTATATAAAAGGAGAGTAGCATGGTGTGGTTGGGGATGGGGGTGGATGGTTGGGCCCCTCCCCTACTGAAAAAGATGGACCACAGATGAAGCAGACAAGGAGGTAAGAGCAGAAACAGTCAACCAACAACAAATGCAGTCGGTATCCCTAAGTCTGTATCTCGTATGTGATCCAGTAATTAGCCCTGATAGCTTAGACTAATGACAGATAAAACTGTAAAACCTGTAAGCACCACCTGTAACAATTTCACAGAAGATATACCCTGCAAAAACACTTTGCTAAGGAGAAAAATAAATCAGTAAAAAAGTAATAAAACCTGTAAGTACAACCTGCAGAATGCTTTAACAGAAGATATACCTTGGAAAATCAAGTTCATGGGTTCGTAGGTGTGATATGGGTTCAGTGGGGGATCCCATAATAAACTTGTCACCTATTGGCAACATGTACTGTATATTTCTTTTCTCCCACATGATCATCCAACTTATGTTTAAATGTTGCCAAATTATTACTGTTAACAACCTCAGTTGGTAGTGAGTTCCACATTAATGGTAACCTTTGCATAAAAAATGTATTTATTTTAAAGGTGTTATTTGTTACAGTTTTGAAATTTAAATTATGGGATCTAGTGTTATAACCTTTCATAGTTTTTAAGAGGCAAAGAGCCTTACATAAGGAGAGATCCTTAATAGATTTATATGCCAGGCACATATCACCCCTACATGACCTATATTCAAGAGAAAATAGACCTAGAGGTCTCAGTCTAGAACTGTAATCTAAATCAGTTACGCCTTTTATTTTTTTAATAAAACACCTTTGTACCCTTTCCAAGGATGTTATACTTCCTGTAGATGTAGGCATACAAAAAGCGGCCCTCCTCTAGTTCTCCCTTCTTCTCTCCTGGGCTTATATACTAACGCCTGAATTATACTACATGCAGCGAATTACCTACTCAGATTGTGTCATGATGATAACCATGCCTGTATCCAATTATTCCTGTAACTTCCTCATGCTGTAATAACTTATGCGTACAAATGTTCTTTTTTGCTCTTTGTATCTAACTAGTGTTGTTATCCTGTGTGGCCCCTGAGAAAAGGACCTTCGGGGCCCAGTGGGCCTACCCCGTCACCAAAATTTAATAAATAAATAATTTGTGACCTAACTAAACTTGTGTACAATGGGACTAAGACTTCAGGTTGTCTACTCTTAATATGTCTAAAAATGCAAGAGAGAGTACCATGGCATTTTTTGATGATATTATTAATGTGAAGTAAACTTTAGATCTTGTGTTATAGTAATACCCAAGTCCTTTTCGATTTTTGTAGATTGTAAAATACTATTATTTATTTTATAAGTTGCTAATGGATTATTTTTCCCCACATGCATAACCTTGCACTTGGCAGAATTAAAGGTAATTTTATTTTTAACAGACCACTTAACTAAGTTATCAGGATTTGTTTGTAGGGAACACACTGTGTTGGGATTATTAACAATATTACCAAGTTTACTGTCTTCTGCATATTTGTGAATCCATACATTATTTGTAGTTTGCATACTGGCTATTAGTATATTAAACAGTAAGGGGCCCAACACAGAGCCCTGAGGTACACCACTAGTTACTTCCCCCCAATCAGAGAGGTGTCATTTAATGCTAACTTGTAGCTTTCTGTTTGTAAGCCATGAATTTATCCAACTTACTATGTTAGCATTGAGACCTAATTTTACCAACTCCTTAATCAAAATCCCATGAGATACAGAATTTGATGCTTTTTTGAAGTCTAAGAATATTATATCAACTGGAAGACCCTGATCCAAATAAAAGATTAAGTTGGCAAGATCTTCCCTGTACGTAACTATACTGGCTAATATCCGAAAAGCCCTATATATTGTAGATGGTCTAACATTTTATTTTTTAAGATTCTCTCCATAAGTTTTCCTATACAGGAGGTTAAACTGATAGGTCTATAGCTACCAGTAATGTGTCTATTTCCACTTTCATATATAGGCACAACAGTGGCTAATGTCAATTCTCTTAATGCGTAGCCTTCTTTGAGGGAAGCATTAAATAATAAAGTAAGTAAATCCACAAAAACTGACCCAATTCTTTAATGAAAATTATTGGAATCCCATTTGGGCCTGCAGAGGAATTGGTTTTAGTGGCTTGAATAGCAGCATTAACTTCATCAGAAGTAATTAAAGGATGTGTTTGATTGACATATAAGTTATTTAAACAGAAGACATCTTTAGTCTTAAAGACAGTAAGGAAATATTCATTAAATTATTTTGCCATATCAGACTCATTGTCTAGAAGTATATTATATTTGATTAGTGGACCAATGTTGGGGGCTTTACCTTTTATAGAGCCAATATAATTATAAAATTGTTTTATATTGTTCTTTGTTACAGTAGCTAATTTTAATTCTAGATTTTGTTTAGCTCCTCTGATGGTTTTTTTACACTGATTTGATATCCTGATATAATTTTGCCATTTTGCCTCTGAGGTTTTTTTAAATATTTAGCATAATATTTTTTTTCTTTTTCCTTACTAATCCTTTAATTTTGCCATTAAGCCAAGGGGAGGAACCTTTTATTATTTTGATTATATTTCTTATTTACTGGAACCGCAGGTGTGAATACAGTGATCAGCGTTCCTTTTAATAGCTGTCGATATCTGCTCACTATTTTTATTATTTAATTCTGACTGCCAGTCCCAATTATTGAAGTGGTCTTTAATAGCCACATAATTTGCTTTAGAAAAGTTTTTTTATCACAGTGACACCACAATTAACAAAATATTTTTTTTTATATTCCAGTAGACCACATTGTGGTCACTGTTCCCTAATGGTTCAAGGACTTTGGATAACTCTTCTGTATTCTTAAAATGTGTAAGAATGAGGTCAAGGATATTTTCTTTACTAGTGGGTTCTGAGACAATTTGATCCAAATTATGCAAAAGAGTTAGATTGATGAATCTGTAGTCTAAATTAGTTTTTCCAGTTAGGGTAGGCCAACAGATATTGGGTAGATTCAAATACCCCATTAGAATTTCATTTTCATAGTCTTCTAACTGTTCTATTGCTTTGAAAAATATGTCATTACAACTGGTATCTAGATTGGGTGATCTATAGCATAATCCAATTGTTAATAATTTGGCTATATTAATTTGGACTAAGATAATCTCAGTGTCAACTGTAGAATCTAAATTTAGAGAAATTTGCCTGCTTTTCAAATGGTTATTCACATATAGAGCAATGCCACCTCCTTTAGAAATGTGACAATTTTTAAGATATACAGAAAAACCTGAGATCTCAGTACCCCAATCTGTTTCCATGAACCAGGTCTCTGAGACACCACATATATCTATATTGTCTCTACATAATATATATCTTAAATCATCCATTTTATTATTTAGACTTCTAGCACTGAGCAGTAATATGCTCAAATCATTTCTTGAGTTATTAGGAGATCTGTAGTTGGGTGTTTCTATGACCCTAATTGATGAAATATCTGGGCTTGTATTATTGGTAGTACTTTCTAGTGGGCTCTTATATCCACCCTCCCCCCACCATATTCAGTTTAAATGCAACTGTATAAAAACATAAATCTACTTACCCATTACTTTATTACCAAATTTGTTTAAATGTAGGCCATCCCTTCAAAGTCTTCCCAATGGGTACGACAATACATGCCTTGTTTAAGACACCAAAAATGAAGCCAGTTGTTTAAAGATTTTATTTTTCTGTTTTTATTATTATCACCCCTTGGCACTGTTAAAATTTCAGAGGATACTGTTTGACTATCAAGATCTGTTAAAAGATCGTATATCCCCACAAATTCTTCCTTGATGTTCTGAAGATTGTTTAAAAGCATTATTTATCCTGGCATGAATTATGACCAAAGGTTTCTTTCCCCCTTCGTTTAAGATGTTCTTAAGCATTTTTGTGATATCAAGGATCTTAGCACCTCTAAAGCTGGAACCGTTTCAATTTACTTTGTCCTGATTACATATGGTCCAACCTATATTTTTAATAATATAATCTCCTTATACAAATATTTGTCTGGTTTCTACAACTTTATTATCATTAATGTCCATGAGATTATCAGAAACAGCTTCATTTCTATCAGATAAATCAATAAGATTCCCAGTTATAACATGTGAATTTGTGTCTTGTGGCTGAGATAATAAGCAACCATTCACAGATTTGGGTGTAGTACGAGTTGAACCAGAAATAATACCAGGGTTATCATAATCTTGTACTTTTATTAATGGATCAAATGAATTCTGAATTGGTATATCAAATAAAGCTGCTTTCCTGCCTTTCTTAGCAGCTTTTTTTTTATTTTGGACCAAATACCATGTATCCTCATTTGACAAAGAGTCCTCATCTTCCCTAAAATGTTTTATTGTAGGGGTATATATAGGATGTAAACATTCTTGTAGCTGAAATTGCTCTTCAGGGGGACATAAGGATTCTGTAGGGATTATGTTGGCACAAGTTCCTACTACTGGTATGTCACATTGTGATCTAGAATTATTGATTCTGGCAATGGTATCAACATAACTGTTCTCTAATGCTGTTAATCTGTCGTTAAACAACTTTATTTCATTAATCATGTCTTCATTTTTCCAGGCATTTACTGCATTTATAGAGATTTACCAGACCAACAAAGGGTTCTATACTATACATTGTACACAATGTGCACATATACAAAGCCTTGCCATTATGTGTATTAAATATCCCATCCATTATTTCTGTAAGTATGTGATCACAATTATAACTGTTAGGTCCAGTTTCTTTACCTGCCATGCACAGAAATAGATGTACGCTAGGAAACTCTGTTTTCCCTCTTCACCCTCCAAACTTGCAAAACACGAGCAGATGCGTGTGTCTTTGCGCGTGCGCTGATGTGCATTCGCCCTGCTCGAGCTTGCCCTGCTCACTGCAGGCCAAACTTTTTACAGGTCAAATGACCCGAAAGTGCTGGTCATGGGTCTCAGGTGGCCCCAAACAGAAAATCTAGTGGGATAAGCTTAAAAGCTTCTTTTAGTGATGTATATGTACAAATAAGTCATAAGAAGTGCCCCAGGGATTAAAAAACATAAAAATCCCACTGTTATAAGCACTTGTAGTTCACTACAGACTGAGAAGAACTACAACTTCTCTTCCTCTTCCTCTTCCTCTTCCTCTTCCTGTTTTGAAATTTTGGCTCACTTTACTGCTACACACAGGTAAATTACAGTTTAAAACTACACAAAACAGTTTTGTTTCATATGTTCATTCAAACACACTCAGTGGCACAACCAGTATCCGTTTAGGCAGACTAATAAAATTGCTTGCTGCAGGCCAAGCTTTTTATATGACAAATGACCCGGAAGTGCTGGTCACGGGTCACGAGCAGCCCCGAGCAGAAAATCTAGTGGGATAAGCTTAAAAGCTTCTTTTAGTGATGTACATGTACAAATAAGTCACAAGAAGTGCCCCAGGGATTAAAAAACATAAAAATCCCACTGTTATAAGCACTTGTAGTTTGCTTTAGGCTGAGCAAAACTATAGTTTCTCTTCCTCTTCCTGTTTTGGAAGTAGGACTCACTTTATTGCTACACACAGGTAAATTACAGTTTAAAACTACACAAAACAATTTTGTTTCATATGTTGCATTCAAACACACTCAGTGGCACAACCAGTATGCGTTTAGGCAGGCTAGTAAAATCGCTCGCTGCAGGCCGAGCTTTTTATAAGACAAATGACCCAGAAGTGCTGGTCACGGGTCACGAGCAGCCCCAAACAGAAAATCTAGTGGAGTAAGCTAAAAAGCTTCTTTTAGTGATGTACATGTACAAATAAGTCACAAGAAGTACCCCAGGGATTAAAAAAACATAAAAATCCCATTGTTATAAGCACTTGTAGTCTGCTGCAGGCTGAGCAAAACTACAGTTGCTCTTCCTCTTCCTCTTCCTGTTTTGGAAGTAGGACTCACTTTACTGCTACACACAGGTAAATTACAGTTTAAAACTACACAAAACAGTTTTGTTTCATATGTTGCATTCAAACACACTCAGTGGCACAACCAGTATGCATTTAGGCAGACTAGAGTTGAATCATAGAAGATTACAACATTAATCTGTAAGCTCTAAACAGCAACAAACCTGTAGGCACACCCTGCAAGAATGCAACAGAAAAGATACCCTGCAACAGCAATTTGAATCAGAGAACAATAAAGCAGTAAAATGTTAGCAAAAACAATAACAAAACCTGTGAACACAAAAGAAAATAACACACAGTAAATATGCTTAGCCAAAAGAAGCCTTAATATTTTCCTTTTCTCTGATAATGTTGTTTCTTGCTCTGTCCTTACAAGCAAACCTAGAAGAAAAGAGCTCATGTGCCTTTTCCAGCAAACCTAGTCTTCATTACTGGTTGGAAAATAACACTGAATATGGTTCCCTTTTTACAGATTTTTTATGTGATTTAGCAAAAGTTAACACACTAACATGCATACTAACATACTAAAATGCCAGCAGAATAGACCTAACGGTCTTTCGTGTCTGTTCATTTGGTCAGCCCCCACCCTGAGAGCTGACCTTGCTGCCCCCTTCTCCCTCTCTGGCTTCTCCCTTCCCAGTCCTGGATAGTCTTGCTGCACTGGTTTTTGCTTCAAAAACCCTTCCCCTGTTCCTGTCCAACCCCCTCTTGAATCTCTCCACCATTTCTGCCTCCACCAGCTCCCTGGGCAGCACATTCCATGTCTGCACCACCCTCTCAGTGAAGTAGCACCTCCTCCTTTCTCCTCTGAATCACCCCCCCTCCAGCTTCCACCCATGCCCTCTAGTTGCCCGCCCCCTTCCTTTGGAGCACCCTGACTGCTCCTCCCCTATTTATACCCTTCATGTACCTGAAGACCTCTATCATGTCCCCCTGGTCCCTGCTCTCTTCCAATGTGTACATATTTAGCTCTATGAGCCTCTCCCCATAGACCTATCCTCCAAGCCCCTAATCATTTTGGTTGCCCTCCTCTGGACCCTCTTCAGGAGTTCAATGTCCCTCTTTAAATGTGGCCTCCAAAACTACATGCAGTACTCGATGTGCAGCCTCATACAGTGGGAGTATTACTTCCCTCTTTCTGGAGGTGAGCCCCCTAGCGATGCATCCAAGCATCCTGTTGGCCTTTGCTGCTGCCCTCCTACAAGTCTCCGAGTTGTTCGTCTTGACATCTATCACCACCCCAAGGTCCCTCTCTGCCATCAAGACTTGTAGCATTCCCCCACCAGGGTATACACTTGGCCCGGGTTTCTGGCTCCCAGGTGCAGTACCTTGCATTTCCCTGCATTGAACCTCAGCTTACGCTTTCTAGACCATCTTTCCAGAGCCTCCAGGTCCCCTGTAGGGCCACCCTCCCCTCCTCCAGATCCACCCCCAGTTTTGAGTCATCCACAAAGAGACTCATCTCACTCCAGATACCCTTCCTTATATCAGAGACGTAGACGTTGAACAGGAGGGACCCAAGGACAGATCCCTGTTAGACTCCACTAATGATCCTCCTTGGGGATGAGACTATCCCACCAACCACGACCCTCTGGATCCAGTTCTGGAGCCAATTGCCTATACATCTGATCATCTGGTTCCCCACTCCCATTTCTCACAGATTATCCAATAGGCCCCTGTGTGGAACAGAGTCAAACACCTTGCTGAAGTCAAGAAAGAGGACGTCCACTGGTCTACCCAGGACCAGGGCACTCATCACTCAATCATAGAACTCCACAAAGTTCATCACCTTGCCCACCACCGATGTCAGGCTGATGGGCCTGCAGTTCCTTGCCACCTCCCTTGATCCCTGCTTGTGGATAGGCACTATATGTGCCACCTTCCAGTCCTGGGGCACCCACCCTGTCCTCAGAGAGAAGCTGAAGAGCTCTGCCAGGGGTTTCGCCAGGACATCAGCCAGTTCCTTCAGCACTCTGGGATGCAATTTATCCAGCCCTGATGCTTTCTCCATCTTAAGGGACCTGAGGGCTTCCCGCACTCTCTCTGCCATGATTTCCACCTCTGCTACCTTGTCCCCCTACTCTGCCTTCCCCCCACCTGCCAGTGATGCCCCCCTCCCCAGACCCACTGATCGGTAAGGGTCCCCCTCTCCTCAGTTTCACTGTCTCCTCCCATGTAGGATGCAGCTCCCCTATTTTCCTTGGTGAAAACTGAGGCGAAGTACTCATTTAGTTCCTCAGCCTGCTTCCCCGGATCTTGTACCCATCCTTCCCCTGTTTTAATCCTGCTAATCTGCCCCTTCATCCTTTGTTTTTCCCCAATGTTTCTAAAGAACCCCCTTGTTCCCTCACCTAATTTCCCTGGTCAGGTTCTGTTCCTTCCTTGCCTTAGCCACCCTCACCACCCTAGTGGCCCTTCTGGCCATCAGCTCATACTCCCCTTGGTCCCTTTCACTCCTTGAGCACTTGAATTGCCTATAGGCCACCTTCTTTCCCCTCACCACCTCCTGAACCTCACTGGTCCACCAGCAGGGTTTTCAGGCCCTACCTCATTTTTGTCTTACTCTTGCACAGGTACTGGTAGCATCCTGCACCCCTCTCCTGATGATTTCCCACCTACTGTCAGCATCCATGGCTGGTCCAATCCCATCCAAGTGCTCCTTAAGGATCCTTCCCATTTCCTTGAAATCTACCCCCTGAAGTCAGTTACCTCCGTTTTTGTGCAGTTTTCTACCTCTCCTAGGTTCAGGCAGAACCAGACTGTGGCATGGTCGCTCCCCGCTAATGGGTCCCTTACCTCCAGGCCCCTAATCTGGTCACTGTCTGTCAGGACCACATCCAGAATCCGCACCTCCCTGGTTGGTTCCCCACCTGCTGAGTTAGGAACATGTCCTGAAAGACATCCAGCGACCTCTGTTCCCTGGCCACCGAGAATGTCATAGTCTCCTAGTCTGTTCCTGGCATGTTTAAGTCCCCCAACACAACCACCCTTCCCCTTCCCAATCTGCAGTGTCTCCCAAAATCTGCCACTAGACTCTCCCCCAGCTCTTCCGCCAGCACAGGGGGTCTATACACCACTTCTATTTTTATTCTCTTACCCCCCCTTGTTATCAAGGTGACCCAAACTGTCTCTACAGTTCCCTCCACCTCCTCCACTCCTCCTATGGCAACGCAGTTTTTGACTATTATTGCTACCCCTCTTCCCCTTCCCTACCCCCTGTCCTTTCTGAACATGGTGTAGCCCTCCAGGTTTAGGTCCCAGTCATGCCCTGCGGTGGCTCAGGTCTCAGTGACCACTGCCACATCCACCTCTCCCTCAGTTAGCATCACCTGGAGCTCAGGCATTTTATTGCCCAAGCTCCTGGCATTTAGCAAGACTACCTTCCACCCTTTTCTGATACTTCCATTTCCCCTGCTCATGTTCCAGTGGGTATTCTTTCTTTCCCTGGTCGGCACCTTACCAGTTGGCCTTTTCCTGCATTCCTCCAGCTCCCCGGGGGGGGGTGGAGACAGAGTCTCTCCTTTATCAGACCCCCCTCAACAGCTTTTTCTCCCATCCCTCCCCCTTCACAAGTTTAAACCCCACCTTTCACCAATGAACCCCTATATTTTCAACTTAGGGATTTTCTTCCCCTCCAAATTGAGATGGATCCTATCTCTAGCATACAGCTGATTATCCTCCCAGGTTTCCCTCCAGTCCCCCATCAACCCATACCCTCTGGACTCACACCACTCCCTGAGCCACTGGTTTATCACCCTAATCTTCCTCTTGTGTTCCCCACTAGCCCTTGGCACCGGCAGGATTTCTGAGAAGGAAACTGCGCATCCTATATCATGACAGACCCTGGCAAGCTCCCTGAAACTTGCCTGTATCTCTAGCTCACTATTTCCCTCAATGTCATTGGTACCTAGGTGGACCAGTATGTCCGGAGAACCTCCACAATCCTTTGCCAGCTGATATATCTCATGCTTGGCCCTGTGCACCATTAGTCCAGGGAAGCATTTTGTTCTAACCAGGCAGGCTTCTCCTTCCCTATTCCATTTGATCCCCTGATCATGGAATCACCCAACAGAGCACTCTGGCCACCCTTTCCTCCATTTCCCCTTCCATGTCCCTCATCCTTTCTACTGGCCCCTCCCCCAGCTGGCTCCTTGCTCCTCCCCCTATCTGGGTGCCACCTGCCATCCCCACCTTATTTATCCTGGTCACCCCTTCCCCTCCGATCCTATGCCTCTCGTCCTCCTGAATATGCTTCTGTACCTCTCAACCCCCACTGTTACTGCTCGTGACTGGTCCTGCCCCCCATCTGCTAAACTAGCCTGGCTCATCCTCCCTTCCTTCCCATCTCTGTTCAGCCCCTCTTTGCTTGTTGTGCTCCCCTATCCTAAACCCTCAGCTTCCTTTACTGTATCCTTCTTGTACTTCTGGTCCTTCTTCTTACCCTTTCCTCCCAACTGGTCCTTTTCCTTGTGCTTTCCTCCCTCTACCTCCTTATTCTCCTGCTTTGATCCCCTGCTCCCCCCGTTTTCCCACATTCCAAGTTCCCCCTGTTCCTCCTGCTAGCCAGACCCTGCCTCCTGCCCCCTACTCCCTTTCCATCTCTAACCACCCCTATCATGGCTACATCACCCCCTCATCCTCAAGCAGAAGAAGAGAATTGATGCGGTTACTGACCTTAAGATCTAATCCACCTGCCCCCATTGCTTCCTTCTGTCCAGCCCCAGCCATCTGCCTACTTCCCTGAGAATGTCCTCTCTTTGGCCCCCATCATTGAGGGTCACCAGTTATCTGCCTGTTTCCTTTGTGGTATCCTCCTTTTAAGACCCATCTGCCAGGGTCCCTGTGCAACCCCAGAGTACTCTCCTGCACTCCTTTCCCTATGTCCCCACCCCTAGTGCTTGGTGAAACCCTGTGGGAGAGCCCCTGCCCTATTCCCCAACCATACCTCTCCACTTCCCCCAGCTGTCTCCTAATCCCCTCAACCTCCTCCCTAAGCTGTGCCAGCTGGTAGCACACTGGGAAACCACTGAACTTCTAAGTCCAGTCTAGTATCATGGCTGCCCCACACCCTGTGCACCCCACCACCCTCCCAAAGATGCCGGCCCTAATGACATGTGATCCCATCCCCCTCCAAGTAGGTTTCCTTGGGTGAGCCACCAGGTTCTCCACTAGTCCAAGACTTTTAAACTTGAAACACTTGAGTGGCTGAACTTTTCCCCACCTGACTGTTAGCTTAGAGTTTGCTCACAGGGAAGTTGCAAATCCTAAACTCCTCCTCCCAGCCTTTAAGCTAACCCCAAGTGGCTCTTCTGTACTTAAAAAGGCTAATGCAAGGGGTGGGTGGGAGGGCTTTCAGAAAGTTCTTAGGAGTAAGGCCAATTTTAAAACACAACTTACAAACAATAACAACTTACAGAAACTTATGACAAAGTTAGCTTTCCAGAACCTCACCACATTTCCAAACTTCAACTGCTACCTCTGCCCCAGCAAGAAGACTTAAAATCCATAAATAATTTTGAGTTTCAGAGACAACATTACCTCCAAGTAAAGGATATGTCAAGGGGGCTACATTTCCCCCACATATGCCAACCTTTACTTGGGTTTGTGGGAATCATGACACAATTACGACAGTGACTGTAATCCTTTCTATAACCATATAGACGTATGGCAGAGATATATTGATAATGTGCTCATAGTGCGGTGGGGTAGTGTGGAACAGCTTTATGAATTTGTGGGATATCTGAAAAGGTCAGACCTCAATTTGAGGTTTACTGTCCACTGTTCCAGGTGATATGTCAATTTTTTGGATTTAAATATTTCCAAGAATGTGGATGGGACTATATCCACTAACCTTTTCTGAAAAACCACTTATTGAAATTCTTTATTGATGTCCAGTAGCAGCCACCCAACCACACCATCAGCAACATCCCAAAATCACAGTTTTTGAGTGTAAAATGTAACTGTTCTGATCAGAATGTATATAATCTCAGAAGGGCAGAACTGTTTGAACACTTTAAGGATAGAGGATGCAGTATGCAACAACATTGTTAGAAGATGTACAGACACATGTATCAGAAATTCCTAAGGAACAGTTACTTTAGTGTGGGCTGGCAGAATAGCCTAGAGGTTAGAGGAACGAGGTGTGAACAAGCTTGATACATCCAGCAGATCACACCCGAGTTTGATTCTCACAACCTCCACTTGCATACTGTGTGACTCTGAGCAAGTCATTTAGCTGCTCAGTGCTCCCAGGTCACCCCCAAAAACAGGCACTTGTGCCTAGTGGGCCTTACTGGGTTACCAAAAGTCTAAAGTAAAAGCAAAGTAAGTACAGGACTCAGGAAAAGGCAGGACCAGTTGATGTTCTTTTTATCACCAAATATGGAAGAGACAGTCATTTGGTAAGAGAAACTATTAACACATTTTGGCACATTCTGTACATAGAGGAAGCACTCCAGGGTATAGCCTGCATACCTCCAACTTTTGTGTACAAACGAGGCACAAATCTTTGGGATTCCCTTGTGCACAGTTTTTTTACCAGTTCTTTGCCGACAAGGTGTCCTCTATCAGGGATGGGGTCTCCTCGAGCACCTCTTGAAGGGGAAGCATGGACAGACCTGGAGAGTGCCAAAGGGCTCTTCCTGTTTGGGATGAGTTTGAGCTGGTTGGGGTGGAGGAGGTGGTGAAAATAATCTTGAAGTTGCAGCCAACCCAATGTGAACTGGACCCAGGTCCAACCTGACTGTTGTTTGAATGTATGGACCTGGTGGGGCCTGTGATTGCTGGGGTTGTCTGGAGTTCCTTGAGGAGTGGGGTCTTCCCAATGGCCTTGAAAGGGGCCTTGGTTAGACCTTTCCTGAAAAAACCTTCCTTGGATCCGAATTGCCTCATCAATTACAGGCCAGTTTCAAACCTCCCATTTTTAGGGAAGGTTACTGAAAAAGTGGTGGCCTTTCAGCTTGAGAGACATCTTGCCTCTTCCTCTGCCTATGAGCCTTACCAATCTGGGTTTAGTGTGGGGCATAGTACAGAGACCACCCTGGTGAGGGTGCTTAATGATCTCCTGGTGGTTAGGAACAGAAGAGACCGGACTATCTTGGTCATCCTGGACCGCTCTGTGGCATTTGACACCGTGGATCATGAGGTGTTACTTGATCACCTGCAGTTCTGTTGTGGCTTGTCTGGTAATGTCATCAACTGGTTCAGGTCATACCTGACAGACAGAATGCAGAGGGTGACAATGGGATTAGCCTCATCTAACCCAAAGCCTCTGTGCTGTGGGGTACCGCAGGGTTCAGTCTTGTCTTCTTTGTTGCTCAAGGTGTATATGCTGCCACTAGGGGACATTATCAGACAGTATAGGTTGGGTTTTCACTGCTATGCAGATGATACCCAGCTGTACCTGTCCTGTACGCCCAATACCCGGGTGTCAGTCTCTGTATTTAACAGCTGCCTCGATGAGATTCAGGCTTGGATGACTCAAAGCTGGCTTAAGCTCAACCCAGACAAGACAGAGGTACTTGTTGTGGATCCAGTTCATCAGGGTGGAGGGTGTTGTGAGGGGTCACTGCCTGACCTTGTGTTGGGAGGTGTTCCCCTTACTCCATCTAGACAGGTGAAGGATTTGCACATGATCCTGAATGATGGGCTGACACTTGATCCTCAGGTGTTGGCCGTCGTCAAGAGTGGACTTTATCATCTACAGAATATTGCACGAATCTGAGCCCTGATCCCACCAGAGGATCTGACCACACTTGTGCATGCTTTTATCACTTCCAGGTTGGACTATTGTAATGCCCTATACCTAGGGTTATCTGGGGGCAACCACTGCAGGATACAGCTGGTGCAGAATGCGGGAGCAAGATTATTGACTTGGGCAAGACGTAGTGATCATATCACCCCAGTCCTCCACGGACTGCACAGGCTGCCACTCAGGTGGTGGATTGTCTTCAAGATAGAGATCCTGACCTATAAAACCCTACATGAATGGGGACCTGTCTATCTGCAAGATCTTCTTGCCCCCTACCATCTACCTCAGGCACTTCATTCTCCTGGTGGAGGCCTCCTTGCAGTTCCCAGAGTGAGGCTGACACACTCTGAGGATAGGGCATTTTCGGTGGCTGCACCCACTCTGGAATTCCTTTCCTGGTTATTTAAGGGAGGCCCCCTGTGTATAAATATGTAAGTAGACACTAAAAACGTATTTGTTTAAGTTGTCTTTTAATGATTGAGTGGGTTTTAATGGGATGGATGGATTTAAGATTATGTTGAGAAGCTGTTTAAATGTATTTTGTAATGGATCTGTTTTGTATAGCGCCCAGAGTCTATGGAAATGAGCGCTTTATGAATAAAATATCTATCTATCAATAAAAAAATGTAGGATGGCTGCCTGGCCTCACACAAGGGTGCTTGTCCTGTGGCAAATGTGCACAATGTAAAGTTGTAGAGAAATCAAAGACCTTTACATCCTGTAATAATCCCAAGTCTTTTAGAAACAGTAGCACTAGTAATGTTATCTATTTGGCTACATGTTCTTGTAAATCTTCTTATGTGGGCAAGACAGGCTGCCCTTTTAAGACCAGGGTTTGTGAACATTTGAGTTCAGTTAAGCTAGAGGATGAAAAAGTGCCCTATGTACCCACTTTATGTCACAGAGGGATAGACAGAACCGTAGGTTCACATTCTGTGGCATTGACCTTACATTTGTGGGACCAAGAGGAGGGAATGTTAAACAGATTCTTGCAGAAAAGGAATCATTTTGGATTGATGTACTTGGTGCATTAGACCCACCCGACCTGAATGATGGGGTTGATTTGTCTATTTAGTTACATAAATAAGTTAAATTTAGACCTGTGTATAGGAATGCATCTGTCCCTGAATGTTTATAAATATATATATATATATATATATATATATATATATATATATATATATATATATAAAGGTGTGCAGGTATTTTTGGTGCTTTGATATTTGTACAGCATATAGATAGATTACTGAATCAAATCACCTTTTGGTATGGTCATGTGTATTTTAACGCAGCTGATTACATATAACATAACTGAACTATATTTATGGTTTAACACTGATAGTGTAATGCAAAAATATAAAAGCGAACAAAAAAGAGTTAAACAGGTAACTACTAGTTTTTATTGTATAACCATGAATTGGTTCAACAGTTATGAATTGCATACATTGGGATAATAGATAGTTTTTCAGTTTATGTAACAAACTTTTTTCAGATTTCCCAGTGTCTGATCTTTTGGATCTTCGGTCCCTCAATTTTTATGTTGGCTTGTGCGCTCATGCAAGCAACATCTTGTGGTAGCTGCACATTTCAGAGGTGTGTCAGTGTTATGGGAAATGCAGAGGATGCTTTAGTTGGTGTGTCCCTCAGCTGCCAATCAGTGAGCATGCTGGCAATGACAGCAGCTTCAAAGAGAGCCAAGGAGTTGAAACAAATCTGCTGCTGCAATCATAGACAGTTTTGTCATTGCAGCGGCACCTCCCCTTCCCTTGCAACCTCGTCAGCTCCTGCCACACACCAAACACTCTGTTCCCACAGCTTTGCTCTATGAGAGCAACTTGTTTGTTTTCACTGTGTCTTTCCTGGGGAAACATTTCAATAAATAAATCAGCCACTGTGCACCTTTCAACATTGGCGGCTCCTGCCACCTGCCACACACTCCCTAGAATGCCTACATCGGGGTGACCAGTCCCCGAGTTCATATGTGTTCCCCCCACACACACATTGTGGCACACTGAAAGCCCACCCCAGTATGTCCAGATAATTTTTTTATATATTTATTTTTCTGACCCCGGGATACCCATTCCCGGTGTCGGATGCCCCCCCCAAGCTCACTGTCTTTGTTGACATGGGTGCCAAATCCCCATCAGCATAATATTTCATCTCCCCCAAGCTCACTTTCTTTGCTGATGGGGGTGCCCAATTCCCATCAGCATCATGCCCCCCCAACTCATATGGCACAGTGGGAGCCCACCCAGTGTGCCCTGAAGTTTTTTCTTTTGAACCTGTAAATTAAGAAAACCATCCCCCAGTGTTTTTTTATCTGCAAAAAAGAAAACTGTCCCTCCTAGTTTCCCCACTGCGCCTCCCCCATACACACCCTCCCACTGAGCACCTACCTCCCTGCACCCACCATTACCCCACACTTACCTCCGGAGATCAATAGCAGCAATCTTCTGTGGGGTGGGACATGTTTGCACTCTTCAAAGACAACCAGCAAACTGACGAATCAAAGGTAAGCATGTATAATGGCTGTCAATGGGAGTTTCAACTAATGTTAATATCTTAGCCATTTTTAGGAATTTTGGACCCAAACTTTCAGCATGGGGTGCTCGTAACCCCATCTCATGAACATATCACTGTCATTTCATTACTCAGTCCCAAAAGGTGATTATGTGGTCACTGTGCGGAATCACCTTTCAGCACTGATTAATGAAATAACAGTGCCACTGTTCATGAGGTGGGGTCCTAAAAAGCCCATGTTGCAAATCTAGTGAAAAAAATTCCAAAAAATGACTGCGTTATGAGCATGCATTGTGCAATTTCTATGCACACTCATAACTTCATCAATTTTTTTATATTTCCACTCCAGATGATCAACATTGCCATTTTTACATACCACCTTATGAATGGTACAGCTGTCATTGTTTACATCCTGCCTGAAACATGTTTTCACACCTGTTGAGCAGAATGGTGCAATTGCTGTGGGAAATCAACTTTCAGGACAGATTAACAAAATCACAGTGCCACTGTTCATGAAGGGAGATCCAAAAATGCCCATGTTGAAATTTGGTGAAAAAATTCCAACAATTGATTGTGTTACAGGCGTATGTTGTGCAGTTTCTGTGCACAGTCGTAACTTCACCAGTTTATTAATATTTTTACTCTATATGTTCAACATTGCCATTTTTTCACACCTCCTCATGAACAGTATAGATGTCATTTTTCACATCCTGCCCAAAATGTGTTTTTGCACCTGTGGTGACGAATCACACAGTCACTGTGTGAAATCCCCTTTCGGGACTGAGTAACAAAATGATAGTGCCACTGTTCATGAGGTGGGGTCCCAAAAGTCCCATGTTGAAAATTTAAAGCAAAAATACCAACAAATGCCAGGGGTGTTAGGGTTTCCAACTGTAACACCCCACCCTGTAGAGACTGACAAGCACTGGGGATGTGACTTTGGTTCATCTGCCTTAATGCTCATGGCATTCCACCCCCACCCTGTAGCCATTGACAGGCATCGAGGTGTGCCTTGGGGTCTTTGGCCCAAATGTTCACCCCATTCTCCTATACTGCACCCATCTCAGCTTATTTCCTTATGGAATGGGGTGAGCTTAAGGGCCAAAGACCCAAAGGCACACTACAAAACCTGTTGCTGTCTGCAGGGTAAGGTGAGGTGGAATGGCTTAGCCGTTATGGCCAATGACCCAAAGGCACACCCTCAGCACCTTTCAGTCTCTGCTGGGGGGGTTGGCATTAGTTCAGTACTTCACTGCCATCCCTATTATGCATCTCTTTAACTCCTGCACCATCAATGCTAATGCCTGCATGACAACATTCCGCATTGACAAATGCTTGTTCCTATTTAAGGCAACTATTTTATTTTATTGTTATTTCACTACATTTGTTATTATTTTGAAAATGTAGATAGTAGTTTACACAGCCTTTACACTATCCTTACACAATCAATTTCTAGGGGTTTCACACCTATCACGTGTTATGTATGTTATTTATAATGTAACTTTAGCAGGGTCAGTGGCTCAGTAGGTAGCACACTCACCTCTGTGGCCGGGAGATCAGAGGGCTGTGGATTCAATTCCCACATCTGGCACTTGGGTTAATATCCCAGTACTGACACTGTAGTGCAGCATAAGAGGGGTGCTGCACTTCTGAGGTGCCGTCTTTTTGGATGAGACGTTGAACTGAGGTCCCATCTGCCTGAATTGGTGGTAGTTCAGGTGGATGTTAAAGATCCCATGGCACTTATCGAAAAGAGCAGGGGTATGTTTATTTAAAAGCAAAACATATATACAACAATTCAGTACAGTAATTCAATACAGAAAAAACTAAAAATCCTTCTTGTATCCTAAAAGGAAAAATACATTTTTAGAAAGGAAAACATTTTATATGTAACCAAAGGTAATTCAAAAAAATTCCCAATATCGTTCCCACATGTTCTTTTTAAGAATTTTCCTTTCTCCTTCTTTAAGACGATCAATGTGGGCTAATACTTTTCTGAATAAATCCTCAGGAGTAAGATAACGTTGTTGAAATAGGAACCAACATCTGGTCTGCCATACCCAATACAATATTATGATTGCTATAATATTCAAATAACTATAATTACATTTTGACTAAGAGACTGGGAATAAGCCAAAAAATAGAGCTCTCTGATC
The DNA here is from genome assembly GCA_016271365.2 of Neoceratodus forsteri. Classification (NCBI taxonomy): domain Eukaryota; kingdom Metazoa; phylum Chordata; order Ceratodontiformes; family Ceratodontidae; genus Neoceratodus; species Neoceratodus forsteri. The sequence continues at coordinate 1,074,474,739 of CM057449.1, forward strand.
CCATTGACGCCAAACTTTATTCCAAAAATGACGACGCCACAAAAAACAAAAACGCAAAATAAAAGGACAAGAAAAATATAAATGAGACATAGTTTCTGTAAGATCTGTACAGGAATCCCGAAAACAATACCTATCCAACACTTGTTTATGCTTCTGGTTACCACGTACATTAATTTTACCATGAGCTCCTAACCAAGCAATATCCCACATCGCCACAGGAATACGAGAATCAGTCAGATGATTTCCAATCTGTTTCTTTTCTATTGGTGTAAACCCTGGAAAAACTTCCTCCAAAAAATGGGACTCTACTATTACTGCATACAATTGTTTCCGAGATAAATCTTTAATCATATTTACCGAAATATGCCATGTTTTTAGCATGTCAAACACTATTACCCAATCTGTGGATAAAACATATTTCCTTTTATTTTTATGGAGAAATTCCCCTATACTCCATTCCTGAAAAATCCCATTAAGTGATATACGTACTAAGGGAACCCAAAGCTGAAAAGAATCCATAACCAAAGGTTTCAAATTGGTTGAAAAGAAAAGTGAATAAAAGAACTCAATTGGGTGAATCATAGTGACCCTTCCCTGTCGGTAGTTTTGCAACAAAACATTATGTTTAATTGGATTAAGGCGACTGCCCCAAAAACAAGAAAAGAAAAGGCTTTAGAGAGGCACAAAAAAACATCTGGGTAATGGAAAAATATGTGCTATATGTAAAAACAAAGGCAATAAACACGTTTTGATCAAAAAAATACGTTTCTTTTTACCCAAAAACCACTTATGCCACTTGCTTACTTTTTCCTTACCCTTATTCAAACATATCTCCCAATTATACTTAGCCATATCTGGAACTCCAAAATAAATACCTAATAATTTATGAGGAGAATCCACTAATCTAATACCCCCAATAGAGGAAATACCCTCCAAAGATGAGGCCAAATTTAAACACACACTCTTTTGTAAATTTAGACTGGAACCAATAACTGATAAAAAAAGACGGTAGTACCTTACATAATAAACGACCCACCGAGGCAGTAGGTACCAATACACATAAATCATCTGCATAACAAATTACTTTTTGAATACTGCAATTAAAACCAGAAAGACCTAAAAGTCTAGGTGATTTGTAAAGTAACCTGATAATAGGATCCAAAGCTATAACGAACAATAAGGGGCTCAAGGGACAACCTTGCCTTACTCCCTGATGAATATAACAAGGAGATCCAATCCTTCCATTGATATATGGTCTGACATAAGCTAAGGAATAGCATAAGATGAGCCAATTAACGAAAGTTTGTGGAAACCCATAGGCTCTGAGGGTCAACCATATAAATTCTTGAGAAATTCCATCAAAAGCTTTGGAAAGATCAAAATTAAATAAATAGCCATGTAGGGCCCCTTTTGACCTTGAGAAAACAATTCTCTTATTAAAGTAAAGCATCACAGATGGACCTACCAGAAACTGAGCAATACTGAAATGGGAAAGTAAAGACGGCAAATGTTTCGAAATCCTATTCCCCAGTAATTTGGAAAAAAATTTGTAATCTGTATTTAATAGGGAGATCGGTCTCCAATTCTTCAAGTCATTTTTATCACCTTTTTTATAAAGAAATAACATCAACCCTTCATACATTTGATCTGTTAAACAATCTTCTTGTAGAAAGGCATTAAATACAGCTAATAACTGATTTGGTATAAGTTTCCATAAGGACTTATAAATTTCCGCTGATAAACCATCTGAGCCAGGAGCCACCCTGTCCCTAAGACCGAAAATAATTTCTTTCACTTCTTCAAAAGTAAAAGGTTTTACAAGCTCACGCCTTTGATGTGTTGTTAAGGTAGGTACATCCACTGCTTGTAATAAAATTGACATCTCAGATGATTCAACAACTGGATTTTCAAAAGTATGTTTCACAAATTTCGTAACACAGTCCATAATATTTTCTTGCCCTTTAACTATATTGTTTTGATCATCCAGTAGTTGATACATTTGTTTACCATTGAATTTTTCTTTAGTAACATCAAGAGGATTAAATTGATGTTGTGTCCTAGTAGTTCGAAATTTCTGTTCAAAAAGAATAGATCTTTGTCTATCATATTGTACTTTAGTTAAAGCAGTTTTCACCTCTTTTATACGGGCAGAGCAATCAGATCCATGTAAATGAGATTCAGTGAATAATGCCAATAATTCAGCTCGTAAGAGACTAGAAGTATGGAGTCTGGTATCAGCCAAAAATCTAGCGTAGTATTTAAAATAAGACACCATATATAATTTAGTATCATTCCACCATTCGATCATAAAATCATAAAGGACAACTACTGTAATTCGATCTGAAATTAATTCCATAAACCCATGATAAAACTCAGGAACCAATATTAAGGACGAATTAACCCACCAAACCCCAGGTCCCTGTGATAAAACTTCCCCTAACTGAATTCGTATCCCTATTAAATGATGATCTGAAGTAGCCATAGGTACTGTAATACCTGTTACCACCCCAATAGTCTGTGAACAAAACAAAAAATCTATTCTAGAGGTTAATTTACCTTTCGAAAAGGTAGGTAACAGGGACTGTGCAAGGACATCAATTAAATTCATCTCTGTTATAATGGTTCGTAAAGCATGGGTATCACAATAAATTTTCTTATTGGGAGAGATTTCCAAACTAGTATTAAATTCCCCTCCCCATAAAACAATCCGGTTTGTAAGCAAAAATGGTTTAATTAGGCGTAAAAGCTGAACCCTAGCAGCCTTTTGTTGTGGCGCATAAATATTAATAAGTCTATAAGGTAAATTATACCATAGAATGTCCAATAATAATACTCTACCAGGTACCAAATCCACTATTTTTTGCAAAATAAAGTTAGATGAAAGAAAGCAGAATCCAATGCCGTAACAAAGATTCTGTCCCAAGGACCAATACGAAGGCCCTAAACCCCAATCCCTTGAGGCTGTAGCTACTTCCCTAGCTGTATAGAATCTGACATCCTGCAGCAAATAAACTTCATAAGCCAAGCTATGTAAAGCTGAAAAAGTAGCTGACGCTTTATACTGTGACGAATACTATTAACATTAAACTGGCTAGCGTATTGAAGACATAACCAACAGAAAAGAAAAAACCACTGTGAAATTAACCACATCATTTCTTTTCTTTGTTCTAACAGATTTCTTCTTTGAAGGAATCCCAGAATTATCAGCCAAGGGCAGTGATACTGAGGTAGCCATAGGAGGAGGAGAAAGAAAGGAATCCCCTAACTCTTCCTCTTCCATGCGTCACCCCAACTTGTAAAGGTTCATATGGATTAGATACTGGGACAGAAAGTATAGACACTGTTTCCGCTTGTTTAGTGGAACGGAGTCGTCTAGCAACTGGTGGGGAGGGTTTTAAAGTTTCCTCTAACTCTATGTCTTCCCTTACTGGGAGAGATAGAGTCTGTAGTAAAGCAGGAACTGAATCACTGGGGGAGGTAGATAGCCCATCAAGTAATGGTGTTTCTATGGGTTCAGGGAGGTCTGGTATAGTTAAGTTTCTGGGAGGGTCAGGGTTAATTGAATTTTCAGGAGAAATTGACAATAAATGGATCCTTTCCTTATTTTTGGTAAGATGTTCTGATCTTTGCGGGGGGGTTCTAGCAGTAGCTGAAGATTTAGCTATATAGGAATCATGTTCTGTATAATCTGATGTATTATGGGCCGCCCATGGACATGCCGCAAAAACATGTGACGTTTCACCACATAGATTGCAAGTGGGCGGGACCTTACAAGATAACACTGAATGACCCAACATTCCGCAAGATGTACATTTTAATTGGTTACAATCAGAGCTTAAATGAGTTAAAGAACCACATCTGTAACATGAACGTGGTTGTCCTGGATAAAATAATAGTCCACGATCTCTCCCTAAATAAAAGCAATTAGGGAGATGCTGAACCCCAGCCTCAGTTATTTTAAGTTGCACATTGAATGTCCACCCTCCTGTCCAAAACCCATTATCATCAAGTAAAGCATGTGGTACTCCATTCACTGTACAATGTTGTTCTAACCAGTACACAATATCCAAGACATTGACCCCTTCATTCCGAAAAAGGACAGTGATAACCTTAGCAGTCGGTCTGGTAATTGGAATTACCACAAAATGTTTCCAAACAGGGTCTACACGAGCAGTGTAATAAGCAGACAAAATGTATCCAGTAATATAGCGACAGAGCGAAACATCAAAATTGTGATCCCCAGAAGAATGAATAAAGGCATACACCTCTGAAGGTCGTATCCTAAAGAGTCTATTATTAAAGTCTTGCCCACAAAATTTCGATCAGGGGGAAGGTCCATACCCCCTTTGTAATGAATTCGTGCTACAAAACGTTTTCTCACCGGAATGTCTGCAGGCTTGAAAATAGAGGCATAGCTAGCAGGCTTTACATTTTGTATTTGAGGAAGACTATTGGCAGTATTACCCGAAGAACTAGCGTTTATATTAGTTTTTCCAATTTGTGGGCACTGACCTTTTATCATTGACGCTGATTCAGGTACCATAACAGCAGCAGTTTTTGGTATTGTAGCGACCCCAAGTTTTGAGGTGCTCTGATGCGAATCACTTAATTCAGCCACCGGTTCTATCAAAACAGGACCCCGAGATTCAAGCGTTAGCAGGAGGAAATAGCCATATTCGGTCCAGCTCTAAAACTTGTCTCTCTGCTGCAAAGCCTGTGCGCCCGAACGTTCCCCCTGGTTTTCCGATCCTATCCCCGGTAAAGGTAACTGGGGATCCGGTATCCAAGCTTTTGGGGGTTTTATCCATCCTGCTTGTTCCAATGCCACCTCCAGAGACCAGGTGGCGAGTCGGGCTGAAAAAGGGAATGAGTCGTCATCCAGGTCAGTAGCAGGGACATCCACGTTTGTTTCCCGCGGGCCATCAATAACCTGCACATTACTTTTTTTTACTAAACCAGAAAAAGCTACCTGACCATTTTCCGGGTGTTTTCTTTTTTTCTCTTCTTCTGTTACCATATTCAGAACTACATCAGACGTTTTCCGACTTTCTACGCCTTCAGACAAGACCAACTCCTCAGCAGGTAAGGTAGTATTTGTATTTTCCATATTCGCTGGAACAGATGAAGCCTCCTCGAGTGCTTCAACGAACTCCATGGGACCATCTTCTACCACCTCTGCACTCTCCGCTGACTGAGACATACTGAACCTAGTCCAGTCGTCTCAGGGGAGGAGCCCCCTACCATCAGAGTAGGGGAATTTCCCCGGTGTCCTGGCTAAATTTATCTCATTCACTAAAAATACCACCAACTGCTTAATATGGTTCAAGGTCAGTTGGCATTCATCTGTATCGCCCTCCCCCTGGGTCGTACCTGAAAATAGGCAGAATTTGTCTAGTGCACTTACCCGGTCAACAAAAACTAAATAAAAATAAATAAATAAATAAATTATTATTCACCATTCAGTAGTGTTCACTGTCACTTTAAGGACTACATTTAAATGTGAGAGGATGTATGAGTGTGGGACACTTCCTGAGAAAGCCTTAGGGCGAAACTGGTCAAAGTCTGTGGGGCTTTGCCTGTTGTTCCTGGGTTTGTGCATCAGCACTTTATGAGGTTTGCACTTTTATTCTGCCTGTATACATATTTTGTCTTAATAAATTGTTTATATTTGATGAGCTTGAGGTCTGCCTTTGTGGTGAGTGGAGCTGGAATTGTGAGAATTTTTTCCATCTAATATATCCATTGGGATGGCTATTTGTATATCTTTCATATACAATATCAAATAATGCAGCATTATAAGCAATGTTCTCTCCAGTGATGTATTACATGACCTAAGTTATAATTCTGTGGGACTACTGATCATACCTCATATCTTACCCAGACATATGAGTGGAATACGTTTCTGGCTTCCCTAGCCCAACATTCATACCACCTCTGCCTGTACAGAAACCCCATGGGGAGAACGGGGGAAGAGTGTGAAAGACAGTAGTAAAAGTAATAACGGGGAGAATCCAATGTGTTAAACCCCCAGAAGAAGGAATCCCTGGTTTACCTTTTGCCCCTGAGATTTTACTGTATTTATTGATTTCGTTTTTGTTTACTGGGTAGGAGACCTAGACAATAAAATTGCTTATTTTCAGGCATGACCCGAGAGGGTTACAGACATGTGACAGAAGTAACAAGGTGACAGTACATTTCACAGAGAGCAAATGAGGATACATAGAATTTGAATCTGATGGCAGATAAGGACTGCTTGGCCTACCCAGTCTGCCCATTTCCCTACCTAATGGATAAGTTGCAGATCCTAGTTAACCAACAGCTACTTCTGCCTACCCCCCACTAGAATTGCCTTTTATCTGTCCCATGCATTCTTGAATTCCCCTACTGTTTTTGACTCCATTACCTCCTCAGAAAGGCTGTACCATGCATCCACAACCCTCTCCACGAAAAAAATACTTCCTCACATTACCTCTGAGCTGTCCCCCCTCTATCTTCAAATTGTGCCCTCTTGTTCTTAAACATCTCTTTTTCTGAAAGATGCTACCCTCTTGTTGATTCCTTTGAGGTATTTGAAAGTTTCTATCTTGTCCCCCTGCTCCCTCCTTTCCTCAAGGGTATACATATTAAGCTCCTTTAGTCTCACTTCATATGTCTTCTGGTGCAGACCCTGCATCATTTTGTTTGCCCTCCCTGGACAGCCTCCACCCTGTCTATGTCTTTGTGGAGATGGGGTCTCCAGAACTGCATGCAGTACTCCAGATGGGGTCTCACCAACTATCTGTACAGATGGATAACAACTTCCTGTTTTGTACTGGTGATGCCTCTTCCTATGCATCCCAGTATTGCCCCCAGCCCTCCTTACTGCCTTCTCACATTGCTTGCTCATGTTTAGGTCATCTGATATAACTACCCCCAGATCCCTTTCCATTTCTGTTGTTGTCAGTATCACACCCTCCTTTGTGTACTCTTCCCTTGGGTTTTTGTTTCCCATGTGAATTACTTTGCACTTCTTTGCATTGAATCTAAGCTGCCATACATTTGACCATTCCTCCAACCTTGCCAAGTCCCTTCTCATCCTTTCCACCCCACCTTGTGTATCAACTCTATTGCAGATCTTTGTGTCCTCTGCAAAGAGACATACTTTTCCTTCCAGTCCCTCTGCAATGTCACTTACAAAGACATTAAAAAGAACTGGACCCAGTTCTGAACTCTTCGGTACCCCCACTTGTAACCCCCTTTCTTCATTGTGGACTCCGTTTACTATTACCCTCTGCATCCTGTTGTCCAGCCAATGTTTTACCCAGGCTACCACCCTGGGACCCACTCCCAGGCTGGCTAATTTGTTTATTAAGCTTTTGTGCGGGACTGTGTCAAATGCCTTGCTAAAGTCTAGGTAGGCCATGTCCACAGCCCCTCCCTGGTCTACTACTTTGGTCACCCAGTCAAATAAATCAATTAGATTCATCTGACATGACCTTCCCACTGTGAATCCATGCTGCCTTGGGTCCTGTACGTCACTGGCCCCTAGGTACTCAACAGTTCTTTCCTTCAGAAGTGATTCTATCATTTTCCCTACCACTGAAGTCAAACTGACAGGTCTGTAGTTTCCTGCCTCAGTCTTGCTCCCACTTTTAAGATGGGGAATCACATCCACCCTCCTCCAGTTCTCAGGTACCATAGCATCCTCCCATGATCTGTTAAAAAAGGAAGTCAATAGTGCAACTAGTTCTCCCCTTAGTGCTTTTAGAATTCTGAGGTGAATCCCATCAGGCCCCATTGCTTTGTCCACTTTCAGTTTTAGGAGTTCTTTCAGAACCCTTTCTTCTGTGAAAGGACTGATATCAACCCCCCCCCCCATCCAGAGTGCTTCTATTGACTGGATTAGGTACCTCCCCCTCCACTTCCATTGTGAATTCTGAGCAGAAGTATTTGGTCAGTATCCTTGCTTTTTTACTGTCCCTCTCTGCCCACCCACCTTCCTCTTTATTCAGCCTCAGTATCCCTCCCTTTGTCTTTCTTCACTTCCTAATGTACCTATAAAAGGTTTTATCCTCCTTCTGATATTGAGATACATGACCTCAAAATGTGTTGTGAGACAGGGGCCTGGATATTCAAACTGCGCTCAAAACTGGCGCAACAGCAGGAGCAAGCACAAACCAGTTGCGCAAATGCGCAACAGGTGCGATATTCAAACATGGAGCAGAGCACATTGCGCAAGCAACCAACGTCTAAATATTGCACATACTGCGCCATCGCGCAACCAGGAAGGAGAAGCTGAGCCAAAATGTTGCGCTATGGCGCAACCAGGAAAGCTCAGCTGAGCAGTCCAGAGCTGCCATAAGCGCAAGCACAGCCCCCAGGGCAATGGAACTGCACATCCAGGGAGGCAGGCTGGGGCCCACCGCCAGCCATGCCACACATAGGCACAGGAACACACTGCAGAACCCACACCACACGGCACACCCAAGCACAGCAGCACTGGGGGTGGGATGGATGATCACATGCCGGGACAAGCCAACAAAGCATAGCAGAGCCTGACACCCCAGCACAACCACTGGCAGGCGGAGGGCCACACACAGGGGTTGACAACCACAGTGCACATCAGCCCCCATATGCACAGCACACCCTGCACTGTGACCCCAAGACACCACCCATGTGCAGTGCCTGGCACTGCAGGAAACCATGCAGTCCCCCCAGTACTCATCAGCCCCATGCAACACAGAAGCCTACAAGCCAGACACACCCTGTGCCCCCAGCACTGGGTGGCAGCAGATGGCAAGACCAACTGAAAGTCACTGCCAAGCTGGAGATACCTCCCCATGCACACACACACACACACACATACCCAGGACCATACCAGCCCAGATGGCATGTACACACCTGCAACTGAGCACCCATAGCCAGCTGCAAATCAGAGACCGACATAGTATTCATATATCAAAATAGAAATGTATATTAAACATATTTCAACAAGAACAATAAAAACTATTTACAAGGGGGGGGACGGGTACAAGGAAGGGGTGTTCAAGAGGGAGGGATTAAAAACCAGAGAGGGAAGGCAGGGTGGTAGGGATGGGAGAAGTGGGAAGGGTAATGTGAGCTCTGACCCAACCGGCTCCTGGTCCTCCCCTGCTGGCGCCCCATTCCATCCCAGCCCTGATGGCGTCCATGCCTCCGGATGGCTTGCAGGATCCTGTGTTTGCAATGCTGACCTCTGAGGCTGACGGACATCCTGTTGCATCCTCCATAGAACCTCGAGGCCTAGGAAAATGGGAACACAGTCAATGGCTGTGACTGACCACAACCCTGAACACCACCCAACCTGCAAGCCACTATGGCCCAATGTCCCGCACCTGTGATGGCATGCACCCACCACAGTGAACATGCACATGGCCATCACAAACAGGCGGCACCAGCTATGCACACCTCCGCCCACACACACTGCCCACGTCAATCACAGTACAAACTAGGCTGGCAAGTGATGTGGCAACGTGGTGCGATGCCAGTTACACAGCTATGTGCCCAGTGCATGCCTGGACCACCAGTGACACAAAAACAGATGTGCTGTGATACTGCACTGTGATGCATGTCACCTGTGTCGTGCCTACATACATGGATACATAGACAGTGTCAGTAGATAAGGGCCTATGGGCCACCCAGTCTGGCCATTTGACCTTGTAAGTTCACTCTGTTGTCCTATAAGTCTGTTGCACCTTACCCCTGACCTCCAGAATTCCTGTATGGCTATCCCATGCATTCTTAAATCCCGTGACCAAGTCAGCCCCCACCACTTCCTCTGGCAGGGTGTTCCACTTGTCCACCACCCGTTCTGTGAAGAAATTCTTTCTCATGTTTCCTCTGAATCGTCCCCCTCCAACTTCATCCCATGCCCTCTAGTCCTGGAACATCTTCTACGCTTAAAAATAGTGTTTTCCTGCACTCTGTTCCCCCCTGTAAGATACTTGTATGTCCCCATCATATCCCCCTCTCCCTCCCTCCTCCAGGGAGTACATGTTCAGTTCCTTCACCCTGTCTTCATAGGACTTGTGATGCAATCCATGCACCATCCGTGTTGCCCTCCTCTGAACCCTCTCTACAGTCCATGTCCATACGTAGGTATGGTCTCCAGAACTGTACACTGTACTCCAGTGTGGGGCCTCACTAGTGTCTTGTATAGTGGAATTATGACCTCCCCTTTGGTTGTGTTGTGCATGGCTGGTGGTCTTGCCCCCCCCAGCATGCAATAGCATCCATGAAGTAATGATACTCCCACTCCTCCAGCAGCTGGGTCTGCCGCTGCTGCTGATGCTGCTGCTGCTGCTGCTGCGGTTGGGGCACAACACCCCCTGGCACCGGGGCCTTGGCATGGCCCACCTCACCCTCGCCCGGCGTCCTCAAATTCCGGCCTGGGGAGACATATGTTGAGACAAACATCAGTGTGACTCAAAAGCAGAGTGCCCCTTGCCCCAGTGAGAGTGCCTGCCCACACAGCCATAACCATCCATCGCACAGCTGCACACACTGACACAGCCAACCGTGTCCAAGCCGGCACCTATGCACAGCCACCCAAGCACACACACACCCCTACAGAGAATATAGGTGCATAGATGGTACACTCACCTGGCCTAGGCACCATGCCCCGCCTGGCACGTGAACACAACCGCGTCAAGAGTTCCGGATCCTTCCGGTGGAGTTCACTGTACCGGTGCCAGCACTGCTCAGCAGACCGGCCCCGGGCAGTGACCTCCACCAGGTCAGTGGCCACTTGCTGCCACACGTGGGTCCTAGGCATGGTGAGGGGGGCCTCACCATACAGTGCCTCACAGTGGGGCTCCACCAGGGCCACCAGGTTGGCCACTTCAAGCTGGCTCCAGGACACTGCCCTCCTCCTAGCCATGGCACCAACTTTACAGCAGGCAATATGGCACCCTGCTGCGCCGTGACCCCACGTGGAGTTGTTGCACAATAGACCACCACAGGCTCCAATCGCGCTGTTCAAACAGCGCCGTCACTTTACATGGCGCTGTCACCAGACAGTGCAATAGGGATGTACACATGGCATGCGAACAGCACCAGAGGGCAGAGGGCATACACAAGGTCACGGCAATGATGCAAGGCTACGCTCAGCACCATCGGACGTATAGGCATCCTGCATGACTGCCAAGCTGAGCACCAGTGCCACAGTGGACTGCTCGCACAGTAGTGCCACAGCACCATATAGTGCCCAGTGCTGTGGCGCCACTGGCACAATGGTGGCCATGGCCTGAATCGCCTATCACGCTCAGCAGGTCTGCAGCGTGAATGAGCATCGCATAGCTGTCTGGGCATGCGCCAATGCGGTGTAACACGCAGCCACAAACCTGCGCCATTGGCTCAGCGGACCTTCCGTGTTAGTGCAAGCGCCAAATAGCGATATTCAGCCGACATATGCAAATCATTCGATCAGCCATTCAAAGGCACAGTGGTGTGATTAGCATGTCATTAAAGTTGCATCACACTCATTTGCTGTGTTGCACTATAAAATGCGATAGTGGGTTGTGCCGGCCAGATTTGGTTACTGCAGGTGAGAGGTGAGTTACATGCTGTGTGATGCTCAGGACAATGGTCATGGGCAGGGGTGCGGAGGATGATAAAGGCTGAGGGCTGAGCATGAAAAGGGCATAGAAAGGGTCAAGGCACCCTTTCTATCAGTATCTGCCATGCGGAGAGGAAGCGAGGGGCGGCAGCTATGCTCATGGGGAAATGCTGTCGACTGCACAGTGACAGGTGTCCACTTCCACCCATACAGATCACCATGACTGACCAGAGCCAAGCTGAGGGTGTGAACGGCGGGCGTAGGAGGAGGCCGAACTTCACCGCGGCAGAGACAGAGGTCTCCTCCAGGCCTACCTGGAGGATGAGCCACTATTGAGTGGACGGAGGGGCACCTCTCAGGAGCGTGCAGCTGCATGGGAGGGGGTAGCTCGGGCCGCCAACCTGCACGGAAGCCACCAGCACTCCGTGCAGGAATGCAGGAAGAAGATGGGGACTGACCGCAGGAGGCTGGAAGGAGAAGGTGGCAGCCTTCAGGGCGGCACGTGCTGGCACTGGCGGGACCCACCAGTGGTGTTGCAGCTGACCCCAGAGGAGACACTGGTCACGCCATGCAGCCGAGTGCCATTATGGCGTGCAAGGCGGAGGATTCAGACAGGTGGAAGCCCATCACTGCTGCAGTATGACATGGTGGTGTTATTGGGGGCTGTTGTTCATGCACTCACATGTACTCTCTTTCTGTTACAGATCCTGTTGGTCTGCAGGAGGCCGGTGGTGGTGTTGGGTCCAGACAGTGAGGCAGACCTGCTGGACGTGGAGGAGGGACCATCCACCTCCGCCACCACCGCAGGCACTGCAGCAGCATGCAGGCTGGGCCAACAACTCCGGTGTCAGTGATACGGGTGCAGGGGTGCACAGCCTGTGTCACAGTAGTCTGGCATGCAGGTATGCCAGCATGCTGTGCCTATGGCAGTGTACGCACCTGCACCATTGATAGCAGGCCTGCAATGGGCAGTGATAGGTGTGTGTCCCATGAGCGGACACATGGAGGCCAGCACGTGCCCTGGGCCTTCCTGGTTCACACCTGTGTACCAGCATGCTGGCACAGATCCCAGGCTGTGCCTGTCAGCACTGGTGGGGCAGCACCGGTGGCTGTGCAGGTGTCTGGCACTGTTGTCAGCGGAGGTGGAACAGGTGGACCTGGGGGCTCCAGCAGTTGGAGGCGGCAGCAGCAGTCACACACCAGGTCCGGGGTACAGTGTCAAGCAGTGGCACATGTCCACCGCCCTTTGATCCACCCATACCTGGTCCTGGCGAACAGCGCCCACCCTCAAGGGGTGCTGTGCACCAGGACCGTCCACACCCTGGGGGTCACGATGCCAATGGGGCACAGTACCCATTGGATGCACACACCCGCCTGCTGCAGGAGTTGGTACAGCTGCAGGGGTGGGTTTCAAGATCGTGGAGGCACTGTCTGTGTCCGTGGAGGTGGCATTTGCAGGGTGTGCTCGGGACCCAGGCCGAAGCTAGTCCTTATGCGAGACGGATGTGACCGCTGCCATTGACAGGCTGACCCAGGCAGTGGTCTCTGTCACGGACGATTGGCCACACTGTCAGGTGCCCCTGTACCACACACCCCACACAGTGCGCTCTCCACTCCCCGTTCCCGGCATCATGCGACACCAGGCCTGTTGATGCCGGGTTCTGCTGTGGGCATCCCAAGCACCCCTGGTGCAAGTTTGTTTGGCAGGATGCAGACCCCTGTGTGGGCAAGGCTGCGTTCACACAGTGGGACCCCTGGTGGTGCACCAGCGCCACCCGATGTGGCCCCTGCTCAGCCTGCCAGTGTTGCTGGGCCACGGCGGGGCTGCCTACGCATCCGTGGTGGCCGTGGGACAGTGCTACCTGACTGAGCTGTCTCCCAGTGCAGGCCCTGTCTGGTGCTGCCCTGTGTGCAATGTGTGTCATGGTGGGCAGTGCACTGCTGGGTGCTCTGCTCACCAAGCTGACACACGGACCACCTGCACACTCTCCCAACTGCTGTCCACAGGTGCGTGTGCATGATGATGCCTGCATTGCACTGTATACCAAGGTGCAAGGGTGCCCAGGTCCTGACACACGTACGTGGACAGTTCAGGTGGTGGGGGTGGTTGGTGGTGCTGTGTGTTGGCAATGTAATTTCCACAGTGCTGTGCTGCTGCCCATGTATGCTGCCTGGTGTGTGTGTGTGTGTGTCCATATGAGTGCTCACCCCTCTCTGATGGTGTGTTGGTATGCCTGGAACCTTCAACTCCCCTGACCTTCATGCACGGTGTGTTCCCCTGTGTGCCTGTGGTTTGCGCATGGACAGTGTTGCCTGAACATGTCCCCTTGCCTTACCTGTGTTGGGCGCAGTGCTCTTCTGCAATGGTGTCCCGGTGCAGCTGGGCCTGCCGGGTCAGTCGGGGGTCCATCTGTCCTAGGGGGGGCTGCTCATCACCCACATCACCGGCACCACTGGTGTCCCCATTGCTGTCCCCCTCTTGGACCTGTACGGCTATCCCATGGTCTTTGGCCATGTTGTGCAGGATGCAATAGGCCAGGAATATCCCACAGGCCTTTTGGGGGCTGTACTGTAGGGCTCCGCCGGAGGTGTCCACGCATCGGAAGCGTGCCTTGAGCATCCCAAACACCCGCTCTATGATGTTACGTGTTGCGGCATGTGCCTCATTGAAACATAGCTGCGCTGGGGTTGCGGGGCACCGGTACGGTGTGAGCAGCCAGGGACGGAGTGGGTATCCGCAGTCACTTGTGTGGAGATAGTGGAGATCAGTGTCATGTCAGGTCCATATTGCCCATATCCTTGTGTGCCACTACCATGGCACCTGTGTCATTCCCACCCTTGCCCAGAGTTTGCATTCCATACATGTGTACTCACCCACCCACTAGATGACCCGTGGGGATGTTCCCACTCTCGAATCGATGGCACAGTGCAGACTGGTGCCATATGAAGGCATCATGTGCTCCGCCAGGGTGTGTGGCACAGACATTGATAATGCGCCCAGTGGCATCACACACCACCTGGCAGTTGACACTGGAAAAGCCCTTTCAGTTCCGATAAGCCTGGCCGTCGGGGCCAGGTGGTGTGTGAATGGCCACATGGGTGCAGTCTATGGCCCCTAGCATGCCAGGCATACGTGCTACCCTGTGGAACTCCTGCATGTTTGCTGTACGCTCTGCCACGGTGCTGGGGAAATGGATGTACTCCGCAGCATGAGGCAGCAGTGCGCTGAGGAATTGGGTGAGGATGCGTGACGTGGCCGACTGTGTAATGCCTGTGGTGTCCCCTGTCGGCCTCTGGAAGTGCCCGTGGCGAGCAGGCACATGCAGGCTGTCACCTTGGTCTCCACGGACAGAGCATGACTCCGTCGTGAGGGTGCCTGCATCACATCACTGCACAGCTCGCAGAGCCATCTCAGTATTGCCCTGTTCAGGCGGTACCAGGCCACAATCTCGACGTCTGTGTACAGCTCGAAGCTGATGCGGGCATGATACCGCCTGTCGGGGGCATACCACTGACGGGCCCCTCGTGGCCACATCCCCTGCAGCATGGTGTCTCACCCCCTCATTACAGCTTCCATGTGGAAGCTGACACTATCCATCTCCTGGCTCTGCCCCCCAGCTGCTGTTCCTGTGTTACCCCACTGCCCCACTGCTGCTTCCACTGCAGGCACCCCCACTGGCCTCTCTGTCCTCCTGGACCCACTGTCCCTCTCTGCCCTTCCGCTCTGTCTCTCTCTCTCTCTCTGTCTCTCTCCCCAGTTTGCGGCCTGCTAGGGTTCTTGCGCCGCTTCCTTGAAGCCTTTTATTTTGGCTCCAATCCGGTCCCTACGCAACTTCCGGCTGAGCCACTGTTGCGCATTGCGCAAGTGTTGGATATGCGTTGCGCACTTTATGCATGGACCGCCCCCGCCGGTTGCGCATGCCTTCATTTCCATTCGCTGTTGCTCAGCATGTTTTCAGTGGGCGCAACTGGCCCCTTCTGAATATCGCAGAATGGGCGCATTTTGGAGTTAGCAACCGCGCAACCCTGTTGCGCATAGCGCAACCCTTTTGAATATCCAGGCCAGAGTATTTTTACCTGTGGTACAGCAGTGCTATAGCAATACTTTACAGAACATAGCAATTCACTTTCGTACAGCAGTGCAGATGGTTATTAGTGCCAAAACAAGACATTATAGTCAGAACCCAGAGGAAAATAGCAGGACAAAATGATAACCATGATGGATGCATCCTGCTCAGAGCAGGCAGACAACAGTTGCAATAAAGTGCATAGCAGTAGTGCAAGTCTGTATCTCTTTGTCATGTGGAGGGAGGTAAGAGCGAGTATCTTAGGGGCAGGGCGGAATCTGCAGCATGAGCATTTATTGTTACACATTTATTTATTTTTATTTATTTATTTAGAAATCAGAATTATACGGTTTGAGTCATAGACACTTTTGCAAAGGCTCCTCGTCAGTTAACATTGCAAACAAACAAATAACTTAAGAGAGTTAAATAAAGGTGCATCACAATCAATCACATACTATGTAACATCAGGAGTACTGGCAGGTAATAGTATAACAGAGTAATATTACATACATAGGGCATAGACAGCCCAGAGTCGAGTACAAACAGAAAAATTACAGTAATAAGGCAAGTGTTCCACTATAGTCACCATAGATTTACAGAGATAAGTTGCATAATTACATAATCCAATTAATAACATACAGTACTATGAATTAGAAAGTGGGGAAGGAGACTGGCAGGGGCTGATTTAGTGAAAGTATACTGGGGCAGTCACAAGTTGAGTTCTTAGTGAGAAATTCCATGAGTATGGTTTTGAGAGGGCCAAACTTAGTGCCAGCCGAAACAGCAGCAGGTAAGTCATTTAGCCAAGTAAGGGACACTGTGACAAAATGTACTTTGACCCAGGAATGTCCTGCAGTGAGGGACCAGAAGGGGGGCCTCAGAGGTACTCCTGGAGAATCTTTGGGGGGGAGGAAAGGCTGGATGAGACAATGCAGGCTAGGAGGGGTGAGTTTCCATGGAATTTTCTTAGCCATGAGGCAAGCATAAAATTTAAGATGGCATTCAAAGTTTAGCCAGTTTGAGCAACTGTAGAGGTCACATGTGTGGATCATTCTATCACATCCTGTCACCAGGCAACAGGCTTTGTTTAGAGCTGTCTTTATGTGACAGAGAGTAGTGCTATCTGCTGAGCCATAGAATACAATTCTTTAGTCCAGTACAGAGAGGACTGAGGATGACACAGCAAGGCATAGCGCTTCAGTGGGCAGACAGTGAGCCGATAAAGGATGCCAATTCTGGAGTTGATGGTTGTACAGAGGAGGTGGATATGTGCATGATAAGTAAGGGAGGAGTCAAGGGTGATGCTCAGGTATTTGAAGGGGTTGACCTGCTCAAGGGGGGACCCTTGGGAGGTGTGGACAAGTAGTGAAGCCTTTGTAGGGGTTCTGGAGGTGAGCAAAAATCATTGTCTTCATTTTTTTGTAGTTTAATACTAGCCTGTGCTCCTTAAACTAGGCTTCAGCTTCTGTGAATGACTTCTGGAGTGCTTCCTGCAAGGGTAGAGGCTGAGGGTTGCTCCAGAAAATGTCTGCATCATCGGCATAAAGAAGTAACCAACTAGAACAGGCACTGGGCAGGGAGGTTAGAAAGAGGCTAAATAGAAGGGGGCAGGATGGAGCCTTGAGGGACCCCAGACAGAACTGAAAGGTAGAAGGAAAGGATAGAGTCAATTCTGACCTGTTGTGACCTGTTTGTAAGATAGCTATCAAACCAGGTCATAGTATCAGGGGTGAGCCCCACGGTGGCCAGGGATTTAAGGAGAAGGGCATGATGGACAGTATCAAATGCCTTCGTTAGGTCAATGTAGACCGACCCAACTAAGTGTCCTAGATCTAGGGCCTTGTGGATGTAACAGGTATATTCAAGTAGGGCTGTGGTGGTGCTGTGGCCTCTATGCAACCCATGCTGCTCGGGACACAGGAGGTTATATTTTGATATTGTAAGTGTTCAGTGAGCTGGTTGGCTACTATTTTTTCAAGGGCCTCAGGGGGGGCAGAATGGAGATGGGACAGTAGTTAGAAGGGGAGGTGTGTTCACTGCCTTTTAGAAGTGGGGTAATGACAGCCCATTTCCAAAAGGTGGAGAACTCCCTCAAACAGAGGGAGTGATTAAGGATTTTATTGAAAGGGACTAGGACAGCATCAAGAGAAAGGTGGAGGAGTTTTAAATCCAGGGTATCTCCACTGTGGCAGTTTTTACCCAAGACACTAGAGATGTAAGTCTTAGCCTCTCTAAGTGATATTACTCAAAACCTGATAGGTGGGAAATTGGGAGTGAGCATACAGGGGAGAGGGACATGTAGGGGGGTCAAAAAAGTTTGGAGGGAGCACACTACTGAAGTCAGAGAATGAGGAGTTTAAGGCATTGGCAATTTTCACTGGGTCCTGGGTTATGGTCCCATTTACTGAGAGTTCAGATGGTGGGGGGGGTAAAGTTTTACCATTTAGTTCTTTGATAGTATCCCATAATTTATGCCCAGAACCCCCAACAGAGGTGAGGACATTCTGATAATAAGTGGCCTTAGTCTGTTGCAGGACACAGGTGCATTTTTTCCTTGTTTCCCTGCACTGTTGTTTGTCCTGGGGCAGCCCTGAAACAAAGGCTTTATGCCACAGACTATCCCGATGGCGCATGAGGTCAAGAAGTGTCTGAGATAACCAGGGAGTATCATGGTTTTTTACAACCTGTTTTGAAACTGGGGCAAAGAGGACACATGCAGTATTGAAGGATGTTATGAAATAGGCAAGGGCACTATCTTTGCTCCCAGCTACATCAATGGGTGACCAGTCACAGTTTGGGATGTGGTTTTTAAGCCAGGCT
Source organism: Neoceratodus forsteri (assembly GCA_016271365.2). Classification (NCBI taxonomy): domain Eukaryota; kingdom Metazoa; phylum Chordata; order Ceratodontiformes; family Ceratodontidae; genus Neoceratodus; species Neoceratodus forsteri. The sequence continues at coordinate 1,074,493,201 of CM057449.1, forward strand.
ATTGCACCTCATTTTTTTTGCCAATAGAAAATAGTTTGGGGGTCGGTTGGGAGTCTTACAGGACCACAAACACAGTACAGGCGTGTGGTCACTGAAGACATCAAGGAGCACTACGGCCTTTGAGATTCTTTTAGGGTGGTTTATGAAGATTAGGTCCAGCAAAGTTGCGATCTCAGGCATGTGGTTATGTCTTGCAGGGAACTGGATGACTTGAGTCAGATCCATGGCCAAGGTTGCATCTTTATAGGGGGCAGTTGATGGTGATAGCCAGTTTGTGTTAAAGTCACCCATGACTAGGATCTCACTATTTGGGGGGAGAAATGAGAAGTAATTGGTAACCACAGGGAGGGCCGATTTCTGATTATGTGAGGGAATATATACCACCATGACATAGAGGGTTTTACCTGGGTTATCCAAAGAAAGCTCAACAGTGAGTACTCGGACCCCATTTGCGGGGGGGGTGGGGACGACCATGGCATGGTGGGAGTTCTGAATATACAGAGCATAGCCGCCACCCCGTTTGCCCTGATGCGCAAACTGAAAGACAGAGTATCCATTCAGGGTCACAAGGGAATCCTTGGTGTCTGTGCAAAGTCTGGTTTCAGTTAAAGCCAGGATGTCAGGTTTATGCTGTGCGATCCATCCTTGAAGGGAGACAATCTTTTTTAGTAAGCTACAGATATTTAGGGAGGCAAACAGGAGGCCCCTCTTTTTATCACAAAGAGAGGGTGTTGGGGGGCTGGCCCTGGGTTAGGATGAACATTCCCAGATAATAGAAGGAGGAGGAGGATGTGACAGGTTAGGACTGACTTGAGCAGCTTGCATTCCTGGGCAATAGCCGAGGGGGAGGAATTCAATTTGGAGCCGAGAATTGGGATAAGAAGCATAAGGAACACACAGAGTTTATTCTTGGGGGGAGGGAGAACTGTTTAACCAGGAAGGGCACAGTAAGCTAAAACTTGTTTCTAGGCGCAACCTGGGAGCACAGGTAAGTTAAGTGACTTGCTCAGGGTCACACACTATGCAAGGGGTGCTATGGGATTCCAACCCAGGTCTCCAGATTTGCAGCTCAGAGCCCTAAACCACTGCTCTATACTGCTTCACATGCCTGCTGTGAAAACAATGTGTGACGGAGAGAGCCTTAGCTCAAGAGGGTCAGATTCCAAAGTTTGGGAATGAACAGTGAGAAAACACCTTCTGTCATTTTTGATGCACATATGGCTACAGCTAAGATGCACTTGTCATTAGATCTCAGGGGGTAGGCAGAAGCAGCTGGTTTGAACATGCTGGCCAAAGTTGCTGGTATACAAGAGTCTGAGATCTTATAAATGAGATAGCATGTGGTGTACCTCCAAAATGATGAGGGGAAGAGCAATCCAAGACTGGAGTAAAGTGAGCAGTGGTTCATAATCCTGGGCATCGATAAAGCAAAATGACAGATGTTATTGTAACAGATGTTCTATTTGTTCATTAATACTTTATTGGTCTCCTGATAAGCTACTAGCCCATTAGCAAGGCTCGATCAGAGGACTCCCTGGGCAATTGCCATTCTGGCAGCTGCAGTGAGATTATGCCTGATTTTGTTGGTGAGCCCAAGTTTTGAATTGACTGTTTTGGTGATGTTTGACAAATGTAAGGTGAGATCCAAGGCAGGGTCAAGGGTGACTCCTAGATACTTAAAGGATATGACCCCCTTTAAAGGTGAGCCATCCTGGCTGTTGATGATTGGTTGTGTGGAGCAGGTTCTGATCCAGGGATTTGAACAAAAGTGTATGGAGACAGTCTTTTAGGTATTTAAGATGAGCTTGTTTTGCTTCAACTAATGCTGGAGGATACCGAAGTCATTGTTCAGATTATGGTTAATAGTGGACAGGTCAAGATAGCTAGAAGAAAGCACCATGTCATTGGCATATAATAGCATAGAGCATGTACCATTCAGCAAGGGCAGATCATCTGTAAACAGAGTGAACAGGAGGGGACCCAAGATGGCTCCCTGTTGAATGTCAACAGTGTGGACAAGTGCAGACTTAACAGTGTCTATCCATATGAACTGCTGCCTCTCAGAGAGGTGCTGTAGCTAGAGAACCAGGCAGTGGTGTCAGGGGTAAAGCCCAGAGTGGACAGTTTGGAAGACAGTAAGGAGTGGTCCACATGGTCAAAACCCTTCGACAGGTCAATGAAAATAGCCCACATGAGCATGCCTTTGTCTATGGGTGACCTGATGTCATTAGTTAACTGAATGATGGCGGTGGATGTACTGTGCCCCACTCTAAAACCATGTTGTGCTGGTGAAAGTAAATTGTGTTGTTGAAGGTGATCTACTTGGGTGGCCACTATTTTTTCCAGTAATTTGTTTAACACTGATAGAATAGCTATAGGGTGGCAGTTGTCCATATTCTTAGTATCCCCCTTTTTGTGGATGGGAACTACCTGAACTATCTTCCATGTAGAAAGAACATGGCCAGTGGATATTGATAAGTTAAACAGCCTTGTAAGATTCTATTAGAGAAGCAACAGTTTTTAGGAATCTGGGAAGAGATCCATCAGCTCCAGCTGACCCTTATGCAGGTATGGTCTTTAGGAGGCATTGCACCTCCGATGTGTTGACTGGCATAAATTGAAATGGAGAGCTGGCTGAGCTATTAGTTGCAGGTGTTTGAGTAGTGTCAATGGTAGACAGATTAGTGTACCCAGAAAGATCTGAGAAGCATTTGTTTAGGGCATTCACAATTGTTGAGATGTTGTTGCAGTTTATTCTGTGCAAGGTCATCTCCATTATGGAAGTGCTTGTATCCTGCCCATGATGGATTTAATTTGACTCCAGAAGCCACAGGTGTCCCTCACTGATGCTTGAAGAAGCTGTTTACAGTAGTCACTCTTAACAGAACAAATCTATTTTTTACACTGGTTCCTAAGCTGTCTATATGCATTTCAGTCAGAGGGAGACTTAGATTGTTTTGCCTTGGTCCAGGATTTATCCCTCCATCTGATGGTGGCAAAGAGATTGCTGCTCAACCATTTGGATGCTCAGCCTCTGACTCTATGCTTCTTAAGTGGAAGATGCTTTTCCTGCAGGTCCAAGAGAGTACTTAAGAGAAAGTTGACCACCAAATCCATATCTCAGGTTTGATACAAGGGTGCCCAGTTAATTTTGTGTAGGTCAGAAAATAACACCCTTATGTTCAATTTAGAGAAGTCACTGAACTGTATTTCCTTTTGAAGGAGGCTTTGATGCACAGGCATTCCAGGCACGGTAGACTGGCATATGGTTGCTGATTGAATCAGACAAGGCACCAACAGAAGAGATCTGGTCAGGTCTATTTGTGATGATCCAGTTAAGCAGGGACTGGATATTACTACTCATAGATATCCTTGTCAGGCTAGTGACCAATTGGGTTAGGTGGAGCCTTCCAAGTTTGGCCTGGTCTGCCCCAAACTTTTCCCTAGCCAGTCAAAATTTAGGTCACCCATGAGGAGAAATTCATTTTTCCCTTTTTGAGAAGCAAGATAGTTAATGACATGTGAGAGGCCATTTATGCCACTCTTAGATGGGTTATAGATACATAGGAAATTCAGCTTTTTGGATTGTCCAAAGATAAGTGCAATGTGAATGGATTCACAAGCACCCATAGTACTTGTTGATAGGACAGATACATTAGGGTGCTCTTTAACGTAGACCATTACCCACCACCCCTCTTCAATGTGAGATGGTCACTCCTAAATAGTTTGTCGCCTTTAATAGAATGCACACTTTCAGGGATGCTAGGTTTCAGCCAAGTCTCTGAGACCCCTAATAAGTTGGGCAAGTATTGTAGCAGCCATGCCTCATGCTCTGCAAAATTTGCCATGATGCTTCTGATATTTATGTGGGCAATTTTGATACCCCTGCAGGACGACCACTGGGAGGGAAAAACAGGTGCCCCCAGAGAGTGGGGGCCTGGGTTAGACTCAATATCACCAGACAGCAGAGACAGAGGGTGTATAGCTAGACTTGAGAGAAGCATTTCAGGAGATGGTTCTTTAGGGTATGCATAAAAGGTGGCTGAGGTTAGAAAGCATGCTATTTTAGACATATGGATAAGCTTTGTGAGCCAGGTAATGGGTAAGGGTGTATCAGTCTTGACCAGCAGATTTGAGAAAACAAAATCATTGATATCAAAACTGACATTTCAGGGAAAAGAGTCTGGGGAGTAGATAGGAGGTCAGTGATTAATACTAGGGTAGGTAGTAGCAGCCCCTCCATGGCCCAGTATGAAAGGATACTTTTACCAATCATATTACACAACTAGTTGGGGGGAGGGTTGGCAATGCATCAATGCCAGATCAGACAGTCCTAACAGACTACAGAATACATTAATGTATGGGGAGTAAGCAGACTCAGCACAATGGTCTCTATGCATGATTCCAATGCACCGTAGAAACTGGTCATGTTGGCATTGAAACGCAGGAATGCCATTGAATGGGGTCCTGTAGATCCTGTGCAGCAGTCACAAATTGGGTGCACCATGCCAGGAGTGGGTGGGTGGCATTCCAGGACTATGAGCTATGCACTCTAGCACATAGTGCCAGGCAAAGTGGGGCACAATCTACGTCAGCCGGGACCCTGCTGTAACCTGTTGCATGCCCTCACGGACCGGCAAACAAACCCCTGTGTTACCCCTGCCCACTGGCCTGATGGGGAGGGCAGGGTTGGACATTCAGGTGAGTGCTTGTGTATTTCCCGCATTACTGTGGATACGCATGGCCAATTCACAAATGTCCCATGGGCATGAAAGATCCACTATGGGACCCAGGTCAGGCATTCAATTGGATGCCTGCCTGGGTCTCCCCTCCCCTCCACACCAGCCCACCCCCACAAACTTGCACATCAGGGTGAGGGGCCAAAGACAGGTGCCCCACGGGTGACAGTGGTAGTGAATACCATGCACTCTGTACCTGTCCGGGGCCACAGAGCTATGCCAGATGGATGTGTGCCTCCAGAGAATAATTCCTGACCCTTCATGCATATTGCCCAATATGCTTAAACAACTGACAAAATTTAGAGATACAGCTGCCAGCAGGCTAAGAGTTTAAGATATGAATGAGGGATGAATTTACCAAAATGAGGAACAACACAGTCTGAGCATACCCACCATTAATTATCTTCCACAAAATGCACAGTCATTAAAATCTGTAGAAAAATTACAAGCCCTGGACAATTAAAAGTCTGAAACAGTATTCTGTGATTAGAAAAAGTCAGCTCTGGAGTTCACCAACAGGGAAGCAGGCAGTGCAAACAACCGAGTTTACCTCAATATAGAGAGAAATTCTGCAGGGGGTGGAAACAGAAGCAAAGTTAATGCAGCCCATGATACAGTTCAGGAAACGTAATGCATTATGCACACACATTCACAACACATATTCATCTGCCCAAAGCCCCAGTTAGCAACTATTCAAATGTCTAAGCCCATGTTAGGAGTAATAATTTAAAGTAATATTACATGTGCAGAAACTCATGCATCTTCCCTAGCTAATATATAACGTTATAATCTCATTTTCCTTGCCATAACCAGGTAGGATGTAAATTTAAAATCTCAGCGCCTTCCCCTTAACTGGTCGAGTAGATTACACCGTTCACAAGTTCCAATAAACTTCTCTTCCACCCTTTCTTCAGCAATAAAAACTACAGTCAGTTTAAAATTAATCATTTAAACCAATCTCCCATTCTAAGAACAGTATTAAAAATACAAGACAGCTTGTCTCAAAGTTTATGGTCTGCTTAGTTTTTGAATAGAATCACAGCATCAAGGTGACCCTCCTCCTCCCTGTGAAGCCTCCAACCAGGGTAGCTCTGGGCAGCGTGTTAGTCTGTCTACTTAAAAGATGGTGGAGGTAGGGGCAGGATGGTTGGCAAAATTTCCAGCTCAGGTCTCCAAAACATTTCCTTGGGGTAGTCTGCTGCTATCAGGAGCTGGAATCTGGTGATGGAAATGAATTTAGTTCAAGATTTCAGGCCCCTAGCTCCTGGTCCATATTCAGTAGAATTTCCCTGTACTGGTCTGCTGTCCTCCAGAGCTAGACTCTGGCAAGAGACAAATGCCACAAAAGTCAGTTAAAAGTATTTTTTTCAAGTTCTGGTGAGATGGGCCGAAGGCTGTCTGCCGTGTCCTCCAACCCCTGTTCTACCAACGATGAATGAGGATTTTACAGTAAGGATTTATTTAAAGTTGAGGTTTGGTTTTGAATTTTGGTGTCTTTCTTGTCTGACCTCATTATGGATGGAGAAACAGAGGTAGTGTGGTCATGAAACCAGAAGGAAGGTAGCAGGGACCCAGCTGACTATCATACCAAGAACAATAAAGGTTCAGGCTGGGAAGGTGTCAGGAGGATGGGTAACAGGAACAGGTGGGGTGGGGTGGGGTTAGAGATTCAACTGGTGCCTGAGGGAACAAAGGGATGAGGAGAGGTGAAGGGAGGAAGGAAGTTGGTTCAAGAGTGAGGAAAGTTGATGAGGGAAGGCAAATTGCCCAGTAGAGGTGTAGGGGTGAGGAGTGCTGAAAGTGTGATGGTCTCTGGAACAGAGGAAACAGAATGCAGGGAGTGGCTGGGACAGGAGAGATGAGATGTAGGAGGGAAGGGAGATAAACCAATATTTGGGTATGAAAGAGGTACAGTGAGCATGGTGACATGATGGCAGAGGGAAGATGGATGGAGGGAATAGAGGGAGCATTGGTGCATATGGGGGGGTTGTTTGTAGCAAAGGGGCAGAAGGAGTTATAGAGGGTATCCAGTCTGCCGAGGGAAGTGGAAGAGGCAGTGCCATAGACCACATCTGTATAATCAAAGCAGGGGGCACCATTTTGTTAACAAGCTCCCTACAGACATGCAGAGATAAGCAGTCTTTGTTATAGTACTGGGCACTGAGCTTTAGATGGAGTTTTGCATGGATGGCTTGAACGTCATGCTGAGCCATTGAACAGAGGGGGCACAGTTTACATTGTGTGTGCTTGTTCCTTTTGTAACTTTTTACCATTTCTATCACAAAACCACCTCAAAACCTTTTCTATATATTGAATATGACATGGTCTGACTTGAGATATAATTCTTATCTTCATTTTAGGGTATTGGTCTATTGCTATCTCGCTCACAGCTTTGTCACTTTTGGGATATCAACAGATCAATGTCCACTCATGGAGATAAAATGGTATCTTAAGTCAGACCATTGTTATATATCCCTTATTTATCATGAAAAGTTTGTCACCACTGGTGCTGTATAAATACGTTTGACACCTCAGAATGGATACTTTCTTATGCTTAGTACAGAGCAAAATAAGCCTGTTTTATAGTGAAACCCCAGTTAAAAAGAAACTGTTAGGAAAATGCTAGTTCCTCCTAATTGTAGGATACATTAATTTCGATTTTACAAAGTAAACAATATTTTCTTATCTTCTGTCACAAAATAAACACCAGGAATTTCTAACATATATTGTATGTCATACCACTGCCCAATCTGGTGCCACAGCATTATCTATAGCTGTGCCTGTGGTTGTGGCTGTGGTTGTGGGTATTTTTTATATTTTACCATATATTATCCTACAGTGGTGAACAGAGAAGCAATGTCTCTGTTTTAGTGGACCATTGTCGCTAGCCAGTCATATAGCTGAGCTTGGAAGGCTGTGGCACAGGGAGTTCAAGTGACTTATTCAATGTCAATCAGTGCAGCCACAGTAGCTGCTATACAATTGAGCTCTGTGATATTGTGTTTCTTAAAAGAGTTTCATAAGCACTAGAACACAATGCAGTCCCAATTTATAGCTATGCATATTTAGGGTTTGGCTCTGGGATGCATTGTAATTTCATGGCTTTTGAGTCAAGTGCACTCACATTTTATGCTTAGTTTCAATAAGTGACAGATCCACAGCAGATTGCCTCCTCAGTGATGCTACTGGCACAGAACAGATCTCTCAGTGTGCAATGTCATGTTCAAAATTCATATTTTCTTCTGGTTTATAATTATTAGCCAATATTGATCAGACTCTGAGTCCTTTTCTGCTGTCACATTCTATACATCTTTGCAACAATGCTTACATTTCATAGCAGTGCAATCAAAAATTGAGGTGGAAGGCAGGCCACAATACCCAGTACATGTCTTACATAGAAGTTTATTTATTTATTTTATTTATTGGGAACTCAGAATTACAAACCTTTGAGCTAGGAGCTCATTTACAAAGGATCCTCGTCAACACTTAAGGAGATGCATTTTGTTACAATCTTATAATTACAGCAGACAAATTGATACTGGTTTTTTTCTACTAACATAAAGTTTACATAGGAAGGGGAAGCAAATACATTTATAGTTCACACAGGTCAAGACATGAATGAGGCAGCTGATAACATTAATTTCCCAGTGGAGGTACACAATGTGTTGCCATCTTAGAGAAGTTAAGTGCAGAGAGACAAGTTGGGGTTTGGCAAGTGCAGGTAGGTGGGGGGTGGGGGCAGAAGAGATCAGGACAATGGGCTAGAGATGGTGTGGATATACTGGACAGAGGGCATGTGGAGGGGGTGAGGTAGTGAGGGGGTACTGGACAAAGGACAAGTGGGGGAGAGTTGGTAGGGGGGAAAGGGTGGGGGGAGTGGAGTAGGTGCAATCCGGCCAGAGCAAGTGGGCAGTTGAGTGGAGGGCCAGATGCTAGGATTAGGTTTGACAAAGGCAGCAGACTAGAGGAGAGATGGACTTACGGAGTTCAGATTTGAAGTACCCTAGGTGCTGGAGGCTGGTGATTGTGTTTGGAAGCTCATTTAGCCAGGTGGAAGCTCTTACCATTAAGGCATATCTCCCTTGGGCTGATTTCCTGAAGGGAACAGCTAAAGCATACCTGGAGATGCTTCTTGTGGCATGCTCACCAGGGGCAGGTCTGAATAACACCTGCAGGGAGACAGGTGCCAGTCCCTGTAGGGCCTTCTTTCCTAGTAAGCAGGTCTGGAGCTTTATTCTATCCTGGAGGGGGAGCCACTTTGTCCTTATGTAGGGCTCGCAGGTGTGTATGTGATGCAATCTGCATCCAGGACAAATCTGCATGCTTTATTGAGGGTAAGGTGAACTTTGTGTAGGCTAGTGTCCATGGCAACACCATAACCCACATTTCTATAGTCCATTATTGGCAGGAGTGTGCCATTGACAGCCTGGAGCCTGGATTCAGGGGAGAGATAGAAGCAGAGTCTGTAGTGTCCCCAACTTCCTGTTTGCAGCCTTAGTGATATTACTTGAGTGTTCTTCAAAAGAGAGGGACTCATTGATTGTGACTCCCAGGTACCTGAAAAAGTGAACCTGTTCGAGGGTGGAGTCCATATTGAGTGCTGTTTTAAATGGTGCAGTGGATTTCCTCTTCTGGTGGCTGGTAAAGAGCATTGTCTTAGTATTTTTACTATTGAGCACTAGGAGGCTGGTGTTAAACCATTCCTGTAACATGTCGAAGTTGCACTGTAGGTTCCTAGTCAGCAGGTCTTGGCAGGAGCCTCTAAGGAATAGCACTGTATCATCTGTATGGAGCAGGACTTTGGCAGAGGTGCACACAGCTGGGAGGTCATTTACAAGGAGGCTAAACAGGAGGAGGCCCAGTATGGACCCTTGTGGGACCCAATCCATGAATTTCCTGGCCTCTGAGATGGTGCCATTAATCTTTACCTTCTGTGGGCACTCAGACAGGTAGCTAGAGAACCATCCAACCATGTCCAAGGACAACCCAATGCAGGTTAACCTGTGGAGCAGCAGCTTGTGATCCACAAGGTCAAATGCCTTGGATAGTCAATATAGATTGCTCCAGCTAGTTGTCTCTGGTCTAGTGTCTCATGGACATAGCCTTTGAATTCAATGAGGGCCATGTTGGTACTGTGCTGCTTGTGGAACCCATGTTGTTGTGGGCTGAGGAGGTTGTATTTGTGTAGGTGAGCAGACAGTTGGTCTGCAATTATTTTTTCCAGTGCTTTAGAGACAGGAGACAGGATGGGGATGGGCCTGTAATTGGACACAAGTGAACAATTCCCTTCTTTTAGAACTGGAATGACCAGGGTAGTTTTCCAGGTAGATGGGAAGGCTGACATCCAAAGCGACATATTAAAAAGCTTAGTGATAGGTATAACCACTTCAGGGACAGTGATCAAGATAAGTTTCATATCAATCCCATCCCCACCCATTCTTGTTCTACCCTGCACTCTTGCAGAGTAATTAGCAATGTCCGTGGTGGTCACCTGCTGAAAGTAGAATTTTGGGCTAGTGCTAGGAAGGGGGGGCAAGTATTCACAGCTCAGTGTTTTTTCCTTGTGAGCAGTTGTTTAGGTGGTATAACTGCACTGCAGTCAGTAAACGCCTCATTGAAAATATTGGCTATGGTAACTTCATCAACTATGACTTTATCACTGTGGTGGAGCATGGTTGGTAGGGACCTGTCTCAAGTCCCTATGAGGTCCTTGATTTTTGTCATCTTTCAGGCACTGAGATTGTTGATTTCTGTGATGGGAGGCCTTGGCTTGTTGTATTGCCCATGTGCACCTATTTCTAGCAGCTTTGTAATTTTGGACATCGTCTACGGCCCCTGATACCCTTGCTTAGTGCTATAGTAGATCACATTACCACATGAAACCAAGGACTTGGGTGGTGATCCAGTCCATGCACCTCCCTTTTATCATTTTCTTATGAAAGGGGGCATGCTTGTCTGCAGCCAAGTTAAACTGATCGAGGAAGAGCTGGAGGGCTGCGTCAACAGAGGGATAGGTATCCAGGATGCTCCAGTCTGTGTTGGCCAGGTGTTTCTTGAAGGCAGCCATAGAGCAATTTCTGATGGCTCTGTTCTTCACTAGTCTTGGGGGTAGTTTTGGCAGCTTGGAGGACCATTCACGTAGAACAGGGGAGTGGTCACTCAGCACATCTGGGAGCACCTGGACATTGGTAATTCTCTAGTATTTATATTTTGCTCCTAGGACAACTCCTCTTGAATTAGCAGTATTTTCATTTCAAGGGAGCACTTGGTACAGCAACAAAACTACTAGATCCATTCAAGACACCAAACCATTTGAAAAGTTGGTGAGGTTGCAATGTTCATTGGAGTTCTAAGTCCCTAAGGAGTCTGGATCAATTTATTCAGGAATATTTGCAGATCACTGTAGTTGGATTTGAACTGAGATTGGTAAATATTCAGGGCCATTTATAAATTTTTTGGATTCAGGCTTGGGAAAGAATTCATTATTAGCATTGAATAAAATAATAAAATGTTATCTATTTATCTATTTAAAATTGTGTCTGCTGGAATATCACTGTTAGGTGTGGCAGATTATTTTTGTAGGCATCGCAGAGAAGCAGAAACACAAAGTAATACAGATGGCAATGGACAATTACTTTCCAACTCGGTTATCACTACAAACCAGTGATGGGGAAGTTCTCATCTCTAGCTCTTGTGGGCTAAGTATGTGACATTGGCATTCAGTCAAATAAGGGACCTTTGGGGGAGAAAGGTGTATTATGAACCTCAACTCCTTGCTGAATGCACGTCTTACAGTGCTTAGTAATCACTAGGAGACCTACTAGTGTTTTATAACTTTTTAAGCCTAATATTGCAGAGTTTTAACAGTAAAAACTTGCCCATTTGCTCCCAGCAAAATCAGAAGTGGATTTCACTGCACTTCTCGATCAACAGCTGCTTACAGTGCACTGATGACCGTGTGAGTGTCACCAGTGCCCTTGCTGAGTTCTGTCTCTGTCTGTATATGAACAACAGAAATACAAAAAAAGAACTCTTTTCTTCTATTTCAGCTCTTCTTAGTGAGAAACAGGGACTACTGGGATACTGGTGGTGTGGGGCCAATCACAGCAGTGGATGCCAAGTAGACATCTTTATAAAGGCTGTTTCTTGCAGTAGCTGGACACTGTGGGAGACCTAGTGGTGTTTTATAACTTTTGTAAGGCTAATATAGACCCGTTTCAACTTTAAAATATTGCCCCTACCTGAAGTATGTGTCACTGTATTCTATTCTGGCAACTACTTACACTGATACCCTTGCAAGCATAAGTTTAGCACTAGGCAGAGGCAGAAATGATAGAGGTGGTGTTGGTGTTTGCCAGTGTCTACTGGTGACAGCCAGGAACTAGGGACACTGCCAGTTTTAAGATCAGTCATACCTAACAACCAATTACTACTATATTGAAATTGCCAAACCAATTTAAAGATGAGTAGCTTAGAAGGACACTAACATTAGTGAAGGTTGTGGTGGCATTAAATGTAAGCACTGCAATATGTTTAGCTTGAAATCAACCACTACCATTTTAGCATATGAACAATGCAGGATTATTCAGGATCAGAGAGAAAAAAAAAAGCGATAGAAAAGAAACTAGAGAAAATTAGAACACTATGAGTAACTTTTTTGTTGACCAAAAAAGTTAGTAGGCTTAACAATGTAGGTATGGCCTCAACTTTTCAAGATGACTTGAATATTAAAATAACAGAAACTGCGTAGCAAAACAAAAAAAAAGACTAAAGTATCATGATGATTTAGAGCAAGAATGGAGTAAGGTGGGAAATCAAAGCAAATACAAAAAAGGAAGAAAAAGCAGAGGGTTTTGCACTGCAAATCCAAAACAACTTTGTATCACTATTCGATTTGTTAGTTAATGAAGAATCAAGAACAAGCAAGGGGAAAGTCCCAAATGGGATACAAGAAGAAAAGTCAGAAACCAAACAACAATTAGTTCTAAGAGATTCTATAATCAAATATGTGGACAGCCATTTACTCATTAAAAATCATGTCAACAGAAAAGTAATCTGCTTTCCAGGTGCAAAAACGAGAAACTTAATTGATATGGCAAACAATATCTTAAAATATCTTAAAAGGGGTAGGGCAACAGCCAGTGGTTATTATATATTTAGCTCAAATGACATAGATAGGAAGCCAGAAGAAACAAACAAAAATTATTTTAAATTCATAGGAGGAACCCATTAAAAAAAAAGAATGTAAAACTGTTTTCTCTGAAATTTTCTCAGTTCTTTTCAAGGTCAAGAAAGGGTAGGCAAGCAACAATTAAAAGAATGAATGTTTGGCTTAGGCACTGTGCCCTGCATAATGTATATACCATTATAAGACAATGGGAGACCTTCATAAATAGGATTGATTTATATAACAGGGTCAGGCTATATTTAAATACCAGTAGCAGTAGAACACTGGGGAAAAATGTGTGCACCATCTTTTGAACTGAAGACCAAGACGGTCCAGGAGAGTATGAAATGGATGATGTTCTAGTAAAACAGATGGTTAAAATAATCCTCACAAATGCCCATAGTGTAAATTCAGAACTTAAGGCTATAATGGACACTGAACAAATTCACATTGTAGCTGTTACTGGAATCTGGTGGAACAATGGTGATGACTGGTGTAAAAAATATCAGTATATAACTTGATAACCAAGAACAGGAGTGTACAAAGATGGTGGTCTTATATTCCATATCAAAACAGATACAGAATTTTCAGAAGCAGCAGACTTCAAGCTGTTAAATAAAAAAAGGTGAAATGCATTTGGGTTATTGTGGAAAGCATTTGGGTTACTGTCACCAGTACCTGATGCAACAAGTTCCCCCAGGAATATTTTTCAGACCACCAAATTGTACTGATGAATTAAACTGGTATATTTTGGAGGAACTGGAAAATACCCTAGACAGAGGTGAAGCTGTTATCTTAGGAGACTTCAATGCCACTGGGATAGACTGGAATAATCTGCAAACCAGTAATAAGTTTGAAGGGGACTATCTAGATCTGTTTATGTATTATAACCTCAAGCAAAATGATTCCCAACCCAATTAGGGAAAACAAAATTCTAGACTTGGTAGTAACTTTAATCCCTAATGAATTTAGTAACATCAGGATTTGGGAGCACTATGACAATAGTGAACATGCGATGATCCAATCTGAACTGAGCAAAACCCGTAACATAGCTAAAGGGCCAACTAGGATTAAGATTACAATAAGGTGAACTTGAAAGTCATACAAAGGGAACCTGAAATTTGGGACTAGAAAGAATATTTATTGGATTTGGACTTAGAAAACTACTGGAATAAATTTAAAGAAAAGTTTCTTCAGCTTGAAGACACATTTATCCCTATAAAGTTACTCTATAATAAAAAAGAGAAGAAACCTAGCTGGTATACACCTACAGCATGACCAGAAATACAATGGCTTAAAAAAAAGATCCTATATCAGAAAATGTGAATCATGTGCCAATATTAACTGATGCAGAATAGCATTCAGATACTGCAAAACATTCATAAAAAATGAAAAGCAGAAACTGGAATTTAGACCACATAGTAAAGACTATCTTTAAGCTTTTATTTACTTAGTTTCTGTTGACTGGGCAGGTATACTAGGCAAACAAATACCTATTTTCAGGCATGGACAGGGAGAGTACAATATGCAAAGCATGACAGAGAGTGAATTCAAAGCGATGACAATTCCAGCAAAGTCAAGTCAGATTTACAATAAATCAGTGCATGGAGAACATTACAAGATTCAGATGAAAAGTAATACAAATAGTAGCAGATACAAATAACAATAAATACACATTCAGGTTTAAAACTATAGAGAGAAATAGCTATAATGAATATCAGTACTCAACGACAGCTATTTCAATAACGGTAAGCAAATTAACAGAACAGTGGGTCCCATAAAGCCTGTGCTGCCCCAATCACCACTCGAAGAAAGAAAACAGTATCTGCTCATCTGAAATTCATACTCTGTAGCACCTAAAAAAGATACCTATGAAGCCAAATACAACTTCCTTAAGGCTGTATTGACTACATGCATCCTGAATGGTGAGACCTAATGATATATGTATGACTTGTAGTTTCCAGACTTCTTTAAGCCAAACACTACTTCTCTAAGACTGTATTGACTGCATGCATCCTGATTGGTGAGACCTAATTATATATTTCTGGCTTGCAGTTTCCAGGCTTCTCTAAAGTTTGCCACCTAAGGAAAAGTTTTCTTTTTAAGGGCATTTTTTCTTCCTTATTAAGTAAAACAAAGCATTCCCAAGTTCATATGGTGTCATTGCTGTCCCTGTAATAGTTATTGTGTTTGTAGACCTGTCAGAACTTGAAACTTGTAGTCTAATGAAATATGTTTTTTCAGAGCAATAATTTAAATGTACCGAGTGAGGAATCTTTAAGAAACAGGAACAGTGTCTGCAGACCTGCCAGGACTTATCAAACTGTAAATTCTCATGAAAATGCAAACTCAAGCAGAAAACAACATATAGTTAAGGATTTGAACTTTAGTGCATTTTATATTCTGATAGTTTTTGCAGTCTGCCTACTGGTTATAGCTAAAGGACTGAAACTGACATTCTGAATACATTTTTATCCTGGTTTGGCAGCAAAACTGTTACATTTAATTTTAAAATTAGTTATATTTTTTTTTTTTGCTCAGGATGTTTAGTAGCCACTTATGGTATTGTTTATTGTTTTGCATTCCATCGCCTAGGGTTTTCTTAATTCTGTATTAGGGCTGAAGACTCTCAATTTGGTGTAAAGGCAAAAAACTTTTAAGATTAATACAGTATAAATCTTTGCACAGAATGACTGATATACCACTGGCTTATCTAGTGGGGGTATGTTATGTTTAGACTCTGAAAAAGACCTAGGAATCATAATAAATAATAATAATAAATAATAACCTTAGAAATGACAATCACTGTAGACATCTTTCTGGGAAAGCAAACTGGTTAGTGCAATGTATAAGGAAAGCTTTCATAAACAAATCATAACAAATTACCATGCCTCTGTACAAATCATATGTGAGACCAATCTTGGATGACTGCTCACCCTTTTGGAACCCCCAGCTAAAAAGGGACACTGAATTATTGGAAAGGGTGTAACATAGGATCACAAAACTGGTGCCCAAGCTTAAAACATTTAGTTAACTGCATGAGGACTGTATTGATAACCTTGGTCTTTATACACTGGGGACACAGAGAATGGGAGGTGACCTACTTCAGTTATATAAGATATCAGATGAAGGTCTAATGAAGAGAATTTAAGCACAGCATTAAAATTAGCTCACATGATTTAAGAGGACACAGACTACAACCAGTCCCTGGGCATTTTAAGAAAAATAGTTGGCATTTTTCATTAGCCAGTGGGTAGTGGGGATTCAGAACAGTCTGCCAGAAGAGGTAATGATGTCTGGCACATTGAATAACTTTAAGGAGAAACCAGACACATTTATGATGGAAGCAAAACTTGAGAATAGCACCACTGAAAAGTGGGAGACTAATTTAATGAGCTACATGCCTTCTCCCATACTGTAATCCAGTATAGTATCCAATATAGTATCACACATTACAGCCCTGCATAGAATGTGCATTAAGCCCTGAGACAATGCTGTTTCTTTGGCTTCCTTTCCTGCAGTTTCTTAATGGTGCCATAACAATGGCAGGGGTAAAACATTGTTTGCTTGCTTACCTTGAACAGGAAAGCTGAAGGTGGGCATTTCCCTATGCTTGGATCACAGTACTAGCTGAAATAATCCAAGAGGAAGCCTGACAGATGTTGACCTGGGGGAAAAGCAATGAATGGCTTGGGGGCTCTCAGTTATATGCCACCCCTACCTTGAGCCCATAGTAAAGTCAAACTCCCCCTTCTGTATCCTTCAGTGCTTAAATCCTACTACATCTGACTTAGAAAAAAAGCTTTTGAAGTTTAATAAATTAGAGACACCCAGTTTTGGTAATGGGTGGCACCCAGCATTATAGACCGGGATTAAAGATGTTCAGTGAACAAAAAGTACATGACATCATTGCTAGGGGGATGCAAAGTGTTAAATCACAGAATCCTTTGTTAGTATGGCAGTCCAAGTTTTCCATCAGTCCAGTCAGGCTTTTTGAGAAAGAGAGAATGTGTTGCTTTTTTTCTCAGAACTGCCAATTAGTGCTGTGCAAAAATAAAATTCTGCTAGAAGAATTACTACGAAAGTCAGAATTTCACTTATGCAAAATTTTGGAACAAGGTTTGGTAGGCTGCATGGAAATGTCAACTTAGAACCATGGAATAAATGCACAAACTGTTGATTAATGTATTAAACTGCATAAAGAAATTCCACAGAACTGATTACTGTCAGTGATCAGTTCTGCAGATTTTCTTTCCACAGTTTAATACATCAATCCACAATTCATACATTTATTCCACTGTTCAGTAAGTCTCTGAAGTATGGAATGAATGCATGAATTGTGGATTAATGTATTAAACTGTGGAAAGAAAATCCATAGTAGTGATCACTGAACTGTGGAATGATTACACCTATTGAAGATTGATGCATTAAACTGCAGAATGAAATTCCTCAGAACTGTCATTCTGCAGTTCATGCATATCATTCCACAATTCAGCCAGAACATTTTGTGGAACAAAGCAAAAATTTGCTAAACACATTCATAAGATTCAGATTTCACCAACTTCAGAAATCTGGAAAATTTTGCAAACTTTAAAAACTTTTGCAAAATTTCTGCAGATTTAGAATTTGCAGTTTTCACCCAGCTCTACTGCCAATTTATTTTACATTTGTAACTGAATCAGTTTATCCTCTTGTGTAAAAGCAAGGTGATATATAAATAATTTGTGCCTGAATAAATATACTTTAGTTTTGTCAGAAATATCCAAGCACTCATTATTTTCATGTCCAAGTAGCAAGGGGAGGATATATTCATCTCTGAAGGGATAAACAGGGGCATCCAGTGCTAGTGCTTGATTACAAGGGGAAGCAGCAGTCAGTGTATGTTCTGAACTGGAGTACAGAGAACTACTACCAAGGATAGACATGCCCAATACACTGGTGAGTGCAGGAGCTGGTGGCAGTTGGAAAAAGGAAAAAAAGAAGGAACATGCAAGTTGAGTCTGAGTGAACAGAAGAGACAGTGTTGTCTGGTGGTTAGAACACCAGTTTGGGTGCCAGAAGATCACTGGTTCAAACTCTGCTAAAGGGAATATTCACTGTGTTACTTTGGTAAAGCCACCTGACCTCCCAGCACTTCCTGTACCTAGCTGAAGAAATGACAAAAAAAACTGGACCCCACAGAAATGAGATGTTGCATTTCAGCTGCACTATCTTTGGTACGTAGATTGTCAAAATCAAAAAGGGTGGCTCAAAAGTACTCCTACTTAAAATACTGAGACTAATAGGTCAATACCTTAAACACCATCAAGAACAAACATATTTTAACACTCCATCATACTTAAAATTTACTTTTTTATCTGGTTGATTCTTCCATCCTGTCACACTGAACCTACATTCATCATCCTTTGTGTAATCTCAGAAGCCCTACATGACTGACATCAACAACAGAATAAGCAGAGGGGAATCTTCTATGCCAGCTGGCATGAAGAAGGGGCTACAGTGACCCATAACACTGTTCTTGCTGATAATACACTCTCCCTCTCCATGCCAAGTAATTTGTTGCCAAAGGTCTCATGTGTTTGCAACTTGGGTGAAGACAATCCAACACATTTACTTTTACTAAGCCCTTTGTATAAATATAAGAGGAAATTGTTCCTGGGAGATATTTTAGCATATTTGGACATGGAACCTTTCTATCAAGTCAATTATTTGTTAAAAATGAATAACAAAAATCTACTGGAGAAAATAGCAATGTTTTGTAGAACCATAGAGAGGAAATATTTGCATATTGTTACCAATAAACAAAATTTGGGAAAGACTTGAATTAGGAGATATTTAAAAAAATCTACTGTTAATTGAGAGTAATTTGTATAATGGTAAAATTTAGTCTGTTTAACTTACATGGAACATATCTGTGTATGTTTTTACATGAATTTTAGGACATGTATTGCTAAAAAAGAGGGTTGCATCCCTCTTATATTTTACTATGATGTCTATCTATGATTTTTTGTACCAGTTGTAATGACCATTTTAATTTGTCCACAATAAAACTAAACTGAACTGTTACCAGAGGCAAGAACAATATCAACAGCAGCAAGTGTCACATTCTGTACATAGGATTACATAGGATCCTGTACAACAGTTTACCATCAGTCATCTTGCAAGTACTAGATATGCAGTTAGGCAGTGCAAGTCCCTATTACTCTAATGGGCTGTTCTGCAGGGGCCCTTGTATGGAGCATCACGCTTTTTTGTTCCCTCCCTCCACACTTTGGTCATCTCCCCCTACCCCAGAGTGACTTTGAAAGGTTGGAAGAACTGGAGGGTGGGTGCAGAGGTTAGTCTAGAAATTGGGCACACAAGGGGATGCCCATGATCAGACATTGCTGAATCCATGATATGCAGGGTCAGGGGCCAGCTGGAGTGCCCTGGGAGGTTATGGGAGCTGGCATCAGTTTTGTCTTGGGCACTTCCATGTGCCTTTCTGCAATGTTTAAATGAAGATATACTCCACTTCCATAAAGTTATGTTTTGTCTACTCTGAATAGAGTTTTATCATGGCAAACAAGAAAGCTGTAACAGGACTGACAAGTTGTGCTCAATTATGAAAATAATTATTGTTCAAAGCACAGCTGAGGTACAGTGCACACTATTACCAGCTTACAAATGAATCACATGCATTCTGACATTCAAAAAATGTTTAGAATTTATTTAATTCAACACTTTTTAATATCAGTCAGTCTGTAATCTATCTCTTATCTGGTTGCAGTGTGTACCATACTTCAATTAGATTTATAATCATGTTTTCCACAAAACATACATTCTATTTTATTCTTCTGGGAGGTACACAACAATTACAACTCGGCCCAGCAGATATAAATTGTACATGGGGATCAGAGACAGTTTAGGCTAGTGGTAACAGCACCAACTTGTGGACCAGCAGCACACAGGCTGAAACTCCCAAAAGCTAAATAATTCACTGTATGACCATGGGCAAGTTAATTAGCCTCCCAGTGTTCCATTCCACCTATCTGTGGATATAAGCAGATGCAGGATCCAACTGTAAATTAGACTGTGTATCTCAGCTGGGCTATCCTGAGTAAAAGAAACATTGAAAAAAATTCTTTAGGTGCCTCTTTAAAACACCTATTATTATCTCCTCATGCTTTTATAAGCTTAGCTTACAAAGGCAAGGATGCTTAGGATATACTAGAAGGGGGAGTGAAATGTTTAAATGTAATTATGTGCATTAGATGGATACATAACTAGGTTGCAAGCTACATAGTTCCTGGTTAAATAAGGTGTAGTAGTAGTAGTACCAAAATGCAGAAAAAGTTCAAACCAATTTCTAAAAATGTTTTAATTTTTTTAAAACTATCTCTCTTTTAATATCCATACATTAAAGTTCTTGCAACATAACTGTATATATCAATATAAAAATGTAAATACCAAATTGAAATGGAATAAAATTCCACACAAATTATGTGAAAATACATATATACATATTATATTTGAAAAGTAAATAAATATGTAGCAATATACATGTCTAATAACATATTATATTGAAACATAGAAACCTGTATCAAAACATCAAAGCTGTATCTATATGATCTGCTATAGTTATACTGAACTTACACCAGCTTTGTTTAAAAATTATTTCATTTCTAGCCTTAAAGGTTCAAAAGTTAGACTGTTTTAAAATATAATTTATTTTAAAAGGGTTAACTTTGAAACCAGTTCTGCTAAGAACATACTTTTTTAATTAAACCTTGGAGTTAGCTTTGTTGATACATGTAGTAAAAGTAGTAAATATTTATTTTTCAATTGGAATTACATCATTAAGGGTATAAGCCCTATCTACAAAGTGGTACTGCATGATTACAAGGGTAACAAGAACAGTCATAACTGGAGCGAGGATGGGAAAGGAGGACAAGTGAGTGGGGGAAGATAACTCTGGAGAGAAAGTGGGGGTGGCACCAGTAAAATAGACTGAGCTGCACACTCAAGCAAACTAGATAGACCATTATGGCCTGCCTCTGTTGGTGTTTTTGTATGTTCATATAAACACTGACCACTCTGTTTATTATGGTTTTCCTTTTTTTGCATGATTAATACTGTGCACAATATATAATGTTGCTACAAATTTCATTTATTTATATATAAAAACAAGACGGTTTAAAAAAATTAAAATACTGTTCATCATTGTTGGAAGAGTCTAATGTTTGTTCTGTAACACAATAGGCATAACAATTAAAATACTATTGATAGTTGTTAAAATATTCTAATTTTTGTTCTATAACAGAATAGGCATAAAAATCTTTATTCTGTTGATATTTGTTGGAAGATTCTAATGTTTGTTCTGCAAAAGAATAGGCATAAAAAAATTAAAACACTGTTGATAAGCTGCTGGAGGATTCTAAGGTGTGTTCTGTAACAGAATAGGTGTACTTTTTTTCTAGTTAAAAATATATCTCAATAAACAAAGGGGTGAAGAGTCAACATAGAATGTGCTGGACAAAAAAAAATCCAGGAGTCCATAATGTCTGTCTCCTGCCACTGCAATCCAAGCAAGCTCCTGCTTGAGTCCTGAGATGATATTCTAGATTTTCAATGGCAATGCAGCAGGTATAATTCTTTATTAGAGCAGTGACTACAGTGTCCTAAATATGGCAAAAATATTTTTGATGATATTTTCAAATATTTTGCTGCATGTACAATACTTGTCACTGCTTTATAATAAAATAATGTAACATGCATTATATTATTGCCTCTGATATGCCACAAGTTGCCCATCTGTGCACATATGTTAGACCATCTTTTAGGGGGAATAACATATTATTGCAGGTTTTGGCGATGTGGGATGATCATGCCCCAAGTCCCTGATGCTCAGCTGAAAATCCAGACTGAGAACTCCAACATGTTTAAAATTCAGTTGTGGACATCTTTACATATTTCTGACAGAAACACACATTTTTGTTGCCCCAATTTACTTCTTCAAGTAGACCAGGGACTCAAAGTTAGTTTTCATTCTTACACAGCTGGACAACAACGTTTGCTTGCTAGCACTATGGAAGGGGAACTGATTACCCATTGATTGCACAAAATACGTAGTATAAAAGGCTCACCATGTATAACATTTGTGCACAAAATGGACTTGAAGGGGAGGAGGGTTATAGATTGAATGTTGATGTTCTTATCTCTAATCCCAGCCAAAGCTTCAGGTTTAATATTACAACTGTTGCACTGACTAGATAAACTCACATGAAACCCCATGTTTATTTAGTTTCAGCAATATAGCCTTTCAGGGTTGATATTAGTAATGTCACATACATAGCATTGCAAGGGATTGGACATTGTACTGCAGATTAGATTCAATCTGACAGTGAATGGCTAATGAGCTGTAAACATCAATGTTCCTTAGCAAACAAAGCACTGCACTGAATGATGTTCTCTGGCTAAGGCTATTCTATATTTTTTTCCCTGATATTTAAGCATTACCTTCTAATACTCTATGCTCCTACCCAGCCTTTTAGAATTTCAGAATTTTTTGTTGGATTCAGGAATCAAGTTTATGAAAGTTTGTGCCTGCTTGGTTTATGTGCCTCACCTTATGGAGCCCCCACCCTGTGCACAACGGTGTCAGTGGCTCAGCAGGTAGCACACTCACCTCTGAGGCCAGGAGATCAGAGGGCTGTGGGTTAATATCCCAGTACTGACACTGTAGTGCAGCATGAGAGGGGTGCTACACTTCTGAGGTGCCGTCTTTCAGATGAGATGTTAAACCGAGGTCCCATCTGCCTCGATTGGTGGTAGTTCAGGTGGATGTTAAAGATCCTATGGCACTTATCGAAAAGAGAAGGGGAATTTCCCCAGTGTCCTGACCAAATTTCCCTCATTCACTAAAAATACTACCAACAGCTTCATCTGGTTCAAGGTCAGTTGGCATTCATCTGTATCCCCCTCCCCCGGGTCGTGCCTGAAAATAGGCAGGATTTGTCTAGTGCACTTACCCGGTCAACAAAAACAAAATGAAAAATAAATAAATATGCTACCCCAACACTGTATCCTTTGTATCCCTTAAACAATATCTGGGCACCTTTATGTTGTCCATCCCAACAGCCAGCAGCACCAGAAGCCAGGCCCTGCTTGACACTTTGTAGGACTGCATGCTGGTTCAGCAGGGCAGGGAACCCACTGGACAATCTGTCATTCTCAATGTGGTACTCACTACCTCAGAAGGAGCAGTTGGAGTTCAGATTGGAGAACCACTGGAGTCCAGCAATCACAATACTAAATGATTTGAGTTGGCAGCAGTAAGCCCTCATCAAACGCTGAGATGCTAGATTTCAGGTGGGTGGATTTCAACCAAATGAGATAACTAGTCCTGGGCAGGTTATTTTCAGTACACAGCACTGGGAGAATAGAAGAAAGATTGGAGGTAATAAAAAGGGCTGTTCTTGAGGCAACAAAAACATGTGCAAGAAGAGTTATAAAGAGAAAGAATGGAGTCCAATTTCGTTCTCTGAAAAGGTCGGGGGGGTGGCGAGGGCTATAAAGAAGGCTCGTATAAGGTATAACAAAAAACAGGGAGACAAGGAAAGGGAGGAGTATCAGGGAAACACCAGAGCAGACAAGAGGGCAGTCAAGATCACAAGGGTAGACACAGAACAGTGTATTGCAAAGGGGTAAAAGGATGGGGAAAACAGTTTTATTAAAATATATAAGGGAAAAAAGAAAGACAGGTGGGGGAATTGTCAGGCTAACAGAGGGGGCAAGGGAATAGAGGAAGGTGGGCAGAAAGCAGTCATGTTGAATGACTACTTTTTCTTGGTATTCACTAGAGAAAAGCAGCAGGCCATTGTTAGGGAGTGGCATAAAGGCAGCTGATAGAGGGATCCCAGAAATGAGGCTGCAGAACTATACTAGCAAAAGAGTCAGAAAAGTGTTAGCAGCCCTGAAAGTAAACAAGGCCCTAGGGCTGGATGTGATGGATTCAAGGGTACTAAGGGAACTGGCATTAACGTCAGCCAAACCACTGGCAAGGCTACTCAGTAGCTCTTTACAGCAAGAGGTGGTTCTGAAGGACTGGAAGATGGCAGATGTATAGTTCCACAACAAAAGGGAGGGGACAGAAGCAGCTGAGAAACTATAGACCTGTTATCCTTATCTCTGTGGTAAGGAAGCTGATAAGATGCTACTCAAAGTGGACCTAATGGAATACCTTGAGAACAGTGGGCTTCAGGATAGTAAGCAGCATGGGTCTGTGACAGGATGGTCTTGACTGACTGGTCTAATAGTATTCTATGACTGGGTAACCATGGTAGTTGACAAGAGGCACACAGTAGACTTGCTATATTTCAACTTCAGCAAGACATGTTACTTGGTGCCACACCGAAAGGCTGCTGAAGAAAATGGGGGTTCTGAGTACAGCTAGGGAAATAGTAAAGTAGGTAGGGAGTTGGTTGGAGGAGAGGCAGCAGAAAGTTGTGGTACATGTCATCAGATCAGATCAATGGATTGAGATGTCACCAGCTGAGTACCACAGAGATCTATCCTGGGCTCAGTCCTCTTTAACATGTTTATCAGTGGCATAAGAGATTGAGTCCAGGGCAGGCTGTGCCTGTTCACTGATGACACTAAATTCTGTGATGCAGTTGATCTTGTGGATGTGATAAGGGAATTACAGAGAGACTGGCAAAGGCTGGAAAATTTGTCCAAAGTCTGTCAAGTGCAAAGTGGTGCACTTAGGAAACAAAAAACCCAGAACCGAGTATTAGATAGAAGGGGTTCAGCTGGATACAACATCAGAAGAAACTGACTAGGAGTCATTATTACCTCACTTAAACAAACAAACCAGTGTAACAACGACTTCAGCAAGGCTAACAGGATATGGGAGTGCATTGGTAGAGGATCTGACAGTAAGAAGCAGGAGGCACTGTTACCTCTGTATAGAAACATAGAAACACAGAAACATAGACTTTGATGGCAGATAAGGACTGCTTGGCCCACCTAGTCTGCCCATTTCCCTACCTACAGGATAAGCTGCAGATCCTAGTTGACCAACAGTCTATTTCTTCTTACCCTCCACAAGAATTGCCTTATGTCTGTCCCATGTATTCTTGAATTCTCCCACAGTTTTAGACCCCACAACCTCCTCAGGAAGGTTTTTACATACAGCCACCTCCCTCTCTGTGAAAAAATACTTCCTCACATTGCCCCTGAACTGTCCCCCCTCTATGTTTAAATTGTGTCCCCTTGTTCTTGCACATCTCTTTTTCTGAAAGATGCTACCCTCTTGGACTTTGTTGATTCCACTGAGGTATTTAAAAGTTTCTATCATGTCCCCCCTCTCCCATCTTTCCTCAAGGGTATACATATTAAGCTCCTTTAGTCTCTCCTTGTATGGCTTCTCTTGCAGACCCTGAATCATTTTAGTTGTCCTCCTCTGGGCTGCCTCTATCCTGTCTATGTCCTTGTGGAGATGGGGTCTCCAGAACTGGATGCAGTACTCCAGATGTGGTCTCACCAACTGTCTGTACAGAGGGATAACAACTTCCTGTTTTCTGCTGGTGATGCCTCTCCCTATACATCCCAGTATACCCCCAGCCCTCCCTACTGCCTTCTCACATTGCTTGCTAACCTTAATGTCATCTGATATTATTACCCCCAGGTCCCTTTCCATTTTTGTTGCTGTTACTACCCCCCCCATTGTGTAATCTTTCCCAGGGTTTTTGTTTCCCAGGTGCATTACTTTGCACTTCTTTGCATTCAATCCAAGCTGCCATACCTCTGACCATTCCTCCAACCTTGCCAAGTCCCTTCTCATCCTTTCCATGCCTCCTTGTGTATCAACTCTGTTGCAGATCTTTGTGTCATCTGCAAAGATGCATACTTTTCCTTCCAGTCCCTCTGCAATGTCACTTATAAAGACATTAAAAAGGACTGGACCCAGTACTGAACCCTGCGATATCCCACTAGTAACCCCTCTTTCTTCAGAGTGGACTCCATTTACAATTACCTTCTGTGTCATGTTGTCCAGCCAATGTTTTACCCAGGCTACCACCCTGGGACCCACTCCCAGGCTAGTTAATTTGACCATTAATATTTTGTGTGGGACTGTGTCAAATGCCTTGCTAAAGTCTAGGTAGGCCATGTCCACAGCCCCTCCCTGTTCTACTACTTTGGTCACCCAGTCAAATAAATCAATTAGATTCATCTGACATGACCTTCCCACTGTGAATCCATGCTGCCTTGGGTCCTGTGCCCCACTGGACTCTAGGTACTCAACAATTCTTTCCTTCAGAAGTGATTCCATCACTTTCCCTACCACAGAGGTCAAACTGACAGGTCTGTAGTTTCCTGCCTCTGTCTTGGTTCCACTTTTGTGAAGGTGATTCACATCCACCTTCCTCCAGTCCTCAGGTACCACAACCATCCTCCCATGATTTGTTAAAAAGGCTAGTCAGTGGTGTCACTAGTTCTTCCCTTAGTTCTTTTAAAATTATGGGATGAATTCCATCAGGCCCCATTGCTTTGTCCACCTTCAGTTTTAGGAGTTCTTTCAGAAACCTTTCTTCTGTGAAAGGACTGGGATCGACCCCCCAGCTCACTGGTAAGACCACACCTGGAGTAATGTGTACAATTCTGGAGTCCCAACCTAAAAATGGACAGGGACAAGTTAGTTCTGGTACTACGTAGAATGAATAAGATGATTCAGGGCCAGGAAAGCAGATCCAATGAGGATTGACTAAAGATGCTGAAATTGTATTTACTGGAAACCAGACAAGAGAAGTGACTATGAAAGAGGCCTTCAAGTTCCTGAAAGGAATAAACAAGGTGAACTGTGAAGAGCTATTTACAAGAACACAGAAGCTAGGACAAGGAGTCATGAGTGGTGGTTAATGGAGGAAAAGTTTAAAAAAGCATGAGCAAAAGTATTATTTTACAGAAAGAGTGGTTGAGTCATGGAATGGTCTGCTGGCAGAGGTGGTGGGTACCATAACCATAAATGGCTTCAAACACAGCTTTGATAGAGCTAAGAGGATAGTAGCTACTCAGCGGAATGAGGGAGGCAGAAACACAAAGAACAAATGGGAGACTATAATAAGCATAGTCCACACAGAGACAATAGCTCCTGGGATATGATAGTGTATTATGGGCAGACTAGATTGAATATCTGCCTTTTACTGCCATCATCCTCTATTTTCTATGTTTCTATGATAAGGGTTTCCCTAGCTCAATTTGTTTTATACTGATTTTGTTGGGTTTTATAAGTTTTCTCTACATTGACTCATGTATCATATGTTATAACAATAATAATAATAATCATAAGTGTGGGGACAGAATGAGTGGGTTCTCAACAGAATGATGCTACATTCTTAAAGTTAGATTGGATTAGATTTAAGATGGGTAAATGTTAAATCTGGTTTGTTCTCATATAGTTGACATTACAGGAGATTGGATTAGATTCAAGGTGTGTAAATGTTAAATTTAGTTTGTTCTCGTATTGTTGGCACTACAATAAGCAGCAGTAGTATGAATAAACAAAGCCTTTGACTGTGTGACTGTGTAACACTCATGATCACGGGAAGCTCTTTTACACTCTAGTTTGGTACCAGGATCTGCAGCTTATCCATTCGGTAGGGAAATGGGCAGACTAGGTGGGCCCCATGGTCCTTATCTGCCATCAGATTCTATGTTTCTATATTTCTATGTTTACCACCAGTAGGATCTTTAGCAGGGAGCTGACATGACAGCATTTTCTTTCTGACCTGTAATGTGTATGCTTCCTCCATGTTTGCCCAATTGGGTATGACTCATACTTGCTAACTTGGCTCAGTTTTTTTAATTGAATAAGCATTTTATTGCTTTGCTAGAATATATATAGTCTTTTGTATTTTTTCATAAGTTAATTTTGGTGCTATACATGTGATAATGATGCAAATAAACTAAAAGAAAGCATGTGGTTGCCCATCCTCATCCCACAAATTATCTCCACTGCATGTTCCAGACTTGTATGGGTGGACTGGATGCATCTTCAAAAGTGATTACAATGTGTTTTGAATGAAGCTCTGTCAACACAGAAGATATTCTAAGGAAATAGATCTGGTTAAGAGCTTTATTTAACAGTCGGGCCATGCTTTCTAGGTTCATAATTCACACTTGTGATGTATAACTTCACAACCATGTTTTATGACCCATGAATTACAACCACTGATTCCATCCTTAAAAAGAAAGAAAAAACAATGCCCCTCCCGAACTTAATGAAAAACAGATGCTTGTCAAAAACTTATACAGTATTTCACCCATAGCTCCAACTTATCTGCAAAAATACCCTCTGTTCTTTATTCACAGACCAGACCAGACTTAATGTTTGCTAAAGTATGGTTGTGCTGTGAGTCAGTATTGACCAGGTGACTACAACTCAACAGTGCTTTTATGAACAGAACTGTACTGCACATGAGAACAAGAATAAGCCTATTTTCTGAATAACAAAGAGATTGTACTGTATATTAAAAATACATGTGGTGGATAAAGGTATGTTTGAGCAGATGTGTGTAGGAAGACTATTACTTTAGGTTGACATGGTGCCCACAGGATGGCACCCACAGGATTAGATTAGCCATGTATAGAGACCCATGTTTTTCTTCAATAAGAAATAACATGGCCCATGTATTATACAAAACTGAAAAATACCAAATACCATACTATGAACTTTCAAGGGTATAATTAAATCTTGGGGTTTGAGGGAACAGTAAACAGCTTGAGCTTCATTCTTGTGGTTTATTATGTCCCAACCCCCCATGGATGGACTTATACCCTTGTAATATATGGATTCTTAAAATAATACCCCAAAAAACATATAAAAAATCCTTGTAATAGATTAGTTAGTCCCATAATAGTATACTTCCGGTCCTCATAATACTATACTATACAATACTTCTGGTCCCCGTAATACTATCGTTGGGATTACCGGATGTGACTACTGTATGAACCATGTGTTTTGTTGTTTTTTTTCTGTGAAAGAAGCGGGAAAGGAACAGGAGCTGAGGGGGTGTGCAAATGAGGAGCGAGGAACACTCAGAGTCTGATGAACTCTGCAGACCGGAGCAGCACAAGTAAGAACTTGGAAATTCCTCGCATCCATATATTACAAAAAATAACAAATAGGTTCTGGTGTTTCAAGGCAGAAATTCCATCTCGAGGTTCTGGGGACACAAGAAACCTCTCAAGCTTCGCTCTCGAGGTTTCTTGTGTCCCCAAAATCTCTTGATGGAATTACTGCCTTGTAATACACCAGAACCTATCTATTATTCTTTTTGTATTTCATAGTCAGGTATCATGTATATAATATCTCTTTTACTGAATACTTACCAAGATTTGGCCATCACACAGTGAAAGTTTACCTGCAGGTGTAAATTGTATAGGCTACAAAAATCCTGTTAGATCTTATTATTCCTTTCTCTTTGACTGCCTGTCTAACTTAGGCTGTAATTCCCTAAGGGCAGCTCTAGTAATGGAATGTGAACCCGTAGGTCTCAAACATTTCATAGAGCAAACACGGTTTCATTGAGAGCCTGTCTATGTTCTCCAAATTGCCAGGAAAGTGTTGCAAGGTAGCATATTGAAACAAAATTCAAGTCTGCTTCACTGGATTGTATCCTGGGGCCCATTAAAATAACAAGCTAGCTCAGACATAACATTACACCTGCGTAGATGGTCCTCCATGCATTAGTAATAGAGGAACTATGTCACACCTATGTAGATTCTCCATTACTACACATGTATCATTTCCTCTCCCAGCCGTAAAAGCAAAAAGGAAAAAAGTCTTCTCTTGGATTAAATTTAAAGGTGGAGCTGCCTTTCATTTATTTTGTTTTTTGTGCAGTCATGAGTAGGTATTTATGTGCTCGTTACAAGATGCATCACAGATTAAGCATGAAACCATGAATCATCATGAAATAAAATCATACACAAGAAGTAGACTCTGTCACGAACCCACTCCTGTGGGCCGGGTCCACTGAACTCACCAATAAGTACAATCTGTGACGGGGGAGGAGCAGGAATATCCTCCTCATTTCTTCCTAGAGTGCTCACTGAGTTCACAATTGAACACTCGCCACGAGGTCTGAGGTCTTCCTCTCAAATCTGGGCAAGGGTAAAATAGCCTCAAGTCTGTAGCTAGATGAGAACCCTCCTCAGTTGCTGTACTGGGGGGAAGACCCAGGCATTATGAGCTCATTGGGGTTTGCCCTCATAATCCCTGATTGGTGTCTTCTCCCTTGAGTGGTGCAGCAACCTAGTTCCCCCTTACAGACCCCTCCTGAGACCTATGTGTTCCTCTACTTTAGGCACCCAGATTCCTTTTCCAGAATCCTAGTCTTTAGTAGTGATGGTGGCACCTTGCGTTAAACCAGGCTGGTCTCAGATTTGAATAAACATTACCACTATTTCACACACACAACAAAATCTCTTCCAGGCAGTGTTTTAAAAGCAAATGCTTTTACTAATGACTAAATAATTATCATGACAAGACTTACAAACAAAAGATTCAGAAATTTGATTACAGAGTATGAAAAATAAAGGTGGAACTATACATGCAAAAACGCACTGTGAAATTCAGCTATCTAATTTCTACCTGTCCGTGGAGAAATCAAAAGTCATAGTATCATAGTAATTTATCAGCAGAAAAGGACCATACTGGTCCGTCTAGTCTGACCATTTCCCACCCACCCCTATTGTACTTGTCTCCATTTTCCAGAGATATTTTCCTCTGCCCACTAGCCAACCCCTTGTGTCTGTCCCTTGCCGTCTTGAATTCCTCCACTGTTTCTGCACATACCACCTCATTAGATAATCTGTTCCAGGGTTCCACCACCTTCTCAGTGAAATAACATCTCCTTACATTGCTCTTAAATCTTCCCCCTTCCAATCTTAAATTACGATCCTTTGTTTTAACTTCTACTTTCCTTTTGAATAAGCTACCTTCATTCATTTTATTTATTCCCTTCTTGCACTTAAAAATCTCTATCATGTCACCTTTATCTTTTCTAACTTCTAACTGGTATAGATTTAATTCTCTCCATCTAGTCTTGTATGGCTTCTCTTGCATACCTTGCACCATCTTTGTTGCCTTTCTCTGAACTCTCTGCAACCCATCTATAGCCTTTCTTAAATGAGGCCTCCAGAATTGTACCCCATACTCGAGGTGCAGTCTGACCATGGTCTTATATAAAGGCATCAACACCTCTCTCTTCTTACTTGTTATACCTTTTCCTATTCATGCAATCATTCTATTAGCTTTACCTACTACCTTACTACATTGGTCTCCTACCTTAAAGTTGTTTGAGGTTATAATCCCCAGGTCCCTTTCCTGTTCTGTTTGCTTTATCAGTTCTCCACGCAGTGAGTACTCAGTCTATGGATTTTTATGCATGCATCACTGCACATTTCTTAGCATTGAACTTCAGCTTTCAAAGGTCCAACCACTTCTCTAGGGTGCTCATATCTCCCCTCATGGCCTCAACCACCCCTACTATGTCAACCCTATTATATTGAGGCAGTATAGCGCAGTGGTCTAAGGCTCTGAGCTGCAAATTTGGTGACATCCAGCAGACCTGACCTGGGTTTGAATCCCACAGCTTCCACTTGCATACTGTTTGACCCTGAGCAAGTCACTTAACCTCCTTGTGCTCCCAGGTCACTCCTGTAAAAAAGCTTTCAGCTTAGTGTGCTATACCTGGTTAAACAACTAAATAAAAAAAAAATAATAACTTTACATCATCCACAAAAAGACATACTTTCCCACTGATACATCACACACACACATATATATACACATACATATATATATATATATATATATATATATATATATATATATATATATATATAAAATGATTGGTCCCAGTACTGACCCCTGAGGAAGACTGCTTGTCACCCTCATTATCCTAGAATGTACACCATTTACCACCACCCTCTGACTTCTATCCTTCAGTCAGTTTTCCATGCATCTAGTTATTTTCTGTCCCACTCCCAGGATCTCTATCTTATTTACTAGCCTACAGTGAGAAACAGGATCAAAGGCCTTACTGAAGTCAAGGTAGGCCACATCAACTGCCTCCCCACTTAATCAATAACCTTTGTTATCCCATCAAAAAATTTGATCAGATTTGTCTGGCAAGATCTCCCACTAGTGAAGTCATGTTACTTTTGATCTAATAGTTTATTGTCCATTAAGTATTTTACCACTCTTTCCTTTATTAACACCTCCATCACCTTACCCACCACTGATGTGAGGCTGACAGGGCAGTTATTCCCTACCTCCTACCTGCAGCCCCCCTTATAAATTGGTACTATATTCGCCATCCTCCAGTCACTCGGAACCCCCCTGTATCCAGGGATAAATTAAATAACTTTGTCAGCTCATCCCTCAACTCTCTAAGAACTCTTGGATGCAAACCATCAGGCCCAATTGCATTATCTACCTTTACTTTTCCAAGTTCTTTCTTTACTCTGTCCTCACTTAATGGGCTTTGATCCATCCAACATTCTTCTCCTCCTTTTCTCTTTAACTTGGTTCTCTTTCCTTCCCCCTCCACTGTGAAAACATAGCAAAAATAAATATTTAGAACCTCTGCTTTCTCCAAGTCACTCTCAAAATTTATACCCACCTCCGTCCTCAACTTCACAATCCCCTGTCTGGTTCTCCTCTTCCTCCTCCCTCCCCACACATACCACATATGTAAAAAAGGTTTTATCCACTCCTTTGGCATGTTTAGCAATTTTCTCCTCTGTTTCTGCTTTTGCTCTCCAACTCAATTTCCCTGCCTCTCTCAGGTTCTCCTTATAATTAACTTTGTCTCTGAGTTTTCTTATACTTTCAGAATGCTATTGATCTATCCCTTAATGCTCCAACAACATCCCTATTAAACCAAAAAGGCCTCCATCTTTTTTGCTTTTTCATATTATCCTTATACACAGTTATGTGGCTTTTAGTATGGCCAACTTGATACATCTCCACATTTCCTCTACATCCTCTATCTGGTCTTTGCCTTCCATTTCTTCTCTATCAATCTTCCTCACTCATTCAAAGTCCACCCTCCTGAAGTCCAGAACCTTTGCACTGGTCCTATTTGTTATTCTCCCTATTTGTATCCTGAAACTTACTGTGCTATGATCACTTGTAACCAGGCAGTCTCCCACCACCACATCTTCAATACTATCCCCATTTGTTAGTACAACGTCCAGTTTATTTTACCCTCTTGTGGTCTCCTTAACCAGCTGTTGAAGAAATAAATGAGTTTCTGTAAAAGTTTTCCAAGTCCCAGTTCTTATTGGCTATCATGTGTTGTGACAGAAGATTGTCCCATGAAAGAGTATCAAATGCAATGCCCTGAGTTTCTGTTCTGAGGGCCTTTTTATAGGCCGGGTCCTCCAGTCTGTGGTTAGCTGGTGGCCTTATCATTTTAAGTCAGCAGGGGTCTCTCTTGCTCTTTCCAAGTTTGAAACAGCACTCTACTGCTGTGTACTTTTGTCTAGTCCTGCTTTCTGACCTTCCTAATCTCAGTGTGTCCCATGAAGCCACCACTGAAGTGGCTCTCTGCTGCTGGGTATTTTTCTCTCCTTGCCCCTACCTGCCTGTGCAATTTTACCTTCCCCTCACATCTTCCTCCTACCTTGCCGTGCAATTCTACCTCCCTCCTTCCTAGCACTCTCTCTATTGTTTCTTTGGCACCTTACCTCAGACAGCGACCCCTCACTGGCTTCTTATTCCTGTGCCTCCATTCTTCCCTCCTACTTTTCACACATACTCCCCCTTCTATTGTGTGTGCTCCAGGCCCACCCCATATCTAGCTGAACAACTCACAGCCATTATCTAACACTGACCCCTCTCTTTTCTTTCCTTTAGGATTCTGACCTTGACCTGGACACACAGCAGCTGATGGCCCAGCCCTGAACTGAGCCATCCTTGCCATGCTCTACCTCCTGCTCTCCAAGCACTAGGTACACCGCTCCTTACTTTGGACAACTTGGTTACATTTCTGCAGTTTCCATTGACTTCTCTGCACAGAATTCAGCACTTCACTGGCTGGTTCTCACTACAGCTTGCATCCTATTGGATTCTGCAGCTAAGCAAGGAGACTCAGCACTTGCCATTTAGTTTCAAACTGGATTTCATTCTGTAGGCTCTATTTTAGCTTCTATTTGTGCTTACTTGCTCATATTTCATCCTGCCCACCAATCCCAGCCCTGACCTCTAATAAATACCCTTCCTCCCCCCACAAGGTACCTGCCCACTATCTGGCCTCATTCTCTCACCTCCCCTTAAAGGGACATGTCACAACTCACAGGCTATCACTACTACTATTTTCTCTAATTTTATCTCAAAAAGTACTACACCCTAATTCTCTGATGTGCCAGTAAATCACTTGATTTCCAGCTCCCTGCTAAGCTGTTATAGTTATGGGCATGGGAGTATTGGTGCACTAAGTGCCCCTCTCAAACATTAAATAACATTAAGCAGTTCCTGTTTTTTTAGACTAACACCAGGTTAACACCCCTGGTACATAAACTGTGCTCCAGGATTGCAACTTCTCACACATCAAGTTAACCTCTCATTTGCTAAGGCCTTCACCTTCAGGAAGGAATACTTTTGATACTGGTTGCTCCCAAATCCAATTAGGAGCTGTGAAAAATGTCCCACACCACCTTAATTCTTCTGTTGTCCCTATTACAATGTGCAAGCCTAGTTGGACTTAACACTGCCCAACTACCTCCAGACTCATTTGACCCTAGTCTTGTAAACTGTGGCCATCGGAAGGCTCTAGCTATCACTGTCTCACCAGGCCATTGTCTCCAAGAACAGGCATTCCTGATTCCTTTGGAACTCCTAATCTTAAATCAGGTGACAGCTCACATGGTACCTTTCCTACCACTTGCTGTGTCCATTAATAGGCTCCAGCCATTTTATGGTAGACACAGACCAAGGAAGCACAAATACCTAATCCTCCATAGCTTCTCTACCAGGAAAGACTTACTACTACTTCTCCTCTTATCTGGATTTGTACACCCTAGTACCAGCCCCCTTAGCAGTCCCAGGAATAATGAACCTAAGTGTAATGCCTTAAAATTAGCAGTTATAAATATATGCAGCATACTTCCAAAGATAGTTCACCTACAAGCCTGGGCATCCTTATATAACCCTGACATTATCTGCTTGACCAAGACATGGCTATCCACCCAAGTTAAGAACAACGAGATAGGGCTATCTGGGTACAAATCTTTTAGGTGTGACAGGAAAGGGAGGAGGGTTGGGGGTTGTCTTATTTATATTCAGGACACTCTGCAAGGGGTTGTGCTCCCCATCATGCCAGTGTAGATGATCATGAGATTCTCATGATTAGGCTCCTGTTTGGGGTTAACAATAAATCTCTTGTCATTGCTTGTGTCTACGTCCCACCTAGGAAGGCCAAAGAGGGCATAAGCAAAATCCTGTCAGCCATAGCTGGAATTGGCAAGAACTGTGAGCTTATTGTGACAGGGGACTTTAACATAAACTGGATCTGTAATGAATCATCACACCTGAAGGATATTGTGGCAAGCTCCCATCTCACACAACTAGTCAGTGAGCCCACTAGAATGAACCATAAGTCAGGCAAGCACTCGCTTCTAGACTGGCTCCTTGCAAGCTCACCAGATAGGATATCTGAAGTCTTGGTGCTCCCAAACTCTCTAAGCAACCACTCCTCAATCACCTTCATGTGGTCCAATAAATTTAAAAAAGCTCCACCAATCTTTGTGAAAAGCAGAATACTGAGAAAAGGGCAGCTTACAGCATTCAAAGCAGCACTCTTCCATATTGACTGGTCTCTCACTGAGGTAAAAAAATAACCTTGATAAAGCACTTTAATACTTTATTGACAAGTTCAGTATGGTCAGTGACAGATTCACTCCAGTCAAAAAAATGAAATCCTGTGGTTACAATAATGGATGGATTACTAGCGACCTCCAGGATTTCATGAGGGAAAGGGATAACCTTTGGAGTAGAGCTAGGGCCACTGGGGACTATAATGACTTACAGAGATACAGGACTGCCAGAAACAAATGCACTCACCTCATCTGGAGTGCTAAGGCCAATTACTACAAGGATCAGTTAGAAAGGGGTATCACGTCATAACAGTTAGTACATAATAGCAAAACAATAAGAGTGAATCAATAATAGCGATGCACATTGTAGTGGCCACCACATAAGGGTGACTGTCACATATGAGCAAGTAACAAACATGAGCAAATGGATGTTGCCAATACTCCAATCATCAATGAGTGGCACTGTGTTGTAATCTTAATGATAGTGGCTAGGGGGACACATCCCCTCGTGGAGGGTGTGGGGGCAGAGCCCCCTGCATTAAAAACAATCCACAACACTTGGTGATTGAGAATAAAAGGGGGCATCTAATGTTGTGCTCTGCTTCATGTACCATTTGTGGAGAGGATGGCGGTCGAGTTACTTTGTAGCTAGAAGGGAATGCCTGTTGCTCTCTATGGAGGATTCATCTACAGATGGGATAAGGAGGTGGGAGAGAAAGTCTTTGAGGCCTTGCATATAATTTTCAATTGCAGGTCTGAGCTTGAAAATAGCTGTTTTGTGCTGAGCTATTACTAGTATTCACTCAAATTGCATTCGCTATTCTTTATTTGCTATTGCAACGTTCGCTATTATTTCCTGGCTATATTGACATGGAACCTTTGGAAGGAACTGGGGTGATGGGAGGCAGTTCTGAGATAATAAAAAGGAACTCACTAGAAAGGAAGACAAAATACAACCTCTAGTGCTCAACATTAATGGCTCAAACTCAATGAATCCCTACACCATTGCCAAAGAGTTCAACTCTGCCTTCACGGACCTAAGCTCTGTCCTCATAGCTGATTACCTTAAGCCTTATGAAGCTGACAAGAATAGCACACCTATGTCTAACCAACACCGGAATTTCTACTGCAAGAGAGTCACTGTCAAAGAAACCTTGGGTTATGTTAAAAAAGTCCTGGGGGAAACCAGACTGGTTAGTGACAACCTACATATGACAATTATTGCACTGGTCATGGATGAGCTAATAGTTCCCATCTCAAAAATTTTTAATAAGTCACTCGTGCTTGCTAAATTTCCCTCACTCTGAAAAACAAACGCTGGTTATCCCTGTCCACAAGAATGGGGGCAGGACTCTCACCTCGAACTATAGGCCCATCTCTATTCTCTCTCCCCTTTCTAAAGCTCTGGAGAGGATTGTGGCTGACCAAATTTCTGATCACATTCATAAATACCAGCTACAATGTCCCCAGCAGCATGGGTTTAGGAAACACAAAAGCACTGACACTGCTCTGGTGGACTTCACTGACTATGTCTACAAGGCCTCGGATGAGGGTAAACTGGTTGGATTGATCTTTATCGATCTAACAAAGGCATTTGATACAGTCTGTCACCCACTCCTCCTGAAACAACTGCAAACTCTTGGAGTAGCCCTGAATGTTGCCTTGTGGTTCCAGGACTGCCTATCGTCTAGATCACAATGAGTCAAAATAGGACAATCTGTTTCTGCCTCAAAAGAAGTCTCCATAGGAGTTCCACAAGGGGCCATTCTAGGACTCTTGCTGTCCAGCCAATTTCAGAATCATCTTCCAGATGCCTGCACCAGTAAAATTATTTTATACGCAGATGATGCTGTCATTCTCAGCAGTCATTCTCACATTAAGCACCTACAGGCCGAGCTGCAGACATCCTTCCAACATTTGGAAACATGGTTTAGCTCTCAAAGGTTACTTCCTAACTATAAAAAAAAACAATGTTCCTCTCACGCCTGCAGCTAAAAAAGAGGTACCCTGACTTGACAGTTACAAACAACAAGGCTGTCTCTCTGGAACAGTTTCCCTCCTTCAAGTACCTGGGCATCATGGTAGACAATACCCTCTCTTATGTGCAGTACATTGACATGGTGGTGAAGGTAATGAACACCAAATTAGGTGTCCTGTTTAGAGACAGTAAAAAGTCTTTCACCAAATGCCCTCCAGCTCTTGGTCTCCAGCTCCATTCTATCCATTGTAGACTATGGTCTGGTGCTATATGGTGCTGCCATGAACACAGCTCTTAAAAGTGTAGCTATAGCCCTGGACAAAGTGTGCAGACTACTGCTAAATGCAGATCACCCCATGTATACTTGCACTTTGTATGGGCAGTCAAACCTTCTATCACTTACAAACAGAATTAGATACCAAACCTACATTCTAGGGAGAAAGGGCATGCTCCCCCAGGCCGCTCCTTGCATCTCTGAACTGGTAAAGGTAGTTAATTCTAAGTACAACATCAGGAGCATGGCTATTACCCTGCGCAGTGTTCCATTTCATAGGACTGCTCTGGAACAACGCTCTTTTTCATACCGAGCACCACTTTGGCTTAATGAGATCCCTGCAGCTGTACTAAATGCTACTAATCTCCAGGCCTTTAAAACTGAACTTAAGCAATATCATTTTAGTCTCAACATCTGTGATTGCTTGAACTGAGGCTGTATTCTCCCTCCACTGACACCTCACCAGTTTGTCTGATTATCCTCTTTATCTGTACAGAGTCCTCCACCCTTATTCCTTTGGTAGCCCCTTATTTCATTATCCTCCCATCTACCATCCTCATCTCATTCAACTCTCAACTCCTGCCTTCAATTTCTGTTCCTTCTTCTTGTTCTCATATTCCTTGCTCTGGATGCCGTTTTCTCCCCTTCCCTTTCCTGTCCTACAGCACCTCTCTATGCCACCCTCCCTCCTCCCCTCCCTACTTACCAAGCAATTTTTTCCTTATCCTAATGCAACACTTGACAAGGCCCTTCTGGGGATGAAATTGGTTTTCATTTGCTGGTAGTCCACCCTTGATGATAAGGAATCCTTTTATGTGTTTTTATCCTTGAAACAAACCAGTGTACTATTACAAAAATGTGCCTGTAACAAAACTATTATTAAAGTAATGCTTGCCTGTATTGTCTGTCCTGTTTTAAGATGTAGAACCTTTGTAAAATAGTTATTGCTCAAATGATGTTTCCAAATAAATAAATGAATAAAATAAATAAAAGTGGTCATGTGATGGCAGCCTGAGCAACGGCAGTGGTCCCCCGGAGCTCTGTTCTCTATCTCCCGATTTTCCCTAGATCAACGGTAACCCACAGCAAAACCCACTGCAAAATTAGTCTAAATCAGAGCCAACTTACCACCGATGCTCAAGTCAGGCTGATTGATGGAGGTGTACATGAAGAAGGCACCCCCAAGGTATTCTCCCCCACGAACGTCGGAGAAGGACAAGGCCACGAAATGGCCTAAGCAGCAGGCCCGCTGGCACAATCAAGATGCCCACCACAGAAGCAGCCCTTTCCGAAGGGAAATTCATGGAAATCATGCAGCCTCTTCAGACCGCTATAGCCTCCATCTCAGAAGACCTACAAGAAATCAAGGGGTCTGTGGAGTCATTGACGAGGAGGGTCGGCGATTCAGAAATTAAAATAATTTCATTAGAGAGGAAACATGAGAAGTCTGAATCAGAGCTGACAAATATGAAACGCAGAATGAAGAAACTTGAAGATAAGTTGGAGGATTTAGAGGGGCATAGTAGGCGGAACAACTTAATAATAATCGGGATTCCAGAGAAAGAGGAGGGGAGTGTAATGATAACATTTCTACAGAAGCTTTGTAATAAAATAGCTGGTTCTCCTCTGGGTGGAGGAGAATACATAATTGAGAGAGCCCATCGAGCATTGCACCCTCCACCAGCCCACGGTCAGCCATCCAGGCCAATCATCTTCAAACTTTTAAATTATTTAGATAAACAACACATTTTATCTAAAGTTAGAGGCATCAGTGAAGTGACCTGGGAGGGCAGGAAAATTCGCATTACCCAGGATCTGCCACATTCGGTGCGGGTGCGGCGACAGGAATTCCACACCTTAGTCTCTAAGTTGGTGGCGGCTTCTAAGCCGTTC
The DNA here is from genome assembly GCA_016271365.2 of Neoceratodus forsteri. NCBI lineage: Eukaryota > Metazoa > Chordata > Ceratodontiformes > Ceratodontidae > Neoceratodus > Neoceratodus forsteri. The sequence continues at coordinate 1,074,533,121 of CM057449.1, forward strand.
AGGGTTAAGTATCCTGCTATCCTGATGGTTAAGCATGAGGATAAATGGCTCTCGCTTGATTCACCTGTACAAGCCTTACAAGAGCTCAAAAGTGTCTTCCCAGATCTTTTCAAGTGAACAGCAGAGGGGAATACCCTTGGACAAGAATATGTCGTAGTGTTGAATGGTAGTTTATTTTAAGGACTGAGTCTGCAGAGCACATCACGCTGACAACCTTCCCTGAGGAGGGTAATGCCTGGGCATAAACACTTGTCTTATCAGTTGGCTTGGTGTTTAACCACTGTAGCTTTCCCCTGGGAGGAGCTCTGTGACAATGTGGAACTGGAAAGAGCACCCTAGTATCTGTGAGAGCTGAACGCAATTTGAAGGGACTCGAACAATGTTACCCCTGCATCTAAACATCACACTGATGCCGTTAAGCATAATTTCAGTTTGTGGTGATTGGATGAATGATCATATCGTCATACTAAGTGGTAACGAGGATCTAGCTCAATCTGAGACAAGAGTACACTGGTTTGCTGCCTAGATTCACATTTTTTACAATGGGCAAGATATTCCCAACTCTGAGACAAAGAGCGCAACTTTGTTTTCTTTGTTGACAACCATGGAACGGCCACAAAATGGGACAAATGATAGCGTCATGCAGACATCGGCTTCTTGATACGGGACAGAGTTGCAAGGATTAGATGGTGGAGGTTATGCTGGCAACGACAGCAGGAGTATTAACTGTCATGGATAACCGAGATAATTGACAGGGAATTGTGTGCTCCAGTGTGGCTCTTCATCAAGGTCGACCAGAAGCCATGGCCTGTGCCCTGTAGAGTGCAGCTGACAGTAATAATTGAACATTTTGCATAAACAGGATTGATGGTGGACAAAACCCCTTTTTTTTTTTATCTCCTTTCCTGATTAAAATGCTCCACGCTTAATGGGGGTAACGGGACCACTGGTTTTAGTGTACGAGTTTTAAAACAGCTTGTTGGTTGCACTATGTGATGCTAAAGCTGATGGACTGGCTACTGACCATACTCCGTATAGTTAAATGTCGATCTCACAGATATGAAGCTTTCTAATGTTTGGTAATGATGCTAGCAGGGATTTGAGGTTTTCTAAGTGGTAGAGACGAGTGTAGCTCTACTCAGTAGCTTATTGTTAATCTCATAGGTTTTTGTTTAGTCTTACAGTATTAAGGGGGCTCCAGGGGGTATGACTGTTAAGCTTAGATTGCTAAGATGTTAATCATGTGGCATAACATGAACGGGAGTGCAGTTAATTTGAACTGGGGGTTGTTTGTGGTATTAGGGCAGGGGGGTCATAGCTTTGTTGATTATGAGAGTAGGGTAGGGATCTTTTGCTTTGGGGTGGAGACCACAGCTACACACTGTCAGGGTTCTTTTACTTTATCTAAAGTCAGGACACGTTTCGATTTTTCAATAGAACCTCTGTACAACCCACCGGGGATACCTTTGTGTATTTTCGTTCATGTTTTACCATCATAGGACATGAGCAGTCAATATAATTTTATTAGCTGGAACATTAAGGGAGACAAGGATAGGGTCAAGAGGCAAACCATACTGAGGCACCTGTGACAATTGCGGGCGCAAATTGCCTTCTTGCAAGAAACGCATTTGAGGAGAGAGGATATCCTCTTTTTTAGAAGATCATGGGTAGGGCAAGTTTTTGGGGCAGGGATATCCACGAATAGGGGAGGGGTAGTCATTTTCATAGCAAAGAATGTCCCTTTTAAATCGGTCCAGGAAATCTGGGACCCAGAGGGCCGATATATCATTGTACATAGCTTATTAGAATCTCACCCGATTCTACTCGGCTCAGTATATGGTCCAAACTGTGACTCCCCAGCCTTTTTTGTGCAGTTACTAAACATTGTGGTGTCTAATCCGACGAAGCTCACCATTCTAGGTGGGGATTGGAATTTAGTGCTCCAAACAGACCTGGATAGATCTGGTCGTGAGAGACGAGGGTTATCTCCAGTGCAAAGAGCACTGAAGGATCTCATCAGAGATGCTGCTCTGGTGGATGCCTGGCGCGTCATAAATCCAACTGTACGGCAATATACTTTTTTTTCTACAGCACATAGGACATATTCCCGAATCGACTACATTCTTTTAAGTTCCTTTGCAATGTCTGGGGTAATGCAAACAGATATATCAGCCAGAGTTCTGTCTGATCACACTCCGGTCAGCCTGGAATTCTGGTTAGGGGTGGGGAGTAAACGGTCTCCCCAATGGAGACTAAATAGTCAGATACTGAAAGATGAAGCTTCCCTGGGGCACATAGTGGATTTTATTACTTTATTCCTTAATAGTAATCAGGGCTCGGTGGCTAAATATGACTTAATTTGGGCAGCTTTAAAATGTTTCCTAAGGGGAGAACTGAAAAAGATGGCCTCCAAGAGGACTTGGTTCAAAGGGCTCAATTGGACTCTGTTAGTATCCATTAAGAATTTAGAATATAGCCTATCAGCGCCTCTTGATGCGAGAGTTGAGCCAGACTTTACCTAGCTCCAGGCCCAATATGCAGGCCTGGTATCTCAAAGAGCTGAATTGGCCCTTTTGAGGACCAGACTTAAATATCTAGAGACAGGGGAGAGGGCAAGTAAGTTGCTCGCCATGCGTATTTGTCAAATAGATTCATCGCAATTCATCACAGGAATTTACGTGGGGCGGGATGGACAAGTCTGTACTGATTCACTGGAAATGGTGGAAGCCTTTGGTTCCTATTTCCAAGGGTTATACGCAGTGGACCCAGCCTTACAGCCTACTGATTAGGACATTAGTTCCTACCTTAACTTGGTGAACTTGCCTAAGATCACAGATATAGAGCAGCCTCTCTGAGTGCCCCAATAACTTCCATTGAAATACAGCAAGCCATTCAGCAGATGCCTCTAGATAAATCCCCTGGGCCAGATGGGTTGCCTAGTAATTTTTATAAAGCTTGCCATTCGGTAATAATCCCTATTTTAAAGGAGGTATTCATGTATTGGTATGGCAATGGGTTTTCAGACCCTAGTTTCCAAGAAGCCACGATTTCTCTAATTTTAAAACAAGGGAAAGAGCCTCTTAATATTGACAGCTACCGCCCCATTTCCCTATTAAATACGGATGTTAAAATTCTGGCCAAAGTTCTTGCAAATAGGCTTTCCAAAGTTATTGGTAACCTTATAAGTTGTGAACAAATGGGATTTATGATGGGGAGATCATCCCAAGATCACATGAGGAAATTGCTACACCTCATTACAATTGCTCGGGATTCTGACACGCCAACGATGCTGGTATCACTAGATGCAGAGAAGGTGTTTGATAGGGTATCCTGGTATTTCCTATTTGCTACCCTGTCCTCTTTCGGGCTGCCTAAAGAATTTCAGAGATGGGTACAAATTCTATACTCACTTCCCTCAGCCAGGGTCAAGTGCAATGGGGTATTGTCCCTGCCATTTAAGTTGGCTCGGGGTACAAGGCAATGATGCCCCTTGTCTCCCCTACTCTTTAACTTATAATTAGAGCCACTGTTGCACAGAATGGCAGGGAATGCTGTTATAAAAGGAATTCAAATGGGAAATGCCAGGTACGCCTATTCGGTGTATGCAGATGATATCCTACTGCATATCGAGGATCCAGGTGTCTCAATCCCAGCTATCCTGGTGGAGATTGAGACCTTTTCTAAAATGTCCTACTACAAATTAAATCGGGCCAAAACAAAGATCCTTCCTTTAAATAGTAGGGTTAATAAGGCTGTACTGCTCCCCCTTGGCCTTTCTTGGGAAACAAAGTCACTCACATTTCTTGGAATTAATGTTTGCAAAGATCTGAACTCCATAATAAAAGATAATCTTGGCAATTTAGTTAAAACGATAATGGGGGGCATGGAGAGGTGGCGGTTGCTCCCCTTCTCTCTTTGGGGTAGGCTAAGCGTAATTAAAATGAATGTATTACCAAGGATATTATATCATCTTGGTATGCTGGGTGTCTACCTATCGAAAGGGTGGTTCTCCAAATTGCAAAGTGCAGTTAGTCTTTTTGTATGGAACAAGAAAAGGGTCCGTAGATCTTACCTCAAATTGACAGCCCCGAAACTAAGTTGAGGCCTGGCCACCCCTTCCTTCTTTCTATATTATGTTGCACAGCACATTAACAAATTGGCCTACTGGAGCAGGGGGAGTGGACACTTAGAATATCTACCATTGTGGTTAGATATAGAACAGCACTTGGCAGCTCGGGTTAAATGCTCGTTGCGGGCTCTTCTATATGTTTCCCCATCGGCTATCCCTAAGCCCTTAGAAGCAATCCTATGGGATGGTCATTAAAAGCCTCCCATCAGATACAAAAATACCTTGCAATAAGGTGGTATCACTCGTCTGATCAGCCTATTGTCAGCAATCCACATTTTAAGGTCGGGGGTGCACCATTGTCCCTTACCTTCTGGCCTCAGCCTAAATCATACCAGGGTCTCGGACACAATGGTGAGCAGGAAGCCACTCCTTTGATCATCTGCAAAGTCCATAGGAGCCATAGCGTAAGGAAATATTCAAGTACTTGCAAGTTAGTAATGCTAACCCTTTTTCTCCCGGGCCTCACCGATAGACCCTGGCGAAGAGATCTAGCACGCTCTTGCAAATAGCTTCCCAGCCACATTCAGTTTCAAACCTGTATAAAACTCTTCAGGAGTGGGACCTTAGACTACCATTAGGGATTTGCTATTACTGAACAAGGGAGCTGGGAATCCCGGAGGAGCCTAATCTCTGGAAGAAACTCTGGTTGTCAATGTACAAATTTATAAAGCAAGATAGGCTGAGTCTGGTGCATTTTAATATTTTGCATAATATGTATCTAACTCCCACTCAGTTATGTAAGTATGGGACATTGACTGCGCCACTTTGTGACAAATGCAAGAGGGGCAACGGTACCTTGTACCACATGATCTGGCTATGTCCCCATATGCAGGCCTTTTGGCAGTCTATTTATAACATCCTAGACTCTATCCTTGGCTTAGAAACCCTGTTTATCCCTGAAGTTTGTCTAATTAATCTCTTCCCAGCCGGTACTACCAAAGTTAAGAGGGCTCATATGTCACTTATTTCTGCAACAGCCAAATTGATAATCTTGAGGCACTGGGCTAGTGACAAGCCTCCCACTCTGATGGAGTGGTACAGGGAAAGCACTCTAGCCTTACAGTTGGAAAGGCATATAGCCTACATGCAAGGTAGGGCCAAGGCTTATGCATCTCTCTGGGGCACTCTTGAGGCGCTCCTGACAGCCTAGAAGCCTTGATGTCTGAGCCCACTTCAGGACCGGTGAACCAAGAGTTAATTATGTGTGTAGTCTTGGGAGGGAAGGGGGGAAGGGGGGGTTTGACCTGGGTGTCTGATACCTGTAGTTAACTGTTCTGAAATCTGATATCTGTATGATTACTGGGTTTTGTGTTGCTTATTGTTAAACTAATAAAACTGGTTTAATTACAAAAAAAAAAAATGAAAGTGTCTAGAGAGTCAGTATTTTTAATTAGTTAGATTTCTTGCAGTTCCAATATCCTGGCTGACCTTTTGTTATCCCTGTCCTTCCTGCCACCTAATAAAATGTAAATATACCATGATAGTTCCTGGAACTTAAAGGGTACATAAACTAGCAGTTTTTTTAAAACTGCAAACTCCAAATTCTGGCTTCTTAGTGAGGTAAAGTAAAGGCTGCTTTTTACATTTATGCTAAAACTGCATTTATGTAAATAACATAAATGCAGTTATATAGCTTTTGAAATATGTAAACATCAGCCTTTCACTTTCAAAAAATAGCCTTGCATGCTCCCTAAAATCTCTGCCAAGTGTGTTAAGTGATGAGTCATGATGGCATCATTGGAGACAGAGGCAGAGACCCACATGGCTCCCTATAGAGCTAACTAGTTCTTCTCTCCCCTTTTGTTTTGAATTGTTTCACCACAAAGATCAACATCATGTGTTACTACATGGATTATTTTGATCAGTACACATGTTAGGCTATGGTTTTGTCCATTTTGTTTACTTTAACTTGCTGAAAATGTTTTGTAATCCAGCTGACTTTCTCTTTGGCAAACTGCAGTACAGTACAACACTTCAGATATCTGATGATCTAGTGGTCATGTGATGCCCTGAAATACTGGTCTTGTCCAATTCCAAAGCTCATGCTTTCTTGGTAATCCACAAATAAGCTTCTCTTGGTATCTTTTTCCACATGAACACCTGCACCTAGCCTACCTTCTGTTGAGCACCCCACCATCCATACTTTGTCCTAAGTATTGCCTGGGGCCGCATATGAGCTTGCGGTCTCATGACGAGAATTATCACACCTCAGATTGTAATCTTGTACCTCAGAGAGTTGTGCACACCTATACTGATATGCATCATCAGCTGGCACTGTTAAAAATGCCTCCCAAATCGCTCTCTAATCCACTTTCTCAATGTTTGACTTCTGCTCCCACAGTAAACATTGAGTGGATCACCACCCTTCTCTACAGTGAAGGCAGTATGTACAGTCCCCCTGTTGTGTTTTTTCCTGCCTCATTAACCAACAACTAGGTCTTCCTGAAGGGCTAAGCAATAAGCATCAGGACTCACCAGACAAACTGCTGTTCATGATGTCATAAGGGCTGCACTTACTATGGATAACAACAGGATTATTAGGAGAGGCATACTAATGCCTTGAGCGAATCCACCCAACTTCCAGTGTCAGTCTACTCCTTTACCGGTGATCTGCAGAACCCCACAGGACAGTTTCTGGCAATTCTTCTCCAGTACTTTTCTGTGCCCTACTCCACAATGTGAGTTGGCTGGCTACCCACCCTTCTGAATCTTGAATGAGCTATACACAGATCCCTCTATACTGTTCTAACAAATGTAAACATCCCCCCAACCCGAGGGTAATCTCCCTGCACTGAATTCAAGTAACAGTTTAGGTGCAGCCCAGCCACACACAGTATTTTTCATCGCTGACTGCTCTCATCCACAGTCAGGCAGTGATCATGGTGCTGGCAGTCCCACATCTGAGATCTTACAATGTTCTGCTCAAAGTCCCTTTCCTGTCTTCCCCTAACCTGAATGTAGTTGTACCCTTCTGGAATGGCCTCTTCAGTTCCTCTCTGGCATTCATTCTTCTCACCTGCTCCCCACACCAAGAACTGGTGAGCTCACTACCCTTCTGCATCATGAATGTGATTAGTACAGTCTCCTGTGTTATTTTTACATATTAATAATAAACGTGATCTTCTGGTAAGCCAGGCTGGCAGCAGCAGGGCACAAGGGGAAAAATATGCTTTCTTACCCATATACGATCTAAGCTACCTATGATTAGGCACTATTAAATGATGTGTATAATGATGTGCACACCCATCATTTAATAGTGCCTAATCAAAAGTAGCCTAGAACTTTTAAGGATAGGAAAGCCCATCTTTCCCCTTGTGCCCTGCTGGAGTTTTTGGTGTACCCTGCTGCTGTTAGCCTGACTTACTGGAAAGATTTGTTTATTTTTTGATATGTCAAAAAACCCGGGGACTGTAATACCTGCATTCATGATGCAGAAGGGTGATGAGTTCACTAGTTTTTGGTGCGGGGATGAGGAGGAGTGAAGAATGAATACCAGAGAGGGACTGAGAAGGCCACTCTTGCAAGGTACTGCTACATTCAGGGAAGGGGGAAAACAGAAGGGGAGAAATATGAGCAGATCACTGTGAGATATAGTTGTGTGGCTGCCAGCACCATGATCACTACCTGATCCCCGGTGTCCTGGCCAACATTCCCCTTACCATAAAACTAGTTGATGCAATTGCCCAAGGCTGTGTGTGGGAATTAATGTGTGCCATGGCTGCCACTACTCATTCAGTCATTTCACTACCAGTCTAGCATTGCTTGTAAAGCACTTTGGGATACTATGTGTAAGAAAAGCACTATACAAATGCTGATTCTTATTATTATTACTATTTTCCATGGAAAAAGAAGACAAGACAAGCATATTTTTGATTTCTGAGAAAGTATGAACTCTGACATTGGACTACACAAGAACTTTGCTACAAACAAGTGGAGGATCTAGGTGGTGGTGAAGGGTGCAACTGCATCCCCAGCCCATTGCAACTTACTTGCTTGCTGCTGCTGCTATATTTCACTTTGTTGAAGAAGCCTGATTTATTGATTGTACAAATGTTTACATTCAAAAATATGGATTACATTTGTAGGTTCTGTCAAAAACGTACTAAAAAAGAATAATAGCAGACAATATGAAGGTTTAATAAAAATGTTAAAAAGTGCATATCAAGTATGCGCACCCCAGCACCCCTCATTGTAACATCCTGGATCCGCCATAACCACTAGATCACCAGGTATTTTAAGATTTGTGCTGTACTGTGGTTTATCAAAGAGAACGTCGGCTGGATTAAAACACAATTTCAGCATGTTAAAGTAAACAAACTTAACAGAACCATAGCCTAACGTGTATTGATCAAAATAATGCACATGGTTTTGACCATTTTGGTGAAACAATTCTATACAAAGGGAAAAAAGAACTAGTTAGCACTATAGAGAGCCATATAGCTCTCTGACTCTGTCTCCAATGATGCCATCACTTACCACATTTGGCAGCCATTTTAGGAAGCAGGTAAGGCAGTTTCTTTGAAATTAAAAGGCTGATTTTAAATTATTCAAATGCTTTGGAACTGCATTTAGGTAAATTATATAAATGCAGTTTTAGTATAAATAAATACAGCAGCCTTTCCTTGAGTCCCCTATGAAGTCAGATTTTTGAACAGTTTGTTGTCAAAATGTTTAGGTATCCTTAAAAGTATTTTTCTCATTGATTTTAAAGTGTTATGATGGGTTAGTTTCTCCCATATCCTTGACCGTTTACAACCCCTGTTTCCCTTTGACTAGTTTAACAGGTAATCCCAGTCTTCTTTGAAATGCAACTTTAGGTTTCCTGTCAAACAGGCCTTTCCCCAGACTGTGGAATACACATCCTCTGCATGTAACCCTTTAAAAAAAACATGGGCATCTTCCTATTGAATCTTATCCCGGCCTGTTTCGGAATTTTTAACATAACCAAAATCACACAAAAAAATATGTCTGAAATTTTACAGCAGAGGCCAACTCGCAACATCCCTTCCTCCTTAGACTGAATTTGTGGGAACATACCCCTGTAGAATGGTAGGGATCCCACAATTCTGTCACTGTTTTAATTGGCAGGATAGGCCATCTGTAGTTTCATTGGCTGACCCATCCCTGTACGTAATTGTCATGTCATAGACGTGTAGAGAAATACTCCAGCTGAGCAGCTATCCATTTGTTTTGCCCATCTGATTTAACCACACTAAGGGGTTGTGATCAGTCTGTACCTCAAATCACCTCCCATAGAGGTACGTCTCTAACGACTTCAGGGCCCATACCAGGGCAAGGCATTCCTTTTTCAACCATATAATATGCCTGCTCCGTGAGAAGTAACTTCTTACTAAGGTACACTATTGGATGGTCTTTTCCCTGATCAGATGTCTGGCTGAAGACTGCTCCAGTCCCCACATCCATGGAATCCATCTGTACTACAAACTGCCTAATGTAATCTGGACTGACCAGCACAGGGATACTACACAGTGATGCTTTTAACCGTGCAAGGGCTTGTTCACAGGCTGGCTCCCAGTTTACCTTTTTGAGCTGTCTTTTCTTTAGCAAGCCAGATAGGGGAGCTGTCAGGGTACTGTAATTGGGCATAGACTTTCAGTTGTACTCTGCAGTCCCCAGAAAGCTCCTAACCTGCTTCTGGGTTTCAGACATGGGGCATGTTTCTATTGTTTCAGTCTTTGCTTGATAAGGATGAAACTGCCCCCTCCACACTACATTGCCTAGGTATAACACCTCCACCATAGACACCTGGCACTTTTCAGCCTTGACAGTGAGCCCTGCCCTCTGTATTCTGCCCAATACTTCCATCAGATGGGACAGGTGTTCCTTTCAGCTGTACTGAAGATGGCAATACCATCCAGATAAGCCACTGCATACTCTTCAGTACCATGTAACACCTGGTTGACCAATCTTTGGAAGGAGGCAAGGTCGTTCTTCATTCCAAAAGTCATTACCCGGAATTTGAATAATCCTATTGTAGTGATGAAGGTCAACCGCTCTTTAGCTCTGGCAGTTAACTCCACCTGCCAGTACCCTTTCATCAAGTCAGTTGTGGCAAGGTGTGTCACCCCTCCTAACTTGTGTAATAATTTATCTGTCCATGGTATTGGGTGGGCATCAGACTTTGTGACTGCATAGAGTTACCGATAGTCCACACAAAAGCAAATAGACCCATCTGACTTGGGAATGAGGAGTCCGGGCAAGGCCCAGGGACTGTGGGATTTCCAAATTACCCATATATCCAGCATTTCCTCCACCTCCTTCCTAATGTCCTCTAGGACAGCATCAGACACTCTGTAGGCTGTCCACTTTATGGGAACTTGCATCCCCATGTCTACCTCATGTGTCACTAGGGTTTTTTTCAGGCTTGGCCATAAACAAAGGGGCAAAGCCCTTTAAAACTTCCCTCACTTTCTGTGTATGTTCCAGTGTCAACTGGGGCGACAGCTGGATTGCCTCCATAAATGACTCCCACTTGCTTTCCTCTAGCAAGTCCAGGAGAGGGTCTTCCTTGTCCATCCCTTCCCCAGAACTGCATACTGCAAATACCATGTCGGCTTTATTAGCATAAGGCTTCATCATATATTGACATGGTACATCCTATGGGTATGCCTCCTGTCAAGCAGTTCCACAGTATAGTTTATGTCATTGACCTGTCAGACTACCTTGTATGGTCCAGTCCTCTCATCCTTCAGCTTGTCCTTCTGAACTTGAATTAGGACCATTACTTCCTGACCTGCAATGTATGAGAAAGCTCTTTCTCTGCATTTGTACTGTTACGCTTGGGTTATGCCCTTATCGTCCCACATACACCTCACACTGTATTCCTGGTCTATTGCACTGTGATACTGCTATTTTGCACTAACTTATAGTTATGAACACCAATCTTATAAGCATGGGTGCTAGGAATGTGCTTTGCTGCTAAGATATGCTAATATTGTCATTCATGATATATTATACCTCACTATAATACATTTATCTAGATTAGTTTATCTTTTATAGATATTCCATATATTATCTACCTAATCACTGATAAGATGACTCAGAGGGATCATCAGTGATTATTATATACTCATATTCTCATATAATTATACGTAATGTGTATTTTACACTCAGGCAGTTATGCCTGTCAGCGGTTCTCTTGGTCTAAGCAAGCTGACACAGAGAGAGACAGCTTTGTTATGTCTCTATGTTTTATACTGTACATAAGCAAGAAATGTAGTTTGAACTGTCAGCAAGTCTTTTGTCTAAGCTATAATGCTAATGGAAGCATATTCTGTCTCATATGATACTCATTAGTAATTCTGTCTCCTAAGTCATTCTCCAAAGGAGAATGACTTAGGACCAATATATATTGTTTCTCATATCTGTAACTATGTTGCAATCTCTGTTGCTATGCTGTTATCTGTAGTATTTAGCTGTCTGCAACCCATTGTAGCGTTCTTGAGACACTACTGTAACTTCTGCAGAAGAGCAGAGAGCTGAAGCGCGGGGAGAGATAGAACAAGATCTTAGAGAACCTAAGATCTACAATTTTGGAGATTATATACATTCTTCAGGAGTTGTGAGAAACCCATCTCCCTTGTGATTTTCTTTGTCACATGCTTGGCATAAGTAGCATAATAAACTTTGTTAGTACTCCTTGCTTGTTTACGAATGTTTCTTGGCAGACTCCGATACACAAGAATCTGTATTATTATTATTTTTATTGTCTACCCTACACACCAAGAGTGTTTAGACAACAGCACCAGACTTTTTGCTTGTGTTGGGCAGCTGACAAGTTGCTTTGGGCCACCCCCATTAGCTCCTTCAACTTCTCCCTAAACTTAAGAACATACTCCTCTGTTGGAGTTCCCTGGGTGGCGTGCTTGCCTTCCCAGTCTTTCCGGATCAGGTCTAGGGGCCCACACTCCACTACAAGAGTTCGAAGTGGAAGAACTCTGTTGACTCTTGGGGTACCTCCCTGTGTGCAAACAACAGGTGAGGAATGTATTTCTCTGAGTCCTTCCCATGCTGTTCAGCAAATGCTTTGAGGATCAATTTTAGGGTACCATTAAACCTTAGAACATAATTAACTGCCAGCAGAAAGGGACCTTATGATCCATCTAGTATGCCTGTGTAGGTTACCCCCCCCCGCCATCTTTTTTCCTTCCTAAATTTCTGCAGTGCCTTAAGGGATTAAGGCCTTAAGGGTAAAAATCCAATAACTTTCTCTTTGTAAAAGTCTTTGTAATAAGTCTCTGCCTCTCCTCCCTAATCTGACCAGTGCCAAACCCATGAATTTTAATACCCATGTATCACTGTTGTGATGAATTAAAATGTGCTCAGCACCAGGCTGTCCAGGTTAATATTCTTGATGTCTCAAACATGCTCCTGCTTTCTAAGCTTTAGCTGCCTCACTGTGCAAGCCACATAAATTGCAAGGGCACCACAAAGCATAAACAGCACCGGTGAGTGCAGTACATCCTCAGACAGGTGTCTACTAGGCATTAGTGCTGTTTTCATGGGTGACCCAGGAGCACTGGGGAGGTAATGTGACATGTTCAGAGTTGCACAGTATGCAAGTGGAGGTTGTGTGAATCAACCCAGGTCTACTGGATCTACAAAGCTCATTCACAGCTTGTTTCTCTAACTCTAGGCTATACTGCCATTCACCTTGCATAAATTAATGAGAATGCACATGATACCCAACAGTGCTATGTGCAAACAAAATGCACTTTTTAAAGCAGCAGTATTTCTTATTTGACAAAAATGGCACCTACTTTTTTAGCCAAACTATATCTGTATCATCCTCAGTGGAGATAGTTAAAGCAGCTGGTACAACTTATTGTGTAATTAATAACTCAAGTCATTAAAGATGGCATCCACTTACAAAAGTTTCTTCCACCAAGTTTGTTTTTTAATGTGCATACTGGATTATTTTGGCTTTATTAGGATGGTGTTACCACATGCTTCTGATGGAAAACAACCAGTATCATAAGCATCAGAAGCATGTGGTAACCTTTCCACAAACTCATTGACTTGTGGATGGTAAGATATGCTTCTCTGTACGACCCCACACCTCTCCCACAAAAACATCATCAAGTCCAACTGCCTGCTGAAACCTGATGCAGGAGAAAATCCCTAGCAAGCCACCTTCCACTTTGTCTGCCTTAAGTGAGGAGAGGGCAACCACTTCTGGGTAACGAGTGGCATAATCGTCCACCATCAGGATAAACATTTTCCCAGAGGAGCTTGGAGTATTCAAGGGTCCCACAATATCCATTCCTATGCTATGGAATGGCTTCTCCACATTGGTAAGGGAATTAGGGCAGCTTTTGATTTACTGTCTACATACACATCTACATATTTATATATATTGTATATATATATATATATATATATATACACACACACACATATAGATGCAAAGACACGCTGTGAAATTTGACTGTCTAATTTCTACCTTGTCTGTAGAGAAGTCAAAAGTCCAGGAAATAAATGAGTTTCTGCAAAAGTTTTCCAAGTTCCAGTTCTTATTGTAGTCTGGCTGTCTTGTGTTATGGCAGTAGACTGTCCCATGAAAGAGTGTCAAATGCAATGCCCTGAGTTTCTGTTCTGAGGGCCTTTTATAGGCGGGGTTCTCCAGTCTATGGTTTGCTGGTGGCCTTATCATTTTAGGCCAGCAGGGGTCTCTCTTGCTCTTCTGAGTTTTAAGGGAATCAGTATTATTAATTAATTAGATTTCCTACAGTTCCACTATCCTGGCTGGCCTTTTGTTACCTCTGCCCTTCCTGCCACCTACTGCAATGTAAATATACTATGACAGTTCCTAGAACTTAAAGTATTTTACTCTATGATTTTTAAAAGTTTTGTGACTGCATTGAGTCCATGACAGTCCACACAAAAGCGAGTAGAACCATCCAGCTTGGAAACAAGGACTACGGGTATGGCCCAGTGCCTGTGGGATTTCTGGATTACCCCATAATCCAGCATTTCCTCAACCACTCTTCTAATGTCCTTTAGGATGGCCTCAGACACCCTGTAGGCTGTCTGCTGTATGGGCACTTGTGTCCCCATGTCTACATCATGTGTTGCTAAGGGGGTTCAATCAGGCTTGGCCGTCAACAAAGGGGCAAAGCCCACTAAAATTTCTCTCACTACCTGTGTCTGTTCTGGGGTCAACTGAAGTGATAACTTGATTGTGGCCACAAATGACTCCTACTTACTTTCCTCTAACAAGTTCAGGAGGGGGTCTTCCTCATTCGTTCTCTCCCCCAGGACTACACATCCCAAATAACATGTCAGACTTATTTGCATACGGCTTCATCATATTGACATGGTACATCCTATGGATATATCTCCTATCAGGCAATTCCACAATATAGTTTACATCATTGACCTGTCAGAAAACCTTATATGGTCCCACCCACTCATCCTGCAGCTTGTCCTTCTGAACAGGAATTAGGACCATTACTTCCTGACCGGCAATGTATGAGAAATCTCTGGCTCTATGTTCATACCAGACTTTTTGCTTGTGCTGGACAGCTGACAGGTTGCTTTTGGACACCTCCATAAGAACATTCAGCTTCTTCCTAAACTTAAGAACATACTCCACTATGGGAGTTCCCTGGGTGGCAAGCTTGCTTTCCCAGTCTTCCCGGATCAGGTCTGGGGCTCACACACCCTACATCCATATAAGAGTTTGATGGGGGAGAACCCTGTTGACTCTTGGAGCGCCTTCCTGTATCTGAACAACGGGTGAGAAAGGTAAATCTTCCAGTCCCTCCCATGCTGTTCAGAAAATGTTTGGAGCATCGATTTTAGGGTACCATTAAACCTTTCCACACACCCACTGACTTGTGGGTGATAAGATGTGCATCTCTGCACCAACCCACACTTCTTCCATAAACACTTCATCAGGTCCGACATGAAGCTACCCCCTTGATCAGATATAACCTCCTGCAGAATCCTGACACAGGAGAAAATTCCTAGCAAGCCATCAGCCACTTTGTCTGCTTTAAGTGAGAAGAGGGTGACAACCTCTGGGTATCAGGTAGCATTATCAACCACCATCAGAATGCATTTTTTCCCAGAGGAGCATGTGGTATTCAAGGGTCCCATAATATCTACTCCTACCCCATGGAATGGCTACTCCACATGGGCAAAGGAATTAGGGCCGCTTTTGTTTTACTGCCTGCATATACATATACATATACATGCAAAATCACACTGTAAAATTTAACTAATTTCTTCCTTGTCTGTAGAGAAATCAAAAGTCCAGGAAATAAATGAGTTTCAGCAAAAGTTTTACTAGTTCCAGTTCTTAATGCAGTCTGGCTGTCTTGTGTTATGGCAGAAGAGAGTCACATGAAAGAGTGTCAAATGCAATGCTCTGAGTTTCTGTTCTGAGGGCCTTTTTATAGGTGGGGTTCTTCAGTCTATGATTAGCTGGTGGCCTTATTATTTTAGGCCAGCAGGGGTCTGTCTCTTGATCTTTCCAAGTTTTAAAGGAATCAATATTACTAATTAGTATGATTTCTTATAGTTCCAATATTCTGGCTGGCCTTTTGTTGTCCCTGTCTTTCCTGCTACCTAATAAAACGTAAATATTCCATGACAGTTCCTGGAAAGTAAAATATTTTTATCTTTGATTTTAAAGTTTCATGACAGGGGATAGTTTCTCCCATATCCTTGACAGTTTATGACTCCTGCTTCCCTTTGATTAGTTTACCGGGAAATCCCAATCTTCTTTGAAATGTAACTTTAGGTTTCCTATCAAGTAAGCCTTTCCCAGACTGTGGAATGCACATCTTCTGCATGTAACTCTAAAAACAAACATGGATATCTTCCTATCAGAGCTTATCCTGGCCTGTTTGGGAATTTTTAACATAACCAAAATCACAGAAAAATATAAAAAATATGTCTTCAATTTTTCAGCAAAGGCCAGCTTGCGACATCCCTCCCTCCTTAGACTAAATTTGTGGGAACACACCCCAATGGAATTTCATTGATCTCCCAATTTTGTTACTGTTCTAATTAGCAAGACAGGCCATCTGCATTTGTGTTGGCTGGCCTGGCCCTGTGCGTAATTGTCATGTCATAGGCCTGTAGGGCAATACTCCATCTGAGGAGCCATCCATTTGTTTTGCCCATCTGATTTAACCACACTAAGGGGTTGTGATCAGTCTGTACCTCGAAGCTCCTCCCATAGAAGTACGGCTCTAATTTCTTCAGAGCCCATACCAGGGCAAGGCATTCTTTTTAGCCATGGAATATGTCTGCTCTTGGGGAAGCAATGTCTTAATAAGGTACACTATTGAGTGATCTTTTCCCTGATTAGATGTCTGGCTGAAGACTGCTCCAATCCCTACATCTGAGGCATCTATCTGTACTAAAAACTGCCTAGTGTAATCTGGACTGGCAAACACAGGGGCACTGCACAGTGCCACTTTAAGCTGTAGGAAGGCTCATTCACAGACTGGCTCCAAGTTTACCATTTTTGGCCTATATTTTCTTTAGCAAGCCAAATAAGGGCGCTGCTAGGGTACTGTAATTGGGCACCAACTTGCGGTATTACCCTGCGGTCCCTAAGAAGCTCCTAACCTGCTTTTGGGTTTCAGGCATGGGTCATACCTCTAGTGCCTCAATCTTTGCTTGATTAGGATGCAGCTGCCTCCACCCCACTAAACTGCCTAGGTATGCCACCCCTGCCATAGCCACCTAGTACTTTTCAACCTTAACAGTGAGCCCTGTCCTCTGTATCCTGTCCAACATTTCCTTCATATGGGTCAGATGTTCCTTCCAGCTGTACTGAAGATGGCAGTATCATCCAGATAAGCCACTGCATACACTTCAGTACCATGTAACACCTGGTTGACCAACATTTGGAAGGTGGCACGGGTATTCTTCATTCCAAAAGGCATTACCCGGAATTCAAATAATCCTATTGTAGTGATGAAGGCCGACTGCTCTCTAGCTCTGGCAGGTAACTCCACCTGCCAGTAAACTTTTATCAAGTCAATTGTGGTAAGGTATGTTGCCCCTCCCAACTTGTTTAATAGTTCATCCATCCATGGTACTGGGTGGGCATCAGACTTTGTGATTGCATTGAGTCCACGATACTCCACACAAATGCGAGTAGACCCATCTGGCTTAGGAACAAGGACTACAGGCGAGGCCCAGGGACAGTGGGATTTCTGTATTACTCCTAAATCCAGCATTTTCTCTACCTCCCCCCAATGTCCTTTAGGATGACCTCAGACACTCGGTAGGCTGTCTGCTTTGTGGGCACTTGTATCCCCATATCTATGTTATGTGTTGCCAAGGGGGGTTCATCCAGGCTTGGCTGTAAACAAAGGGGCAATGTGCTCAAAACCTTCCCTAACTTTCTGTGTATGTTCCAGGGTCACCTGGGACAACAGCTTGATTGCCTTCACAGATGGCTCCCTCTTGCTTTCCTCTAGCAAGTCCAGGAGGGGATGTTCCTCATCTCTCCCCACCCCAGGACTACACACTGCAAATACCATGTTGGCTTCATTTGCATATGATTTCATCATATTGACATGGTACATCCTATGGATATGTCTCCTGTCTGGCAGTTCCACAATATAGTTTATGTCATTGACCTGTCTGACTACCTTGTATGGTTCAGTCCTCTTGTCCTGCAGCTTGTCCTTCCAAATTTGAATTACGACCATTACTTCCGAATCCTGACCTGCAACATACGAGAAAACGCTGGCTCTGTGGTTGTACCAGACTTTTTGCTTCTGTTGGGCAGCTGACAGGTTGCTTTGAGCCATGCCCATAAGCTCCTTCAACTTCTCCCTAAACTTAAGAACATACTCCACTATGGGAGTTCCCTGGGTGGAGTGCTTGCCTTCCCAGTCTTCCTGGATCAGGTCTAGGAGCCCACACACCCAATGTTCATGTAACAGTTGGAAGGGGGAGAACCCTGTTGACTCTTGGGGCACCTCCCTATATGCGAACAACAGGTAGGGAAGGTATTTCTCTCAGTCTCGCTCATGCTGTTCAGCAATTGCTTGGAGCATCAATTTTAGGGCACCATTAAACCTTTCCACAAGCCCATTGGCTTGTGAGTGATAAGATGTTGTGCATCTTTGCACCACCCCATACTTCTACCACAAACATTTCTTCAGATCCAACATGAAGCTACCCCCTTAATCCAAGATAACCACCTGCTGAAATCCAACACAGGAGAAAATCCCTAGCAAATCATCTGCCACTTTGTCTGCCCTAAGTGAGAAGAGAGCCACTGCCTCTGGGTATCGGGTGGTGTAATCAACCATTGTCAGGATAAACTTTTTCCTGGATGAGCTTGGGGTATTCAAGTGTCCCACAATATCCATTCCTACCCTACGGAATGGCTCCTCCACAATGGGCAAGGGAATTAGGGCAGCTTTTGTTTTACTTCCTGCCTTCTCTATCTGTTGGCACCAGTGAAAGGACCTGTAATATTCCTTTATTTGCTAGGTGAAGTTAGGCCAAGAGAAATTTTGGGCCAATTGGTGCATGATGTGAGTGATGCCCAGATGTCTTGACATGGGAATATCATAGGCAACCTTGAGCAACTGCCCATCACCCCTCCCTCTGTCTTCACATCCTGTGTATACAACAGCCCATTGTCCCAAAATACCCTATGTCTCATGCCACCTCCCTGTGTCCCATCAAATTCTGCACTAGACCTCAGCCTCTCCAAACTAGGGTCAGTCCTCTGAGCAGCTGCAAAATCTTCACATTTTCCCAAGGTATGTGACATGCCCCCTCAGTTCCTAAACTGGGGTCCACTGCGCTAGCGTCAGGGTATTCAGCGCCACTGCCATCCCTAACCATCTGACAATTTGTTACCCCTCCCTCTTCAGAGTATCCTTCTGTAGCTATTTGGTGAACAGCTACTTATGGAAGTCCTAACCCCTTTTCACTATTCTCCATGTCAGGAGACACAGGCTGGGGAACCAGCCTCCTATTCTTTTCCAGAGGGGCTTCTGTGGGGTTTTGGGAATTACAAGCGGCCTTAGTCATCTGACTGTGGGTAACCACACACACCACCTCCTGCTGTAGATTGTTCCCTATAATCCCATCCAGGGTGAGGTTATCTCCCACTGCTACTTTTTGCGCACTCTCTCCTATCTCACCCCAATCCATGAGAACACTAGCTAGTGGCAGGGTTTCTACTCCCCAGTAAATCCCCTCACAGTTACAAACTGATTTGGTATAAGTTGTTCAGGTCCAGCCAAAACCCCTTTTTCCAGGGTAAGAGATGACCCATGTCTCTTAACCCATGGGTCTGCACCCCATTTATGGTAACTTGGTGTATTGCTCCTTCATGTTTACAGGCATACTTTCAGGGATACACAGTGCACCTACCTCTGTTAGAGGAACACCTTGCCCACTCTGTACCTTTTGAGGACACTGTCTAGCAAAATGCCTTGGCTGTTTACAAAACCAGCATTCATTATTTCTTTTTTCCAAGAAATCCCTTTTTGGTAACTTGGGGTTTCCCCCTTTTTGCAGAGGTGGTGAGGGTTTCAGCTGCCCTGAAGATGCATTTTTCTCTTTTTCCCCTGCCTCACCTGCCTCTCCACTTCCTTTCAGAGTAGGCCTGCTGCTGCTGGCATAGCAATCTGAGAGCTCCACAGCCTGCTGTGCTGTCTTTGGATCTCAACCCTCTAGCCAGACTTTCAGGTCTGCTGGGAAAGCCCAAAAGAATTGCTCTAAAAGCACAACCTCCTCAATTTTCCCCGGAGTTTTCTTCCACCCCCTCCCACCAATGTTTCAAAAACTGATGTTGCTTTGTGGTGAGTACTTCAAAGCTCATGTCAGGCATTTTTTGGAGTTCATGGAATTTAACCCTGTAGTCCTCAGGAGTCAGTTCATACTTTTAAAGTAATGAAGTTTTAAGTTTATCGCAATTTTTACTGTCCTCATTGTCCATTTGACCTAATGCCTCATGCCCTTTTCCAGTAAGCAGCAGGGATAGCTGAATGCTCCAGATCTCCCTGGGTATCTTGGCCTGGATACAGACTTTTCCAAGGAAATTAAAAAATGCAGCCCAGCAGTTTCAGGTTCACCCCTGCCACTCACCTCCTCTGGTGCTGGTCACTAGAGTCTTAGCCTTTCCAGTTCAAACTCTCTCTGGTGCTGCAGTTCCTTGGCCTCTCTCTGACACTGTTTTTCCTCAGCTTCTCTCTGGCACTGCTTTTCATTGGCATCTCTCTGACATTGCCTTTCCTGCAGCTCCATTTTGAACTTTCTGTGCTCAAATTCCCTCTGCTGCTGGACTTTGAACTTTCTCTGTTCCAGATTTAATTTTCTCATCTCCAATAGTAGCCTGATTCTTCCAGCTCCAGCTCTGTGGTGGTCTTTCCCTGGTGCTGTGACTGTGGGATCCCCCTGGTCTCACTGTCCTCTTTCTAGTAGTGGACACTGTGATGGCCCCTGGCACCCCCACACCCAAGGTCTGGTCCTTTTCAGTCACTGGCCATGACTCGAGGTTCTGGGCAACCGCTTGCTCATTGGCTGCCATGAGCCCTCCAAGAGGTTCTTTTTGGTTCACCCCTCATAATGGACTTCTCTTTCTTGACACAACTGCCATAACTGTTCTGTAGTACATTCACTGTAGTTGGAAGCCATTTTTTCCCTAACTACTGCTACATTAATACATCAAAATGGGGACATGGCTTGGACTCCAATGAAGATGTCATCTTACACTCAGAGCTCAGTCCCCAGCTGCTGCAATCCATTTCATTTTTTTTTTTTTTATTTTGCTTTTTACCTCCACGCCTCTCATCTGCCCTTCTGCTCCGGTCACGGACCCCAGGACCCCCGGTCACTGGATATTGCCGACTCCCCCGGTCATCCCTGGCTTGCCCCAGAGGCGCGGGCCGCGGCGGACCCCTCCCACACACCGAACCGCGGGCCTAATAACTGGTGGGGGAACGCTCCGTGACCAATCAGGGCATCCCAGGGCAGAGCGTCATCTAGATGCTAGGTGTGAATTTCGCCTTTGTTTCCCACCCGAGGAGGCGGGGGCGTGCAATGGCGCAAGCATCCGCCCGCCTCTCCCCGATGCAAAGCGCTGGCAGCGTAGTGTCCCAGCCTCCGCTAGAGTCCCATCACACGGTTGCTACCCCGACCCTCCCCCTGGAGAAGGAGAGGCAGTCCGTCCGGACGCTCGATCCTTCTCTCAGTTAGCCCCCTCCGACGACTCGGGTCCGTTTCAAACCCGGTCGCCGCGTCAAAGCAGAAATCCCACCGCCAGTCCGATGGGCCAGCTTGCAATCCATTTCATAAATCCAGCATCCAGGGACTGCTTCTCATCACAAGGCACGATTATGCCATATTAGCCCTTTCTCATCTGTCGGATGTGGGTTTTTTATATCCTGAATCCCGGCTATTGTCTTTCTGTGCCAGTTGCTCCACAACCTGTACTGGACCTGAGTAGGCCACACAGGCCCTGGCATCTTTTAGTAAGCTACTGAGAGCATCAGAACAGTGGACAGCAGACCATTCCCCTCCACCGCAACAACCAGGCTACTACCTACAGTGCAGCTTCTATCTGACCATTAATAGCTGTGCAAATAAGAACTATCAGTCATGCCAGCCCAAGCGTGGCTTCTACTAGCCACCCACAGGAGGGTCCGATTACTGACCACACAGAACCCCCCTCCTGACTGATGGATGTCAGTGACTCCCTGCAATACATAACAACTATGCTGGCAACACTGCTTACCAGGGTAGATGGAATCTCCGGGTCTGTGGCCAAGGTCCATGCGCTCAATGACAGAATGAATGTGGCTAAGTAGAAAATAGAGGACCTGGAGTCCAGCCAGGCCAAGATAATGCAGTGCTTGCAGATCATGAGGCCAAGCTAGCAACACTTTGGCTCAGGGCAGAGGACCAGGAAAATAGGGGACACCGCAACATTAGAATTATTGGCATCCCTGAGGGCTTAGAGGGACAGAACACAGTGTGCTTTTTGAATGAGGTGACACCAAAAATGCTGGGAGAGAAATGAAAAGGCTCTATTGAGGTAGAAAAGGCCCACTGAGTTCCCAGCAGATCATAGTCTACTGAAGCAACCACCCGACCTATAATAGCATATTTGTTAAAGTAATCCACAAAAGAAAGGCAGCTGAGGCAGCAAGGGACAAAGGTGAAATACTGTGGCAGAGGGCTAGAGTATCTTTTAATAGGGACTTCTCACAGGAGACCATGGCACAAAGAAAGGCCTTTGTCCCCATCAAGAAACTCTTAGCTGCACAGGGATTTAGCTATGGGTTCAGGAATGTCACCCACCTGTATGTGTCTCATGAAGGCAGGGATATTCTGGCTGAGACTCAAGAGGTTGAAACCTGGGCTTCCAAGTACTGGCCTCACCTGTCCCTCAGAACTACACCTCCCAGGACTTCCGGTGACATCACGGCATCGATGCAAGCCTAGTCTGTGATGCTCTGAGCCTGACAAACTAAAAAAAAACCCAAAGATTGCAACAAATTCACTCCAAAATGTCAAAAAGCTCAGGGGGCCATTCTCAGCATGTAAACAGAGGAAAATCTCGGCAAGAACCCAAGACGTGCAGTAAGGATGCATCCAGATTAAAATCAGGCCCATCCAGCAGGTCGTCCTCGCCCCAAGGCCGGCGGTCTCTGGAATACGATATGGACGGAGAAACAGAGCAGCTATCGAGGTCCAGGTTCGAGAGGTTGCTCCACGAAATAACTGAATCTCGAAAAGAGAACAAACAAGAGTTTTGAGGGGTGCAGCAGCAGCTAATGGCTTTTGAGACTCGGGTGAATCACCTCAAGGAGAGGCTCTCTGAGGTTGAAGATACAACAATGCAAGTGACAAAGGTGATCCACACCCTACTACAACAAACGGAAACTTTAAGAGCAAAGTGCCTGGACCTGGAGGGGCATTCTCGTAGAGACAACTTGAGACTGTATGGTCTCCCAGAAAACTCAGAAGTTGCCCCTATGTCTGCCTTTTTAGAAAATCTATTGAAAGATGTACTCGATCTCCCTGCCACCATGGCGTTCCACATTGAAAGAGCACATTGTGCGCTCCAGGCAAAGCCAGCTGATCTTGCAGCAAGGCCGAGATCCATAGTTTTTAAATTAAACTCGCTCTCTGCTAAAGAAGAAATACTTTGGCGTGCTTGGGCAAAGAAGGACATTAGATACCTAACTCATAGGCTATACATAGATCATGACTATCCGTCTGAAATACAAGCGGAAAGAGTAAAATACATGCCTATATTGAGAGCGCTGAGGGAAAACTCAGTACGTTTTCACACGCCTTACCCAGCGAGATTGAGGGTCTTTTGGGAAGATGGAACGAAGATCTATGCCTCTGCAGAGGAGGCCTGAAGCCTTGGGGAAGCGTGGAGTCATGATCAAGGAGAGAAGGAACCCAGAACCGGGGAATCAGGAACCCTCCAACCAGCCGGTAGCTGACAGGAAGACAGGGGGAACCAAAAGAGGAGTGCACTCCGAGTTGGTACGCACTGTCCAGAAGCTCCTCGTGAAAAAGGCTGCTCACAGAGAATCCCCTTCATGATGGAAGCAAACCTAAGTGGAGCTTCAACTAAAAGAGAACTCTTGTGCTGAACAGACTGAGGACTTAACTTAACTTCCTGCTGGAAAAATAAAGGATAAGTACAAAGTTACATTCACGAGGGAATCTTAAAAGAGAGCAACGGACAACCCCAAGAGACCTAATTTCAATGAGAGAGACTCTGGGGGAGGGACGGGTCTTTTCAACCTAACCTTCCAGCTCTCTCCATGAGCGGGGGGAGGTGTTGGGGGACACGGGTTGGGAATAGCCTTAAGGAGTGAGCTCTGAGTGATATAGATACAAAAGTTCCCTATTAAAATGGATGTCTGGGATGGTTGTGTGTGCAGGGGCCCGCCTCCAGGAGGTGAATTTCTGTGCTCCTCAACTGCAGAATGTGGCTGTATGTGGAGGGGTCTAGAGATGTACTATTACAGCCACTCTGGCACCGCTGTTATTCCCCCCACCCACACCCTTGCCCCCAGACCCCGTAATATCTGGTACTGGGAATATATGTCTGAGCAGGGGTCTCTTCATCAGAGTATTCCCTTCTACAAAGCTTATAGCCGAATTCCTTCTAAGGAATATTTAAAGCCCATGGAGGCTTAAATGTGGTTTGTCTGGTTCAGAGTAGGTGACGACCTGGTATAAAGGCGCGCCTTACAGGAGCCTAGCAAATAGTGCAGCTCTAGGGGGAGTCCCCCGGAAATGGTAGGGCAAATATCTCCCCCGTTCTCCCTTTTTTAAGGAGGACAAAGGGGCTATCAATCCTGCATAGCCCCCAACCTAGGAAGTACATTTTTGTGAAGTTCAATTGTTGAAATGTTTCTAAAATTTAAAGTTTGTTGTAAGTTTTGGGATACACTTGGCAAAGCAGGGCTGTTAAATAAGGCAAGGAATAATGACATTAAAGTGATTACAATGGAAGGAAGGAAGAAATGGGGCAACTACTATGGGGAAAAGCTGTGTAGGGGAAGGAAATCAGGTCAAGAAAATATTCCCTATTCTATGCAATGATGCAAAACTGGGTTGTATGCACATATAACGTGCATGGATTTACTAACCCCATTAAAAGGGTTAAGATACTTCAGTTAATGAGGCGACAGGGGGCGAATGTTTTGTTATTGCAGGAAACCCATCTCTCGAATGCTGAACATAAAAAATTTGAGAAGCTGGGATTTTCCCAGGTAGTTCATCATATAAGGGAGGAAGACGCAGTGGGACTGCGGTGCTTATTAGGAAGGGTATTCCCTTTGAAATTTCAGATAAAGTGGTGGATAAAGTGGGTAGGTACGTATTCATTAAAGGTCAGATGGATGGTCAGCAACTGACGCTAGCATCTGTATATATACCCCCGGCCTCAGAATTTTCAGTATACCAGAAATTTTTTACAAAGCTGGTGGGATGGGCGGAGGATAGCTTGATCTGTGGGGGTGACCTTAACTTGGACATTACAGGGGGAAATGGTAGTCCTACCCAAGGTAGAGTGCGTATGTTAGGTAGAAAGGTGCAGAAGCTGATGCATGAGCTGGGCTTTGAGGATGTCTGGAGGCATCTACGGGGATTGGATAATTGACGCACATTTTACTCTCAGGCCCATGATTCTTACTCCTGCTTAGATTACTTAGTTACGCAGAAGGAACACATAGGAGTCACTGGTGAGATTTGGCAAGGGGATTTCGTTCTCTATGATCATAGACCTATTTTCTGCAAATTACACTCCCTGACTCCCAAAAAAGAACATTTTGGAGGCTGAACCTGTCAGTACTCAGAGATAAGGAGATCCAAGAGGAGATTAGCAACACAATATCTCAGGCAGTACAAGATAATGACATTCAAGGGACGTCAGTCTCAATACTATGGGATACGGTCAAGGCTCTAGTGAGGGGGAAAATTATTGCAATCTCCTCTTATAAGAAAAAACAGAGGGAGGAAGGGAGGGTTACATTGGAAAATAAAATAGCTAAGTTGGAGGAAGAGCAAAAGGTAAAGCATAGCAAAAATAGAACCCGGGAGTTGGACGCTCTTAAAAAACAACTTAATGCAATCCTAGATTATGGTGTACAGCAAAAACTGATGTACCTGCATCATTGATACTACAATGGAGGCCCAAGGTTTACCAGAATGGTAGCAGCCCAATTAAGAAACCGAAAGGCAAAGGCCACGATTGTTAAAATTAGACATCCGGTCACAAATGACCTGAAAACCACTACTACAGCCATCACGGAGGCTCTACGGGACTATTACTCTGTCCTCTATACAGAAGAAACAGATCCTTCCAAGGGAGAGATTAAAAATTTCCTCTCAACCCTCCAACTTCCTGCACTAACTTGCGAACAGGGAGAGAGATTGCTGGCCCCTATTCAGCCTAATGAAGTCGCTGCTGTAATAGGAGGTTTAAAGACAGGTAAGTGTCCTGGGACGGATGGGTTCCCTGGAGAATTTTATAAGATTTTTACTAAATTGCTGACACCTATACTTAGTAGGGTGTTTGCTTATGTTACCTCTCAGAGTGGAGAAGTCCCCCCTTCTTGGAACGAGGCTATAATTTCAATTATACCCAAGGAAGGCAAGGACCCAACCCTTTGCCCCTCATATCGCCCCATCTCTATTTTAAACATGGATTACAAAATATTAGCCACAATACTATCTAAACACCTGGTTGAATATGCCCCAGCCTTAATAGATTCTGACCAAAGTGGCTTTATACCAGGATGTCAAGCCCAAGATAATGTGAGACGTATGGCCTACGTTATAGAACACATAAATGAGCAGCAAACTCCAGCAGTTTTGCAGGGACTTGATGCAGAAAAAGCCTTTGATAAGGTAACATGGAAATATTTAAAAGAAGTCCTTCTCGAATTAAAATTCCCAATCCCTTTAGTGGAGACTATATTCAGATTTTATAGTAGCCCGATAGGGTATATACGAGCAAATGGCCATATTTCACAGAGGTTCTCTTTGCAGCGAGGGACGAGACAGGGCTGCCCCCTTTCCCCTCTCCTGTTCGCGTACTTCATAGAGCCATTGGCCCAGTGCCTCAGACAGTCTCCGGAACTGCAAGGGGTTGTAGTGGAGGGAATGTAACAGAGGTTAGCTCTGTTTGCAGATGACATCCTGTTATACATTATAAACCCGGAAAATCCATCCCAGCATTATTTTCTCTAATTGATAGATTCTCCAACCTGTCTGGGTTTTCCCTTAATGTAGGCAAATCAGAAGCCCTGGTCTTTAATTGTACTCTGACTCCATCTCTTAAAAAACAGTTTCCAATCAAACGGGGTAAGGAAAGCATACAATACTTAGGGATTCAAATCCCTAAAAATCTGAGGGAACTATCCGCTCGAAACTACGATCCACAAGTCCAAAAAATAAGACAAGATCTTGGGAAATGGTCTTTGCTCCCCACAACTCTTTACGTGAGGAATCTAACCTTAAAAATTAACATTCTCCCAAGATTTTTATATTTATTCCAATGTGTCCCTTGTACTCTTACCTCCAAAGAACTTCTGTCCTGGCAAAAATTAATGAATAACTACCTCTGGAATTACAAGAGGTCAAGAGTGGGTTACATGAAACTAATACTCCCTAAAGATCAGGGAGGAATAGCCTTCCCATCGCTCCGTGAAAACTGGTTGGCCTCACAGGCGCGGCTAGCATTATTATGGGGTACTAAAGCCTACCATGCAAGGTGGAAGCAGATAGATTTGTCTAGGGAAACAAAGATCCCCCTCCAGGCATGCTTATTCTCATCTAAGCATCTTAGAGAGATGCTTGAGATGGTCCTGTCAGTGACCTCGGCCATTCTGAAAGGATGGCAGAAGTACAGAATGCCCCAGCAGTATTGCTGGAGATATAGATGGTTCATCTTAAACCCTGAATTCAATAACCAATGGTACAAAATTCAAATAAACAAAGGGCTAGAGGCCCCTTGGCAACTAATGAAGGGAACTGATATTCTGAGTTTAGAAGAAGCTAAAAACAAATTTGGGTGGACAGAAAGGGATAGGTTATACTTCTATCAAATAAAAGATTACATCACAAAACAATTGAAGTACCAGGAAAAGGGTACCAGTGTGCTAGAGGGAGCCCCCCCCCCCATTTGAGCGATTATGGTCCTCGCAGTATGGTGAGAGAGCAATAATGGACTTGTACAGGTATAGCGTATCCAGGGTGGGGAATGCCATTTTTTCAGTACAATCTAAATGGGAACAGGAACTACAGCGCCCATTAACTGCTATAGAATGGGAAAGGATCTGGAGAGGAACATGGGTGACCTCTTCATCCCCGACCTGGGGGGAGTTTGTCTGGAAGGTGCGGGTGAGGTACTTTCTGGTTCCCTCAGTGATGTCTTCATGGTGGCAGGGAAGTTCTTCCCAGTGTTGGAGAGACTGTGGGGAGGGAAATGCCTCACACATGCATGTTTTCCTGGAATGCCCAAGTTTGGGGCAATTCTGGAGCCAAGTCACTGAACATATAAAGGTGGTTCTGGGTATACAAGAAGAGCTAGAACCCTTTCATTTGATCCTAGGAGTACCTCCATCAGAAATAAGGGATAAAGCTCAAAAGTATCTCTGGGCAATCCTGTTATGCTCAGTGTACAAATCAATAACAAAAAAATGGCTCCAAAAAGCTCCACCCTGCCTTAAAGAGTGGAAAGCAATAATATTGCAAACTCAACAAAATGAGCAAATCCTATGGGCCTGCAAAATAGAAAAGAGGCCTTTATAGCAAGGTGGGCAAGGTGGGAACTTTATCAGGAAAAGTTGAATTAAAAAGTTATGAGGGGGGGATGGATAAAGTAGTTTTGCTCAGAAATGTAATGCTTTATTTATGTGTATAGTTGCCTGGGTTTTTGTGATGGAAATGTACTAATGCACAATTTATGTAAGAGAAATGACCCTGCTTGATGATGTAATCAATTGCCAAGTGTGAATTTTAATGTCTTTTTTTTATTCTTTTTTTTTTTTATCTCTAAGTTGAGATGTTAAGTATTCAGAAATGATAAGAGTGACTGAACGTCAAGTAAGAATTAAGTTTCTTGTAAACCTTAAAGTAAAAGCTGATGTCTTGTAAAGCTGAAAGATATTGAATAAAGAAAGTATAAAAAAAAAAAAAAAGAACTACACCTCCCAGGCATCTCTGGGCACCAGGCAACCGGTCGCACAGCAGGGGGAACCCTTCTTCTGATTTCAGTTCCGAGGAGGACTGCAATTCAGCCCAGAAGGTCCCACAGGCAAGAGCTTCCCCCAGGTCCACCAAACTTACGAGCAGCCAGGGCCCAAAAGCATTAAGGACACCAACCATTCACCCTCAGTAGGCCCACTTGTTGCCTGTCTGCCACAGCGAGTACCCGGCCAGATGTTACATATTAGGCAGTGCTCTTCAAGTGACTGTGATGCGCCTCCTGATAGTCCAGAGGTGGCCTCACCTGCCAAAGTAACCAAGGAATATCTTCCCCCCCATAGAGAACCTGCCTGCTATCTCGGCCTCTGTGGACCTGTCCATGGACATTTCAGACCCCTGTTCCTGGGTGGACTTACCTCTGACCCGGAAGACTTTAGCAATTCTTCTCAACTGCCCATCAAACCTGGGCTACTGACTTTTGCAGAGGCAGTGTCTCTGGGTTCTCAGGATGTAGTATGCCCAGCAGCCCACCTGGATACTAATGCAGGGCTCTCTACTAAGGACTGAATATCTTTCTTTTTTCTTCTCTTTTATTCCAGCATATCTGATGTTGTTCTGATACATAAAGTGGGGTGCTGGGTTCAAGCAGCCTGACACTGGCAAGGGCTGCATTTCAAGGTTTAAGGGAAGGGTATGGGGGTTAATACTACTGGTGGGGCCTCTCCAATAGGAGGTGCCCCTCAGGCAGCATCAAGGCCATTTGTTCTATCCCCACCATCCCTTCCAGTTTCTTTCTTTTCTCCCTCTCCCCCATGGCAGGAGTGCCTCGCGCTTGCTGGCAGTGTACCTACCCTTGTCCCTACAGTATAGGGCACACTGTGGGGTTCTGAATCAGTAGTGTGAAAAGGGGCCACCCTCCCAATGAAGTACATGAGAGGGGAAGCTGCTGGCCAAATCTGCCTCAGTCTCCATTTGGTAAACTGCAATTTCATGTGGAGGGGTGGGGCCCTCGCCCCATTAATATAGCATGATGACGCTCTCTCAGAGCACCTTGCAGTACCTCATTAAGGGACAGCAGATGAGGATTTACCCCTAACTAAAATCCCCTTCCCTCCATCCCCCTCCTTGGCCCACCTTTCCAATCTGCCCTGGGACATGTTTCCCCCACATCCCATGTCCCTCTCCAGTCCTCCCTGTTCTCCCGCAGTTCCTCCTGGTGCTGATGTTTACTCTGGGTAACTGATACATAGTTGGGGATGGAATCTCCACCCAGCTAATCTTCTAACACTACCCTTATAGGTGACTGGTCAGCGTGGCTGAGAATTCTCCCCCTATTTTGGAGGAACATCACTCTTATGCCTACACCATCTCAAATTTAGAACTTTGTTATCTGATTGTTTTAAGTTTGGGTCATTTAGAGTTAATCTAGCTCCTGTTTTACATTAAGGCTTACCCTTTTAATTGGTGGGCAGTAGATACAGTATATCAGTTCGCAAGACTGCCTTATGTTAATCTGTTTGTTAATTGTTGAGTTTTTCACAGTTCCTTTCTAGGGTAACATTGCTGCATCTTTCATTGACTGGTTTAGATTTGTTCCTGCTGTGGTTATTAGAAACATAGAAGTTGACAGCAGATAAGGACTGCAAGGCCCATCCAGTCTGCCCATTTCTTTTTCTGCCTTATAAATGTGCCATCGGCCTTTGCTCTGTCAATGGCATATCTATTCATACTCATCTGTATTGCTCCCTTATGCCTATCCCATGCCTTTTTGAAGCCCTGCACTGTATACATATCCACTACTTCCTGAGATAGGCCATTCCATGCATCCACCACCCTTTCTGTGAAAAAGAACTTCCTCACATTACCCCTTAATCGGCCTCCCTCTAATCTCATGCTGTGCCCTCTTGTCCTGCTATTTTTCTTATATTTAAACGTTAGACTCTTTCACCTTGTCAATGCCCTTAAGGTGTTTGAATGTTTCGATCACATCACCTCTCTCCCTCCTTTGCTCTAGGGTATACATATTGTGTTCCGTTAATCTGTCCTCATATGTTTACTGATGCAGTCCCTGCACCATTTTGGTTGCCCTTCTCTGGACTGCCTCAATTTGGTTAATGTCCTCATGAAGGTGTGGCCTCCAGTACTGCACGCAATACTCCAGATGGGGCCTAACCAGTGTCTTGTAAAGAGGGATTACTACCTCCCTCTTCCAACTTGTGATACCCCTACTAATACACCCTAACATCCCCCTAGCCTTACCTACTGCTTTAGTGGCCTGCTTGATGATTTCAGGTCATCGGTGATGATGATGCCCAAGTCTCCTTCCTTCCTTGTGACTGCCAGCAACTCTTCCCAGACTATAGATGGCTTCAGGGTTTCTCTTCCCTATGTGCATGATTTTGCACTTCTTTGCATTAAACCCCAGTTGCCACTCTTCTGACCATTTTGCTAGTTTATCCAGATATCTTCTCATTCTGCCCACCCCATCTGGATCATCTACTCTGTTGCAGATCTTGGTGTTATCTGCAAATAGACAAACCTTACCCTCCAGTCCATCTGCAATGTCACTAATGAAGATATCGAAGAGGACTGGCCCCAGGACTGATCCCTGAGGTACCCCACTTGTGACTTGCATCTCTTCTGACTGTATACTGTTTACCACCACTCTCTGTTTTCTGCCCATCAACCAGTTTGCCACCCAGTTGACCAACTTCTGACCCACCCCGAGCCTACCCATCTTATTAATCAATCTTCTGTGTGGAACAGGATCGAAAGCTTTACTGAAGTCAAGTTAGGCGACATCAACTGCTCCACCTTGGTCCACCACTCTGGTTACCCAGTCAAAGAAATCTATGAGATTAGTTTGGCAGGACCCTCCTTTTGTAAACCCATGCTGTCTTGGATCCTGTGCTCCTATGGATTTCAGGTATTGTACTATCCTTTCTTTAAGGAGTGCTGCCATAATCTTGCCCACTACTGAGGTAAGACTGACTGGTCTGGAGTTCCCTGCCTTCTCCCTGCTGCCACTCTTGTGGAGCGGGATCACATGAGCCCGTCTCCAGTCTTCTGGGACCTCGCCTGCGTTCAGAGATTCACTAAACAGTTCTAATAATGGCTCTGCTAGTTCCACCCTTAGCTCCTTAAGTACCTTGGGATGTATGCCATCAGGTCCCATTGCCTTGTCCACCCTAAGCTTAGCGAGCTCTTGTGGACCCTTTCTTTTGTATTGAGGTAGTGCTCGCCTCCCTCCCCCCTTTGTCCATGGTGCTGAGCAGTGGGCCCTGCCCTACCTTCTCTTCAGTAAATACTGAGCAGAAGTATCTATTTAGGATAGATGCTTTTACATGGTCCTCCTCCTCACATGCCCCCTTATCTCCTTTGATCTTAGCAATACCCCCTCTAGACTTTCTCCATTCACTAATTTATCTATAGAAAGTCTTGTCACCTTCTTGTACTGTCTGTACTAGTGTTTCCTCAGTTTGGGCCTTTGCATGCCTTTCTGCCTTCTCTGCTTTCCTTAGGGAAGTTTGGTATGCCTCCCTATCTTCATCCCACTGTTTTCCCTTATATTTCCTGAAGGCCAGCCTTTTGGCTCTGACCTTTTCTGCTACTGTTTTTGAGAATCAAAGTGGTTTCCTTCTTCTTTTGCACTTCCTTTTCTCTCTAACACAATGGGATGTTGCTTCAAGTATTGCATCCTTAATGCTTGCCCACTTTGCCTGTACCCCCTCACCTGTATTTCTTTTTGCCAGGTCTAGCTTAACTCTGTTGGCCATCTTATCAAAGTGTGCTCCTCTGAAGTCCCATATTTTTGCCTTGGAATGGGATGATTTAGTTGTAGTGGCCAAACTGAACCATACCATGTGAT
Source organism: Neoceratodus forsteri (assembly GCA_016271365.2). Lineage (NCBI taxonomy): Eukaryota > Metazoa > Chordata > Ceratodontiformes > Ceratodontidae > Neoceratodus > Neoceratodus forsteri. The sequence continues at coordinate 1,074,565,814 of CM057449.1, forward strand.
GGTCACTGTAGTCAGTACTAGATCTAGGATAGCCCTGTTTCTTGTGTGTTGTTGCACCAGTTGTTTGAGGCCCTCCCCATGCAGGGAATCCACCATGTGTCTAGTTCTGGCAGATGTTCCTGCTGGTATTGACCGATCTGTATCTGGCATGTTGAAGTCTCAAAATATCAAAACCTCCCCTTTAGATGTCATGTTTTGTATATCTTCTAACAGTAATGTGTCTATGTCCTCCCCCTAGTCTGGGGGCCAGTAGACAACCCCAGTTCTTATGGCTGTCCCATTTCTGGTTTCAAGTGTGACCCACAGTTCTTCTGACTCCTTACGTGCATTCTGAATTTCTGTAGATTTTATATTTTCATTGACATAAAGGGCCACTCCACCCCCCCCCTGTTTGCACCTCAGTCTCTTCTAAACAGTACATAGCCAGGTACTGAAGTCTCCCAAGTGTGGTTACTGGTAAACCACACCTCGCTAATTGCTACTATGTCCAGTTTAGCCTCTGTCATTATTGCCTGCAGGTCTGGGATCTTGTTTCCCAGACTATGAGCATTTGTGTACATGATTTTCCATTGGCCAGATTTCAGTGTATTAGTTGTTGGGTGAGGTCTTGCATTTCCCCTGTGTGTTGTATGGGGAACTGGACATTTTTCCTTACCTGGTGATGCAAATGAACTGCAAACATGCTGAACTTCTGTTTGACCACTAGCTGAGGGAGGAGGGGTGTTCTTCCCATTCGACGTATGGGGTGCTGCACCCCTCTCCCCATTTACTAGTTTAAATATTCTGCAAAGGCATCAAACTTTTGCCCCAATGCACTGACTCCCTTCTTAGTCAGATGCAGCCCATCAAATGTAAAGAACTTTTGCTCCCATAATTGTTGCCAGTTCCCTACAAATTTGTGTCCTTTTTCCTGGCACCAGCCCTTGAGCCACATGTTTAGCTCCCCTATCTCCCCTTCTCTGACCTTCCGTCCATCTACCCCCCTCTCCCAGACTGGTAGGATCTCAAAGAAGGAGATGTTGGGCGAAATGGATGATAGTTCATCACCCAGCCTGGTCAGGTGTTCCTTGGTCTCTACAACTGACCAGCTGGCAAGATCATTAGTCCATATGTGTATCAGGACATCAATGTTTTCCCCTGCTTCCTGAACAATTTTAGAAATGCAGTCAGTGTCTGTCCATGCTGATGTACCGGGGAGACATCTGACCATTACCCCTGTCTGGAGATAGGTATCAACTCACCGAATCATGGAGTCTCCTATGATCAGAAGTTTTTCGGATTTCCTTTTTGCTTAATTTGTTTTGGTTCCTGTTTTGGGTGATTTTTGTTGTGCTAGCTCCTGTGCTGCAGTGTCCTGCTCTGCGGTGTCCTCTGCCCCTTTGTTTGATTTCAGAGATAGAGGCAGATACCTGTTTGTAGTTTTGATATGGTTTGTGGAGGCAATATGTTGGAGAGCATCGAGTGATGGGACACCCGATTTGCCCCTACTAACCACCTGCCAACCTCCCAGACCAACTGCCCTCTGCAGTCGAGGTGCTTCTGTTGCATGTTGGGGAAATGGTGGGTGGTTCTTATATTTCCTGTTGAATATGAAATTTGAGGTGCACAATCTCTGCCCACGCTGCCTGCAGCTGAGCCCTAAGGTCTCCAATGGCCCAGCATGTATGACAGTGTCCTAAATCCTGTAAAACTGCCTTTCTGAAAAATGTTCCACAGTACCTGCAGTTAATGATATCCATTCCAGAATATTTGCTGGGTTTATAACCTGATCAGAGTAATTAGAAGGAAGAAAATGCAAGCAAAAGTTTGATTTTGTGTTTTTTTTGTTTGTTTTTGTATAACTTGTTAAGCAAGGTCACCTTGTGGATACTCCACTGATCTGCCCCTTCCTGCTTTGCCACAGGAAATGTCACAACTGTGCTACCCTATAAAAGGAGTGTAGTGTGGTCGGGGATGGGGGTGGGTGGCTGGGACCTTTCCCTGCCGAAAAAGAAGAACCACAGACGAAAGAAACAAGGAGGTAAGAGCATAAACAATCAGTCAGCAACAAATGCAGTAACCCTGAAAGCTTATCCTAATGATAGATGAAACTGTATAACCTGTAAAGCACCACCTGTAATAATTTCACAGAAGATATACCCTGTAAGAAACACTTTGCTACAGAGAAAAATAAAGCAGTAACAGAAGATATACCTTGCAAAAGACAATTTGATTCAGACTATTACAGCAGTAATCTGTTAGCTCACACCTGTAGGCACACCTTGTAATAATGCAGCAGAAGGTATACCCAGCAACAACAATTTGAATCAGAGAAAAATAAAGTAATAAAATGTTAGCAACAAACAGTAACAATCCCTGTGAGTACAAAATAAAAACAACACACAGTAAATCTGTCTAGCCAAAAGAAGTCTTAATCCTTTCCCTTGCTCTGGTAAGGTTCTTTGTTCTGTCCTTTCAGCAAACCTAGCTTTCCTATTCTCATCTCAACATCTAAGGCACTTTTTCCTATTCTGTTCTAGCTGTCTGCTCTTGGCTCTTCAGCTTATGTCCTGTGTTTGTCTACAAGCAAGATATAAGCAGTACATATGCTTTAGCTTTTGGAAGATGCCGGTCTCCACATTTCTGAATGTACTGTTTAAACCATCAGGTATTAAATGTATCACTTGGAATGTCCAGCAGCACTTACGTTCCTTGCAGGCTAATATAGCTCTCATCCGGGAGACACACCTTACTGCAAACACTGTACAGTGGCTGAAGAAGTCATGGGTAGGTAGAGTGGTTGCTAGCTCTTCATCAACAAAATCCAGAGGGGTGGTCATTTTACTTAGGAAATCTTGCACCTGGGTAGAGAAGGAAGTGGCTTCAGGCAATCAGGGGCACTGGGATGGCAGCTTGATTCATTTTACCTGGGGGGCAGGCACTGCTGGTTAACCTGTATGGCCCCAATACAGATACTCCTGAGTGTTTTCCTGACCTTAACCAGGCCATAGAATCTCTCACTGTTAATCACCCTCATAACCCTATTCTGATAGGGGGTGACTTTGGTCTGGCTCCTGATATTTTCTTGGATAAATCCAAACCCATCCCCCAGACACATCCCAGGGCTAGGGCAGCATTGCAAGAACTGATAGAAGAATGGGGGTTGGTGGATATCTGGAGGTGGGATCACCCCTCAGGGAGAGATTACTCTTTCTTTTCCACAGTCCATACCACATACAGCCAGATTGATATCTGGCTGGCTAACTCTCCAATGGTCCAGGGCATCGCCTTGTCTCAGATAGGTAGCATCCTCATCTTGGATGCAGCCTCTGTCTCCTACTCCTAATGTGCCATTTGGGCAGGGAGGTTCTGGTACTAGGTGGTGCTACAATCCCTTGTTCCTGCAAGACCTGGTCTTCTGCTACATGGTGCATAATGTAGCCAGAAACTACTTTGCAATTAACACTACTACTGAGACACCTGCTGGCTTACAGGGCCATATTATCTTCTATGTGGCCAATAAAAACAAAGAGAGGAGGGCAACCCCGAGTCAACTCCAGGGTGAGTTAGCAGCTCTAGAGGCCAGATTCAAGAATCCTGATTGCTCACTTCTCAGAGAGATAGTGGGTTTAAATATTGCATCAACACCATGCTCCAGCAACAAACTGAATGGATGTTATTAAGGGCCAAACATATGTACTGGGATGGAGGCAACAAAGGGGACAAACTTTTAGCCTTCCAACTTAGGAAACAACAGGCTGCCTCCTGCATTCACGTATTCAGAAGCCTGACTGGTACAGTGGTCACCGATCCTAAAGTGATTAATGACTGCATGCAGCAGATTTATCAGAGGCTGTACCAATCACATACCTCGCTCGATCCTACACAGCTGTCCAGTAAGCTGAAAGACTTCTGCTCCATCTCCAACATCCCCTATCTGTTGGATGCCATGAGGGCAGCCTTGGATGAACCTTTTACCACACCGGAGCTTCAGCTACCCATATCTCACCTTGCCAAGGGCAAAGCGCCAGGACCTGATGGTATGATCACTGAACTGTATCAGCTCATGAGTCAGGAGATCACCCCTCCCCTTTTACTGGCCCTACAAGAAGCCCACAGCTCTGGCACACTACACCCCACTATGCAAGAGGCACTGGTCACCCTCCTGCCAAAAAAGTCAGATGACTCATTGGACTGTGTCAACTATCACCCTATATCCCTCATATAGGTGGATACCAAGATTGCAGCTACAATACTGGACAATCGGATGGTGGAGGTAAATCCCTCCATAATACACCCATCCCAAGTCAGTTTCACCAAGGGCAGAGTGGCAGTGGACAATACTAGACTGATCCTCAACATCAAATGGGAGGCTATGCACTCTCAAACCCCATGGCAGTGATGGCGGTAGATTTTTCAAAAGCCTACGACTCAGTAGAGTGGCCCTACCTACATGAAGTCCTTCAGTTTTATGGTTTTGGTCCATATTTCTAGCAGTGGATTCATACCCTATACAATGCACAGATGGCCAAGATCCTCACCAACAAGGACATCTCCCTCTCCTTTTCCTTGCATAGGGGTATACGGCAGGGTTGCCCCCTCTCTGCTCTGCTCTTCTTGGTGGCTTTGGATCCTCTTACTCGGAAACTCATGGCCACTGAGGGAGATCAAGGGCTTACTGGTGGGGAAGCACACATATTTGATTGCCTCCTATGCAGATGACCTGTTACTCACTTTTGCTCACCCTCGGGGCTCCCTTCCAACAGTATTGGAGACTCTGTGGACCTTCACTCAATTGTCTGGGCTGCAAATTAATCAAAGGAAGACAAATCTTGAACCCCTAAATGCGGTCTGTATGAAAGACTGCTTGCAAGGCACAGAGATAAACTGGGCGCCCCAAGGCTTCTCCTATCTCGGGATAAAAATTCCTTTTGACTGGAAGCAGCTGGAATCTAGTAACTTCTCACCCTTATTATCTCAACTTTCAGCTGAGGTGAATCGATGACACCAGCTAAACCTATCCCTTCCTCATAAGGTAGCCACGATTCGCATGCTCCTCTTACCAAGGGTAGCCTATTTGTTCAACAATCTTCCCATTGCACTGTCCGCTAAATTGTTTGGCTCTCTGGACAAATTGATTTCACTTCTCTTATGGAGGGCAAGAAGCTACGTTGGAGCCGTAACAAACTGTGGGCCAATAGTTCAAGGGGGGGGGTCTGGGGCTCCCCTGGCTGTAAGGTTACCATTGATCTTACCTGTCAGCACAGGCTACTAAATGGTTCATCCCCTTCTCCTCTTTATCCCCTGTCTGGGTGCAGTTGGAAGCCCAAGTCCTTCAGGACTGCCCCCAGCCTCCTGCTAACGGATGCATCCTTACCACCCAGCAAGCTGACTTCAGTGAGGGCTGAAACTAAGAAAGCATGGTCCCAACTCATGGCTGCAGCTGGCATCGTGAGACTGGCATGGCTCCCTCCCATCTGGTACACCAGCATCTGGAACAGCTGGCTCCTGGTTGTTGACAAAAAGCCCTTACATTGGTCTTCTTGGGAGAAATGCGGGATTCTCACTGTTCAGGATCTATTCATGTCTGGCTCCTCTAAACGTATGTCTTTTGACCAACTGAGAACCCAATATTCTCTACCTGCCAAGGACTTCTGGAGATATCTGCAGCTCTGCAGTGCAGTGCAAGACCTCAAGTCATCATACACCACTGACTCCAAATGGCAATGGCTATCTACTCTGCATCTTAAACCCACTTCCCAGGGCCTAGCCAGCCAGTTTTCTTGTACTTGGCAAGATGGACATCCCAACCATACTGAACCCTGCAGACTTGCATGGGGCAACATGTTATCATACCCCATAGCACCTGGAGCGTGGTCCCACAGTCTGAAATTGGCACGCTCAAGCTACAAAGATGCCAGGAGTCAACTAATTCAGCTTAAGATCCTTCTCTGTTGTTATAGAACCATGGCCACTCTTCACTCCTGGGGTATACTTCTACAGGTAGAATGCTGGAGGTTTTGGCAAAGTGTGGCCCACATCCTCCATGTCCTCTGGCAGTGCCCAAGCCTCGCCCCCTTCTGGTCTGCAGTAGTGATGGACTGCTCTAGTGTTCTGGGGCAACCTATTGACCTCTCTGATGCCATGCTTATCCTGGGGGACCCATCTTCCCTATGTCAGGTACCATTAGTTCAGAGGGAGTGGATCTTAGTGGCTCTGTTAGAGACTAAAATACTCCTATTAATGAAATGGAGGCAGGCATCACCCCCCGCTATCTCCTCTTGATACTCTGCTTTAGCCAGACTTGTCATCATGGAAAGGCTTACCTATGCCAAGAGAGGACAGCTCCATGTCTACTATCACAAACGGGAAACATATCTCAAATCCTCTCCCTGTAGGGTCCACTGCCCCCTCCATGCAACTCTTCCATTCAGAATTTTAGCCCTTAAGACTTAAGATCATTGATCTCCCTAACCTAGACATAGCTCTAGAAGTGTCACTCACAACCTAGTAGGGCCTACAGAGTTCGCCCATGGTCCTATCTCCTCCTTCCTTTTGTTTTCCTTCCTCCTGTCTTCTCTCTTTCCTACCAGTCGAGAGGCTTAGGTTACCACCTGCTTTTGTCAGCCCCTACTTTCTCTTATATGGGCATTAGCATTGCAGGTAGCAGGATTGAGATTAAGTATGTAATGTGATAATATTTGCTTATATGCCTAATATTGTCACATCATTACCTGTGACTATGTTAAGGTTGTGAACTGGTTATCATGTGTTTTCTTTGTTATAGGCACATTGTGTCCTGACTATGACTCTATGCTTGTTTCTTCTTTGGAAACTAATAAAAATTATTCTACGATTAAAAAAAATAAACCAAAATGAAAAACAAAGTAAAACAGGTTAGTTAACGTTATACTGTAACCAAATTGTGTTTTTTAAATCTCTGTCCTGTTTTTGTGTGGACTATTTACAGTTTATCAATCTGATACACTGGCCTCAAATTCGACTGCTATGCCTGTGCCACCAATATCTCTCGTATCCCACTGCTATGCCACCATATCTGTCATGAACCCACTCCTGAGAACAGGGTCCACTGAGCTCACAGCAATACATGATAGAGGGAACAGGAATACCTTCCCTATCTCCTCCTAAAGTGCTTGCTGAGTTCACAACTAAACACTAACCATGAGGTCATAGGGCTTCCTCTCAAATCTGGATAAGGATAAAATACAGTCTCAAGTCTGTAGCCAGGTAAGAACCCTCCTCAGTTGCTGTACTAGGGTGAAGACTAAGGCTTTTTGAGCTCTTTGTGATTTGCCCTCATAATCCTTAATTGGTGTCTTCTCCCATGTGTGGTGCAGTGACCTAGTTCCCCCTCACTTACCCCTCCCAAGACCTATGTATTTCCCCTACTTTAGGCACCTAGATTCCATTTTCAGGATCCTAATCTTTGGAAGCAATGGTGGCACCTTGCATTAAACCAGGATGGTCTCAGATTTGAAATACATTCCCACAATTTAACACACACAATAAAATCTCTTCCAGGCAGTGTTTTAAAAGCAAATGCTTTTACTATTTACTAATGACTAAATAATTAACATGCAAGACTTACAAACAAAAGATTTAGAAATATGGTTACAGAATAACAAAAATAAAGGTAGAAATATACATGCAAAAATGAACTGTGAAATTCAACTGATTTGTACCTTGTCCATGGAGAAATCAAAAGTCCAGGAAATAAATGAGTTTCTGCAAAATTTTTCCAAGCCCCAGTTCTTATTGTAGTCTGGCTGTCTTGTGTTGTGGAAGAAGAGTGTTCAATGAAAGAGTGTCAAATGCAATGCCCTGACTTTCTGATCTGAGGGCCTCTTTATATGCCAGGTTCTGCAGTCTATGGTACCTGGTGGCCTTATCATTTTAGGTCAGCAGGGGTCTGTCTTGCTCTTTCCAAGTTTTAAAGGAATCAATATTATTAATTAGTTAGATTTTATATAGTTCCAACATCCTGGCTGTCCTTTTGTTATCTCTGTCCTTCCTGCCACCTAATAAAATGTAAATATACCAAGAGATTTCCTGGAACAAAAACTATTTTTCTCTTTAATTTTAAAGTTTCATGACAGGGGATAGTTTCTACCATATCCTTGATAGTTTATGACCCCTGCTTCCCTTTGATTAGTTTACCAGGAAATCGCAATATTCTTTGAAATGTAACTTTAGGTTTCCTGTTAAGTAAGCCTTTCCCAGACTGTGGAATACACATCCTCTGCATGTAACCCTTTAAAAAAAATAGGCATCTTCCTGTCAAACCATATCCTGGCCTGTTTTGGAATTTTAAACATAACCAAAATCACAGAAAAAACATAAAAAATATGTCTGAAGTCTTACAGCAGAGGCCAGCTTACCACAGACTCTTTTACCATTGACATGTTGCCAGTTTGTGTATTGTACACTTCTGATAATGCATGCCACCACAAATGGCAGAGCTATTCAAAAAGTGAGGTTCCTGCACTGATTTTAGGCACTGATTATTGCAGTGCGAAAGTCAGTAAGCCCCAGATGAAAACTTTGCTAAATGTTCACAGTAGAAGTTAAAGGGAAGGAAAGGGACTATGAAAAGGCACTAGGAGCTTTGATTGGAGGGAAATGGACACTATCCCATTAACTGAAGGGAGAGTCCTGAAAACATTTACTAACCTAAAGGATGACAAAGTTATGGGACCAGACAGGGTACATTCAATGGTGCTGAGGGAGCTCAGGGAGGTACTATCTGTACCTCTGACAGACCTGTTTAACAGATCACTAGAGACTAGCATGGTCCCAGAGGACTGGAGAAGGGCAGATGTAGCCCCATTTCACAAAAGTGGTAGCAAGGAAGAGGCAGGCAAGTATAGGCCTGTCAGTCTGACATTGGTGGTGGGTAAGTTAATGGAAACACTACTAAAGGAAAGGATTGTGGAATATTTTGAATCCAAAGGCTTACAGGATCAAAAGCAGCTTGGTTTAACAGGGGAAGGTCATACCAAACAAATGTTTTCTTTTTTTTAATTCTCATTTATTAAGCAACTTGGGTACAACATGCATATCACATTAAAAACATAGTGATTATCAGCAGTCTTACCAATAAAAAATAATTTAGTTAAGGTATTGGTCATTCTTAATTTAATGATGGCAAAGCCAACCCAGCAATTTACAAACGTGCAACAAAACTACAGAACAAGTCTAATTCCAAGTTGTCCCACATCATATTGTGACACTGTCAGGTGCTAATAAGCCAATGTGCCCACCTCCTTGTGAGCTGAGGTTCTTAGATTGATCTTGTAAGTGAGTTTTTTCATATTTTGTATTTCTTGTACTATATCTAACCTTTGCTGAGATACTGGTGGCTCCTCATGAACCAATTTTTGAGTAATGGCCTTATGTGCCAAGGCCACTAAAATATTCCATAAGTAGGTCTGGTTGAGACCCTCCACTCCAGGCCAGGGAAGACCTAGTATTATGTGTTAGAGATTAAGCACTGCGTCAGTAGAAAATACATTTTTCAATAAGGCCATGACCCATTGCCAAAAATCTGTCAACACTGGGCATGATCAAAATATATTTCAGTGATGTGCAAGCATTTCACTGCACCTTCATCAGCAAGCTTGAGAGGTATGTGTTCCATTTCCCTTGAATAACATGGGTATGAAAGAAGTGAGTTCTGATCTTCCATGTTAATTCTTGCCATAATGGGGAGCAGGGTGCATACGTCGAATGGGAAGAACACCCTTCCCCCCTCAGCTAGTGATCAAACAGAGATTCAGCATGTTTGCAGTTCATTTGCATCACCAGGTAAGAAAAAAAGGTCCGTCTCCCCATACGACGTGCAGGGGAACTGCCAAACCTCACCCAATAACTAACACACAGAAATCTGGCCAATGGAAAATCATGTACACAAATGCTCACAGCTTGGGAAATAAGATCCCAGACCTGCAGGCAATAATGTCAGAGGCTAAACTGGACATAGTAGCAATTAGTGAGATGTGGTTTACCAGTAACCACACTTGGGAGACATCAGTACCTGGCTATGTACTGTTCAGAAGAGACCGAGGTGGAAAAAGAGGGGGGGGGGGGTGTGGAGTGGCCCTTTATGTCAATGAAAATATCAAAGCTTCAGAAATTCAGAATATACATAAGGAGCCAGAAGAACTGTGGGTCACACTGGAAACAGGAAATGGGACAGCCATAAGAACTGGGGTTGTCTACAGGCCCCCAGACCAGGGGGATGACATAGACACATTACTGTTAGAAGATATACAAAACATGACAGCTAAAGGGGAGGTTCTGATAATGGGAGACTTCAACATGCGGATACAGACTGGTCAATACCAGCAGGAACATCTGCCAGAACTAGACACATGGTGGATTCCCTGCAGGGGGAGGGCCTCAAACAACTGGTACAACAACCCACAAGAGACAGAGCTATCCTAGATCTAGTACTGACTAACAGGGAAGGTATCACAGATCTCCTGGTAGAAGGTCACCTGGGGGCCAGTGACCATCACATGGTATAGTTCAATTTGGCCACTACATCTAAATCATCCCATTCTTTTATGGGACTTCAGAGGAGCTGATATTGATAAGATGGCCAACAGAGTTAAGCTAGCCCTGGCAAAAAGAAACACAGGTGAGGGGGTACAGGCAAAGTGGGCAAGCATTAAGGATGCAATACTTGAAGCAACATCCCATTGTGTTAGACAGAAAAGGAAGTGCAAAAGAAGAAGGAAACCACTTTGGTTCTCAAATACAGTAGCAGAAAAGGTCAAAGCCAAAAGGCTGGCCTTCAGGAAATATAAGGGAAAACAGCGGGATGAAGATAGGGAGGCATACCAAACTTCCCTAAGGGAAGCAAGGAAGGCAGTAAGGCAGGCAAAGTCCCAAACTGAGGAAACACTAGCACAAACAGTAAAAGAAGGTGACACGATTTTCTATAGATACATTAGTGAAAGGAGAAAGTCCAGAGGGGGTCTTGCTGAGCTTGAAGGAGAAAAGGGGGCATGTGAGGAGGACCCTGTAAAAACATCTATCCTAAATAGATACTTTTGCTCAGTATTTACTGAAGACAAGGTAGAGCAGGGCCCACAGCTCAGCACCATGGACACAGTGGGGAGAGAGGTGAGTACTACTCCCTTCACAAAAGAAAGGGTCCTACAAGAGCTCGCTAAGCTCAGGGTGGACAAGGCAAAGGGACCGGATGGCATACATCCCAGGGTACTGAAGGAGCTAAGGGTGGAACAAGCAGAGCCATTAGCAGAACTGTTTAGGGAGTCTCTGACCACAGGGGAGGTCCCAGAAGACTGGAAAAGGGCTCATGTGATCCCGCTCCACAAGAGTGGTAGCAGAGAGGAGGCAGGGAACTACAGACCAGTCTGTCTTACTTCAGTAGTGGGCAAGATTATGGAGGCACTCCTTAAGGAAAGGATAGTGCAGCACCTGGAATCCATAGGGGCTCAGGCTCTAAGACAGCATGGGTTTACAAAAAGAAGGTCCTGTCAAACTAATTTCATAGATTTCTTTGACTGGGCAACCAGAGTGGTGGACCAGGGGGCAGCAGTTGATGTTGCCTACCTTGACTTCAGCAAAGCTTTCAACACTGTTCCACATAGAAGATTGATAAATAAGCTGGGTAGACTTGGAGTGGGTCAAAAGTTGGTCAACTGGGTGGCAAACTGGTTGATGGGCAGAAAACAGAGAGTGGTGGTAAATGGTATACTGTCAGAAGAGATGCAAGTCACAAGTGGAGTACCTCAGGGATCAGTCCTGGGACCAGTCCTCTTCAATATCTTCATTAGTGACATTGCAGATGGACTAGAGGGTAAGGCTTGTCTGTTTGCAGATGACACCACGGTCTGCAACAGAGTAGATTAACCAGATGGGGTGGGCAGAATGAGAAGAGATCTGGATAAACTAGCAAAATGGTCAGAAGAGTGGCAACTGGGATTTAATGCAAGGAAGTGCAAGATCATGCACATAGGGAAGAGAAACCCTGAAACCACCTATAGGCTGGGAAGGGAGTTGCTGGCAGTCACAAAGGAAGAAAGATACTTGGGCATCATCATCACCGATGACCTGAAATCATCCAAGCAGGCCACTAAAGCAGTAGGTAAGGCTAGGGGGATGTTAGGGTGCATTAGTAGGGGTATTACAAGTTGTAAGAGGGAGGTAATAATCCCTCTTTACAAGACACTGGTTAGGCCCCATCTGGAGTACTGCATGCAGTACTGGAGGCCACACCTTCACAAGGACATTAACCATATTGAGGTAGTCCAGAGAAGGGCAACCAAAATGGTGCAGGGACTGTGTCAGAAAACATATGAGGACAGATTAACGGAGCTCAATATGTATACCCTTGAGCAAAGGAGGGAGAGAGTTGATATGATCGAAACATTCAAATACCTTAAGGACATTAACAAGGTGAAAGAGTCTAACATGTTTAAATATAAGAAAAATAGCAGGACAAGAGGACACAGCATGAGATTAGAGGGAGGCCGATTAAGGGGGAATATGAGGAAATTCTTTTTCATAGAAAGAGTGGCGGATGCATGGAACGGCCTACCTCAGGAAGTGGTGAATATGAATACAGTGCAGGGCTTCAAACAGGCATGGGATAGGCATAAGGGAGCAATACAGATGAGTATGAATGGATAGGCCACTGACAGAGCAAAGGCCGATGGCACATTTATAAGGTAGAAAAAGAAATGGGCAGACTGGATGGGCCTTGAGGTCCTTATCTGTTGTCAACCTCTATGTTTCTATGTTTCTATTAGTAGATTTAGCACTGGACTTGAAAATGTAAGTCCAGTCCCCATACTTAAGGTTGAGGCCAATTTATTGTGACCATTTATGTTTCATTTGTGCAGCATAGTCACCATGTAGAGGATGAAGGGCTTTGTAAATGGCAGAGATGTGCTCTTTTGGTAACTTCCTGTTTCAAAATCACTCCTATGGTATATAGCAAGGGTTTAGTGAATAAGTTTTCTGGTGTTGTGTTATTTTGTTCTAGTATATATGTCCTGAGTTGAAGATATCAAAAAAAGTCCAAGTTTGGTAAACTAAATGATTGTTTTAGGGTCTGAAAGTCTGATATAGAGTCTGCTTGTAGTATTTGTTTTGGGAAGCAAAATCTTTTATGAGTCCAGCTATGGAAGGTTAAATCTACTCTAGATGGTTGAAAGTAATTATCCAAGGGGAACCATTTAAAAGGCCAAAGAAGAGGTCCCATGTGAAATTTATTCCTTAGCCTGTATGTTCCAGTTAGGGTGTTACGAATGGTAGGTAGGGTCAAATCCCCATTTTGCCGTTTAAAGGTCAGATCCATTGCCCTCATGGACAAAGGTGGGACCCACTCCTTTCTCTGCTCCATCAGCTTCCAGTTGGCAGTGAATTCAGGGATGGCCCACAAGAGGGTGGTTTTGAGATAAGTTATGAGGCAATAATCCTCCAGATCAGGTACTGCTTTACCCCCAAAAAATCTTGGGAGCCTGTCATAGTTTGAATTTAAGCCTAGGGTGCTTCATGGCCCAGATATATTTAGAGAGGATCTGTTGTCGGTTCCAAAAATAAGATTTAGAAATTGTTAATGGTACACATTGGAATAGGTACAGGAACCTGAGGATGATGTTCATGGTTATGGATTGGATGTGGGGGTATATGGGGAAATCAAGGTGAGTCCAACCATCAGTGTCTGCTTGTAGTTTTTTGGTGAAGGGAAAAAAGTTCACCTCAAACAGCTTAGTTAAATTTTTGGGTAGGTGTATTCCCAAATACTTAATCTGTTTCATGGTTCAGCTGAGAGGTAGACATTGTGCTATGTGGGCCGATGGTCTATAATGAAATGTAAGGACTTCTGTTTTCATTTTATTAAGTGAATATCCTGTGTGTTTTCCAAATGTCTGAAGGACTGACCAGACTTCTGGTATGGAGGTCTCATAGTGGGCTAGGTACAGAAGGATGTCATCTGCGTAGAGAGAAATTTTATGAATAGAACCTCCCACCTCTATTCCCTCAATACAGTTATTGTCCAGGATACTGTTCGCAAAGGGGTTCAACATATAGAGTGAATAGCAGGGGTGAGAGGGGGAAGCCCTGCTGTGTACCCCAGCATAAATCAAATCTAGAGGAAATACCTCCGTTAGTATGAAAAAAAGTCCTGAGGGGAGGCATAAAGGGTTTGTATGCCCTCTTTAAATTCCTTGGGGAAGCCAAATTATTTCATTGCAAGGAAGAGGAATCTCCACACTACCTTGTCAAAGGCTTTTTCAGCATTGAGGATCATAACACATGCTGTGATATGATTACATTTAATAACCTCTATGACATATAATGTCCATCTGGCATTGTCAGGAGATGGTCTGCCTGTGGTGAAGCCTGTTTGATTTAGGTTGATAATATTGGGGAATAAGGGACTGAGTCTTTTCACTATGACGGAAGCATTTTATTATCTGTGTTAAGGAGGGATATAGGTTGATGGGAACTGCACAAAGATGGATCCTTGCCCTCTTTCAGTAAGACTGTTATGGTTACAGAGTTCCAGGTGGGTGGCAGGGTTCCCCCATCCCCCTACATCTTATTAAAGACTCTATGTAGTAGCAGAGTGATTTTTTTTTTAAGAGTTTTGTAAAATTCTCCACTAAAGCCATCCTGCCTGGGGCATTTACCAGTTGTAAGTTCTTTGATGCTTGCTATAATTTCAGCATAGGATAGGGAAGCAATCAACTTAATTCTCTGTGCAGGCATTAATTATGGTAAGTTTATTGCTTGGAGGAAGTTACTGTATGTTTAACTTGCAATTTAGTTTCCTGATGTAGACTATACAGGGATTGATAAGCAGTGACAAGAGCATCTGAGATTTGTTCAGTCTTACGGAACATCCGACCTGTGCGAAGGTGTTGTATTTTAGTAATACAGTAGCTGCTTTAGCAGCCTGTTGTATGAAGTGGTGTGCTAAGAATTTGGTTGCTCTAGTCTCCCCCTCCCCACATAGAACTTCTGTTTTAGATAATGTAGGGCTTTTTCTGTCTCTGTTTTCTGTAGTTCCTGAAATCTAAGTTTCACTAGTTTTATTTTGGCATCTAACTGTTTGTCTCATTTTTTCTTTTGTTTGTATTCTAGGTCCTGTACTAGTTCTATAAGTTCTGTAAGCTTTTTCTGCCCATCTCTCTTCCTATAGGCTGAAATAGAGATTATCTTTCCCCAAAAAATCATTTTAACTGTGTCCCACAAAATCTGTGGGGAGATACCTAGTCTGTTATTATGCTCTACAGTAGATTTAAGGGTGAGTTTGAGGTCTTCTATAATTTTGTAATCTCTAAGGAGCAAGACATTTAGTCTCCAGTGTGTCTTTTTCACAGGCATGTTGAGGTCCACTTCAAGGAAGACCAGTTGGTGATCTAATAGAGTTGTAGTGCCTATCCACAGTAATGAGAATTAGTTCATATCTCATTTGTAGGTAAAGTAAGTATCCAGATGGGAATACATTTTGAATCTAGGAGAGTAGCAAGTGTCATTTTTCGCTGTTGGATACCTAGTCCATCACACATCTTCTAAGCCCAATTCCTGCAGAAGTCATTTAAATTGTTTAACCATCTTGTTGTTTGGGTTAGGAATCTGAGAAACAATAAACCTATACCAAAAACATCTATAAGAAATAGATTCCTGAATAAAGACCTCCCCCCCCCGTGTTTCAATTACATGCTCCAATGGTAAATACCATTTAGTATGGGGTGTCACAACTTGCCCATATGTGTCTGGAGTGACACTTCCATCCATTTTACCCATGACTTCCAAGGTTGAGTGGAAGCCAAACACCCTGCTTGTGATGGGACACAACTGTCCCCACCAAAGGAGTGAAAACCCAGCTCATTGTGCTCATCTGTAGGTGACTGGAAAATACACCAAACCAATAGTCCCCCCACCAGAATATGGGGTTTACAATGAGACATATGGTTGATATTGCCATGGTTTAGCACCCAGCTTATGGCTAGGTGTTCTGGGTTCCAGGGTTTTGGCTATATATTTGAGCCATCATATTTAGTATTAACCATCCCATGTCTCCCCTATGCGTAAAGGGAGTGATTATCTCCCCTTAGCCCAAATACACATAACAAAATTGTCTGAATTCCTAGAAACGTTATTATAGAACAGGACTGCTTATTTAAATTGTATGCATATCCTGAACATACATTATAACCAGAGCCAACAGCAACAGTAACAAGAGACCATAAACAAGGTCTTAAATACATTTAAACTGCAACAATAAACCTATGCCAACAACATCAATAAGAACTAGATTCCTGAATAAAGAACCCCCCCCTCCCCGTGTTTCAGTTACATGCCAAACAGAAATGTGCTACAGTTAGACCTATATTTAAATCAGGGCCTAGGATGGATCTTAATAATTATCGTCCCAATTCTTTATTGGCACCCCTATCTAAAATATTAGAAAAATTGTTTCTGATCAGATTAATGAGCATCTAAGTAAATATGGGCTTTGGACTGATTCACAGCACAGATTTAGAGAAGGTCATAGTACTGAAACTGCCTTGATGAGGTTCACTGGCCATGCCTGAGTTGCCCTTGATGAGGGTAAACTCATGGCAGCGGCCTTAGTGGACCTCACCAAGGCATTCGATTTTGTTGACCATGTGGTGCTGAAAAAGTTGCTGTATAAGGTTAACTTTTCAGAAGAAGTGATTAGATGGTTGAGACATTATCTCTCTAACAGGTCACAAAAAAATCTTATTAATGGTTTCTTTTCACAGAATTGCTGAGGACTTAGGGGAAGGAGGTTGGACTGGTTCCCGCTGGGACCCCCTCCTCTCCTGACCAGGAATCATCAGCAGCAGCAGTGGAATATTTGCCACAATTTTTCGAAATTACTTTTGGCCCGTCCTGCTCCTGTACCAAAGCAGAAATGCTACATCTCACTGAGTAGCCAAGCACCAAGCTTTGTTTCTAGAAGACAGGAACCCAAGAAAAAAGGCGCCAATTTTAAACTGCTGAGTGCAGTTTAAATTGGTCTCACAAAGCAGCACCAGCCAGAACTGCGGAGGACTTAGGGGAAGGAGGTTGGACTGGTCCCCGCTGGGACCCCCTCCTCCCCTGGCCAGAAATCATCATCAGCAGCAGTGGAATATTTGCTGCAATTTTTCTAAATTACTTTAGGCCCATCCTGCTCCTGTACCATAAAAGAAATCCTGCATTTCACCTGGTGGTCAAGCACCGAGGAACACAATTGCCCCAAGTCTTGCCCCCTCCACCTCAACCAATTAAATGCTGTTGTTGAAGTTTTGGATTGGGTAGCTAGAAATGGGAGGTGGGGTCTTCTGTAGGCAAATTGTGTAGAGATCTAAAGTTTGAAGTCAGTATGTTCATGTTGCCATTTGTTGTGGCTTTCAGCAGTCTTGCACTCCCTTAAATCCACAGTGTAGTGAGTTTTGGCTATTAATTAGGGAAGCACACCAGACAATGAAACTGCATATAATATTCATAGATGAGTCTGAGTAGGATGAAACAGTATTGCTATTCTTCTATTCTTGAAAGACTGGTTTCCATATTTATATTTCTACTGTTCACCTCATTATAGCCCTGCATTTGAGGGATTTCTTAATTTAAAAATTGCTGATTGCCCTGTCTCTAGTCCTAATTGTTAAGAGAACAACCTCATCCAAGTATGCTGGTTACCCTCCTCATCTGAGTGCTCTATCCAGTTATTGCCGATACCAATATATGGGCATCCCACTTCTATTATTCTTATACAGCTGCCTAGGTATGTTCCCATCACGCCTTCCCTACAGCATGACAGAACTGCACCTAAGCACCCCTACTACTGTTACTATATCATTGACCTGTATAATTACCTCCCTGTCTCTGATGCTAATCACTGTGGATTATTTCCCCCTTCCGGTGGCTCCCAAGGTGCATCTAGGGCAGATCTTTTTTTGTTTGTTTGTTTTTTGTTTAACCAGGACTAGCACACTAAGCTGAAAGCTTTTTTTACAGGTGTGACCTGGAAGCACAGAAAAGTTAAGTGACTTGCTCAGGGTCACACAGTCTGCAAGTGGAAACTGTGGGATTCAAACCCAGGTCTGGTCTGTTGGATGTCACCAGATTTGCACCTCAGAGCCTTAAACCACTGCGCTAAACTGAGTCTGATTATACCTTCTCTAACATCCTAGCCACTGTAAACTTGGAAAGCTGGCCTATCTGGTGCATGAACTTCAAGTCTATCATGTTCTCCACAAAACTGGTCAAATGATTCCTGCATAATACATGACCTTCCAGGAATCACCTCTCCTTGTTGTGCCTTGTATGACTCCCACTGTTACTTATCATCCTGGCTGGTGATGTCAGGCTAAATCCTGGCCCGACATGTCCTCCAGCCTCCTCTAACTTCTCCACTCCCCCTAGCTGATCATCCACTAAGGGACTAAAAGTGGCCCACCTTAACATTCATAGCCTCATGCCTAATCTGGCTGAATTTACCGCTTGAGTTGGTCACTATAAACCAGACATCCTTGGTGTTACAGAAACATGGCTGAAGTCTACAACCCCCAGCTCTGCATGTGCTCTTCCTGCGTTCGACCTTATTAGACTTGACCATGGGGGGAATAAGCATGGGGTAGATTACTGTTCTGTTATAAAAGTCACCTAAACTTATCCACCATATCTCACCAGCAAACTTCCCTGCCTCCATGTCAGTTCCTTCATGTAGTCCTTCTGCTGGATAACACTAAAAAAAGTAGTCTGGCATTCAATCACCCTAAGAGTGGCGTGCAAGGGCTTACCTATCTCCTTGACTCCATATTACCCCTAAGATCTGTGGAAATGAGTTGCTGCTTCTAGGTGATCTTAATCTAAATTGGTTGGGTGGCAATATCAGACAGTATAACCCTCTGTTGGCTTGCCTCACTGTCTCACAGCTAATCTGGGAGCCTACCAGGATGTCCACCACAGGTGGTAAAAACACTCTTCTTGATTGGGTATTGTCCAACAGACCTGAGAGGGTATCTCACTCTGAAACTTTCTCTGACTCGATCTCGGATCACACCCCCATATACTGCATCTGGAAGGTCTCCTCCCCAAGAATCCCATCCAAAATTCTCCTTATGAGGGATTTCTCCAACTTTAACTCTAAATCCTTCCATGCAGACCTGGGACATTCTGACTGGTCCACGGTGTTATATGCTCCTGACATCACTACTGCTCTGAAAAACTTTATTAGCCATCTTTTCTGCCCTGCAAGATAAACATGTCCCTCTCATCAAAAGGAGGGTAAGGGGCTCTGCCATAAAATGGCTTCATGGTAGCCTACTTGCCCTCATGAAGACTAGGAATAAATGCTGGGCTAGTTTCAAGGCCTCAAATGACATGTCTATATTTCAGGAGTACAGGCATCTCAGAAATGTGTGTAAGAGAGCCATTAGGTCTGCAAAGAGTGAATTTTGTAAATCTTCTCTGCTTATCTCAGCCAGAGACCCTAGGAATTTCTGGAGAAACATCAAAAATATAGTCAGTTGCTCCTCAAAAGGTGATGTCTCAGACATGACTATAGATGGTAGAAATTGCAATAATGCCCTAACAATTGCTAATGTCTTCAATTCTCATTTCTCAGACCTGACTCCCTACACCTTCCTATTCCCTGTTCCTGTTCATATTAATCAAGAAGTATCTCATAGCTTCCCGTTTGAACCTTCTTCTCAGCCTCCCTTTTATTATAAAGCCATGTCCATCAGGGAGATGCAAAGATTTCTCTCTGGTCTCTCCCTTCACTCTAATGCTGGTCATTATAATATGGAGCCTAAACTCCTCTGCCTTGGTGCCCCTTTCATTTCTTTACCTATCTCCCACATTTTTAACTTGTTGCTCACCTTGGGATATATCTCTGACCACTGGAAAGTGGCTAGGATTGTCCCTGTTTTCAAACAAGGTGTTCCTAAAAACCTTGAAAACTGACGGCCTATAGCTATCTTATCAGCTGTCAGCAAACATCTTGAAAAAGTTGTTGCTTCCCAGCTGACTCAATACATTCAGACTCATGAGCTGCTGTCATCAGCACAACACGGTTTTCACAAGGGTTACAGTACCTCATCTGCCCTTGCTAAGGTTACCTCAGAGGTGAGGGTTGCCATGAATCTGGGTAAACTCACTGGCTCCATCTTCGTTGATCTTTCCAAGGCCTTTGACCTAGTAGATCATGTACTCTTGAGCTGGCAACTTTGGTCCATAGGCCTGTCTGCCCCCATCCTTGGATGGTTTTCCAACTACCTACAAGCAAGGCAGCAACTAATCAAATTCAACAAGGCTCTCTCAGGGCTTACTCCAGTAACATCTGGAGTCCCCAAGGGGTCTGTTCTAGGACCCCTCCTTTTCTCACTATTTGTTAATAATCACCCCACCATAGAAACATAGAAACATAGACTTTGACAGCAGATAAGGACCACTTGGCCCACCTAGTCTGCCCATTTCCCTACCTACAGGATAGGCCACAGATCCTAGTTAACCAACAGCCTATTTCTTCCTACCCCCCACAAGAATTGCCTTATGTCTGTCCCATGCATTCTTCAATTCTCCCACAGTTTTAGACCCCACAAACTCCTCAGGAAGGCTGTTCCATGCATCCACTACCCTCTCTGTGAAAAATACTTCCTCACATTGCCCCAGAACTGCCCCCATCTTTAAATTGTGTCCCCTTGTTCTTGCATGTCTCTTTTTCTGAAAGATGCTACCCTCTTGGACTTTGTTGATTCCACTGAGGTACTTAAAAGTTTCTATCATGTCCCCCCTCTCCCTTCTTTCCTCAAGGGTATACATATTAAGCTCCTTTAGTCTCTCCTCGTACGGCTTCTCTTGCAGACCCTGCACCATTTTAGTTGCCCTCCTCTGGACTGCCTCTGTCCTGTCTATGTCCATGCCATCTCATAGCAGTGCCACCCTATACGTAGATGATCTGGTTATCCTTACCCACTCCTGTGACATCTGTGTCATAAGCCGGCAACTAAGTGTTGACTTTTCCAATATACAATGCTGGTTAAAGGCAAACAGACTTGTCCTCACTCTCAAAAAAACCCAGGCAATGCTTTCTGGATCCCAGGCTAAAAAATGTATCCCCTGAACCCCTGACTTATACTGGCTTCAATGATTCTCCCATGAAGGTTGTTAACTCTATCAAATATTTGGGAGTTACCTTTGACCCTCAGCTTGACCTCACCCAGCATATCCATAACATATGTAGGGCAGTAAATAGTAAGTTGGGCATGGCATTCAGAGCAAAAAACAACCTCGCTCCTGCCACTCTCCTTGCCTTGGCTAGAGGTGTGTTCCTCTCCATGCTGTGCTATGGATTCATCACATTTACACAAGCTACAAAAACCCACCACTCCAAATGAGTCATGGCATATAACAACATATGCCATTTTGCCCTTGCAGCCCCTCATCTCACCCACCATTGTGACCTTTACAACAAATGTACCTGGCTTTCTCCAGCCATCACCAGAACTTTGTCCTAGGGTGTTTTACTGATAATGTTGTTAGAACAGCCACCACTCCTTTTCAGGCAAAACTCCTTAAATCTGCTTAATCCTCTTATTCCCTAAGATTGCATGGTTCTACAGCATTCCAGGTTCCAAATACCCACATGAAAATGGGCGACAGTGCATATGCTATATGTGCACCTAATCTACGGACTTCCCTTCCTGCCCATGTTCATACTTTCCCCTCCCATATCTGTTTTTGAAACTCCCTTTTGGATCACTTGCTGCTCTCCTCATCTTGCAGTTGCACTTAAGATGCTAGTAGGCTCCCATACAGGTATTCACACTTTTTGTCCTTCCTTGGGGGCACTCTTCCGAGCTCTGTATTGGTTGCCTGCCTAAACTTACCTATTTGTATTGATCATGAATTATAATTACTGTTGAATTATCTCCCTGTTTTGGTTATAAACTCCAATTATTGTTGAGTTGTTTCCCTGTTACATCTAGCAATGTCTGTATATCGTTTACCTGCTACCTGAAACCTCTGTGCAACCTTAGCCTGTCTGTGATTGGTCTCAGTACTTTCTTTGTAACCTCCCGGGTTGCACCTGAAAATAGGTATCTGTTTGTGTCTAGTGTGCTTACCTGGTTAACAAAAACTAACTAAATAAATTAACAAATAAACATGACATTTCCTTAAATTATGGGGTGCCACAGGGGTCCATTCTTGGACTGCTACAGTTTTCCTTATTCATCAATTCACTGCCTAAAATTTGTACCCAGACTGAAATAATATTATACATAGACAATGCTGTTCTGTTTTGCTCTGGTTCAGATGTACAAAAGCTTCAAAATGCTCTCCACAGTGATTTTGGGGCCTTACATTCCTGGTTTGATTCACACAGTCTTGTTTTAAACTTGGTAAAACCACATTTTTTTATTTTTTCTGGCCTCAGGAATGCTTTTATAATTTTGATTTTAAATTAATTGATAATTTGGGAAATCCAATTGAAAGGGTTTCCACTTTTAAGTATCTGGGGATTGTTTTGGATCAACATTTAAGTTTTGATCAGCACATAGTTACTCTGATTGGTAAACTGCACCAACGTTTGGATACGTTATTGCGTATTAAAAAATTCACTTATCACTCTATTTTATGTTTTATTACTGGCCTACCCAGGCTGATGCATCATTGCACTTTATATGAGAAATCTGGATGACTACTGTTAGTTGCACTTTTTAATTTTAGAATACTGACTTTCTTACATAAAATACAGTTAGGTTTCTTACCGAATAGTGTTTCTAGTCTATTTCTTTAAAAGATGAATCCTACCTGCACTACATCTAGTAGTAGATAGCTGTTTAAATGATCATTATTTCATACTAAGTTTGCACAAAATTCAATTCAGTTTAGGACCATTAGGCTGTACAATCACTTACCTAATAATATTACAAACTGTTGTAAGGCTGTTTGTTTCAAGGGACTACTTAAACAAAAGTTATTGTCTGTTGCTGCTTGTAATTGTTTTAACTAATCCTTTTATCAAATTGATATGCCATGTTTTCTGTTGTTTGTTGTATTACTGTTTTGTTATTGTTGTTAGTCAATTTTTTGTACCTGTAACTGGACATCTGTGAAAAAGGGCATGTATGCCCACAGACTTTTCAGTACAAAAAAAAATGAAATGAAATTAAAATGAAAAGTGAAGAGAGTTAGATGCTGTGGGCATGCCAGGAGCCCTGCTGACTGCAGCATGCATGGGTGGTTTTCTTAGTCAATGCCTTTGTCCAAGAGAGTAGGGGGCCTTGCAAAGGTTTTTACAAGAGGTCCTGAACAACCTATTCTAGCTACAAGTATCTCTGGAAAACATGGTTAAGGCTGTAGCTCTCTATCAGTTGAAAAGAGGACTAACTATGTTCCCGTGAGAGCTAAGGTGAAGTCTCTCACAAACATTTAAGATTGTGATTATTTCTATAGCTCCCAGAACTCAAGTCTAAGTAGTGCTATCAGTTTAATAGCAGCATGCATAATAAACTATGGACAAATCCTCCCTGTTCATTTTTAGACTTGCTGGTTTTGCAGGGCAGTTGTATGCCAAGGTGTCTTGTGGCAGATAGTTCAGGGAGACTAAGATGTAATTGTAGGAGGCTGTTTGTAAATAAAGGAGGGAGGCAAAAAAGCAGTCATGCCCTCAGTAAATTATTTTGTGCCCTCCCTTCCAGACTCCTGTAATGGCCCAGATAATACTCACAGTGCCAGAGAAACATTCACTGGCAGTTCTAGATCAAAATGAAGCAAGCAAATCAGTGATAATGGGGAAAACCATCTCTCTATGCAAAGGATATCGAAGCTGTTGTTTAATCAGTGATGTTGTAATGGTCCAATGAGTGCTACACTGTTTCTGGTGTGGTGTCCTGGGGTTGTGCTGGATCTGTGCCCTGTGCTGTTGTTCTGCTGAAGTGCTGCAACACAGAACTAATGTTGACTCAAAGAGTGGTGGGTTGGGGACTTGCCAGGCCTGCTCCTGTTGCATGGCTGCCTCAAGCTACTTCCCATGCTGACTGAAGTAAGTCCCATTCCAATTTATTTTTAGCCAAAGAAGGAAGGTGCATTTTGAGTTCCTGTAAGTGTGGTGCAGCTTCTAGGACATCTGCATTAGTTCATGGACTAGTGGGTGTCTCCAGCAGGAGCCAAGCAGGATATAGGATTTGAACTTTGATGTCCCATGCTTTTAGTTGTTTGAGGACTTGCCACATGGTATGTCATCTCTTCTGCATGGCAGAGGTGTAGTCATTATCTAAGGTAAGTTTAAAGTTCTTGTAACGAAAGTCCTTATGCTGCCAGGTCCTTTCTAAAATATCCTCCTTTGTAATATAAGAGGCAAACTTTATGACAAAGGACCACGATCTGGCTCCCATGGTACTAGGTTTGGGGCCGAGGGACTAGTGACCATGGTCAATGCTTATGTTGTAGTTGTCCAGGAGGTGCAGTGTCTTTTAGCAGTGCTCAGATAAATAAGATGATGTTTTTTGGTGCCTTTTTCTGCATCCTCCGGCACCCCATAGATCCTAATATTTTCCTTTCAGCTTCACCCTTTGAGACTGCCAGGTTTGTGAGTGAGTTCCCTATCTGGGGCCAGGAGGTAAAGTAAGGGACAATCATAACTGTCTGTTTGCTCAGTTACTATCGACAAATGCCGCTCCACTTGTTCCATTCGATGTTCAAGCTCATTGATTTTGGAGCATAATTGTATAAGAGATTGATCAATTCTGTGGACTTTGCTTGATTGTGGCTTCTAGGTCCAGACCCTCAACATTGTTGACCTGGTGTTGTTCCTTAAGGCTGCTGCTGGTTCCCATGTCTGATGAATTGTGGGTTTTATCAGCTAGAAGAAGGTTCTCTTAGTTTTTGTGTTGACATCCCCAGTTGCTTGATAGGTTGAGCTTTTGAGCTGGTGCCCTTTGCCAGATATTGAGTAACTTGGGGGTGGGTAATAATGTAGTAACCTAGGAAAGAAACTGGTTAGGGAATAGGACACAGAGGATAGTGGTAAATGGAATTCACTCAGAAGAAGGGAGCGTGACCAGCAGGGTACTTCAGGGATCAGTGCTGGGAGCAGTTCTTGTCAGTGTCTTAATAAGTGATATAGCAAAGGAACTGGAAAGGAAGGTCTGTCTCTTTATGGATGACACCAAAGTCTGCAACAGAGTAAACACTCCAGTAAGTGGAAAGGATGGGCAGGGATCTGAAAAGGCTGAAAGAGTAGAAAAGGTTATGGCAGCTGGGTATTAATGCAAAAAAGTGCAAAATAATTCTCTTGAGCCATAGAAACCCATCAGCAGAGTGCCAAATGGGGGCACGGGGTCATAATGTCACTGAACAAAACAGTCTGGCAATCAGCACCGCAAGGAAAACAGCGTCTACTGCAATAGTGTGGGAAACAACACTGAACCCACCAAAAACAGTGCACACCATTTAACATCATAGGACTTTCTTTGTTTTTGCAAGGGGATCCACCCCCCATACCCCCAAACTAAAGATAACATAATCTGAGGGGGTGTGAACTTCGTGGATGGGGAGAAACATAAGAGAGGGAACGATTACATTTAAAAAAAACACAAAGAAAATAGCAACACTCAGAAACCGGGAGGAACCGAACTGTGGTCCCATGTCTCCAACCCTGCCGGAGTGCTGGTGCCTTAGCCACTTCACCATGGGAGCAGCATGACCAGGCACCACACACGGCATCTTGATCTTTGCTATGTTACAGCTCTGAGCGACATTGGTAGTGGTAATTTCCTACCTCTATTATACACCTTTCACTCTAAATCCATTTGCACTTTACACAGTGCAGTTCTTGCTGCCCTGTTATTGTAGTGCTATATTGACCTGATACCAAAGTAGGTGGAGTGATATTGGCAAAGACCAAGCCAGGAAGAGACCTAGTGGCATTCATATCGGATGACCTATAGGTGGCCAGCAATGTGACAGGGCAGATGGAAGGACTAATAGGATGTTGGGGTGCATAGGATGGGGTATCACCAGAAGGAAGAGGGGAGGTGGTGGTGCTGCTCCTATATAGATCACTGGTAATAGATCACTTTGAGTACTGTATCCAGTTGTGGAGACCACATGTCCAGAAGGACATAGACAGAGTGGAGGCAGTCCAGAGGAGGGTTACCAAAATGGTGCAGGGTCATTATCAAAAGCCATATGAGAAGAGGCTAAAGGAGCTAAATGTGTACACCCTGGAGGAGAGGAGGGAGAGGGGAGAATATGATAGAGACCTTTAAATACCTCATGGGCTTAATAAGCTACTGGAGGGAAATATTTTTCATAAGAATAGGTGCTCTAGGGGATGCTGTGGAGCCACTGAGGAAGATGGCTGCTTGGGGGAAAGGGAAAGGGGAAATTGTTTAACCAGGAAAAGCACACTAAGTCAGATCTTGTTTCCAGGTGCAACCTGGGAGCACAAGGAAATTAAGTGATTTGCTCAGGGTCACATAGTATGCAAGTGGAAACTGTGGGATTCAAACTCAGGTCTGGTCTGCTGGATATCACCAGATTTGCAGCTCAGAGCCTTAGACCACTGCGCTATACTGCCTGCTTAACATGATTCTACAGCTCATATGCAGCAAAACCCTGCAAACATCCAACAGAAGGGCACATCCTTGTCAACCAAAGCACTGAATTTTAGTCCATAAAAGACCAGCTTTCTAATGGTACTTTACTTGGCAGGTTACAACAGAGCTCCACGCCAGATGATACGACTGTTAATTCACCTAGTTGAACTCCCTACCAGAGCTCCTATGCACTACACTTTGGATCTGACCAGGAGCTCCCAGCCTCAACCCCCAGCAGACCTCCAACACATAGCAAAAATGTTATCTCAAGTGCTCCAAGACATAGTGGAGCTCACAATCTTGGCAACAGACATCCACAGAGAATTAATTCAGTTGGGGGGATGTCTCTCCTCAGCAGAGAAATGGAATCCCATGGTGGAAGAAGCCACCAATAACACCCAGGCTCATTTCAGGGAGCAGTCCTTCATGATACAGTATTTGCTTGATAAGGTGGATGACCTGGAAAATCGAGCAAAGCACAACAATTTGCACATTGTGGGTTTTCTGGAAGGAGCTGAAGATATGGACATGGTTCAATTTCTACAAACCACCTTCCCACAACTTTTAAATGCCCCAGATTGTCCCCTTATTGAATCTGAAAGAGCTCATCGGAGCCTAGCCCACAAGCTCAAACTGGACCAGCCACCTCATTTGGCTATCATAAAGCTCCTCAAATTCCTGGTCAAAGAAAACATAATCCACTTAAGCAGGGAGCGGGGCCCTCTTGTGATGCAGGGTTACACCATACCCCTCTTCCAGGGTCTTTCTGCTGAGTTCTCACATCACAGCCAGTCCTTTATGCCTGCCCAGAAAAAGTTGGCACAGCTCGGCCTTAAATATTTCATGAGGTACCCTGTGTCACAGACCCACTCAGCAGGTCAGGCCCTCTACTCCCAAAGTGCCAACCTCTGAGCGCAGTCTTGTGAACAGTGTAACAGACAAGGTAACCCTCTTGTCTGTTTTTGTGAATTTGGGTCAACCTTTGGTCTCCAGTTCTGGAGGGATTCAAACTGTTAACCTCTTGCTAACATACCCAATGCACAGGCTCAGATATATCTGTCTTCAGGGGGCCAGATATCTTTGCCCACAGGCACCTAACCAGGCGTGCAGAAATGAACCCTTTAAAACTTTAATAAAGACCTCAGATTTAAAATGCTTCTCTTTCCAGTTTGGTACCACCATACAAGCTTATGTCTGCTATCTGCTATAACCATAAGTATTTCTTAGCAAAAGAAAGCAATTCAAAGACAGACCAGGTTTTCTCTAAAATTTGAGTTTTCACTAAAATAAATAATAATAAGTCAAACATACAATACAGAACTCTTATATCACAAGGCATACATATCTCTGTAATTAACTCAGAGAAACAGGATCCTTGATTAAAGTCTTCCAGGTAACACATTGTCTCTAAAAACTGAGTGTGTGATACGTGCTGCCAGCAGTTCTCTTGGCCTGCAGCTGTGATCTGAAATCTGGGAGGGGGGGATGGGTAAGGTCATTCCTACAACATTTGATTTTTCGGCAGAGACAGTCATTAATACATTTTATATAAAAAAATATTATACAGCACTCAGAATGGGCTGTCTACATCACACCCTGCCACACTGCATTACCCACAATGGGGTACAGAGATCCTTTCTATCACTCGAAGCCATAGATCAGTACCTAGCTACATTTGTTTTACCAGCTAAAGAAATCACCCACATGGATACGCACCCTGGGCCTGACCCTGATGCCCAAAGGAAGGACACCTCCCAACCAGATGTTGATCTGAACCACTTCAGTGGCAGATCCCCTCTGGCAGCTTGTCTAGCAGAAGAGAGGATGACAATGGAATTGTGGACCTAATAGAAAGGAACATCATGAAACCACATACCATTCCCAGAGCCACAGTCAAAGTCTGGGCTCCCCAGTTTTGTCAGCCAGCCCTGGAATTCCATCCTTGACAAACAGATTCTTGGCCCTAGTGCAGAACCTGAATCTGCCACTGGAACCAACAAAGGTTCACTAACCCACTGGGAGGCCCCATCCTTGTCTTCTGCAGTTCTGTTGAGCAGACAGAGCAGCTACTGATACTTTTCCTCTGCTCCTTTCCTCCAGGACAGAGGACACAAATGATTCCCCGAAGAAGCAGGACCCTACTCACTGAGCAGCTCTGTCTGTCCTCAGTAGTATAAGTTCATATATCTCGTCAAATGTTAAATTTCAGCCAATCAGCGCGTGCCACGTCATTTGACAGGTGGGTGTGGCCTAAAATGGACCAATCAGAATAGCCCCTTGTTAAACCGGAAGTCCCTCCCTAAAATGCGCTAGCCCCGCCCACTTCTGGCGGAAGTGATGCAACCTCAAACCCGTGCCCCGCCCCTTGCGCAGGAAATGACACCATTCAACCCATGTCCAGCCCCTTTGGCGGAAAATGACATGCGTCGAACCTCAGTGCCCTGCCCCTTGCGCAGGAAATTACCTAACAGCACCATTTTGAAAGCGTCTTATGCCCCCTCCTTCTTGTACACTCCTCGAGCCCCTGCCAGACCATCCTGTCTCGAACCCGAGTCCCACCATGCTAGGCTGAACTCCTGTGTCCCCACCTGTCTCCTGCACTCCCACCATCCTGGCTCGAACCCCTGTCACCCACCCCTCATTCTCGTACACTCCTCGAGCCCCTGCCAGACCATCCTGTCTCGAACCCGAGTCCCACCATGCTAGGTTGAACTCCTGCATCCCCACCTGTCTCCTGCACTCCCACCATCCTGGCTCGAACCCCTGTCACCCACCCCTCATTCTCGTACACTCCTCGAGCCCCTGCCAGACCATCCTGTCTCGAACCCGAGTCCCACCATGCTAGGTTGAACTCCTGCATCCCCACCTGTCTCCTGCACTCCCACCATCCTGGCTCGAACCCCTGTCACCCACCCCTCATTCTCGTGACACCTCGAGGCCCTGCCAGACCATCCTGTCTCGAACCCAAGTCCCACCATGCTAGGTTGAACTCCCATGACCCCTCCTGTCTCCTGCACTCCCACCATCCTGGCTTGAACCCCTGCCCCCACCTCTATTCTCGTGACACTCGAGCCCTGCCAGACCATCCTGTCTCAACCCGCGAGTCCCGCCCATGCTAGGTTGAACTCCTGCGTCCCCTCCTTTCTCCTGCACCCCCACCATCCTGGCTCGAACCCCTGTCCCCTCTTCATCACCATGCTCCTTCCACCCCAAAAATCAGTTAGTGTTTATGTAGTGGTGTGTGACCCCTGTAGGCCTATTGTATAACTGCAGGGGGCATGTGTGTGTTTTTTGATTAGGATATTTTCAGAAAGAAGTATCTAGGAGGGAACCTGATCATGCAGAGATGTCACAGATCTGTGTGGAGACCCCACCGAGGGAATTCATCTGCTCTGTGAGTACTCCTTTTCTGTTTTGTAACAGTATACAAAAATTATTTAACATGCATCTGTAGGACTGTGTCAAACTTGCATCAAAAGGATAGCTTTATGTATACGCATGTAACATTTATAAGCTAAACGGGGACCTCTGTGTAAATAAGATGGTTCAGCAGTTTTCTCTGGATAGCATTGCAACAATCGCTAAAAACTAATTATACTTTTGTCATGAATTAGAAAGAATAAAACTATATAAGAAAAAGGAATACACATACCTATAGTTCACCCCTCAGCTCTGTGTAGTATCAAGGAGAAGGCTGAAATGAAATGTGTGTGATATTTATAATGTTTTGAAAAAAATGATATATTATAAAGAAAAGACAGAATGTAAAATGATAATGTTTCTCTTTCAAAAATAATTTTAAAGCACGCAGTCTTAAAATGTATATACAGCATTGCTTAGAGTCGTTGCAAAAAAACACACACTTTGTGTGTGTGTGTGTGTGTGTGTCCGTCCCTCATTAGGCACGTAGGAAAAAGCAATGCTTTTTGTGGATGTTTAAAATTTAGATGGACTTTTTGGAGCTCACGGGACTGTTGGCTGTGTGGTAGGGGTCTTTGTCTGTTAAGACGTGACAAAACATCTGTTGTTCATTTACACAGCCATGGTTACAAAGGCCTATTGATTCTCTTTGGAAACGTGTGTCTCAAAATTTTTGGGATTACAGGGGTCTGTAAAAAAGTAGCTTTATGCTTTTGTTGTAAAATGTCTATAGTCACATTATCAAAAAATTAAAAAGTCATGTAGTATAGTTACATTATCAAAAAATTAAAAAGTCATGTAGTACTAAATAGAAAAATAAATGATATGTTACAAAGATTTATATTCTGATTAGTGGTATGCAAGCATTTTTACCGAATTACTAATTTAAAGGACGTAGCTGTTTAAAAAAGACAGAATTTCTGTTTTGCCTTTTCAAAACACACCACTGCCTCTCTGTGTTTTAAGAGTGATAAAAAGCATCTGTTTTAATTAGCAGTATGGCATTTCTTTTTGAACTGTCCTACATAGTAAATGTGAAAAACTTGTGTTTCTCATGATTAACTTTTTAACAAAATAAGTTTTATATTCTGATTAGTGGTAGGCAAGCAGTTACACCGAATTACTAATTTAAAGGATGCAGCTGTTTAAAAAAGACAGAATTACTGTTTTGACTTTTCAAAGCATAACTTAGGCTTGCACTCCACAGCCTCTCTGTGTTTTAAGATTGATAAAAAAGCATCTGTTTTTAATTAGACTGTGACCAGCCTATTAGCAGAAAGGCATTTCTTAATGCCTTCCAGCTGTCGCAGGAAGTGAGAAACAAAAGCCTACATTGACTAGCATAGGGTCTTATATAGCCCACCCTTGGAGAATGGGGAGGGGTGTTGGTCTGATGGACAGTGCCAGATGTTTTTCACTACTTGACACATACTTCATGTGGGGTGGTGAGGGAGGGAGGGGGTCTGAGTCATTTTTTATATAAGCATTTGAAGATACTGAAGCTCAAGTAGCAGTTGTGTTAGTATCGCTCTGTCCTTTTGTCTTGAGCTGAAAAATTAAAAATATTCAACAATTAGCCATGGAACCGTGGACTCCTGATGAAGAGCTTATCCAAACATTTAATCGTTTGGCTAATCCCCAGATTAATGCTACAGAAGGTATGTATTTTTTAACTAGAAAATAGTAGATGCTGCATGTTTTAGAGTTTAAATGTTGTCTTATAAAAGTTTTAAAATACCGAAGTAGTGACAGGGAGCTTATTTTCTGTTTTTAAATAGAACCGCAGAGAAATCCTGGAGGGGTGAGGCTGGCTAATCCCCAGATTACTGCTACAGAAGGTATGTATTTTTATCTAGAAATAGTAGATGCTGCAGGTTTTAGAGTTTAAATGTTGTCTTATAAAAGTTTTAAAAATACCGAAGTAGTGACAGGGGGCTTATTTTCTGTTTTTAAATAGAACCACAGAGAAATCCTGGAGGGGTGAGGCTGGCTAACCCCCAGATTACTGCTACAGAAGGTATTTATTTTTATCTAGAAATAGTAGATGCTGCAGTTTTAGAGTTTAAATGTTGTCTTATAAAAGTTTTAAAATACTGAAGTAGTGACAGGAGTTTATTTTCTGTTTTAAACAGCCTCACAGACAAACCCTACAGGTGTGAGAGGGAAAAGAGATCATTACATGAACGTGATGTTTTCAAAGGCATGGCAGAATTTCAACTGGGGTCAGTGACCAGAATACATATAGCATAACTGAACAAGATATACAACCACCCACGAGCAATGTTTTAAGAGTCTCTGCAGCTGTAAATGAACCAAAATGTGCCAATAAACATTGTACAGCCATTTAGTCACAGCGTTCAAGAGTTTCTGACCAAAGGTTTCAAGAAAGTGACATTGACATGACAATCAATATGGGAAAGCCTATATTTTTAAAACAATTGATTGTTTGTTTAATGCCTTAGTAATTGAGGGCAGATTATCTAGTGAGGATTACGATCATCAGCTGCTTAAATCTGAGCTTTTTAAAAGTTCAGCTACTGTACTGAACAGTGTGCTTGGTTTAATCAATATTTCCAAATATTCTATCAGAGAACTGAAGACTGCTTTAGTGCAGCCGTCATGTATGAAAAGTACAGGGCTTGGAGGAAAAGCTGCCAAAACAAAGAACAAAATACAAAGTGAAAGCACAGAAGCTCTCATAAACTGAGTACAAGGGGTTGCATCACTAGCAAAATGAAAAAAATAACAAATGGGGTCAAAAAGAAAATCTGGGTAAAAAATAAAACAATACGAAAAGTTGATCAGAAAAGTAAAACATGCCAGGAAAATAGTTCAGCGAAGTTGTTACAAAATGTTACAAATGGTCTGCAGTCTGAATTAGAAAACCATGATGATGATGATGATCAGGCTAACAGGGCCCCTTACAGTGTATTTAGAAGCTGTACAGGAATATGAACGCAGTTTAAAAAAATTTAATGCTACAGAATTTCATCAAAGATATAAGTTTATAAATCTAGATAAAATAAAATCTTTTACAGAGGCTATTGCAGCAATGCACCAGGCTATAGAAAGTTTGTTAGACAGTGTGAAGAGAAAACACAATATGGGGATTTTATACAGGTAAGATTAAATGCTGCTTCTTTGAATCACCCCTTGTTCTCAAGAAAGACAAGTCCAAATGAACTAAATGCTGCAACCTTCTTAGATCAGATAGCTGATATGCTACAGAGCAATACTGAAGTAATTGCTGATTCCTCTATACATCTTGTGATAACCACCATCAGAAACCACCAGGGTCGGGGTGGGGGACGGACACTGAGCTCCATCTTGTATAGCAGGATTTTACAAAAAGAGACGATACCTGATTGATTTAAATAACAGAGACAATAGTTTGTGTTTCGGTGGCTCCATTCTCGCACTCTTAAATCCACATATGAGTGACAGTCAGTTGTTGAACAAGGCTAAAATATTGTATGCTGAGCTAGGTTTGTCAGACCAAAGCCCTGTCACTTTTGTGATGTGTCACAGTTTGAACGCTTTTTAGGAGTCAAAATTAAGATTTTATATCATAATGAAGGAAACTGGCAAACATTTTCAACAGGTCCAGAAAGATTTCCTAAAACACTGTTTGTATTATTACATGAAAAACATTATTATGGTATCACTAATGTAAAAAAATTCATAGGCGCACGTACCTCTGTGAATATTGTGATGTAGCCTACAGCCATAAGAGAATCATATCTGTGCACAACAGTGCAAAGTTTATTTAACCCATGTTGTCTCGAAAAAGAAATTGGCACAGTATCTTGTCACAAATGTAAGAAGATCTGTAGGTCTTCAGCGTGCCTAGAAAGACATTTAGCTAGAGCTGATGGTGATACAGGGTCTTGTAAATCCATGAAACTGTGTGAACAATGTTTTGTTTTTAAAGGATCTCATACATAGTAAATTGATTCAGTGTAGCAGATGTGGTTCTTTCATGACAGCCGACAAGCATCTGTGTTACATGTCACCACTCACAGTTGTAAAAGCACTGAGAAATATATAGTGTTTGATTTTGAAGCCACACAAGAAACGGGGTGCACATACCAAATTTTGTGTATGCTAAGCAGTTAGATGGGAAGAGGTCCTGGGAATTAAGGTGAAGATTGCATAAAGATTTTGTAGGACATTTTATTGATGCCCCATTTAGACACTACACATTTATAGCACACAATGCCAAAGGCTATGACAGTTACTTTATCATTAGCCAGCTAGTCAAGGAAAAGAATTGATATTAAATTGCTCACACAAGGAGGAAAAGTACTCTGTTCACAGTGACATCCCTACACATCAGATTTATTGACAGCCATTGTTTTCTTCCTTTAAACTAGCAAAATCCCTGCAGCCCTTGGATTTGAGAATAGAGATTGCTAAAGGCTACTTCCCCATTTTTTAACACCAAGGCTAATGAAAATTATGTAGGACCCTGCCCGATTCTCAGTTTTATGGTCCTGAATATATGTTGCCTGCAGAAAAGCAAGAGTTTTTGCAATGGTACCTAGCTAACAGACATAGAGAATTTAATCTGAAAAGAGAGCTTACTACTATTGTCAGTTAGATGTTGAAATTCTTGAAAAGCCTGTGTCAGATTTAGAAATGAAGTACTGGAGATGACTAGGAAAAGTATTTTAAAACAGTCAGACTATGATACCGTGAGTATGAAACAGTATCCTTAGACCCTTCCAGCACGCCACCATAGCCTCAGTTTCTATGGCGATGTACAGGTTTCTGTTTTTGAAAGAATGCACTGTTGCTGTTCTCCCCCAGACAACTACCAGACAATTGAAGAGGACTACCACACCTGCTATTCAGTGGCTTATGTACATATCTGAGAAAGAAAACATTTCATTCAGCATGCGCTAAGGGGTGGTGAATTTAAGGTGGGTCCGCATTGGATGGTACTATTCGTCATAAATGGAATACCCACAGCATTGAATTTAATGGTTGTTTTTCATGGCTGCAACATCTGTTACTGTGAGAAAGATAGAAACCACATGACAGGGACTAGTTTTGGCCAGTTATTCAATAGGACCATGCACAAATTTCATTTCTAAAAGACAGGGTTTTGCAGTTAGAGTATTGTGGGAACATGAATGGAAAGCAATGCAGACCACGGATCAGGGTTTGAATAATTTTTTGAGGGACAGGCAGCTACCACAGCCACTTGAACCTAGGCAGTCACTGTTTGGGGAGAACAAATGCCATTTCATCTGTACTATAAGACACAGCCTGATGAGAAAATACACTATTATGATTTTACCAGCCTCTACCCTTTTGTTAACAAAACCAAACAGTATCCGTCGGTCATCCTGACATCATTTATGACCATTTTGATGACCTCCACTCAGTACTTGGTTTAGCAAAAGTAAAAGTCTTACCCCCTAGAGGTCTTTTCTTTCCAGTGTTGCCATCCAGGATTGGTAAAAGCTTGTGTTATACATTATATCGTGCATGCGCTAAAGATACATATCAAACAACATCATGCACACATGATGAAGAGCAACGGTCACTTACTGGTACCTACTGTACCACAGAACTAAACCTGGCACTGGAAAAAAGGCTACAAAATCATTAACATTTATGAAGTTTGGCATTTTAAAGAGTCATGCACAGAGCTTTTTGCAGATTACATCAAGCTGCATCTAAAAGGCAAGCAAGAGGCATCTGGTTTCCTTCATGGGTCAAAACTGAAAGAGGATAAGTCAGGTACATACAACAGTATTTTGAAAGGAAAATTACATTTGAACCCTGCAGCCATAACTGTTAACCTGCAAGAAGACAGATATCTAAACTGTTTTTAAATTCTCTTTGGGGTAAATTTGGGCAGAGAGCTAATTACTGACAAACGGCATAGTAACAGACCCACAGAAATTATTTCAATATGTCTGCCCCTATTCGATATCTCATCGTGTTTTTCATCGATGATGAAACAGTTTGTTTGCTGGAAATATACCAGCGATCATTACACAAATTCCAATAATATCAACATATTTATAGCTAGTTTTACAACGGCATATGCCAGAGTCAAACTCTACAACCTGCTAGATAGGTTACAGGACAGGTGCCTTTACCACGACACAGACTCTGTCATTTTTGTGTCCAGACCGGGTGACTGGGCACCCCCTCTGGGTGATTATTTAGGGGAGCTGACCAGTGAAGTTCCTGCTGATGAACACATTACAGAGTTCGTTTCTGCAGGCCCAAAAACGTACGGTTACAGGCTGTCCAGTGGTGAGGTTGTTCTTAAAGTGAAAGGGTTTACCCTTAATGTAGCCAGCAGTAAACACATTAATTTTGAAAGTCTGAAGGACCTGGTCTTTGACTATACGGGTCACAGATCTCTAAAGAAATTACCGTGAGTCAACCCAGCATTGTTAGGAATAAAAGCAGTGGTCCCTTGAAACAAAAAGCGCTGTCCACACAGAGAGTAGTTTATGACAAGCTTAGTTTTACAAGACAATTTAAAACACTTCCTTACAGATACTGACTGGAAAATGGATA
Source organism: Neoceratodus forsteri (assembly GCA_016271365.2). Classification (NCBI taxonomy): domain Eukaryota; kingdom Metazoa; phylum Chordata; order Ceratodontiformes; family Ceratodontidae; genus Neoceratodus; species Neoceratodus forsteri. Next base: position 1,074,602,383 of record CM057449.1, read on the forward strand.
TCAGGTTGCAGCATCCCTTTACTTGTCTGTTGGCTGGCCTCTAATAGTGGGAAGAGCTTTATAAAACAGTTGTTGGAACATGCTGATGCCACTTTATCACACAAAGCCTGAAAATATTGTCTGGTTCTACAGCTGTTGGCAACCTTTGTATAATGAATTGCTGTTAAAGTTCCCCAGATTAAATTTGTGGAGGGCTACCGATGTCCCTAGATGACAATGATCTCTTACCCCTGGAAAGGTAAATTTTGTATATTATAGATGATTTGATGGACTCTGCCTGTCAAAATAGTAGAAGTGGAATATGGGTTTACAAAGTACAGTCATCATAAACAATTGACAATATTTTTAATTGTCAGAATGTGTTCTGTCAAGGTAAAAAAAGCAGGACCATCACACTAAATGCCAAATACATGATTCTGTTTAAAACCCCAGAGACAAGCACAGATCACAACACTAGCTAGACAAATGTATCCTGGTCAGACAAAATTTTCTTAGAAGCTTTTGAAGATGCCAAAGAAAGCCTCATGGCTATTACTGGTTGATTTAAGATCCAATACACCAGACGAATATAGACTACGTGGTGGGTGTTTCCCCGACTGGCCTGTGGCATATGTCATGAAAAAAACACATTCTGCTTCTAAAAATATTTGATACTGTATTGTCATCATGTCAAAAAGACTGCAAGAAATCATCTGTTTTAAAGTTACTAGTAAAAGGCCTCCGAGCTTAAGAAAAGCTATTTTATGTTCAGCCTCTGATGATCTGATATCAGCTAGCTAGAGATAGCCTTAAACACTCGAGGAAATATTCCACTATCAGCAAAGCAGTTAGGTGAACTGAAAAAACGGAGAGTCATTAAAACTAGCGATAAACAAATAACCTCTAAAAGGAAAAGAAAATAGTTAATCAGACTGGTGGCTTTATAGAACGCTGCTAAAGAATTGCCATCCCTTGATCACAGGTCTGCTGGCTAACAGATAATGGATTTTACACAGAAATGTATTTGGTACCTCAGCAACAGATGGATCACATAAAACTAATTACCCCTATCAGGATATGAGAACAGTTGCAACTAACAGTTTGGACACTGACATGAGAGCTATACTGTCCGGACTGATTTATCAGACTATGACAGCATAAGATACTCTGCTGTGTTACAACGCTATCTGACTTTGGTAAGAAAGGAGAACAAAGCGTAAAACCAGTTTGACATTACTCATGCCTGAAAATGAATCAATGTCAGACCCCCTGCGATCATGGCAGAGACAGCTTCTGTACCTAAGTACTATGGAAAAGACATTTTAAGTAGTGTTTCTCATCGGTCTAAAACCAATCCTGAACTTTGATTAAAGCATATAGCCAGAACAAGGATATTGTGTTTTGGAATTGTAAGGGTGAATTAATCTCATAAAGGCACTGTTGTTTCTGGTCTCACATGGTAGATTTAGCAAGAGCGGCACAGCCATCCGCAATCCCAGACCACAGAAAAGCCAAAGGGCTGAGATGTTTTGTCAGCAATGGCTGAGTCTAACATACCCACCTCAGTGTTTGCTCACTCAGCAAACAGGAGCTATGTGAGGCTGAAATTGGTAGCTGGAAGCAAAACAGCCACAGCCATCTCTAGTTAGCCAATGGTCAGATGACGCCCAAAAGACAAAAGTCTTTTAAGAAACCTGTGTGCTCACTATGTAAACTTAAAATGCAATCTCTATGTATGAATGTTAGATACCTCAGTGACTGTTGTGCTGACATATGTTGAACATTTTACCACATATTAAATATGTAATCCTACCTCAGTGACTGCTATGTACAACCTATGTTAGCCATTTACCTCATACTGAATATGTAATCCTGTTTTACAAAAAGTGTTTATATTGATGCATATTAGTCTACTTCATAGCTAAATATGTTAACATGTTTTTTTAGAAAGATGTGCTATAATTCTACCTCAGAGGCTATGGCGTATATAGTGTGCATTTTTAACAGGAGATGCTTTTGTTTATTATATCATATCTATGATGTCACCACTGATACTTGTTGTATTTTATTGGCAGTTTTTACAATAAAATGCCTTTATATTTAATATTTGTCATTATTGAAGACATTGCATATCTTATCCATGATGTTACCACTGATTTTTGTTGTATTTTATTGTGATTTTTACAATAAACACCTTTATATTTTATATATTTTGTCATTATTGAAGACATTGCATATCTGAAAATGTTAAACAGCCCCCAGTTTAAACACAGCAAACAGAGAACACAATTATAGTGTTTATATATGATTTTATAAAGCATTAGTTTTGAACAAAATTACAAGCTGCTGCATATTTTAAATTCATTACAAGACAAACAAGTCTGAACATGTTGCCACCTCACTGATACGCGGCCCTGACATGTTTAGATGTCTGGAAAAGTACCGACAAAACTAGTTACCATGGCATCATTTTTCAGCAAATCATTAGAGTACATTTTAAAATCTGATCATAAGAAAGTCCTTTGCATCTGTGGTGTAAGAAAAATATGCAGTGAAATCTTTGGTGGTAGAAAGAGTATCTTGTAACTGTGTGTTTTAAGTACAAAATGTTGTTTGCATTTCTGTTAAAAAATCCAATAGTTTGTGCATGATTGTCAGGATGAAAACCGTAGCTGTCAGAAGAACTTCCCGCCCATTTTCTGAATGGGACACGATAACCAGTGCTGTCCAGGGAGGTCATGGAGTCAGTATTGATGACTAGTGCTGCGGGAGTGTTTCTTAGTCTCCCTTGGGTAGCAGATCACAGGGAAACACACCCAGAAAGCAGTCAATGGATGGGGTGTCACTGGTTACACGTTTTTCTCAGCTGCTTTGTGTTCATTTTTATGGTTTATCACATATAATCAAAAATGACATTTCTTCTCTGGTTTATCTCAATGACATTATCAAACACTGCATAGATAATGAGATTAACTGTTTGTGGAAGGGCTTCTGCAAATCTGATCTCAGCTCTGAGGTTCCCAGTTTTAATTAAAATAATAATCAGCACATTCTTGGTCAGGAGTGAGATCAAAGGCAAACCAAGGTATACCCTTGGTAAATTCCTGACGGTTAACTAAGCGGTCGATCTTTCATAGATTTCCCACACGCTAGTACTAGATTAAATATTTCTCACCATTCCCATTTCTAAAATCTGGCTGCAGAGGTTAAGGGAGTTTATTCACCGTCCAGATACAGAGCCACAAAATTAATGTTATAATGCTTAAAGTTAAAGGGTTTTAGTGTAGGAACCACTAAAAGCATCATTGTCAACAAATCCCATGACTATCATTTTTGGCAACTGTCCCAAAAACAAATTATCTTGGTTGCAGACCCTGCTTGCCTGCAGGGAGGCTGAACTACTTTCATACCCACTCTGTCTATAGGATTTAGCGTTGGAGGTGAGCAGGGGCTTCTGGTGTCCCAGCGGACTCCGGGGTCACTTTAACCCTTTGACAAACAGAGAGGCGGCCATGACTTTTTAGCTTATAAGGACAAGCATCTCCACTCATCAAGCAGAAGCTGTCCCTGTTACGTGTCAGTTTAATTTTAATATCCACGCCATTCAGCATCAGTTTCTCTTGAAAAAAACAAGTCTGTGTGCAAGTGTCCCAGCAGTTCACCCTCTACTGAGATGTGTGAAGAGCTTCTTTTATTAAAGCCTACATTATCACCATCTCTGTCTGTGATTCATGTTTCCTAGGTGTGCTTTGTAAAATAACCCTCACGGTAAATTGTGAAGAAAGGTCTCTTCACTGAAGTTCAGCACAGATTCTATGACAGCCCTGGTAGGTAACAGTTATTGCTCTGACTGATGAGTCGATCACCGACAGTCACATCCAGCTGACTGAAAATGCTTGCCACTGGGTAGTTTATAAGGCACACTTTGGCGCTGCAGGTATATCACACCATCCGCTTCAGTGATTTTGCAAACCAGGTAAAGAAGTGTTGTTTAGATCCAAATAGTCTTCACCAGTCCCTGCTATATAAAATTCAATTGGTGAGTTTTCTGAAAGGGCAGCCAGAGGGGGTATCTCTCATAAATGCTTTTTCAATGCTTGTCTGTGTAGGAGAAACAGCAAACAAGTACAAGTTCTGATTTTTGCGATTCTTCAGAACCACAGTGCACGAAAGCCATGTTTTTTTAGAACAGGTCTCTGCTTTTTAAACCTAACGAAGATCCTTTGCCTTTGACGTTTTCTTTTATGTGAAGTTTTGCGTTTTGACACCTCTTTTAAAATGGCAAGAGGCGATGAGAAGCGAAGATTGTACTCTGAAGCTTTCTCTTGCTACCTCTCTTAGATACAATCAGCCCTGAGCCACCCTGAGTAGGCTTATCACCCCTGACATCTTTGGAGTTTACCCAAGATTTAGTGCCCACAACATCCTTTTTGCAACATTTTTAGCAGTTGTCTGTAGATGTGGTTTGCAATTCAAACCCCTTCTTAAAAATGGAACTGCTTTTCTGAACAGACTACAAATATCCCTCTATACAGAACCATACATAGTAGGAAGACCATGAAAGCCTGGCAGACCGTATCCTGCCTGTGCATATAGCTTCTGTCAGCAAGGCAGTCCCCATAATGTCGAACAATCCACCATCCTTGTTTAAATTTTAGAGGCACTCTCTGGAGGCGAAAATGCAACTTCACGATCACCTTCCAAATCGAAATGGTACAGGTTCATTTTGATCATTCTTTATTTCAATAGTGACTGTATAATCTGATGTTTACTGACTGTTTGATAATGGGTTTATCGTAGGTCACGGTCACTATCTCATTGTCTTGGCCCCTGATGGAGTAAGCATCTCAGCAAAGGCACTAGACTGTCACCACTATTTCAGTGTGATAATGTCAGTGTATATATATAATGTGTAAATCCCCATTAATATCTGGAGGTTCTTTGCAGATTCTTTCCTACACCTACCTCAGAGTCTGCTAAAACCCAAAAGTACTGTAACTGTCCATGCATAAACAAAATACATTTGATGTCACTGTCAGCACTTATTTCTCTCCCACGGTTTGTTGTTCCAAAACCACTGGCAGTTCATTTACTTCAAATATGCTTTTATTAATTTGAGCAATAACACCAGCCATGTTAGGATAATGTGATGGGTTTCATTCTGCTGTCAATGAGTCCAGTTGGTAGGTGTTTTACTGTGGGCTACGTTTGGAGGACGATGGAGCATACTGAACCTGTTTTCTGTGCAGGCACATTGTCCCAGGTGTAAGTGCTGAATTTCTACTAAACCCTTCCATTCTGGGTAGTTCAAGCGTTTGTATTAACTACAGTAAAAGTGGATATAGTATTGTTGGGGAAAATGTTTACGATGCATTGCTGGGCAATGTAATATAAAATCATTTTGAGCATATTAAGCCTTATCTGCTTCTAATGTCCTGAGACTTGTGATGCCTCAACCCAGCTATTAAATTTATCAGGCACCCTCTCCACTTTACCAGATACCAAGTTTTTCTGCCACCGCTTTTTTCTCCTTCAGATATTTTCTGCACCCTGTACACACGGTCCTCATCAGGGTTCAATTTTTACAGCTCCTCTACGTAAAAAAGTACCTTTAATGTCTTCCCCTGATAGTATTTTAGCTTATAGGTGGGCCTCTGTCTTTAAGACCTCCATCACAATAAATATCACCATCTGTATCGTCTGTTATCCCTTTTCAAACACCTTTTAACATAGATAGTCTCACGTGATCATCTTTCTGAGAGGGTACCCTTTTGTTTTTGACAAGAACAGAATTACCGTATAGGATCTTCCATACACCCAGGGCATTGGAAGGGTTAGCATCCACAGGTCTGTGTTTTAATGCTTCTGTGATAAAGTATGGTTATAGCTGTGACCAGGTCTGACAACACATCTGTATATCTCCAAGTATTCTGGGCTGTAAATAACGCCACATGCGTGACTTCAGTGTCCTATTAAATCTTTCAACAATGCTGGCCTTAACTTCATTATTCGTCACAAAATGGTGTATTTTATTTTGTTTTAATAGGTTCTTTAAGGAAGCATTTAGAAACTCTTACCTGATCAGTCTGCAGCTTCGGGTGTCGTCAGTTTTAAAAATAGTTTTAAAAGGCTTGCATCACGGCCTTGCCTGACTTGTCTCTTAAAGTCCTACCCAGGCATGCGTGACAGCACATCGATGCACGTCAGTATGTGCTTAAACCCATTATTGTACTTGCATATTGACTCATATCCACTAAATCAGATGCCACTGTCTGTCTATATCAGAAACAATAACAGGATTTCTCTCAAAGGACTCTGGCTGCTTTGTGTATAAGAATAGGGCTCCTGCCCATACAGTATTCTGCAACACCTTTCCTGGTGACCTCTTTATCAAGTTTTTTGCAGCCTTATACAGCTGAGTCACCCTAATGAAACCACCCACTTGCATTAAAATATATATTCTGGAACAGGTGATCATTCATCTCCTTTAGTCAACACCCGACACATCTGCTAGCTAGCAAAAAACTCTTGTCACCAGTAAAATAAAGTATGTGCTCTTTTGTTCTTTAAAAACACTATGACAACCACAAAAGTGCAATGCATGATTATATTTTATTTATAAATACACGTCATAACAGTATTTGAATATTTACTTTATAATACATCAACCTAATGCATATAGGTTCTACATACAAAAGGCATAACACTATGACAACCAAAAAAGGGCAATGCATGATTATATTTTTATTTATAAATACACGTCATAACAGTATTTGAATATTTACTATAATACATCAACTAATGCATATAGGTTTCTACATACAAAGGCATAACACATGGTAAGCATACAACAGATTATATAACCAATTTTGTTTTTCTACTCTTCAATTTTTACCGCTACAATACCCTGAAACAGCAACTTTTGAGCTGTATGTTTTACACATACATTGGCATCATCCACTTCTGAGTGATGAGGATACAATACATACACACATATACCATACACCACTCAAAATAAATAAGGCTGATTTTGAAGACATTCTATTACATCAAAAATGACATTCACCTTGCATACTGCTCTCTGGTTACTGTTTTCCATTAGGTCAACATAGAATCTCCATACAGGGTGGCAACTCTTTAATCAGAGTCAGTGTGTTTTCTGCCAGTGAAGCGCAGCATCTTCAGAGCAGACATTTACATGCAGCCTGCTTTCCAAAGTATATAGGTTCCTTTAAAATGTCCTTTATCACGGACATTGTAGACATCAAGACTATCTGGAATATTGGAAGCATGCCAGTACGTTCCATCTGAAAGTACATTATAATACACTATTTAGGAAAGCAATGCTAAATCTGGTTTATGAAACACAACAAATGCGATAAAAAAGAAACCAAATTATGATGTCAGACTCAGACCCCCGTTCTGCAAACTAAACACTAAAAGTCAACAGCAGTACAGATAAAACCACAAAAAGTATATTACATCATAAAGTTGACCATAAACTCTATAGCAATTTTAAACATTGCTTCCTCAAGGTAGCCCCTCATCATAAAATAATCCACAGTTTCCTTTTGGGGTCCCTCTGGGAAGTTTCCTCAAAAGAACCTTGGCATGTCTCTAAAGTACAGACGGTGCTTTGTCATAGGTAGATTTAAACCAGGTTGTTTAGCTTTGTGTCAGACTAGATTTAGTGGAAATAAGCCTCTGGATGCACTTGACAGGGTATTTCCATCGTTGTATACTCTGGAAAAACATACATTTAGAAAGTAGATACATAGCCAGGTAACAAATATGAATAATATTAAATGGTAAATAAGTGCAGCAGTTTTTGGGTGGGGGGGGGAGGTATTTTAACAATGAAAACAGTGTTCCTAGAATTTCCTAATCATTTTTTAAAGGGTCTTTTTGACCAGTGGATTATTTCAGCAACAGAGAAGCCAGGCTAACAACACGCACAATATCACAAGGTTTTTCTGTTTGTAGTACACACAATAGCTTAGCGACCACGATATAAAGTCCTAAAGACATCATCGCTTCCATGAATATATCAGCAATCCTTTAACATTTTCTACATGGTAAAGATTGATATATATATTTATCTGTATCCTCCATACTTCTGGAAGCAAACATCATCAGTCATAGCTGCATGATCTCACAAAGACAAATGTCTATTAAGAGAACCAAACAAAGATGGATGACAGTAATGGCTTAGGATCAGATACATAAACCTTTGATTTCTCTGTACATTCCATGATTATCTGTAAAAAAAAAAAGCGAGCACATTTTGCATTGAAATGTTTCACGTAGTAATTCTAGAAGGTAAGCAATGTGTTGTAATACAATATAAAAAGTGTTCCTGATCTTTTTAGAATTTTTAAAAGACCTTGCTGACCAGGCGATGGCATCTTTTAATTTCACCATCTGTCTGCTGCTTAACATTTGCACTTAACTAACCCATGGGAAATCAGTTTTCACATCATTTAAACATGACTTGGTTTCCAGAACACAATCAGTATTTAACCTCTGATGCTTCATACGATTGCCAAGATCACGGGTATGAGCTGTCCTTGTTATGCATACTAACATTTTTATGCTTCTTTAGACCTTAAGTCACTGGCGACTACATGAATGTTTTTCTGACTCGGACATCATCTCCACCAGGACAGAATCAACCAATCTAACAATGTATTACCCTCTGTATCAAAACATTGCACCACGGATGGCATGATACATAATGTACTACAATACATATCGCTGTCAGTTTTGGAAGGCTTACTAAGGCCTGATTTTTCACATGAGGACCCTGTCTAATCAATAGAAGAAGAGGGTTGTGTGGTGATCACAATGTTCCCAGTTTGAAACATTCTATCGCTCACTTCTAACATATGGTTTCACCTCTCATTAACAACCACATTTGTATCTTTCACAGCAAGACAGTCGAGAGTAGATTGTAAAGTCGAGAATCCATGCTGTCCGGCGATTCTGCTGCTCCATCGCAAAACTCTTCAGTCTATTAGAAAACAAAAACAGCAGTCCTCCTGACTCATTACAGAAGATTTAGATTCACTGCTAACCATTCTCAGTTATGCCAGTAAACCTCACATTTTTTTTATATGTTAAATGCATTTACCTCATCAAGGCAACCTCTTTCTTTCATTTTTTCTTTACCTTTTCTTCTTAGCCTGGCCTGACTGCTTGTGGCTTACCATCATCTCATCACCCTCTTGGTCAGAGCGCCTCTTGGGCTCTGTCTTGCATTTCTTTTCACAACTTTCTCTCAGATCGTTTTTTTGGCAGTGTCTCACTGACCATCATCTCTGTGCCCCTTCTGTCACTCTCTGTTTTTGGTTCCATAGTAACTTCTTTTCTGCATCAGATTCACACCCCAGCAACTCTTCAAAGGTCTTGCAGTGGTGTCTCTTAGAAGGACAGTCAGGTTTAGGATTTTCTGATTCACCAAACTGTTCAGTAAGTTTCTTTTATGTCAGACACCTCCACTCAACAAGACTTGTGTGGGGCATTACGTCACACCTCGATAGTACATACGTTGTTGGGTTGCCATGGGGCCCCGATATAGCCCTATCTTGCTTTGGCTTTTCATCTCCAGACTTTTTCATTAGTGGTGTGACAATTGGCTTTGTTACAGGAGGTTGAATTTCTCATTAGGTGGTATGACAATCTGACCTGTTACAGGGATGTTGGAAGAAATGAGAAGCGCTTGCCATCTTCTTGCTTGATGTTTTTGATAATCTGCTCCAAGTCTCTGAGAACAGAATCTGAAATCTCTCAAAAGCTATGCCCTTCTGGATTCAAAATGCGGGGTTTATATATGATAAGATGGGATGCCCTTGGTAAAACCATCACCACACCCCATCATACTATACATAGTAACGTGTCAGAGGTACATCTGTTGTAGCCCCACCCCCACCCTTTTACAAAACATTATAAATATCACACATTTCTTTCAGCCTTCTCCTTGATACTACACAGAGCTGAGGGGTGAACTATAGGTAGTGTGTTCCTTTTTCTTATATAGTTTTATTCTTTCTAATTCATGACAAAAGTATAATTGGTTTTAGCGATTGTTGCAATGCTATCAGAGAAAACTGCTGAACCATCTTATTTACACAGAGGTCCCCGTTTTGAGCTTATAAATGTTACATGTGTATACATAAAGCTATCCTTTGATGCAAGTTTGACACAGTCCTGACAGATGCATGTTAAATAATTTTGTATACTGTTACAAAAACAGAAAAAAAGGGGTACTCACACAGGCAGATGAATTCCCTCGAGGGTGGGGGTCTCCACACAGATCTGTGACATCTATGCACGATCAGGTTCCCTCCTAGATAACTTTTCTGAAAATATCCAATCAAAACACACATGCCCCTGCAGTTATGACAATAGGCCTACAGGGGCCACACACCACTACATAAAACACTAACTGATTTTGGGGTGGAAGAGCCAGCGTGATGAAGAGGGACAGGAGTTGAGCCAGGATGGTGGGTGCAGGAGAAAGGAGGGACACAGGAGTTCAGCCTAGCATGGCAGGACTCGGGTTCAAGACAGGATGGTCTGGCAGGGGCTCGAGGAGTGCATGCGAGAATGAGGGGTGGGGAGCAGGGGTTCAGAGCCAGGATGGTGGGAGTGCAGGAGACAGGAGGGATGCAGAGTTCAACCTAGCATGGTGGGACTCGGGTTCAAGACAGGATGGTCTGGCAGGGCTCGAGGAGTGTACGAGAATGAGGGGTGGGTGACAGGGTTCGAGCCAGGATGGTGGGAGTGCAGGAGACAGGTGGGGATGCAGGAGTTCAACCTAGCATGGTGGGACTCGGGTTCGAGACAGGATGGTCTGGCAGGGCTCGAGGGAGTGTGCGAGAATGAGGGGTGGGTGACAGGGGTTCGAGCCAGGATGGTGGGAGTGCAGGAGACAGGTGGGGATGCAGGGGTTCAACCTAGCATGGTGGGACTCGGTTGGGAGACAGGATGGTCTGGCAGGGGCTCCATGGTGTCACGAGAAGGAGGGGCATAGGCAACTCACAAATGGTGCTGATAGGTAATTTCCTGCTGCAAGGTGAGAGACTGTGTTCTAACGCATGTCATTTTCCGCGCAAAAGGGGCTGGACATGGTCCAATGGCTGTCATCTCCTGCGCAAGGGGCGGGGCACGGGTTTGAGGTTGCATCACTTCCGCCAGAAGTGGGCGGGGCTAGCGCATTTTAGGGAGGGACTTCCGGTTTAACAAGGGGCGATTCTGATTGGTCCATTTTAGGCCACGCCCACCTGTCAAATGACGTGGCATGCGCTGATTGGCTGAAATTTAACATTTGACGAGATATATGAACTTATACTACTGTCCTCTCTTGTCTTTGGGTGAGTACCTGCCTATATACCTACATTTCTAACTCACTACAAGTTTCGCAGCCGAGAATCATACTCTCAGGCTGGGACAATTTAAGGCTCTCTTACCCGTGACTGCTATCCTTTCTTACTGGGACGTCTCAACTACCGGGTTAATACCCTTTCCCTGGATTGGTTATTGGCCTGTGGGAGCCCTCCAACCTAGCATTTGAATTTACATCTGATCAGCACTCCATTAGCATGTTGAACTTCCACCAACAAGCCAATATTTCAAATTGTGTGCTCTCCAGCATGGTCAGTCCTAATGTGACAGTCAATAAATATGGCAAGGTACTCTCTTCTCATTTAGTCCCTTTCTGTGCAGGAGAAAGTAAGCCCTAGACTTTTTCATTACCTGGATCTTATCGGGAGACATGTTTTGTTGTTGTTCTGCTCTCCCCCTGCTCACAAAACATGTTTGACAAAGGCCCTGTCCCTCCTCTGGAGCCTAAAAGTGCACACTTTCAGTGTCAGTTTCTATGTTATCTATCTGCACTGTGGTGGGCCCTACGTTTCATCTGGAGAAGTGAGGAATGGCCACACTTGTTTTCAACTCTTTCACCGGGAACTTACTTTCTAGTAATCTGACCCTATGACACTGAGAGGTTTATTCAAGCATCTTGATTCCCAGTACTGTTTACAGGGCAAGTACTCAGGATTACGTCAAAATACAAACTTATCAATGTGTACTATAAGCTGTCTTTTGTTATGGTCCTCACACCACACATAGGCACATTTGGAGCACCTACAAACTCGGGGGTAATTTTTGCTAGGCAGCTAAATATCTATGTTTACCACTGGTTTTATGGATATATGGTTATATACTCTTTGATGTCATACTGTACCAAAATGTATTTTTCATTTGCTGGGTTTTCTCACTTCCCTCCTACCCCAACTGGTCTCTCCACCCTTCTTTCCTAACTCCTTGTTTCCTACCCCTTTGAGAAGTAATAGCTAAGGGTTTATTGAATGGTTATACCTAGCTTGTTGCTCAACAGGGATACCCCACTCACATTCATTTGACTCCCTATATATTAAGTGGAGCAAAACCCTCTACCATCTCCTGCCCCATCTTTTTGGGAGAGGTTCCCTCCCTCTTCTCTCTATCCTCCCCTCTCTGGCAGGGACCTACTTACCCACCAACTTTCTACCCCCCCTCACTACCACCTACATCAGCTGGTTCAACCCCTTCCAGCAGTAATGTTCATGTGTTTTATGAAAAAAGCCCTCGTAACCTACTTCAAATTGATGATGGTAGGGGTGTGTTCTCTTTTTTGGGGCTGCTATAATAGAGATTTAACTATGGCCACTGTCCTGGATTCAAACCCCTGGGTCATTGGCTACCTGTCAGTAGCCATCTCACTGGGGCTCTTCTCTCATAAAAAATATTGCATCCAAGTATACCCTTCTCTCTCTATTTAACAAGAGGTACTCTGCTGCTAAAACATGTGATGATTCTATTTATTACAGTACGTGTAGTATTCTGAGTTGGTTATCTGTTTGAAAATAGTCCATTTATATATATTGTCTCAGCTATATTTAACACAATGCTTTTAGATATATGTTCCATGTTCCAGTAACTGTGTGTAATGTTCAGTCTGCCTATGCCTCTAGACATCTTGCTCTTAGCTACTTAGTCCTTAGATCCTCCCAAGGGACAAACTTGTCTATACAAACCTGTACAAATTAAATAGTATTATACCCCTATCTCCATGGCTGACTTAAATATGTGTGACCCAGAATGTACTATTATTAAACTCCCCTATTAAATGTAAACAGGTCCTTTCCCATCTTAAGAAGTTGTGAACAAAAATAGCCTTCCTACAGGAGACTAAATTAGTCCCCTCGGAAGCTGTGAAACTTTGCCAAGATGGGTGAGCCTGAAGGCACACGGTTGTACCCCTACAGTGAAAAGAGGGGTTTCACCTCTCATCTATAAATCCTTGAAATGGACTATAGAGAAACAAGAGCAAGATATTGATAGCTGTTGGCTACTTGTTAGATTTCTCACCCTACAAGGTCCCATAGTCTGGGGCTCCATTTATGGGCCCAACACTGATTCCCTGAATTTCTTCCACACATTTTGTCAGGCTATACATGATTTTGCCTCCTCTTCCACACCCCGTCTAATTGGCGTGGACGTCAACATAACTCTTTCCCTAGAACTAGACAGGACTATGAATTCCACCAAACTGCACCATAAAGCATCCCAGGCTCTGAGAGATCAGATGCAAGAACTTTCTCTCTCTGACATATCATTAAAGATTTCACATATATCACCCTGGTTTATGGGTCAGACAGCTGGCTAGATATGTTCCAAGGTTCCCTTCATTTTCTACAAAAGGTATTCCCCATGACATAGACTCCCTATTTATATCAAACCATGCCCCATTCTCCTAAGTAATAATCTGTGGCCCTGAATCCCTAAGTCCTCACAATAGAGACTAGATCCCTTTCCATGTAGGACAAACCCTTCTGTACCTTGGTCACAAAGAAGGCCACAAGGTATTTCCAAGAAAATTACACTGGAGAGGTTTCTGTGGCTACCCTCTGAGAAGCCTTTAAAGGTGATAGAAATCAGTTTTTACACCTCTAGAAGCCTTCCAGTTGTCCTTTTACTGGCTACCCAGTGTTCTTATATGTTTTGGACCTTTTCTGTTAATCTAATAATCTAATTTTGTTGCCTTTGTAACTACCCCAAATCCTTCTCTCCTCAGTAGTTGCTGGCATCTGTTTTCATACTGCTTGAACATTCTATGACATCACAAACTCCTTTCCAGGCTATTGAGTTGAATAGCATGCAATGTGAGTTACTGATGTCATAGAATATTTTAGAAATATAAAAATCAAGAGCAGTAGTTGGTGAGAAGAGCGGAACTCTCTCCAGATCTGAGGGCACCCCAAAGGTAGATTATTTATTTAACAAAAAATCATCAAAACATATCAGAATACATAACTGACATGGAAAGAAGATGGAAGGGCAGTTAACTATTTAAAATAATTTCCTAGCTCCTTTAAAGCTACTCTTAGAGGCAGCATTATGGACTATGCAGCCAAAAATATATAAGAAAGAGAAGTCACCCATAAATCCCTCAAGGCAGGTATCTCTCAAAAGAGAAGGAATACAAAAATGCTACCTCCCCTCAAAAGCCAAAGCTGTACTAGCAGACTTGACTGGTATCTGCCTCCACCTGTACTCTCTGCTTGCCAGACAAGCAGAGTTAGCCCTTCTCTGTACTAAGCACAGGTATTGGGATGGGGAGAAAAAGCTGGCTGCCTCCTCTCATGTAGGTTAACAAAACAACAGACTGAATGCTAGGTCTCCATGCTTCAGGGCAGTACTGGGACCCTATACCATACACCAGGAGCAGCAAAAGCTATAAACAAGCTGATGACTCAATTCTACAAAAACTACAGTATACAGTTCCTCTGCAGCAGGAACTTCCAGTGAAATCAATACCTTTTTGTCGACTCTACCTCTCCCTAAACAATCCCCTCAACATAAAGACCTTTTAGAACCCCTGTTAACAGTACCAGAAGACAATCCACTCCCTGACTCCCTGAATAAAGGTAAATCTCCTGTGGGAAATGGCATCCCGGAAGACCACTAATCATACCTAGACCCTGTTGTCACCCCAGTCCTACACAGATTATTTGCAGAATCGCATTCCTCCCATTCCCTCTCCCCAACTTTTAAGAAAGCTATAATAATGGTTGTATCCAAAGATGGGAAGGATCCTAATTTTCCAGCCCATTAACAACCCATTTCCTTAATAAAAATAGATGCCAGATTCTGGTGAAAGTCTTGGTGTTCTCCATGGATCAAATTCTACCTGAACTTATACACCCTTCGCAAGCAAGTTTTATGAAGGGCAGACTAACATCAAATCATATCCATTCCCTGATATCCAGCTCCTTGGCTGCTCAACAATCCCCCTCCTCTATGGCGGCCATTGCAGTAGACTTTGAGAAGGCCTTTGATTCTGTTGAATGGAAGTACCTTCACAAAGTCCTTCAACATGTGGGTTTGGTACCCTACTTTACAGAATGGGTGCAAACCCCCTATCAGGCCCCTGTAGCCCGAGTCCTAACTAACTCCACTCTATCAGTTCCCTTTTTATTACAAAAAGGCACCAGACAAGGCTTCCTCCCTCTCCCTATGCTTTTTGTTTTAGCGATTGAACCCCTGGCTATCACTATCAGAGAACATGCAGACCTACGTGGCCTTCCCTTTGTAGGAACAGACTTCCAAGCCAGTCTGTATGCAGATGACCTCTTGGTATTGTTGTCCAAAGCCCCTTCAGGCATCCCCCACCTATTACACTCCTTCAGACTTTTTCCTCTGTGCAGGGTAAGGTATAAAAGTCAATCAAGGAAAAACAGAGGTAATGCCTCTGAATGTGGCCTGCCAAGCCACCCCATTTTTGCAGGCGGGACTCAGGTTGTCCTCACCCTCTATCAAATACTTAGGCATTCACCTATCAGCAGACCTGTCTAAACTCCCGTCCCTTAATCTTGCCCCTTTGCTTCAGAAATTGAAAGAGAAGTTCGCAATGGCAACAGTTTCTCCTCTCCCTAGCTGGTAAGATATCTGCGGTCAAAATGATGGTAGCCCCCAAAATACTCCATATCCATTCTCATATGCTGATTAACCTTTCCCCTACAAGGTTCCCAAAATAGATGCATTAAAGGGCTCCTTTTTGTGGGCTGGTGCAGTACTGAGACTTAGCAGAGCCAAATGATGATCTCACTGGAAAAAGGGAAGTTGGACCCTCCCTTGGTTTCAAGGTTATCACAAAGCCTTCTTAGGGGCACATTTGGTTACACATAGAAACCCTAATATGCTCACACACTCCACCACTAGTGTACCTTTACTCTCCTTTCCCCTATCTTTTGCACCAGTGAAGCATGATTTTAGCATTTGTATAAGCATGGCACTAGCTGTCCAGCACTCCCTTACACTGAAGGCATGGCTCCCTTTATGGAATAACCTAGCAGTTGGCATAGACCCTCAGCCTATTTACTGGCCTAGTTGGCAATATCATGGTATTACACACCTGAAAGACCTTTTGCTTCCAGGTATGGCAACGTATGACACTTTCAGCAACTTACACCATCCTTAACTCATTATACCCTGGGTGGCAATTTTGTATCAGGAGAATCAATGGATGGTTCGGACTTCATACGGAGCTATTGGGTACAATTAAACAAACTTTCTGGAGGTACTTGCAGCCATGCAGCACATTATCTGAATTTCTTAAACCTTCCCCTCTAGAGGGTCCACAAGCCCAGGGCCTGAACATTCATCCCTGGCTGATAAAAAAACAAATGGTAGAGTCAGTGCTATCTGTTCCCAAATTCGTAACTCCATCTCTGACCACACTCAGAAAGCTCAACATTACTAGGCATCAACCCTAGGCTCTCCCATTACTTCTCAGGACTGAGATATCTCTTGGTGGTTGGCCCATATAACCTGTGTGGATGGTAGAAGCCTTCTGTTACAAATTAAAGTTCTACATAGAGTATACTACTCACCAATCCAATTGTGCACCATGGGTCTCCTTCCTCAAGATCTATGCTGGTGCTGTAACTCCACCGAAGGGGATCTCTTTCATATAATTTGGAATTGCCCCTCCGTCCAAACCTACTGGAAACAGATACTATCAGCCTGCAAGTTGCTAGTGGGAGAATGAATCCCACTGAATCCACAATTAATACTGCTGGGTATCCCACCCCCCCTTCATCCACTATACAGACCCTAGGGTGTGTTGGATCATTTTGGTGGACGTGGAAGCAAAGTGGTTGCTCCTCAGGAGATGGAGATCAACAGAAGTATCCTAGTTCTAAGAGTGATTACACTCAGTTCAGCAAGTGGCAGTTTTTTCAAGTATGTCCCATCTTACAAAAGGCACTCTGCATTATCATTATGATATGTGGGACTCTATAACTTCTCTTTTGCAAATTGGACCCCAGATATACCCACATCTGATCTATATTGTTTGCATGTCTCTACGTCTCCCCCCCACCCCGAACCCAATGTTTGATCCCAGCCACTACCTACATGGCCTGTAGGTGTGCAAGAGAACATATCTTAAAGATGGGAAGCCTTGACAATTCCCATCTGACCAAGTCCCAGCCCTTCTTATTCTACTGACAGGTCCCCCTACCTGTTCTTCACTCCTTCATTGCTGCTGGGGCTTCAGGCATAACATTTCTGGATTGTAAGACCCAGCACCTTGCACGTGAGGTAATGGGCACATAGTCTTTCCAGTTCATATAATACTAATGTCTTTCCTTTACTGCCCTGACAACCTCTCCTATTTTTTCCATATATAGGGATCATACCATGAATGATGTATTTTGCTATTTTTCAAGATTACTATGCTCTCTAAAACCATATGCATTGTGATTTTGTGTGTATAAATGGTACTGTTATGTTGCTTGTATCTTGTTAAAATTATCCAATAAAAACTATTAACTGCAAGAAAAAGGTGCTGTAGAATGAGGGGCCATGCTATGAAACTGGAGGGAGGTAAAGTCAGAAGGGATGTGAAGA
Organism: Neoceratodus forsteri; assembly: GCA_016271365.2. Lineage (NCBI taxonomy): Eukaryota > Metazoa > Chordata > Ceratodontiformes > Ceratodontidae > Neoceratodus > Neoceratodus forsteri. Next base: position 1,074,620,317 of record CM057449.1, read on the forward strand.
AGTACTTCTTCACAGAAAGGGTGACAGATTCCTGGAACAGCCTTCCATCAGAGGTTGTGGGGGGCAAAACAGTGGTGGGGTTTAAAAAATGCCTGGGACAGGCACAAGAGAAATGTAGGGGAAAGGTGGGGGAAGGGACTGTACCATAGATCAAGTAGGGTCTGCAGCAAAAAATGAAGGTTGAACAAAAATGGGCAGACTGGGTGGGCCCAGAAGGCCTTATCTGCTGTCACATTCTAAGTTTCTATGTTTCTGTGTAATTCCTTACATTGTGTCAGATTAATTCTAAAGTTTGCAATCACTGGAGAGTAAGTCAGAAAAATCGGGCCTTATGTCTGTCCCTGCTCATGGCTTATTCTCTTAAATGTATCATGTTCTGCTCAGAGAAGATATTTTCCCTGTGTTTTCAAACTAAGAAGGAGAAATCCCAGACTGTGATTGTTTCAACCCCCCCCCACCACCACCACCATTTGAAAAGTCACAGGCAGTGCAAGAGCGCTATTACCAGAATGTCTATACTATCAGGAAGGGACATTAGCTTTTATAGGTTACAGCTCCACTTCTGTGATGGTGGAACAAAATTACATGATTTAGCCAGCTTTCTTATCTTCTTACTGTACCTTATTCATCTTTGAAACCCTGCAGGTAGTCTCATCACTTCTCTTGAAATGTAACTGTTTGTATAGATCATTATCAGAAAGTTTCTCCCACCACTCAACCAAGGATCCCTTAAGGCTGTTGACAACTGCAACTGACAGTTCTGTAGTGAGTAATTAAGTAAATTGGTTCAACAAGAAGGAAGGAAGGAAGGTCTATAATTTATTATAGTATCTTTCACAAAACACAGAATCTGTCAGCAGAAAAAGGCCAGTTGGCCCACAGTATCTGCCCATTGCTACCTAACCAGTGTTGTATGAGAGAGCCCTGGAAGCTTTTTTCTTCAGTCTCCCTTAAACCCCTCCATTTTTGGCATGGTCTTTATCAAGGCCTTGAATCTGTGCCACCCTCTTTGAATACCCTGCAGATTTTGCACAAGCCACCTCATCCAGCAGTCAATTCCACCCCTCAAACAACCTCTTTGTGAAAAAGGGCTTGTACCACTGCTAAACATGCGCTCCACCTGGAGAGGTATTTGAATGTTGCAATCATGTCCTCTCTCTCTCCCTTTTTGTGTCAGGTGTGTCCATGTTCAGATATGCCATACGCTCCATGTACATCTTTTCTGGCTGTACCTGGATCATCTTGGTTATCCTCCTCTGCATTGTCTCCACTCTGTCCCTGTCTTTTGGATGTGGACTCCAAAACTGCACACAGTACTAATAGAAACAGAAAACACAGAAACATAGACTTTGATGGCAGATAAGGACTGCTTGGCAAACACAGAAACATAGACTTTGATGGCAGATAAGGACCGCTTGGCCCACCTAGTCTGCACATTTCCCTACCTACAGGATAAGCTGCAGATCCTATTTAATCAGCAGCCTATTTCTTCCTACCCCCCACAAAAATTGTTTTATGTCTGTCCCATGCATTCTTGAATTCTCTGACAGTTTTAGACCCCACAACCTCCTCAGGTAGGCTGTTCCATGCATCCACCACCCTCTCTGTGAAAAAGTACTTCCTCACATTGCCCCTGAGCCATCCCCCCTCTATCTTCAAGTTGTGTCCCCTTGTTCTTGCATATCTATTTTTCTGAAAGATGCTACCCTCTTGGACTTTGTTGATTCCACTGAGGTACTTAAAAGTTTCTATCATGTCCCCCCTCTCCCTCCTTTCCTCAAGAGTATACATATTAAGCTCCTTTAGTCTCTGCTCATATGGCTTCTCTTGCAGACCCTGCACCATTTTAGTTGCCCTCCTCTGGACTGCCTCCATCCTGTCTATTTCCTTGTGGAGATGGGGTCTCCAGAACTGGATGCAGTACTCCAGATGGGGTCTCACCAACTGTCTGTACAGAGGGATAACAACTTCCTGTTTTCTGTTGGTGATGCCTCTCCCTATACATCCCAGTATCCCCCCAGCCCTCCTAACTGCCTTCTTACATTGCTTGCTAACCTTAAGGTCATCCGATATGATTACCCCCAGGTCCCTCTCCATTTTTGTTGTTGTTACTACCTCTCCTCCCATTGTGTAATCTTTCCCTGCGTTTTTGTTTCCCAGGTGCATTATTTTGCATTTCTTTGCATTGAATCCAAGCTGCCATACTTCTGACCATTCCTCCAACCTTGCCAAGTCCCTTCTCATCCTTTCCACACCTCCTTGTGTATCAATACTCCAAATGAGGATGAACCAGTGATCTATATAGTGGTATCAGTACCTCCTTTCCTCTGCTGGTGATCCTCCTTTGCACTCCAACATCTTATTTACCCTACCCACAGCTTTATTGCAACGTGCTAATGCCTTCAGACTCTCTAATTATTCCCAAGTCATAAAAACATAGACATTGTCTGCAGAAAAATACAACTAACACATCTGGTCTGCCCTTTTTTGTTACCCTAACATACACCATGATCTTATTGTCTTGATGGGGTTTATGCCATTGTCTCCCCCTTGTTCTATATCATATTGCTACCCCCCACATATCTATTAGACCCGTTACTTTGTAGCATTTGTGCTTAAACCCTTGCAGTTCTTTTCCTCAGTAATGCTTTCACTATCCCCCATACTATATTCAGTGTTAGGATTTTTTGCCCTACTGTATGTGCATCGCCTTGCGTATCTTGGTGCTAAATTTTAACTGAAATAGTTTTGTCAACCTTTCCAATCTACCGAGGTCCTCTTTCATAATGCTGACACCCTCTTCACTATCCATCTAGGTACAAATCTTAGGTGTCATTTGTGAAAAGGTACATATTGCCCAGGATCCCTACACCTAAGCTGCAAATAAAGATGTTAAAGAGGACCAGTCCCAAGACCAATCCCTGTGGCACCCCACTAGTAACCCCCTGACACCCCAAAATTCCCTATTTACTACAATCCTATGAGTCTTGACACTTAACCAATTTTCTGCCCACCTAGTAACTTCATTCCCTACTTCAAGGGTCTGTATCTTCTTAACCAACCATCCATGCAATATGGTATCAAAGGCTTTACTGCAGTCACGGTATGGCATGTCCACCACCTGTTCTTTGTACCCAGTCTTTTGTGCAGTTTGTATCCTGTAGTACATTACAATTCAGGTGAGAGAGGGGAGAGAATGGTGCTGCCATTTTTCAGGGCACTGGCAGATCCAGAGGGGTGGTGTAGAGGGTTAGATGAGCCCCCCCTTTTTATCTCCATCTCTATAACATTAGCAGGTTCTTTTCTGTTGTCCCCACTAAAAGTGAGAAGAACCCCACCCTTTATGATGTGTAAAGATCTAACCCTGCAGTGCACAGGGAGCTTCAATGAGCATAATGAGAGGCTGTGCACAACTCAGAATCATACAATATAGGATGGTTATGGACTTCAAACACGAGTCTCCAGCTGCACTGCTCTGTGCTCTAATCACTAGTCCAAACTGCCTCCTCATCACAGGATCTGTTATTTACATGAAATTAGAGTACTTCAGAAGATAATGTATAATTTCTTTGCCATGGCTTTTAGGGATGCTACTTCAGGCCCTCTGCCCCCCTTTTGTGAAGTTAGAATGTCATGCTCCGTGCACATGAACAGCCTTCCTCTAAATCCTGGCAGTATCAGTTCTAAGATATACATCAAGCAGTGGAAGTGTTCTGTAGAAATGACGCATGCTACCTTCTCTTACAGATCGAGCTCACCCGCTTCACAGTTGAACTCTGGTAATCTGAATGACAAGGAAGTGCACTGTTCCTATATCACTGTCTTATTTTAGATGTCTGGTAATACCAAAGTCTTGTCTGAAATTCTCTACAGATAGGGTCTCACAGTGGCTGAACCTGTGTTGTGCAATTTTCTTCCAGTGGCTCTGCACTGTGAAACATGCAATCAAGCAATTTTAACCTGCACTAACAGCCAGCTTTTTCAGATGACTTTCCTTGAGTCTTAAATATCATATTTCACTGAATAGAAGCTGCCCTCGAATAGAAGCCACCCTCAAATACAAGCCGCAGGTCATAATGAATACTTTTAATAAAATACACCCTCAAATAGGAGTCACAGCCTCTAATCAGGGTTGAAGTCATGTCAGATAAAACTCTATATATGGGACTCTCTATGATTTTGATCTCTGTGAATATGATTGTTATGTCTCTTTTTCAAGTTTTTGACTTTAGCTACTGTTTGTTGCTCTTATTTTGCTATAAAGTAGACCAGTATCAATATATTTGATCATATTCAGGATATGTAATAGTTTCTTTTTCACACTTAAAATAGGATTTTGCAGTACAAACTGCCCTCAAACACATGCCGCCCTCAAATACAAGCCGCAGGTCAAAATAAAAAATTCAAATAGAAGACGCGGCTTCTATTCAATGAAATAGGGTATGTTTTATCTATTTTTAAGTTTCTTCTGCAATTTATTGTTTTATTTAGTACTTTAATAAACCCATTTGTATTATTTGTTTTTACCTGGTTCCACTCTAAAGTGCTCAATGCCTCCTGGAATGAGTTGTACATTATAGACCTTGCACATAATGCAAGATTCCAAGCAGTAATGAATGTCAGAGCTGCTGTTGCACACTTAAATAGAGCTTTATCATTGATTTAGGTGTCTATTTCAAGCATTTAAGTTAATTTAAACACTGTTTTACTGTATATTGACAAACATTTTTTATCTAGTTCCTTGTCTAAAACAAGATTTACTAAACATCTGAAAAACTGTAGAAGGTGAACGGACGTTTGGGGGCTAGTGAACTAAATTCTGACATTGACAGTCATTGAGGTCTGCTGTGAGAGCACCAGCTTTGAAACAAGAAGATCACAGACTGAAACCTTATTAGAGGCAAATACTCACTATACAACCTTGGGCAAGTCATTGAACTTTTTGGTCCACCAGTTAAACCAGCTATGAAAGTGGGTAGAAGCAGGACCCAACTGAAAATAAGATGTTGAATCTCAGCTGGACTATCCTGGGTCACCAAATTGTAATAAAAATAAGCATTTGGCAATGCCCAACATTTGATGCTTGGTAAACAATTTGTTTCTTGCAATTATGACCCCAAATTTTGGAGACACTTGTTTTAGGATTAACCTTATAGACATGACATGTACAATTTATAGTATATTGGTCAAAATGTCATTTCATACCAAAGGTGCAAAAACGCATCTTTCCAGGATTGTAAAAATGACACATCACATTTATGAGGTGGTGTGAAAAAATAGCTATGTAGAAAGTTGGAGTCAAAATATTGAAAATTAATGAAGTTATGAGTGAATAGTGAGACAGTGCAGCGTTCAGTCATAACCTGGCATTTTACCATATTAGTATGCCAAATTTTCAGCATAGCCTTCTTATTACCCTACCTAGTGAACCCAGTAGGTGACAATTTTCAAATCCCCACCAAAACATCATTCTGCACCACTTAAACATCATTCCATGCCACAAGTACAAAAACACATTTAGACCAGAATTTGAAAAATGTCAGCTGTCACATTCTAGATGTGCTGTGAAGAAATGACTATGTTGACAATTTGGGGTCAAATTTTGAAAATTACCAAAGCTACAACCCTGTGCTGATTAATTTTAATGCAGGTTCATAACTTTGTTGTTTTTTAATATTTGTAAGCCAACTTTTAAGCATAGCCTTTTTATGATCCCACCTCATGAAAATGTGCAGAGAAAATGTTCAACTCCTGCAAGAAAGGTGATTTTGTGCAGCAACTGAAAAATCACCTTTTGGGGCATGAAAACACATTTTTGCCAGGACTGGAAAAAAGACAACTGTCACATTTATGAGGTGCTGTAAAGAAATGGCTATCTTGAAAATGGGGGTCAAAATATTGCAAATGACCGAAGTTATGAGCCTGCATTTGCAAACTTCAATGTAGGCTAATAACTTTGTTTTTTCTTTAATATTTTTATGCCAAATTTTCAACATAGCCTTCTTACAACCCCATGAACAAGGGCAGAGAAAATGTTTAACTCCTGCCCAAGAAGTGATTTTGCATAGTGATCATAAAATCACCTTTCAGGACAGATTTGTCTAATAGCACTGTAATTGTTCATGAGGCAGGGTCCCAAAAAAGGCATGTTGAAAATTTGGGACAAAAAATATTCAAAAATGGTCAAGTTATGCCACTAAGTTCAAATCCCCATTGAAATACATTGAACTACGTACCTGATTTGTTCAGTTCAGGGTCTGGCACTGAAGAGTGAAGATGTGTCTGTGGTCCAGAAAGGATTTCTGCTTTGGACCCCGGTGGGTAAGTAAGGGCTGGGGGGTGTTGACTGGGAGGGAGGGCGGGGTTGAGAATAATGACACAACAGATATCGATGGATTTTTTTCTTTTTCAGTGTTTCTATGGAAAAAAATGATGAGGGACAGTTTCTTTTATTTCAGGTGAAGACGCTGGGGGATTGGGCACCCCAGTTTCACCTTTATGGGGTGGTGGATGGGGGAGAGGGAGAGTCAGATGACAGGGCAGCAATGAGACACAGCAGCAGGAATGACAATGGCACCAGCTGGAGAGTGGGTATGGGATCGCAGGTCCTGGGTAGTGCCGGACTTTGTGGGGATGGCAGGGTGGAACTGTATGGCAGATGGAATATGGGAAAGCAGAACCCCGGAGAAGACTCTGCTCCACTCTCAGGGACAGAGACCAGAGCCAGAGAACAGAGGGGGTTTCCAGGGCTTTAGGTTTGGGGATGATGGATATCTGCTGTCAATTTCTGTATTGAGAGCAGTGACAGGGTGTCAGCAGCAGACACCACGAAATAGTTTTCTTTATTACAGTCCATATATATCAATAAAATAAAACTGACACTGGAGGATTGGCACCCCCAGTGTCAGTGTTACTATGGGTGGGTATTGGGTGTTGAGAGGGAGGGTCGGGTGGGGGGGGAGTCAGCTGACAGGGCAGCAATGGGACACAGCAGCAGGAATGACAATGGCACCAGCTGGAGAGTGGGTATAGGATCCCAGTGTGGACTGAACTCAGTCAGCAGGACCTTGCAGGTCCTGGGTAGTGGCGGCATCTTGGGGGTGGCAGAGTGGAACTGTATGGCCAAGGGAGCATGGGACAGTAGAAACCCAGAGAGAAGTATCCACCTAGACCTCAAGGACAGAGACTGGAGCCAGAGAAAGATGGGGTTTCCAGGGCTTTGGGTGTGGGGATGGTGGATATCTGTCATCAATTTTTGTATGTTTCTGTGTTGAGAACAGTTATGGGGAGCTAGCAACAGACATCAAAGGATTGTTTTCTTTATTACAGGAAATATATTTATAAAATAAAACAATACTGGGGCATTGGGCACCCCCAGTGTCAGTGTTTTGTTTGTTGAGGATTCTGAGAGGGAGGGTCGGGTGGGTGGGAGAGTTACAGGGTGCCAGCAACAGACATTGATGGATGTTTTTTGTTATTACAGGGATCCATACAGCAGATCAAAGATCCAAAGCCCTCTCTGATTGAAACGGCTTTGGTCCTTTGAAGTACATGAAGTTCATAGCTACCAAATGGAGAGTTGCTTCAGAACCACAGTGCATGGGCATTGGTATAGACTACCGAGTCCTTGCAATTCTGAACTGCAATGGGCTCGGCATTGACCCCCCCCCCACATCCTGTTTCATTTGTCCAAAATGTTTGATGTACAGGCGCATCAAAGGCAAAAAGGATTGGAAATTGTCGAATCTTAAAACATACAGTGACTCCCTGCTTTGCTTATCATTACTGCTCAAAGGAGACCTTCATTGAAGCTTCAGGCCATTTTTCCAGTAGAATGTGCTGTTAAATTTGAGTCAGACCATTGCCATATTTGATTTATGCAACATCAGTTTACCAGTTTATTTTTTAAACCTACAGTTTATTTGAAGATTTAACTGGTTCTCTTTGATTTCTGATGCTGTCCTAGGCAACTGTAACGTCATCAGCCTTATTGCTCTCTGATTGGTTTAGTACCCCATGATTATAGTAGCCTTTAGGCAATCCATTGTGACAACAGTTATAGCAATATAGTTTTGATGTTTTGCTGTTACTGTTGTCATCAGACAAGATATCACTTTAATCAGTTTTATACATGTGTAGCACTGAGCATATGGGTAAGCAAAATAATAAAATAATTTGTAATTATATAAAAAGTGCACAGGGCCAATGAAAGGGCAGTTGCTTTCATTCAGTGATCTGCTGGTATACTGTACTCGCTGCTCAGCAGATGGCAATTTGTCTATATATTTTGAAGGGCATGCTGTCAGTTACTCAGTGCTTGGTTCAGGCTCTCTTCATTGCTGGTTTCTTTGTTTGTTTTATTAAACAAGTGAATTCACCAAGTTCAAGTACCCTTTTTCAGGGATGACCCGGCTGCAAAGCACAATGCATACACAGACACAGTGTACATAACAATAAGTAGTACATTGCCAAGTTAAAACAATAAGCTTCCACCAGTTATTCTTACAATTAGGGTTAGTCAAGTTCTGCCATGTCCCATAAAATGTCACAAAGTAGCTCAGGGATCTTTCAAAAGAACACTTGATTTGAATATGCCATAGGAACCTCTTCACCAATGAAGTTTTCTATTTCAAAAGGGTCATCAAAGTACATGCAAGAACTATTGGTCAGTTTAAAGTGATTCTTCTCAGTGATATTGCAGGCGAGTCCCACACATTAATAGTACTGCTGGGAGTAGTAGTGACGGGGGAATTACTAATTCCATGGTACAGTGTAATGCTGCATTTTTGTACTGTATTTGCTTGCCGAGCAAGGAAACATATTTTATTCATTTTTTTATTTTTATTTATTGAAATACTAGGAATTACAACCTTTGAGCCAGAGGTTCATTTACAAAGGCTCTGCGTTAAACAATGGGATGAGCTGTCCAACACAACATGGTACAGAGTAAAGGAATACACAGCTACATGCAATTACAAGTAACTCCAGGTTACATATGGAGTTGGGGGGAGAAACAAAGCAACAGTTCTGTACAAATAACTCTGGGTTACACCCTGAGTTTGCAGGTGAGAATAAAACACATCAAGCGCATACATTGATGGGTAAGAATAGCTGTCAGAGATTTGACTTTGTCTAGGTAGGTGCTTTAGCCTTGATGAAAGGGGATAGGAGTTCATGGGGGTGAGGGAGAAAGTCTGGGAATGAAGGCAGAGAAAGTATGAAAATCCAGCTGCCTAAATGCAATCACACTTACATATAGTTTGGGCCAGGAGGTGATTTCGCAGTTTGGATTTGAAGGGACCCAATTTTGACTCGAAGGTGATGTCAAGGTCCCAGACCTGTGCAGAATGGGAAAATTCCAAATCTGTGGAATTCTGATGATATTTTGCAAAATTCTGTGAAATTTCATGGAATTTCATTGGAATTTTGGACAATTTTTAAAATTTAGTAATTTGGTTATAACTCAATTGTTCTAGCTATAGCTCTGAAATTTGAAATATATACTCTATGGGTCAAAGACCACAAACATGTAATTTGGTAGGATAATTTCAAAATTATAGGTGCTCAAATGTTGTCATTTTATTGTTTATGTGAAATGTCATGAACATTTTTTATCTGCTTATACCTTAACCATCTTTTGGGTCAGGGATCTTAAATTTAGCATGATTTCTTGATGTAGGTCTTCTAACAATGTACCAGATTTCATGACAATATGATGCATCATCTCAAAATTATATGTGCTCAAAATCTGTCATTTTATTTTTTTCAGGAAATTTTATGAAAAAATGTCATCTGCATATAACTCAGGCACCTTTGGAGCTAGACATGTGTAATGCTTATAGACTGATCTAAATATGAAGAGACTTAGATAAGAGATGTTTAAGTTAAAGGGGTTCAAAACTTTACTACCGAAATATTTGCATAACTTTGTGAAAACTATCACAAATGTGGATGTTTATAACCTCTCTGTTCTTGCATGCACAGAGTTAACATTTGACATGCATAACCATAGACCATGTATCCTGGTGTCTAACATAACTGGATAAATTGGTGTAGTGCCCCAAAGTTGAGGGCATAACAGAAAAAGAAAAAGTGCCTCAGGGACCCCATGTGCAGGCAGAGAAAGGGCAATGTGTTAGGGTCTCCTGCAAGTGTGTTCCCCACAAAAGCAGCTGCTGTATAAAATAAGAAAACGCTGTGTTTCCTTGCTGACTGCTTCTTTACAGAACCCTCCCCCCGTCGAGCAGGCAGCGTTAGCTGGTGGCTAGTGGTAGGTGCTTGGGGTTCGAGAACTGGAATCCAAAGCACTTTTGAAAAGGATCCAGCCATTAGTGGACACTCAGGGCTGAGACAGAGAGGTGTGAGGATGTGGTGAGTGACAGGAATATAGAAACGTAAACTTACTGGTGCTGTAAGTTGTCCTGTTGGCTCTTCTACATGCCTGCACATGTCTTCTGTCCATAGCTCTGTGAAGCAGCATCCAGCGGTCATTGTCTGCAGTGCTGTCGGGTTCCCATTCAAGAAGAAGAGCGGCATCTGTCGTGAGTGCTCTGTTCTGCCCCATTTTTTACTTAAAAAAAATAAAAGTAAAGTCGGTCCACTTCAGAGTCGGCTGTCAAGAAGTCCTGCAAGGCTCCCGGTCTGTCCGCCTCAGTGCCTGCTAGAAAAAAAAAAGATCCCTCCCACTGCCAGCAATCCTTCCGCCTCCCACAGCAGCTTCCTTCACCCTGGGGCAGGGCGGTAAGTCAGTGGCAGCACCAGTGCCAAGGCGCTGACAGCCTGAAGTTAATTTTAAAATAAAAAAAAATATTTTAAAGCACTCAGGATGTTGTAAGAATGGCCGAGAGCTGAGAGGGGGTGGGCCAAAGGGCTGTTAAATAATTAAATATTCTGGGCATGATGATGCCCCGGGGGAGGGGCCAGGCCTAAAGGCCCACAGGGGAAGAAGATAAATATTCATGAGAGGGGCAGATCAGAGGAGGGGTGGCACAGCTGGATGGACATAAAGGCCCTGCCAAGGCTCAAAAAAGAATTAAAGGAGCAACACCTGGGGAGAGTATTAAAAGGGCAAAGACCACACTACAGTTTGGGGACTAGGCCATCCAGTTAAAGGGGCAACATAGACCCTCAGTTTAAAAGGGTCCAGCAAGAAAGGCCCATAATACAGAGGGGCCCAGCTGCAGATATCCCAAGGGATAAAGGGGTAATAAGGTCAGCAGCAAATACATGGCCCCAGAAGAATAGGCCAACAGATAAAGGGGCAACATCAGGCCCACTAAAAGATTTGAGGGGCAGCAAAGGCCCTAAGTAATTAAAGGGGCAGAACAAGCCCCAGCAGAAAGGCCAATAGTAGATAGAGGGACTCAGTGGTAAAGAGTGCAAGAAAGGCCCAGAGGAAAGAAGGTTCAGGGGATGGAAGAGCATTTATTCTGAAGTGTGCCAGGGGTAGCCAGGTCCTAGTACCATAAGTTACCCTCAAGTGTATACTATTGTCAAGAGTCAGTAAGAAAATGGTGCTTAGCCACACAACTGCCATCTAGTGACTGTCATCTGATGAAACTGTATATTGACTAGCACCTGAAATGTTGTGTTGATTGCAAAGTACCAAGACTGTATTGTACTGGGATTGTGGTTATTTGCCCCTGCAATGAACAATTGCCCTGAGATTATGGTTATTTACCCCTGCTACAAACAATTGCCCTAGACTTTGGTAATTTGCTCCTGTCTCTGGCAAATTGCCCCTGCTATGAACAATTTTCCTGGATTCCAGCAATTTGCCCCCTGTTCCTGGTGAATTTCTCCAGCAATGGCTAAACATCTTGGTGCACTGAAAGGTGTATTTACTAGTGTTCTTAGTGCCTACTGAATGTACATGGACTCAATCTTCTGCTGCAGCACCCCTGGTGGGGTTGTTTACAGCTGATTCTTCAATGAAGCAGTCTCCAGCCAGCAAAGAACTTCACAGCAACCCCCTTCCCTGTCATCTGTCATTGATTGAAACTGACACCACCCTATGTGACTCACGACCGCTGGCTCCTGTTTTTGTTGTGGTCTGGTCAGCCTGGAGTGAAATGTCCTGGAAGAAGCCTCATCCATCACTCCCAGTCGTTCACCAATAGTTGAGTTCAATGTGGCCAGTATGTGTCCACATCCACCAGTTTGTTGTTTTCTGGTTCTGGACACTACAGGGCTCTGATCTTCATCCTGTATCCTACTCTTCCTGCTTGTTTCACCTTGCTTGCACCATGTTGTTCTCTGGGATTCAGCTTGATCTTGGTGGTCCTCCTGCAGACCTTTCACCAAAGAAGCTCCAATGTGCCTTCATCCTTGGCAATCCTTGCAAGTTAATTCAACACCAAGTACTGGTTTCTTCATTCTTGGTATAGATTGGTCTAGGGTATGTGCTGGGGAAAATGACCACAGATCTTCACCCTTGGCAATTGTTACAAGTGGATTCAATGCCAAGTCTTTGTTCCTTTATCCTTGGCAGCCCTGGTTGAGGGTTTGTGCTGGGGAAGAGTTTAGCATCTTGTACTAAAGTATTCTGGCAACCTTAGAGAGTGGGTTGGCCAAAGAATCATGGTATGTTTAAAAATCTCTCACCTCCCCTTCAGCCTCTCCTAGGTTTTTACATAAGGTGTAGCTTTGTACCAAGTAGAAACCCCATTTCCCCCTTTTGCCCCATTGCTTCTTCATTCTTCAGTTGTGCACACGAATACGGCAGGAAAAGTTGGATTTCTGTTAACAGCAATAGACTTTTAGAGGTGTTTTTTCTATTTAGCACCTCAGGGTTGATTATAGAATTGTATGTTATTTGTTACTGCCTAGATATCCACAATGCTGTCCATCCTCCCTGTAGTTTTTGTTTTTAGTATTTTCTTGTATGATCATATCCTCCTGCCAAATAAACATCTTTGCTTCATCTGACCTCTGTGTACGACTCCTGCCTCTCCTTGTCAGGTGATTCCATCCACCCACCCCCATTCGAACCTTCAGCAGCCCCTCACCATCCCATCTGCTGAGGGTGACACTGGTGCTGCTGGTAGCGAGACAGTTCCATTCACCACTCAGAGTGAAGAATCCCAAGGTCTACCAGTACAGCACCGTTACATAGCATAAGCAGTTTTAATTTTGCAGAAGATAAGAAATGATTAGCAACATTTTCTCACATATTTTTGATAGCATCTTCTGTAGATGAAGCATCCAGGATTTTGTTTTGTGGAATTTAACATTAACAGTGCACATATCACTGCTTCATTTGATAAGCTGGGCCGAGCATTTTGCGGTCCTGCTGTTCCTTTCTGGATGATTATCCCTTTGGCATAGCCTGATTGATTCAGTAGAACTACTGATCCCACTGATAACCTCTTTGTTCTTTACAGTGACAAACTACCTTAAAACATGAGTCACCTACTCCTTTTCCTATCGACCTACCCTGTTGGAATAGCCAAAATTCTTTCTTCCTGCTGCTCAAGACATTGTCTTCCCTCTCTACATCTTTTTGAATACCTCTAAGTCCTAGACTTGCCTGTACACCAGGCTCCATGGATTATAAATTTACTGGATGTGATCCTTAAATATTCTGCATTCAGGTTGGAATTGTTGACACTCTATGCTTTCTTGCTCCAACTTGGGGGGTCTACCACTGTTGTGCTACTCAGCTCAGCTGTCCATTTCTTTGTGAAACTGTGCATCTAACTCTAGAACCTGGTGACCCCCTGTGCTACATGCCTTTTATACCCCTATACTTTAATTAGAACCCCCCCGCCCAGATAAGGCTGAGTGAAATCAGAAAATTTCAGTTTTATGGAATTTTACATGAAATTCTGCTATGTTCACAAAGATTCATGGGATTTCACTTTAAGTACAGTTGTTATTTTACAATTTCTACCAGCAAGCAGTTAATAAAATTGGCACACACAGAGTCTCCTTGTAAGGTCTAAGAACCTGGCAAACTTAATGGTATTGCATTCTCTAGTTTTAAAGTTTCAGGGGTTTATAAATTTGTAGTTTACATTCTTGCTAAATTAAATTTTTAAATGTTGTGAAAGTTTGACTACTTTTAATTCAATCCCATTTAAAGCTAAAAATATAAACTTTTTCAGAAATGACCATGTGGTATAGTAGTTTAAATGTTTAAACTCTAGTTACATTGGGATACGTAGTTTTAAAATTAGAGGGGACTAACTGAAATTAAAATTTTGGCAACATGTTTGGCAGGCTATAATGCAGTCCCATTTAAGGTTAGAAATCTGAAACTATGTGCATATACAAATGTAGTGATAATCTGTATACCTGGCAATTTTTATAACATTTCAATGAATACTATCAAAGTTATACTAAAATTACAGAAATCCAAATTATGGCAAAATATTTGGCTACCTATAACTCAGGTCCCATTAAAGCTTGAGACATAAAACAAGGTGCATATATGCATTTTATGTGCTTCTTTAAATCCTGATATTGTGAAGAAATTTGGATGAGAAATTTTAAAATTATCTCAAAAAAACTGAAACTTAAATTTTGATTAAATGTTTGGTCACCCATAACCCCACTCTCTTTAGATCTACAACTCTGAAATTTGGTACACTTTTGTAAGCTATTGGGTACTTTTAATAGCCCTGATTTGGTGTTATCTGGATATGTACTTTTAAAATTATGGTGAAATAACTGAAATTTAGAATTTTGAGAACTTCCACAGAAGTTTTGTGAAAATTCCACTGAATTCTGTGGCATCAGAATGGCCATTCCATGGGAAGAAATATATATTCCACACAGCTCTACAAGGGGGAGATAGCTAGTGCAGTCTGTAGGTGTGTAAGGGGCTGCAGTCCATGGGGGATGGAGAAACAACCACTCCCGCTTTTCAGTCAGCAATGAGTGTGTCTCTCTCTTCATTTGAATACCAACAACATGTGACCTATTCTGCACATTGCTGCCCATCAACATTTTTCTGTTTCTACCTAGAGGATGTGATTTGTCAGTGCAGCTATCATTTCTTCTACTAAGCTTAATGATTCATTGCTTCCGCTACCAATTTCTGTGTGAGCTGTGTGGCAAGGCCTGCACATTGGTCTTTTCCTCTCCCTCCCCTCTTCTATTATGATTTTTTGTTTCTACCTTGATTCTGTCAGCCGCAAGCTTCATGAACCCATTTGATCTCACAAAACAGCAATCAGTCATGTGGACAAATTACACTTGGAGACATGATTAAGAAATATTTTTGTTCAATGTTATTTACAGCAAGTAAGTACAGATGATTTTGGAGGTGAAAATAACATAGGTACAAATCCCAGTGCTTCCAGTATTGACTGCCATTTCCCAGAAAACAGCATACAACTTTTCTTTCCTGTTCACATGCCAAGCCTTTTCCTGTCTCTCTTGCAGTCTAAAGAGCAGTACCTCTCACATCACAACCCAGGTCTATTCTAAAATTGATGTTTGGGAAGGAGCATGCCTGGCTCTGCTCAAAATGGCAGCATAATTCTCTTCACTTCAAAGGGCTACCAGCTATCTACCAACATCTGCATCCTTCTAGGCCAGTAATGTAAGCCATCTTTGAGATACTTAACTACAGATCAAGTATTTACAGCCTCTGTGAGTTATTTTCTCTGATTATACCAAGATTTGGCCTTCTTTCTGCACTGATCTCCTGGCTACCCAAGGGTCTACCATCATTGCTGATCCTGAAATACAGCTTTCCTCTCTATCCAGAGTCGAATCCATGTTCCAAAAGCTAATCTCTGACACTAATGACTTAAAAATTATATCTCAGCAAAAACTGCTACTTTACAAGCATTAAACTCTCAAGTTTTAGCTAGTGAAACTTAAGCTGTGCAAAACTAAACATCTGTTCAGGATTTGAAAGCCACCATCAGGGAGCAAGATTGGTCATCAAAAGTCTTCAGTCAAAGATAGATGATATTGAAAATAGGAATTGCAGGAATAATTTACATTTTGTTTGCTTTCCTGAAGGAACTGAACTAGGAGATACAACTGTGCTCCTTCTGCACGTCCTTCCAGCTATGCTGTGACTTCCTCCTGATCTAAATATCACCATTGAGTGCTCTCACCACTCCTTGGACCCCAGATCAGGCCTAGATCAAAAACCAAGGCCTATAATTGCAAGATTTCTCAACTACGCATGCACAGATATTATTTTAAAGAAGGCAAGGGAATTAGGAGTTCTTAAGTGGCAAGAATACAGAATTTCAATCTATAGGGACTTCTCTAAGGACCTATATTCTAAAAGACATGTCTTTGCCCCAGTTAAACAGAGCCTACACCAGAGGGGTATAAAATTTGCACTGAGGTATCTAGCTGTTATGAGGCTTTACCTGGACAACTCTGTCAAGGATTTCAGCTCCCCTGAAGCACTTTCAGCCTTCATCGATAATTTTAAACAAGATCAGTACAGGTCAGAACCCACGGGGACTGCCTACCCGGATACAGTATTGGCTCCCTCTCTGAATGTTGTTCATGCTGAACAAGGCAACAGAAAACCTCCTCCCACTCACACTGAAGTTGACAGCCCCTGCCCAGTGGTCCCTCAACCCAGGCAGTCTGTGCGCATACAAGAAAAAAAGGTATCTGGCATTAAACCATCCAAACCTACTTGCTGTGTGATGGAGAACTTGCTCATATCTGTGACTTCTTCAAGAGAGGTCCCCTGCCTTGACTCACTGATCCCATTCAACAACATGTTTGCTCCTCTGAGAGACTTTACTCTCTCCTCACAGGAGGATCTCTCAGGAGGGCTTTTCAACTCAACCTGCCACCTCCAGCAACCCTGAACTAGGAGTTGCTTCAGTAGACTCTTCCTGGGTTGAGATTGTTGCCAGTTCTCCCTTAAAATCCTCAGAATCCCCCAAGAAAAAAAACAAAAGCAAAACCAGGAACAAGATTCCCTCGTCCTCTGCTGCCACTCACAGGACTAATTTAACTTGATATTGTTGTCTTCTCTACTTCATTTCACCAATCGCAATATCTGCTATAATCAGTTGCCTCAGGCTTTACTAGGGGTCCTGTGACCAATTTATGTCTGAGCTGATATATAGCTTCTGAGTGGCATTCTGACTGTCGCACTCAGCAGGTGTTGAAACCTTAAGCTATGCATCGAAGTCTACTTGCAGTTCTTTAGACTGCTGTACTCTCACTTAATTTTTAGTAAACAGCGCTCCCTTGTTCTTCAAAACTCTCTTTACATTATATTAGGAGCAAATTAAATCTATGTGGCAACAATTTCCTTGTAATTAGTGTATTTACTCAATTAAAGTTTTCCTCCCTGGCTTTGAATTACTTCTTATTGAAGCCCCAGACACTCTAACTATACCTGTCACATATAAGGCTTTTCTGACAATACACAAATTATGGCATAATTTTTTTTTCTATGTTTACCTTATCTGTAATACCTAGTATATTTCAGGAACTGGTCTCTCTACCATATCTCTTTCTCTTAACTTTTCTACTCCTTTAACCTCACACATTTCTATATATATATATATATATATATATATATATATATATATATATATATATATATATATATCTCTCTCTCTCTCTCTCTCTCCTAATAATATTGGTTAGCTTAGTTCATCTAAGCTGCAGCTGTGACAGGCCATCTTCAATCTATACGGTGCTCACATCTTAAAATAATAAAACAATATTTTTGGAATATATAGTTCAATTTGAATCTAAATTAATTATAGCCTATGATTGAAGCCTAGGAGCTACAACATCTCACAATACAGAGAGTAGTTCTCCCTCTAGTAGGGGTTCATGGAGCCTAGCTCATAGACTCCGTCACCCCTCAGCATAACTCCATTTAGGCACTTTTCGAGCATATAATGTCTACATTATATTTTATATACAACTATTGGTACTGCACCATTATCCTCAAAGCCTGTATATTATCCTTCTTATATTTACAGCTGTCTACCATTATTACTGATACCAGTTAAATTTTGGTTGAGACTTGTATCATTAATCACCTTGATCATTCCCTTCCCTACACAGTATTCTGGAGCACTAATGAGAATGGTTACATCTATATTTATTAGGATTGCCTCTAACTTAATTTCTCCTAATATTATGCCATTACTGCATAATTTGAATTATTTAACAGTTTCAACTCTATCTATATCTATGGGAGCCACAACACTGTTTGGTGAATGATATACAGGTTGGCATATCTAATCATCCTCTCAGTTACTCATATTTCTGTCTGGATTGGTATTGCTTTTATTCTGATTTAAATATATTTACTTATTCCTCTCAGATGAGGTTGTGAAACTGGTGCCGCTTTGGAATCAGTATTTGCTTACAACCTTGATATAGATAAAATCAATCTGTAGTTAAATACATCCAGTTTGTTTAATATCTTAGATATTTAGACTGTTCCATATCTATGGTAATTCCTCTGGAATTACTTTTTATTTACCACCCACCCAGTTGTGCTATAAGAGAGTCTTTTAGTGTGGTCGCACTGACTCCTATCTTGCTGCACAATTTAAGGTGCTTCAACGTTATATATAGTATTGCTATTACATAATTTTTGGTTAGTATGTTTAGTATCTCGTTCCACTATGTATGTTATAGAGAGACACAACAGCTATATCAGCTTAAAATTACTTCCTATATTATATATATTACTTTTCTGGTCCTGCACAATGTTCCATATTCAATCTCCCTTTAATATCAGGTTAACTGATTCTGTTGGCTCTGTGATGTCCACTCCCATGGTCCCTTTTGAGTCCCTTTTTCCGGTCAGATCTCACAATTTTCTTATTATGTATTATGACTGATCTACTCTTATATACATGGAATGTTAAGGGACTCAACTCTCCTTGTAAGCATAAATAAATTCTTTCACACCTTAAAAAACACAAAGCAAGGACTGCATTCTTACAAGAAACTAAACTATTGGTAGAGGACATTGACAGGCTTAAACGGGATTGGGTTGGTTATATATATGCCTCTTCCTACTCCTCTAAGAAGTGAGGGGTGGCAATACTGATCCATAAAAATCTTAACTGGACACATAAAAACAGTCAGTGATACAGAAGGCAGATGGGTAATAGCTATGTTTAACACTTCCTCAGGTCCTGTAACATTGGTTAATGTGTATGCCCCCAATTCTGACTCCCCCAATTTCTGCCACGGTTTAGCTCAATAAATTATGACTAGTAACTTGAATAATTCACCTATACTATTGGGAGGGGACTTTAATCTTGCATTGGATGCTTACTTAGACAGAATTAATATCTTCTTAGATGCAACCCCCAGAGGTATTAATGCTCTATCCTTACTTATGAAAGATTTTGGCCTTACAGATCTCTGGAGGCTTTTTCATCCCCAGAATTGGGATTATACCTTTTATTACTCACTCCATAAATCTTACAGCAGAATTTGCTACTGGTTCATAACTCCTTCTATAACTGAAAAAGTAGTTGAGGCTTCCATCCTTCTGATGGTTATATCAGACCACTCACCAGTTAGTATACATCTGCTTTGGGGACCCCAGCCACCTAAATCTCCCTCATGGCTTCTAGATCCATTATTAATTAAAAATACAAAATTTCTTCCATGGTTTAAATTGCAACTACAAGATTTTCTCTTCTTCAATAAACCCTCGGACACTTCCATGAATACAATATGGGAAGCCTTAAAAGCCACGATCCGTGGGAAAAATATAAGATTTGCATCACACTGGAAGAAATTAAGAGGACAACACCTTGCTGACATGGAAAAACAACTAAAAGACAAAGAAATCCAATATTTCAAAAATATTAAACCAACCCCCAATTCTCCATTTCACCTAATAATATTACAGCTTAGGATAACAATTTATGAGCTTTTATCCCATAAAACTGAATTAGCCCTATTCAAACTCAAACAAAACTATTGGGAACAAGGTGATAAATGTGGTAAATTACTTGCATAGCAACTTAAAAATCAACAGCTGGAAAGGCACATAGCAGGCCTTAAAGATCACCTAGGTCAAACCCATACAGATGGTCCCTCTATTAACCATATTATGATTTTGTTTTATAAAGAGCTATATGACCAACCCAAATCTGTCTCTAATATGCACATACAACATTTCTTAGATAAGCTACAATTTCCGCATCTTTCGGACCAAGATAAGGAGACCTTAGACAAACCATTTACTCTACAGGAAATCCAGAATGCTCTTTCTTCTTTAAAATC
The DNA here is from genome assembly GCA_016271365.2 of Neoceratodus forsteri. NCBI lineage: Eukaryota > Metazoa > Chordata > Ceratodontiformes > Ceratodontidae > Neoceratodus > Neoceratodus forsteri. The sequence continues at coordinate 1,074,640,525 of CM057449.1, forward strand.
TGGTAAATCCCCAGGTGGAGATGGCTTTCTGGTTGACTTTTATAAAGCACTCTCTGATACTGTATGCCCCCTGATTTTTAATATTTTTCAGGAAGCCACACAAACTGGCAAACTTCCTCCCACAATGATGAAAGCCATCATTACTGTATTCCCCAAAACAGACAAAGATCCCTCTCTCCCTAATAGCTACAGGCCAATCCCTTTTCTAAATACAGATAGTAAAATGTTTGCTAAACTTTTAACTTCCCATATAGAACCACTAGTTTCAAAATTAGCACATAGATCCCAAGCCAGTTTAATTAAAAACAGAACAGGTACTGATCACCAGCACTCATTATTCAATCTACTGTAATGCATATAACTAAATCCCTTAAATCCCCTGCAGTTGCTGTCACTATTGATTTTGAAAAGGCCTTTGATTCTTCAAACTGAGAATATCTATATCAGATTTTACTCACTTTGGTATTACTAGTAAGTTCTTTTCTTGGATTAAATTGCTATATAATTTTCCCTCTGCTAGAATCCTGACCAACTCTAAACTCTCATCTCCTTTTTCCCTAGCAAGAGGCACTAGGCAAGGCTTCCCTTTAATGTCTTCTTTATTTACCTTGGCTATAGGGCCCCTCACTGCTCACCTGTGTCAATCTAATAATATTAAAGGGATTCCCACTGGTAATTCCCAGTATACCTCATTATCATATGCAGATGACCTCTTAATCCTATTACAAAATCTTGAAGAGGCTGGACAACATTTAGTAAATATACTTAGTGAATTCACTACACTATCTGGTCTCACCTTAAATTATAATAAATCATAAACACTTCCCCTAAATTCATTTTGCAAATCAACCATGAACACACCTCTGGGCTTTTGCTGGGCCCTCAAAGGGTCTCACATATCTCGGTATTAAAATCACTCCTAATCTAGGGAAAGTATGGGAAACAACTTCACCCCGACATTAGCCAACATTAAGACCATATTAAATAGGTGGAGGTTACTTAATCTCTCCTTTACAGGGAAAATAGTGGCCATCAAAATGTCAACATCATCTAAAATACTTTACCTTTTTGCCAATATTCCTCTAGTTCTCCCCACAAGTCCCCTAATTAAATTTGATAAATTAATTGGCAATTTTATATGGGACAGGAAAATTACTTGGTTCCACTGCACTAAACTTTGTTTACATTGATCTAGAGGTGGCTTCAGACTCCCCTGGTTTATAATTTATTTATGGGCCTTTCGTGTTGCACAAACTACTAGATGGTTTTGTAAATCATCACTCAAATCACCATTATGGGTAGATATGGAATCCTTGCTAAGCCCAGGCAGTTGTCCCACCACCTTCATTTATAACTCCCTTCCCCCTAATTTAAGATCTCACCCTACTATTGCCTCTTCAGTACACAACTGGAAACAGATTCATAAATGACTAAAGTCTAATCCAACCCCCCTTTTTTATACTCCTATCTGGGGTAACCGGGATATTGCTCTTGAAAAACGTCTTATTTTTTGTTGCACATGGAAAAATAAAGGTATTTCCTTCTTGGGGGATATTTTAGAAAAAAAAATCCCCTTAACTTAAAACTTTTTACAGGCCTTTGTGACCAGTGGGACTTGCCCAAATAAGATTTTTGGAAATATTTACAATTACGTACTGCATGCATCTACAGCATCTACATACACATGCCCTACATGACCAACATGTCTCCCTATGGATCAACACCACATCCACTTTAACTAGTATTATCTATAAGGACATCAGAAATAGTTTACCGGATCAGTCTCTGGTAGCTAAATCCAAGTGGAGCCTACTTCTAAATTATAACATAACTGTTCCACAATGTCCTAAATGTTGGCTCCTCTGCCATAAAACTTTTAAGGACACATGTAGCTCTCTTATCCAAACTAAAATTCTTTACCTGTGGTATAGAACACCATCTTATGGGTCTGATTAATACTAACAACTGCTGGCAATGCAACTCGCTCAATGGAGACTTACTTCATATTTTATGGAATTGTGACTCCATACTTAAACTTTGGTCCCTGTTTCTCCTGGCATGTAGTGGCCCTATCTTCTGAGTCATGTGGCCCAGCTTCTCCTGCTAGAGAAAGTAGAGGACAGGGCCATTCCCCCTCCTCAAACCAGGAGAAGCAGAGCCATCCATCCCAGGACAAAAGAAACTGGGCCATCCATACCCCCCCCAAGACAGGAGAAGCAGGGCCATCCCCTGAAAAAATTAAAATGGAATTTGCATTTTTATTGGGGGTAGGATTTAAAGGCTGGGAGAGAGGAGCTTTGGGAGTTGTTCATTTCCCTTATAAGTTTAATGTGTTGTACTGCACCTAGTAACAGGGTTACTGGTGTACAGTGGGACTGTTTGTAAGATTAGTGGGTGACCTGATTAGGCAGTAGGGGTATCTTGGACTAGGGAGGAACCTGGTAGCTCACCCAAGGAAACCTATTTGGAAGGGATGGAACCACACATAATTAGGGCCGGAATCTTTGGGAGGTGGTGGGGTTGCAGGGTGTGAAGCAGCATGATACTGGACTGGGCTTGGAAGTTGGGTGGTTGCCCAGTGTGCTACCAGCTAGCACAGCTTAGGGAGGAGGTTGCGGGGATTAGGAGAAAGCTGGGGAAAGGGGGGTGGTATGGTTGGGGAAGGGGGCTGGGAATCTCCCACAGGGTTGCACCAAGCACTGGGGGTGGGGGCATAGGGAAAGGAGTGCAGGAGAATACTCAGGGGTCACATAGGGAACCTGGCAGAGGGGGTCCAAAAGGACACTACCAAGGAAGCAGGCAGGTAACTAGGGGCCCTCACAAAGGGGGGACGGAGGGACAACATTCTCAGGGAAGTAGGCAGATGGCCAGGGCTGGACAGAAGGAAGCAAGGCGGGGAAGTGGATCAGACCTTACACTCAGTAACCGCTTCAACTCTCTTCTGCTCAAGGATGAGGGGGTGATGTAGCCATGACAGGGGTAGTTAGAGATGGAAAGGGAGTGGGAGGCAGGAGGCAGGGGCCAGATAGCAGGAAGAACAGGGGGACCTGGAATGCAGGAGAATGGGGAGCAGTAAATCAGAGCAGGAGGGCAGGGGAAGAGGGAGGAAAGCACAAGGAGAAGGACCAGTTGGGAGGAAAGGTAAAGGAGAAGGACCAGAAGTACAAGGAGGATTCAGTAAAGGAGCTGAAGGTTTAGGCCAGGGAGCATGACTAGCAAGGAGGAACTAAATGGAGACAGGAAGAAAGGGAGGATGAGCCAGGCTAGTTTAGCAGATGGGGGAGAAGGACCAGTTGTGAGCAGTGAGGGGGGAATTAGCAAGGAACAGAAGGATACTCAGGAGGAGGAGAGGCATAGGATTGGAGAGGAGGGGGTGGCATGTGGCACCCAGAAAGGGGAGGAACACGGAGCCAGCTGGGTGGAGGGCCTGTAGAAAGGATGAGGGACATGGAAGGGGAATGGAGGAAAGAGTGGTCAGAGTGCTCCTGCTGGGGGATTCTATGATCAGGGGTATCCAAATGGGATAGGGAGGAGAAGCCTGGCCAGTTAGAACAAGATGCTTCCCTGGACTAACGGTGCATAGGGCTAAGCACGAGGTATATCAGCTGGCAAAGGATTGTGGGGGTACCCCAGACATACTGGTCCACCTGGGTACAAATGACATTGAGGGAAATAGCGAGCTAGAGATACAGGCAAGATTCAGGGAGCTCGCCAGGGTCTGTCATGACATAGGATGCACAGTTTCCTTTTCAGAAATCCTGCCAGTGCCAAGGGCTAGTGGGGAACACAAAAGGAAAATTAGGGAGATAAACCAGTGGCTCAGGGAGTGGTGTGAGGCCAGAGGGTATGGGTTGATGGGGGATTGGGGGGAGACCTGGGAGGATAAGAAGCTGTATGCTAGAGATAGACTACATCTCAATTTGGAGGGGAGGGGAATCCTTAAGTTGAAAATAGAGGGGTTCATTGGTGAAAAGTGGGGTTTAAACTTGTGAAGGGGGGTGGGATGGGAGAAAAGGCTGTCAAGAGGGTGCCGATAAAGGAGGGACTCTGTCTCCACCCCCCTGGGGACCAGGAGGATTGCAGGAAAAGGCCAACTGGCATAGTGCAGACCAGGGGAAAACAGAATCCCCATGGGAACATGAGCAGGGGAAATGGAACTATAGGGAAAGGGTGGAAGGTAGTCCTGCTAAATGCCAGGAGCTTGGGCAATAAAATGCCTGAGCTCCAGGCGATGCTAACTGAGGGCAGTGGATGTGGCAGCGGTCACTGAGACTTGGGCCACTGCAAGACATGACTGGGACCTGAACCTGGAGGGATACACTATGTTCAGGAAGGACAGGGGGGAGGGAAGGGGAGGAGGGGTAGCAATGATAGTCAAAAACTGCATTGGCATAGGGGGAGTAGAGGAGGCAGAGGGAACCGTGGAGGCGATTTGGGTCACCTTGATAACAAGGGGGGCAAGAGAGTAAAAATAGGAGTGGTGTATAGACCCCCTGCCCTAGCGGAGGAGCTGGAGGACAGTCTGGTGGCAGATGTTAGGAGACACTGCAGACTGGGCAGAGGAATGGTGGTGGTGTTGGGGACTTAAACATGCCAGGAACAGACTGGGAGACTACCAGCATCCTCTGTGACCAGGGAACAGAGGTTGTTGGATGTCTTTCAAGGCAGCGTTCCTAACTCAGCAGGTGAGGGAACCGACCAGGAGGCACGGGTACTGGATGTGGTCCTGGCAGACAGTGACCAGATTGGAGCCTGGAGGTAAGGGACCCATTGGCGGGGAGTGACCATGCCACGGTCTGGTTCTGCCTGGACCTAGGAGGGGTAGAAGGCTGCACAAAGGCAGAAGTAACCGACTTCAGGGGCGGATTTTAAGGAAATGGGAAGGATCCTTAGGAGCATTTGGATGGGATTGGGTCAGACATGGAGCTGATAGTAGGTCGGAAATCATCAGGAGAGGGGTGCAGGATGCTACCAGCACCTGTGCAAGAGTAAGACGAAAATGCGGTAGGGCCCAAAAACCCTGTTGGTGGACCAGGGAGGTCCAGGAGGTGGTGCAGGGAAAGAAAGCAGCCTATAAGCAATTCAAGTGCTCAAGGAGTGAAAGGGATCAAGGGGAGTACGAGCTGATGGCTAGAAGGGCCACTCGAGTGGTGAGGGCGGCTAAGGCAAGGAAAGAGCAGAACCTGGCCAGGGAAATTAGGAGAGGGAACAAGGGGTTCTTTAGATACATTGGGGAAAAACGAAGGGTGAAGGAGCAGATTAGCAGGATTAAATCAGGGGAGGGATGGGCACAAGACCCGGGGGAGCAGGCTGAGGTACTAAATGAGTACTTCACCTCAGTTTTCACCAGGGAAATGGGGGTGCTGCATATTACATGGGAGGAGACAGAGATACTGAGGGAGGGGGGCCCTCACCGATCGGGCAGGTCTGGGGAGAGGGAGGCATCACTGGCAGGTGGGGAGGGCTAAGCAGGAGAGGGGTACCGGAAGTGGAAATCACAGCTGAGAGAGTGAGGAAGCCCTCAGCTCCCTTTAAGACGGAGAAAGCACGGGCCAGATAAATTACATCCCAGAGTGCTGAAGGAACTTGCAGATGTCCTGGCAAAACCCTGGCAGAGCTTTTCACCATCTCTCTGAGGACAGGGTGGGTGCCCCAAGACAGAAGGTGGTGCATATAGTGCCCATCCACATGGGGGGATCAAGGGAGGTGGTAGGGAACTACAGGCCTGTCAGCCTGACCTCGGTGGTGGGCAAGGTGATGGAGGGCATTACGAGAGGCTAGGGGTGGACCTGGATAAGTCAGGGTGCCTGGACGATAGACAGCATGGATTCATCCTGGGAAATCGTGTCAGACAAACCTGGTGGAGTTCTATGACTGGGTGACAAGTGCCTTGGACCTGGGTAGACCAGTGGATGTCCTCTTCTGGACTTCAGCAAGGCATTTGACTCTGTTCTTCACGTGGGCCTGTTGGATAAGCTGGGAGAAATGGGGTGGGGAACCAGATGATCAGATGGATAGGCAATTGGCTCCAGGACCAGACCCAGAGGGTCGTAGTTGGTGGGATAGTCTCATCCCCAAGGAGGGTCATTAGTGGGGTCCCACAGGGATCAGTCCTTGGGCCCCTTCTGTTCAACGCCTACGTATCTGACATAAGGACAGGAATCAGGAGTGAGATGAGTCTCTTTGCAGATGACTCAAACTGGGGGCGGTGGTGGATGGGGAGGAGGGAGGGTGGCCCTACAGGGGGACCTGGAGGCTCTGGAAAGATGGTCTAGAAAGTGGAAGCTGAGGTTCAATGCAGGGAAATGCAAGGTACCCACCTGAAGCAGAAACCCAGGTCAAGTGTACACCTTGGGGGAATGCAACAAGTCTCGATGGCTGAGAGGGACCTGGGGTGGTGGTGGATGTCAAGATGAACAACTCTGAGACTTGTAGGAGGGCAGCAGCCAAGGCCAACAGGATGCTGGGATGCATCGCTGGGGATCACCTCCAGAAGGAGGGAAGTGATACTCCTCTGTATAACTGCTTGGTGAGGCCTGCACCTTGAGTACTGTGTGCAGTTTGGAGGCCACACTTAAAGCAGGACATTAACCTCCTGGAGAGGGTCCAGAGGAGGGCAACCAAAATGATTTGGGGCTTGGGGGACAGGACCTATGAGGAGAGGCTCGAAGAGCTAAATATGTACACATTGGAAGAGAGGAGGGACCGGGGGGACATGATAGAGGTCTTTAGGTACATGAAGAGGGTAAATAGGGGAGGAACAGTCGGGGTGCTTCGAAGGAAGGAGGAAGGGGCCACTAGAGGGCATGGCTGGAAGCTGGAGGGGGGAAGATTCGGGGAGAAAGGAGAAGGTGCTACTTCACTGAGAGGGTGGTGGAGCCATGGAATGCACTGCCTAGGGGGCTGGTGGAGGCAGAGACAGTGGAGGGGTTCAAGAGGGGGTGGGACAGGTACAGGGGAAGGGTTCTGGAAGCAAAATCCAATGCAGCAAGAATATCGGGAACTGGGAAGGGAGAAGCCAGAGAAGGCAAGGGGGACAGCAAGGTCAGCACCCAGGTTGGGGACTGACCAAATGAGCAGACACGAAAGACCATTAGGCCTATTCTGCTGGCATTTTAGTATGTTAGTATAACATTCATCATTAGTTCAAATACTCAAAGAAGCAAGTATGAATATGCACATGTGCTTTCCATTCCAGTTTCAACAGGTGCCCTGGCTTCCAACCGTAGTGCATAGCCAGTGCCCTGGTAACCAACGGAAGCTGGAGCTGCCACTGTTGCTAGCCTTACTTGCTGTGAAACTTGATCAAATAGAAATAAAACATGTAAATGTGGAGGTGGACATTGGGCAGAAAAATTAAATGAAAGAGGTGAGGAATTTGCAAAAACCTGCAAAAACACAATGTCTTTATGGTACTTAAGAAGAAAATAAAATGTCAACCTTTATGTGTATAAAAGCACACAAAAAGGCTGAAGATTGATGACCAGCATAATCAAAGGTTAAGATTCAAATGTCTTGCAAGGTAACCTGAGAACAGGGGGAGCTGAAATCATTAAAATACCAGAAAAGACACATAACGTCATTAACTATCTAATTATTATAAATATCTTAATTTTAAAGACATATTTTGCAGGAAATCAGCACATATACTACAGAATGAGGTAAATATGCTAGAGTGCAGGAAAAGAAGTGCCATTGAAAAGAAATAATATTTTTATTGTTTATGGAAGTTAGCTGTCCCATAGCTATTTATCTTACACGCTCTTGAAATGATGAATGTGTTTCAATAGAAATTACAGCCATTACTACCTTAAACTCTTTTAAGAGGCACAATTATTTATTTATTTATTTGGTTTTTGTTTACTGGGTAAGTACACTAGACAACAATGTTGCCTATATTCAAGCACGACCCGGGAGAGTACAGACAGGGGAGACCAGAGTCAACATTAAAGAGTATTTCATGACGCAGCATGAGGTGAGAACAAACATTTGAACAGTATACAGCCAGGTACAGTCATTATCAGTGATGACAAAGAGAAACAGATAACATTACATTAATTATTTTCATCTGATGATACATCAATGACTAATTTGAAATGACAAACAACAAACAAAACTTATATGAAGTAGCATTATAACAATAAATTTCTGCTGGATGTGGGAAACTTTCAGATTTTGGAGACCAGCAGGAAATCAGCAAGTGCCATAGGGAGGAGAAAATGCTAGGAGAGAGGCTCAAGTTACAGCACAAGAGCAGCAGTCGGATTCTAATAGGTGTGCCCGAAGACCCAGTTTAAAGGTCTTGTGGGATTTGAAGAGTTTGATGTGGGAGGGAATGGTGTTCCAGGAGAGGGGGGCAGATATGGCAAAGGATCATTCTCCTTTTTTTGTGAGATATCTGGGAATTTCAAGTTGGGTTTGAGCAGATGCCCTGAGGAGGTATGCTTGGGAGGGCTGAGTTAATAGTTCAGCAAGGTATTTAGGGGACCCCGTTCTGATCATATTATCAATTGTACAGCCCGCAGAATAGTGTCGGAGCGAGTCTGGGGAGAGCCAATTTAGTTTCGAGTAGAGCAGGCAATGGTGGGTAAGTCTGTGAGCGGAGAGAGCAAATCTGCATATACTGGTATAGCAGGTGCTCCATTTCTGGAGCGCTCCTTTGCTAGCTTTAAGGTAAACCTGAGAGCAATATATCAGAGCAGGGAGGAGAAATCCTTGTGCAATCGCAAGCTGGGCAGCATAATTGAGGGAGGACCTAATTTTAAAGGCAAGACCAAATTTTGAGTAAACTGTCTTACATGTAGCCATAATGTGGAGGTTAAAGTCAAGAGATGGGTCGAGAGTGACTCCTAGATACCTGAAGGAGGTAACGAATTCAAGAGGGGAGTCATCTAAAGAATTTATCAATAAGTCTGGAGTAAGATATCTGATTCTTGACGGGGGGGCAAAAAGCATAGTTATGGTTTTCTTATCATTCATTAGGAACCTGTTCTGTAGTAACCACTCCTGCAAGCAGTTGAAGTCTGCTTGAAGATATGCTCTTACTGATAAGGGATCTTTACCACTGGAGAGAAGCACCATGTCATCAGCATAAAGGATCAATGAGGAGGAGCAGGGAAGGGAGGGCAAGTTGTTAATGAAAAGGGAGAAAAGTAGTGGGCCAAGAATAGATCCTTGGGGGACTCCAACAGAGGTAGGGGAAAGATTTAAGATGGCGGATTCAATTTGGACAAATTGCAACCTCCCTGAGAGGTAGCTATCGAACCAGGAGATGGTCGACAGGTCAAAGCCAAGGCAGGACAGTTTAGAAAGTAGCAGAGAGTGATTCACAAGGTCAAATGCCTTTGTGAGATCAATAAATATGGCCCCAGTGAGCAGGCTCTTATCCATCGCTGTAAGGGACTGCATTTGTCAGCTGAAGTAGGAGCAGTTGTGGTGCTGTGTCCTGTTCGGAATCCGTGCTGGGTAAGGGATATAAGGTTGTGAAGGTGCAGGTAATTTGTGACCTGAGTAGCGATGGCCTTCTCGAGAAGTTTATTTAGGGTAGAGAGAATGGCAATCTGTCTATAGTTTGACCTATTTTTGGTATCCCTTTTTTTGTGAACAGGGACACCTCGAGCAGTTTTCCACAATGTTGGTACCATTTGCGTTATTATGGAAAGATTAAAGATTCTTGCAATAGGAGCAGCAAGGGCAGGGGCTGCCTGCTTTAAGAAACTTGGCAGTAGCCCATCCGGGCCAGCAGATCCATAGGTGGATACTGATTTGAGGAGATGCAGCACTTCGGTGGAGGAGGCTAATGTGAGATAAAAAGGGGTTTCATGCGAAAGTTGCATGTCAGGAGGAGGTGAAAGAGGTTGGTTGAATTTCTCAGTGTATTAGGAGAGATCCAAGAATTGTGCATTGAGAGCATTAGCAATAGTAGGTAACTTATTACAGTTTGCATCATTCAGTGTCATGTCGGTAATGGCCGTCTTGGGCCTTTGCCCGATGAAATTTTTGATGTGGCTCCAAAAACCCCTGGTATCACCCACTAAAGAGTGGAGAAGCTTAAGGCAGTAGCTCCTTTTAGCCTTCCGAATATCTTTTTTGCAAGCATTTTCTCAGTTGTCTATAGTTAACCCAGTCTTCTGATTGTTGGGACTTCTTTGCCAAGGTCCAGGCCTTGTCTCATTTTATCATGGCTCAAAGGAGGTCTTTTTTTAGCCATTTATTAAGGGAACCCCTGAGACGCCTTTTTTCAGAGGGATGTGCAGATCTTGAAGGGCAAGAAACTGAGACATCAGGTATTCAAGTGCAGTGTTTACATCATCAGTGTGATAGATGGGAGACCAGTCTATATTATTAATATCCTCGAGAAGTGCAGTTCAGTTTAGTTTGGCAAAATCACGAAATTGAATGATTCTTGGGGGGGTTTAAGGCAGTGGCCATTCCAGATACAGAACGTAGGCAGGTGATCACTAATAGAATCCGAAAAGGTTCCTGTAGCAATTATTTTATTTGCTCTATTTGTAGCCATCCAGTCCAGGAGAGATTGGCACTCCAAGTTGGAAGAGATGCGTGTAGGGCTAGAGATAAGTTGAGTGAGGTTAAGTCGGGCGAGAGCTTCAGTGTATGTACCAACGTGACTCCCTGATAGGTCTAGGTTGAAGTCTCCCATTAGTATGACTTCAGATCTGCCCTTTAGAGTGGCCAGATAATCTAAGAGCCCATTTAAGCCAGGGAGAGCCCCCTTTGGAGGATTGTAGGCACAGATCAGATTTAGCCTTTTATCACCCCCTAGTTGTAGAACCGTATGCAGAGCTTCACAGTGATTTGTTATCCAAGACTGGAGGACAGAGACATTGAGATGCTCTTTATAATAAATGGCAACTCCTCCACCCTTTTGTTTGGTGGGGCGATCGGATCTGGACATGCTGTAGCCAGGTATTTTGTACATGGAATCAGGCATCTCTGGCCTGAGCCATGTTTCAGTTAGTCCAAGTATGTATGGACAGTAGAGGGCTATCCAGGCTTCAAGTTCAGGAAAGTTTGCTGGTAAACTTCTGATATTCATGTGGGCAATTTTCATGCCCTTAGTGGAGAACCATGAGGAGTCATCCGTGGACCTGGCATTCCAATGGGGGCCAGGGTTAGATTTTATGTCTCCTGATAAGCATAAGTGCAGAAACATCACCCAAACTTCTTTGTAGAATCTGTAATTGCACTTGAGGTATTTGGGCATGCTAGGGGGGTGGTAGAGAAGGAAATGCCCTAATTTGGAAGGATGAGTTATATGGAGGGACAGGTTAGGAGAAGGGAGCAAGGTTCTAGTTGGTATAAGGTTGGAGAAGACAAAGGAGAATTATTCATGGCAGTGGGACCCAGGGTATCCAGCTGGTATGTTACATGAGAGATAGGAGTGGATGATTACAGTGGGTAGTAATCCTGATACCACCAGAAGTGACCTTGGGCATGCAAGAGAGAATATTATGTATGCCTTGTATGAAGCCTCTTTAAATCAGAGGTGGATTGTCCCTTATAAGAGTAGAATATAAGTGACAGAAATGGTGACTTAAGGGTAGGGTGACACCTATAGTGAAGGCAGTTTGAGTGAAACCCTTAGTGGTCAGAGGTTGGCAGTCAATTATGCAAGTTATTCACAAGAGGCAGGTATTCCAATAGAGTGCAGTTTATGAGGAGCAGACAGGAGCAGGGGGAATTTGAAAAGGTGAGGGGAAAAGATAAAACTAGGATACCCTCAGTCTGAGTTACTTTTCCAGACAAAATAAGTGTAGAACAGAGGCAAACATAGAGAATAGGCAAGAGTGAGTGGAGGAAAAAAAGGAAAAGGACTGCCTCGCTGGTTTGAATTAGGACTGATGCAGCAAGGGAAGGGGTAGGACTGTCCTTCAAGTGAGAAGCAAACAGAACAAATCAGTAGGAATGAAACAGAAATTGTAAAAGACACACTTTCAGCTCAGTTTTATACTTGGGTTACTGGAAAAACAGCGAAAATTTCAAGCCTGCAAGCAGCTGCTGTGTTAGAGGGTCTGCTAAAATTAATTAAACAGCAGCTGCAGTGTACCAGAATCAGCAAAAGTTAATTAAATCAAGGTAGGCAGGCTAGAGTGTATCATAGGCACAGTCTTAGGCACAGTCTTGTGAGTCGAAATACATTAATTTCCTTGGGTTTAAAGTGGCTGCAGCAGCGAGTACTACAGCGCCAGGGAGCTGAACAGAAAAAAGGTGCCAAGGTTTAAAACCGAGTGCAGTCCTGAGATCGCGTACCTTCCTGCTGCCAGCCTGGTAGCTTTGAGGAACCAAGGGGAGCTGGGGAGGGCTTTTCAACAGCCATTGCCCTCTTGACCCTGGGGAAAAGGGAAAATACACAAGGGCTTAAATACAGGGAAAATCAGGGCTGGGTCAGACAGTGAATATGCACAAAGGAGTTAATCGGGGGACGAGGGAGGGGGGATTAGAACTTAGCAGCAAGTGAGAAGCAAACAGAACAAATCAGAAGGAATGAAATAGAAATTAGTAAAAGGCACACTTACAGCTCAGTTTTATACTTGGGTTACTGGAAAAACAGCAAAAATTTCAAGCCTGCAAACAGCTGCTGTGTTAGAGGATCTGCTAAAACTAATTAAACAGCAGCTGCAGTGTACCAGAATCAGCAAACGTTAATTAAATCGGCTAGAGTGTATCATAGGTACAGTCTTAGGCACAGTCTTGTGAGTCGAAGTACATTAATTTCCTTGGGTTTAAAGTGGCTGCAGCAGCGAGTACTACAGTGCCAGGGAGCCGAACAGAAAAAAAGGCGCCAAGGTTTAAAACCGAGCGCAGTCTTGAGATCGCGTACCTTCCTGCTGCCGGCCTTGTAGCCTCGGGGAACTAAGGGGAGCTGGGGAGCGCTTTTCAACAGCCGTTGCCCTCTCCACCCTTCCTGCTGCCAGCCTTGTAGCTTCAGGGAACTGAGAAGAGCTGGGGAGGGCTTTTCAACAGCCGTTACCCTCTCGACCCTTCCTGCTGCCAGCCTTGTAGCTTCAGGGAACCAAAGGGAGCTAGGGAGGGCTTTTCAACAGCTGTTGCCCTCTCAACCCTTCCTGCTGCCAGCCTTGTTGCTTCGGGGAACGAGGGAAGCTGGGGAGGGCTTTTCAACAGCTTCAACAGGGGCTCTAGAAACAGTGCTATATACGCCAGGCAGGGTAGAAGAAAACACTGAAACCTTCCAAAATGTGTGCTATGGTACTAATTTTTCCAGCTACAGACAGCAAGATGGCTGTATACAGCCCTCTTGCATTATATCTAAAAATGTTGTTCATCCAGTTGGATTCAAAAGAAAACTCATTTCTTATACTCACTGAACCACTATAAGGAGAGGGGTTGGGTGGAATCAGGGTGCGATAAGGTGGAAGCACTAAATGAGTACTTCTGCTCAGTATTTAATAAAGAGAAGAGAGGGGTGACACCCAAGGGAAATGGCAGAAACGGGGGAGGGGTGACAGATGGGAAATCATGGAGGCAGAGTTCAGGAGGGTTTGAAGGCACTGAGGGTGGATAAGGCGCCAGGTCCAGATGGCATCCACCCCAGGGTACTGAAGGAGATGGCAGAAGTCCTTGCAGGACCTTTGGCAGACATATTTAATGCCTCACTACATTTGAGGTGTGTACCTCAGGACTGGAGGATGGCTCATGTGGTGCCCCTCCACAAGAGTGGCCCCAAGAATGAACCGGGAAACTACAGACCAGAGAGCATCACATCCATCGTGGGTAAGCTAATGGAGACTATCCTGAAGGAGAGACTAGTGGCCCTCCTAGAGGCCAAAGGACTACAGGACAGCAGGAGAGGAGAGATAGAGGAGACATGATTGAAACCTTCAGGTACATAAAGGGAATAAATAAGACAGGCACGGAGGGGCTTTTCAAATTAATGAGGGGGAGGGACATTTGAAGGCACACTCTGAGATTAGAAGGTGGAAGGTTCAGGAGGGAAATGAGGAGACACCTTTTTATGGAGAAGGTGGTGTCTCGGTGGAATGCATTGCCAGAGGGCGTGGTATGCTGCAGAACAGTGGGCTGCTTCAAAGGGAAGGGACATGGTAAGGGGAAGGTCACTGAAGGAGGGAGGGAGGGAGGGAGGAGGAAGCTGTAATATAAGGGCTGCTAGCTGCACAATCAAGCAGACATGATACATCATAAGGCCTTTATCTGCTCGCAATTTTGTATGTTTGTATGATCAGTGTTTGATTTCCAAATGGGTCAATACAATCCACACTGAGTAGGATCCGTGCCAGACTTAGAGATCACTGAAATGACACTTGGGTCCATAATGGTGCCAGTTTGTCCCCCTCAGTCAGAGCTTCTCTTTATGCTTTACGCAACTGGAGAAACACCTCTTCAGCAAAAGTTTTATAAAATTCTGTCATATAGCCATCTGATCCAGGGCATTTATTAGCTTTTAAACATTTTATTTCATCTGCAATCTCAGACATGACAGTCAGTCCTACTAAGGCAAAATTTTGTTCAGGGGACACCTGAGGTAACCCCAGATTCCACAGAAATGAGGCTATGCAGTATCTTTCCTTGGGATCCCCTGACCTGCAGCATACAAATAATCCTCAGATGCATCCAATATATCATGCACTTTAGAAAGTGGTTGTCCTGAGTTGGGGTGCATTATTCTAGATATATGTCCCTTGCTCACTGAGCTCACAGTCTCCCAGCTAACAATCGTAGGGTACAAGGTCCATCTTCGTAGAATGTTTGCTTGAAAAAAATCGATCCAGAAGCAAATGATTTGATACCCTTTTATTGAACCAACATAGATATAACAAAAACAACAAAGTGCTTTAGCTTTTGGATCAACCAAGTCCTTCCTTGGAAGTTTAAACTTACACTTAAGCTTCTGAGGAAGGACTTGAATAGTCAGCGAGAAACCTGTTCTTTATTTACATCTATATTGGTCCACTAAAAGGTATCCAATCATTTGCTTCTGGATCTGTTCTTACAAGAACCAATACGGTGACAACTAAACCTGTGTGCTGGAGAAAAAGTAATTTTTGCTCCATCTGAAAACCCAATATTTCTCTAAATTCATTTTTTTTACTTCCCTAGTTCCTGCCCCCTCTTCCTGTTAAGTTTCTGTTTTGGAAGGGGGGTTCTACATCTGCAATTTGGGTTTTTAAAAACTTTTGCTTAGCCTCCCTCTGTTTGTTTTTTCCCTAGAGGACAATTCAATAAGGCGACCCCATAAAATTGCCTTTAAAGTGTCTGATAATATAACTTTTTAGGTCTTGGGATTAGTATTTTCTGCCACTGCCATGGCTGTAACCTGTGAGATGAACATTTTAACCTCCTTGTCCTTCAAGAATGAAACATTCATCCTCCAAAAGGTGTTCCACCTAGTCATACACAGACTCAGTTTTAAATAATGCTGTGTGGTCCAAAAGCCTAAGATTACCCATCCAGCTCTTTGTCAACATGTTCTCCATCTCCTGCTCAACAAAGAAGTAGTCTAAATGAGAACAGATTTGATAAAGGAATAAGTATAATCCCTGGCTGCCTCATACAATTGACACCAAGGGTATGTATGTGTATATATAAATAAATAAATATATATATTCATGGCAAAAAACTCCATTTCATGCATCATTTAGGGTTCTTCCACAGCAACAAAAGTGAGAAAATTTGGTGTTAGGGTTGAAATCCCTCCCTTGCCCCCAGCCCACCCCCAACTGGCATTGGGGTGTGCGTTGGGTGAACTATCTAACTTTCACCTCATTCCATGTGTTAACAAGCTGAGGTGGTGAAGTATAGGAGAGTGAGGTGAGAGTTAGGACCGACGACCTGGACGCACACCCTGATGCGGTTGGGGGGTGGGGGCGGGATCAAGGGGGATTTCAACCCTAACACCGAATTTCCTCACTTTTGTACCTGTGGAACAACCCTAACTGATGCATTAAATGGAGTTTTTTGCCATGAATTTCCCTTATTTTTGAGAATGAGGACTATAAATGGTGAATGAAATGTGGTGATGGGAGCGTGGGCCCTTTGGGCCCCATGCTCCCACCACATGATTTGTTGTCACATAGTAATGGTAACTGGAATGCAAACTCAAGCGCTAACGGTTACCCACATGGTGATGCAAACATAAATGGTAAAGCAAACGTTAATAGAAACGCAAGCGCAAAGTGATGCCAAATCGAACAGTGATGCAAACAGAGATGCAAGCACACACGGAAATGCAACTGGTAATGCACACAGTCACTGTACTGCTATTGTAAATGCAAATGGTAACTGTAACAGCAACAATAACGCCAAAGGAAACAGAAACAGAAATGCAAATGCAAGTGCATACGGAAATGCAAACCGTAATGTGCATGGTCATGGTACCACAATTGGAAACGCAAATGGTAATGGTAGCAGCAACAATCATGTCAAGGGAAACGGAAATGCAAATGCAAGCGAGTATGGAAACACAAACCGTAATGCACACGGTCACGGTACCACAATTGTAAATGCAAATGGTAATGGTAACAGCAACAATAATGCCAAAGGAAACAGAAAGGCAAACGCAAGCGTGCACTGAAATGCAAACCGTAACATGTACGGGCAAAGTAATGCAATTGGAAATGTAAATGGTAACAGTAACAGCAACGATGACGCAAAACGAAAGAGAAACACAAACGCAAATGGAAGGGCAGCCGGAAACACAAATGCACATGGTGACGCAAACCGAAATGCAAACACAAACAGTAGTGGAGATGCAAATGGTAACAGTAACACAAATGCAAGCACAAATGTACGCAAAGGGTAACGCACACGGTGGCTTACACAGAAACGCCAATACAAATGGGTATGGAAAAACAATTGGGAATGCTAACTGTAACAGTATCGGAAGCGCACACCCTGTTTTTGCCCAAGAGCTGCATGGAGAAATACAGTGAGTACAAAGAATGTATGCTTAATAATGGGCCTTGGACCAGGAAATGAGCTCTTGGAATACTAAATTGCTTATATCTCAGAAACAGTATGATGTAGAAAAAAAATAAAATTTTGTATGATTCATGACTTTCCTGGCCAGGTTTGCACTTCAAAGTTAGCCCCGTAGGGGGCTAAGCATTTTTCCAATGAAAAGTCCATATCTAGCACCGTTTCTGAGATACGGGCCCTGAAAGGCGCAGCGCAAGCAGCAATGTTAGTCTATGGGACAAACGTCAACTTCAGAGTACTGTAACTTGACATTCCTGCAATATTTTGCACCAAACCACAAAAAGGCACATCTGTGTGTTGTAGGCTTTCTTCCCTCCAAATTTCAGCCCAAAAGACCAAACCGTTCTTTTGCAGCTGAGTGGCAAAGAAGTCCTGTCATTTTGGCCATAGCGTTGCAAAGTAGTGTCGTGATTTGCGACAGTTTGGAAAAAAAATCACGAAAGTGTCGCAGGTGTGACACTACTATTCCCAAAAATTTCAAAAAACATATTTCTGGAGTGTTTAACCCCAAAATAAAGACATGCCTAGCATCCTCAGGGCTCGAATAGGTAAACACAAAAAGAATTGTGTCTCTAGAGGGTCCCAATTTTAAATGACAAGCATTTCTGTGATCAGTAACTGAAAACAAATGGCTTACTCGCAACAATACAGGGGTCATTTGCAACACTAAAAACTGCATTTGTGACACTGTCAAATATTTTGTTAACTTTTCCCATTGACTATAATGGGAAACTTGTTTTTTGAATAACTTTTGGACCATTCAATATTTTTTCACAAAATCTTCAAAAGGCACATCGGTCAGCCTGGCCACACAGGCCCTGAAGTTTTCGGACTGGTCGCGCAAACTGTGCACCTCTAGGTGCGAGCAAAGAATGAGCAAAAAAGCATAAATGCACTCTGGAATGTCACTTAATAACTCTGCCAGCATACATCCGACCAGTACAAAACTTGCCAGATCCCAAGATCTATGCTAACACTCTATGCCTGCCAAATTTCAGGCAAACCCGTTGAATGGTGGCAAAGTTATTAAGGTGCAAAATTTCACCATTTAACCTTAAATGAGGTACTCAGCCCTAACTACAGTGGCACTACCATGCCACTATAATATATATATATATATATATATATATATATATATATATATTCTTTTGCACAAAAAGCTATGTTAATGCATCAGTTAGGGTGGATATCAAACTGTAACAAGCATTTGTCAATACCAAATGCTTGTTGCTGGTATTAGCATTGAAAATGCAGGAGTTAGACAGATGCAGAATAGGAATGGCAGTGAAGTATTGAACTTCACGCCAGCCCCACCTCCATCCTGTAGAGATGGACAGGCATTGGGGTAAGTGTTTGGGTTGTCTCCCATGACAATCATGCCATGTTACCTCACCCTATACTACAGACACCGACATGTGTTGAGGTGTGCCTTGAGGTGTTTGGCTTTACTGTCATCCCATTCCATAAGGACATATGCTAAAATGGGTGCAGCATAGGAGAATGGGGGAGAAGTCTGAGGCTGAAGAGTCCAAGGTACACCTCAATGCCTGTCAGTGGCTGGGGGGTGGGTCTGGGATAGCATGAGCTGTACAGTTGGCAATCCAAAGGCACACCCCAATGCCTATCAGTCTGTATATGGTGGAACATTATGGTTAGAAACCCTAACGCCTCGGGCGTTTGTTGGTATTTGCACTACAAATTTTCAACATGGCCTTTTTGTAACTCCATCTCATGAAAGCATTTGGGACCTCTTCTCATTAAGAGTGTCAGTGTGATTTTGTTAATGTGTCCATAACTTTGAGTTCCAACAGTGACCTTGTCATTCTGCGCCACATGTACGAAAACACAGATCAGGCAGGATGTGAAGAATGATAGCTGTACCATCAATAGGGAGGTGTGAAGAGATGGCAATGTTGAAAATCTGTAGTGGGAATATTAAAAATGCTTGTACTTCGAAGCATATGTGGAAACTTTTTTTTTTTTAACCAGCTGAGACACACTAAGCTGAGGCTTTTTACAGGTGCAACCTGGGAGCACAAGGAAGTTAAGTGACTTGCTTAGGGTCACACAGTATGTAAGTGGAGGTTGTGGGATTCAAACCCAGGTCTTTAGGTTTGCAGCTCAGAGCCTTAAACAACTGCACTATACTGCCTCCTAGACTGCACAATGCATGCGCGTAACACAGTCATTTTATGGATTTTCATCACCAAGTTTTCAACATAGGCATTTTAGGACCTCTGCTCATGAACAGTGTCACTGTGATTTTCTTAATGTGTCCTGAACACTTGATTTCACACAGCGACCATGCTATTCTGCTCCGGAAGTGCAAAAACACAAGTCGGCCAGGATGTGAAAAATGACAGCTGAACTGTTCATAAGGAGGTGCAGAAAAATGGCAATGTTGAAAATCTGGAGTGAAAATATTACAAATTCGTGAAGTTATGAGTGTGCGTAGCAACTGCACAATGCACACTTGTAAAATAGTAATTTCTTGGATTTATTCCACCAAATTTGCAACATAGACTTTTTGAGAGGCCACCTCATGAACACTGGCACTGTTGTTTCGTTAATCAGCCCCAAAAGGTGAGGCCACGCTGTGACCGTGAAATCACCCTTTCAGGACTGAATAACATCATGACAATTGGCTGAATTCATGAGGAGGGGTCCCAATAACCCTATGTTGAAAATTTTGTGCCAAAATTCCCCAAAATGCTCAAGATATGCACCAAAGATGAAAAAACCCTATTTATGCCATTATACAGCTTACCGGCATTTCTTCAGTTCGCGCTCGGTTTTGAAGAGTGCAGATGTGTTCGATCCACTGAAGATCATCGTGCTCAGCTCTGGAGGTAAGTATGGGGTGAGGGGGTGTGGGGGAGGCAGGAGTGCGCAGAGTGAGCCTGGGTTGGGAGGGGCCACAGTTCTAAGCAGTTCGTTTCTGATTTTCCAGGTAAAAAAAAAAAATTATGCGACAGTTTTTTTAACAGGGACTTTGGCAAGGTGGGGTGGGCCCCAGAGTGCCACCCGAAGTGTTTTTGGGGGCGGCTGTAGCCAAGGGGATTGGGCACCCCGCCAACACATACGGGGGGGCAAGAGCTTAGGGGAATTGGGCACCCCCCTCAGTACAAACCAACTTTGTTGGGAGGGGACATTATGCTGATGGGGAGTGGGCTCACCTGTCGGCAAATTAAACTGGGATGAGGGACTGAAGCCAACAGGGATTGGCCCCCCATCAGCAAACAAAGACTGTTTGGGGGGGTGCATGCTGCCGAGGGAGATTGGGCACCCCCTCGGCAGTGGGGACTGCATAATATTGTTTATGAACATGGTGTCAGTTTGCCACCACGTTCACAAACAATATTACACTAGGTAACATTCCACCTGCAATGATGGGTGGCTCCCTCATTGCAGTGGAATGGCTGATGCTGCAATGATGAGACGGCCCCTGATTGCTGCAGTGAAAACGTTACATCTTGGTGGCACTTTTGGAAGCCAGTGTCATCAGCACACTGTGCCTCCATTGGTCCACCAGTGCCAAGCCCCCAAATGCAGTGCCTCCATGGGCTGCCATAGCGCCACTCCTCCACAACCTGCTATTCTTCTAAGCTGCCACACAATGTTTCTTCTGCATGCATGCAAGCAAACATAAAAAGGAGGGAAATACAATGTTAGGGTTTCCAACTCTTAACACCCCACACTGCACATACAAACAGGCATTGGGGGGGTGTCTTGGGGTTGTCAGCCATAACACTCACCCGATTCCATAAGTAAATAAGCTGAGATGGGTACAGTATATGAGAATGGGTTGAGTGTTATGACTGACACTTTTTCCTGACCGATGAAAGCGGTCACCTTATTGTGGTGGTCAGGCTTGATCATAATTCAGCTGGATGATGAGACTAAGAACCCTTCCAATGGAGTCACCTGATGCCTTACTTCAGCTAGCAGTATTTCTAGAACTCTCCATCCCTTTTCATCCTAATTTTTCTACTTTCTGCTCAGTTTTGTGGACCACACTCATAACTTGCTGAGACATGTTTCCTTACCTGTTTGGAAGTGTTTTCAGAGTATTTGCTGGCTTGCAGAATAGATGCCGAAATGAAATTGACCCCATCACACCATACGCCTCCAGCAACTCCTGAGCATGACAATGCTGCTAAATGCTCAAAGGCACAAATGATTACCGCAACCCGGAATCTCTCTGTTTCTCAGGCCTTAACAGAAGAAATGTTCATGCAAGAAGTTGGTCCTTTCCTGGATGCGATTACCAAGATCACTGAAGAGCTTCATTCTGTCTGCACCTCCGTCAATTCCTTAAGCTATCGGGTAGGAGATAACAAGGTCCGACAAGCTCGTTATTGGTGGATGAAGATGGATCCAGAGGTTGTTTTTTTGTGGCAGAAAGCCGCCTGTTTAGAGACCCATCTGGAGGACCTGGAGGGGAGAAATTGGAAAAACAATGTAGTTGTTCTGGGTCTCCCTGAATGTGTAACAGGCGCTAATTCAGTTCTGCTCACCCAAAAGCTTTGTGAAAGATTGGCCGGCCCTTCCTTCGCTTATGTGGTGGAACAGGCGCACAGATCTCTTCTACCTATGCCAGATTCTAAATCTCCTCCTCGACCATTTATATTCCAATTTTATTATTTATCTTGACAGACAGAACCTACTGTCCAAAGTGGATGACCTTCAGGAGATTCTTTGGGAGGGCACCCAGATTACAGTCGTCCAGGATCTACCACCCACAGTAAAACTGAAGCAAGCTGCCCTCCATCCTTTCATACCCAGCTAGATTCCAAGTGTAGTTCCGGGGTATTGGAGGAGTTTCAAAACTCTGGAGCAAGCTGGCCACAAACTGAAGAATTTGTTTCCTGATTTGTTTAAGCCTGCCTGACCCCAGCAAATATATCTTGTTTTTTCTGGCAGGATCATTCAGCACTTCATTCTGTGAAGATACGTCTGTTTTCATGACTTTGTTTTCCCTCCGAGCTTCTTGCCTGGGGACTCCTCGCCTTATAGTGACTGGCTGTAGTAACCTCATTCTAAGATTATCCCCTCTTTTCACTTTCCACATACCTGAATCTACAAGCTTTATTGCTGGCTATTTGGTGTGCTGCCTGGATTATCTGTGGAGTTTGCTGTCCAACCTGTAGCGCAGCTCCTGGAGATCTTTCACACCTGATTGGTGGGCACTGATTTGAATACTGCAGGTCCTGGTGTTTGTATTGATGGCTCTCTATGCCCTTGGTGATTTACAAACTGGGCTTTCAGTTTGGACGAGCTGGTTAACTACAGCAGTTCAGTTATGTGATGGTAAGTGTCCGACGATGATAAATCAGCTGGGCTACTTCTTCAGTGTCTGAGTGGATCCTCTAGTGATTACTCACAGAGCAGCTGATAAATGGTTTGCTTTCACTAACAGCCTCCCACTGTTTAGAAGCCATTTTCAACTGACTGGCTCTGGTAATTTGCTGCAGGATACACTATCTGCCCGATAAACTTCCTTATTTAGCTAGGCAGCCACTTGTTATTTTACTTATACCTCCTAGCTGAAATCGGGATGGACTTTTGTTCTTGGAGCTGAGTAAAATATAACTTGGATTATTTTTTTTCTCTATAGAACTATTGAGTTATATTCTGAGCTTCTCTGATGGCTTCCCAGATTTATTTTAAACTGTGACTTTCTGTTGCTTAAACTTTAGGGAGCTCTTTTAATTTCTGGCAACATCTTGGTTTAGACAGCTGCTTATAGGACATTTCTGAACTCACTTAGCTCTGAAATGATTAAGTTTGTCTTTTACTATTTATCAGCTGGAAAATATGAGTAAATTAGCATGCTTACAATTGTTGCGCTATTTATTTTTAAGTGGATGACCGTTTTTTCTGGACGACTATTTTTATATACCCCTCCACTACTGGTGTCCACTGCGGAGAGCCAGGAGGCCAATTTGCAGCTTTCTTTCTCCCCTTTTGTGAACGTTATTATTTCCAATGATCTTCATGATTCTGAAGAAGGGGCTTATTATTTTATTCTTTAATGTGACTAATGACATTTATAGTGGGGAGTTTTATCTGTGGACTTTGGATTACTGAATTTTGCAGAAATGCACAGGTTCCTTTTTCTGTTTATGGCACTGACTGCTTTATTGTGTATATCAATTAGTTTGAGGAGCCCATCCTTCTGATGTGCTTTTATACATTTCAACCAAGTCGAGAATTTTATTTTCTCCTGTGGCCCTCCCTTTTTCTATCATTTTTATAATAGCCTGTTGTGCTTTTCCTTTTTGTTTGAACTTCCTTTATTTAAATATTTTATATGCCTTGCTATAGTTCTGTCTAATATAGCACTTGCTTATCCTATTATTTCGTATTGCAACATGTTTAGTTTTTAGGCTCACTATGGAGTTCTGTTTGAGTTTTTAGCTATGATATATTTAGTATGGACCATCATAATAATTATTATTGCTACTATATATTTCTTATTATGTGGTCCTACTTACTATGGGGTTTGGGGGAAGGGGGAAGCTGACGCTCTGTGGGTGGGGGTGTTTTTACTCATCATGGGCCAGAATATTTTTGGTGTGTGGTCACTAGGACCAAGGTTTGTTTGATGTTCTTAGGGAACTATTTTGCTTTGTATGTTTATTTTGTTATTTATTAGACCTAGGGTGCTATTACATGTTTATTTTTATTTCATTTTTGAGGGGCTGGGGCTGGAGCTGGAGTACAGTTTGTTTGGGATTTTTCTATTGGGTAGGAGGTTCATCTGTCTTTTGCTTATTTCTAATTCATCTTATTCTCTATAATTAGGTTCTTTAGGTTTGTTACGTGGACTATTAAGGGGGCTCAGGACAGGCAAAAAAGTGCTATTGTACTTAAAACAACTTCAGCCAGGCATAGTTTTTTCTCCAAGAGACTCACATGAGATGGCAGGACATTTTATATTTTTATAGGAATTGGGTGGGGCAGGCTTATGGTGTGGGCTGTAACAGTAATAATGGGGGTAGCAATCCTTGTGGACCAAATGGTACCCTTTAGTCTAATACAAGCGCACTGGGACCCATCTGGCCACTTTTTAATATTGCACAGGCATTTAGGCCTTACAGAGGTAGTACTGGGTGCTAGCTATGGTCCCGATGCTGATTCCCCTGAATTCTTCTTGGAGATTCTCTCCCCTTTGCAACCCTACACTACCTTACCCCTTTTCCTGGGAGGTGATTGGAATCTGGTTTCCCAACTTGATTTAGACCGCTCAGGTTTATGCAGAAAGGGTCTCTCCCCAGGTCAACGTGGTTTTCGAGATTTAATGGACACTCTGGGACTAGTGGACCCTGGGCGCATATTGTTCCCTAATGCCTGCAATTATACTTTTTAATTCTTCTCCCCATGCTACTTATTCTCAAACTGATTTCTTTTTGGTTAGTAAAGATAATATAGCTGGGCTCCTGGCCTGTTCCATTCAACTGATGGTCATCTCAGACCACTCTCTGGTTGTGCTGGATGATTCATTGAGGGGAGTGGAATTTCAGGGCAAAACCTGGCACCTAAATTCCAATCTCCTCAAGAAATCAGATTCCTTAACAAATATTTAGATTTATCTTACTCATTTTTTGCAGGAGAATGAAGGGTCTGTTGAGGCCCTGGATTTTCTCTGAGTGGTGGCCAAATGTACTGTGAGAGGGGAATGTATTAGGCTAGCCACTACTGCTTAAAATCTCAATACCAGAAACTAGATGCCCATCTCTCACAAATTCATAGTATTGAACACTCCCTCTCCTTGCACACTGATACAGTTTCCTGGTCCCGCCTGAACGTACTCAGGCAGAGTATTATGAGCTGTTGGCGACCAAAGTGGATTTATCACTGTAGCGTACTAAGATACACTATTTAGAAGCTGGGGAGTGGGCAGGGCAAGTTTTCCTCTCTTCAATTATGCCATTTAGATTCCCTGAAAGTAATCCCTAGCCTTCAACCTACCCCTGGGGGTCCTAGTCTTACTTAGCCAAGAGATGTTGTGATGACTTTCCACAATTATTATAGTGGTGTATACAGGCAGGATCCCCCCCCCATCATTGTTGGAGGAAACTGAAGTGTATTTGGACTCACTTTCCCTTCCAAGTTTATCGACTGATCAACAAGAACTTCTGAAAGCCCCTACTGCTGTGTCCGAAGATCACCAGGTAATTGCACATCTTCCTCAGGAAAATACCCAGGACTAGATGGCTTTCTTAATATATTTTATACCTCCTGTATTGATATTCTAGTTCCCTTTCTCACCCACCTATTTAACTACCTGCTCGCGTCACTTTTTACTGAGGCCTCTTTAACCCAGGCTTGGATATCCTTCATACTCAAGCTAGACGAGAATGAACTACTTCCTTGCAGTTATCACCCTATCTCCCTCATAAATTCTGACCTCAAAATTCTAGCCAAGGTCCTGGAAAACTAGCTACTTCAAGTCTGGGAGGGCATAATCTCTCCAGAGCAGGTTGGTTTAATAGCAGGCCGATATTCCATTGATCACGTGTGGAAACTTATATCTTGTCTCTGCATCTGGGGAGAGCAAGTTCCCTGTAGTCTTGGTCTCCTTGGACATGAAGAAGGCCTTTGAGAGGGTCTCCTGGCCTTTTCTCTTTGCAACTCTTAACAAGTTTTTGTTCCCACCTGTGTTTTGCAATTGAATTAAAGTCCTGTATTGTAATCTGGCAGCTAGGATTAGAGTAAACGGGGTTTTCTCTGCCCCAGTGATGCTTCAGTGCAGCACCAGACAAGGCTGCCCCCTCTCTCCATTTCTATTTAATTTGTATCTGGAGCCCTTATTACATAAGATCCAACAAAATCAGGATATTCAAGGTATACTTGTGGGGGACTCCAGATACTAATTATCTGCTTATGCTGACGACCTCCTCCTTCATCTGGAGGCCTGACTTCTATTCCTGCAGCCCTAAGGGAAATAGACCATTTTCTGCTCTTGCTGGTTACATGTTAAACTTGGGGAAGTCTCAGGTTCTACCCCTGAATGCCTATGCCTCTAAGCAGTTGATTCAGCATTTGGACTTTTGCTGGCAAACCAAGGCAATTACATACCTGGGAATTTGCCTTTCTCATTCCCTTTCTGACCTTTTGAAGCTAAATTTATCTCCCCTACTTTGGACAATCAGGGAGGACCTGCAAAGATGGATGTCTCTTCCCCTTTCTCTCTGGGGTAGAGCAATACCATTAAAATTAATATTTTATCCCAAATTCTTTTCCTGTTGGGCATATTGAATCTATTCCTTCCCAAGACTTGGTTTCTCACCTTCATAGTCTTCTCTCTGAGTTCTTATGGAAACAGGGGATGGCTAAGAGGGCATATTTCAAATTAACCATGGCCAAGGATAGAGGGGACTTCAGATTTCCCAACTTTTTCTTGTACTATTGCACCTTACATAGCTCTAAACTGTTTCATTGGGCTCACTCCCAATCACTGCCTTTGGGCTTCAGATATAATCCTCTTTGGCTTTCCATAGAAACTTCAGCTATGTAAAAAACTTGGCCTGCAACTGAGTAGCCTGTTATACATTTCTCCCTCTTCCCTGCCTTCCTAATTACATAGATACATGAACACTGTTGGCAGATAAGGGCCTACGACCCACCCAGTCTGCCCATTTGAGCTTGTAAGTTCACTTTATCTTTTTCTATAAATCTGTTGTCCCTTACCCCTGACATCCAAAATTCCCTTCTGTCTATCCCATTGATTCTTAAATCATGTGATTGTTTCATCCCCCACCACTTTCTCTGGCAGGGTGTTCCACTTGTCCACCACCCGCTCTGTGAAGAAATTCTTCCTCATGTTTCCTCTGAGTTGCCCTCCTTCCAACTTCATCCCATGCCTTCTAGTCCTGGAACATCTTTTTAGTTGAAAAATAGTGTATTCCTGCACTCTGGTCCTCCCTGTAAGATACTTGTATCTCTATCATATCCACTCTCTCCCTCTTCTTTTCCAGGGAGTACATATCCACATCTTTCAACCTGTCCTCATAGGACTTGAGATGCAATCCATGTACCATCTTTGTTGCCCTCCTTTGAATCTTCTCTATCCTGTCTATGTCCTTATGTGGGTAAAGTCTCCAGAACTGTACACTGTACTCCAGGTGGGGCCTCACTAGTGTCTTTTATAATGGAATTATGGCCTCCCTTTTCCTGCTGGTGATGTCCCTGCCTATGCATCCCAGCA
Source organism: Neoceratodus forsteri (assembly GCA_016271365.2). Lineage (NCBI taxonomy): Eukaryota > Metazoa > Chordata > Ceratodontiformes > Ceratodontidae > Neoceratodus > Neoceratodus forsteri. The sequence continues at coordinate 1,074,667,712 of CM057449.1, forward strand.
TCCTATTTGCTTTAGCTGCTGCCTTGTCACACTGTTTCCCTACCTCAAGGTTATCAGAGATGATAACCCCAAGATCCTTTTCCTGCTTGGTGCATGCTATATACATACCCCCAAACTGATATGTTGTTCCAGGGTTTTTGTGCCCAATATACATTATCTTGCACTTCTTTGCATTGAATTTCAATTGCCAAACCCCTGATCATTCTTCAAGTTTCTGCAGGTCCCTCCTCATTCTGTCTACACCCTCTGGCACGTCCACTCTGTTACAGAGCTTTGTGTCATCAGCGAACAGGGGAATTCTGCCTTCCAGGTCCTGCACAACATCACTGATGAAGACATTGAATAGGACCTGTCCCAGCACTAATTCCTGTGGTACACTACTGGTTACTCTTCCCACTGTGGAGTGAAAGACATTTACCACCACCCTCTGTGTCCTGCCGCCCAGCCAGTTACCTTCCCACTGCACTACTGTCCTGCTCACTCCCATGTTCCCTAGTATGTTTAATAGCCTTCTGTGTCTCACAGTGTCAAAGACCTTGCTGAAGTCCAGATAGGCCATGTCCACTGCCCTCTCCGATCCACCTCCCTTGTCACCCAGTCAAAAAATTCAATGAGGTTGGTCTGACATGACCTCCCCCTGGTGAAACCATGCTGTCTTGGGTCCTGTAGTCCATTGGCAACCAGATGTTCCACCAATCTCTCCTTCATTAGTGCTTCAATGATCTTCCCCACTACTGAGGAGAGGCTGACTGGTCTGTAGTTCTCTGCTTCCTCTTTGTTCCACCTTTTGCATAAGGGGACTTCATCTTCTGTCCTCCAGTCTTTGGGTACCTCCCCTGTTTACAGTGATCAGCTAAACAGTATTGCCAGAGGTTCAGCCACCACCTCTCTTAGTTCTTTTAGGACCCTGGGGTGCACTCCATCTGGCCCCATTGCTTTATCAACTCTTATTCCTTCCAGTTCTTTCAAGATCCTTTCTTGTGTAAAGGGACTTGTGTCCATTTCTGCACCATTCCCATCCCTTGTACTCCCTTTAGGCCCATTACCCTCCTCTTTCTCAGTAAAGACTGAGCAGAAACACCTGTTCAGTATGCCAGCTATACTGTCGTCATCCTCCACACGACCCCCATCCTCCCTCTTCAGTCTCACTAACCCTCCCTTTGCCTTTCTTTTTTCACTTATGTACCTGTAAAAGGTTTCATCCCCTCTACCTACTGACTTTGCAATGCATTCTTCTGTCTGAACTTTGGCTTCCCTTACTGACCTTCCTGCCTCCCTTTCCTTCTCCTTTTACTTCTCCCCATCCCCTTCTGCCTGCATCTTTTTGTATTGCCTGAATGCAATTTTTTGGCTTTCACTTTCTCCGCTACCTCCTTGAAAAACCATAATGGCCTCCTCTTCCTTTTCCCCTTGCTAACCTACTTAATGCATAATTCTGTTGCTCTTGTAATCCCCGTTTTAAACATTGCCCACTGTTCCTCAACCCTGGATCCCCCCCCATTCCCACTAATGCCTCTTTCAAGCTACTCCCCATTTTCCCAAAGTCTGACCCCGTAAAATCCAGGATATGTGTTTTTGTGTGGTTTGGTTCTGCTCCTTCTGTGATGTCAAACCACAGTGACTGGTGGTCACTGTTCCCCAGGTGCTCCCCCACTGTAACCCCCATTACACTATCCCTGTTTGTGAGCACAAGGTCAAGTATTGCCTTCTGCCAAGTTGGTTTCATGACCAGTTCCTTGAGGAAAGCACCTTGAAGGGAGTCCAGAATAAATCTGATCCCGGTTGATAATGCTGCTGGGAGGCTCCAGTCCTTGTCTGGAATATTGAAATATCCAACCAGCACCACCTCATCCTTGTCTGTCATCCTTTTGATGGCTAGCATCAGCTCCCTATCTGTTTCTTCCTCCTGGGCTGGTGGTCTATAGACCACCCCGTGCAGATGGCTGACCCCATTTTCCTCTCCAGCTTAACCCACAGTATCTCTCCCCCATTTTGTTCCCCTAAATATCTGTGGCCTTTATGCCATCTTTCACATAAAGTGCCACTCCTCCTCCCTTCCTATCTTCCCTGTCTCTTCTGAATATATTGTAGCCAGGTATGGCCATCTCCTAGTCATGGTAATCATTACACCAGGTTTCTGTGATGGCCATAATGTCCAAGTCCGACTGCACCATGACAGCCTCCAGATCCTCCATCTTGTTGCTAAGGCTCCTGGCATTGGCACACATGACTTTCCATGACTTGAACTCCTTGGACTGTTTAGCTGTTCTACTCCAGCCCCCTCCCTTGCTGTCCTTTATCCCTGCTTCTCCCTGCTGTCTGCCTTTCTGTTGAATTTTGCCCCTTTCTGCCTATCCACCTCTTGTATGCTTATCTCCATCTTTTATACACTGCTCTGTAGAGATATCCACTCCTCCTGTTCACTGGTTCCACTGTTAGCTGTGGGGGATGGGCAATTAGGTACCCTCATGCTGGCCTGCCACCCTCTTTGGCTAGTTTAAATGCTTGTCCATGTAGCATTTAAACTTATCATTGAGTGCTTGAATTCCCCTCCAGAATGGATGCAGGCTATCAGACTTGAACAAGCCTCCATCCCTCCAAGTACATCCCCAGTCAACAATGAATCCAAACCCTTCCTCATAGCACCAGTTCTTCAACCATGCATTAAAGTTCCTGGTGCATGCTTCCTTACACTGTCACATGTCTCTCACAGGTAGTACTTCTGAGAAGGTGACAGAAGTACCTACTGAACTTCCTTAGGCTTCCCATTTGCCAAGTCATTAGTACCTAGGTGGATAATAACATTCAGCTCACCCTCCTGTCTTTCCTTCCCAGTGATCCCCAGGATCTTCCTCCCACCCCTCCATGCTGTGGCAGCTGTAGGCACCTCACCTCCCTGTCCTTCCCCGTCTGTGTTCCTTGCTGGATTAGTCTTATGATAGAGTCCCCCACCAGGATTCACTTCCTCCTTCTCCTCCTCCTCCTCCTCTGGGGTCCACTGCTCTCCCCACTGAGGTCACCTCCTTGATTGACCTCCACATCCTTCCCTTCCACTTCTCTGGGTACCTCTATTTGGTTGTCCCTGTTTGCCAGTGCAGCATAAGAGTTCTGGAGTGGAATAGGATCTGGGATGTGCCTCTGCCTGACCACCCTAACCCTCCCTGAGCCCACTGTCCTCCAAGTGCTCCTCGTTCTTGGCATCCTTGGAGGCAGTGGCTTTGGACTTGATCTCTGGATAGGGGCAAAGGCAATCCTGAGCCAGTTTACTTCCACTCTGAGTCTGACTACCTCATTCCACAGTCCAGAGAGATGCCTGCAGATAGGGCAGCACCTCAGAGTCCAGAAGGTCTGCCTGAATATGACTGTCCCACAGCCATTGCATTGTACCACTTCCCACATTATACTGCACTTATATTGCTGTTCCAGTACTTGTCCATTACTGAAGCTCTCCTAGTTCCCTTTTTATTAATTTTCTGTCCTAAAAATCCTGCCACTGATCCTCAAATATGTTTCTTTAAAGAAGGAAAACCAAAAGATAAATGAGTATCATATCAAAGTTGGCTTACTTTTAAGACTCTTATTACTACTCTTCGTGACACAAATATCCCCTCTAAAATTCAGAATACTAATGGTAAACAGACTCCCAGATGGATGAATCACAACATTAAATGGTTGATTAGATCAAAAATTAAAAAATATCTTAATTATCTTAAAAACAAGACCTCGTCTAACTGGAAGTCCTATTTAAAATCTAATAAGATATGTAAATCAGTTATTAGAAAGGCTAAATCTAGATGGGACTTGAATTTGGCTAAGACAGCTAGTAAGTCTAATTGAAAACCCTTTTATTCTTATATTAATTCCCTTAGGAAAACTTCATGTATGGTGAGGCCCCTTACAGCTGATGTTCATGAGCCTAGGATCATGGTCGATGTATTCAGTATTGAATTTTGTAAAATGTTTTCAGTATCGGATGTCCCAATATCTCAGTCTACCACTATTCCATCGGATCCTTTGATTATGTTTACTGTGGAACTTATTCTTAAAAAACTACATACTCTTAAGGGTAAATTTTGTCCAGGTCCAGACAAAATAGCTGGCCATTTGCTGTATTTATTGTCTGATCAAATTGCTTTTCCACTTAAGCTTTTGTCTGATCTTTTTTAAAGAATAACTACATTCCCACTGAATGGAAGGAGGCTTTGGTTGTCCCTATTCATAAAAAGGGATCCAAACATATTTGGGAAAACTATCATCCCATCAGTTTGACTTCCTCTATATGTAATGCCTTGGAGAGTCTCCTTAAAAACATCATTGCCCCAGTTATTGATGCATCTGATCCTCAACAACACAGTTTCGGGAAGGGTAGAAGTTGCTTAACTAATTTGATCTGTTTTTACGAACACTTTAGTTCTCTATTGGATAACAGGATACCATGCGATTCTGTCTTTATTGATTTCAGTAAGGCATTTGATACCCTGCTTCATTGGGCTTTAATGCAAAAACTTAGGGGACTCAATATTAATAGCTACATAATTGCCTGGATTACTAATTGGCTTTGTGATAGAACACAGAGGGTGACTATTAATGGTTCTATTTCTAACTCTGGTAAGGTTTCGAGTGGTGTTCCACAGGGTTCCGTTCTGAGCCCCTGTCTTTTTCAAGCTTTTATTGCAGATCTGATGAATCCTTGTCTTTCCTTTACAATAAAATATGCAGATGATGTGAAGATTGGGGGACCATGCTCAAACTTTGATCAGATATCTTGTATTCAGCATGATCTCAACATTGTATCTAGTTGGCTTGCCAAATGGGGTGTGAAATTGAACACTACCAAGTGTAGAGTTATGCATTTGGGTTCTAGTAATTAAAATTTCCAATACATATCGGATGGTTCAACTCTGTGCATCACTACTGATGAGAGGGATTTGGGAATCACCATCTCAAATGACTTAACATATTCCAAACATTTGCATGCAGTGATTAGTACATCTAACAAGGTTGTTTGGTCCATTTTAGGTAATATTAGATCTCGAGACTGTGTGGTGTTATTGCCCCTGTTCAGGTCCTATGTTCGACCTCACCTTGAATATGCATCACAGTTATGGTGTCCATTTAAAAAATACGATAGAATTTCACTTGAAAGAGTACAGAGAAAATACATTAAAAAAATATCTGGTTTAGAATCAACTTCCTATGAACATAGGTTAGACACCTTGAAACTCATGCCTCTTACTACTAGACGACTGAGAGGTGACCTTCTCTTTTTATATGACGTTGTCCATGATCCATACGTTATGACCGAGTTAGGCCTTTCCTTCAGGTCATCTACACATAATACTAGAGAACACCCTCTTCAGTTAATTGGCAAATCCTTTGTACATAATAATCGGAAGTTTTTCTTTACCTTGAGATCTATTTATTCTTGGACTAGACTTCCATCTGCTGTAGTTATTAGTAATACTAAAGATATTTTCAAAAAACATCTCGATAAGTTAATTTTGTCAGGGTATAGCTTGTCATATTATTCTTTGTCCTAGCATAAGAGCATTATGGGCTTCGGCCTACTAGCTCTTTTTCTCTACCTTAGTATGAGTCAAAACACTTGTGTTGAGTGTGGGCTTCCTCCCACTTATTCCCTTCCTACTCAACAACCCCTGCTATTCCCTGTGCTTAGCTCCTGCCAATCAGATCTAACAGGGCATATAATTAAGAGTGGGGGACACCACTACAGGCACACCAAACTATGTTTTAAATTTTCAACAGCCCAAAAACAATTCTAAGTAAAGACAGCAAGAAATAACAGTGCCACTAAAAGCCCAAAAATCTAAGTTTAAAACAAAAACAGCAATAAACAGTTACTGCAAAGCATTAAAATGAATCTGGACCCTTCCCCTTCTGGCTTCTTCTGAGAAAACAAAAATCAGCTTGCTACCTCAAATATGACTTAGCCCCACCTCCGGTTATCACGTAGCAGAGGTCAGAGGCCATACAATTAGCACCCCTCACCTAAACTACAGGCAAGCCAGACAAGACAAGACTACATTTGCAGCAATTAAAGACAACAAAGAAATGCAACACCAATACAAGCACACCAAACTAGATTTTAAATTTTCAGCAGCCCAAAAACAATTCGAAGTAAAGACAGCAAGAAATAACAGTGCCACTAAAAGCTCACAAATCAAAGTTTAAAATAAAAACAGCAATTGGCAGTTACTGCAAAGCACTGAAATTAATCTGGACCCTTCCTCTTCTGGCTTCTTCTGAGAAAACAAAAATCAGCTTGCTACCTCAAATGTGACTTAGCCCCACCTCCAGTTATCATGTAACTGAGGTCAGAGGTCAGACCTCTGCATCAGGCTTTAGCATCGGACACCTTTAATGTGGTCACTCAAAGTACTTAAGCAACTCTTTGCTTATTTACGTACTGATTGGAGTAAAGATGGGTCTCAATCTATTTTGGGCAACCCTAATATTCGTATTGCTACTTGCCCCATCCCAGTTAAATTTTGTCCACAGCTCAGGCTGGCCTCATTGTAGTCCCTGGTGGTAGGCAGTAAAATGCATCCTCCCGACATTATTCAACACCACTTTGCTATCCTAGTTTACCATCCATTCAAGCATATCCAACTCTCAGGGGTTCTTTCTAGTTTCTGGGTCAGTACTCTTGGCCTGTCCACTCCTCTCCTATATTACCTGAGCTCATAACAATTGTGGAGCAGTCCCATTCTATATTTAAATGTTATGCTTATTTTCGGCTCCAGGATCCTAGTACCTTATTAGGGGTCTGTTATTACTGGCAGCAGTCCTTGGGTTTACAGTTAAACTCTAAGGATTGGCAACTGCTTTGGACTAGGCTTTATAAACTTATTGAGTAGGATCACTTTCACCTTACTCAGTTGTGCATTCTGCAAAATTGATATTATATTCCCATCAGATTATACTGGATGGGTAGAAGAGCCTTGGCAGAGTGTTCTAGCTGTACTTCTGGTACCAGATCCCTTCTACATATCCTCTGCAAATACTCACAGGTGACACCCTTTTAGACTGATATTCATAACTTTCTTGATCCCCTTTTGGGATTAGACTCCTTCTTTATTCCTCCTGTCTGTCTTGTCTGGATCTTTCCAAGGGAGCTTTTTGGTCCCCAGAAAGCCTATATGGCTTTAATTCCAATTACTGCCAAGATTGTTGTCCTCCATCACTGGATGGATGATAGTGTTCCTTCTTTATGACTCTGGCTACAAAGAAACACATCACTTCCAGTCAAGGCAGGCATCAGAAGTATAGAGACCATTGGGAACCTCTTGAGGCTCTTCTCTCTCATTAGTTAGATCTCCCCCCTTCTTCCCCATTTTCTTTTTCTTCTTTCACTCCCATTGGTTTTTTTGTTACCTGGGAGTGCTCTGGGGTGGGAGGGGGACAGGGTTTGGGAGAAAGTTGGGAGGGTGGTTTGGGATTTATTTTTGGCATTTCATTTTTGCTTATTAATACTGGTAGAATTTATTGATGTCTTTGACTTATTGTATTGTTAGCGTTTGCTGTTTTTTGTGCATGATATTTTTCACCTTATGTAAGGAAAAATTTAACAAAGTACACTTAACTGGAAAAAAAGAACCCTTCCAATGATTTATAACAAGTAAGAATATTGGAGTTATTTGAAAATATTGCAGGCTTTAAAGCAGAATAGTGGGTTGGGGGCTCTGGTAATTTAACTAAATGTTTTTGATTGGTCACACACCAGGTGTCTCCCCACAAATTTTACTAAGATGCATTGTAAATGCAGGTGTTGAGCTTGCCAAACCCTTTACACTGACTTGAATGCAGGAGAATTGTGGCCTTCTTCTAAATGGTGAGCTCCCCAGTAAAACACCTGAAAGCCTCTTATTGGCCAGAGCATACTACATAAGTAATGAAGCTATAGAGTGGTTTCCCCACAAGACAGAAAGAAAGCAGGGGGACCTCAGCTCAAAATAGCAAGATAAAATGTGTTGCTTTTTCCTGATCGATGGAGGCAGTCACCTTGCTGTGGTGGTCTGGCTTGATCATAATTCAGCTGGATAATAAGATTAAGAACCCCTCCAATGATTCACAGCAAGTAAGAATATTGGAGTTATTTGAAACAATTGCAGGTTTTAAAGCAGCAGTGTGTGCGTATGGGGGGAGAGCACTAGTAGTACCTTAACTAAATGATTTTGACTGTTCACACACCAGGTGCTTCATCACTGATTTTGCTAAGATGCATTGCAAATGCAGGGGTTGAGCTTACCAAACCCTTTACACAAACTGGACTCCACAGTCAGAGTTCTTCACTTTAGTTTCCAACCAACAAGGCAGATGCGTAGCCCACACACTGAGCCCCCCCTTCTCAGACACTGTGAAACAGGCCCTTTCTTATAGAGCCAGCTCCATTGCCTCAGCCAGGTCCCTCACACATACAAACAACATGTCTGAAAAAGATTGCTGCATAACTGTCTGCATTATCACAAAAACAAAATGCACTTAAATAGTGTTAACCATGTCAATTTTCAGACCCCCAGGAACAGATGAATCTTGTCACTCAAATGACCCTCCTCATAAACCATTTGATGAACAGCAGGCCTATTTGACCACATATTCTGACTTTTGGAATTTGAACTGGCTGACCTCCCTGTATTTGCTGGCACCCTTTAGTCTGCCAATTAATTAAATAAAAGCATTAAGTTGCCACACCAGAGAAGATCTATGACAGGCAGGACCTCCTTTCATGTATATTAAAACAGGAACCTTGGATTAGAACTTTAGCTCATCAGAGAATCATACACTAGCATTCCAGTGAGTTAATTGTGTTTAAGCATTAGTATGCCACACCTACCTACCAGTTCTTCTGCAGTGTCACCTATGAAGACACTAAAGAGGACTGGTCAAGAATTGAGCCCTGTAGTACCACACTGATCACTTTCCCATCATTTGAGTGAGTGCCGTTTACCACCACCCTGTGTTTTCTATCTGTTAACTAGTTTCTAACCCAGTTGACTTCTTTGGATCCCACCCCTAGGCTGCTCAATTTCTTTATCAGCCTCCTGTGCAGCACAGTGTTGTGTGCCTTGCTAATGTCCATATAGGCCACATCCACTACCCTCCCCTGTTCTATTTCCCTGGTCATCCAGTCAATGAAATCTAACAGATTCATTTGGCATGACCTTCCCCCCCTAGAAAACAGTGCAGCCTGTGATCTTGCAGCCCATTGGATTTAAGATACTCTATGAGTCATTCCTTCAGTGGGATTTCCATTAATTTCCCCCACACTAAAGTAAGACTGACTGGCCTATAGTTTTTAGCCTCCTTCTCCCTGCTGCCACTCCTATGTAGAGGGACAATGTTAGCCCATCTCTAGTCCTCTGGAACTGCACATGTTTCCAGTGAGCTGTTAAACAAGGCTGTAAATGGGGCAGCATGCACCTCCCTTAGTTCATTTAGTACCCTTGGACATATCTCATCTGGTCCCATAGCTTTGTCCACCTTCAGAGTTGCAAGTCCCTTCCAGACTCTTTCCTCTGAAAATGGACTTGTGTCCACCCATTGCCCCTCATTTCTGCAACTCCCTTGTGATCCCCCCCCAAGTAAAGACTGAGCAGAAGTACTTGTTTAGGATGTCATTTTTTCCTTTTTCCCCTTCTGCACAGTCTCCACCTTCAACTTTTCTGATACTCACTATCCCTTCCCTTGCTTTATTCTTCCCACTTATATATCTGAAGAAAAGGTCATTCTTCTTAATGACCCCTTTGGCTATGCTTTCCTCTGTCTGCATCTTTGCTCCCATCACAATCATGCCTGCCTCCCTCTGCTTTACTTGGTATATCTCCCTCTCTTCCTCTGTCTATGTTTCCTTATACCTCTTGAATGCCACACATTTTCCTTCACCAACTTTGCACTTCCCTAGAGGACCATAACAATCTTTTTTTATGTTTGCTTGCATGCATGTACAAGAAACATTTTGTGGCAGCTTGCTGGACTAGTGGGTTGTGGAGGTGCAGCAGTGTTGTGGCCAATGTCGGCAGAACATTTTGGGGCTGGTCTCTGTGGTGCCAATGAAGAAGCACGCTGTTGATGACAGCAGTTTGAAGCATGCCAACAACTTGAAAGAAATTTGCCACTGCAATCAGAGGGTGCCCCATCAATGGAGAATCAGCTGTTTTTCCAGAACAGGCTGATGCTGGGGTGGTATCTGATTGCAGCAGCAAATAGCAGCTTGCCTTGTCTGGTGTCACATTTCAATAAACATGGTGGTGGCTGTCACAGTCCACCTCTCACAGTCCCCATGAAAGCCGACGGGGGTGCCCAATCCCCCTGTCAGCATGCCCCCTCCCCAGTTCATTTGCCGATGGGGAGCCCAATCCCCGTCGGCATAATGTCCCTCCCATTCGTTGTGTGCTGAGGGGGGTGCCCAATCCCCCTCAGCTCATGCGCCACCCCAAACACCTTGTATGTGCAGATGGGGTGCCCAATTTCTGTCATCTCCAGCCCCCCCACCAAACACCCAGGTGTCATGCTGGAAGCCCACCCCAGCATCCCCATTGTCCCTGTAAGTAGAATAACTATCCCGTAAGGTGTTTTTTTTAATCTGTGAAAATAGAAAACCATCCCTCGTTGTGTCCATTGCCCTCTCCCTCAACCCACACCCACCCTCTGCGCAGCCCACCTCCCCACACCCCCTCACCCCATACTTACCTCCGGAGTCTGGTGCGATGATCTTTGGGGCAGCGGGAACACATCTGCACTCTTCAAAGCTGACCGCGAACTGAAGAAATGCCTGTAAGCTGTATAATGTCATAAATGGGGGGTTCAACTTAGGTGGATATCTAGGCCATTGTTGTGAATTTTTCGCACCACATTTTCAACATGGTGTTCTTGGGACCCTACCTAATGAATTCAGTCACTGTCATCTGGTTATTCAGTCCCAAAACGTGATTTTGCAGTCACTGCATGGAATCCTCTTTCAGGACTGATTAACAAAATGACAGTGTCACGGTTCATAAGGTGGGCTTCCAAAAAGTCTATTTTGCAAATTTGGTGAAAAAATTCCCAAAAATGACAGTGTTATGAGTGTGCATTCTGCAGTTTCCATGCACACTCGTAACTTTGAGAATTTGTAATATTTTCACTCAAGATTTTCAACATTGGCATTTTTCACACCTCCTTATGAACAAACAGTACAGTTGTCATTTTTCACATCTTGGCCAAAATGTGTTTTTGCACATTTGGCACACAATATCATGGTCGCTGTAGAAAATCAGTGTTTGGGACAGATTAAGAAAATTGCAGTGACACTGTTCATGAGTGGAGGTCCCAAAATGCCTATGTTGAAAATTTGGTGACAAAAGTCCTCAAAATGACTATATTACAAGCATGCATTGCACAGTTTCCATGCACACTTGTAACTTTGAGAATTTGTAATATTTGCACTGAAGATTTTCTTTTTGGTTTTTTTCTTAGTTGGTGTTTCTGGGAGCCCCTCACCTAGCCATCTGACATCCCCCTCTTCACGCTGACCGGGTATCAGACACCCTCCTCTTCAGACCCCATGACTTACCCCTCATGGCGGGGGGGTGGGGAAGTACTCACTCACCAGTCCGGATCCAGTTCTGGGGAGGTGCCTCCCAGGGGCGCAGTAAGGGGGGGACCATCATCATCCATGGTGAAGACTACATTTTTTCCTGTTCTCCGCTGATGTCTGTGATGTGCAATGATGCCAATGGTCAGGAGCGCTACCGCACACACTTCTTCCCCAGTGTCGGCCCCAGCACATCCCCCAAGTCTTACCAGTGTCCTGCAATCACCCCCAGCCTCCACTAGAGGCCACCAGCACATCGATGGCAACTCACTCCCCTCCCCAGAGAAGGACAGCAGTCCTATGGATGCTCAATCCTTCTCCTCTCCTGCCAGCCCTCGACAACCCAGGCTCGTCCCCGAACCTGGGTCGCTGGCGTGGTGCAAGGTGTGACATCCAATGTCTCAACCATCAGCACTACTGGGCAGGCCTTGCACTCAAGATTTTCAACATTGTCATATTTGCACACCTCCTTATGAACAATACAGCTGTCATTTTTCACATCCTGCCCAAAATGTGTTTTCGCACATCTGATGCACAATGGCATGGTGGTTGTGGGAAATCAATGTTCAGGACAGATTAAGAAAATCATAGTGACACTGTTCATGAGCAGAGGCCACAAAATGCCTATGTTGAAAATCTGGTGAAATAATTCCACGAAATGGCTGTGTTATGAGCGTGTGTTGCGCAGTTTCCATGTACGCTCATAAGTGCGAGCATTTTTAATATTTTCACTCCAGATTTTCAACAGTGCCATTTCTTCACACCTTCCTGTGAATGGTACAGCTATCATGTTTCACATCCTGCCCGAACTGTGTTTTTACACATCTGGCGCAGAATGGTGCAGTTGCTGTGGGAAATCAACATTCGGGACAGATCAAAAATCACAGTGCCACTGTTCATGAGCAGTGGTCCCAAATGCTTTCATGAGGTGGGGGTCACAAAAAGGCCATGCTGAAAATCTGTAGTGCAAATACCAACAAACACCTGGGGTGTTAGGGTTTCTAACCATAATGTCCCACCCTGTACAGACTGACAGGCATCAGGGGTGTGCCTTTGGATTGCAGGCTGTAATGCTCATGGCATTCCACCCCCACCCCCACCCTGCAGACAATGACAGGCATCGCGGTGTGCCTTGGACTCTTCAGCCGCAGAGTTCACCCACAGTCTCCTATACTGCACCCATTTCAGCGTATGTCCTTATGGAATGGGGTGACTGTAAAGCCGAACACCCTAAGGCACACCTCAACACTTGTCTGTAGGATAGGGTGAGGTGAAATGGCATGAGTATTATGGGCAATGACCCAAAGGCACTCCCCAATGCCTGTCCATCTCTACAGGGAGGAGGTGGGGTTGGCATGAGTTCAATACTTCACTGCCATTCCTATTCTGCATCTGTCTATCTCCTGCACTTCCAATGCTAATACCAGCAAGCAAATATTCAGCATTGACAAATGCTTGTTCTCTCTGCTTTTTCTCACTTCTCTCATGCTGAGGTTGAGTGCTTTTTCACATTCTGTGGAATGCAGTCTCTCTTGACTGCAAATCAAAGACCATCTTTACCAGCTCACTGTGGCAGTCTAGATTAACAGCTCTGATAAGCAGGTATGAGAAAAGCAACTGCTGCCACATCTCCAGTGTTCCAGTGCATTCTGTTTCTGACTGAGGGCTGATGGAGGTATCACAGTGAGTGGTGCTCCAAGAAGAGGGTTAGCTTCCTGGGAGTCTGGGGTGCTCTTTGGTGGGCTAATGCTTATATAACCTGGATGGCCTTCATCCTAATAAGAACCTTTATTCTAACAATAAGGAACTGTGGTGGAGGTTTCAGACATACATTTCAGGGCATTTAAACTAGCGCTGGGGAAGCTGAGGCTAGGGACATCATTACAATAGATCTGGTCAGCAGAAGGGGTAGGAGTAGGAGATGGGGTCCAAGATGGTGGTCTACATAAATGCCAGAAGACTTATGAACAGGCAGTGGTTGCTGAGGCTAAAATGGACCTGTTATCCATTAAGGAAACGTGCAACAGGAAATAATTACAGTACTGTGCTACTCACTGTACACAAGAGGAACCGAAACAAAAGCAGGGAAGGGTGCTGGCACTGTGTGTTAGGGAATGTAGAGCAGTCATGGAATATATTACTCTAGTGGGCACAGAATAGAAGCAATTTGGGTGCAACTGACAACAAAAGAAATATAAAAAGCAAGGCTGGAGTAGTGTACAGACTGCTGAATCAGGAGGAGGAGGAGGAGGAAGGGAACATGGAATTAGGAGATCAGGAAGGCATCAACTAGAGGGTAAGTGTTGCTGGTGGGTGACCTAAATATGCAGTATGTGAAATGGGAAATTCTGGCAACCAGCATGGCAAGAAGTTAGGCACTTGGGTATATGATAAAAGGTTGCTGTCTCATGCAGTTATTAGGGGAACTGACTAGATCTGGTTCTGTACAATGCTGAGACACTTAAAGCAGTAGAGGTGAGGGAACCACTGGGCTCCAATGAACACAGTACAGAGTGGCTCAACATAACCACACAAACACATCACTCAAGTTCATAAACTACGGTCCTAGACTTCAGAAGGGCATATTTCAGCAAGATGGGGGAACTGCTGAAATATAAACTGGTAATGGTGGAGGGAGCAGAAGGGGCAGAAGCCAAATGAGATGTCATAAAGAAGGATGTAACAAAGGTGATGGCATCATGCATGAGATTTATTGGGAAGAGGGAAAAACACAAAAGCTGATCTGGCTTTCCTGAGAGTAGTAGAGGCAGTAAGGGAAAAAAGCCACATTCTTAAAAAACACAGGGGAGCAGAATGAGGCCAACTGGAAGGATTAGCTGAACTCTTGCAATAATAGTAAGAAAAAGCAATGAAGAAACTGAGCTGAGAATAACAGTCAGTCAAGGCCAAAGAGAGAGTAAAGCTTCTTTAGATACATTAGGGAACAAGGAAAATGAAGGAGGGCATTATCAGATTAAGGAAGAAGGAACATGGCTACAGGTGGATGGGAATAATTCTGATATACTGAATGATTATTTTTGTTCAGTATTCACCATGAATTAGGGAGACTACTACCAGAGTGCACTTTGCAGGCCAGAGACAAAGAGGGTGAGAGGACTCTAGTTAAGCTTGTCTTGGAAGATAGGGTGCTTTGGGGCTTTAAAACTCTGAAGGTGGACAAAACCCCTAATCCTGATGGGTTGCAAACTTGAGTGCTGAAGGAGGTGGGGTAGACTCTTACAGCGCCATTGGCAAATCTGTTTAATTTTTCCCTGGAGATGGAGGGTGGTTCCAGCAGACTGGAGGGTAACTATTATGGTATCACTTCACAAGAAGGAGAACAGGGACAATCCAGAAAATTACTGACTTTATATTCTAACCAGGATTCTAGGCAAGTGGCTGGAAACAATCATTAGAAATAGATAGTGGAATTCTTGGTGGCAAATGGTTTGCAGGACATGAGTCAGCATGACTTTATAGCAGGTAGAGTTTACCAAATGGCCATAGTTGGCTTCTTTGATTGGGTCACAAAGGTGATGGACAGTGACTAAGTAGTGGATTGTGTTGTACCTTGACTCTAGCAAGGTCTTTGATTCTTTTCCATACAGAAGGCTAATAAAAAAGTTGGGTGAGCTGGGGTAGGGGACAAAATGACCAGGAGGATAGAAAATTGGCTGAGGGTAGAAATGTAGAGGATCATCATCAGTGGGGAGTACTCAGAGCCCAGGGGACTCACAAGCAGGGTAACACAGAGATTGCTTCTGGGACTTCTGCCCTTTAATATCTGTATCTATGAACAGGGCCCCTACTTTTCTGCGGCACAGTGGGACCAAGTTCTGTGGCAAGACTACCATTTGCTGCAGAACTTCTGCGGGAGTGGTTTGTAATTTCTGCAGAAGTTCTGTGGCACTAACAAACTACCACATCACAGTGTCAGCTTGTCATTCTGACTTCACTTTCATGGCAGTGGTTATAACAATCAGGATGGTGGAAAGCACAGTAACACTAGTTCAAAAAATAACAGACTTATAAAAATAATTTTATGCCTAAAAAAGCAAAACAAATATCTCTCCCTTAAGGTCCTAGCCTGTTGTATAAATGACATATGCAGAGGGGATCTTATGTGATAAATAAGGTATTTCTATGTGCATGCTATCTATCCCTCTAATGAGGTTTCCACTGTCTATCACTTATATATTTGTATGTGCTTTCTACACCACTCATGAGGTTCCCACTGTGTATCACTTATATATTTATATGCAATCTGTAACATATATACAAATATGCTTGTGTGTGTGGTGAGAGACACAGAGATACTGTGTGTGTGTGTGTGTGTGTGTGTGTATATATATATATATTTTTTATTTCCATGAACTTGCATCCTCATTCATACAGGTCCTATTGGAAATGGAATAGAGGAGTTATTGCAAAACTAATTTTTCAAGTCAACCTGCTTTCCCTGACACATTGCATAACACCATCAGGCCATGACATGCATGTGAACCAATTGTGAGATACAGCTCTCCGGCCCATCACAATGTGTCCACCATGTGACAGAACACTACACCATACCTTCCCAGGCTCCGAGCAGTGATGTGTTACACCAATCTTTGTGCTGCCCAGCCAGCTCCCAGAGTTAATCTCTGAACCTGAGTTGCCAGCATGGAAACACAGCATGCTACCCTCTGGCCCAACAACTGTCCCTGCACACAACATTTCTCAATAACTTTTAGGTGATTCTATCAACCAATGACGATATGTAATCAATAACCCTGGTAAAAATGAGTACAGTGCAATTATTTATTTAATAGGTATATTCTTTCAGTAGGTCTACACATTATTATATTCCACTTTTCTGGGCATAATTACGTTATTTTTCTTAAAAATGTAGACAGTTAAATTAATTTTACCAGTTATTCATTTCAGACAGCGTCTCTATACCTTAAAGGCACAAATAGGTTTGTACAAAGTGAGGTATGGACTTAACAGGTCTGTGCTATTGACAAGGTTTTGTTTAAGTTGGCCCTAGTGCAACAATGTAAGACTGAAAATTGTATTAGGCAGGTTGAGCAAATATCACCATGCATGATGTGAGGTGCCACCATCTCTGGCAGTGGGAGCTGTGGTAGATAAGTGACTGTTCATTTCTGTTGCAGAATGCAGCCATTTCATTAGCTAATGTATGATGTTATAGCAATGATAACATCACATTCTGAACATATAGGGGGGTTTTGGATATAAAAAGAGGGGAAGGGAACCAGATTCTATGTATAAACAGAAATATTAATAAAAAATCACCAAGAAGAGTTAATTCTGCAGCACCGCAGAAGTTCTGCGGTAGATTGCAAGTTCTTCGCAAAATTCTGCGGCTGCAGAATTCTAGGGGCCTTGTCTATAATATAGAAGGGGAATTCAGAATATGGTGTGGCTGTTTGCTTATAACACTGAGATCTGCAATAGAGAGGACACTGAGGAGCAAGAGAATTTGAGACATGAAAAGCAACCTGAATAAAACCGGAAAAGTGCTCCAGATTATGGCAAATAAGGTTAAATGGAAAAAAAAGTGCAAAGTGATGCACATTGGTAGAAATAACCCTAAAATTGACTACTGGAATAGGGGAGTAAGGACAGTGCAGACTACTAAGGAGGGAGAGTTTACAGCAATGGGATTTGATAGTAGGAGGAAGGAGGTGATGCTGTAGTGTGCAGTTTGCAACTATGGCAGCACCTGCAGTACTGCATGCATTTCTGGAGTTCACATCTCAAGAAACACAAAGACTTCATAGAGGCCACAGACAGGAGGACCACACAGATGATTCAGGAGCAGCAGGGAAGGCACTATGAGGAAAGGGTGGCAGACCTTAACATTTATACACTGAAGGTCAGGAGGGAAAGGATGCTGAGACTGAGATATACCAAGTTCTTGCAAGGAATTAGCAGGATGGAAGGTAAGGATGTGTGCTTGTGGAACACATGCACAGTGACTAAAGTACACAGGTGCAGACTGGTGGGGAAAAGTCAAGGCAAGGCACATTTATTTCTATGGCCCCCAATCCCAGAGGCTCTGGGCACATTCATAAAAGCAAACAGGGAGGAAGAGGCAAACAGAATAAAATACATACAATATATTTTTGCATGTAGACTCATATCAAAATCAGTAAACACAGTCTTAAAATATGACTTAGTATAATGGCTATAATATCTATAATAGCAATAATAGCTCTGATTAGTCCAAGTAGGCGAAGAGAAAGAGGTGAGTGTTTAGACCCCTTTTAAAATCCTCCATCATTGGGACCTCCCTAACCGGGACAGGAAACATGTTCTAGAGGGCCAGACCAGCAATTTTGAAATCTCGGTCACCGGAGGTTTTTAACCTGGCCTTAGAAACTGCCAGGAGGCCCTTGGTGGAGGAGCGGAGGGAGTGGACTGAGGAGAAAGGTATCAGGAGATCAGCCAGGTAGACAGGGCCCAGTCTGTATAGGGCCTTATAAGTGAGCAAGCCCACTTTAAAGATGATCCTCAACCTGACAGGCAGCCAGTGCAGAGCTTGCAGAACTGGGGTCACATGACTAGACCTAGAAAGGCCTGTCAGTAACCTGGCCACTGCTTTCTGCACCAGCTGCAGCCAGTGGAGGGTCCCTCCAGTGATCCCGAAGTATAGAGCATTACAGTAATTAAGCCAGTCAGAAGGGACATGAGGAAGTTTTTTTTCGTGGAGCTGCTGACTGATTATGGAATCAACTGCCCAGAACAGTGGTTGAAGCCAAGACAGTGATGAGATTTAAACTTGGGTGGGACAGATATAAGGCAAAAGTGGGACCAACAGGCAGAAGATACCCACTAGTGCTACCTGATCTCAATATCCAGCCTGTTGTTAGGCAGAGCATGGAGCTAGGCAGGGACATGTGAAAACTGACTGGAGCTCTGTGTTTTTTACTGTCGACACAATCTATGTTTGTTTCTATATCTCGTTCCTCCAGATAGTAATAAAACCAAATTAGTAAAAGCTCAGTCATTCCCAGTAGAAATCAACGGAGTGGCTCAAGGATTTCATTAAAATGCGATTTGGCTGGAGTTTACCATAGGAATTATTTGAACTTCCTCACCTATGGCGTTTCTGGTTCCGGAATTGTGACATAGTAGATCAGACAGCTTTTGTTTAATGTACAGTGATCTTTCAGTGTGACATTGCAAAAAAGTCCCTTACATTTTCAATTACCCCAGACATCTGAGTTTTAACTAAAGAACTTCAGGAGCAAACATGTACTCACTCATATTATTTTACTATTTATTAATTCACTGCTCACAACCCTGTGACTCAGTTTCAACATGGTCTAAGGCCAGGTGAGGGGGATGCTGCTGTTCATGCCAACCAATCTTTCCAGCTTACCAAAGTCTACCACCTTCAGCTACAACAAGGAAGTAAGGCAGAACACAGGCCACTCCACTCAGCTGCCTGGCATCCTGCAGACCCAGCATTATGAACTCAAACTGTAGTCCTCCATCGAGCATTATTGCTTTGCTGGGCAGTTCAACCTCATCTTTATGTATATGTAAGAGACAGGCCTCATCTGGAGAAACTGTGGTGCACTGTGGGGGCCTTTAGAACTGTGTAGACATGGTGGATGCCACCCTCAGGCCCAAGAGCCATGACAGACTACCTAGTGTTTGAGCTCAATAGAATGCCTCAAGGCAATGCCTGAAACTAAAGTTTATTATAAAATAGGGAGATAAAATAGAGAGTTATAATTGGATGAGGCCTATCACATGACCATCATGAATATTATTTAATGCATAGAAACAGGATTTGAGTTCTTCAGAGATGCAGGTGAGGGGGCCACTGGACCATCAGGGATACTCTGGACTTTATTATGACAATGTGATCAGGTCGGAGCAGAGGGGGGGTACCACAGACTACCACAGATAATTGAGGGAGGATTCTATGATGTTTGGGGATACGGTCGGGGAGACCATTAGACTACCAGGGATTATGTACGGGAGGAATTCTACATGTTTGGGGATAAAGTCAGGAAGGGGGGATCATTAGACTACCAGGGATTATGTACAGGAGGAATTCTACATGACTGGGAATATGGGCAGGGAGGACGGTACCACTAAACTACCAGGGATAATTGAGGAGGATTCTATGATGTTCGGGGATATGGTCAGGGAGGGGGACCATTAGACTACCAGGGGATTATGTATGGGAGATTTCTACATGATCGGGGATAGGCGGGGGGGGCCACTAGACTAACAAGGATTATGTACGGAAGGAATTCTACATAATCAGGCATACGGGGGGCACTGGACTGCCATGGTAGGCAGGCTGCCATGATGTTGTCTGCAGTACTGCTGCCTTCCTGTGGGAGGACACCTACTTAGGTCTACTCTTTCTGAACTTAACTTTTGGAGGCACATCTTTGGACTTGCTCCAAAGATGCGTCTCCCAGGTGAGTTGTGAATTGGGCACAATTGGTATGCATGGGCACGCCTCCTGCATGCCAGCTCCAGATGCACCAAATACCACTACAGGTGGTGTTCAGCACATTGGAGATGGGCTGGCACATCTGAGATGCAGTGGCTCATCTCTGCCCTTTGTGACTCATGCTTGGGCACAATTCCGAGTTGCGTCAGTGCATCTTAGATGTGCTGGGTGCATCTCTTTTGTGAATCCCACCCATTATCTCATTATCTCATTATCAGAAGAATGACACATTATCATAAAGTAAACAATTAACAGTTGATAACTTTACATAAGGAGTTGCTCTTACTTCAAGAGGGCTCTTGCCATAGGCATCACCGGTAGGACTAAGCCGCCTGGTGCTAGGACCACATGGAAACTTTAGCTAGCAATGTACTGATGGGGGGGCGCCCACCCAACATCACGTGACCAATGTCGGCCTACATTATAAAGTGGGAGGTCCCCCCATGCTCCCTCAGTTCTTTTCTGCCATTGGCCTGTGCTCGTCAAACCTAGCAGAACGTTGCTTCAGTTGACTGCCATTTATAAGTATAATTTTTTATTACTTTTTCAATTAGTACAATAGTTTTCACCATTTTCAACCATCATTTGCATGTCTTCACCTACTTCTTTAGTGGAATCCTGCAAATCTAAGTGTGCCTGCAGCAAACATGTTCCAGAAAAGGACATCCATACTGGGTGTGTCCTTTGCCTAGGCCCAGACCATGACAACAAGGGTTGTCAGGCTGCCAGAAATGTAATCAGGCCAAGATGGGTTTCAGTATAAAAGGAGGTTATTGGATAAGGTTTCTTCACTTGCTAACTAAGTACTGCTGAAGATGACTCAGGATTTTGAAATTAAGTTCAGAGAGGAACTTTACAAAAAGTATGAGAAGTGCCCAAAGAATATGATACCAAAGAAGGCAGATTGGCTGTACCATGTCCCTGATGGTAGAGACCATTTTGGGTCACATCCTAAGGCAGATTCTATTATCATTAATGTTGCCCATGATAGAAGCGAGAAACCTAAACATATGAGCACCTTCCTTCTGGACAAAAAGTCCAGGCAGCTGGATCTCTTCAGCCCATCTGCCTTCTTTGGCATAGGGGATACCGACGCTGGTTGTTGCCATATGGTGGATGATATATCATCATGAGGTGGCATCAATGGCAGCACCACTACCAGTGTAAGCTCAGGGAGGCACCCGTGCTCCACTAGGTGGCGCCACTTGGGGTCCTGCTCCTCCATTTGCCAGCCTTGAGCTGTTTGGATGAGCTGCATCACTTCTAAGAAAGAAGGGTCCTCTGGCCATGATTTGGGGGGTTCCTTGGTCTGAGGCTACTCTACTGAGTAACAGGACTGGGAACCCGATGACTCTAATGAGTCTGATTCTTTGTCCTCTGAGAGCTTGGGATCAGGTGTCAGGTGTCTGATCCAGTGAGCATCAGAGGTGGCATCATCCTTGCTGTCTTCCCCGCTCTCTGAAGGAGGAGGAGACCTAGGGTCAGATTGGACCTGG
The DNA here is from genome assembly GCA_016271365.2 of Neoceratodus forsteri. Lineage (NCBI taxonomy): Eukaryota > Metazoa > Chordata > Ceratodontiformes > Ceratodontidae > Neoceratodus > Neoceratodus forsteri. Next base: position 1,074,689,286 of record CM057449.1, read on the forward strand.
TCTGGCATCAGAGGTGGGTCTGATGTCGGTTCTCCCAGGGTGGGCATCAGATGCTGCTGCACAAAAGACCACCAGGAGGAAAACAGGGCATTATATTCCACTGGCACTGGAGGGGGGTATGCCAGTGGACAAGGGTAGCCTGAAGGCTGATAGCCCAGCGTCAGGTATCCTGGCATCGGGTAGGTCATTGTTGGGTAGCCTGAATAGGGGCTCAATAGCAGACCTGATGGGACTGGTGATGGTCAGTAGGGCATTGGAGAACTGGGGGTTGAGACTGATGGTCCCAGTTGAGGGCCTGAACGGTAACCAGGGGCTGGGTCCAATGGTGGCTTGGGGCCGTGCACTGGCCCCAAGGGAACTGGTAAGTTCAGGGATGGGCCAGAAGGCAGTGCCCGAAACTCTGTCCCCAAATCCGGCAATGGAAGCACACCCAAACCAACAGTCAATGCACTCTTTTACCTCGCATAAAACACAAAATGCTATCCAGGCAAAAATGAAGAGTACCCTAAATTCATTTATTTATAAATCCTGGAACGAGATTCACAGAAAGTGCTCCAAACTTTTCTGGGGAAATTTTGGAGCGCTTTCTGTGAATCTCGTTCCAGGATTTATAAATAAATGAATTTACGGTACTCTTCATTTTTGCCTGGATAGCATTTTGTGTTTTATGCACAGTAAAAGAGTGAATTGACTGTTGGTTTGGCTGTGCTTATGAGTGGGCTTACTACCCTTTTGTCAATTGCACCACCCTTCTAAAAATGCTGGTCACAGCTCCAATTTGGATCCACTAATGGAAGGGTTGGGGTTGCCCCAGAGGGCCCAACATAGGCGGTCCAGCGTCGGATGCAAGGGAGGCCTGATGGGTGACAGCCCTGTCGGTAATGGGCGGGTGGATCGCAGGGCACGGCCCACTGGCAGCAGCAGCTGGAGGACTGTAGGTGCCTAAGGGGGGGGATCACTCTGAAGTAGGCTGTGGCTCAGCCATAGTGGGCAACAGCAGGCATGGGTTCAGAGGACTGGCACCGAATCTTAAAGAAGGGTCTGGCAAAGCTGCCGGGGCTGGGCAGGCATCAGTAGAACCAATGTCTAACTTATCAGCCAAGCCAACTGGCTGAGGACCCTGTGGGGTTAAGGGCAGAGGGGTGGAAGAGGAGTCCCCAGAGCCCATGGGATTGCCACCTGACAATGTTACCAGAGCAGCAGGTGGTGGGGCCAGAGGCTGCCCGGAAGAGGAGAGGGCTAGCATGGCCGGAGGGGCTGAAAACCCAACATCGGCCACAGCCCCTGAAGGCGACTGAGGCCTGGAAGTGGACTGCTCCCTATCCCAATGCTTGTCCCACTTGTGCTTCTTCTGTGGCAGGTCTCTGACAAGGCCCTCAGTGAGGAAGAGGCACTCCTGGCCCCCAGCTCTTTTTCCATTGTGGCCAGTTTCTGTTGAAGAAGGTGGGCTTCCAGGACCTTCAGGCATCATCTCCACAAGGCCTGATTAGGAGTAAAAGTGAGCTATAAATAACCCAGTTAATGCCATTTTTGTGTTAGCAAGTCATACAGAGATCAAACAGGCCCTGTCTGAACTTAAGCATTGAGCACTTACTCAACTATTGTTATCAATGAGTATAGTTAAGTGATGTGTATTACTGTATGGTTTTAGAATTAAACTTAAAAGAAAAATAGTTTTACATGTTGTCTTTTTGAGTAATAATCCCAAATGACTAGGGATTAGGCATTTCACATAATGCCTACCTTCTATTTTCAGTCATTTCATGAATGCCTGAGTGAAACAGTCATTTCGTGAACTGACAGAAAACTTTAGTCATTTCATGAAATGACTGCAATATATATGTGTGTATGTGTGCATGTGTGTGTATAGTTTGTCAGATATCAATATTATAACTGCAATAACACATTGCATGGTGTGCATTTAAGCAATAAGGCATGACAGGTTGTATGTTGCTGGGGGATAGTGGCACACATCAATAAGTGAGACATGAAGTGGGACATGAAGCAATGCCAAGTGACGTATGCATCCGAGAAGTGCTGTTCTTTTACAGTAACCCACATTCTTGAGTGCCTTAATGTGATTATAAAATGGTTCCTCTAAATGTTAGTATTAAAACTGGGTAATGAGGTTCTGAACATTAAGTATTATTAACCTGTGATTTTGTGCTGGACTAATGCATGATCATGGGATCAGTTTTGACCAGTCGCATGTATTAATTTCTCTTGACTTTTTATAATGACCTATAATGATCACACTTCCCGAGTGGTTAAAGGCACTTAACTTTATGCCTCCTGCCTCACAATGCATGCACAACATGTGGTGATACAGCTTAATGTACACACATTGTGTGTTATTGCTTGCTTAGCTGCTGGCATTGCCTTGATGTAGTGTTACTGTAACAATTTGTTTGAACACATGGAATCAAAGGTTCCTGAAATGCCTTTTTTAGATGGCTAAAATCTTAAAGAACAGGCATCAGCTTCAGAAAGTACTTTTAAACTACAGTTAAGACTACATTTCTTTCAGTTTTCATTTTTACGGCTGCATGGGTGGAGCCCTGCAGACGTTTTGCATGTAGAAAAGGGCTGACATCATGTTTTCTGACCGTGGAACTGTTTTTCCTCTGCCTGACCCTCCCCCAAGAAGCAATCTGCCCATGTTGTCCCTATGGACTGCAGCACTGCACTATATCACAGTGGGCATTTTTTTTTATGGGCATTTTTTTTGTACATTTCTGCATCCCTGCCATTTCTGTCCCCTCCCCTTAACAGCAAGGGCGTAGTTACCAATACGTCTGGCACGCCATGTCGTGCAGCACACCAGTGCATTGGGTTGGGTAGCAGCCCATAGCTCAACCCAGTTTAAAATTTAAAAAAATCAGTCTGCCCATTTTCTTCACAAACTTCATTATGCAGCCATGGTGGATCTGACAAGATGTTGTTGTTATAGAGATGGATTAGATAGCAGCGCTGGTTATTTCGACTGCCTAATGCCACCCCCCCAATCTTGTTTCCATAGTAACTCAATCCGTTCCAATCCTGATTAGCGCAAATCTAAATTATCTAGAATTTTGTTTTTGTACTCCTTCCTCATTCCAAGTGGCGATGGGTCAGTCCTGCAGCCGTAGTTCATCTGCTCCAAACACTCCAAAAGCAGCAAACACAACAAAAAGTGGAGCCGCACACAGTCCAGGTCACGCTCCTGGTCGCGGGACAAAGAGCGAGCCAAGAAACAGTCCAAGTCTAGAGATAGCAAGCAGAACCAGAGGAGGGAGTCTCACTCCAGGTCTCACTCCAACGCCGTCGCGGCCCGCTGGGAACAGGAGAGGGAGAGGGAGCAACAGGAACAGGAGAGACTCTAGTGACTTGAACGAGAGAGGGAAAGAGAACAGCGGGAGAGGGAGCAGGAACAATGGGAGAAGGAGAGGGCCGCCACTCCGCCCTAACAGGTCAACATCTTTGGTCGCAACGTCAGTAAACGTAGCCGCCAGGATGAGAAGCAGAAATGGGAGAAGGAAAAGAAAGCCGAGATCGGGAAGCAGTGGAAAATGTAAGCGATCAAGTGCAGGCCACAAGCCTCCGTTCCAGAGTTACTACAGCTTCGACTAGGGATTGTAAAAATTAGCAAACACACATGTAATTTTTCATTATTTAATGAGAATTACATTAGGCTGAATGATATTCAGTGACATGGGAACTTTGTTGTTTTTGTAGCATATCTGTGGGTCTTGTGGCTGCAGCCTACCTCATAGTTGTAGTTTGAAGGGCCGCAGACTATGCCTGTGTAGGCTAATCAGCAGACCTGTCAGCATGCATGCTGTAGCAGTAGGTTATTAGCTTATAGAGAAAAGTCAGACATACCATTTAATTGTTATCTTTCAAAATAAGGTCTACATTACACTGGAAGGCAGAGTAAACAAAATAGGTACAACATGGTAGACTGTGGGCTCGCAGGTACCTACATATAGGGGCCAAAATTAAGTTTTGCAGTCAGTAGTCAGCAGGGATAGTGACTGGGAAAAATCTAGCCCTACTGACTTTTCTCCTGGCGCAGTTGGTTTACATACTAAAATGTTACCTTCCCCAGTATAAGTAGGCAGGACTAGTTAGAGATAAAATGTACTAGCATGATACAAAATCTGCCAGCATTTGGCTAGTGGCCCAGTGCCAGTTTCATCCCCTGTCTATAAATACATACACAATGACTCGGGAGTGTTTTTCTGTCCATAATCATCTAGTTATCAGTTAAGCAATAGCACATGATAGGCCACAGCCTGATACATGCATACATTGGGGTGCTGTGCTGTGTGAGGCAAAGTCAATTGCTTTTAGCCACTTGAGACATGCATATACCACATTGTGCCTGCACACCCTGAAATGTATCATATTTCAGAAATGGTCACTAAGGTAACATAGAGAAAAATCAGGCAAAGAGCACAGCCATGTGGTTATTGAGAAATAATGCATGGACTGTCATGTTTGCATCACTAATAGCACAGGATATAGTGTACCTATTTTATAAGTTTTTTCAACTAAAAGCAGGGTAAACAGAGGACTTGGTCACAATGCAGGTCCTTCACTACTCCTTGTGAATGCTTCTGCAGTCCAGGTCAAAAATGATCACGCTTTCAAAACATAGATTTCTTGTTAGTAGAAGAAATAAGGTGAACTGAGGGACTCCTGAGTGCAGACCTTAACCATCCATGTATTTCCCACAGACCTCATCCATCCATGTAAAGCCTCTTTTAATTGGAGGAATTTTTACAGGTGTGGAGTTGCACAAAAGGCTGATTTTCAAAGTAAAGATAAAGTTCTTTAATTACTGTATTTAGATTTTTGCACCCTGAAGATGTATACATTTAGGGTACTGACTAGTTTTCAAGTGGGTTGGGGGGACAGTTATACAACAACAGTTTATAATTTAACAATAATTGGCTAATCATAAGCAACACGGGTACAATAATATGCAAAACAAGAAATACATGATTATATCCAAAGGCTGAAAATAATAGAAAACCTATAGCAAATAGATACAGTTAGAACAACTTAGATCTGGTAAGGTAGGAGGAACATGAGATATGGCTAAGGCATTCCATTATATATTTTTTTCTGAGGCAATTTCAGGGAAATGGCAAAAACTCACTAATTGAATTCTGGCCTGGCAGCTGTAGGATCCTGTCCATTTGTTATGGCTTCCGAAGTTGAGATGCTAGCCAGACATAGAGTTTTATTTTCTACACCTCATAAAACTTTTGATGTTATTGAAGGAGTATGGAATCTTCTGTAGAGTAAGCTCAGCGTGTGTAGACTGAGCTGTGAGAGTGGGTGGAGCAAAGCGAGGCAGAGGTGCAATAGGGAGTGGGTTGGGGTAACATAGACTTTTCTTTTAAACATTATATGACTTGTTTATGTTAGAAGCTTTGCTTTAAAAAAAAGGGGGGGTGGCAGAGCTTCCCACCCACCAAACCAAGTGACAGCTCATAGAGCACAAGCTCAAGATCCATTAGTACGCTAGTTTGATTAGCGTGACATGGCTTTGTTCCTGTGTACAGTTATGGGAGTGTCCATAGTCCTCTACTAAGACCAGAATATGTATGTATGCATGTATATATATGTTTTCTGTTTTTTTTTTTTACATTTGCGTTCAGAACCTGTAAAGCACCCTAACAGTGAAGAACACTGAAAGACTGCTCATACTTTATAATGCCACTAGTTATAAACATAAAACTGCAGTAGTGTGCTCAATTAAGACTTTATTAAGTGGTTCGGCATCCACATTTTTAATCACACTAGTGAGAAAATACAGTAACACCATGGTTATCCTGAACCTCTGTTAAACCAAAACTTTACTATCCAGAAATTGTGTCATCTCCTGACTTCCTGGTCATCTGAGATCCTGTTAATCTAAACAATTGCATTACTGTATTAACAAACAAGCAGTTATTGGGATACAAACTAAATGGCTTTATAAAGTATGAGTAGTCATTCAGTGTTCTTCACTGTTAGGTTGTTTTACAGGTTCTGAATGCAAATGTAAAAAAAAAATCCCAAAAAACATATATACACACACATATACATATTCTGGCCTTAGTAGAGGACTATGGACTGTCCCATAACTGTACACAGGAACAGAGCCATGTCATGCTAATCAAACTAGCGGAGTAATGGATCTCAAGCTTGTGCTCTATGAGCTGTCACTTGTTTTGGTGGTTGGGGCTGACATCATGTTTTCCATCAGTGGAACTGTTTTTCCTCTGCCTGACCCTCCCCCAAGAAGCAATCTGCCCATGCTTTCCCTATGGACTGCAGCACTGCACTATATCACAGTGGGTGTTTTTTTTTCTATGGGCTCTTTTTTTGTACATTTCTGCATCCCTGCCATTTCTGTCCCCTCCCCTTAACAGCAAGGGCGTAGCTACCGATACATCTGGCATGTGATGGCATGCAGCACACCAGTGCACGGGGGAGGTAGCAGCCCATAGCTTAACCCAGTTTAAAATTAAAATCAGTCTGCCCATTTTCTTCACAAACTTCATTATGCAGCCATGGTGGATCTAACAAAAATTTGTTTTTAATTTAATTAAGTCCTGAAATAAGCATTTTTTTCTTTTAGAGGGTTACATTATTATATGTTCCCAAAAGGGTCATGTTCTGTAACAGCTGGATAAGTGTTTCTTTTTCTCACTTTCTGCCCCCCAAAAAAACAGTTCAAACATAGTTGGTCTTACATCCCTATTTTCCAGTCTATTCCCCCAAAGATACACCACTGCTATATATTTCTTTAAACATATGCTTACCAGGTTAAAGCCTTGTGAGAATGATTTACCAAAAACAAATTTTAGCATGGAAAGCACACTGAGTCAAGGCTCATTTCCAGGTATGACCAGGGGCAGGTGTGTTAAAGCAATATTATTTGTTAATAAGCAAAACATGTTGTGACACAGTTTTTTAGCAAAAAATATATTTCTGACATTCTTAGATTCAGCCTCCATGCACTTTGAGTTTTCTCAGATACTGCTAAAACAGCTTTTATATCTAATTCTGTAATTAATGACTCACACCATTTAAGATGGCCTCCACTTGCAATGTGTAAAAATCTCTTCTGTTGAGGGTTGGATTTATAAGTAACATATTAAATGAAAATAAACCAATAAACTTAATGGACTGCAAAAAGTTGAACATAAATATAACTTATGATTTAATAAGTACAGAGTACATGCAAAACCCGTTTCAAAAAAAGATATGGTGATATTTTATTTTCTCAAGCAGTAGCAATGTTTTGGAATGCTGTTGATCCAGAAATTTAACAATTGGCTTCTAAACCAATGGCATTTAATACTGCTGTGAAACTGGAACTGAGTACACATTGTACTTGTATAATATGAGCCATCAAAAATTGTAATTGTACTGTCTCCTTTTTAGTTATTCTATTGTTTTAAATATGTTGCCTAAAAATGTATGTAAATTACTAAAATTAATTTGTGCAACCATAAATGTATGCTTTAATAGGACCACTGACATGAACTGGGAAAAATATATAAAGACGTATAACAAAAGTAAGAGTTTAATAAGGAAGTCCAAGGAAAGAGCGGAAGACAGAATGGTAACAACAGTCAAAGATAATAAAAGAAGCTATTATAGATATGTAGGCTAACGGAGGGGCAATCAAAAAGAAACAGGGCCCCTGAAAGTAGGAGAAGAACTGATTTTCAAAGAACAGAACATGAAAATTGAATTGAATAGGTACTTCCTAACAACTTTTCAACCAAAAGAAGAACCAAATATCAATTGTACACACAATATTTATATTAATAAAAATATATCTTTTACTAAAAAGGCTGTTTTGGAAAGGCTTCAAAAAATAAAACTAGTAAAATCTGTAGGTTCAAATGGACTTAGTCCAAAACTACTGAAGGAGGTTTCAGATGAGCTTTCGGGACCTATAATGATGCTCTTCAATGCATCCATACAAGAAGGGAAAACTTTAGGTAAGTGGAAGGAAGCAAATGTAATGGCAATTTATAAAAAAAGGAGATAGGAAGGAGGCAGGCAATTATAGACCAATAAGTATGATTTCAGTATTGGGAAAAATAATGGAAGGATTAATACTTGACCTTATTATGGAACATATGCAAACTAAGGGACTCTGTGATATGACTCAGCATGGCTTCACCCCAGGAAGATCTTGCCTCACAAATTTATTACACTTCTTTGAGCCTGTAAGTGCTGTACTAGACCTTGGGTTCCCTGTGGATATTATATTCTTAGATGACTTTAAGGCATTTGACTCAGCCTCATATAATATTCCAACAGGAAAATTAGAAAATACAATTACATCCATGTATAGTTAAATGAGTGAATAGCTGGTTGCACAATAGGTGGCAAAGAATAGGTCTTAGAGGATATTTTTTGGAGTGGGGAGAAGTGACCAGTGGTGTGCTCTAGGGCTCAGTCCTGGTCCCACTCTATTCAACATACTTGTTTCTGAAATGAAAACATCAAACTCAGTCTGGCTATGCAAGTATGTGGATGGCAGCAAGATGGTAGCTATAGTCAAGAATGAAGAAGCAGCAATAATATTACAGGAAGAAATAACGAAATTAGAGCAGTGAGCAAATCAAGACAACTTGGGTTTTAATCAAGCAAAGTGTAGAGTGATGCACTAAGGGCAGAAAAAGAAACAATTCACCTATAAACTGAATAATTCTATTTTACAGACAACAAAAACTGAGAGGGACTTAGAAGTAACAGTTACCAACTCCTTGTTATTTGATACGCATGTTAAGGAGACAATTAAAAAATGTCATAAAATAATAGCATACATCTTTAAACACAATAAAAGCAGGGAGCCCTCCATAATTATCCCACTTTATTCCTCACTGGTTAGGCCTCACCTGGAGTACTGTTTACCTTTTTGTGCTCCACAAAGTATGGGTGGTAAAAAACTAGTGGAGAGAGTGCAGAGATGGGCCACAAAGAGTATAAGGAATATGAGACATATGAGCTACCAAGAAAGATTAAACCAAATGGGTCTATACTCCTTAAAATATAGAAGAGTGGCATAGGGATCTGTGTCTGGTCTTTAGTGCAAGTAAGAGTGAGGAAATATGGGAAACCATTGGGCTGGTAAAACACTCTAGTCAAAGGAAGACAAGGTCTCACAATTTGACACTGATAGGTGAAGTCAACTAGGAGAAACAAATGGTTTAGCCAAAGGGTTACCAGCTTGTGGAATTCAATACCTGAAGCTATTGTTAATAGTAACACTGTGGAAATGTTTAAAACCTCACTAGGCATGTATATGGGTGTTCAAAAATGTAAATTTTTCCACTGATAAGTGGCGAGTTATTCATAGGTCTTTGACCGCCAAAGCTCATATAGCACCTACAGTATGAACCTTTGAACCTTTTAAATAGGGCTCTGTAGCCCTAATGGTGTTTTGCACCAACTTTTACCTGTATAGAAATATCATTTTCTGTTTGTACTACTTGTTGAATGCACGTGCAAGATTTATAATGTGGATGTATTATTATTTATGCTATCACATGATTCTGATGGTAAACGTCACTGCACTGTACCAAGATATTTAATTTTTTCATGGTGGCCATCACATGGGAGTGGCAATGTTTAGAAACTTTAAAATCCTGTTATCTGTTTCTGGAATGAAAGAAAACAAAAAACTAAACAGGTATCTTAAATTTTTTTGTTGACAAATATTATTGTTAAAAAAATCTGTATGGTGACTAACAAATATTGCTACAGTACTTTAAAGAGGAAACAAGTTAGGAGCTAGTTAATAATACCAACATGACAAATACAATTCTTTATGTGCATTATAAAATATGAAGTGAAACTGAAAAAACGAAGCAGTACATGAGGGGCCAATAAGTTGGTAGTTGGGGACACAGAGAAAGCCAGAGACAATGAGTGGAGACAATGTGGAGATAGAGAAAGAAACACAGTGGCCAAGTTACAGGAGCAAAGGTGAGCGGTGAACTCACAGAGATGAGCTTTGAAGGATACTGAAGAGGAATAGTGAGGGGGGAAGGGGAACTTCACTTCTCTTCCTGCTTTGTGAGGCTTGCCCAGCTTTGCATAGTGTGATACACTCACATTGTGTAGTTTCTGTTAGGTGAAGTGAGATTCACCCAAATTTGCATAATGTAAAGCATTCACTTTTTGTGGTTTCCACCAGGTGAAGTACCTTACGTCATCTGGTGAAAATTAGGCATAGTGGCACTTCACAGATAAAGTGCCAGTGAAGTGCTACATGTAGGTTTCCATCTGGCAAAGTGACATTTCACACATAAAGAACAGTATGAAGTGAAGTAACAAATAATTAAAAAAAAATGAAATACCCCCCCACCCACCGTGCCATAAATAACCAACCCTCACACCACCCAGATCCCTACAATTCTAGTTCTCCAACCTGTCACTCTCTACTGTGAAAAATCCCCATCCTCCCTGTCCTGGCAAAGTTCATCACCTCACACTTGTAAATTCATCCACATACCCTTCCCCCACCTGCACACTATAAACAACTCCCCTTCATCACCCCACCTCACTCAACTCTGCTCAACTGTGTTCCCTGACCCAACCCTCATCTGGCCCCCACCTTCCTCAGCCCCCAAGCAGCACAAGAAAATCACTTCATTTCTTGCTATAACAAAGAAAACTCTACCCTGCTGCAGAGACCTCCGCTCAGTATAGTGATAAGTATCAGAATGAAATAAAGACATCTTGAAAAAATATGATTGACTGAGCCACAGCTGCATTTCAAAAAGGAGGATCAAAATCTTTGCAACAGGAGTCAGGGTGAGAAGGGGTACCACTGTCCTACCAAGTTAATTACTTTTCATATCAGAGATCAGGGTGAGAGGGGGTGCCTAGAGACCACCAGGGTAATTTCATTTTCCAAAGGAGATCAGGGCAGGAGGGGGTATCACTGGACTACTAGGAACATTTCACCACAAAACAGGGATCAGAGTGGTTGAGGAGACCTCTATACTGCCAGGTATATTTGTACATTAGAGTACACGGATTGGGTGAGGGTTGGAGCAATATTGGAAGCTCTACATGATACCTCCATGCATGCATATGAATGGAAGCATGATGCAGAGCTGCTAATGGTAACATAATGGCACACAAATGGTACCTTAGAACCTTGCATTCCATATGTTGTCATAAGCATGCAGGCCTCTGAATATGCAGCTGAGGAAGAAAGGTGCTACTCTGTTTGGGGTGGGCTATCCCCCTTGGCTCCTTGGTGTCTGTTGACAGAAGGGAGCTGTTAAGCACCACACTTATGCCCTTTGCACAGTGCTACCACACCTCGATATTCATACTTTCTGCCTTATGAACATGCCTCCACAAAGACAGAGCCCTATTTCCTGCAGCTTCAAGTGCTATTTTGAATATGGAGGGCCAAACCTCTAGTGCTTGTTTAGTGCGAGGCTGGGTCTTCAAGTAGCATGACTGTAAATTTTTATCTGTTTTTCAAAAATAAATGAGAGCATACTTCATAAGCACTAACGTGATCAGTAAACATGATCCTGTTCTTCGGGTGTATCAATTTGCATTTCTTTACCCCAAAGTGATTGTATGTCAGCAGGAAAAAGGAAATACTTAACAAAAAGTAAATGTGGCTCTGGAGATGTCACTTGGCAAATTAAGAGCATCCTACTGTAACTTTTTATGGTTCCAGAACCATTCAGCTTTGCCTCTCAGTTCTTCAATCCTGAAAAGGAGTTTCTCAATTTTTACACAGATCTGTATAAATTGGAATGCAGTCCAACCAAAGGAGATCTGAAGAACTACAAATGTTACAAAAGAATCAATATTAATTTCAGATTCAGAAGGGGTAAATTACAATCTCCAATAACCCAACAGGAAATAAATGAGACCGTATTAAATATGGCAAAAGGCAAATTTTCTGTTGCAGATGGCTTTACCACTGAGTGGTAGTTCAGGTGGATGTTAGAGATCCCATGGCACTTCTCGAACAGAGTAGGAGAATTGTATTGAGAAAATTTGGACTTCATTACAAACATATAGACCAATAGCCATTTACAATACAATCAGCTTATTATATAAAGGACAAAAAAAAGTATTTGAAAAGGATGACATAAAGCACATTCTGCACCACTACTGCATGAATGTCATAAATCTTATTTTATACTAAATTCCATACATCACTATTCGCCCATAGTTGATTAAATTTTTCCCTATTCAAATATTTAAAGTCTGCTTGTTTGACAGTAAGTATTGCCTTTCTAATATTACTTACTATCTATGGTGCTATAAACTTTTGCTGTAACAGTAACAAACACCTGGCCTGCCAAATGAAATATCTAATTAATACCAATACAATGTACATAGTTTCTGCATTATACTTTGTATTTAAGATATTATTAGTTCCAAACATAATCTCTGAATATGTGAGCCTGGAGAATAATGGTTCCTCCCACTCTTCTGCCAGTGTTTCCCAAAACTCGTGTGCAAATTTGCACCCAAGAAGTACATGCTGTTGTGTCTCAATTATTTGGACACAAGTGTCTTTAGGGCAATTTCTACCAGTGATCATTTTATGCTTATTATTCCCCCTAACACTTAATCTATCATAATTACTAATCCACATGGTATCCTACACAAAGGGGGGATCCTGGTATTAGACAGCTGCTTCAATATCCAAGTGTGATGCTCTTGGGGACAATATAGAAAAGTCACAGTGGTCTGAGCATTTGACAAAATCTGGTCAAATAAAGCTTTTCTACTTAATAAAATAAAATCACTGGGTTTAAAACCCCAGGCAATAACCTGTTTCACAGCCTCCAACCCATGAGCTGAAATTCCAGACACTTTCCCCATCAATTTATTCTTATCTTGTTCCCATAATGCAATACATGGCACCAACCATAAAGATACAGTTGGTTTCTATATTTTATCTCCAAGTTTAAGAAACCACCCTAAATTATTATTCAAAAGATACTGAAAAAGAAAGCCTCCAGACTAACCATTCTAACACCTCCTTCTGAGATATGTCTGTATGTTATTTCCCTTTTTATAGGTTTTAATCTGGACCCCCAAACCCCCTGAAAAAATAAGCATATAAGCGGGTGAAAAGTTTCATGGGGTGGGACATAGCTTAGAAATTAAAAAATTGGAATAACCAGAGACTTAATTAGGTAAACTCTCTTTTTCCTCCCTACCTGCTGTTGTTTCCAACCAGATATTACTCTATCTGCCCTAGACAAAGCCAGTTCCCAATTTAGAACCTGTGCATCAGCAGATCCAAATGTAACACCTAAAATTTTAATGGGTTCAACAGAGATTTTAATTCCAGCAACAGACCCAGACTCCAGAAGCTGAGTGACACCTAGTGTTAGGCCTCTACCTTTGTTGAAATTTATCTGTGACCCAGCATCCTTGCATACTGGTTCAAAGTACTAAGCAGGACTGCTTCATTTGTATCACTGTTAATTGTAAGCACTAAATTGTCCGTGTATACTAGTATTTTGACTGGGATAAGATTATGGGCTTCCTGCAGTCCCACAATTTTAGGACACTTGATGATTGTTCTGGTAAACATATCTATCCCAAAGTTATATAAAAGGAGACAGTGGACAGCCTTGCCTCACACCCCGCCTTACTAAAATCTGTTTCCCTAACCACCCATTACCATTAGGAATAATCGTGGCCTCAGTGTATGATATTTTAATCCAATTTATACATTTCGCAGGGACCCCGAAAGCTGCAAGCACTGAAAATAAGAACTGGTTGGAAACCCTGTCAAATGCTTTCTCTTGATCAATACTTATTACCCATCCAGGTGTATTATTTTGCTCTCCTTGGGAGAATAACTCCCTCAACATTATGAGGTTATCATTTTGGTGTCTACCCGGGATCCTACACATCTGTTCTGGACTTATTACTCTAGCAACCTCTATAAGTCTGGCTAAAAGAATTTTAGCAATAATTTTCTGGTCCACATTGAATAAACTCAAGGGCCTCCAATTGTTAACATCATTACGGAGACCTTTTTTTATGAATCAGGACAAGAATTGCTTACTGCATTGATTTAGAAAACTTGGCCTTAGATAACATTTCATTAAATACTATAGTTAAAGCAGGATGTAACTCTTCTTGAAAAACTTTATATAAGCCAGCAGTGAGACCATCTGAACCTGGAGCAGAGTCTGAGTTCAAACTAGTAATGGTTTGTGCAGCCTCCAGTTCAGTAATGTCACTATTAAGGTTTCTCTCTCCTCTTGTGTAAGCTGGGGGAGATTTAGAGATTCCAAGAATCCCATCGTTTCTTCACAGATAGAATCTTCCCCTAACTGTCTCAACATATAATTTTCAACTATCTCTACCAATTTCTCAGGTGTACTGGTTTGTTCCCCAGAAGGGGAAATCAGCTCCTGAATAACCCTAGATTCTACCCTTACATTCCTTATAAGGGTCAACCCCCCCCCCTTAGCTAAATGGGTCCTGAACCTGGCTTTCTGCCCCAATGATTGTGCCCTATCATATTGAAGTTCCCTCATGAGTTTACTGATATTCGCAATTTGTTCCCCTTAGTTTCTTGGGTGCTATCTAAAAGTAAAATAAGATGCTGTAAATGTTGTCTGAGAGGTAAGCATTGTATGTATTTACCAGTGTTCATTGCTGAGACTTTCTTCTGAAAGACTTGCTTCCAGGTTTTTTTTTGTATCCTCCCACCATTCAGTAATATCATCATAACACTTTGCAACAGACAGTCTAGCTGCCCATTCCTGCACCCATATTCTTTTAACTTTGGGGTTTGGTAACACAGTGTAATTTAATCTCCATGTGTTCTTTTTACATCTTGGTGTGTCTAACCATGTAATTTTAACCTGTACTGCTGTATGATCAGAAAATTCACTACCAATAGTTTTGCATTCTAAAATCTGTAGTATTTTGGACACAACTATAGTCAATCCTGGTTTTACTGACTCTCCTAAAAAATGTAAACCCACCTTTGGGATGCAGGCCTCTATATGCATCCTTGAGATGGCTGTAGATATTATTTGACTAAGAGCAAATGAATCACTAAAAAGTTTTGATGTCTGAAGACCCCTATCAGCCTGATATAGTCCACAGTTAAAGTCTCCTGCCCAAATAATAACTCTAGATCTATGCAAGTAGGGTTGTATTTGTTTAAAAAGAGATATCCTCTGGGTCTTCATTTGGGGAGCATATATTGCGATTAATCTAAACCTCTTCCTATTATAGGAAATATTGAGCAGCAAAGCTCTACCTGGGCAAATATCTACCAATCTAGAGACTTTTAGTTCAGGGTTAGACAACAGGATCCCAATGCCGTCACACCGCTCCAACCCAATGGACCAAAATGATGGACCAAGTGGCCAGGCATGAGAAGCCTGTTGTAATTCTTTATGAGTCTTTCTCCCGGTATCCACTAAACATATAATATCACAGTGGTTGTTTTGTAAAGTAAGAATAAACCTCAACTAATTTTCTCTCCCCCTTAATACTGTTGATATTCAATGAGAACAAATCTAGGGAATCCATTTTGGAGTTATGGAATCTTGTTCAAGAAATCTTAAATCTCCTACTTTGCCTAGTTCTTTTTGCAATTGGGTATGGGCCACCTCCCCTTCTGTGTCAGTATATGCTACAGCTGATGAGGTATCCATCTCCTCTTTCTCTGATTCTCCATCTGCGGCATAAGAAGATAGCGCAGCATACATGTTGCCAGTTTTCCATGTGTTGCTAGCTGTTTCTCCAGTGTCCTGCCTAGGAACCACTACCCTGTGCCTATTTCTTTTGTGTTGTGTTTTTTTCCAAGTAGTCCTCTCCATACCTTGAACTGAATGATGGGGGAATGGGGTGGGGGAATTTCCATAAAGACTTCCGGTGGGTCTTTTTGTCCTGGGGGCCCTGGTGTAGCCTGATTCTCCTTGTCTCTCAATTCAGTTTCAGGAATCTCCAATGAGGGGTTATCTCCTCTCACCTCCCCTTGTCCCATGGGTTCAACTTGCTGGGTTTG
Organism: Neoceratodus forsteri; assembly: GCA_016271365.2. Taxonomy (NCBI): domain Eukaryota; kingdom Metazoa; phylum Chordata; order Ceratodontiformes; family Ceratodontidae; genus Neoceratodus; species Neoceratodus forsteri. The sequence continues at coordinate 1,074,705,319 of CM057449.1, forward strand.
TTTCAAACTATCTAATCCTATTCTCAAACTCTGTTCCGCAGTTCTCATGGCCTGTTGCTGTTGTGCCAGATTAATTAGGCCTTTGTGGGATGGGCAGTCTTCTCTATTATGTGAGGCCCATGGACATCGGCCATAGGCATGTCCAGTGTTCTCACATAAGTTGCACTTAAATAAACTTAAACAAGAACTAGAATTGTGCCCAAATTCTAGACAGTGGCTACATTTTATAGTATCGCAGGCCAAACTCAAATGTGCCCTAGATACACATTTAAAGCAAGATTTGGGTTGACCAGCATAAAAAAATCTTCACCTTATTCTGGCCTAAAAAGAAAAAAAACTGGGTAAATGGCTGGGGCCTGGGTTGGTAATATACAATTTGACCCTTATTCTCCACCCTCCATCCCAAATCTGCTCACTATCTAAAGTTGGGGATGGTTTGTTTAAAACCTCACAGTGTTGCTTCAACCAGAAAAGAATATCTTCAATATTCACCCCCTCATTTTTAAATATAATTGTAATGTTTTTAACCATAGGCTTTGTCAAAGGTATTGCATGGAACGGAGTCCAAGTAGGAGAATTTTTACAAGTAGCATATTGGGCCCAAAACCTGTCTAGGCTGGATACATTTTTGAAACTAACATCATAATTTGTGTTTCCCAAACCTATCAATGTGAAAATTTATGATGAAAAGAAATGCATTGATCTTTTCAGCAGGGTTTTACCTATGTAAACCCTGTCTGGGGACTTTCTAAGCCACCTTTGTATAAAATACACACAGCTTTATGCCTAGGGGCAGGCTCTCCCATGTTGTTAAATAGATCCATGAGTTTGAAGCCAGCCCCAGGCCTTCCTTGTTCTTCAGTTACTGTTTGTGTTAGAACAGGGTCAGGACCCAGTCTTATTGGTTCCATATCTTCAGCATCCCCCCTCCTGGCTGACTATTTGGGTCAGGGTCTTTAAAAGGCAAAGATTCTGTTCTGTCCCTATACTCTGTGATAATACTAGGGCTTAACCACATGCATATTACTCAGGGCTTCATCATTGTTTTTTTCAACTTTCATCAACATTACTTTCAGAAACACCATTATTTACATTGGAAAGTAATAAAATATTACCCCGGGGTTCGTTGGAGCTCTGTGATACAGATCCGTCGGTGGCCACATGTGCTGCTGCTTCAACATATTAATGTAAGAAGGACCCTGAGAATCAGAAGACCAAGAACCATTGGCAGCTTGATCCCAACCAGCGTCTTGTAATGCTTGTTCTGGAGACCAAGTCGGCCCTCCGCCCTCCTCCCTCCGAGTCATTCCATATAGATTGTGTTTTACCAGGTACCTTTTCCTTTGCTAATAATACATCATCATCTGTCCTTCCTTGCTGCTTACTCCACCCAGGTTCTTGGTTTTTAGATGCAAAAGAAAATACAGCTCTTCCATTGTGATTTGACTCAACTAATGCTGGATCCAATTGTACCATGTCCTTATTTACTTGCCATTTTGCACCTAGGCATTTATTTTTCTTACTTTTCCTAGAAGGTAAGGGCTTTTGGCACTCGGTATGCATTCTGATTGAACTGCCAGCCTTTACCTTCTCTCCGCCTTGTAGTAGTGTCTGTTGTAATATTTCCACAGTATCCATAGGGGAATCCTCCATTTGAGTAGACGGCACGTCAGCACTTGGCTGACTCACATCTTCAACAGCATTTCCAGCTGACTCGCTGACAAGCCCAGACACCTCCGGAAGGGCTGCTATTTATTTTTCTACAAGTTGCATTTTTTCTAAAAGCAGCAATTTCTCTGCCAACAAATGACCCTTGTTTGTAACTACATCTCATTGTGGGGAGACATTTAACTTATTTTGTACCTCATCTATCCTCCACTCCTTCTCCTCCAAAATGCTTTGCTCCATAATTCCTGCGATTACCATTTCGTGCTCTGTGGCCTCTTGTGAAACCAGCACAGGAGAAGAGGCCCTCTCTCCTGTATTTTGCACATCCATCTCCTCCTGTGTCTCCACCGGACTGGCCATCCTGCATCAGATGGCCATGGGTCCCCCCCCTACTGGCGTAGTAGGGGAATTTCCATAGTGCCCTGGCCAAATTTCCATTCACTAAAAAATACCACCAACAGTTTAATCCAGTTCAAGGTCAGTTGGCATTCCTCTGTATCCCTCGGTCATGCCTGAAAATAGGCAGAATTTGTCTAATGCACTTACCCGGTCAACAAAAACTAAATAAAATAAATAAAGTAAATTTCTATTCTGTTATTTTGCCTCAGATATTACCTCTGCTAGAGATGTTTTCAAATGAAATAAAAGTGAAGACTGTTACCTGAATCATTCAAACTGGCTTACATTTCACTATTGCCTAAAAAGCAGAATGATGCAAAATGTGTGGAGAATTATAGACCTGTTGCCATTTTCATCATTGATTACAAAATATACACAAAAATTTTAAACAATACAATTTTGCTTCTGTTAGATAAGATAATACATCAGGATCAAAGTGGTTTTATTCTATAAAGACACATATATACAGGTCTTCGTACAACTCAATTCATCATAGATCATTTGCAAAAGGTTAAAAAAAGACAGCAGTATTGCTATCCTTAGATGCTTGCAAAGCATTTGATATGCATGAGTGGCATTACTTATTCTTCACTTTAGATTCCTTTGGTTTCTCAGAGACCTTTGCCAAATATATTAAGGCCATTTATGACTCAGCAAAATCACAAATAAAAATCAATAATTTAATTTCAGAACACTTTACATTATGTGAAGGGTTAGGCATGGATGCCTTTAATCATCCATATTGTTTCGTATAAGGCCTGAACTTTTCTTAAATGTAATTAGAGAAAACCAAGGTATTAAAGGGGCAGCAATAGGTTGAACTGTTACAAAAGTAAAAGAGTGTGCCAATGACCTGCTAATATTAACAGAAGGACCCTTACATAGTTTAAAAGAATTAAAAGAAGTCATCTTCAGATTTTTGAAAGTTGCAGGCTATAAAATAAACAAAACTAAATCTGAGATGTTAATCTCTAACCAAGAACATTCATAGAAACATAGAAGACGACGCCAGGTAAGGACCGCAGGGCTCATCCAGTCTGCCCATTTTTTCTGCCTTATGAATGTGCCATAGACCTTTACTCTGTCAATGGCCTATCTATTCATACTCATCTGTATTGCTCCCTTATGCCTATCCCATGCCTGTATGATGCCCTGCACTGTATTCATATCCACCACTTCCTGAGGTAGGCCATTCCATGCATCCACCACCCTTTCTGTAAAAAAGAACTTCCTCATATTACCCCTTAATCGGCCTCCTTCTAATCTCATGCTGTGTCCTCTTGTCCTGCTATTTTTCCTATATTGAAATATGTTAGACTTTTTTACTTTGTTAATGCCCTTAAGATATTTGAATGTTTCAATCATATTACCTCTCTCCCCCCTTTGCTCTAGGGTATACATCTTGAGCTCTGTTAATCTGTCCTCATATGTTTTCTGATGCAGTCCCTGCAACATTTTAGTTGCCCTTCTCTGGACTGCCTCCATTTTGTTAATGTCCTTGTGCAGGTGCTGCCTCCAGTACTGCATGCAGTACTCCAGATGGGGCCTAACCAGTGTCTTGTAAAGAGGGATTATTACCTCTCTCTTACAACTTGTGATACCCCTACTAATACACCCCAACATCCCTCTAGCCTTACCTACTGTCTGCTTGGATGATTTCAGATCATCTGTGATAATGATGCCCAAGTCTTTTTCTTCCTTTGTGATTGCCAGCAACTCCCTTCCCAACCTATAGGTAGCTTCAGAGTTTCTCTTCCCTATGTGCATGATCTTGCACTTCTTTGCATTAAACCCCAGTTGCCACTCTTCTGACCATTCTGCCAGTTTATCCAGATCTCTTCTCATTCTGCCCACCCCATATGGATAATCTACTCTGTTGTAGATCTTGGTGTCATCTGCAAACAGACAAACCTTACCCTTCAGTTTATCTGCAATGTCACCGATGAAAAATATTCAGAGAATATTCAACAAATAATTAATGCTTCTGCACAAAAACAAGGTATGAGGTATTATGAAATACAATTAGCAAATAGTGTAGATGAATTGTATTATTTAAATCATCACTCTCTATTAATAAGCCTAAAGGAAAATTTGCAAAGATGGGGAAAACCCCCTATGTCAATATGAGGAAAAGTGCAGGTTCTTAAAATGCTTGCAATATCTTACCTATCTTGTGTACGTCAGGTGTATATTATCAAGGTGCCACCATCATGGTTTAAAAAGGTTAATGACATATTCAGAAATCCCATATGGAATAACAAACACCCCAGGATCTCCTGGTATAAAATGTGTTTAGGTAAAGACCAAGGAGGTATTGCTTGCCCTGATATTAAATGCTATCACATGACTTATTTAATAAAATTAGTTTTATTGTAAGCAAAACAGATACATTTAACTTAAAAGTAGAAAACGGGATACTGGATGCACTCCAGGACAGCATAGACATACAAATACTTGGTATGCTAAGATTATTAAGAATATTAACTCAGTGACCAAACATTAGCTAAATAAAATTGGATGAATAATCAATTTGTCACCCTTCAACATTACTTGGAAAACCCCACATTTTAAGACTGATGGAAAACTTTTCATAACAAAATCTGGTTAGACAGAGGAATCAACAGATGGCAAGATTTAATGGAGTACAGCAAACTTATCAACTGGGCAATTGGTATAGATGAGTTTTCCTTGACTGGTCATCAATTCTACTTTTCTCAGAACCCGGCAAGTGTATACAAAACAATGCAAACAGTGGGAGAAGGTGCCTAATGTCAGAATCCTAGAAAAAGGCTTAGTTCTGTCCTGCCCAGTAGAAAAAAAAACTATTTTTTCATAGACTATAGGCAAGCTACCCTTTTTCAGATAAGGTTTTTAAAGAAACCATTGAAAGTGGAACATGGAATTGGGTATGAACATAACATTACAACAAAGACATAGTGCATGCAAAGCAGTTAATGACTACGAACTTTCAAGTGATAAGTCAATTCAGTTTACATTAATTAACAGAACATAGTGCACATCTGATAGGTTACATAAAATGAATCCTAAACTTGAAAAAAATTGCTCTGCCAACAATCAAACTCTAACATATTTCATGCATTATGGGATTGTAGGTTGTTAAAGAATGGTGACTTAAGTCATTTGGCCTGTTGGGCAGCATATAATTCCAAGATCTGGAATAAACAGAGGCACCAACAGTGCTTCTAGAGTTCATAAATAAATCAATGTATAATTAACTGGAATGGATTATAATAAAAGCAAACAATATAGCAGTCAAGAGACTAATTCTGAAGTACTGGAAGTGTTCTGAAGGTCTTTGCTAAGTGCTCTATATTGTAAAAGTTTTTTTTTAAATGATGAACATTTGTGGCATTTGTATAACAAAAGCATAGAAAACAAGCATTTGTCAATGCCGAATGTTGCTTGCTTGTATGTGCTGTTTAGGTATTTGGAAATGATAGTTCCATGCCTTCCTCCCAAGACATCCACTGTGTCTTTCCGTTCAGTATTCACAGAAGAGTGGGAGGGCCAAGGGGCACAGCAGTACAGCAGTTGCCAAGGGGGTGAAGAGGTGGACTGTAGTCCATTCAAAGACAAAAGAGTCCTGCAGGAACCCACTAAATTGGAAGTGGACAAAGCGATGGAACCAGACGGCATACGCCCAAGGATATTAAGAGAACTGTGAAGGGAGATAGCAGTACCTCTGGCAACCATGTTCACTGAGTCATTCAACATGAGTGAATTGGAGGAGGGCACATGTGATCCCTCTACATAAGTCCGGCAGCAGGGAGGAGGCAGGAAACAATAGGCCATTCAGCCTTACCTCAGTAGTGGGGAAGATCATGGAGACATTGCTTAAAGAAAGGATAGTGGGGCATCTAAAAGCCATCAGAGCCCAGAACCATAGACAACATGGATTTACAGTGGGGACATCATGTCAGACAAATTTGGTTAATTTCTTTGACTGGGTGACAAAGAAAGGGAATCAGGGTGGTGCAGTGGACAACGCTTACCTTGATTTCAGCAAAGCCTTTGACACCATCCCATATAGGAGGCTGATAAACCTAGCTGAGTAGGCTGGGCATGGGGGAATGGGTGGTAAACTGGGTTAGAAACTGGCTAACAGACAGGAGGCAGAGAGTGGTGGTAAATGGTGTGCAGTCTAGGGAGAGGGGGTCACCAGAGGGGTGCTGCAGGGATCAGTCCTGGGGCCAGTCCTGTTCAATTTCTTCATTAGTAACATTGCAGAATGTATGAAGGGAATTTTTTCATCAAATTTGCAATATAGGCTTTTTAAGAGCCCACCTTATGAACACTGGCACTGTCGTTTCATTAATCGGTCCTGAAAGGTGATTTCTCGCAGTGACTATGGAATCACCCTTCAGGCCCAAATAACACCATGACAGTGACAGAATTCATGAGAAGGGGTGCCAAAAAACCCATGTTGAAAATTTGGTGCCAAAATTCCAAAAAATGCCTGAGATATGCAGCAAAGTTGAAAAAACCCTATCTATCCCATTATACAGCTTACCGGCATTTCCTCAGTTCTCGGTCGGCTTTGAAGAGTGCAGACGTGTTCCCAATCCACCGAAGATCATCGCGCCGAGGTCCAGAGGTAAGTATGGGTGTGGGGGTGTGGGGGGAGGCAGGATGCGCAGTGGGTGGGTGTGGGTTGTGGGAGGGGTGCAGGGAGAAGCACCGAGGGACAGCTTTGTATTTACAGGTTTTTTTTTTAATAAGAGGACGAGGGATGTTTGCCATGCTGGGGTGGGCTCCCAGTGTGGCAGCTGGAAGGCTGTTTCGGGGGGGCTGGAGCCGACAGGGGATTGGGCACCCCTGTCGGCCTCAACACATTTTGCCATGCTGGGCTGGGCTTCCAGTGTGGCACCTGGATGCTTGGGGGGTCATGGAGCCGCTGGGATTGGGCACCCCAGTCGGCCATAACAAATTTTGCCACACTGGGGCGGGCTCCAGTGTGGCACCTGGGAGCTTTGGGGGGCATGGAGCTGACGGGGATTGGGCACCCCATCGGCCTTACAGTGTGTGTGAGGGGGGGGAAGGCACATAAGCACTCAATATGCGTGAGTGCCTGCGTGCGTGCATGTGTCTGTGTGGAGGGGAACTCTGCTCACCGAAGTGGAGCTCTCCCTTTCAACTGTAGGACCACTGCATTTTCAACTGCTGTCATAGACAGCTGCAGCAGTGACTGGGGAACTGGGGCCCTGCCTGCAAACACACTGACTGAATTGGAAGACGGGTGCCACACCTCTGAAAACTCGGATGATTGCACTATGTTTCTTGCACATGCGTGCAAGCAACATAAAAAGGACTAAAGAGGATTTGGCACTAATGTAATATAGAAAATAAAACATCTCCTACTGATTTAGAGACATTTAAGTGAAGATAGTGGTCTGGATATTCAAAGCAGTTGCACATGGTGCAACTGAGTTGCACTGGCGCAAGTGCAGACATGCACCAAGGAGCAATATTCAGCGGGAGCCATTGCGCAGTGCAAATCCCATTGTGCCAATGTGCAACTGTAATGAATGCAGGTGCAAGAGCAGGGGGTGTGCCCATGAATATCTGGCGCAGTGCGATATTCAACCATGGAACCATGGCACAAGAGAGGAGCAAAACCTGGATGCGCTGAGCAGACTTGAGCCTATAAATACAGGGTGCAAGCACACAGACAGCACTTGCACCAGGCAAGAGGAAGAGAGAGAGAGAGAGTGGCAAAATACAGCAAGAAGGAAGGACAGACAGACAGAAAGACAGACCAAGGGAGACAGAGCAAGTGAGAGACAATGAGACTGTCACAGGCAGCCACAGAGGGAGAGGGACAGATGTGGCAGTGCAGAGGGAGCCAGGGGCAGAGAGAGCAAAAGGGATAGGCAGCCACAGTGCCAGGCAGTGCACCAAAATGGCACACAGCCCACAGCAGCTGACTGTCCAGGGGGAGACAGGACATCAGGGGCCATGGATAGTGTGCCCTTCCTGATGGAGGCTGAAATGAGGGGTGTGAGGGGGCAGGAGGAACAGTGACATGGCCGAGGAAGGGTCCGTTGGTGGTATGCCCGGAACAGGTGGTACCGTGCACACACCATCTTCAAAAACTACACTGACATGGAGATAGTGGGATGGTACCACCTGAACTGGGCCATTCTGAGGCAGCTCTGTGAGCTGTGCAGTGAGGAGATGCAGGCACCCACAAGATGGAGCCACGCAATCTCTGTGGAGACTAAAGTGACAGCTGTCATGTGCCTGCTTGCCATGGGCACCTTCCAGAGACCAACAGGGGACACCACAGGCATAACCCAGTTGGCCACATCATGCCTCCTCACACAGTTCCTCAATGCTCTGCTGCCATGTGTTTTGAAATACATCCATTTCCCCAGCACACAGGCAGAGAGTACAGCAACCATGCAGGACTTCCACAGGGTAGCACATATGCCTGGCATGCTTGGGGCCATTGACTGCACCCACATGGGCATCTGCATGCCACCTGGCCCTGAGGGTGTGGCCTATACCAATAGGAAGGGGTTCCTGAGCGTGAACTGCCAGGTGGTGTGCGATGCTAAGGGGCACATCACCAATGTCTGTGCCACACACCCTTGGAGTGCACATGATGCATTCATCTGCCACAGCTTTGTGCTGTGCCACAGGTTCGAGTGTGGGACACCCCCACGGGCTACCTAGTGGGTGAGTATGGAATGGGCAAGGTGCCAGGCAGAGCAAGCCATGGATGGGGAGGGTAGGTGGGTGTGCTGGTGAGGCACCAGGGACAGGCAAGAGGCACAGAAAAGGATGTCACAGGGCTAACCATGTCATTATTCACACAGCAGATAGCACCTATCCACTGAGGCCCTGGCTGCTCACCCCTATCAACGCCCATTGTCCCCAGCAGAGGAACGCTACAATGAGGCACACGCCATCACATGAAACATCATTGAGCATATATTCGGCATGCTGAAGGCATGGTTCCATTGCCTAGACAGGTCTGGTGGTACCCCACAGTACAACCCCTCCAAAGCCTGTGGCCTATTCCTGGCCTGCTGCATACTGCACAACATGGCCATTGACCGTGGGATAGCTGTCGAAGCTGAGGAGGGTGACAGTAGTGGGGACGACAGAGGCAATGGGCCAGAGGGTGGTGGACAGCCTCTCCAGGTGGAGGGATCCTCGGCTGCAAAGCATGGTGCGGCAGCATCGAGACACCATCACATAGGAGCACTATGGTACATACAGGTAGGTGGTGCCAAACCCATGCAAAGGCCACACGCAGAGGTACAGCACACAGGCAGGAGTGTGCATGGCAATGGGCATGGACACACAGAGGTGTGGTGCAGGGGTAGGGGAGTCAGTGGCACACATCCACACACAACTGCACACAGCATCACACAGCAACACACACACGCACCCACGTGCCCAGGCACTGGCAAGTGGCGGGGCTCAGATGAATTTCACTGGTGCACAGGTGTAGCTGGTGCAGAACAGCTGTCATCACACCCACGCCACATGGTCCAGAGGTCAGGCAGTCATGCACACAGGCAGCGTGTGGCATGACACACAGGCACCACACCAGTGGTATGCACACACACACACGCCACCCATGCATGCACAGGGCAGCAGCTGCAGACTGCGGTCAGGGCAGCAGGTAAATCAGGGCCACTGCATGAAACCATGGCCACCATGGCCATGGGGGCCGATCAGTAGCCACAGGCTGCTTATCTGTCACAAGGGGTGTTTGCAACAGCCCTCCAGGGGTTGAACTGTGGGACTGTGACTGGGTCCACTCAGGGGTGTATAGGCACCCAAACAGGCCCACCTGAGGTATGCCTGGGATGCCAACAGAAGAACCCAGCATTGACAGTGAGGGTGTCACCCGATGCCAGGATCATGGGGTGGACAGTGCACTGTGTGGGGTTCATAGTGGCCGGCCACCCCCTGTGGCAGCCAGCAGTGCAAGGCCATCCGTGATCACATTGACAATGCGATCCTGGGATGCAGTCATGGCCTCCTGCAAGCGCTGTATAACCGCCAGGAGCTGCGCAATGCCCCTCTCACGCTGCTTGGCCACCTGGCGCACCTCCACATGTGGTGCATGCACCCCAGCAGCAAGCAGCAGCTGTTGCTCCACGGAGGCCCACAGTAAATGGGTGCATTCTGCCAATGGGTCGGCACCCTGGGGAACCTGTGTGGGGCACCGACCCTCCTGTGGTGACTAACCACGCTGCACAGCTCCCCACTCAGGTGGACACTGCACAGTGGGGTCCTCATGGGGTATGTCCCTAGCAGGCACCCCGGCAGTGGACCCCATGTCTGGCTGCCCTGTGGCCCCTGCAGCCTGCTGCCATTGCCCACCTGGCCACTGAATGCTGCCCAGTACCTGCGCAGCCGCACAACCACCACCACCACATGGCACAGCTGTGGCAATGCACACAGCAGCACCTGCAGTGGTGGCAGACAGCTGTTCCACCACTGTCAGGCCACAGGGTGCACTGCCTGTGTAGGTGTCTGGTATGGGTGTCTCCCCCACAACACCACCCATGCTGTCCAGGATTATGTTTACATCATCATCGGTGTCGGACCCCACCCTGATCTGTGTCTCCATGCAAAGGATGCCGAGACTGGTATCCTATAGAAACACATCCAGGGCTTCATCCTACCCCATGCCCAGGACATCCAGCTGGACAGTGGGGGTGTGCTGTGGCCTATCAGCCCCCGGATGCCCATGGAGGTGGACGGCTGGTCCTCCAGGGCTGGTTCTGCCTCCACGGCTGCTGCTGGTGCCCCATTCTCTGCACGCAGGCATGCTGGTGCTGAAAGAGAAAGGTGTGTCAGTGATGCAAGGCCCATGAGTGCCCAACCCCCAACACAGCCACTGCATGCGGTGCGTGCCCGACATACATACCATGCAGTGATGGGCTGCCACCCATCTGGAATCCTCCACCTAGCACACCCTCCATGGTGGTGAGGCGCATGGTGGCTGCCACCAACTCTTCTTGCGCCATGAACTGTGGCGCATCAGCTAGCCCCTCTCCAGTGACCTTCCAGGCTGCACAGATGGCTGCCACCTTCTCCTTAATACACCTCTTATCGGTGCCCGCATTCTTGCAGCAGTCCTGTATTGACTGCCGGTGGCTGCCCTGTTGGTTAACGCATGCCGCCACCTCCTCCCAGGCCCCAGCCCTGGCCTGTGGTGTGCCCATGGCACCACTCAACAGAGGCTCCCTGTTGAGGTAGGTCTCAAACAGGCAGGCCCACGCTCCTCACCCTCCTCACATTCTGACATGTTGCTCCCTGTGGACATGGACAGCACAGTGTGTCAGTGTCAGCAGCACCCTGGCCCATCCCCCCTGCTGTGCTGGCTGGGCTTAGTGTGCTCCAGCAGCATGCACAACTTACCTCAAAAGGTTGCAATATCGGTTCATGGCCTGTGCCGTTCCGTGGCACTTTTATGGCACAATGCATGCAAATGAGCATTGGCTCAACAGTAATGACATGCTAATTCCTCCAGTGCACCACACATTGGCCGATAAGCTCATTTACATGTGGTGGCTGACTATCATGAATTTGCTCTGTGCTTAGTGAGATTGCTCCGGAGCAAGTTGCGGTGCAATGCTCACGCATGCGTACAGTCCAGGACCGCAGTGAGCATGCACCGGACGGTGTGCTGTTGCGTATTGTGCACTATGCACCCACTGCACAATAGGGACTGTGACACATGGTGCACCATGCCTGCTATTGTGCACATGCACACTGTGCGGAGGCCAACCCCTGACCCCTGCTGTGACCTCTGACCCCCATACCCATGACCCCACCTAGCCACATCCATGCTGCACACCTCTGTGACTGTGCAATGTGCAGACACAATGCATGTACCCTCAGCCCGTGCATCTTTCGCATGCATTGGCCACGTGCGCCTCCTGCCGCACCACAGAGATGGCACAGTGGAGAAGTGGACAGATGGCCAACTGGATGCAGGTCAAGCTGGCCAACCTCGTGGCCTGCATCCAGCCACACACACCCCAGCTCTTTGGGCAGGTGCCACTACAGCAGCCCAGGGTGGCTATGTGGCAGGCAATTGCTACCCCACTCACCAAACATGCAGGGGTGGCCAGAACTGGTGAGCAGTGTAGCCACTGATACAGAGACCTGTTGTGGAGGGACCCAGAGCACCTCAGGAGGCTGGAGGCATGCATCAGGCATGGGGCTGTGCCACAACCAGGTGAGTAGGTCCGTCATGCATGTGTGTCCTGGTGCTGTACTGTGGTGTTGGCTAGGCTGCCTGGCATGTCCTGCAGGGTGGAGTACCATCATCATGCAAATTGTGGGGTGGCTTTGCCCTCCGCCACTTGCATTGTGCTGCCACTCTGTGGGATGTGTCAGGCAGGGGCTCACCCTGTGCACAGGGGTGGGGGTGGTGGGCAGTTGATGTGGTTGGTTACTGATGTGTACCTCTTTCTGTTCTATTCCCAAGACCTGAGGACAGACGTCAGGTGGTGCTGGCAGGATGCCAGGCCACAGCAGCCCAGGGAGGAGGAGCGGCTCCAGTGCCAGTGAGTCCAGAGAGAACAGGTAGGCACTGACATTGCTCTGTGCACTGTCATTGGGGGGTGGCGGGGGCATGGCCACCTGTGCCGTGTGCCATGGCAGCTGTCTGTGTCACACTGTGCCTGGTGCCTGCCACTGTAGCACATCCATTGGTCATGTGTGCCAGTTGCTGGTGTGGTGGGTGTGCGCACAGCTGCCACTGATGTTGCTGTGAGGCTGCCAAGGTACTGTGCCATGTGACTGATATGGTGCAGTCAGATGGACGCTGTACGGCAGGGACCACCACTGTGCACTGATGTGGTGTGCCATCTTGCCAGCAGGCATTGTCCTACACCCCTGTGGGTGGCCTGTATGGGCCACCCACAGTGTCTGTGTCTACTTTGCAGGTGGCGTGAGGAGCCATGCTACAGTGGCCCAGAGCCTGTTCATGTGGTGTGCATGTGTTGGGGTGTGTGTTGTGCTTCTGTGGATCACTGCTGTGTTCTGCTGTGTGTCCCACAGTGGTGGTGTCCCTCCCATCAGTTGCTGGTTGTGCTTTGGAGTGCCCTTGGGGTGGCTGTCAGGGTTGTGTGGTAGGTGTGTCTGCTTGGCTGCATGGTCCTGGGCGTGGCCTGGTGTGGTCTGGATGTGCAGGGGGGCATGGCCTGCTGCCTGTAGAGGCCCCCTTGGTGGCCCTCCACCCCCATTGTCACACCCTATTGCCTACTGTCTGTGCCACTGTTGCATTATGGGGTGGGAGTCTGGGTGCCTGTGTGCGCCGTGCTTTGCCCAGCTGGTGGTGGCCTTCTGTGGCCTGTCACTCTGCTTCCTTGGCTGTGTCCCTGTGTGTTCTCTCTGTGTCATGCCCCCCTCTGTTGCTCTGGTGCTCTGCTCCCATGGTTGCCCTGGGGCTTCTTTGTCTGCCCATGGCGCACCTGTGGTTGCTCCATGGCGCACCTGTGGTTGCACCATGGCACATCCACGGTTGTGCTATGGCACATCCATGGTTGCACCTATGCCATATTCAGCCATGTTGTGCTGGTGCAGTGCTGCCAGTGCAACCTCTGAATATGGCTCCTGTTGCACCATGGTGTATTGAATTTGCACTGTGCCAGACATGTACTGGCAATTGGTGCATTTCTGAATATCTGACCCAGTATGTTTCCTCTCAAACTAGCGAGAAAAACAGCAGAAGGTTTGACATTTATGTTCTGTAGTCATCAAATGTTTTAGGTAATCCATAGATTTATTTTACCATCAACATATAGAAACATAGAAACAGAATTTTATGGCAGATAAGGACATCTTGGCCCACCTAGTCTGCCCATTTCCCTACCTAATGGATAAGCCGCAGATCCTAGTTAACCAACAGCCTACTTCCTCCTAACCCCCACTAGAATTGCCTTATGTCTGTCCCATACATTCTTGAATTCACCCACTATTTTTGACCCCAAGACCTCCCCAGGAAGACTGTTCCATGCATCCACAACCCTCTCCATGAAAATGTACTTCCTCACATTACCTCTGAGACACCCCCCCCACCTCTATCTTTAGATTGTGCCCCCTTGTTCTTGCACATCTCTTTTTCTGAAATATGCTACCCTCTTGGACTTTGTTGATTCCCTTGAGGTACAGTACTTGAAAGTTTCTATCATGTACCCCTGCTCCCTCCTTTCCTCGAGGGTATACATATTAAGCTCCTTTAGTCTCTCTTTGTATGTCTTCTGGTGCAGACCCTGCACCATTTTGGTTGCCTTCCTCTGGACATCCTTCACCCTGTCTATGTCCTTGTGGAGATGCAGTACTCCAGATGGGGTCTCACTAACTGTGCAGAAGGATAACAACTTTCTGTTTTCCACTGGTGAGGTCTCTCCCTATGCATTCCAGTATCCTCCAAGCCCTCCTTACTGCCTTATCACATTGCTTGCCACCTTTAGGTCATCTGATATAACTACCCCCAAGTCCCTTTCCATTTTTGTTGTTGTTAGTATCTCACCCCCCATTGTGTACTCTCCCCCTGGGTTTTTGTTTTCCCAGGTGCATTACTTTGCACTTCTTTGTATTGAATCTAAGCTGCCATACATTTGACCATTCCTCCAACCTTGCCAAGTCCCTTCTTATCCTTTTCACCCCGCCTTGTGTATCAACCCTGTTGCAGATCTTTGTGTCATCTGCACAGAGAGATATTTTTCCTTCCGGTCCTTCTGCAATGTCACTTACAGACATTAAAAAGGACTGGACCCAGTACTGAACGCTGCGATACCCCACTAGTAACTCCCCTTTCTTCACTGCGGACTCCGTTTACTATTACCCTCTGTGTCCTGTTGTTCAGCCAATGTTTTACCTAGGCTACCACCCTGGGACACACTCCCAGGCTGGCAAATTTGATAATTTATCTTTTGTGTGGGACTGTGTCAAATGCCTTGTTAAAGTCTAGGTAGGCCGTGTCCACAGCTCCTCCCTGGTCTACTACTTTGGTCACCCAGTCAAAGAAATCTATTAGATTCATCTGACAAGACCTTTCCACTGTGATTCCATGCTGCCTTGGGTCCTGTGCCCCACTGGCCTCTAGGTACTAAACAGTTCTTTCCTTCAGCAGTGATTACATCATTTTCCCTACCACTGAAGTCAAACTGACAGGTCTGTAGTTTCCTGCCCCTGTCTTGCTTCCTCTTTTGTGAAGGGAAATCACATCCACCCTCTTCCAGTCCTCAGATACCACACCATCCTCCCATGATTTGTTAAAAAGGGTAGTCAGTGGCATTACTAGTTCTCCCCTTAGTCCTTTTAGAACTCTGGGGTGAATCCCATCAGGCCCCATTGCTTTGTCCACCTTCAGTTTTAGGAGTTCTTCCAGAACCCTTTCTTCTGTGAAAGGACAGATATCGACCCCCCAATCCAGAGTGCTTATATTGACTGGATTAGGTACCTCCCCCTCCTCTTCTTTTGTGAATACTGAGCAGTACTCATTCAGTATCCCTGCCTTTTCACTGTTCCTCTATGCCCATCCACCCTCCTCATTCTTCAGCCTCAGTATCCCTCCCTTTGTCTTTCTTCACTCCCTAATGTACTTATAAAATGTTTTATCCACCTTCTTAACCAAGTTGGTTATCTTTTCCTCGGTTTGGGCCTTTGCTGTTCTGACTACCTTCCTTGCTTCCTTCTGCTTTAACTGGTACAGCTCTCTGTCCTGCTCCTTCTGTGTTCCTTATACTTCCTGAACGGTGTCTTTTTCTCCCTAACCTTCCCCACCACCTCTTTTGGTTTTTTTCTTTTGTTTTGAATTTTTTATTTGCTTCACACAAAGGCTTGTTGCCTCTGTGATGGCACTTTTGATGTTTCCCCATTGTTGCTCCACCCCACCTTCTCACCTGTTTGCTAGTGCATTTCTGAGGCACTCTCCCATTTTGACTAAATCAGCCCTCCTGAAATCCAGTACCTTCACTTTTGTATGGCTTGACTCTATAGCTGAGTTTATCGGGAACCACACTGTTTGGTGGTCACTTGTTCCCAGATGGCTACCCACTTCTAGATCTGAGATCTTCTCTCCATCCCCATTTGAGAGTACCAGATCTAAGACTGCTCCCTCCTGAGTGGGTTCCAACACTAGCTGTCTGAGGCATGCCCCATATAGGGCATCGAGAATGGCCCTGCTATTGGATGTGGCTACAGCAAAGGTACTCCAGTTAAGATCTGGCATATTCAGGTTTCTCATCAGCAATATCTCCCCTTTCCCTGCCATCCTAAGGATGCCTTCTATCATTTCTCTGTCCATTTCCTCCCCCCGAGATGGGGGTCTATAAACAACCCCTGTGCAGATTGTGGTGCCATTTCCAGTCTCCAGGGTGACCCACAGTGCCTCCTCGCCTCCCTGTTTACCCTTTAGTTCCGTTGCTTTGAACCCTTACCTTACATAGAGAGCTACTCCTCTTCCTCATCTTCTACTTTCCCTGTCCCTCCTGTAGATTATGTACCCTGGTATGTTGACATCCCAGTCATGGTTCTCTGTGTACCATATTTCTGTGACTGCCATGATATCCTGGCATCCTTCTTCCATCAAGGCCACCAATTCAGGGGAGCTTGTTACCTAGACTACAGGCATTTGTACTCATTACCCTCCATTTTTTGATGGTCTTACCCCTATTTGCCCTATCCCTGTCTTACTGCCTTAGTCTTTTTCTCCATTTACCCCTGCCCTTCTTCCTATCGACTTCTCTATCTTGGTGTTCATCCCACGAACTACCCTGATTTTTTTTGGGGGGGGGGCTAGGATTTCCCTTCTCGTTTTCAGTGCCTCCCCCTTGGCTAGTTTAAATGCTTGCCAATGAAGCATTTAAACTTATAACCTAGGATTCTGGTTCCCCTCCTGGACAGATACAGACCATTGCATCAGTATAGGCCTGCATCCCTCCAGGTAGACCCTCAGTCCCCAATGAAGCCAAAACCCTAAGCTCTGCACTAGTGTTTCAACAACTAATTGAATCCCATAGTGTGCAGCACCCTAGCCTCACCCATGCCTTAGACAGGCAGCACATCTGAGAAGATTGCTATGCATGCTACTTGTCCAATGCCTCTCCCCAATTCCAAAAACTCTTCCTGCACTGCTCTGATCCCTTTCCCAGCCAGGTCATTTGCCCCTAGGTGGACAATGACATCCAGTTTCCTCCCCCATGCAGCTGCTCCAGCGATCCTGAGGATTTGCTCCCTGTTCCTCCAAGCCACGGCACCAGGCAGGCACCTTAGCTCCTTCTCCCCTCCCTCCCCCAGTTCTACCATCCTAACAATGGAGTCCCCCACCAGGAGTTGTTTCCTTCCCCTGTGGAGTCCCCTGCCACCCTCCTGTGGGTCTCCTTTATGGAGGTTCCCAGCATGCTTCTTGGTCTGCACTGTGGGTGCCCTCATAGAGGAACCACACTCTGTCAGAAAGGCATATGAATTGTGGAGAGGTACAGCTGGAGGAATGTGCCTCTGTTCTACCACCCTTACCCTCTCTGAGCCCAGTGTGGTCCAACTGCTCCTCTTTCTTGGCAACTTCTGAGGCAGCAATGGTGGCCCTGGTTATCCCTGTGTGGGAAAGGAGGTCCCCTGAATCCTGGCTAACTCAGCCTGGAGATGAGCAACCTTCTCCCTCAGCCCAGAGAGCTGCTTGCAGGTGGGACAACACTGCATCCTCCAGAACGCCTGCAGGAAGACTGCTGCTCCACAGCCACTGCACTGCACCACTCCCATCATGTCTTATTTGTTGCCCCATAACTGTTGTTTCGTATACTTACTCTTTCTCTCTCTCTTTATTTTTTCTCCCTACTTTCCTACTGCCTCCATGCCTTTAAAGCTCCTGATCTTCCTGTTCTGGGATAGGAAGTTCCTATATTCCTCAGTAGTTTCCTTCTTACTTGCTCAGAGTCAGACTTCCAGCACCTGGGGGGGAGACAGAGAGCTACTCTTTTCCTTCTAGGGAGGTGAGTCTTTTGTGCCTCTGTGATCACTCCCTTCCTGCTCTTAAACAGGAAATTCCTGTTGTCAGTCAAATCCTGTGCCTATAAAAGTAGAACCAGCTAAGGGTGGCGTGGGTGGAGGGTAGGGATGGAGGGCAATATAATCCCAGTAAAGTTCTAACAGCAGCTCCTTCCTCTTGCTGTTTTCTGCCAAAAGCTATCTAGGTCAGTTTTTAAATGCAAACACCTGGCTTCCTTCTGCCTAAGCCACTCCCTTAATTCACAGTTTCTTTCTTTCCCTAGTGAACTGCACAGATAACAATTCCTTCTCCCAACCCAGACAAACACACTGACTCTTTTTTTTTTTAACCCTAAATTGAAGTTCCCAGTAGTAGAGTTCTAGTTTTTTAGTCCAGTAGAGTAGTGAAGTTCTAACAGCAGCTCCTTCCTCTTGCTGTTCTCTGACAAAAGCTATCTAGGTCAGTTTTTAAATGCAAACACCTGGCTTCCTTCTGCCTAAGCCTCTCCCTTAATTCACAGTTTCTTTCTTCACCTATCTAACTGCACAAATAACAATTCCTTCACCCAACTCAGACAAGCACACTGACACATTTTTGTTTGCTTTTACCCTAAATTGAAGTTCCCAGTAGTAGAGTTCTAGTTATTTAGTCCAGCAGAGTAGTAAAGTTCTAACAGCAGCTCCTTCCGTTTGCTGTTCTCTGCAATACTTAGTTTATTTGACCCAATAAAAATGTTATATGAAAAAATAACCCAAAGAAGTTATTAGGGGGCAATCTTCATTAACCAAGAAACATCTCTTGAGCCCCATTCACTGTACTTATGCTATAATGCAAATCACAAATTATTACTTTTGGGCTTGTCACTTATGGCACTTTATGTCAGTTTTGTCAAGATTAATGCTCCCTTTTGTGTGAGTCAGCTGTGCATCAGTTGTACAGTCTGTGAAGTTTCACATTCAGTGGACTGTTATACTGGTTGGAACTTTTTCTTATAAAGTTGCACAGCAGGGCACCAGCACATATAATAATAATAATAGTAATTATAATAATAATGATATTATTTATATAGCCAATTCATATTTCTAAGCTCTGCACATACAAAAAATATCATAACAATTTAAAATTAAACATAAATTTAGCATTGGTTTAAAAACATCCCCAGTTATAATTATCAGTCGTTAAAAGCTTACTGGAAAAGGTGCATTTTCAGGCTAGTTCTGAAGCTCTCCACGGTCCTGCACTCCCTAATCTGACCAGGTAGAAAGTTCCACAGGGACGGTGCCATGAACATAAATGCTCAGGCCTCAGATGTTTTTAAACATACCCTGGGAACCTCTAACAACCCCTTGTCAGATGAGCAGAGAGGCCGGCTGGGGCTGTAGGGAATCATGAGCTCTTGCAGGTAATTCGGTCCCCGTCTATGCAGGGCTTTATATGTCAACAGACCAATCTTGAAAGTGATCTGCCACTGTATAGGCAGCCAGTGCAGAACACGCAGCACAGGAGTAATATGACTAGAGCGTGATGTCCCAGTCAACAACTGAGCTGCAGCGTTCTGCACCAGCTACAAGTGGCAGATATCAACCCCAGGAAGCCCTAGGTAAAGGGAGTTACAGTAATCCAACATACAAATGTCTAACATACTCCCAGGAGTCCTTAACAAGATCATCTTCCCCTCACCCTCAGCTGCTTATACTGGATGCTGCTCACATTCAATTGCTCCTTTGCTCCTTTGCTCCTGCTGTTGGGAACAGACCATACAGTTTATTTTTTTTTTGGGGGGGGCACTTCAGGTAACTGTCAGACATGGGAATTGCCACAGCTGGTGGCAATATTGATAAAGGTCCTCTATGGCTGGAAGTTGTTGCTGTCAGTGGCAATATCAAGAAAGCCTCTAGGAGCAGGTGATATTGCTGAATAATACAACATCTGAAAAGCCCCTCTGGTGCAAAGCACTGCCACTGAAAGCTGTAATGTACATATTTGTACGACTGCTGTCATGAAATGTCATTTGTGCCATTGGATGAATTACTGATCATAATCTGTGGCTGTTGCTGCTAAAGTATCATTTGTGCCATTGAAGTACCATTTGTGCTACATTTGCAGGTTTGGACTGTTTTTGATTGTTTCCAGATAACCACAGTGCCACCATTGACTATTAATCAGCTGTAGTTGTATTTTCTGCCTGCCTTCTCTCTTCTGCTTGACCTCCCTACTCTGCCTGTAGGTCACCCTTTGTGGGTCCTCTGTAACCTGACCTATCTCTACTGTGGCAGGGCTGAAGTGAGCAGGATCAGGATACTTTGAATAGTTTTATAAGGTATTTGATATAGATAAGACCTTGTGAAAATACTGAGTTGGGTATGTGAGTGGAGTTAAGCAACTTACAGGACTTGGGTGGAAAAGGCTGTAAAAACTATGAGTAGTAGTAAAATGATTATTCCTTTATTGCTATGGGTGTGGTATGCTGTAATATCTACTGTAAATAGGGATCATGTTTGTTTAAGCATAAATGGAAATTATGTGCTTGAGTTCAGAAACTTTAATAGTTCTGCGTGTTTGAGAAGAGTAAACAGACCACCTACCCATATATGTGATGGTTACAGAATAGCTCAAGCATTAATGTATAGTATGTAGACAACATAGAAACATAGAATTTGACTGCAGATAAGGACTGCTTGGCCCACCCAGTCTGCCCATTTCCCTACCTGATGGATAAGCAGCAGATCCTAGTTAACCAGCAGCCTACTTCTTTTTACTCCAACCCCCTAGAATTGCCTTATGACTGCCCCATGCATGCTTGAATTCAACCACTTTTTTTGACTCCACAACCTCCTCCGGAAGGCCGTTCAATGCATCCACAACCTCTCTGTGAAAAATACTTCCTTACATTACCTCTGAGCCACCCCAATCTTCAAATTGTGCCCTTTGTTCTTGCACACCTCTTTTTTTGAAAGATGCTACCCTCTTGGACCTTGTTGATTCCCTTGAGGTACTTGAAAGTTTCTATCATGTCCCCCCTCTCCCTCCTTTCCTTGAGGCTATACATATTAAGCTCCTTTAGTCTCTCTTTATATGTCTTCCAGTGCAGACCCTGCACCATTTTAGTTGCCCTTCTCTGGACAGCTTCCATCTTGTCTATGTCCTTGCAGAGATTGGGTCTCCAGAACTGCACACAGTACTCCAGATGGGGTCTCACCAGCTGTCTGTACAGAGGGATAGCAACTTCTTGTTTTCTACTGGTGATGCCTCTCCCTATGCATCCCAGTATCCCCCAGCCCTCCTTACTGCCCTCTCACATTGCTTGTCCACGTTTAAGTCATCTGATATGACTACCCCCAGGTCCCTTTCCATTTTTGTTGTTGCTAGTATCTCACCCCCCATTGTGTACTCTTCCCCTGGGTTTTTGTTCCCCAGGTGCATTACCTTGCACTTCTTAGCATTGAATCTAAGCTGCCATATATTTGACCATTCATCTAATCTTGCCAAGTCCCTTCTCATCCTTTCCACCCCGCCTTGTGCATCAAGTCTGTTGCAGATCTTTGTGTCATCTGCAAAAAGACATACTTTTCCTTCCAGTCCCTCTGCAATGTCGCTTATAAAGACATTGAAGAGGACCGGTCCTAATATTGAACCCTGCAGAACCCCACTAGTAACCCCCCTTTCTTCAGAGTGGACTCCATTTACTATTACCCTCTGAGTCCTAGTCTCCAGCCAATTCTTTACCCAGGCTATCATCTTGGGACCCACTCCCAGCCTGGCTAACTTGTATATTAATCTTTTGTGTGGGACTGAGTCAAATGCCTTGCTAAAGTCTAGGTAGGCCATGTCCACAGCCCCTCCTTGATCTACTGACAAGGATACATTGTTTTGGTCCTTGAAGCAGGTTCATTTTAAGAACATTAGGTGTAAGCATATAGGTAGCTACAAACTGCCTGATGTTATGACAACTGATGCTATGAAACAATTACTTTTATTATAAATTAGTGCAGGTAATGTGCACTCTAATCCTATCCCTGCTATTGCAACAGCATTGTACAAAGGTCATCATGATATTGTGCATATAGAAGTTTGTTGCTTTCTGCCAAAAAGCATGAATTTGAACAATGGGTCCAAAGGTAATCAGTCTGACGTAATTGCTTTAGTGGAGTCATGGCTGGAGATGGGAGAAGTAATGAAAATTCACATTGCTAATTGATTTGTGAATTCTGAGGAATTTGCAAAGTTTTGACCACTGAAGTTGCTACTTTTTAGTGAATTGACCAAAATTTGCTCTTAAAGTGGCCACTTTACTGAAAAAACCCCCAAAAAACAGCCATTTCATGGTAAAAACTACAGAAGAGGAGATATGGAATTTGGGTAATTTTCACACGTCCAAGTCATTATTGGACTTGTAATTCTATGAATTCTATGAATTTTGGTAAACACGAAGTTCCAAAGTTCCATGGATAGTTCACAAAGCTTTGCAAAGGTGAATTTCATCTGCACTGCGACAACTTCATCTGTGATGTTTAACTCCACAACCTCTCCAGTCGTGGCTAACAAATACAATTAAGGATTCTGACACTGAAATTGATCCCCATAGCCGATTTATAGGAGACAGGATTGCTAGAAAGGGAAAAGGTTGTTTAATGTATGTAAAATCTTTTTAAAAGTTACTAAAATTGAGATTAATAAGATGGGTTTAACATGTCACTTGTCTTGAATTTGAAAATTGACGTCAAGATTTGGTTGGTGCCAACTAGGTTGGTCTTGCTTATTTCATGTTGTTATCTTTGTTTATTTTTGTAGCATGCCTTACAATCTCATCAGTCTCACTGTTGTAACTATAGTTTTATGAGGACCACATCCATAGATGCATAGATACTGATGGCAGATAAGGGTCTTTGGCCCACCTAGTCTGCCCAATTGTGCATTTAATGTTGCCTCTTCAAGCATCACTTGAACTGGGTTTTCCCCTTCCCCCAACTGCTAGGATCCCCTGATGCCTATCCTATGCATTCTTGAATCCCATAATCATTGCAACCCCCACCACCTCCTCTGGCAGGGCATTCCATTTGTCCACCACCCTTTCCATGAAGAAATACTTCCTCATGTTAACTCTAAACCTCCCTCTCTCCTTCCAGTTTCATTCCATGACCCCTAGGCCTAGAACATCTCTTTCTCTGAAAAATAGTGTTTTCCTGCACCATGTTCCTCCCCAAGAGGTATCTGTATGTCTCTGTCATATTCCCCCTCTCCCTCCTCTCCTCCAGGGAGTACATGTTCAAGTCCTTCAGTCTTTCCTTGTAGGACTTGTGATGCAAACCCTGTACCAGTTTGGTTGCCCTTCTCTGATCCATCTCCACCCTATCTATATCCTTACGTAGGTTGGGCCTCCAGAACTGGACATTGTACTTCAGGTGTGGCCTCACTAATGTCTTGTATAGTGGAATTATGAGCTCCCTTTTCCTGCTGGTGATGCCCCTGCCATTGCATCCCAGCATCTTATCTTCCTTTCCCCAGCAAACTTGCCTCACTGACTCCCAACCTTTAGGTCATCAGAGATGAGAACCCCTAGGTGCCTTTTCTGCTTGGAGCATCCTAAATCATCCCCTCCTAGCTGATATGTTAGTCCAGAGTTTTTGTACCCCATGTGCATTATCTTGTGTAATTTTTACAGATTATTTTGTATTCACTGCCTACAGGGAGATGTTTGATGTCACGGTACTACTTTTCAATAATGCTCCCTACATTGTACACAGTGGTTCAAGTCCACCAAACACCAGTCAATTAGTTTTGTACCACCAGCACCGAACTTGCGTATAGCCCCTCTCCATAGTACCATTTTTATTTTAATCCTCTAATGGTCCTGTTGAACACTGGACCCATCAGGTAGTTTGATAGAGAGGGACAGATTTATCTATTTTATAGACCCTGATCTGCTGGGCTTGGCACAAGACCCATCAGATAGTTGGGGGGGGGGGCAGATATTTCTTATTCCCTGATGGGCCAGGTCGAGCACCAGACCCATCAGGTAGTTTGGGGGAAGGAAGCAGATTTTTTTTTTATTCCCTGATTCTGTCAGAAACTAGATCTGTCATGTTGTTGAGGGAGGAAGATAGTTTTTTTTATTTCCTGATGGGCAGGGTTTTCCCCTGGATTTCTCGGGTACTTAGCTGGAGCAGCAGGGACAGTTTTTTTTAATTCTCTAACAGATCATGTTGGATAGAAACATAGAAACATAGACTTTGATGGCAGATTTGGATCGCTTGGCCCACCTAGTCTGCTCATTTTCCCTACCTATTGGATAAGCTGCAGATCCTAGTTAACCAACAGCCTACTTCTTCCTACCCCCCACCAGAATTTCTTATGTCTGTCCCATGCATTCTTGAATTCCCCCACTGTTTTTGACCCCCAAGACCTCCTCAGGAAGGCTGTTCCATATGTCCACCACCCTTTCTGTGAAAAAATACTTCCTCACATTGCCCCTAAGCTGTCCCCCCTCTATCTTCAAATTGTGTCCCCTTGTTCTTGCACATCTCTTTTTCTGAAAGATGCTTCCCTCTTGGACTTTGTTGATTCTCTTGAGGTACTTGAAAGTTTCTATCATGTACCCCCCTCTCCCTCCTTTCCTCAAGGGTATAAATATTAAGCTCCTTTAGTCTCTCCTTCATATGGCTTCTGGTGCAGACCCTGCACCATTTCAGTTGCCCTCCTTTGGACTGCCTCCAGCCTGTCTATTTCCTTGCTGAGATGGGGTCTCCAGAACTGCATGAAGTACTCCAGATGGGATCTAACCAACTGTCTGTACAGAGGGATAACTACTTCCTGTTTTCTACTAATGATGCCTCTCCCTATATATCCCAGTATCCCTCCAGCCATCCTTACTGCCTTCTCACATTGCTTGCCTACCTTTAGACCATCTTATATGACTACCCCAGGTCCCTTTCCATTTTTGTTGTTGTCAGTATCTCATCCCCAGTTGTGTACTCATTCCCATGGGTTTTTGTTTCCCAAGTGCATTACATTGCACTTCTTTGCATTGAGTCAAAGCTGCCATACATTTTACCATTCCTACAACCTTGCCAAGTCCTTTATCATCCTTTCCACCACCTCTTGTGTATCAACCCTGTTGCAGATCATTGTATCATCTGCAAAGAGGCATACTTTTCCTTCTGGTCCCTCTGTAATGTCACTTATAAAGACATTAAAAAGGACCGGACCCATTACTGAACCCTGCAGTGCCCCACTAGTAACCCCCCCTTTCTTCAGAGTGGACTCGGTTTACTATTACCCACTCTGTCCTGTTGTCCAGCTAATTTTTTACCCAGACTACCACCCTGGGACCCACTTCCAGGCTGTCTAATTTGTTTATTAATCTTTTGTGTGGGACTGTGTCAAATGCCTTGCTAAAGTCTAGGTAGGCCATGTCCACAGCCCCTCCCTGGTCTACTACTTTGGTCACCCAGTCAAAGAAATCTATTAGATTTGTCTGACATGATCATCCCGCTGTGAATCCATGCTGCCTTGGGTCCTGTGCCCTGCTGGCCTCTAGGTACTCAACAATTCTTTCTTTGAGAATTGATTCCATCATTTTTCCTACCACTGAGGTCAAACTAACAGGTCTATAGTTTCCTGCCTCTGCTTTGCTCCCACTTTTGTGAAGGAGAATCACATCTGCCCTCCTCCAGTCCTTGGGTACCACACCATCCTCCAATGATTTGTTAAAAAGTGATGTCACTAGTTCTCCCCTTAGTTCTTTTAGAATTCTGGGGTGAATCCCATCAGGCCCCATTGCTTTGTCCACTTTCAGTTTTAGGAGTTCTTTCAGAACACTTTCTCCTGTGAAAGGACTGGTATCGACCCCCCTATCCAGAGTGCTTCTATTGATTGGATTAGGCACTTCTCCCTCCTCTTCTTTTGTAAATACTGAACAGAAGTATTCATTCAGTATCCCTGATTTTTCACTGTCCCTCTCTGCCCACCCACACTCCCTTTTATTAAGCCTCAGTATCCCTCCCTTGGTCTTTCTTCACTCTCTAATGTACCTATAAATGGTTTTATCCCCCTTCTGAACCGAGTTGGCTATCTTTTCCTCAATTTGTGCCTTTGCTATTCTGACTGCCTTCCCCATTTCCTTCTGCTTTAACTGGTACAGTTCTTTGTCCTGATCCTTCTGTGTTGGATCTATTAAGCAGTTGGGGGAAGGAGGACAGATTGTTTTAATCTCTGAAGAGACAGGTTTGGCAGTGGAACCATCAGGTAGTTCTCGGGAAGAGGACAGATTTTTTTTATTCCCTAATGGGCCTGGTTGGGCAATTGACTGTTCTGCTGCACAACAGACTGGGTTGGAACACAATAAGATCTCTATGTACCTGTTGGGAAGAGTGCAGAGCTCAGACTGAGCACTGAGAGAAGAAAAGAGCAAGAGTGGGAGAGTCAGGTGGAGGAGGCAGGATCACTGGCACTTGGGGTTACAGTCTCAGAAATGTCCACAAATGATATAATTTTTTGTTGCCAGGTAGGCCAACTGACACTAGAAGTCTCTTTTCCTGGGGTGACTGGGGGCCAGGAATATAGATGGTAACCAACTGAAATTGAACCGGATTAAGTTGTTGGCTGTATTTTTAGTCCTCCTTGTTCTAGTCTCCCATACTATTGCACCATGGGCAGGAGGAGGTGGAGATACCTGAAAGGGTTGGGAGCAGCAGCAGTGCAGCAGCAGTCCCAAGCATTCTGTGCAGTGTTTGAGCCCATCACTGTGACCTGAGTATATTGGCATGTAGTGAGCACTGTTTAACTACCCTGCCTGTTCCACTTTACGGACAACTCTACAGTTGTGTAATAGGTTACCTGAGAGTGTCCGCTCAGCCTGCACAGTGGAGTCCTTTAAAACCTCTTTAAAAACCTATTTGTTTGCATTAGCTTTCCCAGATAGTTTTTAAATCTAACTTAAATTATGTGCATTATTGTTTTATTTATAAAAAGTTCTTTATTGTTGTTTTATTGATTTTACAGCATCCTGAGCCCCTGGGATAGAATGCTTTAAATTTGCCTTGCCTTGACAGCTTCTGCTTACTGCTTTGTTGCTGTTGCTCTTTATCTCCACCTGGCTTAATACATGAGCTAAGTTGGGCAGAGGACCCATCAGGTAGGTGGAGAGAAGGGGACAGATTTTTTTTATCCCCTAATGGACATGACTGAGCACCAGACTGATAAGATAGTTTGGCTGGGGGGAGACGGCACAATTTTTTAAAATCCCCAGTCAGGTGGAGTTGGGCACTAGACCTGTCGAGTTGTTGGGAGGAGTGTCAGATTGTTTTTTTATTTATTCTCTGATGGGCCATGTTGAATACCAAACCTGTCAGGTTACTGGCTGAGGGAGATTTTTTTCATTCCCTGACAAGCTAGGTTCAACACCTGACCTGTCAAATTGTTGGGGCAGATAAACATTTTTTTTTATTTCCTGATGGGCATGGTTGGTCAGTGGACCTGTCAGGCAGTTTAAAGGTGGGGACAAATTTTTTTCCTTTTATGCGCTTGACAGGCTGGGTTGCATACCAGACCCAACAGATTGTTTGGGAGAGGAGGACACCTTTTTATTTTATTCCCAGATGGGCCGGTTTGGTATTGTACCTGTCAGGTATTTGGGGGCACCTTTTTCTATTCTCTGAGTAGTTAGGCTGGACACCAGATCTGTCAGGTTGTTGGTGTAGTGGACAGATTTATTGTATTCCCTGATAGGTTGGGTTGGGTTGGGCACTGGATCTGTCAGGTAGTTGGGGAGGGGAACATATTTTTCTTTATTCCCTGATGGGCCAGGATTGTCACCAGACACATCAGGTAGTTGTGTGAGAGCAATAGATTTTTTTATTCTCTGTTGGGTGAGGCTGGAAACCAGAAATTCTATTCTATTCTACATTTCTGTGCTACCAGTATGAAACTCCTGAGCCTCATAAAGTACTTTGGGAAATAGTGTGCATAAAAGTCATTACATAGAACTAGATTCTGTTATATGCTACAGTTGGTGCATCACCCAAATGTAACTCCTGTACTTTGTAAAGCACCAGGCCTGTCATAGTTGGGAGGGACAGATTTTTTTCTCTGACAGGATGGGATTGGCACTGCATCCATGAGGTAGTTTTAATTTTTATTTTATTTTGTTTTTGTTGACCGAGTAAGTGCACTAGACAAATCCTGCCTATTTTCAGGTATGACCCGGGGAAGGGGGATACAGAAGAATGCCAACTGACCTTGAACCAGATTAAGCTGTTGGTGGTATTTTTAGTGAATGAGGGAAATTTGGCCAGAACACCAGGGAAACTCCCCTACTCTGTGGGCGGGTGACGTCTGTCTGCCCGTCAGCGGGATGGAGAGCCCATTCAAGAGGATGACTCTGCGGTGCAGGTGTTTCTCTGGCAGGAGAAAGTTATTACCAACTTTATGCGGTATCACCTGCTATTGCCGGAGAATCAGCAACTACAGCCTCAGAGATGACTGGGGGTGGATAATATTAGATTTATCTGCAGCGCCTACAATATTTTTCCGACTTTAAACACTGTTTCCTCTCAGAATCCACACAGGAACTTGAAAATAAGCGTACTGTTTTGCAGCACAGCTCTTTCTTTTGGAGGAGAAATTAAAGAATAAACAGTCAGAGTCGAAAGAGACAAAAAATAAAGCGCAGCCCGATAATAAAATTCTACCACAACCCTAAAGTTTTTGCAAAGGATACAGAACCAACTGAGGTAACCAGTCCGGTTGCTATGGAAGACTCAGAACTGCCTGGAGGTCCCGGATGGTCACAGGCGAGCACTTCAAGAGCTGGTTGGAATCAGTGTTTTCAGGGAATGGACTTCAACAGTTTCCCAAATACTCTTTGCCACATGCCTCCTTACTAAATTCTTCGCAACATCAAAATAAGTGCAAATTTGAGGCTTCCAGGAGCTGGGCAGACGTAAATAGAGGAGCAAGCAAGGTAATCCTCACTTATTCAAAATAAGGAAATCAAAGTACAAGATTCTTCCGTATTAAAACTGTGATTTCTGGGAAAATACAGATATTTTGGAGAACGCTGCTCAGGAAGTGCAACCGACACAGACCTTAACTACAGACCCCAAAATTTCTTTATGCTGACTTATTTAAAAAGCCTGTAGAGCTTGCAAAGCGTAGAAATGCTGTTCGGTTAAGATATATGGGTGGCTTAGAATCGATTCCTGACTAGGTATTATGTGGGTCGTACCTTAATCAAGCAGTCTTTAGGTTTTACTCCCTCAGAGGTTTATGCACTTATTCATGCTCCTGGAGAAGTGACTTTTGACATTAGTTTCAGGTCACCTGAATTACTGGAGCGTTTTGGATTAAACATATGACTGTTAAGACTAATCCCTTATGGACACCCTTTCAGGTTATTCCCTAACAAAACAACCTTTCGTGTTATTACTGTTTTATTTAGAAATGAAGGTGTTAATATTTCTGACATTTTATTCTGGTTGGAGAAACATTGTGACTTGCAAGGTACCCCGGATCCAATTTTGGATGCTGAAGGGTTTTGGAATGGTGGATGGAAGATAAAAGTTAAGTTATGTCAGACTCCAGAGGGTTTGCAGCATCTACCTAATTGTTTTTATATAGGTAGGGATAAGGGTTTTATTTTTTATCCAGGGCAAACCAAACGCTGTTTTAAATGTGGGTCTCTACGTCACCTTAGTTCTTCCTGTTCTTTACTAAAATGTATTTATTGTGGGGAGGTTGGTCACACAGGTAATCAGTGCATCAATACACCAAAATGTAACCTTTGTGAAGAGGTAGGCCACTGCTTTTTGGATTGTCCATGGGCAGCCCATAACACTGGGGAAGCCAATTATGGTGTGCAAGATTACTATGTACATAAGGCTACTAAATCTATAGTCACTGGTCCCTCAACAGTACAAACTCAGAAGCCTATGATACAAGGTAATCAGCATCCCCCCCCCTCCTCTGTACCTGCACAACTTCCTATTTTGTGTGAGGGTAAGGAAAACCAGGAAGAACACAAGACCTTGTCAAAGGCTGCAGCGGTAAACACTTCAGTAAATGTTACATTGTCCGACATTATCCCCCCTTAGTGGAACCTGGATCTTCTGGGCAAATTCCTGCTCCTTCGGTGTTGGGAGTACCGGTTTCAGAAAACAGATACTCAGTTTTGGCAGAACAGGGCGATGGCAATGATCATGACTCTGATTCCTTCCTTGGCCTCACAATTGAGTATTCAGTCAGATTCGAAATAGTTAGCACTGTTAAAAGAAACATACTTTTACATCCAAAAAAGGTACAAGGAAAAGTACAAGACTAGCTAAGTTTATACCTTAACCTCATAGATCTTTTTCACTTTATGTCTGGCTCTGAGTATACAATCCGACTTGCTAGTTTGAACACTAACAGCATTCGCTCTAGGTTTAAGTTATTGGCTACTTTTGAACTTTTTTCAAATTTGAAGTATGACATTGTTTTTCTTCAGGATACTAGATTATACTCCACACAGGATTTTCAATCTGCTTGGAGGCATGGATAGGGGCCCTAGTTATTGGTCAGGTGGAATTGATCTATGCTCTGGTTTGGGTATTTGTTTTACTACCCCAGACATTACAGTTACACATATTGTGGATATTGTACCGGGACGTGCTTTATTGCTTGATGTTACCTTGGCTTCATTAGATTTTCGCTCCTAAATATTTATGGCCCACAGTCTAAGGCTGGTAGGATAGCATTACTTAAACAGATTTGGCCTTATCTGTTTTCTTGTAAAATATATTGTTCGGGGAGATTTTAACATTTCACACTTTAGGAACAAACAATCCTTTTCAAAATATATTGTGATACACATTTTCTGAGATCCCTAATTACCCAATCTAGTTTAATAGATGTGTTCCCGGAATCATCTCCTGCTCCACACACCTTTTTCAAGGTAACAAATCTTCTAGATTGATTATTGGTTTGTGTCATCTTCATTACAGACCAGTGATCCATCAGTTAATATAGTAGCCACATCAGATCATGCTCTTATATGTGTACCCTTTCAAATTGCAATAACACATCCAGAGGTATGGGTTATTGGAAGTTAAATATGTCCTTATTGGATATTCCCATAGTCAGGGAAGGTTTTCAAGCAATTATTACAGCCAGGCGATCAGTATTTTTTCTCTATGATGATAAACATACATGGTGGGAAGACACAAAACAGGATTTTCAGGTGTATTTCAAAAAAATAGGTAGGCTGTTGGGTAGTTATAAAACTAGGACTTATCTTTTAGCACGTAATTCCTTATTGGCTTTCCAAAATTGTATGATAAAGGTCAGCATTATGATGGTAAGAATTTCACTCTTTAAAACATTATTTAACACAGCTACAATATGATCGTATGTCTTCTTTGCAACATGAACAGAGGTTTGGACTTAGTGGTTCTAGAGCACATACAAACCCTTTTGATTTTTGTTAGGCGTCCAGACAAAAGATTTAATGTCCTTGAAACAATCCTCAGGACAGTGTATTTTTGAAAAAGAAGACATTCTAAAAGAAGTATATATACAGCTTTATAGTTTGTTTTCAGCAAAGCCAAACCCACCTCAATCAGATGTAGTTGAATGGCTACTCTCTTGTTCTTTAAAGAAAATTCCTGATTATTTAGTCTGTACTTTGTTGCAACCTATTTCAAGTAAGGAAGTGGAACTTGTTATTAAAATTCCCTTCAGATAAGACTCCTGGTTCTGATGGATTACCGAATGAAATGTACAAACTTCTGTTACCTTTCCTTTTGACAGAATTGACAGACTTGTTTGCATATAGCTTAAATTTGGGCCTGTTATCTCCTAGTATGTATGACGGTATAGTTATTCTTTTACATAAAAAGAATAAGACAGATTTAAATAATTGGAGACCTATTACTCTGTTGAATAGTGATTACAAGATACTTTCTAAGATTCTTAGTAATCGTTTATCACTTGTCTGACAACTGTGATCCATCCCACATTTTGTTCAATTCCAGAAAGATCCATACAGGATGGTCTTATTCTTTACGGGAGATTTTTCTAGAAGTCACTCGGGTGACCTTATGGGTTTTACTTAGCTTGGACCAAAACAAGCTTTTGACGTGTCTCTCATACATATTTATGGCTTTGCCTAGAAAGTATGAACTTTCCAGACCTTTCATCTCTTGATAGAAGACATGTTACAATAAAGCTTTGGCCACCCCTCTCATAAATGGATGGTTGGGTGAGTCTATTCTTGTAACCAGAGGTGTTAGACAAGGCTGTCCTCTAAGCCTTTACTATATATTCTATCTTTGGAACCACTTATTTCTGGGATAAATGCTAATGATAATATTAGGTTATCTTTTAGTAGTACTTGTTTGAAATAAAGACAATTGCCTATGCTGATGATCTCTGTCTCACTTTGGCAGATCTCCCATCGTGCAAGCCACCGGATGCCTTGTTATTGGCATATCTACGGAGGTTGGCTCAAGCATTAATTTCTCCAAAAGTAAGTATTTTAGTTTAAATTTAGATGTTTCTATAAATTGACTACTCAAATATTCCAATTTGTGTTGGCCCTGGAAAGTTATTAGGCGTATATTGGGGTATGGAAGACCCTGCTTTTATAATTGGGAACTCTTGTTGTCTGTAGCTAAATCTGAGGTAAATATTTGGAATAAATGGAAAATGTCCAAAAAACAGTATATATGGTTAAAACCTATTTATTGAGTATGTTTTTATATTTAGGGCTTTATTTCCAACTCCTCTTTCTCTTGACACCACACTTTATGGTATATTCTTTTCTGCTATTTGGGGAGTAGACTAAACCCGATTAAGAGGTATATTATATCAGGATTTTAAGTTGGGAGGATTCAGATGATAAACCCCATTGTTTTCTTTTCTCTTTATTTGTGTCACAAAATTTATGTCCACTATTAAGAAAAGAGGAGAAAATTTGGTATAGTTGGGTATGGGAGACAGTAGCGTCATGGTTATTACAGTGGGAATCCGGCAGTGGTCTTCCTAAACAAGTATCCTTAGTGGGTCTTCCTATACATTTTAAACCCTGTTTTTCCAAAATTAAAACATGGGGGCTTTGTAAAGTACAATTAGAATTATACAATAGGAAAACTCTATATGGAAAAATTATGGAATCCTTTTTAATTCCATCACATTTCTCGGTATTTTCTAGCTCTAAAATATCACAAATTGGTAATATGCTTACTTCCATGAGAATTCCTGCTTACATGTGGGATGTGGTTTGGCTTACAGCCCATTTAAAATTAAATGTAAAGGGAAATTTGAAACATAAGGAGATATCAGTTAGAGGATGTCCCAGATCTAATATATGTCATACTCAAATAGAAACTGTTCCTCATTTATTTTTTGACTGCCCTTATATTCTTGATTTTTGGGATTTTATTTCCTTCAGTGGAAACATTTTCCTGTTCAGGATATTACTGAAGATACATTATTTTTGGAATATTACGGTATCTTGGTGTGATTATTTTTGGATACCATTTTTGTTATTTTAGCTTGTTTTAAATATCATATTTGTCACGCAAGAAGTATTTGGTCTTTGCAGCAACAATTTATTTCTCCAACACAATTATTTTGGAAAATTCACTATACTGTACAAAAAATATATCTGGCGGAGAAAAGGCATCTTCCATCAGGTGTTTTCCAGAAATACTGGAAGCTTTTACATTGGCTTGATACGGGATAATTGTTTAAGTTTTTGAATTATTTGAGTATCAATACATTGTTGTTCTTTTTATTGTTATTTTTCTTTTTCTTTTAGGTTTTTGTATGAAGTTGACTGCAGTTATTATTATTATTGTACGAAGTTCTCAATTTAGTATGGTTTTCACCCTTTTTCAGGGGGTGGGTTGGGGTTTTTTCTTTTGTACAAATATGGATTATTTCTGTTAAAATGTCATATTTGTGGTAATCCGTATTTATGCTTTCACTTTCTTTTCTCATGATTTTGTATGATGCAATATAATTTTGTATTTGTTTTGAAATTTTCTCGATAAAAATTCCCTCTCTTTTATTTAGGGTGGGGGGTTATTTTCAGTATGTCTAGTAAGTTTTGAGTCTATTGCAATGTTAGTTTTGTATTTTATGTATGATGGCATATGTATTTTGTTTCAAGTAATTTGCTTTAGCTTTTGTATTATTTGACTGTATTTTACTTTCCAACTTTAATAAAAAATTCCTACTCTTTCGATAAGTGCCATGGGATCTTTAACATTCACCTGAACTACCACCAATCCAGGCAGATGGGACCTTGGTTTAACGTCTCATCCGAAAGACAACACCTCAGAAGTGCAGCACCCCTCTCATGCTGCACTACAGTGTCAGTACTGGGATACTAACCCAAGTGCCAGATGTGGGAACTGAACCCACAGCCCTCTGATCTCCCGGTATCAGAGGCGAGTGTGCTACTTACTTTGCCACTGACACTGCAGTGACATTAGTTGGGGAGAAGGGGTGCAGATTTTTCCCCAAGAGAGAAATATGATAAATTGTTGATGCCCACAACCAAAACAACAACAACTGGAAGCACTCTTCATGAAACAGATCATGCTGTGTCTGTAAAAAACATGGAACAAAGCAAAAAAAGACAGCACTAGGCCTTCAGCAGTATCAGGCACTCAATTATGTTATTGAAAGTGCTAATGCACATTGCAAGTGGATATACTACGAAATACTGAAACTTGGTTCCCCAAGTTTCAGTATCCAGATGCCAGCATCCTGAAACACAGTTGCCCAACAGGTGAAGTTTTCCATCGGTGGAGTTTCTTTTTATGTTTCAAGGGACTTTGTCACCTGCTCCACTCTTGCATTCACATAACAAACTCCACAATGGGAAAACTTCATGAGTCAGGCAACCGTGTGTCAGGCAAACAGTGTCGGGCTAATGAAACTCGGGAAACTGGGTTTCAGTCAAATAAAATAGTCCCTTGCAAGTAGCAAATTCCATGCGGTATGAAACATGCTGGCAACATGCAATTCTACTGGCTTCGCTGTACAAGCAGCAGCATCAGGATGCTGTTTGTACAGTGAAACCAGCAGAGTTGCTTGGTGCCGTCTTTTTTTGCTTTGTTCCATGATGCCCACAACCGTTGTTTGTATCCTAAAGGCTTTGCTTCTGATGGGCACTTGGCAGCTAATGGCAGTGGTCTGTGGGTGGGTGCTCCACTGCTCAGCATGCTGGATTGCAGTGTTTATGTCAATTTGCATCCTCTGTATGTGACGGGGGAGTGCAGAGCTGAGACTGATTACCGAGAGAAGGAAAGACAGCGAGACAGGGAGAGTCAGGCAGTGAAGCCGGGAACATGTGTTCTTGGGATTATAGCTTCAGAAGTGAGTGCTGTCAGTTCCCCTTGGTGTGATCTACCACACTACTGCACTGCAGGCGAGAAGTGATAGAAAAGTCTAAAGTCACTGGTAGCAGCACCAGCAGCATGGCAGCAGAGGGGGGCACATTTCTTTTTTTTATTCCCTGACTGGCTGGATTGGGTTCTGGACCTCTCAAGTAGTTTAGGGTAGTGGGACAGACCTTTATTTTTTTATTTCCTGACAGGTTAGGTGCTGGATCCATCAGGTTGTTGGGGGGAAGGGGCAGACTGTTTTTATTCCCTGACATGGTGGGTTGATCCCTGGACTCATTAGATAGTTGGAGGAAAGAGAAGGGCAGATTTTTTTTTATTCCTTGATGGGCCAGGTTGGGCATCAGATCTTTTACATAGATGGGGAGGGACCATTTTTAAATTCCCTGATGGACCAGGTTGGGCTACAGACTCATCAGACAGTAGGGGGAGGAGGCTATATATTTTTTTAATTTCCTAATTGGTCATGTTGGACACTAGAAATTGCTTTATATTCCACAGTCCCTGTGCTACCAGTATGTAACTTCTGCATCTTGTAAAACACTTTTAGGATATAGAGGGTATGAAAGTTATGATTTAAAACTAAACTCTTCTATTCTGCGCTCCTTGCACTACCAGGTTCTAACTTATGTGCTTTGTAAAGCACCAAGCCTGTCACATATTTGAGGGAGAAGGATGGATTTTTTTTTTCCCAGATTGGCTGGGTTGGGTGCCAGATCATCAGGTTGTTAGAGGAAGAGGGACTGCTTTGTTTTATTCTGTACAGGTCTGCTTTGGTATCAGATCCATTGGGTGGCTGGGGGGAAATATTTTCTTTTTGATCCCTTGCAGGCTGGGTGAGGTATCAGACTCATCAGGAAGTTTTGGGGGGGGGCAGATTTTTGTTTATTCCCTCCCAGGAGAAGATGGCTAATCAATGATGCCCACACCCACCATTTCTCCAAAAACCTTCACCTCTGATGGACGCTATCAGTCAGTGGTGGTGGTCCTTGGGTGGGTGCTCCATTGCTCAGCATGTTGTGTTGGAGTGTGCAAGGTGTTGTGAACCGTGTGTATGTTTCTGTGTGAGTGTGTGTGTATGTGTCAAAGAGAGCGCAAAGATGAGACTGTGTAGCAAGAGAAGGAAAGACTGTTTGAGAGTGGGAGAGTCAGGCAGAAGAACCAGGATCACAGGCACTTGGGATTAAAGAAGGACAGGAGGAACTGCACTCTATGGTGCTGGTTTGGATGCCACTGGGGAGTTAGAAATCCATTATACCATAAGATCAACTCCAAATCAGTGCACTCTTGCAGGATGAGAGTGAAAGTAACGTATGATTCCGGCTAGCTTGAGCTCCGTTCATAATGTACAGGGACACTATACTGTTTCACCAGGCTAGGCAAAGACCTGTCCCAAGGCAGTAATTGTTGTTTTGTGTAATTTTATTGAAGCTGGTGAAACCAACAACAACAAGAATGAGGACCTAGCACTTCAACCGTGTAGGTGTTCATCAGAGGGGCACCCGAGGAAGACTTACACAGTCAAAGCACCAGGGCATCCTTGCTGGTGTTGCTGGATTCACCGGCTTCAATAAAATTGTACAATGCAGCAGTTACTGTCTCAAGACTGGTCTTTGTCTTGCCTGGTGAAACAGCGCAGCATCCCTGTATATTGTTCACGGAACTCAAGTGAGCTGGAGCATTGTGTTTCTTTCACTTTCATCCTGCAAGAGTGCACTGTTTGGATTTACAGTTGGGATTACAGCTTTAGAAGTGGATGCTCTCAGTCCCCCTCAGTCCACTTTCCCACACTAATGTGCTGCAGGTGGGAATTGAAAGGCTTATATTCTCTGGTAGCAGCAGGGTGGCAGCAGAGGGGGGCATTTATTTTTAATTCCCTAACAGACTGGGCTGGGTACTGGACTTGTCAAGTAGTTTGGGGAAGACATTTTTATATATTTCCTGATGGGTCAGGCACTGGATCCATCAGGTTGCTGGGAGGAGAGGGAAGGATTTATTTTTATATTCTGATGGGTCACTGTCATCCCCAGACTTAGAAACATAGAAACATAAACAATGATGGCAGAAAAAGACCAGAGGTCCATCCAGTCTGTCCAAGTTCCCTATAATCCCTGGAACCTATTGTTCCTCCAGGGTACCAACCTTCCCTTTCATCTCTCTGTTCTCCTCCCTGGTCCTGTCACCCCCGGTAATCACTATTCCCTTCATTATGTCCCAGCCCTGCTTGAATCCCCTGACGGTTTTCACACCCACCACCACGGCTCACAACTGTTCCAATGTTACACTAACATTTCCATAAAGTAGTACTTCCTCACATCCCCCGGAACCTACCTCCTGTGAATTTCCATTCGTGTCCAAGTGACCACAAATTGGTAATCAGGCTAAAGAGTTCCCCGCAGTTCACTCTGTTAATTCCTTTAAGGAACCTGAAGGTCTCTATCATATCTCCCCCCCTCCCTTCTGGTTTCAAGTGAGTACATATTTAGTGCTTTGAGGTACTTCTCATAGGGTATGTCCTGCTGGCTCTGAATCATTTTTGTTACTCTGCACTGCACTGTTTCCAATCTATTCTTATCCTTACTGAGGTGCGGACTCCAGAACTGGGCAGAGTAATGGAGGTGAGGACTCATCAGGGATTTGTAGAGGGGAAGTATTATCTCTTTTCTTCTGCTATCAATACCCCTCCTGACATATTCCAGCATCCTGTTAGCCTTGCTATAGGCCTTGTTGCACTGACTCAATTTCTTAAATGAGCTGCTAATGATAACTCCCACATCCTGTTCCTCATCTGTAGTGCTAAATCTCTCTCGTCCCGTACAGTACTCTGTCTTGAGATTCTCTTTCCCTCGATGCATTACCTTGCACCTCTTTAGCATTGAATTTTAACTGCCAGAACTTTGACCAGCCTTCTAGCTTTTGTAGGTTTCTTGGCATTTTCCTTATTCCCTTATCACTATCCACCCTTGCACATTGCTTTGGGTCATCTGTGAAGAGACTCATCTTGCCCTGGATTCCTCCAATGTCACTAATGAACATGTTGAAGATGACCGCTCCCAGAACCAATCCCAGTGGAACCCCACTCATAACCTCCCTCTCTTCTGATTTAACCCTGTTGACCACCACCCTCTGCTGCTTCCCCTCTAGCCAGTTACCCACCCAATTCACTATGGGTTTAGCTGCACCTAGGTCTTCCATCTTCTTGAGCAATAATGTGTGAGGTACTGAGTCAAATGCCTTGCTGAAGTCAAAATAGAGCAGATCCACAGCATGGCCCTTGTCTAACTCCTTTGTCAGCCAGTGAAAGAAAACTATCAGGTTAGTCTGACAAGATCTTCCTGCCATGAAACCATGCTGTTTACTATCCTGGAGCCTGTTGCTCTCCAGGTAGTCTACAAGGCCCTCTTTGATCAGTGACTCCATCAACTTCCCTACTATAGAGGTTAGACTGACAGGCCTGTAGTTACCTGGTTGCTCTTTATTCCACCCCCCTCCCCCCATGAAGCAGTATGTCTGCCATCTTCCAATCCCTTGAAACTTCCCCAGACCTAAGTGAGCTGTTGGACAGACATAACAGTAGTTCAGCCAACTCCACCGCTAATTCTCTGAGTATCCTTGGATGCAACCCATCTGGTTCAAGGGCCTTATCTATCTTAAGGGCAGCCAGCCCTTTCAGAACCCTTTCACTAGTGAACAATGGCTAATTAATTTCCGGGATTGCCTTAGTAACTGCTTTGATGCCACTCTCTGGCATGGGTCCATTGTTCTTCTTAGTGAAAACTGAGCAAAAGTAGTAATTTAGGAAGGTGGTCCCTTGCCCATCCTCATTTATCACCCTACCCCCTCAACTAGTCTTACGATTCCCCCACCTTTTTTCCATTTTCACTAATATGTCTGAAAAACTGTTTTTCTCCATTCCTGACCCCTCCACAATATGCAGCTCTCTGTCTGCTTTGGCCTCTCAAACTGCCCGCTTTGCCTCCCTTTTTTTCAGTAGATAACCCTCCCATTCTACCTCCCCCACTTTCCTTTTGTTTATAGAAGGCCTTCTTTTTGGCCCTTACCACTTCCCTGACCCTTGCTGAGAACCATAGTGGTCTCTTAAACCTGTTTTTCTCTGTTACTGTCCTTATGCATACTTTAGGTGCCTTGAGGATGGCCCCCTGAATTTCCCCCATCTCTACTCCACTCGACCTACATCATGCACCCCTTCTAATTTGTTCCTGACCAGTTCCCTCATCCTGTCGAAGTTAGCCCTTCTAAAATCAAGGACTTCAGTTCTTGATGGTGGCTCGCTGGCCCTGCGGGCCAATTCAAAACAGAGTTATGGTCACTGTTCCCCAGTGGCTCCCCTACTCCGACCACTCCCACCACCTCTGAGTTGGTAAGCACCACATCAAGGACTTCAGTCTACCTGGTGGGTTTCTTAACCAGCTGCACCAGTAGACAGTCTTGGAAGGCATCCAGCAAGGTCTGACTCCTGGAGCTGTTGGTCACTGGGACCTCATAATCGGTGTCTGGCAAGTTCACGTTTCCTATCACCATTACTTCCCCCTTTGCTACCCCTCTTTCAAGTTCCTCTATGAGTTCTCTATCCCTTTCCTCCCCTTGCCCTGGAGGCCTGTATATCACCCCAAGCATACTTTCCTGCCTGAGAATGCAGTGAGTTGCACCCATACTGACTCAGCCTCATTGCTGCTACCCCATTGCACCCATCTTCTACCACCTCGATACCCTCCTTGACAAGAAGGGCAACTCCTCCATCTGTAGCAGTTCCTCTGTCCCTCCTGAGTAGTGAATACCCAGGGACCGTCATCTTCCAGTCATTATTATTTGTGGCTCAAATTTCTGTGATGGCCACACGGTCCAACTCAGTGTCTGCTTTCAGTGCCTGGGACTCACTGAGTTTGTTATCTAGGCTCCTGGTGTTAAGGCATACCCCCTTCCATCTGACCCCTGCTCTTGCTTTGCCACTGTGCTTCTGTTTTCCATGTTTTCTCCCACCCTTGTTAGGTATCATGTATGGGTTGCCTAGTCATGTAGTTGGGGGGAGGAGGGGGGGAACAGGTTGTTTCTTGGTTTCTTAACTGGTTGGGTTGGCCACAGGATGCATCACATAGTTTGGGGAAGGGGGCCAAATTTGTTTTTATTCTCTGGAAGGGAAGGATGGTAAATCAATGATGTCTACACCCACCATTTTTTCCAAAAGACTACCCTTCAATGGGGACTGTCAGTCAATGGCAATGGCCCAGGGGCAGGTTCTCCCCTGTTCAGCATGCTGGTTTGGAGCATGCATGGCAGTGTGAACCCTGTGTGCGTCAGGGAGAGTGCAGAGCTGATATTTGGTACAGATAGAAGGAAAGACAGTGAGAGAGGGTCAGTTTGGTTAGAAAGTTGGGATCACAGGCAGTTAGGGTTACAGCCTAGGAAGTTCACGGTGTCAATCCTCCTCGGTACAGTCTCCCACACTAGTGCACTGTAGGTCAGAGTGGTGGAGAGGCCCAAACTTACTGGTAGCACCAACAGTGCCAAAGCAGAAGGGGACATATATTTGTTTTAATTCCCTGACAGGATGGGTTGAGTACTGGGCCCATTAAGTAGTTTGGGGGAGAGAGATGGATTTTTTAATTCCCTGATGGACTGTGCACTGGATCTGTCAGGAAGCTGGGGCAGGGGACATATATTTTTTTATTCCCTGACTGGCCAGATTGGCCCTGGATTCATCAAGTAATTGAGAGGAGGAGGAGGAGGGGACATTTTCTTTTCTTATTCCCTGATGGGACAGACTGGGCAATGGACTCATCAGATAGTTGGAGAGGTGTATTTTTTTTATTGCCTGTCCAACTGGATTGGGCTCTAGACCTGTCAGGAAGTTTGGGGAATAGGTCTGGATTTTTTTTTAATTTTCAGATGGGTCATATTCTTGACCTGTTAAGTAGTTGAGGGAGGGGGGAATATATGTTTTATTCCCTGATGGGGCATGTTGTGCCCGGACTCACCAGATAGTTGGGGGAGGAGCAGGGGACTGTTTTTTTTTTTGTTTATTTGTTTATTTGTTTTGAGGGCCTTGATGTGCCAGGTTATGCACTGGATCTACCAGATAGTTGGGGAAGGTGTACAGTTTTTTAAGTAATAATTTAATAGCACCAAAATTCTCTTTTTATGGCTGTGGGTGAAGCCTACAGCCATATCACTTTAGCTTGAAAGGGGGTTTCCGAAGAACACTTTTTTTTAGTAGTTTTCAGTGTATCCTTCCATAACACTGCAAACCCATATGGCAGTAAAAACTTACTCCCTTCTTTCTGTTTAGAAAGATGGGCACAGAACTCAAAGCTGCTTTTCTCTGACAGCAAATGTACACACTTTTCAACAAATCTTAATATCTTTAAAACTATTCAAGGTGCACAAAAACAACCAACATGAAAGTTGTTCAGGGTAAAAAGACCTTTCACATGAGGGTAATCAATAATCTGAATTCTTTATATTTTGTAAAATATGGTCTTCCAAACAGCCTCATTTTTTTCTCTCTGAGTGAACACAGTAGAAGTCATGCCACACAAAAATAAATATCTCAGAAAGTTTACATGTTACCAATATACAACCAAACATGAAAGTTGTTCAGGACAAAATGACCTTTCAAATGAGGTTATTCATTAAGCTGCACTAACTATATTTTTTAAACTATGGCCATATGAGAGGTGAAAACTGTGAAGAAAAATGTAAATTCAGAAAAATCAGATGGCCATAGTTTAAAAAATACGTGTTAGTGCAGCTTAATGAATAACCTCATTTGAAAGGTCGTTTTGTCCTGAACAACTTTCATAATGATGGTTTATGTATAATTTGTATACTTTTAGATATATTTACATTTGTTTTCCATAACTCATGTTGATCTTATAACAGCCTCATTTCTGTAAAGCATTACAACACTTTAAGTGCAATGAGACCAGACCATCTTGTCATGCCTAATTTAATAGTAGATCATCATGATTTACTAGTATTTCAATGGAATTCTTTAGTGCTTACCAGCTTGAAACAAAATGATCTGCTTATTGTGGTCACATAAGATATTTTCAGGATGGGATCATGTTAAATCTTTTCAGAATAAAAGCAGCAGATTAATTTTAGTAATTATTAGACAACAATATCGTATTAGATCTATGTGTGAAGCTGATGCTGACCAGATAGGAGGAAGAAGGAAGACAGAGAAGAAAAACAATGGGCGTCTCTATAACTTTTAGGCATCTGTACTGCAACACCGATTTTTTCATTTATTATGTCCTCTTGGGCAACTTCTATTTTTAAATGCATTAAATGCGTAGTTTGCTAAATCTTGACTTTGGGATAACTCTTGAATGACTCCTAAATAAAGTTTAAGCTATTCCGTCAAAAAGGTCAAGTGTTATTTTTTCATATTTCTTTACACATTTTCACAGTAAAAGTGTGGAAAATAGAAACGTATGTGCAACTACTCTCCTATGCATTTTCAACTCAGAGAGTAGTTAATATTTGAGCAAAATCAAACCCAACATTTAGA
Organism: Neoceratodus forsteri; assembly: GCA_016271365.2. Lineage (NCBI taxonomy): Eukaryota > Metazoa > Chordata > Ceratodontiformes > Ceratodontidae > Neoceratodus > Neoceratodus forsteri. The sequence continues at coordinate 1,074,748,295 of CM057449.1, forward strand.
TTAATGTTGGGTTTGATTTTGTGCAAATATTAACTACTCTCTGAGTTGAAAATGCATAGGAGAGTAGTTGTACATATGCAGTTTTGTTCAAAAGTTATTTTAGTCTAAATCTTATTGGACTGTTGAGTGTTATTTTTTCATAATTTTTTTTACAAATTTCCAAAGTAAAAGTGTGGAGAAATACAAAAGTATATACAACTAATCTCCTATGCATTTTCAGCTCAGAGAGAAGTTAATATTTGTGCAAAATCAAACCAAAACTTTATATAATGTTTGTTCTAAAGTAATTTTATTCTAAATCTTATTGGACTATTGATGAAATGAGAAAATAAATGTTTAGATAAAACAAATTGAAGACTCCAGGATTGGGAGTTCATTAAAATTGCAAAAGGTCAAATTATGAAACCTTAAATGAACTCATTAGGACCATTCTTCTTAGTGTGTAATTATAAGAGCTACCTCACAAATCACTCTCAACAAGTTAGGATTAATAATGCCCTATGTGACAGTAGACCCATTCATTCCAGTGTGCCCCAGGGCTCCATCCTGGGCCCCATTTTATTCAGTTTGTTTCTAAACAGGCTCCTGCTTGCCAGTAGCTGTCCAAGTCTGCTCTATGCAGATGATGCAGTCCTTTATACAAGTGACCCAAATCCCTTTACCTAGGAAAGCAAGCTCCAAGAGAGTTTTACTACAGCTGAAAGATGGTTCAGAGAACAAAACTCATTATGAAATATAAAAAAAAACAAGACCTTGCTATTTTCCAGTCCCCAGAATAGGTATCGTTCACACCCACTTAATATAACAAATGAGTCTATAACTACATTGGAACTCATCCAGCATTTCAGATGTTTGGGGGCCACTATGGACAGCACTATGTCATATGCCTGCCACATTGAAAATATTGCAAAGGTTGTGAACATCTGTATTGGTTTGCTTCATAGACATAAGCAAAGTCTTACCATGGAGGCCATAAAACTCGCTATCTGGAGTACAGTGGTATCTCTTGTTGACTACAGCATAGTAGTCTGTGGTTCAGCTATGGATACAGAAATCCACCATATAAAAGTCGCTCAAAATAAATCCTGTTGACTCTTAACTGGCTCCACATGGCTCACACATACATGTGACCTATATGACCAGGCTAACTGTCAGTTCACATGTAGGCTCAGGTTCCAAACTTGCCTCCTGGCCGAGAAAGCATGTCTGGGCCTCATGTCAGTGGGTATCCAGAAGCTTCTTACTTCCTGTGAAAACAGCCATTCCACCAAACGCTCAGACAGCATGGTCTTTAAAATTCCTAGGTGTCGCACCTCCCTTGGTCAAAGAGCTTTTGCCCATCATGGTCCCAAATGGATTAATAATCTTCCTCCTGCCATCTCCTCTATAGCAGCATTAGGCCCCTTCACACATGAGCTCTGAAAACATCTCAGTGCTAATGCCAGCTGTGACTGCTTCCCTTAGCCCCTCAACTGCTGTTTTACCTCGTGGCTTGGCAGCACTCCCTCGTGACCACGTGGCCCTTAGTATCCTGCACTTGTTGTTTCTCTCCCATCCTGTGTCTTAGTCCTTCCTCTATCAAACTCCCCTCTTACCCCACCCCCATATTTCTCTTACAATCCCCTCTATCTGCCTTCAGCCTAACCCCTCAAAAAAAGCTTTGACAAGACCTTCCTGGGCTGATGTTTCTTTACTTCCTGAGTGGGTGTGACCACCATGTGCTGCTATAATCCCTGTATAACACCCTACATCCTGATAACACAGACTGCTTAAGTACCTCTCTCTCTGCCTTTCAGGCACCCCAGTTTGAGTCATCTTCTCTCCCTTAAACTGCCTTAACCCTCTCAGATATTCTTCATGCTTATAATAGCCTGTTGATTTAGTCCACTGTCTTTGTCTTCTTGTTTATATTTATATTTATACTTAGACTCCTATTTGTTATTAGCCTGCACTTATAGTTCTACTGTATACCTAAATGTATTTTTTTTATATGACTGTTAATGTAATTCTGACATGGAACCCATGTAATGAGCTTGTTCTCAAAGGTATTAATCTGAGATCACAATAAATAAATAAAATAAATAATGAATTAAAGTCATTTGAATATAGACCTACAATTATACAACCATTGTGATATGTATTTTTCGGATCAGAGGAATGGTGCAAGGCTGCAAAAATCATGGTGATCTCACTGCTTCAACGTTTCAGTGTGCGTGGATCAAATTAAACAAAACTTAATAAAAGCTTCTATCCTCTCAAAAAAATAAAACAATTATATTTTATTATTTTTATTTATTTATTTTTTGTTGACCGGGTAAGTGCACTAGACAAATCCTGCCTATTTTCAGGCACAACCTGAGGGAGGGGGATACAGAAGGGGGATACAGATGAATGCCAACTGACCTTGAACCAGATTAAGCTGTTGGTGGTACTTTTAGTAAATGAGGGAAATTTGGCCAGGACACTGGGGAAATTCCCCTACTCTTTTCGATAAGTGCCATAGGATCTTTAACATCCACCTGAACTACCACCAATCCAGGCAGATGGGACCTTGGTTTAACGTCTCATCCAAAAGATGGTACCTCAGCAGTGCAGCACCCCTCTCATGCTACACTGCAGTGTCAGTACTGGGATATTAACCCGAGTGCCAGATGTGAGAACTGAACCCACAGCCCTCTGATCTCCTGGCCTCAGAGGTGAGTGTGCTATTTACTGAGCTACTAACACTGATTTAGCCTGAAAATACAAAATAGCAATAAGGAAGTAATATAATCAAGATGAGATTTCAGTGTTCTCCAACCATACATTGAAGTCAAGCCATAATAAAGGCTTCTATCTTCTTCAAAGCAATTATATTTTATTTTGATATATTTAATATTCTGTATGTAAGTAGACACTAGAAAAAAAGTTCATTGGGTGTTTGAAAACAGGCAAATGCAACCAGACAGAAGGAAGTCAAAAGAGAGTATTGGTTGCAGGGGCTAGTAACAAGTTGATGAGCTCACTTGACCACTCCAATGGGGGCTACCCACTGACACTACTGACCATTGGTGGGCACTGGTAGCAGAGAAGGAGATGGGCAAGTGCTGCAAGCAGTCAGTGTAGGAGGAGGAGGAGGCAGACAGCAGGCTGCCTGCCATAGTCCAGCTCTTGTTTTAAATCCCTGGTGGTGCTGGAGTGGCTGTAGCAATCATCTGTGCAGCAGCCCTCCATCTGTAGGGATTATGGGGACTCAGTTTAGCTGTCCTGTTGTATTCAAGCAGGCTCGAGCTCCATTACAGCAGCAGGTCTGACTGGAGCCCCGGACCCACAACTCAGCTACTTGTACAGGACTGACTGCTTGTGAGTGAGGGATCCTCACTGCTTGCAGAGGAAGTGGGAGGGGTCACAGTTGGTGTTGATTGTGTGTCAGGGGCTGGAAGGACTGCCTTTAACTGTAAGCATTGCATGTGTCTGAACTGTTGTAGCTTGTATAGGCGTAGGCAGGTGGATGTCCATGGTGTTCAAGCCCCCCCCCCGAATTTACCTCAGAAAATTTATAATTCCTGTATTTTATTTTTGGTTTGGCTCAGGCTCAGCTGCTAAAAACTCAGTGTCTCAGCAGTCTCCATAGTGGTTGGAGCTAGCTGCAACACAATGTGCATGGGCAGGACCATTGATGGCCGGGGAGATGGAGACATCAACAACAGAGAGAGCAAGAGAAGCCTGGTCAGACAGACTAGTAAGCATGCTGCTGAGCTGCATCATCTGTACAGCACAGAGCAAGTTGTGGTGTCCTGTTGACTGTCATGGTGGTAGATTGGGACTGTGTGCTGCTCTTCTCTAGCCTCAGTTGAACTGTGGGAGAACTTGAAGTATGGTCTACTAGAGAAAGAATGGACTCATCCATTGTCAAGCTGCGAGTAATGCATGGCACATCTTCTTGACTGTGTTGGATGCTGGCTGGACTGTTGGTGTGGTCTGAAGAGAAGACAGGAGAGGTCGAGATAAATCTTCTCTGGCCTAATGGCCTGTAGTCCTGTCTTGGGAGGGGACTGACTGGTAAAGTGAGCAAACAGGAGGATAATCATCAGAAAGGTGGTGAGTGGAGAAAGTAATAAAGACTGATTGGGGGGAAGGGACTCCTCTCATTCAGAGAGGTGGTGAGGGGTATTGGCACCATCTCCCAGGGCAACTCGCTTATTATATCTCAACCCCACTGATGTTCTGACCAACTTGGAGCTTATCATGTGGAGTGGGAATAGGTGTGGAAAGGCAGATGCATGACTGACATCTTTGTCTCTGGCTGTTTCATAGCGATCCCATGTGCAAAGGAGGAATGGGGTTAGGAGTACTCTCAATATGCAGAGGTGGGATTGTAGTAGAGGAGGAGTGATACAAATGTGTGAAGGTGTCCCCATGTGTAGGAGTGGGATGGGTGGGGAGCAATGTTCCCCATGTAGGGGCAATGAGATGAAGGGATAAAGTACTCCCGATGTACAGAGCTAATATAAAGTGGGAGGAAAGCTCCCCATGTGGGGAGGTTGAATGAAGGGGAAGGAGTGCTCTCTATGTGCGGGAGGTGGGATGCAGTGGGAGAAGTGCTTGCCATGTGGAGGAGGTGAAATGTAGTGGGAGAAGCACTGGAGGGATCAAGGGATGAGTGCTCACAATGTATGCAGGTGGGAAGGAGGTGGAGCAATGATACCTATATGTGGAGAAGGAACGGAGGGAAGAGTGCTTTCCATGTTCAAGCTCAAGTTTATTGTGAAGGTATAAAATCCATTGAGCAAGCTCATTTGAAAGGAGATCCCATGTTCAAGCAATGATAAATACATGGTGTGAGATACAAAAAGTAAGGCCACAAAAATCAACTAAAATAGAGCAGTTTTCTATACATTAGTATTTACAATATTTACAGTGTTGCATTCAACAAGGATTGAGACCAAATATGATTATATAAGACACTATATCCACCATGTGGAAGAGGGCTGGAGAAGGAGAATTCTTTCCCATATGCAAAGGAGGCATGGAGGAGGAGGAGTGCTCTCTATATGCAAATGTGTAATGGAGGGAGAGGAGTGCTTCCCATGTGTGGAGGTGGTATGGGGAGGCAGTCACTTAAGGGCCACCATCCTAGACCCCAATCCAGCCTGTGTGTGAAACTTTTTGGAATGGGCACAGTTTATGATGGGGCAGATGTGCAATCCACATCTCTTCTCGGGCTGCTGTAAAGTATTGTGTTGATAGGTGGGAGTGCAAGAGGGGGCACCAGTCACTAAGTAGCATCCACTGTATCCTACACCCCCCACCTACCCAGCAGAGTGGGAACAGTTGTGGGGGGATACAAGATCCATATTTTTATATCTCAGTTCCCTTAGAGTGCTCTCCATGGGTAGAGCTTGTTAGGTGGGAGATCCTCTGGCTGAAGCAGAGTGGTACGCAAGTGTTTAGGTGTGGCATAGGGTGAGGAAGTGGCAGTCACTCACAGTCCCACTCCAACCTTCATGCTAGCTCTGGTGGAGCAGGGACAGATGTGCAACTTGTATCTCTATCCCTGGCTGCTGCAGGGTGCTACCCTTGTGTGGAGGTGGGATGAGGGGATGGGGCATCATTCTCCCAGAGCCACCTGCCTTGAGCCCACCCAATGCCAGTGCCAGCTTTCATGGAACTTGGATGGGTGAAGATGGAGAGATCCAGTGCCCACCCTACACTGTGCTAGTCAATGCGAAGGGGCAGATATGTGACCCACATATTTGTCTCTGGCTGTGTCTGGGTGATCCTTTTGTGCAGTGGTGGAATAGATGCACTAGGTTTGTTTTACACTGTGTCTCTTCTGGTCTCTCACTCTCTCTCTCTCTCTCTCTAACATCTGCTCCCCCATGGTAAAAGGAAAACTCTGCAGCACTGCTCTCTGTCCCAGTCACAGCTCTGCCTCTCTGTATATGCTGTTGGCATCCACTTAGCTTCAGAAAGACAAACAGAGTGTTAAACTGACAGCAAGGTGCCAGAAGAGTGAGTGGAAATAAAATGGATGGCAACTGAGCTCGGGCACACACTGTACTCCACTTCTCTGTTTGGGGGGGTTGACACCATCTCTGACTGAAACAGATTGGACCTGTACATATATGCCACACTGGAAGAAGCTTTTGCTGTTCTCTCTCTCTCTCAGGGATTAGGGTGGGGGAGGAGTAGACACTACTAGGGTATAGGCCACCCATTTAAATGAAAGTTTGTTCAGATGCAGCTCTGGGAGCCACTGGTCATTGTAGTTATGGTCACTGCATTGCACTGCCACAATTTCACACTGCCAAGATGGTGCTGCAATAGCGACAGCCTGTCACCTGGCAATCACTCTCATTCTGCTTATTTGCCACATCTCAGCATGTTGCTGTCACTGTTTGGGGGCTCTTTCTCTGCTCTGTCCCTGACACAGGTGTCACTCACCACCTCTTTGGATCCTGTGCTCTCTTTCAGGGGGGAGCTGCTGCCTCTTCTTCTCAGTGTCTGTCCCTGCTGCCCGTGTCTCCCTCTCCCCATCATCCAGGGTGAGCTACAGCTCTGCAGGCAATGGTGCCTCACTTCTCAGCACTCTTGCTCCTTGTATTGTGTGGTGGGGTGGGGGGCACACTGAGGCAACATGGACACTAGGAGATCCATGGGGTGGGTCAGTGGGTACCATCACAGAGAGCAATAGCCAGGCTGAGCATTGTGGCACACATGAAGCACTGGAGAGAGAGAGAGAGAGAGAGAGAGAGAGAGAGAGGAGCTCAGGGACAAGAACACGCACTGTCATTCACACAGAGACACAAACAAGTTCAACACGGACATCTGTCTGGGGAAGGATAAATAATATTTCATTGTTCTTTACTGCTAGGACTGCTGACTGCTTATGGCACAGAGAGTGGGGGATGCAGTGTATGGCTGGGTACCCAGACATCTACAGGATGGGTGGGGAGACAAGCAGTAAGATCAGTACGGGCATGAATGAAAGGAATGAAGTGCTCTCATTCGAGCACTTTATTTCTTTCAACTAGAGAATAGATTCCAGATGTGAAACTGTGACTAGTGTCACAGTCTGGTTGCATGCTCATTGGTCTGCCAGGCACAAGCCCACTGTAGATTGCTGTGCATTGGACTTGTCCCTGACACGCCTCTGAAATGTTGTTCTACCACAAGATGTTTCTTGCACATGTGCAAGGAAACATAAAAAACTATAAAGAATTTAGATTAGTAACTACCTTCAATTGAAAGGCATTTTTGTCCTGAACACAAAAATGTAAAATAATGCACTTGGGGTACAGAAATCCAGGGGCAGAGTACAAATGGGTGGAGTGTTATTGACAACATTAAGAAAGCACACATTCCAAAAAAATAGAGCTTTTACATACAGTTGATTACTGTTTAACAATATTTTGCATCTATGGCTGCCACTGTACATCTGATGCAAACCCATAATGATGTTCCTCACTTGAAGCAAAAAGAGAGGGAGGGAGGAGGCCATAGCTGACTCCTTGTTTTTGTGTTAAAGGGATCAGTTTCTTTACAGCAAAAACAAGGAAAGGCATCATTTCTAAAATGTGCAGATGAGCATGGGGACCCCTTTTTTCCAGAGCATGCCACCACTGGCAGCTACCACTTCCAGACTGCTACTATCCCTGCCTAATACAATCAGGGGAAAATTAGAAGTAGTCAATCAGCACTGAGATCAATATGTTTAAGGCACATTTGCCAGAAATTACTGCTTAGAAAAGAATGAGAAAGTGACTGTGATGACAAGCAAGTCCCAGACCAGATCTCTAGTTTGTTAATATACTCCTCCTGAGTCTGATTTGTATGGCTGCATGGGCCAAGTTCCATGGATGTTATGGCATCATCAGATTTATATAACAGCACTGTGGAAGTACGTAACCAGACCAATGTCTGATGTGCTGCCACAGTGCTCCAACATACAGTAGTTTCCAGTGATTTTGTTTATGCATCCCTTCCCTGCTACAGGCTACATAAACATACTCACTTCCCAGCCCACTACTTTTCTGTTCTGCAACTGCAGTACTGATGGCCACCAGGTGCAACATGGTGACATTGACTTAAATTGCACATGCATGACTATCATGCATATATTGTTATGTCAGCATTGCCATGTTATGCAGGGATGACTACAGGGCAAACTTCACATGTGTGAGTATTATGCATGTGCAGTACTGTAATTGCTGCAGTATTACTTACGGCTGACACCGGTGCAGCAAAAGCACCACGTATTCTTTTCCTCATTCTTGTCACTCCTAAAAGCTCTCTACAGCCATATTGGCTCTGACCAGAGTTTGTTTATATAGGTGATTTCATTAAAAAATAAAGGTTAACTTTCCATTTATGATGTTGTGCAGACTGAGAGTTTATTAATACTTCCTCTCTGAGTTCATTTATTGTCATTCTTGTCATCTCAGTTGGGGGCTAGGTTACACAATCTGAGAACTTCTTCAGTGTATCACCTTGGTCAGCTGTACATTCATATGAGATTCCACATTTGCTCAAGTTCTCATGCAGTGTTCTATTTGCAGGCAATACAAAGTTAGCAAAATGTTACAGACAGCTGCAAGGAGCAGTAGCAAGGCACACCAGTCACTCACTGACAACTATAAAAATCACTTCCCTTCCTGCCCCCAGTGTATTCTCAATGGGATGGCTGTAAAGCACTTGCTGACATTTACAGCCCTAAAAAGAATCTGAACCTCATGGTAATGTAGCCCCCAAAAAATGGGGGATGTACTAATTTCTTTTAACTCAAATAATAACAGAATAATTGTTGGAGATTTCAACTTTAACAGTCCTAACTCACAGTAGTTAGACATGTTTTGAAGTGTAATTTTGACTGAATTCAGGATTGATTTTCAAATAATTATTTTGTAATGAACGATAAACAAAACGCATGAATTTTTGGAACACATAATGGTTGGAAAAAGCACCTGTGTTGAGTATCAAGACCCATCCAGTGGGTTTCCTTGAGCAGGTAATGAAATCTAAATACTGTATCTTGGAATAATTCTGGATAGCACACTAATTTTTGTTGAAAATGTGGATTATTTGGTTAAATCTGTTAAAATTAGAGTTGGCCTTTTACACAGATATAAAATTAATATTTCACATGAGATCAGAAAGTCAGTAAATCAGAGCTTTGTTCCCAGTATAATAGGCTATGGAATAGTGTTTTTTTGGATCAGCGGGTGACAGTGTGCTATCAAAGGTAGAAGGTGCCTTGAACAAAGTCTATTATTTTGCAACAAATTTTAAGCCGGACATACATACTTGCACATTGTATTAGTTACCCATTATTTTTCTGGAGCAATACTACTGAAGTATAAGGAATACTAAAGCTATTTAGGGTCTACTCACCCTAGTTTTCAATCTAAAATAAATTTATTGAAAATAAATACTTCACAAGGAACATGGTACTTGCATACTTTAGATACTTGCAACCTACATTTAGGAGGTCTTTTGGTCAAAATGTATTTTTAATTTGGTTTACTAGACACTGGAAGAATTCTTCAGAATGATTGAGGAGTTGTGAATCTATACAATGCTTAATAAAACAATTGCTCCATGACCCAGTCTCCCTGTTGACTTGTAAATGTTTTTAATATGTCAGTATATATTATTGCAATGTATTATGATACTGTTGTCCCTTTGTGTTATTTTTTTTCCTTTGGACCTTTTAAAAAATGAACTTGTCTAAAGTATGTTTTTGCTCAATAACACACAAACACACACACAAAATATATCTATAAGGGGCAAAAGAAATCTATGAGGCAAAATTAGGCATGACCCTGTATATCAGGGAAAGTTCAGAGCTATATGAAGAAAACTGGACCAACAAACCTTCTCTGTGTTTTTTTTTTAAATGCCAATTCGATTCTACCAGTGTTTTGAGAAATGCTCTCTTCTTCAGATTTTGTCTAAAAAACATATTAATTGTTATTATAATCATATTTTGATAACATTGACAATTATCCAAAATAGTTGTCTTAAATGGAGTGGATCAGTCTCCATTTACCTATTTAGAAGTACACTGAGTGTGCAGTCAAGAATAAGAGGATATTATCGTGTTTTCTTAATCATATACACCTAAGTAGAAAACATATTTATCAATATCTACTCAATACCATTTTTCCTAGAAATGATTATTCCTGAACACATTTTTTCAGTCAGTTTTAATAAACAAGAGTAAATCCCTGCTTACTTCATTGATTCCATACAATCTTTCTTGCATGAACTACAACATAAAGTAAATTCATTCACGTTATGCAATACTTATTTTGAAATTGATCTACAGTTGTTATGTGAAATGTCTAAATAAGCAAGTGCCTTCATTTTTTTAATTCTAATACCAAAATGTTATAGTGTATGGTGGAATGCTAGTATGTATAGAAATCCATCCCTACAATGCAGCTGTTGTGCTGCAGTGGCTGCATTATCCTCTGTGTTGTACTGCACTAGCTACATAGCTACTGCAGAACAACAGAAAGGAACATTTGGATGCCTCCTCAAGAATGGGAAATAGAACTGCGGCTGCAATTTGTAGCACTGTGTGATTCAAATGACAGTTTGACAGTTTGCACAGTGCTACATCTGGAGACAATGGCAGCTGTGATATATTCAAAGGCATTGTCAGCAAGGCACATATTTATCTAGGGACAGGAAAATGCACATACCTTAAAAAAGACAGAGCAGGACATGAAAGTATTTAAAAGTTTTCTGGCAGAGGCTGGAGAAATTTGTAGCATAACTGAAATACCTGTGCAAGAGCTTGACAACCTAGTGGCTGAGTTTATGTACAAAGTGGAGTGGATAGATGGTTCCCAATACGAGCCGAGTACTATTCATGGTATAATTGGCAGCATAGATCGGTATTTAATAAAGTAAAGGTATGGCCATTCTATATTCCATGGTAAAATAACTCACTTTCATGAAACCTTAGTCACCTTAGCTGCAAAGCAAAAGTTTTTAAAGAAAATGGGCAAAGGCAACAAACCCCACTGATTAGAGGCACTGTCCCAGCTAGACATTAATAAGTTGTACAGTACTGGTACACTTGGTCTCCATAATGACACTGCCTTGCTGAATATGTTTCTTTTTTTTTTTGTAATAGGCTGTACTTTGTGCTGTGCACCACTGAGCAGTATGGGCTAAGATGGGGGGGACCTCCAGCTCCTAACAAACACTGATGGCACACAATTGATCCTGTACAATGAGCGGCAGACTAAAACGAGAATGAGTGAAAATCCTAGAGATACTCGTGCCATAAAGCCCAGGATATACCAAAATAATGACAACCCTGATATGTGCACAGTAGCTGTCTTCTGTACATATTCAAGTGAGAGATCATCTAAAATGCACACCAAGACTCACCCTTTTATCTGGTCCCCAACTTATTTCACAAAGATGGCATGTCTAAGTGGTTTTGTACAATGGCTGTAGGCGAGAACAAAATAAGAGGGATGATGAAGTTAATTAAAAAACAAGCTGGGTTGCCAGAAGGCAAAATGATAACCAACCACACGACTCGTAAAACAGCAATACATGAGTTAATTGACAGCGATGTTCCACCTATGGAGGTGCGGCAAGTCTCCGGGCAATGAGCGCTGCTCAACTATAGTGTTATGTCAAATGCAAAACAAAAAAGAGACAGTGCCATCTTCAGTGAAGAAAATGTGCATCCATCTACATCATGTGCCCCTGTCTCACATCTGACACTAAACTTCAAGCTCCAAAGTGGAAAAAAACACAGCTTGGTGACCTGACTAACTTCAGCTTATTTGGAGACCATTGCATCTTTCAACAGGGCCTCAATGTAAAGATAGTGAACCACCTTAGCAGTCAGAAGAGAAGAGGAGAGCAGCCATTATTTATGACACAAGCAGTTCTGACTCAGACTAAGGTGAGAGCCAGCATAGACTTAGCACAGCAGAAGGACTTCCTTTTAACACTTTACCTTCTAACCCCATACCGCTGTTCAACATTTTTTTTCCTCTTTTCTGTTTTGTTTCTGCAGGGTCAGTGTCAGCATGTGCATATGTCCTAACGTCATGCATCTTCCTTTGCAGCTGTATTTCAAAGACTCTCCAAGTAATCCATGTTTTATTTTCTTCATTGGTTAGCTTGTTTAATGTTTTTTAAGGCTTTGATGTTGTTAACTGTGTGACCTGCCTGTTCCAGTAAAGATGTTATATGCACATACCTTGTGTCCTGATGCATTCTTGACTGTGAGAACATTCCTAACATTATTGCTGTGTGTGTTTGTGTGTGTGTGTTGGGGGGGAGAGTTCAATCAGTGAGTCGGCCATCAGTTAAAAAGTAGCAAACAAATGTACATATTTATAGCAGTAAAGCAGCATCATACACTATATAAGACAATGTATGGTTCTGTTGCTACAACAAGCATGTGCGCCGTCTCGAGGTTGCCATTGCTATAGAAATCTCTTAAGCTTCTCTCTCGAGGTTTGAATGGTCGCCATGCCAATTTCTCAACAGCTACACACACTTATTGTAGCTACAGAACCATACATTATCCTCTGTGTTTTTATGTTCAGTAATAAAATACCACTTCTTTTCATAACTAGGAATGTAAATTACAGGGTTCTGTTAAATCTGTTTCTCCACTTTAACTATGAACATTTTATTCTCTTGGCAGGATTCCAGTGTAGCATAAAATTCTCCTGAAAACAAAAAACCTCTGTGTACTATTAGGAATTATATCACTGATGTTTCTTATGTTTTAAAAAGCTCACTGTACGTTCCGTTTTGACTTACCCTGTGTCACTAGAAGATAACACATAAGCATTCTATCTTTTCCTAGCAGTGTGATTTTTAAAAGGAGATTCCTCATATTTCAGTCTCTTTCTATCTGATGAAAAAAAGTACACTCCAGGCAGCTCTGGACCTAGGCAACATGACGAAGTCACACTGCATCATGTGTTACAAAACTGTGACACACCTTGCTGCCAGATCCTATTTAGGAAGCCCACTCACAGGCTGTCAAACAGCCCTGCCGCATAAAATGTGCCTCATGGACACAGCATATTCCATGTGCAATATTTTTTGCAGATAAAAGGTTTTTTGATTATGGACTAAATGGCTGTCCCAATTCAATGTACCTCCACCAATAACAACTTCCATTAATGGTTGACAAAGTACACTTTCAAATCCTTTTGAGAGTGATTACTTTGCTAAAATATTTAACCTGCTATTATATCACTCTGTTCTCCAGTATGTTAAACATTTTATCTTATTCTCTAGGAGATCCCACTCAAAAACTAATCAAGATTACAGGGACTGGCTTTGCAATGTGTAGTTTTAAGATTGCCTTTTCAATTTCTGTTCTAATGTGTTCGTGCATTGGTGCATCTCATTCTCTCAGTGTTCTTTTGCCAGTGACAGCAGGGACTTCAGGGAGCAGCACAGCACCATAACGTGTGGATATGTTAGTGTCCAGAAAGTGTGGAATCATCACATGAAACCAATCCAGCATATCTCCTCATTGATTCTATGTCTTGAATTTGTACTGCTAAACATGTTTAACCATCAACATTCTCTTTAAATAGCAGCCTATCCCTTCCCAATCCCCTCCCCTTGTTGGTTTTCTATCTTGTCCCAGTGCCACAAATCTTAAGGTACTTATTTGGGGGACAGCGGGATGAAGATAGGGAGGCATACCAAACTGCCCTAAGGGAAGCAGGGAAGGCAGTAAGGCAGGCAAAGTCCCAAACTGAGGAAACACTAGCACGAACAGTAAAAGAAGGTGACAAGACTTTCTATAGATACATTAGTGAAAGGAGAAAGTCCAGAGGGGGTATTGCTAAGTTTAATGGAGAAAAGGGAGCATGTGAGGAGGAGGACCATGTAAAAGCATCTATCCTAAATAGATACTTTTGCTCAGTATTTACTGAAGAGAAGGTAGGGCAGGGCCCGCAGCTCAGCACCATGGACATGGGGGGGGAGGAGGTGAGCACTACTCCTTTCACAAAAGAAAGGGTCCTACAAGAGCTTGCTAAGCTCAGGGTGGATAAGGCAATGGGACCTGATGGCATACATCCCAGGGTACTTAAGGAGCTAAAGGTGGAACTAGCAGAGCCATTAGCAGAACTGTTTAGTGAGTTTCTGAGCACAGAAGAGGTCCCAGAAGACTGGAGAAGGGCTCATGTGATCCCGCTCCACAAGAGTGGTAGCAGGGAGGAGGCAGGGAACTACAGACCAGTCAGTCTTACCTCAGTAGTGGGCAAGATTATGGAGGCACTCCTTAAGGAAAGGATAGTGCAACACCTGGAATCCATAGGAGCACAGGATCCAAGACAGCATGGGTTTACAAAAGGAAGGTCCTGTCAAACTAATCTCATAGATTTCTTTGACTGGGTAACCAGAGTGGTGGACCAAGGGGAGCGGTTGATGTTGCCTACCTTGACTTCAGCAAAGCTTTTGACACTGTTCCACATAGAAGATTGATAAATAAGCTGGGTAGGCTCGGGGTGGGTCAGAAGTTGGTCAACTGGGTGGCAAACTGGTTGATGGGCAGAAAACAGAGAGTGGTGGTAAATGGTATACAGTCAGAAGAAATGCAAGTCACAAGTGGGGTACCTCAGGGATCAGTCCTGGGGCCAGTCCTCTTCAACATCTTCATTAGTGACCTTGCAGATGGACTAGAGGGTAAGGCTTGTCTGTTTGCAGATGACACCAAGATCTGCAACAGAGTAGATGATCCTGATGGGGTGGACAGAATGAGAAGAGATCTGGATAAACTAGCAAAATGGTCAGAAGAGTGGCAACTGGGATTTAATGCAAAGAAGTGCAAGATCATGCACATAGGGAAGAGAAACCCTGAAGCCACCTATAGGCTGGGATGGGAGTTGCTAGCAGTCACAAAGGAAGAAAGAGACTTAGGCATCACCATCACTGATGACTTGAAATCATCCAACAGACCTCTAAAGCAGTGGGTAAGGCTAGGGGGGTGTTAGGGTGTATTAGTAGGGGTATCACAAGTTGTAAGAGGGAGGTAATAATCCCTCTTTACAAGACACTGGTTAGGCCCCATCGGGAGTACTGCGTGCAGTATTGGAGGCCACACCTTCACAAGGACATTAACCAAATTGAGGCAGTCCAGAGAAGGACAACCAAAATGGTGCAGGGACTGCATCAGAAGACATATGAGGACAGATTAACAGAGCTCAATACGTATACCCTTGAGCAAAGGAGGGAGAGAGGTGATATGATCTGAAGCATTCAAACACCTTAAGGGCATTAACAAGGTGAAAGAGTCTAACATGTTTAAATATAAGAAAAATAGCAGGACAAGAGGACACAGCATGAGATTAGAGGGGCCGATTAAGGGGGAATGTGAGGAAATTCTTTTTCACAGAAAGGGTGGTGGATGCATGGAATGGCCTACCTCAAGAAGTGGTGGCTATGAATACAGTGCAGGGCTTCAAACAGGCATGGGATAGGCATAAGGGAGCAATACAAATGAGTATGAATAGATAGGCCACTGACAGAGCAAAGGCCGATGGCACATTTATAAGGTAGAAAAAGAAATGGGCAGACTAGATGGGCCATGCGGTCCTTATCTGCTGTCAACTTCTATGTTTCTATGTTTCTATGTCTTTCAGTATTAAAATGTCTAGCTACAGTGGATTTGGTGACTCCTGATCTAATTGTAGTTTTATGTTCACTGATCGAGTTTTTAAAGGTCTTGTAGTCTTTCCTATGTAAATCAGACCACACGGACATTTAATTAAAGAGACCACATGGTCAGAATCGCAATTCAAAAAAACCCCGGTCAAAACCTTTTCATTTCTACTAGAATTTTCCACTTCCTTAACTTTTATCACATTTAAACAATATACACATCTGCTGCAATTGAAAAACCCTCTGGAGTTCTCCAAGTGATTGAGGGTGGGGTTCAGTACTGCGTTCTAATCAGTTTGTTTTTCAAACTATCAGTTTTTCTAGATGTTATCCAAGGTTTCTCTCCAAAACTCTGTTGTCCTCCATCAGTGGTCTTAAATATTTCCCAATGTCTCAAAAAACAATGTTTTTTATTTGTTGAACTTGATTACTGAAGGTGGTTATCATAGTCTGTTTTCCTGTTCTTTTTTTTATAGGGGGGGTTGTACTTCATAACAAGAAACTTCTCTATATTAGAGATGCCTTCCTAGTTGCCTCTTCCAAAACTCTCTTAATATAGCCCGTTTCTTTATTCAGTTTACTCAGTTGTTTAAGACACAAGAAGGCTAAATGCCCATCATGAGTTTCTCCCACTCCTAGTGGGTATATTAGTTATTATGTGTTCTGGCCCAGGTTAGATGTTTATCTAATTTGTTTTTAAAATTTAAGACATTTTTGAATCAACCACCTACTGGAGTAGTACTTTCGAAACCTTTGCAGCCCTAATAGTGTAAAAACAACCTCTCTTACATGTGTTTGCCTTTTGAATATGGAGCCGCATATTATGGCTTCTGAGGTTGACAGTCCTTGAAACATACTTACATTCATATTGTTCTGCAAATTCATTGGATTTGATTTTCAAAGCCCATAGAATGCCACAAGGTGCTTGCGTCCAACATGTTGGATGCAACAAGCACTGTGCACCACAGGAAAGCACCCTGGATTTTGGAAAGCAGCCTGCATCACTGCTGCATGCTTGCACCAAGTATGCTTGCACCCAGCCTTGCACCATAAAAGTGGCTGCAGCATGGTGCTAGAGGGCTTGCTGCAGATCCTGACTGCCACAGCCCAAATTTCAGATTTTCAAAGCTCTCCCCAGGAACAAAGAGTTAAGTACCGTTAGACCAGCCTTTGGCTGGTCTAACGGTACTTAGACATCCCCTGGGAGAGTAGTCCATCATGTGCCACTATGTGCCCTCCCCAATAGGCTGATAACTGTTCCCCAGCCCTGATGTGCCCATAACCTGTACTGTACAAACAGAATATAAGCCCTGGTGATCCAGTCCCCCATCTGCCCCTACACTTTAATATATATCAAAATCAATCTTGGTGATCCAGTGCCCCCCCCCCATTTGCCCTACACTTTAATATACATCAAAATCAATCCCTGGTGATCTAGTGGCCCAACATGTAGTGCCCACCACCGCGCTCCCCCTATCCCAGGCCATTATCCAGTGACTGGCACAGCCCTCCTCACACCACCACTGCCAGCTGTCGAATGAACTGCTAGAGCATGTACTGTACATGCGCTGACACAGTCTGGGCAATTTTTTTGCAGTGATTCCTGGATGTAAGACTATTATTTACTAATATTCCTGAATCATGTTTCTTGACAGATGATTTAAGCATTTGATTGTTTGGATGGTACAAACATTTGGAAATTTTTTTTTTGCATAAAAGTGAACTATGACACATTTACTGTACCTTGATTTAGTGTCATTTATTCATACACCAGTGATCAATTTTAATTCAGATCCTCACTAATTGTTTGATATTTTTCTAATGTATCTACTTCACCCCCCAATTTGGTGTTGTCTGTGAATTTTATGATAGTATTGTTTAGGTTTTCATTGATGTCGCTTATGAAAATGCTGTAGAGTGTTGATCCCAACACTGATACCTGTGGGACACCACTTGTGATCTTCCCTGACTTAGATAGACAGCCTCTAAACATAACTCTCTGTGTCCCATAATCAAGCCACTGTCTGACCCATTCTATGATCATGGGGTTTAGACCTAGTCTGGACAATTTTGTAATCCGTTCTTTATGTGATACTTTGTCGAAGGCCTTGCCAAAGTCAAGTAATAAGACATCCACCAACTTGTTATTGTCAATGCTAGAACTGAGTTGTAAAAAGTTATCAAATTTGTTAAACATGGCAGAGTTATAGTGAACCCATGTTGATAAATATCCACACTACCCAAGTTTTATATTTCAGCTTTGATTTATTTTGACAAGTCTTTCAAGTACTTTATTGCAGACCAAGGTCAAACTTATTAGTCTATAATTATTGACCTGACTTTTAAGACCCTTTTTGTATAAAGGAATGACAACTGATGTTTTCCAAGCTTCAGGTAAGAATCCTATTTCTATGGATTTATTAAAAATGGTAGTCCATGGGAGAGAGAGAACTTCAGCCATTTCCAGCAACAACCAAGGACTGATGTTGTCTGGTCCAGGGTATGATTTAGGTTTGAGGTGCTTAATGTAAGCCATAACATCCACTTTAGTAAAGGTTATTGTTTCCATAGATTTCGTTGTTACTGATGAGTCTTATATGTCTTTTGGGTTGACAACAAAACAGAAATAGTTGTTAAATATATCGGTTAATCGGTTTTAGTTATTGTTGTATTTTTTTGCATTCCTTTGTTTAATAACCAAATGTTCCTAAATATCTCATTCTAATCCTATTTACCTTGTTTGTCTCAATCCTCTGTATAATCTCCTACTTGTTCTGAAATGTACTGATGTGGAACCTATGTAAAGAGCTCTGAGCTCAAATGATTAATCCAAGAACTGAAAAATAAAATAAATAAATAATTCAGAGTCATTTGCAATTATATTGCCATTCTGAATTATAAATTCCAATTGTTTTGGGGCATTCTTATGATTATTAATATAAGAACAGAATGATTTCATTCATTCATACATTTGTCTCCACAACATGTTCCCAGTCAACACATCTCTCTCTCTCTCTCTTTCTTTTCTGGGTCAGTGAAGCATGACATCACTGCCCAGCACAAACCCGTCCTTACTGTTCTGAGCCCTTATCTTTCCCTTCATATGTTTCTCTAGTTTGCCTTGTTTCAAATGATAAACATGTACAGTACCTAACCTGTGCAGCCTGCCATGTTCTCTATTTACCTTTTAAATCAAGTGAGCTATATTGGGTGTGAAAAGTTGTATAGCCTTAGTGTAGAGCAATTGTAATTCTTTTTAACAGAATTCTTCCTTTATCAGTTAGTCTTTCAATTGGGCTTTCCAGAAAATACAGCAAATGGAAAATAGTGTACAACAAATTTAGCAGGCCTAGATTTTTTAAACATATTTTGTGACCTTTGTTGGGACATCCTTCCAGCAGTGCCAAGGTGTCCTCCATTCCCCTCCATGGAGCCCTGTCCAGCTGCAGTTCTTCCCTCACTAACTCCACCTTGTTGCCAGAGCCTTGGGACCACTCCAGTTAATGTTTCTCCTGAAGGGCGGCCCTGCTATTTCAGTGTTGTGGCAGGGGTTGTCACCCAGTCTGGCTAGCAGCCACGGAAAGCTGGAAGTGATGAGGCATTCAAGAGACAGGGATCAGGACCTGCACTGGCTGAGAGGAGAGCAGCTGTGCTTTCATCCTTCCTGCTGAGACACCCCATTTCGTGTTTTTTCTGACAATCTTTGTAATAGTAACAGGTATATTCCTGCACTGTAGCAGTTATGAAAACTGCTGTATTTTGCCATTCCATATATTCATTTTATTATTACTACTACTGTCAAATGCCCATTCATTTGCCAGGCTTCCACTTGGAAGGATGCTATTACATTATTTGGCAACAAATCCATGTAGCCTAAAACTGTTCATTTAAAAAGTTTATTCATTTATGAGGTATTTGTTTTCATAAGCTCCACGGTGTGGCATTCCCTATTTAGCCCTTTGCAAAATGACAGGCAAAATGTAATGTGTGGAAAATCCCAGAAGGGTGGTGTTCTCCAATCAGTTATCCAGATTACATTCAGGTAAACAGAAGCAAAAAGCAAGCTCCTGACATTTAGCCAAAAAGGAAAGGACATAAATTGGAAGGTGTGTAGACCTAACATATGTGTGTGTGGGGGGGGGGGTATGTTGTTTGTTTGGAGGGTCTAGTTAATTTTCCCAGGATGTCCCAGCTAAGATGCAACATCTTGTTTTCAGTGAGGTCCTGTTTTTTACTCATTTATACAACTGGACTGACTGAAACGGTAAGAGGTTAACAGACTAGCACAAGGTTACACAACATAGAGGATAATGGATGGGCAACAGTGAACAAAAACACTGTGTTCACTTTGACAGGTCGTCTTGACAACCTAGTAAACCTTGATAGTGCAGTGAACCTCGAAAAGTGAATTCAGTGTTGTTGTTTAACTGTTGCCTATCCATTGTCTTTTATAGTACATGGGCATTAGCTAAACACACACTAAGCATTTCTTGAATATGGCTGTCCTTCTGCACTTCTGTTAAGGTTCTGCCCTCCCAACCACAAGAACAAGTCTCACTCCATCCAAGGATAACATTTTTTAAATATAAATAGAGCGACACGTACCTTCACTACTACATTGTGAAAGTGTCCTTATTCTGCCAGTTTTTATCAGTGCTGCTCTCTTTCAGGGACAGAGCTCACCGCATCCATTTCCTGAAGAGTGGAGCTTTGACTAATATGTTCTCACGATGGTACAACAGCAATATGACATCACATCCATGGTATCACAAGATTATCTTTCAATCGAATTCAATGCATAATAATGCTCTCCAATGCATTATATGTAAATGATTCTGGTGGGTGGGATTCAAACCTGAGTTTCCCATGTTTCCTGGTTCCAAAACTGGTACTGTAAGCACTAGACCATGCTGCCTCTATTCAGGAAAAAAAATGGGTCATGCTTGATCCAGAATAAGTCAGGGTGTCATTGTTGAAAGCCAAATTTATGCTTTTAATGATTTGTTTATAATGGCCGTACAGCCAGAAGTGAGAGAATAAGTCACATTCTTCTAAACAAATTGGACATGTTTAATAAAGTATAGGCACCTTTTCTTCTGTAGAAAGAATGAACTGCTAATAAAGAATTGCACCTTGGATTAATGAAATTCTGATTAGCTGTTTTTAAACATTAGAATTATTTATTTTCATCTTACTTTACCTGTATTGTACCATCCACATGTATCTGAAAGAAGTTTAAATGTTACTGTATAATTTCAATGATAAAAAAAAAATTACAGCAAAGAAAAGCTGAACTTATGTAGGCTGTGGGGGTAACATCCTTAACCCCCCCCCCCATTTGCGTATGTACTTTTAACATGAAATGCACAGTTCTAAAATTGTTTTATATTCAAGTATGATAAATCACAGCAGTGGAAGCCAATTAGGTGAAAAAGCACTAAAAGAACTAATACTATTGACGAAACACTTATTTTTCTTTCTTTTTTTTTTGTCACTTGTGTTTTACTAGTATTTTATCATCACATACAACCACAGAATCATACAATCCAGAATTAACTCAGTCCATTGTGCATACCCCCAGAAGGCCACTCAGTCATCTGCAAGGAGGCAACAAGCCATAAGGACTGAGCAGAAACAAATCACAACATAGAAAACATGTTTTTATGCCTGTGGTTGGAGCCTACAGCCATCTTTCTGTCTGTAGCTTGAAAATGGAGTATTGTGGAACACATTTTTTGGACTTTTCAATGCATCCTTCCACATCTATAAATCACTATGCCAACTAACATAAAATACTCCCTTCTTTCTGTTTAGAATATTGGATACATAACTCTAAGCTGCTTATCAGATGGACGTTAGGAAACTGAAACAGCTCATTAAATATTGGTTGCCTGTTAAACTGGAGATTCATTTACCCCCTTCAAAATGCAACAATTTGCACATTTAAATACTCAGCATTTAAACATTTTTTGCTACTAAATTTAGTTGGTATGTAAAGATTCATACCTCATAAATGTCACCATTTCCCAACAAATGTAGTATTTACACTGTTTTTTAACCTTTTAAGACACTATCTGATAAGCACTCTCATATATATGCCAGGTCTTCAGTGAACTGCTTTCCAAACATAGCAGATAAGAGCCTGCCAAGTACTGAGGTGTGTGTGTGTGTGTGTGTGTGTGTGTGTGTGTGTGTGTGTGTGTGTGAAACAGTCAAACTCCTGGCAAGGGAGACCTCATCTAATGAATTAACTGTTGACAAACCAGAAGAGTGAGAAATGTATCTGTATAATTATCTATTTCCTTATGTTTCTATACAGAGTTTTAAAAAGGTTAGTCAAAACAACTGAGAAAGAAATTTGTAGGGGACAACAGTTGAGTTTTTCTTGTGTTTTGGACCTCCGACTCTAGTCTCTGGAATATAAATGTATTGTTTGTGGTTAGAAGGTCTTGATCAAACAACTGGAAGTAAAAGACTGTGTTTTGTCATCTTATAATATGATGTACTGAGTGTGTATTTACTGAGTTGCTGAATCAGGGCCTTGAACAAAATAATAACATTTACTTAACTCATTGAAGATTCCAACAGGTGGTGGGAACAAAATCTATGGTAATGTGTCTGAAAACTAACAAATATAAGATGCAAAAATAACATCTGTGTATATGTATATTAACGAGTTGCTGGATCAGGGCCTTAAAGAAAACTGTAACATTTATTTAACTCAATTAAGATTCCATCAGGTGGTCAGAAAAAAGTCTATGAGAATTTATCTGAAAACTAATAAATATAAGATGCAAGAAATAGCATCTTTGTACATGTATATGGGGAAATGTCTCTAATTTATTTGCAATAAGTTTGTTTATAGGCATTACTAGTATCTTTTGAAAGATTGACCGACTTGTGATTACTGGTTTTGAGTATAGTTCATGAAATAATGAGTGTGATATTTGTTATTTCATATAGTCCCCCATTATGCCTTATGCATACCATGTAAATTCAAATCATTCAAAGGCCATCTTGACATATAATATTAATACAGAACGGCAAATCAGAGCTCTTTTACTGATAGAAGGCTGCTGATATAATAAATAAAGAACAAAGTCGTAACTAAGGAATCAGTGGCTTATGGAAAAATCTACAGGGATTTGATTCTGCCTCTGTGGGGAAAATACAGGAAAAATGAGGGCTTGTTACAGGGAAATGGTTATTTGAATCTTGGAGCACTGAATATTTCTTATCCTGTATTTTGTATCCTGGATAGTGCAAGGAATATGCAACATCTCATTGTCACTGGGATGTTCATTTACACATTTTTGCACTGTATTTATTCAGGTTGCCCCAGATTAGATGCAATACATTGTTTTCAGTGGGGTTATGATTTTGCCATTATTATAATGTACTTATTCAGGGTACCTAGTCCAGGGCCCCCTGTATTCAAAGGAGATGCGCAGCACATACCGGTGGAAAAGGGAGCTGTGCCGAGCAACTCCAACAATGTACTGCAGTGTGATATGCAAACATGCAGGATGCACTGGCCACAAGGGAATGGGCCAGGATGCACAGAAATGGTATGCCATGCAAGTCGAGGGGGCATTCCCATGCAAATGCCATGCTGTGGCATATTCAGTGGGAATGCACCCCTTGCAGTCTGGAGCACTGTGGCCCACAGTTAGACCATGAATAGCTGTCCTAACCCAGCCAGCCACCCACCCACCTACAGGTGAGCTGTGGAAGTGCACCCAGAAGCACAGCAGCCTGGCAGCCCTGGTGGACTAGAGATACCCCCTTCCCATCCCCAATTGATCCAACTCCATCCCCGAAGAGCTCATTAGAGTTGGGCCACCCAGACCCGGTCACACCAGAGGAAACTGTGGTCCATATCTATAGCATAGAAGACCCCCACCCACCACCCAGTAGGCAGACACCCTCACTCCCCTCATACCCAGCCTGTTGCAGAGACTAGTACTGCCTTCCAAACCCTGCCATGGCCAGACACTGACTGTACTAGACCCAGGCTGGGGACTTGCACTCCAGAATGACCCAAGTGTCTGTACCATGCATTGGGGCACTACGCCAGCTGCAGATCCACCAGTGTATGCAGCCATGTGTATGTCCCTTGCAAACCATAAGAGAGCATTGACATACCTCTAAATACATGCCTTTTCGATGCTGTATCTTCCTGCTGTCATATGCTGCTGCAAGTCCACACTCTCCCCCATTCCTCTGTGTAACATGCCACCCTCAGGACTGCTGAGGCATCCCAGGTATCATGGGGTACAGTATCCTGCAATGCTATTTTCAGTGTACACTCCAGACTATGGATAGTTCATCCACAGTTCCCCGATTGTACAAACAAATGGGAGGTCAACTGTAACATGCCTGTTCTGGGACCTGTGTGATTGGGTACAGCATCAGCTGTCACCCAAACTAAGAAGTGCAATGGCACCAGGATGATGGCTCCACATGCGAGAACCTGAGGTGTATGACCACTGGGCATTATCACCCGCACACAGCTCATTTAAAAAGTTTATTCATTTATGAGGTATTTGTTTTCATAAGCTCCACGGTGTGGCATTCCCTATTTAGCCCTTTGCAAAATGACAGGCAAAATGTAATGTGTGGAAAATCCCAGAAGGGTGGTGTTCTCCAATCAGTTATCCAGATTACATTCAGGTAAACAGAAGCAAAAAGCAAGCTCCTGACATTTAGCCAAAAAGGAAAGGACATAAATTGGAAGGTGTGTAGACCTAACATGTGTGTGTGTGTGGGGGGGGGAGGGGGGTATGTTGTTTGTTTGGAGGGTCTAGTTAATTTTCCCAGGATGTCCCAGCTAAGATGCAACATCTTGTTTTCAGTGAGGTCCTGTTTTTTACTCATTTATACAACTGGACTGACTGAAACGGTAAGAGGTTAACAGACTAGCACAAGGTTACACAACATAGAGGATAATGGATGGGCAACAGTGAACAAAAACACTGTGTTCACTTTGAGAGGTCGTCTTGACAACCTAGTAAACCTTGAGAGTGCAGTGAACCTCCAGCGTCCTACTGCAAGTGCTCTGCCACCCACCAATACAGTGGTACAATCCCATCACAGTGCCAGTCGTCACAATGGGATGGGTTGGGGAGCAGGAAGGGGGGTGTCTGTGTACCCTTGGGCAGGGCAGGGGCCACTACACTATGGACATGAACTGTAGGTGTATTCCTGTGCAATCAGGGATGGGAGCGGGGGCCCTACAGTATGAAAGCAATAGAGGCTGGATTCTGGTACAATCAGGGCTGCTGGAAAGGGGGGGTGCCACTTTACCACCGGAGACTTCAGGGCATGTCGCACATGGGAGCGATCTGGGTTGGGGCTTGGGGGCTAGAGCTACTCCTGCAAATTCATCTCTGTGCCAACATGCAAATGGGCTGGTAAGGAGCATGCATAAGGTCCCTTTGCACCCTGCATGTTCAATTAGTTGATTTGCATTCCTGGGCTGAATATCACCCATGGGGGCTGTGGCACATACCGGTATATGCCAGGCTTTCCCCCTTGGAGGTATTCAGTCAGGGATGCCCTGGATGCACCTGTCTTGTGGCTGCCTGCACTGTGACTCTCATTCAGAGTCACATTTTCAACAGGTACAATGATGCCTGCCAGGATGAAGTGCAGTGTCACAGGTTTACTGCAAGACAAAAGGGAATAACTCCCATTGAAACTGCATTGTTTGCTGCAGTAACTCTACTGCAGAATTCTGCAGTGCTGCGCTTCTTCCTGCTGGCCTTCACTGTACACACACCCTGTACCAGTGCACCCTCTTTGCGCAACACATCTGTCTGCTCATGCATTGGTCAAGCACTTAATATGCCCCCAGATGTAAAATATTGTTTTCAGTGTGTTCTGATTTTATGCAATGCAGCATAATATTGTGTAGATGTAGAGCTCCACTGAAAATAAGATGCCATTTCTTCTGTGAACTATCCAGGCTAAATATATAGCAATCAGCAGGTATATTCTAGAAAGACGTATTGTAAAAATGTGTCAAAGGAAGGCCACATTGAAACTGCCTCTCCACAGATCTGCATTGTGCAAATTCATTAGAAATAATGGACAAAAGCATCCCAAAAGCTCTCCACAGTCATATTGGTTCTGACCAGAACTTGTTTAAGATGGTTAAGGCTACCATTCTACTTCTAAGCATTCAGTCACTAAAATGTGCAAGAATACCACTGGTGAACATTCCACATTGACAAGTGCTTGTTTACCTCTACCTCTGCCTCCTCCTGCTATGTCCTGTCACCTAATGTATTCCTTTTCTTCTTACATTGACTACCTGCTGTGTAGCAGAGTGTCCGGTTGCTGTCTGCCTCATTGGTCTGACTCCAGTGGGCAAACTTAACTGTGCTGTCCTAGTCTCAGGGGTCCTTTGTGCAGGGGGTTCCTTTGGATGAGTAGTTTAAACAGGGAACAATAGAAAAAAGGGCTTCTCAGCTCACCACCCAATTGGCCCATCTGGAAGGGCTAGGGGCGTGGACCCACTTATGACTGGTTGGTGAGTGATCCTTCTCTTGAGCCCTCACATATCCACAGGGGCAGTTTTCCTCTCTTGAAAGTTGTTGAAGCTGTACTGGAGGGGGGGGAGGTATTCCTGGCTGCTGCACCAGACCCTCACTTTTCCTGCTTAAATCTGACCCCGCTATTTTGTGCCGTTATTTCTTGCCCTTAGAACAAAGGGCTTGTCAGTTCACCACCCAACTGGCCCATCTGAAAGGGCAGGGGGCATAGCTTTGCTCTGGATTAGTTTGGTAGTGATCCTTCCCTTGAGCCCTCAAGCTCTTCTCCTATCCACATGAGTGGTTTTCCTCTCTTGAAAGTTGTTGAAGCTGCATGGGGGGGGGGGTTCCTGGTTGCTGCACCAGACCCTTACTTCTAGCTTCCCCTGCTTAAATCAGAAATAAGAAAAGGTGAATTGCTATTTTGGGAGGGCTGAAGCCCATGGTTCAATCTATGAGAAATAAATAACTCCTCCCACATCTCAAATAAAATCCAGCCTCTCCCAGCAGCCCATACCTAACGCATTTCCACGCACTCTGGGCTCCTGCTTGGATTGTTCAGCTGAGCCTCCTTATTTTCTGGCTCCTTGCCTGTACGTTTCTCTCATCTGCTCCTTCATGCCCATTTTTTTGATTGTGTTTGTTCCCCCCCCCTTCCCTTTCCATTTTGTTGATTGTTTCCTCTCAGTCCCGTGCGTGCACCTACTGCTATTGGAGTCTTTTTGCTCCTTCTGTTTCCTCCCCCTCCACATTTTGTTTGTGTCCCTTCCCCTCTTTGTTGCTGCATTTATGTTTTTCCGTGTTCCTTTTGTGTTTTGAGTCTGCTTGTGCTGCTCAGTCCCCGTGCTCTTGCACTCCCTGCTGCTCCATTCTGTGCTGTTGCCTTGTCTCTTCCCCACTCCCCCCCTCCTCTGCTTTGGTGTCTTTGCTCCTGGTCCCTGCTGCTTCATCTCCCATTGCTCTGTTCCACTCTCCTCAGCACCGTACTGCTTTGCTTACCTGATGCCTGCTCATTCTCTCCCTTTATCTGCTGCCTTTGCCTCCTCTCCTGTGTCTCATGCTGCCTTCCCCTGTCCTCCCCTATTTGTTTCTTGTTTTATTTTGGGCTTCTCTGTTCCATCCCATCTCTGCACTTCTGGGTGTGACATGCTCCTTTCGCTCAGTTTAAAGCAATGCTCCTCTTTCTTCCTGTAAAACAATTGTCAGCATTCAAAATCATAGTGCTAGACTTTCAAACTTCTGCAGAGAAAATGACTGGAATCTGTGGCACCCTAATTTTGATACTACCATGCTGGCATTCATGGTCCTCATGTGTTTATGCATTACCAACTGTTTCTATCAGTTTCCAGTGTTTATTATCTGTGTCTAAATGACTCTACTATTATCAGAAACATTATTTCCTTTCCTCAGAGCAGCAATACCATGAGTGTATGCCTCTTACCACATAAAATGTCATACCAGTTTATATCCCCATTACCCTCTCAGATCCTCCACTCCATCTCTACACCAGCACTTCTGGGTTGGATGTGCTTCCATAGTACTCAGCTTACAGCTCTACACACCCCATTGTCCTCCTGGCACTTTGTTGTGCTGTGCTTTCAGTGTATCCAATTGCCTTTTGTCACCAGTTTATGTTTTGTCTTCTTTCTTGTTGTTGTTGCCAATCCTCCTTTCCAGCTCTTTATCCCCTTTCTCCTGCTAATTATTTCTGCTCTGTCACTCTATTTCTAGTACAGTGGCAGTCAGCTGCTCTTTCCTTTCTCAGCTGATACCAGCAATCTGATGGTCTCCATTCCTAACTCATATCTTGTGAGGTATTCAAGTGAAGGTAGGCTTGTCCTGTCTACAGGGAATTGGAATCCATCTCGGTCAGTCAGTCATACCAGACAGTCATACCAGCAGTCCAACAGCCTCCATCCCTAACTAATGCCTTGTGAGATATTTGAGTGAAGGTATGCTTGTTCTGTCTACCGGGGATGGGAGTCTGTCTCAATCAGTCATAGCAGCAGTCCAACAGCCTTCATCCCTAACTCTACCTTGTGAGGTGTCAAAGCGCAGGTAGGCTTGCCCTGTCTACCGGGTATGGGAGCCTCTTTCAATCAATCACAGCCTTTATCTTCAGTCCAGCAGTCTCCATCCATCTCAGTCAGTCAGTCATATCAGTCAGTCCTACCAGCAGTCCAACAGCCTATGTCCTTAACTCGAAAGTGGACGAATAGTTCCCAGACAATATGTCGTGGACATAATATTGCGGTAAAACCGTTGAATGGTCAAAATAATATTGCTCGTTAAAGTCGCGTGTCTCATATAGTCACGGTCGAAATGTTACCCTGTTGATTTCAGTGAAAATATGGTAAGAGATATGAGTGTGACCAAATTGTTATGTGTTACCAAATTGCAGCTGTTCGATTCGCTCTCCCATTTGCTTATTTGGTTATTAAAATGGTTATAACTGGGATCACGTGATGAGTTAGCGGGGAGTAGACGTCTCGGAGAAAGCTCTTGAATCCCAGTGAATAAAAAGTAGAATATAAGCATTTTGCGACCTCACACTTTTGAGTCAACAAAGGGCTCTGACTGCTAAGAGAGTGCACAGTCGTGGTGGGCGATTCTGAATCCAGCAATGGAGGCAATTTAGCTCGAAATGGCAGGGGATTTGAAAGTGGAATGGCGAGATGAGGAAGCCTCAGCCCCTGGCAGCAAGAACGTCGGTGGTTAAGCCTTCTAAGCCCCACTCTCCGACTTTAGATGAGCCGATGGACCGGAAAGCAGAAGATCAAGGGGGGCATTCAACTTCAGAGGACATTAATGAAATAAAGCATTTGCTGAAAGGGCTGGTTGCCGATTTTACTATATTGAAACTGGCGTTGCAAGCTTTAACACAAAGAGTGGGGGATGTAAAGGCCAGAGTTGCTTCCCAAGAAAGGAAAGTGGGAACCATGGACCAGGAGATGATTGGATTGAAGAGGCAGGTTAAGAAACTAGAAGACCATCTGGAGGACCAAGAATCACGTAGTAGGAGGAACAATTTAATCATGGCAGGCCTGCCTGAGAAGTCGGAAGGCTCAGACTGTGTAGCTTATATACAAGATCTTCTCCTGAAACTATTCGGTCGGACACCGTTTGGTGATTCCTACAATATTGAAAGGGCCCACCGTTCACTCAGAGAAACCCCCCACCTGGAGCTCGCCCTCAAGTTGTTATAACGAGGTTCCTGAATTATAAGGAAAAAACCCATGTTTTAAATAAAGCTAAGGCTAATAGGAACTTGCAGTGGAATGGGGCTTCTCTCTGGTTTTCTCAAGATTTAGTTCCTTCAGTGAGAGAGAAACAGAAAGAATATACGGATATAAAGAAGAAGCTGTACATGGCAGGCTTGAAATTTAGGCTACAATATCCAGCCAAGCTGATTGTGAAGTTGCCAAAGGTGATAAAAGATATCTTTCAGCAGGTGATGCCCTGAAAGCCTCAAGGTGGAGCTACCAGACTTGTTCAAATCCGTGACTTGAAAGGCAGAGGGACTGGTAAAATTGAAGGCAATACAGTAATAAGTTGGATTAAGAACTTTGAGGGCACGCTATGTTAGCAGGCAAAAATTTTTGTTGACCGGTCCGGGGAAATGTGACCATTGGTGTGGGGGGGGGGTAATTTTTTTTTTTTCTTTCTTGTTTAGTTTGTTTGATTTTATAGATGCACTTGGTTCTTTTTTAAGATATACACCAGGGTGCTATAGCCTTGCAGTGGGAAGAGGACACCTTTAATTTCTGTATTATCTGGTTGCTTCTGTATTGATGGCAGTCACATATGGGGGGAAAGGGGCAACTTAATTGAAACTGGACTGGTTTTAGTATTTTCGTCAGTAATCTAAAACTATAGAGGGTATAGGTAAGATTAAAATTACTGTTTGGGTAAATGAATATGGTGGGGTCTATCAGTGGGCTATATCGGGACTCGGGAGGGATCGGAGACATCTCGAGGGTTGACTCATACACGTCTCGAGAAGGTTAAGGAGGGCGATCGTAGGATCGGGGTGGTGAGAAAGGGAGTTATTGGGGGGTAAGGAAAGAGAGAGAATCCAAGATACATGACATAAGGCAAGTAGACTGTATGAGAGAGAATGTCAGGGGTAGGAGTATAGAAGATGGTATTAAATAGAATTATTTTGTGGAATGTGAAAGGTCTCAAGGGGAGAAAGAAAAGATTGGTTATGCTGCGATATATAAATCAGCTGGGGGTATATATTGCTGCACTTCAAGAAACCCATTTGATGAATGAGGAACTACATCTACTTAGGAAGGGATGGGTGGGCAAAGTAGTTGGAGCTGGGAATGTGAAAGCGTCGGGGGTGATGGCTATATTAGTTAGGAAAGCTTGCCCATACGTAATTGATCAAATCCAACTGAGAGAGGATGGTAGGGGGATATATGTGATGGGCTCATTTTTGGGGACCCCACTATGTGTGCCTCAATTTATGGCCCTACTCCGGCCAAATCAGAATTTTTTGCTTCATTGGAGGCTGATATTGCTATGCTCCCCCAGGGCTCACTTATTATGGCAGGTGACTGGAATATCTGTTCTGATAACAGGTTTGACAAGAGTCCTGCTTCTAGTAGATCACCCAATTCCCCACAAAAAGCATTACATAGACTTTTGGAAGTTACAGCTTTAGTGGATCCATACAAGATCTATAAGAAAGGGGACACAGAGATGACTTTCTATTCAGGGGTCCACAAGACACATTCGAGGATAGACTTTTTTTTGGTTAATAGGGATGCATTAATGGGTATAAAAGGTTTGCATACTTTTGATAGGGTATTATCTGACCACTCTCCAATTCAAATTCAGTGGGAGTTAGATAACGCTCCCCCTAAGCCATATCAATGGCAATTGGATGAAGGGTTATTAGCGGAGGACAATGTGGTGACTAAATTAGAGAATATACTCAAGGAATTTATCCAAGCTCAAATCCCGACATTAGAGGATAAGAAGCTAGCTTGGCCTGCCTGCAAGGTGTTATATGCAGGAATGGCACAGGAATACGCCGCTAGGAGGAACAAAATGTATAAAGTATGAGAAGAGTTTATAATTGGGGCCATTAATTCATTGTGACCTCTAGAGGGCTCTTCTGTACAGATTGATAAGGAACTAAAGGATTTAAAAGATGAATATAGGGGCATATGGAACCTCAGGGCTGATCATTGGCTGGAAAGACTGAATGCCAAATATCTACTTTGGGGGGATGTGCCGGGTCGCTTACTGGCTTATAGAATTAAGGAGCGGGAGTCGGAGAGAATGATTGTGGCAGTGAATTTTGGAGGAGAGTATATCTTGGAACCCCAGAGATTGGCTGATGCTTTTGCAGACTGCAGGGGCCCCTAGCTCGGAGACAGAAATAAGAGGGTTTCTTGATAAAATTCTGTTACCCAAATTAGATTTAGAACAGGCCCAGGCATTGGCTGCCCCAATATCAGAGTTAGAGATTATGGAGGTAATTAAAAACCTACCGAATGGGAAGACACCAGGGCCAGATGGCCTGTCGGCCAAATTCTATAAAGTGCATGCAGTGACAATAGTGCCATTATTGAAAGAATTGTTTGTGACTATTATGAAGGATGGGGTTCCCCACCCTCCTTTATATCAGGCCTATATCACGTTGATTCCAAAGCCGGATAAAACTAGAGATTTACTGGGTAACTATAGGCCCATTGCTTTAATAAATCAAGATATTAAGGGGCTTACAAAGATCTTGGCCAATAGAGTTTTGAAAGTTGCTCCCTCATTAATTAGTCAGGATCAAGTTGGGTGTATGCCAGGGAGGGGGGCACATGATGCATTAAGGAAACTACACCACATTTTAGGTAGGGCTTCTAACTCAAAAATGGCTATGGCTCTAATAGCACTCGATGGCGAAAAGGCATTTGACTGGGTCTCCCACAAATTTTTATTTCTTACAATGGAGAAAATGGGGTTTCCATTGGGTTTTCTTAGAGGCCTTAAAAATCTTTATGAAGCCCCCACTGCTAGAGTCCTATGTAATGGATATCTCTCTAAAGAGTTCCTTCTACAAAATGGCACCAGGCAGGGCTGCCCCTTGTCACCACTTTTATTTAATATTTATTTGGAACCTTTGTTAAGAGCACTTATTATGGAGCCTAGAGTACAGGGGTTAGAGGTTCAGGGGATTGAGCTCAAATTTTTGGTATTTGCCGATGATATTCTGTTGCACTTAAGTAATCCATCTGACAGTTTTCAAAAGGCCTTGGAGGTTATTGGGAATTTTTCAAAGGTATCCAATTATGAATTAAACTTAAGTAAAACCCAAGTTCTCCCACTTACTGTGTATACCCACAGAGCAGACTTCGAGCATCTGCAACTTAACTGGGCCCTGGAAAAAATTAAATATTTGGGAATTTGGATTTTGGCTAGGTCGGAAGATGGGGTGGAGGAAAATGTGGGTAGTCTATTGGGCACAATTAAAAATGACATCTTAAGGTGGAAGAAACTTCCTCTGAATTTCACTGCTAGAT
Source organism: Neoceratodus forsteri (assembly GCA_016271365.2). Lineage (NCBI taxonomy): Eukaryota > Metazoa > Chordata > Ceratodontiformes > Ceratodontidae > Neoceratodus > Neoceratodus forsteri. The sequence continues at coordinate 1,074,781,008 of CM057449.1, forward strand.
TGGGGTTGATTAAAATGAACCTTCTGCCTAGATTATTATACCCGATATATTTGTTACCTTAAATTATCCCGAAGGCAAGGTTCATCAATATTCAAAGGATAATTTCAGAATTCCTGTGGGACTCTAAGCCTCCAAGGAGGAAACATGCCACTTTACGCCTCTCCAACCTTAAGGGGGGGATTAAGATTCCGGATTTATCACTTTATTATACAGCAGGGCAACTTGGTCTGATGGGACGATGGGCAAAGAATGGGGAAGATGGAGGATACACCCCAACGTGGCTTCACATCGAACAACGGATGTTAAAAGGCATAAAGTTCTCCCATTAGGCATTAATATTTACGGATCCGGAGATGCTGCCCAGTATGGGAAAGCATTCTCCAATATATAAATCAGTTAAGGCATGGTGGGAGTTGTTAAATTCAGCACAGAGGAAAACACAAAGGGGGGCTAGAGATCAGCCCATAATAGGAAATCCCAATTTTCGCCTGGGGGGTCAAATTATTACCCGTCAATGGGCACAACAATTGTCTGAATTGAATATGGAAGACCTTATCTTGGTAGACGGCGTGTGTTTACCTGTACAGATTGGGGAATGGGATTTTTTTTTAAAAGATCCAGATTACAAAACTGGTGCAGAAATTTATACGAGATCATAAGGATAGGGGGCCAACCTTGTTTACTTGGGATTATTTGAAGGAGATTGATCTTTTACAGCACCCCCTCTCAAAAGTTTATAGGGTGTCGTTAGACTTTGTGAGCTTAGAACCTGAAACCAAGGTAGGGTATTGGGAAAAAATATTATCCCCCCTGAGACCTGACTGGGAAGGGATTTGGAAAAATATTAAAGCTTTACCTATTCCGAAATATGTGACTATGCAATTTTTCATTTGTTCAAATATTTACTACACCCCTGCTAAGCTATGTTCTAGAAAACCCAGGCAGACAGATCGATGCTTTAGATGTGAAATAGAGTCAGGAGACCTTCTACATGTAATGTGGACCTGTTCCAGAATTCATTCGTTGTGGGTTCAAACTAGACAAGAAATGGATCCGATACTAAATTATTCTGAGTATATTAGGCTGGAGATATGTGTGCTAGGAGATATGCAGGCGGTGGAGTGGGAATCAGCTAAATACCAAGTGTCCCTGATGTCCGCCTTGGTTAAAGCATTTGTTGTAAGACACTGGAAGAAGGACAGTATTTATTTTTATGATCAATCGGTCAATGATCTTTTACAGGTCCTAAAAAGACTTAAAAGACATATGTTAATAGAAGGGAAGAAGAAAGTATATGACAAAAGATGGGGGGCTTTGGAGGCAGTATACACAATACAGTTGAAGGGTCCTCGGACTCAGATCTGTCTGTCTAGTGGAGATTAGCTTGTGAAGTTGTTTTAAGAGAAGGGGAGAAGGGCCTAGGGCTGAATGGTAATATAAAATTGGTACAGGATAGGTCCTTTCTTTCTTTCTTTTTTTTTTCTTTCCCCATTGTTTTTCTTATTTGCATAGGCACAATACTCTCATAAAAAGGTTGACTAGGATTAGATCGCATTCTTATGCTTGGCTGGACAGGATGGATTCTCTCTCTCTTTCCTAGGGACACAGTTATCAAAGTCTAGTCCGGAGAAAATATAATTATTGTTAAAATTGGGAGAATGCTTTAAAGTAATTCAGGCTAAGTAATAGAATAGGCTGTTACCAATCTTAATACTACAGAAGTGAAGATTACTGTATTAAAAAGAGAGTAAAAGATTGGTGAGGATATAATATAACTGTGATTGTAAATAAGTTCTGGGGGATGTATATGGAATCCATATCCAGTTTGGTGATGTGGGCCCGGGTATCTATCCTGGGATATATGTGTGTATGTTGTACTATTGGAAATTGTAAAACCTTAATAAACAAGTTTTGCAAAAAATGGTTATAACTTCAGGACTTCATTTGAACTGCTGGAAAGGAGGGGATTTATGTATGTTGTGATACTGGATCTTGTGCTTTGTGCATTACATATTTATTTTGAGCAGCTCTCCCATTTGCACAGTGCTTATTTGTATCTGGGTATGCTCGGCTATCTCATTGGAAAAGCGATCTATTACCAGCATGTGTGACCAAATGGCAGCTGTACTGACAGTAAAATCATTACCAGCATGTGTGACCAAATTGCAGCTGTTCAATTCGGAACCCCTCGCTCTCCCATTTGCACAGTGCTTATTTGGTTATTAAAATGGTTATAACTTCAGGGCACTGGTCTGGTCAGCAGGAACTGTGTTTTCTCATTCAAACTGCTGGAAAGAAGGGGGTTTATGTATGTTGTGATACTGGATCTTGTGCTTTGTGCATTACATATTTATTTTGAGCTGGTGCTTTAAAAACAGGCACTAGATTGTTTTGCTTTAAAAACTTCTAAAATCAGTAAAATCTTTATTAAAATGGTCCAAACTTCAGGTCACTCGAACTTCAGCATCACACTTTGTGCTAAATTCAGTAAAATCCTAAGTTCAATAAAAGCTTTATTACAAATCCTTTAAACAACATTTATTTCAAGGACACTTGCTATGTCAGAAAGGTATTGTTTAGGTCCACAGCTTGCAAAGTCACTACATATGTTTTTGTAAATTTTGTTCAGCCTCAAGTATTTACTATTCTTTCTCGGTGGATAGTGACCAAGCTCCAGTTGTCTTCGCTGCAGAGAAACAGCGTGCTGTTCTTGTCTCAATTTGCGAGCCAGTCTAGCACGAGTGGGATGTGCAATCGTCACAGTTCTTGCAAATGCTCGGTGCCACGCTTCAAGGGCATTATTACTACGTGGAAGAACATTAACAACAAGGTGGTACTGATTCCAGAACGAGATTGGGTACCGTGGCTTTTGTCTACTTTTTCTTGTTCTGTATGGTCTTCCAATGTATGTATCCTCGAAATAATCGAGGATTATTTCAAGATCTGAAAAACTGTCATCATCCTGTAGCATTTCAAAGTATTTTTCTACAAACTGTTGTGGTACAAAACCCAGTGCAAGGAAGTTCCGAACCTTCAGAGCAAACTCTTCCTCGTTGATGTAACGCTGTTGCAAACCAGCACTTTGAATATGGCGCCACAAAGCTTGTCCCAGATAGTCCCAGATGTCCCAGAAAATTGCAACCGCTGAGGTCTGCATTTGGAACAATCTTTTGTAACACATTAATGGCAGCAAGTTCAAAGTCTAGCATAATACTTAGCGCATTAAGTTTTGCAGACAGTAATACCTCCATGTGTTTAAAGAACTTAAGGTACACAGCCTCACTACGTCCAGGGAGAAGGGCATACACACATGGACGGTTTACACCGTTTACTAATGTGTGCAAGGTATACATCTGATCGTCTCCCCGTGGTGCAACACTAAATGTACCATCGCAAAACCAATGACCATTCTGTGATAAACATCTAAGGTCATCACCACTAGCAAAAATCACAATGTCCTCATTTACACGTAAAAAAGGTTCATTGCTAATTGTATTTGCATACTCCTGAATGTTGCAGTGCTCATTAGTGCTGGATAGCTGCCTCTGTCTATGAACACCTCTCCTCAAGGTGTCCTGTGATGGAAGAAGGTGTGCATGTCGAACATCCACCTCCTGCAATCCTCGATGAACAACATTAAGTGTTGGCTCCTCAGTCTCTCTTGCCCTGTGCTTAATGTTTGCTTTTGCTGCATCTACCACAACTTTGCCGTGTATAGGGGCATGATTGTGCTCCATCGGAGATTTGTAAATAGCATCACCAACAGTGTGTAGTCTCACCCTGCAGCTTCGCATCTCACATCTCCAAATTATCTTATTTTCCGATCCATCCTTCCCCTTTGTATACAAGAAATTATCAAGAGCAAGCTTTGGCTTTCCTTTCTGACTTTGAATAAACTCCATTTCGAAAATACCTCAGCAGTGCTTTGAGACCATAAGTAGCATATATACAGGTGAGACTAATGCTCAAATTATATAAATCATTAGATAGCAGGTTCTATCAGGAATTCAATTACCAATTACCAATCACGGGTGATCAATTATGCTGCTACTATGGTATATAATTGAATGTCAGTGATCTGGGGTTTTAACAATAATGCTCACTCAAGTATGGTGCTAAGATCTCTTCCAGCTGATTATGCACCCTGAGATGAATGCCATCTGGTCCCAGTGATGGGGGTTTAACAATAATGCTCGCTCAGGTATGGTGCTATAACTGCTTTTCGTGCTGTTGAACTCTATAGAGATGGAAGGCAGAAACAGTCTGGCAAATACAGATTCCCATTCGAAAAGCGATTTATTACAGTACCAGCATGTTTGACCAAATAGCAGCTGTTTGATTAGTAACCCCATCTGGGAGACAGCACTGATGAAATTTAGAGGAAAGGTGGGGGTTCGAAAACAGAGAGGGGGTATGAAAAGACAGCATTGACTGAATTGTTGGCACTTGACACATCGGACAGTACTTCGCCAATTTAAACCCCTGGCAACATTTGCTCAACGCTTACACCTGGGACCAAATGATCGGATGACATTTAAACCACAATCAAATGCCCGCGGTCTTAAATACGGCAATTAATCGTCCTAGTGCCCCTTAACTCTACCTTGTCTGGTATCCAAGTGCAGGTAGGCTTGCCCTGTCTACCAGGGCTGGGAGCCTGTTTCATTCAATCACAGCTTTTTTCATCAGTCCAGCAGTCTCTGTCCCTAACTCATACTTTGTGAGGTATTGTACTGCAAGTGGTATTGCCCTGTCCACCAGGGATGGGAGTCTGTTTCATTCAGCTTCGGTCTACACCGAAGAATATGTTGCATCGTCTCCTTGGATTATTCTTCTGCTCTCCCTGCCAATAGGAGGGCTTTCACATTGAACTACTCCATTAACTCATTCAGGTCTAGATACACCTGTAGGTGGTGTCTGAAAGCATAGCCACTCAGACCAATAACGCCTGTAGACGTACTCAGCTGACTTTCACTCAGGCCTGGAAATGTCTGAGGAAATCGGCAGTTTTTACCTAAATATTAAACAAACTGAATTACTTAGGATTGATTGCATAGCACTGTTAGAAACGTAATTTTGTGCTGCACAATTTTGCTGCTGATTCTATGTATCTATCATGTATACATAAGGAGTTGTTCGCATTTGTTTAAGGTATGGTGTGCATGGCTGACATTAGTCTCTTAAGCTTCTAAGCACCTTGAAAAAATCTGAAAAAAAAATGTTGTTTGGTTTTTCAGCTAGTATAAAATAAAAACTAAATTGATTGCATAGCACCATTGGAAAGGTAATGTTGTGCTGAACAACTTTGCCATTTGTACTTTGTGTGTGGTACTTACAGTTCAAGAGGTATTCACATTTGTTTGTGGCATGCTGACTATGGCTTGAATTTGCTTAGAAAGGCGAAGGATGTAGTGCTAAGAGTATACAGGGCACAAGTGGTGGAAGTCTCAAGCAGCTCTTGTGGCATGAATGAGTTAAAGATTGGACCATTCCCCATCTTGTGGCTGGCCTACACATACCAGGGTTTCTAGTACTCAGATTCTGTCCACTTCCAGGGATCATGTGCTTTTTCCTAGCTTCTCAGCCTCATCCTATCAGGATCCTGATCCTTGCCAGCCTATTCATCAACCAGAATTTCCTCTGCTGCCTGAAATTCAGGAATTCCTGGCTCCGCTTGTCTCTTCAGTTTTTAACCTGCTCTCCAGTATGTCCATAATCATAGCTCACTTCCCAGCTAAGCTGTCTCCAGCCTCTGACACATCAGCTCCTTCTGCTAACTTGTTCATCAGCAGTGTTCCAGACCTTCCTACTCCTTTGGGTGCTCATCCACGTATCCATATGCCATCCACCTCAGCCCTCACTGCTCCATACCTTGAACATCAGATTTCATCTCTTGCGGAGTCGTTTCCACAATATTGCTGTCTGTAGCTCCTGAACTCCTGAAGAATTTGACTGTGTCTGCCTTCATCCTGGCTTTCTGCCCTTACCATGCCAGAATCCATTCTGATGGATCCAGCCCATCGGTGCAGCAGTTGGATTTCCGCTTGCAACACCAGCGAGCTGGGTTCAGGAATGGAACCGGAATGCTGGAGGGCCAGCCGGGGGGAGAAAGATTGAGCATCCCAAGGACTGCTGTCCTTCTCCGGGGGGAGGGAGAGGTGTGTGACTGGTGCTTGATGGATCCCTGGTGGAGGACAGGGGTACCACAGTGACTGACACCAGAATGATGCCGGAGGGGTGGGGTAGACACTGGCATCATTGCATGTCCCCACCCACAGGAGGGAAAACCAAGCTGCCATCAACCCTAGATGAAGCCAGCCCTTGGCTTCAGTCAGTTTCCAGGACAGCCCCTTCAACCTATCCCGTCAATCGTGGCACTGTGCCGGGTTGGTGCCACAACCCCACCCTGCGGGGTAAGCCAGGGAGTATTAAGGGGTGCATCTAATGTGGAGATGGGAGTGAGGGTCCATGACCTGGCTAAGGTTCTGGGTGGCTGGTGGCTGCAAGAAAGTATAATAAATAAAAAAAAAAAAGAATCCATTCTGATTTCCTTTTGACAGCAGGGCACTGGAATCCTATCTGTTGTGGAGCTTCTCCACTGGATTTTGCATAGACCCCACAGGCATCTCAGTGCTCACCACCTTTGGCTTCTACCATCATACTCTTCAGTCTGCTCTGAAGGAACCTGCAGTCATTTATCAGCTGTTCTGCACTGCTCTTCCAAATGGCTTCTCCTGGGTCCTGTTCAACAACCACCATTCCTCCCTGTTGACTCTGTCCCCTAGATATCACTTCTGGGACCTTTCCTGGCAAGCAGCATCTCATGGTCAGCCTGTCTGCTCCTCAGTCATCATCCACCCTGTTATTTCTTTATGCTTCCCTCTGACTGATATGCGCCCTGGTCTTCTATATCTGACATCATATCTATAATTGGACGCTTTGGCCCTGGCTTCTGGCTCTTCATAGCTGCTTCCCAGACACTTCTACTGATTTCTCATTCATCCATCTAACTGGCACCTCTATGGGCTGTCTTGGATGGAACATCATTATGTTCCAGTGTGTTGTTCATTCTGCTGCTACAGAAGCTCAGGACTTCGGCATGCTTGCTCCATGTATTTTTGTGCATTACTTAATGTTTGTCACCATCCAGCAATCAATCATTTGCTTGATTAAGTTCTCCTGATTTATCTGCCAGGTTATCTTTCACAGCTCCAAGAACTATTAGTTCCTCTGACTGAAGAAAAACACCTATGTCTAGCTATATCCCTCAAATTCCTCAGCATCTTATTGGTTTCAGACAGTGTGGAAGCCTGATTACCTCCTGATAAACTCCACAGGATCCAGGCTTTAGTGGAGTCTTCTTTGAACAGATCTTCTTTCTTGAAATGTGAACTTATTTCCCTCCTGGGATACCTCAACTCACAATAGCAATAATTCCTCAAGGTCGATTCTTTGTTTCTGACCTATTGGCGCTGGCATCATTGTTTTCTCCATGGCACCATCATATCCAAATCTCAGTTGTGGAAAATCAGATCTAGCTATGTGGTCCCAATTTTACCTTCCTGGAATGGCCATCTACTGTTCTTCAAAGACCCTTCCCCATCCTGCATCTCAGAATATACGCCAGTGCATCTCTACTGCATGGCTATCCTACTATCTTTACACAGTCTTGGAGCACCGCTCCCAGACCCCTGGACACTACAATGCCTCATGAATTCATCTACATCTCCTCTTCAGGATTTAGCCACGCATGCCAGTCATCTTCCTTGGGGTCATCACTGGTCCCTTCAGTCAGTATTCCTCTTTCCTCATACTCAACCCACAGTGCATGCCATCAACAAGGGCAGGTCTTCATCCTACTCCATCATGCCATTCATGCAGAAATGACTTGGCTACTCTTTATCCCAATTTCACACTGCAATCAGGTCCAGATCAGGCCATGCAAATAACGCAGTTGATGCGTTACTCTGTTTCTGATGTCAGATCTTTCATCATCTCCATCCTTCAGCAGACTCAGTTAAGACTCCTCCTTTATTTATTTAGTGATCTTAGAATGTGTTTGAAATTAATCATCAGCAAGTCACGCCATGTGTGGGCCACCCTAGCTCCTACCACCTGTGCTTCATATACTACAGCGTGAACAGCATCCTTCATCTGTGCATTGCAGTCCTTCCTGAATATTTCTGCTCATGTAAAATATGTACTAGATCTCCTATCATCATTATCAAGCCTTGAAACTATCATACGGAACAATTCAGCTGTACTTATTAGGGATCCAGTTATTTTTCTCACAGCCTACTCCATCCTTGTCTTCATTGTTCTTTCAATCCTTCAGTTACACTTCTTTTACCGGGTATCCAAATAGCTTTAACAGCTTAAACTCTTCATTGTCTCTGGCTCCATAATGATACATCATGGATTTACTGAACTCTGATCCACTTAACTGTACCTCGAACATCATGGTTTATTCTGCTATTTTCATCTAGCTTTCTTTGGATCACTGGGACCTGGAAGATACACTATGTCATCATCCTTCTCTGCCAACTTTCTTAAAATCAGCAATTTAAAAATGGGCTGATCGTGATATCTTCTGTTACCTTCCTCAAAGACTGACAAATCTGCATTAAGGAGTCCACATAACCTATTATCCATAATGTAATTACTGGAGTTCAGCGGCTCACCTAATCAAATACATCTCTTCCTCATGCTCAGATCCGTCACATCCTCTCTTTACCTCTGATAAGCAATCACTTATGACCACAAAACTGGTTCCCTGATCATATGTGAACCTTTCTTCACAACAGCTTGGACTTAATCCATATTCTTATCAGGACATTCATCCAGATTTGAGCAAGTTCTTCAGCCTCAAGAAAGATCAGTCCTACACACATCATCCAGAGACTGACAGGATGGACCTCATCACACTATCAATCCTACATCCTAAAGCAGAACCAGCCATCAGTACAAGCATTTAGGATCATCTCCTCTTAGTTTGCCCAGAGGATTGGCAGGTCAGTAGCCCTGGGTCCTCAGAGGTTTCCTCCACAGGGGGCATGTCCTCTCTTGCATGCTACTGGTCACACTCTCTATGAGTTGGAGGAGGTAATTTTTTGGGCCATTTATTCCCTACATGCTACCCAGCTTACCTACCAAGGATGGGAATAGAGAAAAGTCAAAATTTGACAAGTATACACAAGCACTACTGTATTTACCAAACATTGAATGGGAGAGCTGAAGCCCATGATTCAATGTGGGGGAATAGCTCTTCCCACATCTGAAATAAAATCCAGACTCTCCCAGCAGCCCATGCCTAGCTTGTTTCCAAGCAACCACCATCCTCCTCCTCCAGCACTCTGCTCACCCTTGGTGTTGGGCCTTCTATTCCTTACATGCTACCTGGCTTATCTACCAAGGGTGGGAACAGAGAAAGGTCACAATTTGACAAGTACTACTTTATTCACCAAACGCTGGTACCTATCTAAAAAGGAGGTCCCAGGGATCCCATTGACAACTACAGACCAATCTTGCTTCTCTGTGCCCTGGCCAAAATACAGGAAAGGTTAGTCTACAACCAACTCTGTGATTACCTTGAGACCAACCAGTTGCTAGTCCCTACTCAACATGGCTTTAGGTGAAATTATGGTATTGATACTGCCCTCATAAAATTCTCTGGTGATGTAGTAGGTGGAGTGGACAAAGGATTCCCCACAGGGTCCATGTTTATTGATCTGTCCTAGGCCTTCAACCTAGTGGACCACAAGCTCTTCCTAACCAAGCTGGCCACAATTGGCATAGATCACCACTCTCTTACCTGGTTCAACAGCTACCTCCTTGGCCACTCCCAGTGTGTCAGGTGGAAAAATGTGTTATCTGATCCACTCCCCCTAAGGGAAGGAATACCCCAAGGTTCCATACTGGGCCCTCTTCTCTTCTCCCTATTCGTCAGTGACCTTAGTAACCACTGTGGGGACAGCTCGGTCATCCAATATGCAGACGATGCTGTACTTTACAGATCTGTGCACAACCCAGCTGACCTGGGGCCCCAGCTCCAGGCTGACTTTGCTGAGCTTGAAGCCTGACTCACTGAGAACAGGCTGGTCCTAAACATTAATGAGACCAAGGCAATGTTTTCTAGACAAAGATCCCTAGACCCCAAAAGGAGTTCCTTACTCCCACTGACCTCCTCTTCTGACAGCCGCCATAGAGGTAGTGAGCTCCCACAAATACCTGGGATTAACTCTGGACCAGAGCTTTACCATGAAATCTCACATAGATCAGGTAACAAAAACAGTGCATTGCAAACTTGGACTGCTATACCACCTAAATGACCAGCTCATCCCTGAAGCCAGGATAACTATTGCCAATAGCATTTTCCTCCCAACCCTGTTTTGCAGGGTATGGCAGAACAGGAACTTAACAGGCTTCAAGTTCTATACAACAAGGTAGCCCAATTTGTATCTCGGTCTCACAAATGGTGACACCACTGTGAAACTCTTGCTTCCCTATGTTGGCCTTCCCTGGATGGTCACCTTCAGTACCCCTCACTGTGCAATGCATTCAAGCTCCTATGCAGCCATCCCCCCTGACAGCTTGGCCAGTCTCCTGGTTCGCAAGTGCTCAGCAGCGAGGCTTCTCCATACCTCTGGGTCAAACCTCCTGGATAAACCTAGGGTGTGGACCATGGCTGGGGCAAATCCTTTGTCACTGCTGCCCTTGTCCTGTGGAACAAGCTTCCTCCCCACCTACAGGATGCCCTCTCCTTGGAATATTCCAGAAAGGGCTTCACGCTCACTTACTAGACACCAGCATCTGCTTCTGCTTGTGATTGCAAAACCTCCTACTCATGTACCCAAGCAATTCTCTCTCAGTAGTTAGCCAACAGTCCTATCCTGTTTCCACACATTCCCCTGCTGCCCCCTGATTCTGCGAATTGCCTCCTTATTCTTCTGCTCTAGTCAGAGCCAATCTGATTACGACCCCCTATCCATGTATCTTCTGCACACTTTGTGCCCTATAAACCCCTTCCTGATTGTTACCCCCACCCAGTGTATTGTAACAGATTCTTCTGGTGGCCTGGCCAGTTTGTAACCAGAATGGTTGGTCCCGCATTGGTCTCATGTCAATCCTAATGTATTATGTCTTGTAAACTCTGTTCTATTTATGTACTATGTCCCTTGTATATTGCTGTATTGGTCTCCTTTTTCTATAACTAATCCTAGGTCATCCCTGAAAAAGGGACCTGTGGGGCTCAGCAGGCCTACTCGGTCCATAGGAGTCAGGTTTGTAACATTTTTGGTGGGGGACAGGGGTCAAGGCCCCACCCCCGGTTCAGGGGTCAGAGGTCAACCACTTAGGGTCTAGAGGTCAGGGTTCAAAGCCCCCTCCCCATGGGCTAGAATTCAGAGGTAAACCCACCACCACCAAGGGTATATGAGAGCAGAGCACCTTGTATCATAACGTGGGGGTCTGGGGGTTAAGCCCCTGGCCATGGCTATGGGAAAGGAGTTGAAACAGTATTTAAAAGACTTGTTTTTAAACTTTAACAGGAAGACATTTTTTTGGGGGACGGAGGCATTTGGGGGTTTGATTTCCCAAAGAAACTTGATATTTGGTTTGCTGCTGTGAGTGAATGTTAGTAAATATTGTACCTACCATGTGGTGTCTTCTTTCTTCCTTAGGGGACAGGAATCAGAGAAACATGTTCCTCTCTATAAGGGAAGGGGAAGAGATCAGAGGGAGGGCTCAGTGAATACACTGCTACACACCAGCAACACATTTACTACTATATGGGAGGAGGCTTGGAGGGGAGGGCATCAACTGTACACCAGGGAAGGAGTACTGTGCAATGTGCAACACTGTCAGGCACACTCCCTCCACCAAGTGCTACAATTGCAAAATGAAGCATGCATGTTTACCAGCATCAAAAACATGATGTGCAACAGCATCCTAATGCATCCACAGTATGAATGTAGCATACACATTTCACAGGTAACCTCAGTGACCAGAAAGCTTTAATAATTGGGTGTGGTCAGTGGAGGTTATCTTTAATAATGTAAAAAGGTCTGAGAAAAACAGAAATGTATTAAGCAAGATAGTAGATGCCATGTCAGAAATATATCATGATTTCTTTGCAAGTGCACACACACTGCCACAGTCAGTAAGAGTATTTGTAAGGTAACAGGCCTTTTGTTCCAAAATACACCATACTGTTCCTGAACAAACCACACGTCCTCTATTTCACAATTCTATTAAATGCATTTTCAGTTTACAACTTGTAAATGAGTTTAGGTAGGTTATATAACTGTGATACAAGCTCAATTGCTTGCCTTTGAAGGAACATACATTAACATTAGCCACGCTGTCACATACAAGTTAGAAGACCATAACTCTGGAGAGACACACACAGTATGCAACTAAGAGAATAAGTAGGAATGTGAATATATTCAGTAAAAGTTTACAGATTTGAAAAAATATATAGTTAGCCAACATGACCCTACCCAGTGACCTCCCCACCCCCTGAAGCCTGACCGCCCAAGTAGACTTCTCGAAAAATTAAAACATTATGTGCCCATGCCCACACAGACAACTACGCTGATGGTCATCCTAAAACTTCACCAGCTGGCCTGGCAGCATACCAGGCCCTGCTGCATGGTGCAATCTCATGTTGGTATGCGTTAACTTGACACACTACTCTCTCACATGCTTCATGAGCAAGCAATGTGTTGTCACACACTAAGATGAGAGGACACCGCACTACAGCCACCAAGTTGACTAGTTACAGCAGCAGACTTTATGAGGGGGACTGTGACTGTTAGTAAGTGCAGGCACTTTACTTACAAACAAGTGTTTTTATACAAAAAGCCTAATTGGGTAGTCAAGCTTTGGGAGGTGGGGACTGGGGAGCATCACTTATCCCATTAACATCGCTCCTTCCCCAGTTCCCACTCAGCCACCGGCCAGCAGAATCACCCAAGCCAGCAGCCCCCCCCCCTCGAGTTCAGACTGGTACTACATGTCTGTGCACATCACATCAATGATGTGCCACTGGGGTGGTAGTCTGCCACCCTGGGACCTCCCTTCCTGATTTTCCAAAATTCCAGTGTGGGTACATGGAACCATGGGCCAGACTGTGTCAGCTTTCCAGTCCCACCACGACCACCACCTCAGTGCAACCTTGGAGGCTAGTGCTCATCACCACAGGTGTTAAATACAGAGGAGCACCCTGGAATTCAGTTCCTGACTTCAACCACCACACCTCTTACACATGTTATGACACAGTTGACACGTAAAGGAGAACTGCGCTTAACCTGTAAGTCTTTTTTCCCAATAGAAGTTGTTTTTTGTGTACTGGATAAAATTATGTTATTATTCCATTTTTGCATACCATTCAGTACCCTCAGTGGGTGTTTCTCATTTACATGGTGTTAAGTGCCCCTGCCATTTTAGAACAGTATGGTGTAGCTGATGTCCCTCTCAGCCACTGAGCTGGTTCTATAAAACAACAGGAAAGCATTGTGCCAAGAAGAGAAGAGTAGAACAGGGACAGAAAGTACATCATCCAGTTCAAAAATGGTTCTTAACAGCAACATGTAAATCGTAAACACCCAAAAGGATAACTAAAAAGCCTGGATAGCTGAAGCAATAACAGAATTTAAAGAAATATTTGAAAACAGCCTCCAGGAAAAATGACTTACATAAGCAATAACAGAATTTGAAGAAATATTTGAAAACAGCCTCTAGGAAAAATGACTTACATATTCAGTGCTGCAGCGCAGTTATTCTCCATAGCAAGGCAGCACTCAAGCAGCAAGACTAGATGGATGTACACCAAAGCCTCCATCTCCAACCCCTGTGTTGAACCATCCAGCAGCAAATGCCATGGGAAGGTAATGTGAAACACAACCTCCCCCTGAAAAGAAAAATACTCATGTCTGCTGTTGCCACAATAACATTGATGTGTGCAGTTAAACAGCATGGAGTATGTGTTAGGTACACATACAACACATGTACAGCCAGGGTGAGAGAGAAGGTGATTATCACCAAGGTTCTCTCTTCCCCTGCCCCCAAACCCCATATCAATCATCAGGAAAATCCCAATTAAGAGCTGTAAAAGCATGTGCATGTGTGACGACAAGAAGGTAGTCTAGAAATGTAATGCTCCCCTGTTACTACACAACTGGCTGTGATAAAATGTGTATCCCTCTATCCATCAGGATAATGAAAAACTGTGTGGCCCAGCAGTGTGCCGACCTGGGCCCCAAACTTATATGGTGGCCTTTCACCAGATATGCTCCCATAATAACACAACATAGTTACCTACCCAGCAGATAAAGGTAAGACTGCAGGTCAGGGATGTCCATTATTTACCCACAAGGACCACAATCATTGATTCATTTCAATTTCCTCCTCACTATGTTCTGCCCCACACCCCCAGATGTCAAAATAGACAATAGTTCAGTTGCTTTGCTTTGGCTGGAGCTGGAGACTGTCTGGGAGACTTGGCACCCCGTTAACCAGTTACCAGTGAAGAAAGTCCAAAACAGAGCAGGAAACATCAGGTTGTGTTATCTGTAGGCTAGTAAGGGAGGCAGTAGACATGAAAGAAAACCCAACCCCCACCAACACTCCAGGTCCCCCACATCAAGTCACTCCTACAATTTCTGAGCACAGTGCACCCCCTTCCAGGCTGCCCTATGTGTTTAGTAGAGGTGGGTAGAGACAGAGTGCAACAGAAATGGAGTCAGTACTGCATTTCACTGCATACCCATATACGACATTATCACCAGGCAGGTAGGTTACAGACAGAGAGTTGGAGAGTCTCTCTACGTACCTATGGCCAAGTCTAAAGAAAGTATAAAGAACTGTATTTCTCCAGCAGAGATACTTCATATATAATTTTTTAGACATGCCCATGGGCACATAGAAGACCAGGGGTTGAAATTTTTGCAGCCACTAGCCAGCAGGGCTAGTGACTGAAAACACACCGGCCCAACAGACACACATTTTCAGTACCACAGTTGCGTCCAAGCAATCCAAGATCCATTATATACAATAAACCTGCTTTTCCATAGCCACAGGCCCACATAACAAGAGTGAAGAAGTAAGACCCCTAGAAATAACTCAGCTGGCTGGCAGCTGTTGCTTTTTTATGCTTCCTTGTGCAGTTTAATGAGGAATGCGGCTGCTATTTTTGTTTTACTTCTCATTCTGCTATAATGCTCATACTCTCCACCTGGCCTTTTTAACCCCTCTCAGGTCACTATTTTTGGTAAAATGTTTGTCAACATTGAGCAACAGAGATTTTGAAGGGGGTGGGGTGAAGCTACCTGGGAGAAGATGGCTTGGTGATGAGGCGGGGGCACAAATGTTGTGCCCCGCCCCAACTCATCACCAGCCACCTTCTCCGATCCAGTGTAGCTTACCCCCAACCTCTTTGAAATCTCTGTTATTTTACGTTGACAAACATTTTACAAAAAAATGTATTGTACAGTTTTCAGCCCAACACAAATATCACTGAACTGTTTTTTTTTTCTTCGGACTAGCATGAGTCCCACTGGCAACAAGTCTGTAATGTTGAATTATAGCTATAGATTCCCACAATATTGGTCACAATCTGAAACATGGGAAAGACTCGATTTCGATTCATGGTGGGTAAAAACCCAGAATCCCTATTCACAAACTGGGTATTCACTTGTCAGGAGATACATATTTCGCATCTAACACATAAGCCCACAACCTTTAGTTAGTATTTTGCAGTTTGTTTTATGCCCCATGAGGCTGACACCTGGCAAAAGCATATTCTTCATTACTTATTGCTAAAAAGCATTTTTTCTTTTCCCCTCTGGTATTTTCCAGGAAGTGAAACACAATACATTTAATTATGACAGTGGCAATAATTTGTTAGCTGAATATGAGATCAGGCAGATGCAGATCAATCATCTGATTATGACTATGATCACACTGGCAGGAAAGGTAAAGGACGCTAATATTTCAGAAACTAAGTACTTATAGTACATGTATTGCTGCTTATCCCCATGACAGGGCCTTTAGGATGGGAACAGGTACTTAGCCTACTGACTAGCATGCTAACTTTTTTTTTTTTTAACTCTTTTTAGGCTCCTACCGGTCCGGAGCATATCTCGGGCTCCCATACTCAGCTCCATGGCTCCACTGCCCACATAAACTGCTCCTCCCACACGCTGCATCAGGATCAGGACTTCAGGCTCCCCTGGCCCCACAGAGAGGCCCCAGAATCCTCAGGGGGAGAGTCAGAAGTTGCAGCCAGCATTGGACAGTGGCCAGGACTCCTGACGGTTGCCGTCGCCTCACCCGGGCGATAGGGGATTTTTATTGTTTTTTTGTCCCTGGAGCTCAGACATGCAATGATATCCAACTTGGCATGTGCACGCTTCCAAACCCGGGTTGCCAGCATGGAACGAATTGTGGTATCCAGCTCCTCAACCCTCAGCACCACCGGGCCGAGCTAGCTTGCTAACTTGCTTGCTGAAGTCTTCAGCAAGACAGCAAGCAAGTTAGCAAACTAGCCAGGTTAGCTCTCAGTTCCCATCCTAAAGCTTCCCAGGGCCCAGGCTGTCCCCCCCCCATGTTTCAGACATTGCAGTGACTGTCTGCAGTGCTGCCAGAGACAGAGTTCACCACCATGCCCATAAGAGTAGTCATATACACTGCTGCAGAGACAGACCACCAGGCCCACTTTATCAGTCATCACTGTACTCAACATCCCACCCATCCCCACGGGCCACCACAGACACCTTATCACCTGTTTTGCTTACTGCAGTGCTTACCCCCATGACAGGGCCTTTAGCATGGGAACAGAGACCTAGCCTACTGGATAGCTTGCTAACGGACTTACTGAAGGCTTCAGCAAGACAGCAAGCAAGTTAACAAGCTAGCCAGGTCAACTCTCAGTACCCATCCTGAAGCTTCCCAGGGCCCAGGCTGTTCCCCCCATGCTTCAGACACTGCAGTGACTGTCTGCAGAGGTGTCAGAGACAGAGTTCACCCCCATGCCCATAAGAGTATTCTCACACTTCTGCAGAGACAGACCACCAGGCCCACTTTATCAGTCGTCACTGGACTCAACATCCCACCCATGCCCACGAGCCACCACAGACACCTTATTGCCTGTTTTGCTTACTGCAGTGCTTACCCCCATGGCAGGGCCTTTAGGATGGGAACAGAGACCAAGCCTACTGGCTAGCTTGCTAACTGACTTGCTGAAGGCTTCAACAACACAGTTAGCAAGCTAGCCAGTAGGCTAGCTCTTGGTTCCTGCTTGAAGCTTCCCGGTGCCCAGCCAGGCTGTTCCTCCCAAGCATCAGACACTGAAGAGCTGCCAGAGTCAGAGACACAGTTCACCCCCCCCATAGCCCCATCAGAGACTAGTCAGTACTACTAGTCTCAGACTGCTGGCTGCTGCAGAGACAGAACATCACTTTTCCTCAGTCACCTGCTGGACTCAGCATCCAACCCTCCCATCCCCACCACACCTTACCTGGTTTGCTGTGCTGTCTGTGCCTTAACTGGGGGGGTACGTTACCACCTGGTGCTGCCTGCTGCTGTGCTGGTGGCCTGCTGGCTAATACTTCTGACTCATCTCCATCCCTCTGATGTGCTGCTGCTGCTGGGCTCACTCGCTGGCCTGCTGCCTGGGCTTTGCTGGCTAGCTTCGCTGTTGCTTTTGCTGCTCTGTACTCTGTCATCCTGTGCATGGCTGCTATGCCTCTCACCCATACTGAAGGACCCCACCCGGTGACCTGGTCCTCTCTCGTTTGTTGCTGCTGACCTGGCTGCTCGATGATGACTGTGCACCAGCACCATGTCTACCGGTCCTGACTCCCACTCCCTGCCCAGCTCCAGGCCCTCCCTCTCTCTTCTCACTCAACAATTATGATTTGTGTTGTCCTCTCCTCTCCAGTACTGGCTGAGCCTGTTGGTGTCCGAGAGTCACTCCTGGCTACTCCTGACTCCCACTGCATGCACCGGTATTTGGCTGGGTGGCTCAATGGCTCTGACTGGGCTGGCTGCTGGTGTGCTGCACCTGGACCTCTGCTTGCTTCCTTGTTCTTCCTGTGCCTCAGCTCAGATGGCTCTTTTCTCCAGACTGGCTCCTCTCTCCTGGCAGGGCCTGGACCATGACGAACACCTCCCTTTCTGGCTCTTCTTCTTCTCTTGTCCGTGTACTCTATTGTCCCTGCTGCTGCCACACAAAACCGTCACTAATCCACTCGCTTGCCTCCTAGCACAACAAATTTGTCTCGACTCCCAATGTATACACATGAGTATCGGATACTATTGCACCCAAAATATAAACCCTCCCCCCAGCCAATCACAGTGTGGCAACTTGAAAAATGCCACTGAACCACCAATGATTTTCTGGGGGGGGATGACAAACCAAGCCGAGAAAGTGCCAATTTTAAATAATGATGCCAGCTTGAAACAAAACAAAAATTATTTTCCAGCTCAGTTAAAAATGGGGGGCACACAGTGGCGCTCAGTCACAGTCACCAGCGGAAAACCATGGGGGAAAAAAATGAAAATTAAAAGAAGTGCACAAAATGATTGCTGGGGCTCAGCCCAGGTCACAAAATATTGCTGGGGCCCATGCCCCACGGGCCCATGCAACCTGGCACCTATGACCCAGTCATCAAAATTGAATAAATAAAAATAAATAGATAAGTGAATACATAAAAGTGACAAAAGGAGAAAAAGCAGAGACATTGTATGCTGTCTGAAACATGAATCATTTTTCCTTTTAAGGGAATCTCCTACAGTGTCCCTAAGTGTAGCAGCAGCTATGGAAAAGCCCAATGAGGGCTTTTAACATAAAAGCAATTTTTTTATTCACCTGCTGCCTCAGAATTTTAATTAAAAAGATTCACTCCATCCATAATGACTGCAGAGCCCTGGCCAGACATCTTGCGTACCCCGGGTGGCTTTCACCACAAAGGTTATGCTAATGAGGGCTGCAAACATCTGCTAGTTGTTGGTAGCCCTCTTTAGCATAACCGTCATGGTGGAAGCTTGAGATGTCCACCCAGGGCACTGTGGCCATTATGGATGGAGTGGATCTTTTTAATTAAAATTCTGAGGCAGCAGGTAAATAAAAAAATTACTTATATGTTAAAAGCCCTAATTATGAATTTCTGCAGCCGCTGCTGCACTTAGGGGCTCTATAGAAGTTTCCCTTTAAACTCTTTGTCAGTACTGAATGCCACTGAAAAGTCAGTTTGCATTTTGGCTGTAATCAGTCACAGACAAGAATGATGTAAGCAGCACTCCATACCACTGACAGCGAGCAACAAAAGTTGTAGACTGACAGTTGGAATTAGCAAAATGTAGACAGAATAAAAACCCATAAAATGGTACTGCACACTTGATTAATTTATGAAAGTGAGACAAAACTTATACATTACACCAAGCTCAACTATATCACAGCAAATCAATTAAGAGTTTCAGCTAATCTTTAAGGGTCAGTACAGTATCAACTAATACCACATGCTCCCACAGTCTATTCCAAGTGTCCACCACTTTTCCTGTGAAGACTTCATCCTACAATTCCCTTGAATAGTTCTCGTTTCAATTATATTGGTGGTCCCCTTGTACTCTCATCCTTTTTAATCCAAAAAAGGGAAGCTCTTGTTTGATGATGCTCTCCATTTAGATATATTAAATACTGTAATCATGCCTTTTATTTTTTTTTATAGAGAATAGTCCCAGATTAATCAGCAGCTCCTCACAGTTCAAGTTTTGCAAACCATCAACTATCTTGATCACTGTCCTCTGTACTACAGTAGTTCTAACATGTCAATATATTTCTCAGATATGGGGACTAGAACACAGTAACATAGACATTAGGGGTTGGAAGAGACTCTACTGTTGGTCCATCATGTTTTCTCCCTCTTTCATTTCGTAGGCAGGGATGAATAAGTGTGCTATGCAAACATGCTGTCAGGCACTGATTAATAGGGATTTCCTAACCATTCTACAACCCAGGGTACCCTGTCATTCCTTTTCTAACAAGAAAGGAACGTCCAGCTCAGCCAACATAGGGATGAAACAAAAAACTCATAGGGGAGATGCCAGTTCCAAGCAGGCCAAAACAGAAAAGAAATAGATTAGAAAGACAGCCCACTCATCACCTGATAACAAGCAGGTAACCATTTGTAATCACAAAGTAAAACTAGAAATCGTTCCAACATTTCAGGGGAACATTCTCCTTTTTTAGGGAAATCTGGTATTACTCTAGTAAGTTAAAAATCATAGACTGTGTATTTTACATTTATTTACAATATTCATAAACTGTACTATGCATACTGGATTAAATAGGTGATATATTATGGTAGCATGGTAGTGCTACCATAGTTAGCGTTGAGTAGCACTTTTAAGGTTAAAGGGTCACACTTTGCACCTTAATAACTTTGCCACCATTCAACAGATTTGCCTGAAATTTGGAATGCACGATCAAGAGCCATACATCATGGGGTCTGGCAACTTTTTCGTACTGGTCAGATATACGGCTGCGGAGTTATTAAGTCAGATCTGCGCACATATTTACAGTTTTGGGTGAATTCTTTGCTCGTGCCTACAGGTCACATGGTTTGTGCTAGCAGTTTGAAATCTTCAGGGAACATGTGGCCAGGGTGCCCGGTGTGCCTTTTGAAGATTTTGTGAAAAAAAATTAAATGGTTCAAAAGTTATTCTAAAAACAAGTTCCCATTATAAGTCAATGGGAAAAGTTAACAAAAAGTTCTAAAGTGTAGCAAATGCAGTTTTTACTTTTGCAAATGGCCCTTTTACTTTCACAAATTTGCCATTTTGTTTTCAGTTGGTGATCAGAAAAATGCTTGCCATTTAAATTTGGGACCCTCTAGCAACCTAATTCTTTCTGTATTCACCTAGTCTGAGCCAGAGGATGCTAGCCATGTCTTTATTTTGGGGTAAAACACCCCAGAAATATGTTTTTTTAAATTTCTGGAAAAAGTACTTTGGCAAAGTAATGTCACTCTTGTGACACTGTCGAATGAATTTGTGAAAGCTTTCACAAAGTTCAACAGTACTTTTCCAGACTATGGCCAAAATGACAGGAGTTCTTAATCACCCTGCTGCAAAAGAACCGTTTGGTCTTTTGGGCTGAAATTTGGATGGAAGGCAGCCAACATCTCACAGATGTGCCTTGCAGTGGTGTGGTGAAAAAATATTGCAGAGCTGCCAAGTTACGGTACTCCAAATTTGAAATTTTTTCCCATAGACTAACATGGTGGTGTACACCGTGTCTTTCTGGGCTCATATCTCGAAAACGGTGCGAGATACGGAATTTTCGTGACAAGTATGCATATAGCCAGGAAGCGCATGATTCATGTGACATTTAAATTTTATTTCTACGTCATATGGTTCCTGAGATATAAACAATTTAGTATTCAAACAGCTCATTTTCTGCTCTGAGGCCCATTGTTATGCATACATTCTTTGTGCACACTGTGTTCATCTATGCAGCTGTTGGGGAAAAACAGGGTATGTGATTCTGTTAATGTTACAGTTACTGTTTCCACTTGCTTTTATGTACCATTCATGTTTCTGTTCCTGTGTGCGCCACCATGTCTGTTACCCTTTGCGTTCTCGATTGCACTTGCGTTTGCGTTACTGTTACCATTTGCGTTTCCCCTACTGTTTGTGTTTACATTTCAGTTTGCGTCCTGGTGTGCATTGCCATTTGCATTTATGGCAGCTCTTTTGTTTGCTTTACTGTTTCTCTTTCGTTTTGCGTCTATGTTGCTGTTACTGTTACCATTTGCATTTTCAGTTTTGTTATTGTGCCCGTTCGCATTACGGTTTCTGTTTCCATATGCACTTGTGTTTCCTTTTGTGTTTCTGTTTCCTTTGCTGCTATTATTGCTGTTACCATTACCATTTGCCTTTACAATTGGGCCCCGCGCTCCCACTGCTGCATTACTTTCACTATTTCTCGTCATCATTCTCAAAAAGAAGGAAAATTAGAGGCAAAAAACTCTGTTTAATGCATCAGTTAGGGTTGTTCCACAGCGACAAAAGCAAGGAAATTAAGTGCTAGGGTTGAAACCCCACTTGGACCCCTCCAGCCCACCCCCCAACCGGCATTGGGGTGCGCATTGGGGTCGTCGGTTCTAATCTCACCCCATTCTCCTATTCCTCAGCTTCTTTACACATGTGATGGGGTGAGAGTTAGGGCCGATGACCCCAATGCTCACCCCGATGCCAGTTGGGGGGGTGGGCTGAAGGGGTCCAAGTGAGTTTCAACTCTAACACTGAATTTCCTCACTTTTGCCACTGTGGAACAACCCTAACTGATGCATTAAACAGAGTTTTTTTGCCTCTAATATATATATATATATATATATATATATATATATATATATACTGTATATGTGTATATATATATATATATATTACTCATTTGTATTATACACCATTAATATAATCTTGAATAATCTCTGTAATAATAAATCAAAAACAAACAAGTCACTCTGTTACGTAGTGTTCATCTGTTTTCTTAGTAACCCATGTCCCTGATATGTGAAGCAGCAAGGTATGATAAGGCAGTGGCTGGAGTCTTTTGACCCTAGGACCAATGGGCACAGGGTTGTTGGAATGAAACAAGACAGCATGGAGAGACCTTGTCAGACAAACTTCATAGATTTTTTTGACTGGGTGACCAGAGAAATACATTGGAGGACGTGATAGACATGATCTACTTAGACTTCAGGGAGGCCTTTGATTCTGTGACACATAGGAGGTGCATTAAAATAAACTAGAAAGCTTGGGGGTGAGAACCAAGGTACTACACCAGGACTGAAATTGGCTGACAAAAAAACGACAGAGGGTGGGGATTAATGGCACTCAGCTGAGGGAATGGAGAGTGACCAGTCGGACTCCTCAGAGCTCAGTGCTGCATCCAGTCCTCTTAAATGTCTTCATAAGTGATACTGCAGAAAAACTGGAAGGACAGGTGTGCTTCTTTGCAGATGACACTAAGATGTTTAATAGGGTGGACATTCTGGAGAGGGTGGAGAGAATGAATAGAGATCTGAAGAAGCTTGAGGAATGGTCAAGGATATGGTAGCTAAGTGCCAGTACAATAAAGTACTAATTAATGCACCATGGTTGCAGAAACACAGAAGCAGTGTATAGTATGGGGGGAGGTATTTACAGTGACTAAACTGGAAAGGGACTTGGGGTAATCATAAAAGATGACCTTAAAGTGGCAAGGCAATGATGTGAAGCAGTAGGGAAAGCTAGTGGAATGCGTGGGTGCATAAAGAGGGGTGTCCTAAGCAGGAGGTAGGTGATGTTGCCACTGTATTGGTTACTGGGAAGACCACACCTTGAGTACTGTGTCCATTTCTGGAGACCACACCTCAGAAATGGCAAAGACAGGGAAGAGGCCATCCAAAGAAAAGCAACACAAATGGTGCAGGGGCTGCACCAAATGTGCTATAAGAAGGGACTTAGGGATATAAACATGTACACCCTTGGAGAGTGGAGGGAGAGGGGGGACATGATAGAGACCTTTAAATACCTCATGGTGAAGAATCAGGTACAGGAGAGGAGCATTTTTTCAAAACAGAAGCTGTACAATAATAATAATAATAAAACTTTATTTATACTATGCCTTTCTTAAATTCAAGGCGCCGTACAATAATTAGAGATAAAATGAATAAAACATCAATCTGACATCAATCCAAGCTCATAACATCACCTGAATATATTAGAATAGATCTTAGACCATAAATAGGTTTTTAAGACCTTTTTAAATTCCTCCATGGATGTACACTGATGAAGTGGATGGGGTAGAGAATTCCAGAGGGTAGGGGCAGCATACATAAAAGCACGAGCTCCTGAAGATTTTAAAGAAACCCTCGGAATCTCTAGCAACCCCTCATCCACTGAGTGGAGAGATTGCTTAGGGCAGTAAGGGACCAGAAGCTCTTTCAAGTTGTCTGGGCCCTGTCTGTGTAGGGCTTTGTAAGTCAAAAGACCAACTTTAAAGGTGATCTGCCACTGTATTGACAGCCAGTGCAGATCGTGCAGAACCAGAGAAATATGACAGGCACAAGATGTACCCATCAATAACCGAGCCGCAGTGTTCTGCACCAGCTGCAAGCTGCGGATATCAACCCCAGGAAGCCCTAGGTAAAGGGAGTAGCAATAATCAAGACGTGAGGTCACAAATGCATGGATCAGTATAGGCAGATCATTGGGCAGAACAAGATGCTTAATCCTGGAGTTGTTTCTAAGATGATAAAAGGAAAGTTTGACAACTGGCGACACCTGCAAACGCAGTGTCAGCTCATTGTCAAAAATCACCCCCAAATTCCGCACCAGTTCAGAGGTAGGGAGCTGGACACCCCCTAGAAGTAAACCTGAGGTTACACCAGCTTCTCTCCCCTCTACCCTGCGACCCGGGTCCCGAACCATTGCCTCAGTCTTCTCCGAATTCAACTTCAGCCAGCTTGAATTCATCCAGCACTGGATTTCAGTGAGGCAGCTATTAAAAACCTAGAGAGCTCTATCCTGGTCAGGTGCAAAATATAGGTAGAGCTGGGTATCATCTGCATAGCAATGAAACCTCAGCCCATACTTTCTTACAATGTCTCCGAGGGGCAGCATATACACAGCGAACAACATGGTGGACAGCACCGAGCCCTGGGGAACCCCACATGACAGAGAGACTGGGTGGGAAGAATTAATCCCCTACACCACTTTCTGGGTTCTGTCAGTGAGGAAAGATCTAAACCAGCTGAGAACTGTACCTAACAGGTAGAGATGAAGTGAATTTAAATTCTGCCGGCAATGTGAACTTAGGCAGCACTCTCATATACACTGGCTTGCACGGAGTGGCAATGCAGTGCCCACCCCGCCTTGTCATTACCACTTCACATTAAGATGGAATGGCAATGTGAAGTAAGGTGAAGTCATTGTTTTTAATGGACTTCATGTTCTTCATTATGATTCTAAGTGATCCGTTTGGTGTTTCAGATTTGGCAGCCCCCCTCCACACATCACATGGCTTACAGTACTGCAAGTCACATGCTCTTTAGCTAGGCAGGAAAAAAGTGAGTCATACAAGCAGGTACTTTTACTTTCTCCTGTGCAGACAGAGAGAGAGAGTAGTGTGTTTTGTGACTGCTGATACTTTGAGATCACAGCGAGGAGGAGATTTAAACTTTGATTTGGACCCAACAGCTTTTTTAAAAGCTACATTTTTTTTGTCTTTTCTGTACTCTTTTTTACTTAATTTGTTCTTTCTGTAATTTTTTTTCTTACCTTTATAAGTAGTTAGTTGTTTGTCTGTGTGACTGTGTGTGTGTGTTGTGTGACAGTGTGAGTAGTGATTGCTCAGACTGAGGGAGCTCAGTAGGAGAGTTGAACCATGGTGAGGGAATGTCTGGGGTGGGGGCAGCTCTGGGGGAGTGTGGTAGTGATAAGCCTTGTACCATGTGCATGTGTGGAGGGCATGGGCTCCCATTCCTGTTGGACTGCTCAAAACTTGTGAGTGTCCCCCCCCCAGAAGCAGGACCAGTACTGCCTCCTGTCCTGACTCTGAGGCAGTTGAACCACCACCACCACCACCAAGTCCAGCACCAGATCCTCTGGAGCAGGATGAGCCTGTTCCCCTAGGCCTAGGTGTGGATCCCATCCCTGTTCAGCACCATGACCAGCCGGCTGCCAGTTCATCTGCCATCCCCTGCCTGTGCCTGGTCCTCCCTGCACCTCCATTTTTTGGCAGTTATTTGACTGTGTCAGGGGGGACAGCAATGTGGTCAAGGTCTGCCTATGTGAGGTGGAGGTGTGCCGTGGCCCCAAGGGGACTCACCTGGGGACTGGGGGCCAGCATACCCATATGGTCAATCACCAGCAGTTGGAGTGGCAGGCTGCCACAGAACAGACCATGACTGCACCTGCTGGCCAGTCTGTGGCAGAGGGTGCAGCTGTGCATTGTGGCATCCCTAAGAAGAGGAGGGCCACAGCAGCACCTGCTGCTCCACCAGCACCCCCACCACCACCACCACCATCACCAGCAGGTCAGCCTGTAGAATGTGTGGACCCCAGAGAACTGCATGTAATACAGGCTGACTTGGCTGTTCTCTGGAGTGCTGTTGAGGATAACAATGAGAGGGTGAGTCCTGTGGAGCAGTGGCTGGATCACATAGAGGAACATCAGTTGCAAATTCTGTCCATGCTGGAACTGCTGCTGGATCACCATGGGATCCCACATTATTTTTTTTTCCTAACACTATGTGCCCCCCCATTCCGCCACCATCCCCGACCCTTGTATGTAATTATGCCCTTTTTTTGTTGTCTTCCATATGCGTGACACTTTGTATTCTGAACAGTGCAAGTATACTGTACTAAACTACATGTGTGCATTCAGTCTTCTTTCCAGTCTGTGTGTGTACTGCAGACACTGTCCAACTCCTGACTTAAAACAAACATTAATGAGTACAATGGTGGGGTGGTGATATGGAAGATACTATAAAACAGGCTTACAATACATCCAAGTAACTATTAAAAAAAATTAATGTTGTAATTCGTGATGTGATCGTGAATCGTGATTTGAGACTGCATTTGTGACCGTGATGATGAAGAAACGTGAATGCCTACCGCCTATGGCTGTACTTCCCCGATGAGCTGTAGCTTAAAACTCCCAGACTTAAAAACACGTATCAATGAGTACAATGGTGGGGTGGTGAAGCCTGGAGAGATACTACAAAACAGGCTTACAATACATCCAAGTAACTAGAAAAAAAATTAATGTTGTGAATCGTAATGTGAATGATCATGAATCATGATTTGCAACTGCATTTGTGACCGTGATGATCAAGAGCGTGATTTGTATCATGAGTGACTCGTGAACGTGATGATGGTCCTGACTTAAAAATGCATATGAATGAGTACAATGTTCATGCAGAATTAAGCACCACACCCATCCAGTACTCTGAAGGGAAGTCAAAGAAACAACTGTGACTTAAGTTACAGATGGAGATTTGGGCCCTAAAGAGATGCACATGCACAGACAAATTAAGATTGCACTGTGCACTGAAGAGATGCAGGCACAAAGGCACAACACCTAACCAGTGCTCACCATCAGAAATTCAAATCTGGAAAAGAATACCTTTGCCGGTTGGGGCAGACCACGGGGGGGCAGTGTACTGCACTGCTGCAGTAACAGTCACTAGTACTAGTACCAGTAAAGATACCACAAAGAAGTACAAAAATCACACAGCTGCAATGGATAGCAGCTTCACATTGCTGAAATTATTATGTGGCACAATAAAAGGTGTCTGATTTGATGACATGCGTCACACACGTACTCACACACATACACACACACTAAGTAATGCATGCAAATTGAAAACTTCAGTAATATAACCACATATTTAAAAAAAACTAAAATTATGCACAGCTGCACCACAACAATCAGCAAAAAACTGGCAAGAAATATTGAAAATATTGCTGTGTGTACATTAATACAGTAATACAAGAAAAATATCACCAAAACAGAAAGCACTGCCTTTTTCTCCAAGTTAATCTACCTACACCACAGATACGCCCTTCCCCCAAAGCACACTTCCACTGTCTCTCAGTACATAGACTGAATGTTGTACATTAACATTCAAAATCCATACACAAACACTAAACGCTTGATGATATGAGCACAGGAGGGTTTCCTATAATCGATGAACTAAAGTTTCAGCAAAAAAAAATGACTCAAAAAGGCTTTTTTAACAGCTTTTTGAAGGTTTGAATTGCAGAGAGCTCTCAAAGCAGATTGTCTCCTACAGCTTCCAACACACACTACCCCAAATTGAGGCTGTGCAGAACAATCTAGAGCCCATGTGAACTGAAATCCCATGAAACACTGCAAAATTCATCTTTGGAGCTTAAAACCAAGGTGAAGTAAGGTGAAGTACATTGATTTCAATGTACTTCACCTTAAGAATTGGTGGAGTAGTGGTTTGGGAAGGCGGAGTAACACGAAGTCATTGTTGTCAATGGACTTCATGTTACCCAAAAACAACGTGAAGTACTCCGCTTCACGTTGCGGAGCACTCTGCAAATTTGCCTTCACTCCACGAATCACTCCGCAGAGCAAATTGGGGCCACTTTTTCCATCACTACTGACAGGCCACAGATTAACTCCAGGTGCTCGAGAAGTACCCTATGGTCCACAGTGTCAAAGGCTGAAGAGAGATCAAGAAGAACCAAGATGGAGTGGCTCTTCTGATCTCTGGCCATCAGTAGAGCATTGAGCACCCGAACCAGCGCTGTCTCGGTACTATGCCTCTTTCGAAAACCAGACTGAAGTGGTTCACAGATGTCATGGATGGTTAAGTGGTTCTCCAATTGTACGGAAACTGCTTTCTCAATAATCTCCCCCTACAAAGGGAAGGTTAGAGATCAGCCTGTAGTTAGCATGGCAGTCAGGGTCCAAGGAAGCTTTCTTCAGAAGGGGCGTCACCTCCACCTCCTGCAGGGAGCTAGGAAACTCACCTGTATCCAAGAAGCACCAGACTATCCGTGCTAGGACTGGGCTGATAATATCATGACAACCCTATATCAGGGAAGTCAGGCCCGGGTCCAAACTACAGCACATAGAGTGCATACTCTGGACAATCTTCATGACATCAATGAACTCAGGCTGGTCAAAGGAATTCCAGGAAAGACTAGAGGCTGTGGCCAGACACCGATCTAGAGCTTCTCCCTTAGAGGGTGCAGGCTGGAGTACTGCCCTGATATCGGCCACCTTAGCCGCAAAGAAGCGAGCAAGCTCATCACACTCCACTTATGAAAAAGCTTTCTGAACCTGCAGACAGGCTGGGTTGCACAGTCTGTTGACAGTTTGAAAAAGCTGAGCTGGTCGGTTCTGAGCAGCCGCAATCTCCCTGGACAGGAACTCTGCCTTCTTACGGGAGATTGTGGAATGATAGAGTTGATAATGTTCTATCAATCTAAGATGGTTGGCATCAAGGGCAGATTTCCGTCAACAATGCTCCAATATTTATCCTTGTCACCGCATCTTCCTCAAGGTCCCATCAAACCATGGAGACTGAGGGTGAAGGCGGAGAGGACAAACACGGACAGGAGCAATTAGATCCAGAGCCGAGGAAATGGCCCTGTTATAGGCCAGCACCAAGACATCAGGATCATTGCTCACTCCAGAGAACTCTGATAGGTCAAGCACTGCTGTCAGGCTTGCAAGAACTAGGGGTCATGCAATGAAGCTAAAGGTGAAAGTTTAGGAGGGCCGGGAGAAAATAATTCTTCACTGAGAATGTGGTGGATGACTGGAACAATCTTCCAGTGGGGGCAAAAACAATTGTAGGCTTCGAGCATGTATGGGATAGATGTAGTATAAAGGAATTCTGATATCAAAGCAGGAGTGGAAGGAGGAGGCTGGAGACCAGGTGGGATCTGCAGTGGCAGAATAGGCAGGGAAAAGAGGGGCAGACTAGGCGCGCCAGCCTGTCCATATCTGCTGACAAATTCTATGTTTCTAGTGTGGTGCCTCAATTCAGTGTACTCCTTCTGACAAGGTCAGTGCCAGAGTGAGCCCAACAGAAGTGTGAACAAGGTGTGCCCACATACATCTTGTACGGGTTACCCAAACACAATAGCACACTTCCCCAACACATAATACTATAAGGTATGCACCTTAAAGAAATATAATTACTGGTAACCCCCTTTATCAACCTGTTTTCCAGGTCTCCAAAACACCATAATAACCCATAGAGTTATTACAGCATTTTGCATTAAAAATCCTTTCACATCTCTGGTGTTTTGTGCCACTTAAGCCTTACTGGCCCTTAGTTTGACTGTGGGTGGGAAGCACAACACTGAGAACAGGGTGGCTCCATGCCAGTACCGAAGCACCTGTGATGACTGTCTGCTTACTAGTCCTCACACAAGTAATGTATTATTTTTTTAATCTATTTATGTGGTTGGTCCTGCCTTCGTAACAAAAAAAAACATACAGTATCTGGCTGATCCTGCAGTACTCACACTTAGGTCAGTGCTTTGGCAGTTAGCCAGTCACATCGGGAACCAACCACAGCTGACTGACTGACTGACTACTAGCTCATGCAGTGCTACACTAAAAAGCATCAGTAATTATAAAAAATAATAGATAGGCAAGTATGTGATTACAACTATTTTTTTCACACCCTCGGTGTTTGATGACCGCAGAAACCTCTTGAGCTTCACTCTTGAGGTTTATGGGTCATCAAACACCAAGGGTGTGAAACAAATAGTCATATCTCACACTTGTCTATCC
The DNA here is from genome assembly GCA_016271365.2 of Neoceratodus forsteri. NCBI lineage: Eukaryota > Metazoa > Chordata > Ceratodontiformes > Ceratodontidae > Neoceratodus > Neoceratodus forsteri. The sequence continues at coordinate 1,074,811,339 of CM057449.1, forward strand.
ATTATTCTCTATATAATAAACATGCAGCAATAATAGGCAGGATGAAGTGGGTAGATTTTAAGCCCTTAGCAACATCCCCAACATTCTTGGAATTAAGAGCATTTTTGTACAGTGTTTTGCCCCTAGGATTTATTTCTGTTTAACAGGTATATTTTGTAAAGCATGATACATACAGAGTGAAAAAAAACTGCAAAATTAGTGTAACAGCAGATGTAACAGGACTAGCATGTGGACATCTCCATCTCTTCTGCCATACTCACATGTACCAAGCTCTGAAGGACTTGTTTAATATAAGAGCAATTCCTTTTTCATGGACACTGTAGGGGACAGCAAAATTTGTGCATACATCCTGCACATATGTAGAAAATAAACTATACATTTTAGATTCCTGCAGGAAGGCAAGTTCAGCAGTACAGGAGAGTTTTTATAGTGCCAGTGGGTGGGATTGCACCAGCTGCCCCAGCAAACTACAGGCAAGTCTTCTAATTTAACGTGCCTGTGTCCATATACAGTATGGCCCAGATATTCAAAAGGGTTGCTCCATGCGCAACAGGGTTGCACATGCGCAAGTCCTACATTGCGCCATTCTGCGATATTCAGCAGGAGGCAGTTGCTCCACTGGCAACAGGTTGCGCAAAAGCAATGCAAATGAATGCATGCTCAACAGGAGAGACCGCCCGCCCAACCTGCGCAGCCTGATATTCAATCGGGTTGTGCAGAGTTGTGCATCGCAACCCCAACCTGCGCCTGCACAACCTTGAGCCAAAAAAAAGGATCAAGTTGAGGCCACCCACAGGTGAGCTGCTGTATTGCAGGGGCAACACAGCAGCTGCCACCCTGGCTGGCCCCCAACTCGTCCCTGTGCCCCCACCAGCCCGATCGCGGGCATCACAGTTCATGAACCCCCACACATCTCCCACAGCCCGATCGCGGGCAGTACAAATACATGAACTCCCCACATCTCCCACAGCCCGATCGGCAGGCCCAGAACCTATATGAACCCCCAGTGCCCGATCGCGGGCAGAATGTAACCCCTCCCCCAACTTTCGAATAACTCCCTGGTAGTCCAGTGGACCCGTAAAAGCCCGATCGCCGGGCAGAATGTCACAACACAACCCCCAAACATCTCCCTGGTGTCTAGTGATGGGGCATAAATAGATGCAAATGGCCCCCTGCTGCTGCATAAATTATGGCCCCATTTGCATGTCACCTTTTGAATATCGGAAATTTGCGCGTGGCGCATGGTACTAATACCGCGGGGTTTAATGCTCAACTCTGGCAACTTCGCGGTGGCGCAAGTTCCGCCACCATCGCGCCCAGTGCTGTGGCTGGGGTGATATTCGAAGGAGTTGCTCAACAGCGCAACTCCTTTGAATATCACCCCGGCCACATCCCTGCACAACTATTTTGAGCAGCGCAGGGGCTTGCGCCTCAGACTGGCGCAGTTTGAATATCTGGGCCTATGTGTTTGTGCGTAAGTGCCTAGTGACATTACTTTGGCCTTGCTCTCTCTCTTGAATTTCCATAAGCTACAGAGGTGCCAAATGACAGGATCTCGAGGCTAAAGGAAATGATGGAGACTGCAATGGCTCTCAGTATATGTGGATGAAGCAGCAGCCACCTCTTCCAACTCACAAGGTGATGACTGGATGCACTCAGGAGGGAGTCCCCTGCAAGGGGGAAACCTCTTGTGACCAAATGCACCAGATCGGCCCTCCCTCAGAGCTTATAAGGAGGAGATGTGGTGCTAAGCATGCCAGAGTTCAGATTCTGGAGTTTTGATGTATGATTAGGAACAGGGTGATGACCAGCAACCTGAGAGTTTGTGATGTGATCAGGAACAGTATGCCTGATGCTGTAGAAGCTGCTGTAGTGCAGAAAGAATAAAGTAATTTAGCTGCTTTTATCCAAGATACGAGGAAGGATCTTTAAGTGGGTAATTAACCATGAAGTAGTAATTATGGTCTTCTTCCCTGATGGGGTAGTGGTCTGGCTGGAGATTATGAAGCATGATAGGTAAGCAATAAGACATGGTGGACTGTGCATTGAACCAGTCTGATCATGTGCCCAGGGGCACATAAGCCCCTGGAAGTGCACTCAGCTCTGTTCAATTCACACTCTCCTGAGAGTGTCATTGTGCTTATAAAATGGGTTACTTTTTTATTTTTACTTGTTTGTGTTAGAAAAGGCAAGTTTATACATATAAAATAGGTTATTATTATTATTATGGTAATTTGTCATAAAATAGTCCTTCCACCACCTGACATCATTTTTTGCTATACAACTTTATTGCTAACCAGGAGCCCCCTACCCCAGTGTGTATCAGGGTGGAGGAGACACTGGCATTTTTTGCTGACTGTGGCATGGGGAAGCAAGCAGCTGTTGACAGAGGCAGAGTGAGTGTTACACTTTTTTTTGTAACCAAAGACTGTGACCACTGCCACCAGACATATAGGATTGCATGGCCCCTCCCTTTCCCATGACAGACTCAGTGCAATTGATGAGCACGTGAAAGCAATTCGTTCCCCAAAAAAACTTGACTACCATAAGTGAGGCTGTGAGTATGATCATAAAACAAACCCACAGAAGCCAATTTGTGTTAAGAAGTGCAGGGGTGGGAGCTTGATTGCTACCGGACACAGTGGGCACAGACATGTGATCATGATCGTCATGTCAGACCATAGGAATAGTTAGTACAATTGTTCCTTGACATTTATATGTCACATATGCATGCAGCTCCTTTTTCTTATAAAAAAGGTGCTTACTGCAGCATTTTTGGTTCATGTTTTCCTTACTGAGATACTAGAAAGACAAGCATTTGTCAATGCTAAAAGTTCGCTGTTGGTATTGCTGTTGTACATGCCTCCCATATTTTTCTGTATATATTCCTCTTCCTTGCATTTTAAGGCATCACTCTCAACACAACTGTCTTATGTTCTTCCTGCACTGGTTCACTTCATTAGAAAAACAAGCATTTGTCAATGCTGAATGTTTGCTTGCTGGTATTGGCATTGGTAGTGCGGGAGATAGAGAGCTACATAATAGAAATGCAGTGAAGTGTTGAAGTAATGCCAACCCCCAGCCCCAACCTGCAGAAACTGACAGGCATTGGGGTGTGCCTTTGTGTTGTCAGCGTAACACTCACGCCATTCCCTCACCCACCCTGCAGATACCGACCCGATTGTCTGGTGTTATGAGGTCTTTGGCTTCCTCACCCCATTCCATAAGAAATAAGCTGAGATGGGTGCAGTATAGGAGAATGGGGTGAATGTTAGGGCCGAAGACTCAATAGCACACCTCAATGCCTGTCAGTGGCTGCAGGGTGGGGGTGGGGTTGTAATGGGGTGAGCGTCATGGCCAACGACCCCGAGTTACACCCCCGATGCCTGTCAGTCTGTACAGGGTGGACGTTATGGTTGTTGGTATTTTTACTCCAAATTTTCAACATGGACTTTTTGTCACCTCACCTCATGAACAGTGACAGTATTTTTTTTTATCAATTAAGATTTTATTGAGGTTTTTCAGGTACCATATGCTGTAGAAACGGCCCTCATACACCAAGCTTACAATACAGTCAGACATGCTAATACATACAGTAAGTAATTATTCTCAGGATACAGGATGTTACCTACAGACTCTGTACTTTAAACAGGTATGTCCTAATTCAGGTATCAATGTACGCCACTCTAGGCTACAAAATGCAGATTTCATACAGTAGGGAAACTAATTATCGTAGTCCTTCTATCTTGACCAAAAGTTGCTCAGATCAGGTCACAGAAACCTGATCAGAATATCCTACTGTTAACCAATTCAGGCATATATGAAATAGCAACTAATTAATAACGGTCTGTAAAGACCAAAGGAATTCTATCCTTCAAAACAATAGACAGTAAAGAAAAAGCCCAGAAAATCCAGAAACATAGGACAGTATAAGTAGAGAGGGTGACAAGACCATATTCAGCTATTGTCACCATTGCCATGGTCAGCTATTGTAGTGTTAGCAAACTATGTTGCATTTTGTGGTACAGGGGAATTTTGCAATAGCGGGGGTGCAAATGAACAGACATGGGAGTGTAAATAAGCTCCCTATTTCTTGTAGTACCTGTCAAGCCAACCCCTGGCCACCACTGAGAGCCTCTCGAAAGTGGCCAATCTAGCCATAGCGGAACGCCATTGCGAAATCACTGAGGGGTGCAGATTGTCTCCAACATATCAGAATGGCCCTCTTTGCTTCCATAATAGCCACTAGAACCCATGCTGCCCTGGGGGGAGGAAGTGGATTTAATGCCGACGTGTCCCCCAATAAGAGAGAGTAATGTTGCAGCTGGATTGATTTACCTATTATCCTGGAGCAGTCCCCTAGGGCTTGCGTCCAGAAATTTTGTAGGGCCGAGCAGGTCCAGAGAATATGAAGTAGGTGAGCAGGGGAAGAGTGGCATCTCCAACACTGAACCTGTGGTATAATTTTAAGGCTATGCAGAACTGCCAGGGTTTTATACCACCTTAGGAGAATTTTTAATTGTAATAGTTGACTCTTGGAGTCTTCATAGGCTGTATGAGCTGCTCTGATGCACATTGACCATTGTTGCTGGGATAAGGGGTGGAGCAGGTCCTTTTTCTAGTCAGCTCTACTGGTGAGAGTAGCATCTGGCTGAGTATCTCTAAGTATCTTATAAAGAGTGCTCACCAGTCCCTGGGCCTTTCTAGGTAGGTGAAGGACGCTCAAACAATCCCAGGAGTTTTGTGACAAGGGGGCTTTAAGAAGGGAGGAGAGAGCACTTCTCAGCTGCAGAAATCTCTGAAAGTCTGAGGATCCCAACCCACATCTATCCCGAATCTGTTCAAAGGATATTAGTAAGTCAGAGTTTGGGAGTAGGAGATCACCTATAACTCGAATGCCCTTTGAGGCCCAATGGGCCCATGAAAGTGGCTTATGATCGACCATGATAAGTCGGTTGTTCCATATCGGGGCATTCCGGAGCAGGGGAAGATATTCTGATTTCAGGACCCCAGTAATTGCCATCACTCTCCGCCACGATCTGCATGTTTCATAATTGGGGGGAGACGATTTGCCGCCGGTTTTGTACTGGAGAGCAAAGAAAAAAGGGCAGTATCCATTGACAGGGTGGCCTCTAAAGATACCTATTGGGGGGGTGAGATGAGGGATGAACAAGGCTGTAGCCTGGGTCATTCTATAAGCCAGGTGATATCCCTCAAACCAAGGGGGCCCCAGCCCACCTCTGGTCCAATGTGCATGGAGCTTTATATGTCCCCATCTCGGAACTTTACCCTCCCACAGAAAGGAAGAAACTAGATTGTCTAAGGCCTTGAAATGTTTTTGGGAAAGTAGGATGGAAAGATTATTTAATAGGTTTGACACTCTGGAGAACAAGAACATTCTAATGGCTTCTACCTTACCTTTTAGAGTAAAGTGGAGCCGCTTCCATCGCTGAACTTCAGCCATTAAAGAGGCCAATGGAGGGAAAAAGTTTGCGGGTTCTGGATCCTTCCAAGCCATGGTAATAATTACACCTAAGTATGGGAAGCCTTGTGGGGCCCAGTAATGTCAGTACCAGCAAAACAGTACCTGCTACATTCCCCGGTTGGAGGGACAGGATGGTTTTCTTTTGATTCACCGTTAGTCCTGAAAGACAAGCAAATTCCTGTAAGATTGTTAGAAGTAGAGTAATGGAGGACTAGGGATTTGAAAGTGTGAGGAGCATATAATCCACATTAGCGTTAACCAGATAAGTCGTCCCTTTTATAGGAATGCCCGTGATGTCAGAGGAATTTATGAGTTTTCTAATGAGAGGGTCCAAAGCAATGAGAAAAAGAAGGGGAGAAAGAGGGCAACCCTGTCTGGTGCATCTTTGTAACGAGAACTGGGGGGGAGATATCTTTATTAGTGACAACTCTAGCTGTAGGGGAGTGGTATAATGTAGAGACCCATGAGCAAAAGTCTGGCCCAAATCCATATAGCGTGAGGACTTTATGGAGGAACACCCATTCTAGGGAATCAAATGCCTTGGCAAAATCTATCGCCAAGGCAGCCATTGGGGTATTAGATTGTAACAGCAACCACTTAAGGTTCAAAATTAAGCGCAGATTATCTGCACTCAATTTCCCCTTTAGAAAGCCGGATTGTGATGGGTGAATTAGAGTGGGTAGAAGCAAGGCTAATCTATTCACTAGGATTTTAGTCAACAGCTTGGTATCCACAGGGAGGAGTGAGATAGGATGGAAGTTCGCACAGAGAAGAGCATCGTATGATTTTTTTGGGGATAAGGGTTATTAATGCCTTACGCATAGTCGGAGGGAGCAAAGTATCTTTTTGGGCTTCCTACAGTGCCTGTAAGAACAGGTCTGTGATGTGGTCTTGGAGTAGTTAGTAAAGCTCCACCGACACCCCATCCAGCCCAGGCGCCTTTCCCTTCACCATTTCGGATAATGCACTGAGGAGATCTTCAGATATGATGGGGCGTCCAATTAACGTTGTTGTGCCTCCGAAATTCGAGGGAGAGGGGTCCCCTGGAACAGAGTGCTCAGTCGGTGGGAGAGCTTGTCATCTGAGAGGGTACTCTGAGATCGGTAGAGTTCCTGATAGAAGTTTTGCATCTCCACATTAATGGCCTTTGGTGCCATGAGGAGTTCCCTCTTCTTATTCTTGAAGGTCAGTCTTCTGGAGGAAGTCTGCTGCTTCTGCAAGTAGTAGGCAAGCAGCTGCCCTCCCTTGTCCCCTCCTTCTCATACCCTATGTTTTGCCTGTATCAGTTGCCATTCAGGCTTTCTATTTAACAGAATGTTAATCTGATATTTTAAACCTGTAATAGGGGCCAAAAGTGGGGAGTTGAGCAGGTTCCCAGGAGAGACTTTAAACTGCTTTTCCAATTTTGCTAGTTGATCCTGCAAATCCAGGAGATGTTTTGCTTGCTTTTTATTTTTAGCGGCTGCATAAGAAATAATTCTCCCCCTTATAACAGCCTTAAAGGCTTCCCATACCGTTGTTGCTTTCATCTCTCCAGGGGTGTTCAGAGAAAAATACTGGCGCGTTTCCTCCTTTATGTACTCCCAGAAGGCTGCATCTTGTAGCAGAAGGGGATTGCATCTCCATCTTGTATATGGAGGGCTCTGGCCTGGTGGGGAGAAAGTAATTGCAACAGGGGCATGGTCAGATATCAAAATGTTACCTATGGTTGCATTACTCACACCTGGCATTGCTACATGATTAACCAGCCAAAAATCTAATACACTGTGGGTGCCGTGCGCATTGGAGTAAAAGGTATAATCACGCCCCTGTGGATGGCTGTTTCACCATGGGAATCCTAGAGCCCACTCTGATATCTGAGTATTCAAGGTAGTTAGAACTTTGGGGTGAGACTGTGGCGTTGGGATGAATTTATCTATGAAAACATCTAGAACCATATTGTGGTCTCCACCCAGTAGTATAGGGATCTCTGCTTCACCTTCCATAAGTTCTGCAAATGTTTGATTCAATTTAGAGTAGAGGTCCCTGGAATCTGTATTGGGGCCATACACGTTGGCCACTATAACACTGCCACCCAGGTAGGACAACCTGGCCTCTAACCACCTCCCCTGGGAGTTCTGGTGCTGGATTTCGACTGACCATGGTCCCGACCGCCAAAGGACGATAGCAACCCCCCTAGACTTTGTAGCTGCACAGCTGGCCAGAACTGTTCCCACCCATAATTTCCTTAACCACTGAACCGGTCGGCTGGTGAGATGCATCTCCTGGAGAAGGGTGATATCAGTCCCCATGGAATTCAAGAATTGCAAACTTTAGTGCATTTCACAGGGTGATTGAGTCCCCTGACATTCCAGGAGATGCACCTCCACCCCCATGGTCCTGCAGAAGTCACTGCCATGGTGGTTCACCCTCGAATAGTTATAGAAATATAGAGTACTCACCCTGCAAATAGGAATAGGTAAACACAGTGTAACAGAAAGGAGGTAATCTGTTACCGTAAGGTATGTGGGCAGATCTTAGAAAGAAAAAGTGATGAGGAAAAAAAAGTAGACAACGGCAGATGGTCTTGTCTATGCTGGTCAAATACCTAAACAGAGTGAGAACAAAGACAAGGAGAATTATCTGTCTTAACAATAGTTAAAGTGTAATAAAGAATTATTAAATCATAAGGTATAACAGTATTATTCACCTAAGTTACTAACACTAACTCAGTTGGTGGTGTCGAGGTGTACGTGTGAATAGAGGTAAAGGTCCCCTATAAGTCACACTGCTTCAGGCACCACAGTGAGCAACGGAAAGGTCACACCAAGTAAAGATGACCTGACCCAGCCTGACTCCATAACACCAAATCTGGAGAGTATAGACACATCTGGTGATCGTAAGTTGCCCAAGTAGGGGATGGGGAGTGGGGGAAGGGGGCCTCTGCCAGCCACATGCAAAGGGATAATCTTCCTAGAAAGTAGTGGTGCTCTCTATTCTAGAGGTTAATGGGCTACCAATTGTATCTGTCCAGCCACATTATTGCTATGATATTAGAGTCATCCCCCATAAACCACCCTAATTACTGGGGTTCATCTAAGCAATAAATTCTCACCCTCCCTTGTCAGCGTACGCCATACGAAAGGGACAAAGGGGGGTCTACTACAGCTACTACATGTTATCTGTTAGGGGAGGTGAAAAACCTGCATCCCATATAAGAGGCAAGTAGCTGATATGGCAGAATTTGCACAGACAGTAGTCTACCCATGGCATAGCATTGCCAGCACTTCATATTCTAGTGGGCACAGAATCTTTCACCCATCAGAAACACAACAAAAGGAGGGCTAGTATGCCCTAAGTGTCAGAGCACATCATGGCATCCCCTGATTTACAAATGAGTCCAGAGTCAGCAGGACTAACATTCAAGGCGAGTGCCTCTGCGAATGTCTTCAGGCCTGGTTTCAGCAAACCGTCAGCAGCTGCAGCTTCTTCCTCATATGCATCCATTTCGGTCATCCAGTCCAGTGGAGTTGGATATTCCATGGATGTAGCAGCCTCATCCTCCAGTTGATCTTTCTGGTTAGCTTTACTCCATGCTGAGGTAATGGCCCTAGGCTGCTCAGCAGGAGGTGACGACGCTGCACCACTTGACATCATGGAGCGGGGACTTCTGGAGTGTTGCCTTTGTCTAACAGGTAGTGGAGTCACAGCATTGCCTGGGTTCTTATTATGCAATTTGCTAATCGGTGCCTCATGGTTGTTGGGGATATCAGCCCCAGTTTATTCATCTTATCCCCCATGGGTTGCGGAGTCCATAACTGTCTACTAGTGGGGGAATCCTTATTTGATGGGCTGTTTTGATACGAATTTCTGTCCCCTGATACACCACTTCCTTTTTCAATGGTTCCCTGGGTCATTTGATTCCTAGGCTCCCAGAGGCAACTGGGGGATGTAGTTCATGGTATCATGCCCGGCCAGTGAGTCTAGATCCAGGCTTCTGCATCTCCTGGGGATTTTGCGAGGAAAGACTGTCTGTTTCTGTTCAGGTACAAAGCAGTAAGGCCCTTGAAACAATACTGCACTGAGTTGGCTGCAAGAATAATTTTTAGAGGATTGTATGCTCTGCATTTCGACGCCACCTCTTGAGTAAAGTCTCTGTAAAATGATATCGTATTACCCTTCCATTTAATCTCTCCTATGTCTCTAGTTGCCTGAGTAAGCGTTCCTTGATTGAGAAATGTAGCAGATAGGCAATGATGGTGCGTGGGCCTTTAATGTTATTAGGGTTGCTGAAGACACGGTGGGCCCTCTCCACCCCAGCTGGTTCCTTCCATTTGTCACCAAGGAGCTGCGGTACCCAATTGTTCAAAACTCTTTCCATATTAGGCCCTTCAACTCCCTCAGGCATACCTAGAATCCATATATTGTTTCTCCTACTTCGATTCTCCTGGTCCTCTGCTCTATACCATAGGCGGGATAACTTGGCATTATGGTTCTGGAGCCTTTGTAGGACATGGGGGTGCTGTTTCTCTAACTCTTCTGTCCGTTGTTCCAAAACATTATGCTAGTCCTCTAAATGACGTACATCTGCCACATTAGTCATTAGAGAGGCACTGATTGTCTCCACTCTGCTCAGTAAAGCCTCTAGCATTTTGGTGATATTGGCTAGGGCTTCCCAGACTTGTGCCTGATCAAGGGAGGCCTGGGTGGCCTGATGAGGTGCTCCAGCAGCACTGCAGTTCACAGGATCCATTTCTGCAACAACTCCCACAGCCAGCAGTCAATAGGCTTAATGTTTATCCCTCAGGGGGAACATCAGAAATCCCCATTGACTCCAAAATCCCTGTTGGACTTGCCCCAATTCTCACTTAGGGGAGAGGGGGAAGAGATGCTGCAGATCCGATCAAGTTGGGATGGGGGGAGGAGTACGACAGCACTGGACTATCGAGCTCGGGCCTATACGGCCTGTTACTGCGCATTGGCTCTGGAGTATATGAGGCCCATCAGATACAGAACAAGAGTGTGGCACACTGAATTACATCTCGGCGGTGGTGGCAGAGACGGGAGAAGGTGCGTGGAAATGCTAAAATAACCCTTAGTCCAACATCTAAGACATTTTTATTCGCTTTTCCTGTCAGGCTGGGGCAGAGAGAAAAGTTTAGGCTGCCATCTCCTTTGGGTCCAAGCCACACCCCCCCAGTGTCAGTATAATTTTGTTACTCAATCCCAAAATGTGATTTCGCACAGTGAGTGTGCCATTCAGCACCACAGGTGTAAAAACAAATTTTGGGCAGGATGTGAAAAATGACAGCTTTACTGTTCATGAGGAGGTGGAAAGAATGTGTATGTTGAAAATCTGGAGTGAAAATATGAAAAAGTGGTGAAGTTATGAGTTTGTATAAAAAAAGTGCAGTGCACACTTGTAACGCAGTCGTTTTTGGGAATGTTTTCACTAAATTTTCAACATGGCCTTTTTGGGACTTCTCCTCATGAACAGTGGCACTGGGATTTCCTAATTATGTCCCAAAAGTTGATTTTGCACAGTGACTGCACCATTCTGTGCCACAGGTGCAAAAACACATTTCAGGAAGAAACATAGACTTTGACAGCAGATAAGGACCGCTTGGCCCACCTAGTCTGCCCATTTCCCTACCTACAGAATAGGCTGCAGATCCTAGTTAACCAACAGCCTATTTCTTCCTACCCCCCACAAGAATTGCCTCATGTCTGTTCCATGCATTCTTGAATTCTCCCACAGTTTTAGACCCCACAACCTCCTTGGCAAGGCTGTTCCATACATCCACTACCCTGTCTGTGAAAAAATACTTATAGGATGCAGAAGATGACAGCTGTATAAGGGGGTATGAAAAAATGGCAATGTTGGAAATTTGTAGTGAAAATATAAAAAAAATATGAAGTTACGAGTGTGCATAGAAACTGTGCAACAGACACTCATAAAACAGTCATTTTGGGGAGTTTTTTCACCAAATTTGCAATAAGGGCTCTTTGGGACCTCTCCTTATGAACAGTGGCACTATTGTTTTGTTAATTGGTCCCAAAAGATGATTCTGTGCAGTGACCACAAAATTCACCTTTTGGGATGGAGAAATGACAGTGACAGTGGGGTTCCAAGAACCCCATGTTAAAAATTTGGGACCAAAACTCCAAAATATGACTGAGATATCAACCTAAGTTGAACCCCCCATTGACTGCCAATATACAGCTTATCGTGATTTTCTTCAGTTTGCATTCGGCTTTTGAAGAGTGCAGACAAGTTCCCGGTCCACAAAAAATTGCTGCTGTCTACCTCCAGAAGTAAGTATGGGTGACAGGGGGTGTGAGGAGGTGGGGTTCAGAAAGGGAGGGTGCGGGTTGGGGAGGGGGGCTGGCAGGAATGACGAGGGACTTTCTTTTTTTTTCAGGTTTAAAAAAAAATACCACCTGGGACTGTTTTCTTTTTTACAGGTAAAATATTAATAGCACTGATTTTAGCACACTGGGGTGGGCTCCCAGTGTGCCAGAGTGTTGGGGTGATCAATGTCAACCCAGAGATTGGGCACCCTGAGGCCAGCTGAGAATATAAGGGCATGGGGGGTGGGCATCCTGGTGTCAGAAACATTAGAGGTAGTTTTTTGGAACACTGGGGTGGCCTCCCAGTGTGCCACATTAAAGGAGGAGGGGGGAGACATGTTGACGTGGGGACTGAGCACCCTGATGTCAGCAGGCAGAGGGGATCCACTAACATGATTGAGCTTCAAGTGAAAGTGCCTTTGGGCACTGTATACTCCCAGCCTATATGGAGCTTAGGCTGTGGCCTACTCCACACAGGTGGGAGAAGAGGAGCAAAAGGAGTCAGCAGGAAGTGGAGGAGCCAGGTGAGTAAAATGCCTCCTTCCACCTTCCAGGAAGGGACCGGTGGGGTGACGAGGGGGATTGGAGATGTCAGCCAGGCTGAACAGTATGCAAATAGCTGTTTGCTGCATGGTGACCTGCAGATGAAAAGAAAAAGCCACCACATGATTGGTGCAGCTTTTTCTTTTCATGCGCAAACCAGTTCAGGGAAAACAGCGTCACGATCAGCCTGGCTGATGATTGGTGTGATACTGTCAAGCCCCTTGCAGAGCACTCTGCAATGGAAAGACAGTGTCACACCCTTCAAAAGTCACTCTTCCCAAGAAGTTTGATGTGCATGTGCAAACTTAAAAATGGTAGTGTTTAAAATCTGATAGTTGGAATGGCACCGTGATTTTTTTTGTACTGCGGTCCTGCTTTCGAGACCTTGTTTTTACCAATGCATTGAACAGATTCAATGCACAGTTAACAACAAGTCAGGAAGCAAAAATTTCCCTGGCCATTTTATAATCCAGAATGGGGGTGGGATGCCACAGGTTGTAGGTAGAATAATATTTTAAATGAATGTCATGAGAATGGCATTCTGTTTTGAAGGTTTTGAAGAGTAAGATATAGGTATCTACAGATTTCCAAAGACTGGCTGTTGAAAGATGACAGAGAAGTGAGTAAGTTGTTGAAGCAGTGGTCAATTCATGTTACTAGAGAATACATGGAACACCAAAGCCATGGCTGCTTGTCAGCATTAGATCTGTTACAGGTGTGAAGAAGCCAAACTGAAGCAAAGCAATGAGCTTTTGAACTATATGAATGTCAATAGGCTGTCTTCCATTTCATTTTGTAGGACCGCATCTTTTGTGACTATGGAAAACATTTTTTTTCAGGGGACCGGAGAGAAGGGATGAATTGTTTGGAAGATGCAATGATAGTTGGAATTATATTCCTGATTTGTATTAGTTACTGGAAAAGACAGATAACTGCTTGGAATGGTTGCAGAAAAAAGTGAATGTCAGGACTTGGTGGATATCAGGCTGGAACTGATTGAGCTGTTGTTAAGCACATAACATATTATATTTTAACATGGTAGTTTGGTATTATGGACAATGGATGGAACTAGAGTATGCCAAATTAGAGTATGAGCTAAGAGGTATAGAAGTTTACATCCTTATCAATTCTTTGTATTGTGGAATTCTGGTCATGTGATGATCTGCTGATGGGCATAGCTGTTTGAATATCTGGAATTCAAAGCAGGAAAGGCTATCAGCTGTTGCACTGTCAGATCGAGGAATATAGGTGCACTGCTAAAAGAAATGAGATTGAAGTGAAACCCATGTCAATCTTCTTAGGAAGCTTAAGACTGCTGGAGAAGATGAACGCCATTTGTTAACAAAAGCTAATGTGGCTTGGTTGTCAGAGTAAACAGTAATGAGCTGGCCCATAGGGAGCTCCATGTAACAGCTGAGGCAACTAGAGGGTATATGTCAAAAAGTGATGAAGTGATGAAGCTGTAGGAATAGGAGGTCAAGTACTCATGATGGGCATCTATTGTGAAGTGAACCAGGTGTTGTACTTTGTTGTGTGGCTGAAGGAAGGTGTAGCTTCAGTGAAGACTTCATGATGAACAGCTGGGCTAGGATCCTAGTAACATAGAGAAATGCCATCCATTGTTTCAAAAACTAAGATCTCATGGCTAGGTCTGATGTTGCTGCAGCTATGAAGGTGATATGATATTCCAGGAAGGAGGTGGATGATGCAGTTCCAGTAAGTACAAAATGAAGGATTAGCCATGTTAAATGATATGCATGGCAAATTGAGGTAACCCAGTTGTGACATTAATTCTCTTTTCATAAGGATGATCTGGAGGGAAATGCAGTAATGAGAGCAGTAACTAGAGTTAGTTTATCTTGTGGAAGTCTTGTTTCCATTTGACTGGAGTCCAGTTGTATGATGAGCAACTTGAGCGAAGTGATACGGCCAATGATGTTATCTGGAGCCAGAGGAATTTGAAGTGCAATAAATAAAATCAAAAGACTTGATACTCTACCTACACGAGGGGATGTCAATAAATCTCCCAGTGGAAACTCATCCATAAGATGAAGCACAAAAGGCTGTTGTTATACAACCAAAGTAATTTGGAGAATAAGTTGAACAGAAGTGAATAGCATCATCGATCATGGTGAAATCCAAAGAAAGGTCTTCTGAGGGTATGAGAGAAGTGATGCTGAGTACTGTAGCTAAGTGTGAAGCAGATAAATAGATGATCAGAAAGTTGATCGTGGATGCAGAGTAATGTTGTAATAATTGTAGAAGGAGAGACATGTTGATGGGCATTGAAGGCACTGCAATAGTCATCAGGGTAAAGATGTGGAACTAGAGCAGGACTTCTGTAGCATACAATTTAGACATGGACATCACTGCAGCAGCTACAGATGTGCAGCATGTTACACACTGGTATTTTGCAATCAAATTCATTAAAGTTATTACAGATGGCTGAAAACATGGCTAGATTGTCGTAGATATCTTTCAAGTGTCTAAGAGCAGGTGGAGTGAAGGATGAGGTGTTGTAGATGATGAAGCATCTGGATCCTGAATTGTTACAACGTATAAAAAGCAAAGTGAGAAAATGATCCACAGACTATGCAGGAAAAGGTGTGTTGGTTGACAAAATGGAGGCAAAACATCCCATTATCTAGAGAAGCACAGCTTATCTGATATTGATGTGGGAACTGTCACAGAAAGGAACTTGTAATAGTCATAAAACAAAGCACTGCCATAGGAAATAGCCTTAACAACTGTAGTAGATAAATAGGTGTTAAGGTCTTTATGTCAGGACAGAACAGCAGAGGATAGTACAGTATGTCTTGATACATACTTAATGCTGCTATGAATTTCACAATGGTCAGTTTCTTCATGAGTCTAGGATTCTTTGCCTTAACAACAATCAAAATATCCCCACAGAATATGATGTGGTTTTCAATAGTTTAAAGGGAAGAGATGAGGAGGGTGACCAGGTTTACATCTTTACCATTAATCATGAAATTTGAAAGATGATATATAAAAAGGTGAATAGGCTGAACACATAAAAGTACATAATTAGGAGGAGTGGTTTTAACTATGGTTATACCTGGTAGATTGCAAGATAGGTCTTCGATTGGAAGTGGCAGAGAAAGTAGATTTGTTGGGTGCAGATTGGCGTCTGAGGAACTGCTGGAGCTGGCACAGGTGGAGGCATACTTGACAAAGGTTGAGTCAGGTTCTGGATAAATCATAGGAATGGGAAATGGGATAGGAGGCTGACCAGTGCTGACAGTTTTGGGGTGATCCAATCCTTCACTATGTGCCAGGTCTTTAAAAAAGCCTTAGTATGTCTCAGGGTAGGAGCCTCCATGTAAAATGAAAAGATTTATCCTGTTTCTTCTTTTTTGCACTGAAGTGACCACCAGCCTGTTCAAACTGAGATGCAGCTCTGAGAAAAAGGGGATCTGTATGAGACCCAGATGTACAGAGATGGACTGAGCTAAAAACATGAACTATAGTGTGAACAGGATTTTACAACAGAGATAACTGCCTCCCAAAGACTCCTATTAGTTTATAATACAGTCACAAAAAGGTCACACAGGGCTGGTGGTGTTTCTAGACAAATACAGAATCCAAAACATAAAGGTCAAGCACTCACCACTATATAGTATAGTACTCCAGGCTCTGATGTTGTGGAATAAATATTTTATTCAGGCAAAATATTTATTCCACACCATTGCAATCTGGTGTACTATATTATATGGAGGTGAATGCTCGACCTTTGAGTTTTAGATTATAATACCCCTAGCATTCCAAGGGTGGCTCTGGGAAAGGGACCCAGTTTAGGAAGCAGCAGGGGGCTAGTGTCTGATACAGTAAAGAAGCTCATACTGGCATATCATCACCATCAGTATGGCATGGATCACCCATGGCAACCAAGACAGCACTGACAAATACCAGTCAAGGAAACCAGATGGCACCTAGGGGTGAATGGATGAAGATAAATACTGAATGTGGATTATTAGGTCCATTGGGGTCTGGTGACCTTGAAAAAAATGAGCAATGAAAGCTTGCCTAGTCAATGCAGGATGTCTGTCTGGACAACTGGAAATGTTAGGAAGATAAGAACATAATTCCAAAGCAGGCAGGTTATGGACAGTTGCAGACTAAAGAAACCCTGTGATCCTTAGGCTTGGTGGTGCTTAAGTCAGAATATGAATGTGGATGAGTAATTGATGGGTGAGAATTGTAGAAGCCATCAGATCCATAGACTTGGTGGTGCTAGATTCAGAAAGCACTGCAGAATGGAGATCATGAATACAAGGAAAAATGGGATACTGTCTATTTAAGGACTGCAAAGTGCAGAAGCAAACAAAATACTGAGAGCGAAGTGAGCCTAGGTAAATGCTATGAGTATGGCAGATAAATGAGCTGTAGGAGTGCTGTAAAGAGAGAACATTTGACCAGAAGCCTATGGCAAGCAGCTGCTCTAGGAGAAAACATGAAAGTGGATTCACAGCAGAGACATTACACCAGTAAGAACATTATTGAAGTCAAACACAGTCAGAGGCAGAAAACAGGGGCAGACACAATGGGAGGCACAGCACAAGAGGCAAAATGCACAAAACACAGAGGCAGGAGGCTAAAGAGCCAAAAAAAAAAAACAAATGCAATGTTCAGCAACCATGCAAAGCAGCTAAAGCAAGTACAAACTAAATCCTTGGAGGTTTTATAGTGCAATGGGTGGAGTTTAATGCATACGTATCGGACATCAGGGAGGGTATAGGATGTGAAATGAGTCTCTTCGCTGATGACTCCAAGATGGGAGCAATAGTTGAGGGAGAAGAGGGGAGGGTGGCCCTGCAAGGGGACCTGGACACCCTAGAAAGCTGGGCTCACACATGGAAATTAAATTTCAATACCACCAAGTGCAAGGTGTTACATCTTGCTGGAAACCCTAAACACAGGTACACCCTGGGAGGGAGGCTGGAGGCCTCAATAGGGAAAAGACCTAGGGTCATGGTGGATGCATGTATGAATAACTCTGGGCAGTGCAGGAGGCAGCTAGCAAGGCAAACAGGATGTTGGGATGCGTCGAAGGGGATCACCTCTAGGAGCAAGGAAGTGATTCTGCCACTGTACAATGGACTGATTAGACCACACCTTGAGTACTGTGGTACAGTACTGAGACCACACTTGAAGAGGGACATACAGCTCCTGGAGAGGGTACAGAGGAGGGCAACTCAGATGACATGAGGCCTAGGGGATTTGACGTATGAGGACAGACTAGAGGAGCTCTGCCTGTTTTCATTGGAGGAGAGGAGAGACCGGGGGACATGACTGAGGTCTTCAAGTACCTCAAGGGAATTACTAGGGTAAACATGGAGGGGATCTTTAGACTAAAGCAGGGAGATATCACCAGAGGGCATGGTTTGAAGTTGGAAGGTGGAAGGGGGGGGGAGGAGGAGGTTTTCACTGAGAGGGTGGTGGACCCTTGGAATGCACTGCCTGGCGAGCTGGTTCAGAGATCCACAGTGGAGGGCTTCAAGAGAGGGTGGGACAGACACAGAAAGTGGATGTATCAGATGATGGCCTGTCCCAGGGGGATGGGGATGGATGATAGGGGTTTCTGGAACACAAGGGGGGAGGGCCTCAGCACCCAACTAGGGATCTGAGGTTCAAGCAGACTCAATAGACCGTAAGGCCTAATCTGCTGGCAAATAGTATGTTAGTATATTAGTTTTGCCAGCTGACCAATTGAACTGCATGCAAGACTTATAACTGTTGAACCATGATGTCCACAAGCTTTGTTTCCCAATGTAACCATGATGTGTGCTCCCTTACCTTTTAAAACAGCTTAATCTGGTTCAAGGTCAGTTGGCATTCATCTGTATCCCCCTCCCCGGGTCGTGCCTGAAAATAGGCAGGATTTGTCTAGTGCACTTACTCAGTCAGCAAAAAAAAAAAACTAAAACTAAAAATCCACTTTGCACACAAGCATGGCGTAAGTCATTCCCTTAGGTTTCTCCTTACAGTAGTGAATCAGGCAATATCGTGTTGCCAAGTGTTTCTCTCGTTTCCATTTCATCACTGACCAAGTTCTCATTTTTACTAAGGATTAGATCCAACATTGCTTGATCCCTAGTTGTTATTTCAACACCCTGCATCAGGTAACAGTCCTCACAAGGTCCTAGAATTTCCTACTGCAATAGACTTAACTATACCCCCTTCCCACTCTATATCTGGCAGTTCAAGAAGAGGTAAGAAAAGGAGCAACTAATGGAAGCATACTTCCACTTAGTTGGTCAATTTCTGATCTCTTCTTGAAGTTTAAGGTCCTGGTTCTCATTCTGGTCAATCACTGTACAGCAAAACCTAATTACATTTTATGGTTAACCCATTTAATCACCAATTTTCAATGGCTGAGAAATGCTGTTATTTGTTGCTAGTAGTGAATAATAGAGTGTGAAGAATGTAGTGTGAATAACATTTGAAAACATAAACAAAGACTCTGGTACCAGGTACCACCAGTAGCAGCAGATAACACTTACATGCAATACAACCATACTACTACACACTTTTAACCCAAAGGTACATATCATTTACACTCAGTTAACACTTCCAAACAAATTCCAACATGGAATAGCTCCATAAATATAAGCTCAGTTCTTTACTGTGTAATATAATTAAGTGCATGTAGGTGTCAGTGAAGAACTTGGTGATAATTTCATACTGTAAGGCTGGAGGCAGTAGTACACAACAATAGACCTTCAGACATGTGATTTATCATGCCTCCAGCTCCACTCTATGAAATTACCACATTTTCCTTCACATGCAGCTATTCATAATTGCATACAGTCCTTCAAACCCTCCTATTTTGTAGCCCTTTTTTGAGCCTCTTGCAAACAACTTTTACCAGCTGTAGTTAATGTAGTGTAGTGGTTAGAACCCCAGCCTAGAAACAGGGATCTCACAGGTACAAATGCATTCAGAGCCAAGTACTCAATGTGAGTCCCTGAGCAAGCCTTGGGAGAACTTCTGGCCAATTTTTTGCAAGCAGCACATTTGACTTTAAATAGCTCTTTTAGGTTCACATGTATAGCTCGGGAGTGGGCTCCATAATACTTTAGAAACCTTAGTATAGTTATATTACTTTCCACTCTACTGTTTTTTTTTTGGGGGGGGGATATTGGATTACTGTGGCAATGCCATATACTTCAGAACAGTGGAGTTGTGGCCATCATGGACACCACAATTGTAGCATATCAGTTGATTCCTTTATTCAGTGTATTAACCTACTGGAAAATCAAAAGCATACTGTACCTCTCAACTGTCCCTGATTTTCAGGGATGTCTCTAATTTTGGCTCAAAGATTTCCACTCTCCCTCTTAAATGTGGCATTTCTATCACTGAGGAGTAGGAATATAAAATATTAAATAGTCAGACATTAGTGTTATTCTCTAGTTCTCTTTCAGGCAATTCTTTTATCTATAAGCCAAATGTTGTAACAGATTATAAAGCTGATATTACCATTTTATAAGATGCGTCATTGAATTTGCTACTGTCCCCCTGATATTTTTTAAGAGTTGTGAGGCACAGTTTTGAGAGGCAAGTCAAAAAGCATCACTCCACCTGATTCACCTAAAAGCTGTGTGTTCAATTGAGAATTGTTAAGTCCTTTGGAGCTATTTGGTCATCTGGTCTCACAGAGAGAAGGCTTGTGGTTGGAGACCTGAGAGTCAGGAGTTTGGAGTTTGGAATTTTACTGTGTGCAGTGTCTTTCTTTTTTCCTCTGTAACTCTGTGTTCCTCCCACTTTCATTCCTTGGTTGGGTTTATTTGGATTGTTAGTACAAGCTGTGCATTTGAACTTCATACTGCTGTGTGATTTTCCCTGCCAACCCATTAAAAATCATGGTTCTCTTACAGAAATGGACACAAGATCTTTATTTCATTTTTACATTTGATGTGCCTGAACATCAAATGTTTTGTGATGAGTGAAAAGGGATTTCGGGGGTCTGTCACTGCCAAGACTATTGCAGTTCACAATAGCAAGGGCTCAGCAGTACAGATCAATGACCACACACTGTGGTCATGACACCACTGACTGCTTGCTAGGCAGAAACTTTGTGTACTTTAAAGGACTGAAGCTGCTCCAATCAGAGAGGGCTTCTGTCCTTTCATTTGCATGAAACCGCATCAGCAAACTGCTGATCAGTTGTCAACACTAGCAGCCTGTTTTTGTCTCAGTCAGCCCAATGGACAGTATCATGAAGCTTTTCTACTTATGTATTTCTAGTTTTTGAAACAGATGGCACTTTTGGCCACAGATCTTCAATAGCATATCCATATGGTTATGTTCGTCAGTTGAAATTCTGGTGGTATATATTTGAGACTACAGCATGGTCACTGTGGTGATGAGGTTTAAGGCACAGTTGGGCTAGCAGAAATGTGGCACTGAACATAGGGGGCATACTTTGAAATCTGTCATTTTACAATGTGTAACAATTGCTCACAGAGGGTAGTGTTTAGCCCCCATTTCTTTCATACTGATTTTTGGATTTGACTAAGATCATGGATATTGAAAAATAGGAGGTGTGACACATATTAAACATTCACAGAATATTTTAACACTGCAAAGTACATACTGTAGGGCTTACATATAACTATTTTCTAAGGGATATTTCTCAGTGCTAAGGGATATTTCTAAGTGATGTAATTTTTTCTACGTGATGTTTTACATGCCCATTTTGAGTTTAGTGTTATTGGAGCCCACACCTGTAGCTTTAACTAGGTATTACCTACTGTTATCAATTGTTTGGCAACTAATTTTTGATCATTCTGAGAGTCAACGCAGGTGGTGTCTGACATCCTCTACAGTTGTAGGCTCAAGGGGGTAGAGGGTATGAGCTGGCATTCTCTCTCAAAGATGCACTGAATGATAAGCTAACAGGGTAATCCCTAAAATAACTTAAAAAACGTTCCCAAGAATTTTGTATCAGATTTGCTTGAATGGCAATATGTACTAGTATATTACAGAGTTTTATTATTTATTTATATCTAGCCTTTGGAATGGCTGGTGCTTAGGACCACATACTTTGAGTGTTGGCATGTTTCTTGTTTAAAAGGTATACATTTGAAGTAATAGCACAGTCACTGTGGTGATGGGGTGTAAACCATTTTTGTGCTAGGTGAAACATGCCACTTAACACAACTGGCATAACTTTAAAAATGTTATTTTGAATGTTTTATAATGTACAGTAATTTTCCATGGAAGACAGTGGTTTTGTTTGCTCACATGTTTTCACATTTTCCTCTCTTTTTCTACCTCCCCCAACCCCATTTTTGTCATGCTACCATTTCCATTTGATTGTAATGAATGATATTTAAAATTTGAAAGTGTGATGCCTATTAATGCAATATTTTGGATTGGAGAATATCCTTGTTTAGGCATAATATTAACACAGGTTACATTACTATAACACTGCAAAATACATGGAGCTTGCTTATAACTTTTTTCAGTGCTTAAGAGCCCACACTTGAAGCTCAGCTAGGTGGTCAGCCTAGGAGTTACCAGTTTTTTAACTGGGTAATGGGTCATCTATGATGTTCATGCCCTGTGTTGACTGTCATCATGAGCAGGTGTGGGCTTGAGAGGCTAACATATCCAGACCAGCTTCTATAAAGCACACACTCATAAATTACATTGAGTAAAAAGTACCACTTTTATGAAATTATATTAAAAATGAGCAGCATATTTTTGTTCAAAAGTTTTCTATGAAATGATAAATGTATCACATGCAGTAATTACAAAGAACTTTAATGAATATGATTGGCCGCTGATGAGTATAGAAGACTTTTTAGCATAATTTGATAGCTGGCTATACTGGATTTTGCTGTTACAGGATATGGAAGCACATTGTGTACAATGTTAATGTCCACCGAAAATTAGTTATCTGGTTCATAAAGATATTTTCATATTTGTGTATTTTTGTTTATGGAGCAATAGTCTCATGAAGCAGAAGCTTCCTATGGCAGAGAGTCATTTTATTATGAACTACGGTACAACTAGCAGAATATTCCTTTAAATCAATAGGTCATAGAATGGTATAACAAGGAAGTTTTTTTTCTTTTTTTAATGTAAGATATTCATATTTTGTTTTAGCTGAATATAAAATCTCCCTTTCAAAAAGCCTAATTTTGCACAGGTGAATCACTGGGGTTGTGAAAATAAAGAACATTTTTATGACAAGCTTTTTGGGTTGTGATTGTATCTGTCAAAACACCGCAGTCCCCCCACAGTACTCTCAGCATATCTATTTTGGAACCTTCAGTGGGACTGCAAAAAGACTCTGTACATCAGCCATTGTCCAGATTCTCTGCTCTGTAGCCCGATGGTCCAGCACATTCCTGCAACAATCAGATAGTAAGCTCATTCGTGGATGAGGTTTTGAATTTACATACAGTGTTAAATAGACTTCGTTTCATAGTGTACATTTAGCTAAGCTATATAAAGTGAATCCATGGCTTAACCGAGCACTGGAACCCAGTTAAATGTTTGTTTTGAAAGCGGAGCTGTTATTCCAGACATCCGTGTTAGCACCGCTCATGCCCAGGGTCACAGCTTCATATCTAAACAGATATTTAACCAGGTTCCATCACTCAGTTAAACACTGGATTTACTTTGCAGCTTAGGTATGTACAGTATTGGGCTTACTAACTAGTTAGGTGATTCACCACCTACTGCAAATGGGGCAGAACGCAGCTGCTAATTTCAGGGAGCGTGAGGAAGGTGCGCATTCATGTGTGAGATGGAAATGAGTGACAGCTTCTCACAGCACAAACTTCAGTAGCGCCAAAGTCTGAAACTTGTCTCCTCTCTGTGGCTGACTGGCAGAAAGTTATTTATTACAATTTAGTCCAGTCTGTGTCCTGCCATGACAGTGAAGGTTTTCTGTCACTCTCTGCCTCCGTGAAGATGAATCCGATCTCGTTTTGCCAAAAATAAGAAGTAAATAATAAAGGGGTATTGTATCACTTCACAATACTGAAGTGTATGCTGTGAGACACTATCAGTCAGTCACCATCCGCAGCAGATGGTGGATCACCTAATTTGCCAGTAAGCCCAATACCGTACATAGTGTTGCAGCAGATATACAGTATAATGAACAAAGACAACTGTAGATAACCCATCTGTGAAGAGAAAAGTCTTTGAGGGCAGCAGTATCCAAATGACGGCGATTCAGGACTTTCTCCATGCAAACGATAAAGTGGAAACCTATGCAAGAAATTCAGTGCAAGCAATAGTCCCTTAAAAAAATAAAACTGTCCATCGATGTCTGTTGTGCCATTAGTCCCCCTACCCACCCCTCCAACTCAGCATCCACCACTACACCTTTCAAAGCCCTTACTTACCCTGTGGGGATCCAACATCGTAATCCTCTCTATACCATAGACACATATTCACTCTTCAATGCTGGATTGCAAACTGAGGAAATCAGGTATGCTATTCAATGTATTTCAGTGGGATTTTGAACTTGGCCATTTTTGAATATTTTTGCCCCAAATTTTCAATATACCTTTTTTGGGACCCCATCTAATGAACAATGGCAGTGAAATTAGACAAATCTGTCCTGAAAGGTGATTTTTGTGGTCACTGCATGAAATCACCTATTGGGTAGGAGTTTAATATTTCCTCCACCCTTGTTCATGAGGTGGGGTCATAAGGAGGCTATGTTGAATGTTTGGTGTAAGAATATTAAAAAACAACAAAGTTATGAACCTAGGTTGAAGTTTGCAAATGCAGGTTCATAACTTTGATAATTTTCAATATTTTGACCCCACATTTTCAACATAGCCATTTCTTCACAGCACCTCATGAATGTGACAGCTGTCATTTTTCAAATCCTGGCCAAAATGTGTTTTCATACCTGTGGAGCAGAATGACATTTCAGTGATGCAGAATGATGTTTTGGTGGGGATTTGAATATTTTCACCTACTGGGTTCATTAGGTGGGATATTAAGAATACTATGCTGAAAATTTGGTGTACAACTATGGTAAAATGCTTAGGTTATGACTGAACATTACACAATTTCAGCGTTCGCTCATAACTTTGTTAATCTTTTTACTCCAAACTTTCAATATAGCCATTTTTACACACCACCTCATAAACATGCTATGTCATTTTTTAAAATCCTGAATGAGATATGTTTTCACACTTCTAGTATGAAATGTCATTTCGGCCGGTATACTATTAATGGGGCATGTCATGTCTATAAGGCAAATCCTAAAACAAGTTTCTTCAAACGTTGGGGTCAAAATAAAAAAAAATGCATAACAAGCATCAAATATTCATCACTGACAAATGCTTGTTATTGAGCTTGATGTATGCCTCTTGTCAGCTTGTTGTTATGAGCATTTGTACATTTTATTGGTTTTGCATATTTCTCTAAGTTTAACTGGAGGTAAGGTATCTCTTTTACATTAACAGATAGTTTAGGTTTTGTCTTCCTTACAAACTTACCAGAAGTCTGGTCTAAAAATACAAATTACACATTTATTTTTTTAACTTTTTAACTTCACAGATACAGTATGTATGAGTTTTACCAGCGGCTGTTTAATGGTCTCTGATTGTAGGATTTGATCCAGGTTTAATGTGTGCTCTTTTTGCAGGTAAAACCATGTCATGTGACCTTACACAATAAATAGGATCATGATAGATGCCTAAACTGGCCTTCAGTGGGTTACCTCATAGTGTGGAAGGAAACTGAAAGCATAAGAATGGCTGCAGTAAATATCTTGGCTGTGTTCACAGGTGTTTGAAGGTATATCCCACAGGTCAGGTGATTTTTTTGGTAACGTTTAATGAGTTTGAAAATTGAGTAAAACAAGCTGCAAACAGCTACAATATACACCAAAGTTTACAAATAGAGTTAAAATACAGCCTTTATCTTACAGTATTTACTTTTACTAACTTAAGAGTGCTGTTCTGATAAATCCAGTGGCTACTTAAGAAAATGACTGAATGAATCAATCATCCTTTTTAATCCCCCCAACCAATCCCCTACTCCCAACAGCTCTGTAGATGTATTTCCTATCTACTCCCCTCTGGAAGTGACCACCTCCATCAACCCCTGTTTCTATATCTGTACCCGCTCCCACATCCCCCTCTTTCCTCACCCTCTGTACCCCACCCTCCTGATCCCCCAGTTCCCCCCACAGCCTAAATTCAACTTCATTCCCGCCACTATCTCTTCTACCCTCTTGAACTTAGTCTCTCTAAACTACGTCAGAGGCCACAGCCCTGACAGGCTTGACTCTAAATGCCTCTATCTGTCTGCTCCTGCTATTGCCTCCCACCTACTGTAAATGATCTCATTAACCTTTCATTCCCTCTCAGAACTGTTTCAGCTGCTTGGAAGGTGGCCAAGTTAACCCCCCTTCATAAGAGTGTTGATACTGCAGTTCTAAGGAAATATTGCCCGATCTCTATCTTCCTTAACCTCACTAAGCTCCAAGAGTGCCTCTTTCTTTCTCAGCTCTCTCTCCTTTCCTTAATTGCTCTACCTTTTTCAGACCCTACCAGTCTTCTTCAAATCACATTCACCTACCACCCTGCTTCACCTCACTGACTCTATCCTTAAAGGTATGGAATGGGGGCATATCTCTTCAGGCATATTTATTGCCCTTGTGAAGGCCTTTGCCACTGTCTCCCACTCTCTCCTCCTGGCCAAACTTCTGGGTGCAGGTCTAACTTCACCAGCTGTCAGTTGGTCCTATTCATACCTGTGTGGCATACCCCAGTTGATATCAGTTGAGGGAGCCATGCCCTCACCTTCTTATTAAATCCTGATTACCGCACGGTTCTGTCCTCTGCCCTATCCTGTTTTCTGTCATCCTAAACAACCTTCCTACAGCCTGCAATACTTTCAGTATTCAACTGTATGCAAATGAAGCAATTATATTTGCCTCCGGCCCCTCAGTCCCTGAGCTGACAGCACAGCTCCAGCTTGATATCTCAAATTTATTTATTTTATTTATTTATTTGTATTTCAGATGACATCTTTGAGCCAAGGGCTCTTTTACAAAGGTTTCTCATCAAGGCAATAAGGACAATAAGGTACAAAACATAACATGATCACTACAATGGAACTTACACAAAAAAAGACAAATAAGGTTACAATAATAGCAGCCAAAGGCATTGTCAAGGAATTGTGTTGCGAGTTACTTATACAGTACAAGTCATAGGTGGCTCAGTGAAGCTTTGTTAGGAGTCAGCTAGTGGGAAAAGAGAAAGAAGAGTGGTGGTGAGGGGGTGGTATGGGAGAGAAAGAGAGGGAGGAGGGGAGAAATAGGGAGGGCATTGCATTGGATATGTGGTAGATGGGAAATAGCAAGGGAGAAGGAATGCGGGGATGAGAAGGAAGAGGAGGCAGATTCATCCTATACCCAGTACAGTGGGACAATCAAAAAGCAGAAAGTAAACAGGAAAGAATTTATGTAGACATATTTGATCAGATGGGGTTTGAACAGATGGTCACTTAGAGCACAAGAGGAGAAAACACCTTGGACTTAGTCTTAACTAATATAAAGAAGCATGTCCAAAACTGCTTAGTTACAGCTCCACTGGGTAATAGTGACCATAATATGGTGACATTTACTATCTAGAAAGCAATCAATATGTCTCGGATAAAACAACTACTATGGACTTTAATAAGGCAAACTCTGAAGCTATTAAACAAGTTCTAACAATATAGAAATGAAAGCAGGAATTTAAGGAAATTTAAAGGAAAAACAATAGCTGAACTATGGCAAATATTAGTAAACAAGTTTGAAAGTTGTACAAGGGACTATGTTCCTTTGAAAATAAAATATAAAAAGGGCCACAATACACCAAGATGGATGCATGGTAAACTAAAAAAAAATAATCAAGAAAAACAAAAACTGTTTAAGAATTCAAAAAGAGATAAACAAGAAATCAATCTGGTTAAATTTAGAAACATGCAGAAACAGGTTTAAAAAGAAATAAAGAAAGCAAAAGCAAAATTTGAACTCAAACTAGCAGTTCTAACTAAAGATAACTACAACTCATTCTATGCTTACATTAATGGGAAAAGGACTCAGGAAAGACAATAGACCCCCTACTTGGCCCTGCTCAGTCAGTCATAACTACAAATAAAGAAATGGCAGAGATTCAAAATAAATCTTTTGCTACGGTTTTTTGTGAAAAGAAAAAAACAAGATACTGCAGGGGAGGAAAATTAGATAAAAAACAGTCTGCTCATAATTGATCCTATTGAACTAACAAAAAAACTTTGTGGATTAAACCCATGTAAATCCTCCAGACCAGATGGAATCCATCCACGTATGCCAAAAGAACTAGCAGCAGAACTATCACTTCCAACCAGCCTTATTTTCCAACTATCCCTAGACAGAGGTGAAGTAGTACCCGCTTGGAGGGAAGCATTAGCAGTCCTTATTTTTAAAAAAGGACTAAAAGAAAACCCAGCAAATTATAGGCCAGTAAGTTTAACATCTATACTGTGTAAAGTATTGGAGGGTATAGTAAAGGAGTTCCTGGACAAGTTATAAAGGAGAACAATCTGGGAGATGACATACAGCATGGCTTTAAGAAAAAAAGGATCATGCCAGACAAACATGCTTCAGTTCTACAACAAAGTCAGCAAGGGACTGGATAGGAAAAAATCAGTTGATGTAGTATTTCTGGATTTTACTAAGACGTTTGATAAACTGCCTTATTTAGAACTGATTAAAACTCAAAGGAAATTAGGCTTTCATGAAAATATCATTAGATGGATCAATTCATGGTTGACAGAGCGAAAATGAAGGGTTTGTATCAGAGGAGAGATGTCTGACTGGATTGAAGTGACAAGTGGGGTACCACAGGGGTCAGTCTTGGGCCCAAGCCTTTCCAACATCTATGTGACATCACTCAAGAATGAGCAAAACAATATCTGGATGACTAAATTCGCAGATGATTGTTGACTGGGGCAGAAATACAAGAAAATGGTGGGGCTGGGGCATTACAGGACGCGCACTAAATCATATTTGGGATTCAAGTGAATTATATAAGCTCCCTTTAAATAGGGACAAATGTACTATCATGCACTTGGGAAATAAAAATATAGGCTACACATATTACATAGGCAATACGCCCTTAAGGGTAGTCAGTGAGGAAAAGGACCTGGGCATTACAATTACAAATGACCTTCAGTTTAAAACCCATTGTAGGAAGGTAGCAAGAAGAGCAAATGGTGTCTTAAACTGTATTCTTAAGCATATTGCCAGCAGACATAGGGAGCTGATGGTCCCATTGTATGGGGCATTGGTGAAACTGCTAATGGAGTATGGGGTTCAAGTATGGTCACCACACCAGAGGAGAGAAAAACAATTACTGGAGAGAGTACACAAAAAAAGGCTACATGATCAATTAGAGGGATGGAACATCAAGATTATGAGACTAGACTGAAAGAGTTGGACATGTTTTCCCTGGAGTACAGGAGACTTGGGGGGGGCAACTTCTACTGCATAAAGTATTTTCAGATGAGGAACCTTGGGAAGAACTGGAATTAAGACTCAACAAATCAGTGTATAGCACTAGATCACACTACCTCCAGCTCAGGGGAGATAAATGTAATACCTGGAGGCATAAAGGATGGTTTCCCAAGAGAGTTATATCACCTTGGAATTCTCTGCCTAAAAGTGTAATTACTCAAACATCAATAGAAAGTTTTAAACATAGCCTAGATGCATTACACAAAAAGGAATATATTTTGTACATCATGGCAAGCAAAATGGACTAACCATCTTTAAAAGCTCTGTACTGACCTATGAGGCCCATGAGACCTATGAGTAATGAGGGGATAGGAGAGGAGGAGGAGGAGCTGAGGCAGTGAGGAGGGATGCTTGAGGGTAGTATGCCTGGAGGGGATTATAAAAAGCAACCACAGAAGGCACTAACCATGAGGTGTTGATGTAGTTTACACTTAAAACACCAATCATAACAATGCTGGAGATTTCTGTAGATAGCAAGTTGAACTAGGTGGAGGCTCTGACAAGGTAAGAACACTGAGCTTGAGAGGTCCAGCAGTGAGGTATTGTAAAGATTAGACTGTCTGATCTTCTAGTTAGGCGGCGGACACGCTGCAAGGTCAATATTGATTGGACTCCAAATATTCAGCATTGGCTCTGGAAAAACAACTCACTCTAAATGTAAAAATAAAATATTGTCTCCATGAAACTAGACACCTAAAACCACTTGCTTAACATGCAAACTCCTCCTGTCTTTGTAACCCTAGATGATTGCAAACTTTATGATGTCCACTCCTTCAAATACTTGGGTGTATGACTTGACAGTCATCTTGATTTCTTGGTCCTTATTCACAACATCCATTCCAACCTCCTTCCAAAACTGGGAGCATTATATAAGCACACAGCTTATATCCCTCCCCTGTCAGGTGTGAGATTGTCTCAAAAATGATCCTCCCTGCTTTTTATTTTGGTGATGTGGTAGAAAGCAGAACCCTCTAAATGCATCCTTGCCAGGCTGGACCCCTTGTTTCATTCCTTCTGTTGCTTTTCATTGCCCCCTACCCCTAATGCACTTATCACTGCTCCCTACACACTTTCCTCATTCTTCTTTTCCTTGAAGCATGATGTTTGGCTCAGTTCCTCCCTCATATCCAAGTTTTGGTTTGGCCCCATCCCTTGTTACATCTCCTGTCTCCTAGGCTGCTCTCATTCAGCCTCATACATCCTGTGCTTAAATGATCCTTGCTCTTTCTCCATTCAACAAGCTAAAACATCTGTTGGAGTATTTGTTTTCCTCCATAGACTCCCATGATTCTGGTCTTCCCTCCTCTCTTCCATAGCCAAACTGATTCTTGCCCATCCTCCTTAAAGTCCCTGTTTTAAACCTACATTATTCTTACTTGCTCCTGCAATTACAATTATTTGCCAAGGCCCATCTCTTCACTCACTTTTCCTGGATTTGTTCAACCCTACTGCCCATATCAAATTATGCTGCTAGTTAACTGTATATAACTCAAAACAGTGGTGGAATTCAAGCATGCATGGGACAGTCATAAGGCAATTCTAGGGGGTGGGGGTAGGAAGAAGTAGGCTGCTGGTTAACTAGGATCTGCAGCTTATCCATTAGGTAGGGAAATGGGCAGACTGGGTGGGCCAAGCGGTCCTTATCTGCCGTCAAAATCTATGTTTCTATGGCTGGGTCACATGTTTACCTGTCTAGCTCTCACAATATTGCACCACACACACTGCCTGTGTCAATTATCTTGCTTCTTAACAGCATGTATTTATTACTCAGTTGTGGTAATATTACTTCTCTATCCATGATATCACACCACCGTCTGTTTACACTGCCTATTTTTACCTTGTATATAAATCTCTGCACTTTATTTCTGAATTTTTCCCACATACCCCTTTCCCCAGGATATCTCAGAAAACAAGATGTCATAGTTCAGTAGGCTCTTTCTGGTAAAACTCTTTCAATAAATAAATAAATGGCCTGGTAGTTTGGCAGTTGATAAAAAAATGGCAGTTTTTTTTTTCTTTTTGGTTTCTCTGTTGCATTTTAAATTTCTGTTGGTCAAACTCTAAATTTACCAGATTGAAATTAAGAATACGTTCAATCTTTTTGTGAGGTGATCATAATGGGATCAATGAGCAACACCACACGTGTAGAAAGGCAGCTGCAAAGGCTAACATAATGCTGAGTTATATGGCTAGAGGCATATCCTCAAGGAGGAGGGAGGTGATCCTGCCACTGTATAAGTCACTGGTTAGACCACACCTGGAGTACTGCATGCAGTTCTGGTAGCCGTACCTGAAGAAGGACATTAGGTTACTGGTTACTGGAAGTGGTGCCGCTCAGGGCAACAAAAATGATCCAGGGACTAGGGGACTTGCCCTATTAGAGTAGGCTGAGGGAGTTGAACATGTACTCCCTGGAGGAGGGGGGGGATAGGGAGGACATGATTGAAACCTTCAAGTACATAAAAGGAATAAATCAGATGGACACAGAGGGGGCTTTTCCAGGTAAGGAGGGTGAGGGACATCCAAGAGTACAATCTGAGATTGGAGTGCAGAAGGTTCAGGAAGGAAATGAGGAGACATTTTTTTACAGAGAGGGTGGTGACAGGGTGAAATGCATTATCAGAGGAAGTGGTATCCTGTAATGCAGTGGTCTGCTTCAAAAGTGGATGGGACAGGATAAGGGGGAGATTCACTGGAGGGGGAGAGGGTATGGAAGGGCAGCTGCAGTACAGGGGCTGCTGGCTGCACAACTGAGCAGATTCAATAGGCCGAAAGGCCTTTATCTGCTGGCAAGTTCGTATATTCATATAATCACTCATCTCATCACAGGAAAAATGTAAGGATTTGCTCAGCATTTTCAGTTTAAAGTTTCTTGATATTTTTTAAGATACTGACTGACCAAATTTTACATACCCATTTAAAGCTGGCTATCATGTTTATTTATTCAGACTAACTGAGTCTGAATTTTATTAGTGAGATTTCTGTAAAGAAAATTAATAAAATAAAAATACGTTATCTGATGATTTTAGAAAGGGGAGTTTTTTATATCATAATGTATTTAAAATGTGCCTGATCCCATTTAAAGAGTTTTATGGGTGTTGAAGTGATGAGAGCTTATGTGGTATTAAGGAGAGAGAAACTGTGATTGAAGAAGCAGAGTTTGTTGTTCACCATATATGTTTTCTCAACAATAATATTGTCCTCACACAAATATCAGTATACCCATTTTTCTTTATGCTTTATTTCATTCCTGAACTAAGATATAGGATTTTGCAGCGTTCCAAATTTCCCATTTTTGTGCCATGCCTGACATGAAAGAAATGTATATCTTGGTACAGAGTTGTCCAGCAGAAGCATGTACTAGCACCTTCTTAATACATCTGCAGTATGAATCTAGTATGTACCTTCAACAGGTAACCTTAACAGGGATATTTTTTTTTTAATTGTGAGTAGCAGCCATCTTTAATAATGTGAATCATTAATTACTATCTTAAGAGTGATACAGCAGGGGCCAACTTTAGCGGTGGATCGGTGACCCGAGGCCACCAAAAATCAAATCAGACCATTGGGTAATTGTTGGCTGCTGGCCTGATTGGCCAGAAAACATCTTAAGTTGCTTGACGATTTTCAGTACTGTGTACCTTTAAGATTGGAGGTGCGTGTGCGTGTAGAGCATCCGCGTGTGCACACCACAAGGAATGGACTCAGGAGTACGGCGGAACACATACCATGTAAGTGGGAGCCCTGCAGAACTTGACATGCAAAACCACATGATGGTTTAAGGGCTCCCACTTACAGATCACGTGATGACAAGCTGGGATGGTGGTAACAGTCGCGGCAGGAACAGCAGGAGCCAATTGATGGGCACAGTTCTGATGGGCATGGTGGGACAGCCAATGGAGGTGATTGAATGCAGCATGTAAGTACTGTCCCTTTCCTGCGCCAGCTCAGATGTGCCATTGATTTTGATCGGAGAGGTCGAGGTTGTGATTGGAAAGCCGTTGAAATACTTTTGCAGTCCAGTTGTCCAACCAATAAAAAAAAAGAGAGAAATTGTGTACACTGTTGTTTGATTACTGAACCAGAAACAATTTAAGTGCAACAGAACAGTTGGAGCAGATGTCGTGGGGGAGTGAAACTTTACTCAGACTAGCGCTTCTAATCTAAATCCCTTGCTGTTCTGTTGATACCTAAAAGCCAAGCAGGGTGTAAAATATTTCTGTGTGAGGGGGAAAATAAAACAGCAGTTTGAACTGAGGGTAGAAGCTACTGCATTTTGCTGTCAACAAAAGTGGCAAGTCTTAGCACTAAAGAAATAAGTCTGTGGTAAACTGTTGCAGTGGAAAATTATTGCTTTAACTGTGTCTGTCCATCCATGTAAAACAAAACAAAAAAAAGCTTTTCCATTCAATATCTAATTTAAATTGAAGAGGAAAGGAGCATCTGTAGTTAACCTGGGTGCAGGTGCTATCAATCTACTTTGTGAAGCAGCTAGTCTGATCTTTTTTGTGAAGAAAAACAACAAATACAAGTTTCCTTCCTTTCCTAAGTAGCAAGTAGTCTGAGTTACAGTCTGTGGTGCTCATGCTGGGATCAGGGGCTTGCACAAAATGAGCTTTTGCAGTGAGCTATTTTTGGACCTGGTGAAATAAAAATTAAAAAGCATACATTACAAGACCCTTCATGTTTGAAAGTCCTAATACTGCCATACTCTCTGTCAATGTCTAGCAGTCAGGGGCTGGCACACAGCTCAGGGGGCTTTGCAGGCAGCAGTCTAACCCTTGTGAAAAAAAAAATCAGTCCTTAATTTCTACTGTCATACTCTCTGGAATGTAGCAGTCTGTGGTCAAAGTTGGGGACTGGCACACATATTAGGACCTTGCAGCTATCCAACCTTTGTAAAAAAAAAATCTATTTCCTAATTTCTACTGTCGTACTCTCTGGTCACTACTAGTGTAGCAGTCTGTGGTCAAAGTCGGGGACTGGCACACATTTAGAGACCTTGCAGCTATCCAACCTTTGTGAAAAAATAGTCTGTATTTCCTAACTTCTACTGCTGTACCCTCTGGTCACTAGTGTAGCAGTCTGTGGTCAAAATCGGGGACTGGCACACATATTTAGGGACCTTGCAGCCATCCAACCTTTGTGAAAAAAAATTGCAGAAATCTGTATTTCCTCATTTCTACTGTCGTACTCTCTGGTCACTACTAGTGTAGCAGTCTGTGGTCAAAGTCAGGGACTGGCACACATATTTAGGGACCTTGCAGCTATCCAACCTTTGTGAAAAAAAAATAAAATTAAAACATCGACACTGAAAATAAAACACAGAGCCAGTTTACTTTGAAAAAGGTTTTATTGCACACCGCAGAATACATCTTGCGGCATTTTCTTTCAAATGTTTAGCCCCCTCCTGCAAAAAAAATATAAAACAAATGAAGAGAAGTTGGAAAGTGATCGAGCTTATGAAAAAAATGTCAGGTGCAGGACATTTAAGACTGTTTGGCAAACTAACTTTCCATGGGTTAGGTATGATGCAGAGAAAAACCTTATGTTCTGTACAATGTGTCAAGGGTGTGATGCTGCAGATAAAGATTCCCCTTTTGTACACGGTTGCAGAACATTTAAAGTGTACTCTTTAAAATCACACCATACAAGCAGGGGGCACGAGGGAGCTGCAAGCAAATGTAAAGCTGCAGCTACTGATCCCTCCTGTATTGAGGCTGGTAGAGCTCTACAGAGTTTAAACATTGCTCAGATTAACAGGTTTACTATTCTAATGAGGAACAGTCATGCAGTTGCCTAGCAGTCTCGTCCATTCACAGATTTTGTTTGGATGAGTAAACTGGACCAAATGAAGGGTCTGGAGGCAGGAAGCACCTATGTCAGTGACAAGTACTGCAGGAGATTTTGTGCTGCCATTGCAGAATATGAATGACTTAAAATTATGAATGAAGCCAAGAATTCCTCATTCTGTTCTGTTCTATGTGATGAAGCAACTGATACCTCCATTGCAGAACAACTTATAATTTATATCCATCATGCATACAAACGTGTTATAAAAACAGCCTTTCTAATTATGGCTAGACTTGAGAAGCCAAATGCTAAAAATATATATGAAAGTCTTGTAAGTGAGTGCTTTGCAGTACTTGAAATAACTCATGAAGAGTTTCTAACAAAACTAGTTGGCTTTACAGCAGACGGGGCAGCGGTTCTGCAGGGCAGCAGAACAAGAGTCGCAGCACGTCTTCGTGAAGTACAGCCTTTGATAGTTGTTACTCACTGTATGCTTCATTGGCTGAAATTGGCCTTTAAAAAAGCTGTAAAATCATTGCCCTGTTACAGTAAAGTAGAGGACGAGATCCTGCAAATGTACTTATTCTACCACAACAGCCCTCTGAACAGAACAGAACTGAGGAATTCTTACCAAGCAACAGGGGTCCGATGTTTAGTCCCACCTAGGGTAGGAGGTACCAGATGGGTCCCGCATCTAAAACGTGCCTTTGAAAATTTTTGGGAGATTTATCCTGCAATTATTTCACATCTTGAAAATACTGTTGCATCACAAAACTCAATGGTCAGTGCTAGAGCTCGGGGATTCTTGAAAAAGCTCGCATCAGAACACTTTGTGCAGAGTGCCTTGGAGCTTAATGATGTTATTGTTGTAATAGCAAGACTTTCCCTGTTGTTGCAGGAAGAACAGGTCAATATTAGCAAAGTGATGGAGAGATTGACAGTTATTCGTAACAGCCTTGAAAAGTTGAAAACTAAATCGGGACCAATGGCCCGAATATTCACAAAGGAGACATTTAAGGGTATTCCCTTAAAGGAAATAATCAAAGAAAAAAAGGATACCAACTCCTTTACAAGATTTATAGAAACTGTTTTGACAGAGGTTAAAAGCAGGTTTCTAGACAATGACCTGTCTGTTGTAAGGAAAGCTGGTGTAACACTTTTAAACCCCAACATGTGGCCCAATTTGACAAACAGCACTGATTTTGGTGATAGTGAAATTGAAGAACTTATGATTATTTATATTTTTTTACTTGGTCAAACGTGAACCTTATAATTGGAGTGTTTCAGTAAATGTTCTTGCTATTAAGTTTTGTGAATGGCAAGGATATCAGATTTGTTTAAAAAGTATGGAAAGTTTCATCAAATACTTTATTTCTGAGACCACTTACAGTCCAAGAAAGTAATGCTCTGTGGAATGCTTACACTCTGATAGGATGGAATTCTGTGGAATTTCAGAACATTCTGCATAATTTTTTCAGCAGCAGAATTCACACATTTCCCAAGTGAAATGGTTTTCATGGATTAATTTTTCCATGGTTTACACAGAAATGCTTTCCTAGATTTCATGGGATTTAAAAATAAATAAAAAAAATTGAAGTGGAATTGCCATTCCACACACATTCCACTGGCTGAAAAGAAATTTATTTTATGAGTTTATGATGTTCTACTCAAATTGAATCTTTACTAATTTGAGTCTACCAAGTTAAATTCCTGTTAGCTTGCAGTCAATCTACACTAACATCCTACAGTGCAAAAAATATATTTGATAGAACAGTGGCATAAGCATGTAAATGACCTATATGATAAAGCCAATCGATTAGATCCATTCTTTGTGACATGCAGTCCTCTTTTAACTGGGTCATATTTATCAATGAGTCTAGTTTTCCACTGGCAGTCAACAAATGCGCTGATAACATTTTCCCCTCATTCCAAATGTAATCTGTAGTGAGTTATGCCAACTGTCCAAATGTTGGACCCAAGCAGTACCTCTTTTATCAAGTTCTACTCTTAAATAGGCCTGGAAAATTGCATAAATGTTTTAAATTAGAGTCTCATTAGTTTCCAGTGGATATTCTATTAACATGTGAAAAGATAGCATTAGTTCTTCTATACTCTCGTAATTTAAATAGCTAACTGAATATGGTCAATAATATACATAATGTCCTTTATTTAAGCTATGTGTTTTTGTTGGTCATTTATGGATTTTTTTCAGAATGCCTCCCAAGTACAGTGCTATTTTGCTATTTTGCTATTGGAGGTTCTAGGAGTATACCCAGTGAACCCAACATGTTTGTGGCTTTCCAAAAAGCATACACTGAACCTATATCTGTGAAAATAACTGTACTTTGAAATATTTTGTTGTAGCTTATCTGTCTATGAGCTTGTATTATATTATCAATAGCTTTATCTTCTTGGATAACATTATATAGAACCAATCTTATGAGTTTACTTACACAGGCTTGAGACTTGTCATTTTTTTCTGGGATGACATGGATAACTAAAATTGCTTCATTTCCTTCTGTTTAATGGGTATAGGAACTGACTGTTCCCCAGTTGAAAAGTTTAACTCACAATGGTTATCTTTATGTACATCAATTACATTATTTGCCAGCAGGTGTCATTCTTGCTGCATGTTGGAGAATCAATTACCTTAAATGTTTCACAATCTTTTCCCGAATAAACTGAAGAACCATTGTCTTCACCTGTGTTCTTGTTTTTCCTTTAATTTTAACTTTTTGTATTGTCTTTATTTTGCCCTACTTTTTTGAGTTATGTTACTAGTTGCTGCCTTATTGTTTTGTTGTATCTTTCTGAAACATCAATTATGTCATTTACCAAATTGTTTCATTTATGATTAGATTGATTATTTCCTGTTATTCATTCATTTGCAACTTTTTATCTTCTCCAAAACAGACCAAGGAACAGTTTCATATTTTTCAGATTTATTATACACTACTTCACACTAATTGCATAATAAACGTCTACCTTTTTATTACATTTTTTATTTAATTAAGTTATATTTTATTCCATGACCCATAACTGTTGAATTATATTAATAGTTGCTAGGTTAGGAGGATCCTTAATGCTATTTATAAGTACCTGACAATACAAAGAAATGGATATATCCTTGTTATTGTACACAGTTACACCTTTCTCTAACCAATTCTTGTTCAGGAAAAAGTGTCTCAGAAGAATTCAGTTTCTACTAAGGATACTGAATAAACTGTTTCTAAAGAGTGCTAAAAATTTCTTGATTCAATTTCACTGTGATATTTCTTTGGACAATACGATTTTTAAATTTATTTGTAGTTGTTCTTTTATAGCTGCATAAACTACAAGTTGATTTTTTTGGACCCAAGCTATTTTCTACCTTTGGAATCCCCCCCCCCAAAATATTGAAGGTGGATTAAGACTCTTGCCACCCACAAAGATGGAGTTCCTATTTTTCTCCTGATTTGCTCCTATTCCTTCCATTAAATCTGTTAAGGTTACCTATTCAGTTTGAGTTTCTATCTGGAGAGGTATAGTATATTATTTCCATATTTATAAGGATAAACTAATGCTAGAAGTTGTATTATCAAAACTGGTGGATGATTCAAAAGAGGTTCATGGGCTAATTCATAAAATATCCATGTGTAAGACTGTCCCAAAATTTTCTTAAGGTGAAAAAGTCAGTGCCAAGAAAAGCAAGAGTATTATTTTTTTTCCACTTAAACTTTCATCCTCTTTTAAAAAGGCACTTACAGGGGTAGATTGTTTTCTGTTCTATAAATGAATGCATCTTTGTTTGATTCCATAGTATTTCAATAATTTGGGTACCCTGGATTTTTTTCCCTCCTCCCCATTTCCCCCTTTCACTCCCTTATTTACATAGATACATAGACAGTGTCAGCAGATAAGGGCCTATGGCCCACCCAGTCTGCCCATTTGAGCTTGTACGTTCAGTTTATGTTTTCCTAGAAGTCTTCCGCCCCTTACCCCTGACCTCCAGAATTCCTTTATGTCTATCCCATGATTCTTAAATCCTGTGATTGTTTCAGCCCCCACCACTTCCTCTGGCAGGGTGTTCCAGTTGTCCACCACCCGTTCTGTTAAGAAATTCTTCCTCACATTTCCTCTGAATTGTTCTCCCTCCAACTTCATCCCATGCTCTCTAGTCCTGGAACATCTTTTCTGCTTAAAAAATAGTGTATTCCTGCACCCTGTTCCTCCCTGTAAGATACTTGTATGTCTCTATCATGTCCCCTCTCTCCCTCCGCTCCTCTAGAGAGTACATATTCAATTCCTTCAACCTGTCCTCATAGGACTTGTGATGCAATCCATGTACCATCTTTGTTGCCCTCCTCTGAACCCCCTCTACCCTGTCTATGTCCTTACATAGGTAAGGTCTCCAGAACTGTACACTGTACTCCAGGTGGGGCTTCACTAGTGTCTTGCATAGAGGAATTATGATGACCTCCCTTTTCCTGCTGGTGATGCCCTTGCCCATGCATCCCAGCATCCTATTTGCTTTACATGCTGCTTTGTCACACTGTTTCCCCACCTTGAGGTCATCAGAGATGATAACCCCATGATCCCTTTCCTGCTTGGTGCATGTTATATCCTCACCCCGCAACTGATATATTGTGCCAAGGTTTTTGTGCCCCATATGCATTATCTTGCACTTCTTTGTATTGAATTTCAACTGCCAAACCACTGACCATTCTTCAAGTTTCTGCACATCCCTTCTCATTCTGTCTACACCCTCTGGTGTGTCTACTCTGTTACAGAGCTTTGTGTCATCAGCGAACAGTGAAATTCTGCCTTCTAGGTCCTGCACAATGTCACTGATGAAGATGTTGAATAGGACCGGACCCAGCAATGATCCCTGTGGTATCCCACTGGTCACTTTTCCCTATGTGGAGTGACAGCCATTTACCACCAACCTCTGTGTTCTGCCGCACAGCCAGTTACCTACCCATCACACTACTGTCCTGCATACACCTATATTCCCCAGTTTGTGTAATATTCTTTTATGTGGAACAGTGTCAAAGGCCTTGTTGAAGTCCAGATAGGCCATGTCCACTACCCTCCCCTGGTCCACCTCCCTAGTCACCCAGTCAAAAAATTCAATGAGGTTGGTCAGACATGACCTCCCCCTGGTGAAACCAAGCTGCCTTGGGTCCTGTAGTCCATTGACAACCAGATGTTCCACCAATCTCTCCTTCAGTAGTGCTTTCATGATCTTCCCCACTACCGAGGTGAGGCTGACTGGTCTGTAGTTCCCCGCTCTTCTTTGTTCCCACTTTGTATAAGGGACTACATCTGCTGTCCTCCAGTCTATGGGTACCTCCCTGTTTCTAGTGATTGGCTAAACAGGATAGCCAGAGGTTCAGCCACCACCTCTCTTAGTTCTTTAAGGACCCTGGGGTGCACCCCATCTGACCCCATTGCTTTATCAACTCTTATTACTTCCAGTTCCTTCAGGACCCTTTCTCGTGTAAAGGGAATTGTGTCTATTTCTGCACCATTCTCACCCCTTGTATTCCCTTCAGACCCATTACCCTCCTCTTCCTCAGTAAAGTCTGAGCAGAAATACCTGTTCAATATGTCAGCTTTATTGTTGTCATCCTCCACATGGCCCCTATCCTCCCCATTCAGTCTCAGTATCCCTCCCTTTGCCTTTCTTTTTTTGATTATGTACCTGTAAAAGGTTTTGTCCCATCTGCAGTGTGCTCTTCTGTCTGAGCTTTGGCTTCCCTTAATGACCTCCCTGCCTTCCTTTGCTTCTTCTGGTACTTATCCCTACCCTCTTCTGCCTGTGTCTTTTTGTATTGCCTGATTGCAATCTTTTTGGCTTTCACTTTCTTTGCTACCACTTTGGAAAATCATAATGGTCTCCTCTTCCTTTTCCTCTTGCTAACCTGCTTAATGCATAATTCTGTTGCTCTTGTAATCCCTGTTTTAAATACTGCCCACTGTTCCTCAACCCCTGATTCCTGCCCCATTCTCCTTAATGCCTCTTTCAAGTATCTCCCCATTTTCCCAAAGTCTGCCCCTTAAAATCCAGGATACATGTTTTTGTGTGGTTTGGTTCTGCTCCTTCTGTGATTTCAAACCACAATGACTGGTGGTCACTGTTCGCCAGGTGCTCCCCCAGTGTTACCACATCACACAGTCCCTGTTTGTGAGCACAAGGTCTAGTAGTGCCTTCTGCCAAGTTGGTTCCATGACCAGTTGCTTGAGGAAGGCACCGTGAAGGGAGTCCAGGATAAATCTGTTCCTAGTTGATGCTGCTGCTGGGATGCTCCAGTCCACGTCTGGAATACTGAGGTCTCCAATCAGTACTACCTCACCCTTGTCTGCCATCCTTTGGATGGCTAACATCAGCTCCCTATCTGTTTCTTCCTCCTAGGATGGTGGTTTATAGATACATTTTCTCTTCAGACATTTGGCAAAACTTCACCTGCTCATCTTACTCTTGACTTGTATTGAGCTGTCCTTCTAACTTTCTCACACTTGTATTTAAATCTCCAGCAAGTATAACTGCATAATTTGAATATTAGGCAACATAAGTAAGCAATGATACCCAACAGGGTTGGTGGTATTGTGCTATACCGGACTGCCCAGGGGCGTAATGAGGCCCGACACCGCAGGCGGAGGGCCTTATAGCCCCTGGAAGGTCTGGTATAACACAACACCGCCCACCCTGGAGGGTATTATTGCGCTTAGAAATGGACATCTGTGTATATTTTACTAGGCTATAAAATAACAGTGTAAATAACTTAAAAAGAAATATAAATGTTAAAAAAAACTTTCTTTTGAGTAAAGTAGTCCATTTGCTTCTGAGCTGTTCCATCTTCTGTTGCCTGCAGCCATTCAGGAGGCGGGTAGCAGAGCTTCTCCTGCTAATGGTCTCACAGTCACAGAAGCTTTTTAGCTGGTAGCAGAGCTTCCCGCAGCTGGAATTTTACCAGGTATGTAGCATAACTTGCAGGCACTACAAGCGATTTTATATGGTCCTGCTCCTCCCCCAATCAGCTGTTCAAGTTTGCTGGC
This sequence comes from Neoceratodus forsteri, assembly GCA_016271365.2. Lineage (NCBI taxonomy): Eukaryota > Metazoa > Chordata > Ceratodontiformes > Ceratodontidae > Neoceratodus > Neoceratodus forsteri. The sequence continues at coordinate 1,074,853,077 of CM057449.1, forward strand.
CCTTCCTCCGGATCCCTCGCAAACCTATCTTCGTGCAGCAGTCGGTTTATGTGGCTCTTCTTCCTAGATTCAAAGCGGTGGGCTACTTGCATTATTTTATAGGAAGCAGTGGTTTTCCCGGAACAGCAGAAGAACAGTTCATCTTGGGGGAAGAAGAATGAACTACTGGGGGTAGCAGTGTGTTTGGAGTGCTCCATTTCAGTTGACTCTTTTCATTTTAAATGAGGTGATAATTAAAAAATGCCGCTGAGTGTGACCAGGATGCGGGTTTTGGGTGATCGTTTGTGTTTGAAATGACTGTTCCAGCGCGAATGCTGGTGGCCGCACTATGTATACAATGCTGAGCAGTCTAGAGGTAGGTTTTCCATTTCCTGCCAGCAGTGGGGTGGGTAGGCGGCTTTCAAGGAGGCAAACTTTATTTTTTAGGTAAGGGAAGAGAGTAGTATACAAACTGCACATACGGGGCAGCTCTCGCTAAGCACTGTCTTACTAACTAAGTAGCTTGGCTGCAAAATGGAACCTTGCTTTGAGCAAGACGAAGGCATTAGTTCTAGTAGAAAACTGTGTAGTAGAAGAGCGGTACTTTTTCCTTGTCCGTGATCGCAGATGGACATCCATCTTATGCACGGAAAACAATGAAATTAATGTTGTTCTCATACACAGTAGGGCCTCCGAGGTCAGTCTCACACAAAAGTCAGTTTGATTTGGCAGTCGAGCTCCTTTTCTACACAGCTGTGGTAACTTTTTACATTTTATTGTGAATTCTTGAGTCTGCTGTGAGCGGGGAGGGGGGAGATCGGCTGACAGTTTAAGACTATCAACATGGCAGCAGTTGCTTTGTTGAACATTCCAGCCCTTTACTATCAGAACTATATGAGGCAACAGAGACTGGGACTAGGTATTTCCCAGTCTCTGTTGTCTCATACCCGACCAGCTGATTGCCGTGTTCAGCCAATCAGGATGAACTTTTCCATTCTCCCATTTTCTAATCAAGAATGTGTTTTGTTTCATTCTAGATTGAAACTTAAAGAGCTAGTGGAACCAAAATCAGATAGACAGACAGAAAAATACTATAAATTTTAAAGAGTAGTCAGTTGTAACTTTTTATTTCTGAAGTATTTTTCGTTTTGCTCAATAAACAGTTTTTAAGTGTGATACTGTTGTGTTAGATATGTGAAATAACAATCAGCCTGGCAGCTGACTTATCTATCTCTAGTCTCCCCTACAACATCATCAGCATTGTGATCTCACTGATGGTGATATCACAAGTGAATGACCTCACAGTGGTTGTTCCTAAGCAGCAGAGATGTCACAGTCAGTGAGATTGTAATGTTGATTCCTAGAAAGACTTGTGAATTGAGGTTTATCTGCTGAATAACCAGTCTCAAATTGTTTTTTGTTTTTTTTTTTGCTATTGACTGATGCTAGTCTGATTTGGGATATCTCAATTGTGTAACAGATTCATATCAGATTTCCTGAATTTCCCAGGTGTGCTCTGGGAGGGAGGGTGGTGGGATGGTGGGGGGTTGGAGGGAGGGATGATTACTGTTCGATCACTCTGTGGATTTTGTTTTTTATTTTGAACTGTATGTCCTCTATACACTGTATGTTTCCATGTATTTTGGGATTGGTGGAGGTTAATTGTTCCTTACTGTATTGAGGTTATTGTTTGAAATATGAATAAAGTATATTCAATTAAAAAAAAATCAAATGTTTAAACATATTACTATATTAAAACAAAGATGTATAGTTTATCAACTTAAGAGTGGCAGTTGATAGTATACAGTAAGTATAGAAATCCATTATGGGAAGAATTTTTTACAACAGGAATGAATTTAATCTTACTTGATATTCACATTCATATTCCACTTTTTTTCAGGTCAGGCATTTTATTTCAGGGAAACTGCCTGCAAACATCAATATGAGCATAGGAGTCTATTAGGGCTGCATCTTAGCTCCAGTTTTAGTCAACATTTACATGCATATGAACACCACTAAACCTTTTCCCCAAGAGTTTCATATTCCTAGGATAGCAACAATTAGTCATTTGATATGAGCAAATGACATACTTCTGATTTCTACATCTTTATTGGATTTACAAAGAAAATAAGATACAAAATGAATAATCAATATGAAAAAGACAAAACTAGTGGAAATAAATACAAAATAAAGTTTTAGCATTTATATCAACAAGCAGAAAGTAGAAAAATGAAATTTTACATTTATATAGGGCTACAATTTGCATCAACCAATTGCTGGAAGAATCACATAGATCAAATTAAAAGTAAAGCCAGGTTATGTTTTGCTGCTTTAGGATGCTTTAATTGTAAGTATGGGGTGATTCCGTAATGGTATTAAAAGTGCCGAATGTCAAAATAAAATTATCAGTTTTGTATGGGGTCAAAATTCGGGCCCTGTCCAATTTAACTAAAATAGAAAATGTAACCAACAATGCTTATGGATATTTCTTAAGAATTCCACAATCAATTAGTGTTGCTGTCTAAATTGATAGCAGACTTTGGAAAATACCATATAGAAGGCCTTATGAAGGAGAGATTCTCAATTTTTTTCCTGAATGTCGTCCAACCTTGCCACAAGTTTTCAAGAATTTGCCTGTATGAGCAACCAAAGCTCTCTCAGGAGGGTTTTCATTCTCTGTACATCACATCTATTCAAAAACAAATAACTTTAGCAGGCTCATCTTGTATTTTTAGTGACATGTATTGAAAACCTTGGACAGAGATTGTAATAAGAATAAAAATAGACATTCGGAGACATTTCTGCATGGAAAGATACAGCACTGAAAAATTTAAGGATTTGTGACTGTTTAGTGAACAATACAAAAAAAAAACTATTGTAAAGAAAAATATTTAGATTTATTAGAAAAACCCTGAAGATAAGATATGTTTTTCTCAGGTTCAGATGTGAAATCTTTGAGAGTATCTCATTGTTCATTAAACAATAAAGACTTGGAATTACATCCCCTTTAGGATCTTGTAACCTTTTATTGAAGGATGACTTGAGGCACGTGATTCTTTTTTCTTTATTTAATGTACCAAGACTGGCTATTCTATATATTAATACATCTTGTTGACTGTGTTTCTTACTGCAAAAGAATGTTATCTTGCCCTGTTTGTGGGAGAGGACCGCTTAGCTAAGCTGAACAGTTCTGTCAGCCCAACTAGCACAAGATAATGTTCTTATGCTGTAAGAAACATAGTCAACTAGATGTATTTATATACTGTATTATGACACAGTCAAAGATTTTCTTCAAGATAAAATTGTCAGTGTAACATTTAAAAGACATTTTCATTTGCTTACAGTTTTCTGTCCCACCTCTAGTTGTACTAAGAAGTGATACAGTTTGGGTGCCGCTCTGAATGCTACGATGGCAGCTGGTGGTGAAACTAAGTTCCTTACTAAGTTTGTTACAGAAAAAAATTTATGGGCATTTTTTATTTTCTTACATATTTTGAAAACTGACAGGTGCTTGTGAGATGCAGGTGACTGACAGAGCAGGGCAGCGAGCAGCAAGTTGCAGTTGATAGCCAGAGACTGCAGGAATGGGAAAGTTGCACATGCTGCATGAGACAGTTTTGGTACACTAGATAAGAGATAGGGTGGGTCTCTGCTCTGATTGGTGGAACATCTGAAGCTGATTTATAATGGTGAAATAAAAAACATAAAATTTAACAGCAGAGGCAGTGTCCCATCCAGTCATCCCACCCTACCTATTTCTCTTAAGCTGACCCTAGTGGTCATCCCTTTCCTTCACCCTGTGATCCCTATCTCCCTTACTATGTCCTGTGCCTGCCCCACCCTACTTTGAAATTCCCAACTGTTTTGACCATTATTACTTTATCTGGTAGTCTGTTCCATTTGTTCACCACCCTTTCTCTTAAAAAAGTGCTTGCAGACATCCTTTCAGAATATTTCCCCAGCCACTCAGAATGAGTACCCTCTCTTACTTGTGTTTGTCTTTAGGGTAAATATGTCTTTGCACACCACTTTGTGTATCCCATGCAGGTACATGTGTCAGTGGCTCAGTAGGTAGCAGACTCACCTCTGAGGTGGGGAGATCAGAGGGCTGTGGGTTCAGTTCCCACATCTGGCACTTGGGTTAATATCCCAGTACTGACACAGTAGTGCAGCATGAGAAGGGTGCTGCACTTCTGAGGTGTCGTCTTTTGGATGGGATGTTAAACCGAGGTCCCTTCTGCCTGGATTGGTGGTAGTTCAGGTGGATGTTAAAGGTCCCATGGCACTTAACGAAAAGAGTAGGGGAATTTTTTATTAAAACTTAAAAGTAAACTATATACATAATAGTGTTATGTCACACAAAATCATAATACAAAAATAAAAGAAAACATGAATAAGTATTTCATCATACATTCAATACAAAATTTCATTTTTATAGTCCCAAAACGTACTGATAAATGCTGAACCCCCCCAGACTAAAAATGTAAGGGTAACAGTACACACATCCTAATGAAAAAGGAAAAATAACATAATATATATAAGTATTACCTCATACAAAACATACTAAACCCATTTGATAATTCCAAAAATCAATATCATGAAGGAAGAAAAAAACACTGGAAATAAATTCCCCATTCCTGAAAAAATAAGTGATGTTCCTTATGAACAAACTTGGAACAAATTATTAGCACACAATACCATCATGTGGAAAATCCTAAAAGTAAAGCATAGTAGGCAGACCAAAATCATATTCGAGAACTATGGTATGCTAGTACTTACTTTCTCCCAAAGCAAGGCAAAAAAGGAAGCTAAATACCTGCACCAGTTTACATTATCCAGTAGATAGAGGCCCACCTTGATTGGAATACCTGCAGAGGAAGTAAATGAAAATCTTTAGTTTTAAGCAGTATTATATGAGACTCTATCATAGAGAATAATTGATCTTCCGAAATAGTCATTTGCTGCAGAGACAATCTGCACCGAGCTTGCCAGATAAAGTATTTAAAACATATCAAACAAAGCCGCATTGTCTGCCTATCATGTTTTGATCATAAATTTGGTAAAATACTCAAACATAAAATATCCATATTAAGATTATAGAAAGGGGAACCAGGCCATTTTTTCCTGACTATATGCCAAAACCTAACCACATATGGACACATGAAAAAAAGGTGCAAAATTGTCTCAATTGTAGCAATGCAAGAGGGTCTTATACAATATTTTTCCTCCATGCCTTTATGCTTTAGATTACCCTTGACATTCAGTTTTCCATGTACTGATAACCATAATACATCCCACATTGAAGGAGGGACCCTAGGGGAATCCAACATCTGTTCTATCATTACTCTTTCTGAATCAGGTCTATCTACATAAGCAGGATATTCCATAAAAAAAATGAGACATTATATATTTATTTAAGACTTTTCTTGTGAAATTTTGAATATGGTTCTTAGTCAATAACCACAACTTAATTTTTCCGAAAGCTACCTGGAAATGAGATGGCAGATGTGAAAAAGTCCTTTTTCTAGGGAGTTCCCTATGGTCTGGCCAAAATAACATAACAGAAGTAAAACCATCCACCACCCATGGAAGCCATATTTTATGAGTAGAATTAAGAAGCAGTTTTATATTAGTAACAACAAACATGGTGAAAAAAACCACTACCGGATTAACCATATCTATACTACCTTGATTTTTTTTCAGGAACAAAATACCTCTTTTAATGGGATTTAACCTACTCCCCCAAATTCCAGTAAAAAAAACATATAATTTTGTCTCTAATTCTTTTGGAACAGCAAAAATACAACTAACGTGTAAAAACATTGATAACAAAAAGGTTTTAATCATAAAGACCCTTTTAAGCTTTGTCATCCTCCACTTATTCCACACCTTAACCTTATCCATAGCCTACTGAATCTTATCCTGCCAGTTTATGAAGGCTAGATTGCCTGACCCAGATTTGATGCCTAAGATGGTACATGCCTCTCTAACTATGGGAACAGAAATAACTGTATCCACAACACAGGAATAATCTCCTATTAACAAACATTTACTTTTATTATAGTTAATTCTGGACCCCGATGTCTAGAAAATTTTGATAAGATGGAACCTGCTACATCACAGAACTGAATATCAGCCATCAATAAACAACTATCATCTGCATATGCTGTCATGGTAATCTCACTATCCTGACTAGAAAATGACAGGCCTGTAATGGCAGGAGAAATATTAATGCTATGTACTAGAGAATCTAGTGAGAACACAAATAACAGAGGGCTGAGGGGGCATCCCTGTTGGATACCTTTTTCCACCAGACAGGGATGGCCTACCCACCCATTGCAATAGGGCCAAGCTATTGCCTGAGAATAATAGGCCTGTACCCAAGCAATAAATTCCATTGGAATACCATATGCTGCCTGACATCACCATAGAAATGCATGTGAAACATTGTCAAAGGCCTTAGCTTGATCAAGACTTAACAAAAATTCAGATAACTCCCCTTCCGGACCTTTCGTGATAATTTCCCTAATGAGGATAAAATTATCTGTAATATTCCTTCCAGGAATGGCACAAGCTTGAGATTCATGGATAAGATCCCCTGCCACCGACAGCTGATTACATAGCAATTTTGACAATATTTTAAAATCAGCATTCCAAAGGGTAATAGGTCTCCAATTAGATAGAAGACCGCTATCTCCCGCCTTATGCATCAGCACCACTAAACCCTCATACATACTACCTGGGAGCAGTTTAGAGAACAATATTGCGTTACATAGAGCTACCATTTCATTCAGTAATGCTGGAACTAGTATTTTATAAAGCTCATTAGGGGATATCATCAAAACCTGGGGCAGATCATTCTTTAAAATTAGCTATACTAACCCCTAGAACATCATGTATCATTACGGGGATATCAACATTCCTCTCAGGGAAGCAAAGAGCTGAGGTAAAGAGCACTCAGAAAACCAATGTTCCAGCTCCTCAGGAATATTAGCGGGCCCTTCAAACAAATCAGACACATGCTGATGAAGTGCTGATAAAATGCCTGATTTACTTGTAACCACATTACCACCAAGTGTAAGAATATAAGATATACATTTCTTTTTCCCTTGGTCAAAACAGAACTGATAAGGGTTCACAAAATCTTGCCTGCCTTGGGTGCCAAATTTTTGTTCTTGTTCTAGGGATTTATACCTATAGTATTGTAAATCCGAAATCTGTAGCTTTAAATCCAAAATTTGAGAGGTCAAATCTATCCTAGATCTACTCTGTTCTGACACAAGGGAACTCAACTGTAACTGACAGTCCCTTAATGTATCCATACATAGTATACCATTTAATTTGACCATCTGTTTAAAAAAATCTCTGATATAATTTTTGGTATCTTCCCGCCACTCCAAGATAAAATCATACAAAAAGGCCACAGACTATTGTGCAGTCAATAAATGCATAAAACCCTCTTTTATCATGCCTATGTCTAACAAAGTCAAGTTTAGATGCCAGTAACCTGGGCCTCTGCTCATTTTATCATAATTTGCAACAGTTAACTTCAATAACCCATGGTCTGATGATACCATTGGTGTGACCTCTGATTTCGTTATTTCTAAACCCTTGGAAATAAACCAATAATTGGTTCTAGTGGCCAATAGACCCCTAAAATTAGTGTTAGGGGGCACTGAGTTACTGTGAGCAAAGGCATCTAGTAAATCAGCTTGTTCCAAAAGGTTATTTAAATATGAAGCATCACAAAACACTTTAGAGGTTTGCAGGCCCCTAGCAAGAGTTAAACGGCTGCAGTTAAAATCACCTCCCCACAACAAATGTTTTGCAGTAAACAGAAAGGGCTGTATGCTTTTTAGAAGATCAATTCTGCCAACATTTGTTTGAGGAGAATAAACAGTAATCAAACAAAACTCCAACCCATGCATAAACATATCAAGTAACAAGGCCCTGCAAGGCATAATATCTATGACATGTATGACTTTTATAGCAGGATTAGTGAACAAAATCGCTACCCCACCAGACATCAACCCCTGTAAACCAATAAGAATCTCCTCAAAGCCACAAATCCTAGGCCTCTTGCACCTTTTGGTCAGAGTGCAACCGAGTATCCTGTAAAAATATCACATCAAATCTGATTGAGTGAAAGGTGCAAAGGGGAAGGTTCTCTTCCTTTCAGATTTGATACTATTTGCATTCAAAGATGCCAGAGATAAGTTATACAGAGAACCCAGGGAGATCAATCAGGAGGTTTATTTTTCATTTTTACCCAGGCTCTTGTGCCCATTCTTGTTTTCTGTGGTTTGGGCCCCTTATCATTCCCTAGAGTATTCACATCTGATCCCCCATCCTGTTGTGAGGAGTGAAATGAGTCTGAGTCCGATTTTGTTTCCAAATCCCCACCTTCAGGCTGTAAGTCAGTATAAGAGTTTAAATTTCTACCTGGACCAAAGCCACAGGGGTCACATTCTGAGTTTTTAATTTATTTTTCCTTAATCCTTTTCTTCTCTCCACCATAGTGTAAGACCCAGCCAGTGGTGGGGGGGGTGCATATCCGGTGCAGGGGGATCAGGCAACAATTTGGGGGATACTCAGACTTCCCTTTGTGAAGGTTCAGAGTTAGGAGAGATATTCCTATGGGGTGCATCAAGCACAGGGACCACTATGCCACCCATCGTGCTAGATAAACCTATGGGAGGGGCAGGGGTCCTATTGGCTTTATTAGCTGTATTAATATAAAAGTCCTGTATACCATAGTCTGCCTCTGCAGTATTGTGGACTGTCCAGGGACATGAAAAAAGGAGTGGCTTTCTTCACACATGCTAGGGTGTAAAGGATTCTGGCAATGAAACACGGTATGACCAATTACCCCACACTGTATACATCTTACTACATCACAAGTCCTGCTTAGATGAAGAGGGGAACCACATTTGTAGCAATGCCTCGGTTGCCCAGGGTAAAAAATAAACACCTTGTCCCTACCCAAATAGAAACAATTAGGGAGATGCTGCAACCCCCGTCCTCCAGATGTAAGTTGATTTTTATCCTCCACCCCCCATTCCAAAAGCCCTCATCATCTAGTATAGGTTCGGGGTTCCCCTGTACCTTACATTTTTTGTCCAACCAGTAAAAGATGTCAGAGATGTTCACCCCCTTATTCTGAAATAAGACAGGAATGACCTTAAAGGTCTGTTCAGTTAAAGGTATTGCCTGGAAATTAACCCAGGCCAGATTTGTCTTCAATGTAACATACTTTACCCAGACTGTATCCAGAATATCCGGGGTATGAAAACTAATGTCATAGGTAGATTCACCAGGTGTGTGAATCAAGGTGTAGACTTCAGCTGGGAAAAAGCCTAGCATCTGCTTTAGGAGAATCTTCCCCACATAAAACCAATCAGTCATCTGAGGGTCCCAGGTATCTCAGACGTACTGCATTACATCTTTTGGCAAGCTCTACCAGTTTCCTAAAAAGGCTTGCATAGGTAGGCTCCTAGGGGGGTTCCTCGGGAGCCTGCAGTTCTACATGAGCACCCGGTTCAGGATCCCCTTCCCTCCCATGTTGTCCCTGGTCCACATCACCACTGTTAATTACAGCTCCTTCAATAGAATCAGTAAGTATAGAATTACCTGCTAAAGAACTGTTCACTGGCTGTACCTTCTCTGCAGGAAGAGAGGTAACAGGTATTGTCACGGTTGTAGCCGAGACACTTTCATTTAAATCCTGTCCCGGGAGTGGAATTTTGGGGTCTGGAATCCAGGATCCTCCGTTCTCTTGCAGCCAACCTGCCTGGCTTAGGGTGACTTCCAGAGACCAGCCATGCCCACCGGAGACTTCTGTATCTCTTGGGGCTGTTTCTGGCATTCCAATGTTGGAAAAAGTAAAAACTTTGTCTGCTTGAGCCTCCAGAGTACAAGGAGAGGCACTAACATCCCGTTTTCTTTTTTTGTTGTCGTCTTCGCAAAGCTGCTCCACTCGCTGCATCTCCAGCTCTGCCTGTTCCAGGTGGCATCTCAAGATATCCAATAAGGCTTGCAAAGGCACCCCAGAAGGTGTGACATCCATTTGTACTTGTACGTTTGATGTGTTGGCAGAATCGTTTCCTTCTGCAGTGCTTCCAGCACTTGGAAGCTCACCATCTTGCATCGATAAAACGCTTTCCGAGAGGCTGCACCACAAACAATACCGTGAACTCTCTCATCACTCTCCATGATCAGAGTGACTTCCTCATCCAACCGACCAGAGTCCAGCACCCCCTACCGAAGAGTAGGGGAATTTCCCCTGTGTCCTTGCCAAATTTCACTGATTCACTAAAAAAATACCACCAACAACTTATTCTGTTTCAATTTCAGTTGCTTGCCATCTGTATCCCCCCCTCCCCCCTGGTCGCCCCTGAAAAAGGGACTCCTAGGCCCAGTGGGCTTACTGAGTCAATAAAATTCAACAAAACAAAACAAACATGTATGTCTATCATGCCTCCCCTCTCCATTCCAGTTTCCAGGGTGTATGTGCTGAGGTCCCACAATCTCTCTTCATTCTGTATATCTTTAACCCATCCATTGGATCATTCTGTTAACCCTTCTCTGTACAAATCCCACCCTCTCACAATTCTTCCATGTGTTCAGGCCCAGAGCCTCATACAGTACTCTAGGACTGGGCACACCAGGGATCTGTACAGTGGAAGGATCACCTCTCTTCTTCTACAACATCCCATTGTGTTTGAGTGAAAAGGAAGTGCAAAAGAAGAAGGAAACCACTTTGGTTCTCAAAAAAAGTAGCAGAAAAGGTCAGAGCCAAAAAGGATGGCCTTCAGGAAATATAAGGGAATGCAGCTGGATGAAGATAGGGAGGCATACCAAACTTCCCTAAGGGAAGCAGGGAAGGCAGTAAGACAGGCAAAGGCCCAAACTGAGGAAACACTAGCACAAACAGTAAAAGAAGGTGACAAGACTTTCTATAGATACCTTAGTGAAAGGATAAAGTCCAGAGGGGGCATTGCTAAAATCAAAGGAGATAAGGGGGGAGTGTGAGGAGGAGGACCACGTAAAAGCATCTATCCTAAATAGATACTTCTGCTCAGTATTTACTGAAGAGAAGGTAGGGCAGGGCTCAGCACCATGAACACGGGGGGAGGGAGATGTGCACTAGTCCCTTTACAAAATAAAGGGTCCTACAAGAGCTCGATAAGCTCAGGGTGGACAAGGCAATGGGACCTGATAGCATACATCCCAGAGTACTAAAGGAGCTAAGGTTGGAACTAGCAGAGCCATTATCAGAACTGTTTAGTGAGGCTGTGAGCACAGGAGAGGTTCCAGAAGACTTGAGAAAGGCTCATGTGATCCCACTCCACAAGAGTGGTAGCAGGGAGGAGGCAGGGAACTACAGACCAGTCAGCCTTACCTCAGTAGTGGGAAAGATTATGGAGGCACTCCTTAAGGAAAGGATCGTACAACACCTGGAATCCATAGGAGCACAGGATCCAAGACAGCATGGGTTTACAAAAGGAAGGTCCTGTCAAACTAATCTCATAGATTTCTTTGACTGGGTAACCAGAGTGGTGGACTAAGGGGGAGCAGTTGATGTTGCCTACCTTGACTTCAGCAAAGCTTTTGATACTGATCCACATAGAAGATTTATTAATAAGCTGGGTAGGCTCAGGTGGGTCAGAAGTTGGTCAACTGGGTGGTAAACTGGTTGACGGGCAGAAAACAGAGAGTGGTGGTAAACAGTATACAGTCAGAAGAGATGCAAGTCACAGGTGGGGTACCTCAGGGATCAGTCCTGGGGCCAGTCCTCTTCAATATCTTTATCAGTGACATTGCAGATGGACTGGAGAGTAAGGTTTGTCTGTTTGCAAGTGACACCAAGATCTGCAACAGAGTAGATGATCCTGATGGAGTGGGCAGAATGAGAAAGATCTGGATAAACTAAAAAAATGGACAGAAGAGTGGCAACTGGGGTTTAATGCAAAGAAATGCAAGATCATGCACATAGGGAAGAGAAACCCTGAAGCCACCTATAGGCTAGGAGGGGAGTTGCTGGCAGTCACAAGGGAAGAAAGAGACTTGGACATCATCATCATCGATGACTTGAAATCATCCAAGCAGACCACTAAAGCAGTAGGTAATGCTAGGGGGATGTTGGGGTGTATTAGTAGAGGTATCACAAGTCAGAAGAGGGAGGTAATAATCCCTCTTTATAAGACACTGGTTAGGCCCCATCTGCAGTACTGCATGCAGTACTGGAGGCCACACTTTCACAAGGACATTAACCAAATTGAGGCAGTCCAGAGAAGGGCAACCAAAATGGTGCAGGGACTGCATCAGAAAACATATGAGGACAGATTAACAGAGCTCAATATGTATACCCTAGAGCAAAGGAGGGAGAGAGGTGATATGATCGAAACATTCAAACACCTTAAGGGCATTGACAAGGTGAAAGAGTCTAACATGTTTCAATATAAGAAAAATATCAGGACAAGAAGACACAGCATGAGATTAGAGGGAGGCCGATTAAGAGGTAATGTGAGGAAGTTCTTTTTCACAGAAAGGGTGGTGGATGCATGGAACGGCCTACCTCAGGAAGTGGTGGATGTGAATACAGTGCAGGGCTTCAAACAGGCATGGGATAGGTACAAGGGAGCAATACAGATGAGTATGAATAGATAGGCCATTGACAAAGTAAAGGCCTATGGCACTTTCATAAGGTAGAAAAAGAAATGGGCAGACTGGATGGGCCTTATGGTCCTTATCTGCCATCAACTTCTATGCTGCTATGTTTCTGTGTTACTACTTACTCCCCTCCATATGCAATTCAGCATCCTAGTTGCCTTTCCAACTGTATTTTCCCACTGCACTGTGGACTTCAAATTGCCTGTTGTTTTCTCCCTGAGTTCACTTTCTTCTGCTGTATTTTTCAACATGATTCTCCCCATCCAGTATTGTGCTCTCGTGTTTTGTTCCCAGTATGTATCACCTAGCACATTTTCACATTCAGTATAAGCTGCCAGATCTTGAACCAGTTTTCCAGCCTACTCAGGTCCTCCTTTACTGCTCTAAAATATCCTCACTGTCCACCCTTCCGCAGATCTTAGTATCATCAGTGAAGAGGCAAATCTTTCCTTGTACACATACACCTATGTCACAGATGAATATGTTAAAGAGGACTGGCTCCAATACTGAGCCCTGTGGTACCCCACTTGTTACCTCTTTAACATCCAAGAAATCCCCATTTACAGCTACACTCTGTATCCGTCCCCTCAGCCAGCTTTCAATGCATGTAGCTATCCAGTTTTGTACCCTAGATTTCTTAGTTTCTTGACCAGTCTCCTGTGGGAAACTGAATCAAATGTCTTGCTGATGTCCAGGTACAGTACCCCGACTGTTTGTCATTTTTTCAACTGCTCTATTTACCCAGTAAAAGAACTCAATCAGGTTCATCTGGAATGACCTCCCCTGGTGAACCCATGCTGCCTGTCATCCTTCCTGTCATCCTGCAACCCATCTACCTCAAGAAAGTCTACCAGTCTTCTCAGTATGGCCTCTAATACCTTCATTACTATTGATGTCAGGATGACTGGTCTACAGTTTCCTGGTTTGTACTACAGTCTGTAGTGATGCAGAAGGATTACATTGGCTGTCCTCCAATTTCTGGCAACTACCCTGGTGTCTAGTGAGCAGCTGAAATTATCTACCAGTGATGTAACTAATACCTCTGCTGATTCCCTGAACATCCTAGAATGCTTCCCATCTATTCCCATCTACTTGTCCACTCTTAAACCCCCTCACCTCCTCCAGCACTCTTTCTTACATGATTGGACTGTGGCTGTTAAGAGTCCCCCTTCCCCTTTATTCCCCCTATTCCACAATCTGGTAGTAGCCCCCACATCCTCTTTGGTGACCACTAAACACAAATATTAGTTTAGTATCTCATCATTTCCTCTATCTCCATCTTCTCATCCCTACCCCTTTTTCAGCAGCAAAATTCATTCCTTAACTTTGTTTCTCTCAGAATATTTTGTCCCACAACTTTGTCTCCTCTCCAGTATTTAGCTGCATATTGGCCTTTAATTTCTGACTGCCTGCTGCCCTCCCTCCCTGCCTGCCCTTAGATATGCCTCTCTGTCCTCCTTTCTTTAGCCTCCCTTGTATTTTTAAAATTCCTTTTTTCCCCTTTCACAGCAACCTTCACCTCGAGTACAAACCACAGTAGCCCTATTGCCCTTTTTCCCTTGTTTAAACTCCTAATACAATAAGCTGTAGCCTTGACAACACCCAATTTGAATGCCTCCCATTTCCCCTCCACTCCCTCAATTCCTGCTATTCTTCTTATACTAACACCTTGCAATTCCATCATTCTGTTAAACTCTGCTTTAGTAAACTTTAGCCTGGCTTTTCCCCCTTCTAGCTTCCAGCTGGACCTCCATCTCCAATTTCCCATGATCATTTGGCTTAAGCAGTCCCTGAGCACCAGATCCAGCAATTCTTCCTCCCTCGTAGGGTCTTGAATCAAATATGCCAGAAAAAAACATCCTGGACTGCTTCCATCAGGAACTAGTTCCTTGCACGTATAACTGTGACCTTCAAGTCCACATTCGACATATTGAAGTCCCCTACCTCCAGTACTATCACAGCCCCTGTTTACCCCCTATGACAGGAAAGGGGACCAGAACCATGTATTATTTTGATTCATTTATTCTTTTCTAAATATGCATCTGCTTCAGGTACATCATGGCTACCAGATCACATGATCAAGTAGTATATGACAGCTTATGCCAGCCAGAGTAGAGGGTCTTGTTTTCTCATGGGAAAGTTAACAGGAAAGCCATGCAGGAGGCAATAAAGCAATAAACCCAGTGGGGGAGTCCTTCCTGGAGATGTTCCTATGTTGAACAAAGGACCCAGGTGGACGTCATTATCGTAACAAGGAGATGCTGAAGAGTGGCTGCACACACACACACACACACACACACACACATATGCACACACTCAAAGAGGGTTAGACAATATGGAACTGTAACTCAAAGTGAATGAGACCCCTCCCCACAGAGAGGAGAAATAAATTGTGGTGCTATAAGCAGGCTGTTTCTGTTAGGCTGGAACATCGGACAATGCCAGAGCCCCTGCCATACAAAGTCTAGTTGACTGGTAAGCTAGCACAGTGAGGGATGGTAATTCTTTAGCCAGGGCAGGTGGAAGATTTTAGATAAGGATAGATCACAATTTTGCTGTACACCAACTATTTGCTAATTTGCTTTATTTTCTGTTTCTTAGTAAATGCGCAACCTTTTTGTCTTCTTGTCAATACATCCTGTTGTAAATACTTGCAGTATTTTAGTAAAGATTGCATTTTTATAGAATCAATGACTGCTTGTTTTATTTAAAAGGGTAATTTTACTATTTCTGCTAGACTCTGTTTGCAGTCTGTCTCTGAAGGTGCACTCTACCCACAGTTATTGTGTTCACCTTCCTGACTTTGAGCAAGGAGAAGGTAACAAAAAAACAGGTTTCTTTGTTCCTGTTGGTAAAAACCTTGTGGTGGCAGTGAGCTGGAAATCCCTGGTGGGTGAGATTTCTGTTACACTGGTGGCAGAGTGGTGGGATCTGTGTGGCAACTGGTACCAGTCCAGGGCAGAACAGCAGACAATGTGCTTTCCTGTGAGACAGTAACTCTGAGAGAGAGAGAGAGACATAGCACACTGTGAAGGAGTACCAGCAGAAATATACCTTTTAACAGTGGTGAAGCAGGATTTCAAAAGGTTGCATTGTTTACTACTATTTTTTTTTTATTTATAGACAGTTTAGTGCAGCATAGCTGGAGAATATGAGTTCCTCAAGCTATGTAAAATTTAATGTACAGCAGTTTTGTGAGCTGTGCACAGCAAGGGGGATTGTCCATAAGGGCATGGCAAAGAATGCACTCATGGAAGCCCTGTTGGTGCATGGCCAGCTGCAGGAGGGGCAGATGGTCTCAGATGATCATGGCCCAATACCTGGTCAGTAGGTGGTCACTGAGGACAGTGACTCAGGTAGTGAAACTGAGGTCCCAGTGGCTGAACAAGGGGGAGCACCTTGTGGCACAAGCTGGGGAAGTTATGCAGCCCAATCAACCTCAGCTTGAGATCCTTAAGGCAGAGCTTGTGCTGCAGGATGCCAAACTGTGGAGGGCAAGGCTGGAGGCTGAAAGGGAGAAAATAAGGCTGGAGGTAGAGGAAAGAGAAAAGATTCACTAGCATGAGATCCTTATGTAAACAGAAAGGGAGAAGATTCACCAGCATGAGATCCTTATGAGAGGATAGAGAGAGAAGGAATGAGCAGAGCAAGAGACAGAATGAACAGAGCGAGATCGAGAGCGACAGCATGAGATTGTAATGGAAAAACTACACCAGCAAACATCGCAGTGACCCGTAAGTAATGGCAAATCCATGAAGCCATGATTAATTCTAAAATCTTTCCACAATACCAAGAGGGAGATGATCTGGCTTTGTTTTTAAAACCTTTTGAAAGGGTTTGTGTGTGATTTAAATTTGATAAGACTTTATATGTGATCCACCTGATCCCATTAGTTACTGGCCGTGCCTTGCACACATTTGCTCAAATGGACGATAATGATTGCATGAACTATGGTAAAGTTAAAAGAATATTATTAAAATGTTTTGAACTGATTCCTGAGGCTTATAGACAGAAATTTAGAGAGTTACGATGAGGCCCACGAGACAGCTACATATAACTGCATGTCCAAATGTGTGCTTATTTAGACCATTGGGTGGATGGGGCTAAGGCAAGGACTGTAGAGCAGGTTAAAGATTTATTTGTAAGGGAACAATTTCTTAAAATTGTACCTGATGACCTGTGCATTTGGCTACTGGACCGGGCATGCAACTCTGCAAAGGAGGCATCAGAAAGTGCTGATTTATATGTGGCCAGCAGACCACACTGGCAGCATAAGAACTATGGGGGTGGGGCAGCACATGGTTTTAAGTGGACCCAGGGAGTGTAGCCTAAAGGAAACCAGCCTGCACCCAAGCCCAAAACATATCCCACTGGTTCTAAGGGAAACAAGGAGCCGGGGGCAAAGGAATGCTGGATTTGACAGAAAGTGGGGCATCTATCCTATGACTGCCATAAAAACAGGAGTAAAGGGCAAAAGCCTGGGGGAGGGGCTGACCAAGATAGTACACCACTTTTGGTAAACTATGCACACACTGTAGTGCCACCAAATTCCACCAAGCATATGCACCCTGTTCTAGTCAATGGCACAGTAATACAGGGATTGAGGGACACTGGTGCCTACATCTCCATGATAAGGCAGGATCTGATCCAGGTGGAGCAGATTCTGCCAGGGAAGTTCTCCAAGATTTGAGGAGTCACAAGTTCAGTGGTCCAAGTGCCGATGGCTCGGGTCTTCCTGAGCTGAGAGGGTAGCCATGGGGTACAGGAGGCAGGAGTTGCACCTGATCTCCCTGTGGATGTGATCATGGGGAATGATTTTGACAACAGGGAAAACCTAGTATATGTTTCTACCCATAGCCAGGCAAAAGGGCAAGCTTCTGAGGGGGAGGAGGGGGTGACACAGCCTGTGCAGACCCATCCCTCAGCAGCTGAGGAAGTGGCTAGTGTGGATGAAGGGCTAACTAGGAGTAGCAGCCCTGAGCCCCTAGCTGCACGAAGAGGAGGTTACCACCAGGGGCAGCTTTCCTCCTAAAGGCAAACTGGGGAGGGTCAGACAGGAAGAGCTGGGCAGGGCACATCAAGCTGATCCTATACTCTAAAAACTGAGAGAGATCGCAGATAGTGCTGAGGCCTCTCAAGGGAGTAAAACATCTGCTTATTAGGAAAATGGGCTGTTGTACAGGGAGTGTACACCACAGAGGGGACTAGATGGAGAGGTACTCCAGCAGCTGGCAGTTCCCTGGGACTACTGAAAGCAGCTTCTGACCATGGTCCATAATATTCCTTTTTCAGGCCACCTGGATTTTAACAGCACAAAAATGTGGCTTGCCAACAATTTCTTTTGGCCAAGCATGTACACAGATGTAACAAATTACTGTCAGACTTGTTCACAGTGTCAGCAGGTGTCAGGGACAAGGCTAAGGCAGCTTTGGTGCACCTGCCTATTATTGATGAACCCTTTAAGAGGGTAGCCGTGGACATAGTGGGTCCCCTGAGTACCCCAAGTTGCACGGGCAAACCATACATGCTGGTTGTGGTGGATTACGCAAACAGGTACCCTGAGGCAGTGGCCATGTCTTCCACTGAGGCAGAAAAGGTGGCTGATGAGCTCCTGGGAATCTTTATCTGATTGGGATTTCCCCAAGATATTTTATCAGACCGGGGGCAAATTTCATGTCATCTTTAATGACCAGTTTGTGGAACAGTGAGAGTGAAACAGCTCTGTGCTTTGCCCTATCATTCTGAGACAAATGGCCTGGTTGAGCGGTTCAGTGGAACCCTTAAAACTATATTCAGGGCATTTGCTTACCATCACAAAAGGGAGTGGTAAAATATTTACCCCACTTCCTGTTTGCATACAGGGAAGTCCCACAGGAGTCCACAGGGTTCTCACTCTTTGAGCTCCTATTTAGTCACAGGGTTAGGGGGCCCCTAGATTTAGTCAGGGATGAATGGGAAGGTGACCATGCCACCCAAGGGAAGTCTGTTGTGGAGCATGTCCGAAATTTCAGGGCCAGACTTAAGGGACTCATGGAGCTCACCCAGGAGCACTTAGCCACTGTACAACAGCAACAGAAAGCTGGTACTCATCCCAATTTGACACAATAAACTGCAGGCAGCATAGGAGTGCCCATTCTCCATAATCAGGAAGCTGAGTGATGTTAACTATATAGTAGGGTTGCCTGACAGATGGCACAGGCAAAGGATATATCATATGAACATGACAAAGCCCTACTATGATAGAGAGGAAATTATCCTCGCTGTGTGCAGTGCAGCAAAGGAGGGGAACAAGGCTGATTCTCTAGTGGCCCTCCTTGGAGAAGCCCGGGAGGGATCCTCAGTAAATAACCTCACCCTCTCAGGACAACTGACACTGGCTCAGGCCAAGGAGATGAGGGGGGTGCTGGGAGAATTTGGAGACATGTTCAAGGGGAATTCTGTGTACACCACAATGGCTGAACACCACATGGACACTGGGGCCCAGGTTCTGCAGAGGCAGTCCCCCTTTAGGCTACTTAAGGGGGTTAAAAAGACCATGCTGGAGGAACTCAGGAAGATGCTGGCCCTTGGAGTGATCCAGAAGTCCAGTAGCCCCTGGGCTACACCTGTGGTCCTGATTCCCAAGAAGTACAGTACCACACGGTTCTGTGTCAACCACCAGAGGCTCAACAGCTGTATGGAGTCTGATGCCTACCCCATACCCAGAACGGATGAGACCTTGGAATGACTGGGTGGAGCCCAATTCCTGACCATGATAAACCTGATGAAGGGCTACTGGCAGGTGCCGTTAACCCCTGCAGCCAGGGAGGGGTCTGCTTTCATTAGCCCAGATGGCTTATTCAAACTCAGAGTAATGCTATTTGGGATTAAGAATGCACCTGCAACCTTCCAGAGGATTGTGGACTGCATCCTGGCAGGGGCAGGTGAATATACACTGGCTTACATGGATGATATCACCATTTACAGCCAGACATGGGAAGATCATGGCAGGTACATGAGGGAAGTGTTCCACAGACTGAACGCCACAGGGCTAACAGTTAAGTTGGAAAAATGCCAGATAGGCTTGGCTGAAGTGTCCTACCTTGGGCACCGGGTGGGCAGTGGATGCATCCATCCAGAGCCAGTGAAGGTTGAGGCCATCCAGGCCTGGCCCACCCCTGCCACAAAGAAATGGGTGAGGGCATTTCTGGGAACAGTCGGGCACTACAGGAGGTTTGTCCCTCACTACAGTGATGTGGCAAAGCCCCTGACAGATCTGGCAAAAAAGAGAATGCCTGAAAAAGTTCTCTGGACAAAGAACTGCAAGTCTGCCTTCCAACGGTTGAAGGAGGCATTATGTGGGTCACCCGTGCTTGCTTTCCCCCAATTATGACTTAAAGTTCATAGTACATGTGGATGCCTCAGACCATGGGCTGGGTGCTGTCCTGAGCCAGGTTACACTGCAAGGGGAGGAACACCCCATAGTGTACTGGAGCCGGAAGCTTCTGCCCAGGGAAGAGTCATATTCCACAGTGGAGAGGGAATGTCTGGGGATTGTGTGGACCCTTCAGAAGCTACAGCCCTATCTGAATGGGAGGGAGTTCACTGTGGTTTACTGATTATAACTCCTTGACATGGCTCCATAGACTAGTGGGGAAAACACAAAGTTATTGCACTGGAGTTTGCTACTACAGTCATACAATATGATCATTCAGCACCGAAGTGGGGTGCAGAATGCCAATGCAGATGGACTGTCGAGGCAGGGCTAGGTGCATGGCATATTCTTTTTGGCACTCCCTAGGCCTTACATGAATGGCAGTGTCTCTTAGGAGTTACCTAAAAGAGACACACCTTCATTTCTTGGGGGGGGGGATGTTATGGAAAATGGGACCAGAACCATGTATTCTTTTGATTCATTTATTCTTTTCTAAATATGCATCTGCTTCAGGTACAAGATGGCTACCAGATCACATGATCAAGTGGTATATGACAGCTTATGTTAGAGGTCTGATGTTCTCATGGGAAAGTTAACAGGATAGCTAGGGAGGAGGCAATAAAGCAATAAACCCAGTGGGGGTGTCCTTCCTGGAAATGTTTCCATGTTGAACAAAGAACCCAGGTGGATGTCATTAGGGCAGCAAGTAGGTGCTGATGGGTGGGTGTACACACACACACTCTTTCAAAGAAGGATGGGACAACATGGAACTGTCACTCAAAATGAGTAATACCCCTCCCCATAGAGAAGAAAAATATATTGTGGTGCTATAAGCAGTTTCTTTCTCTTAGGCTGGAACATCGGACAATGCCACAGCTCCTGCCATACAAAGACTAGCTGATTGGTAAGATAGCACAGTGAGGGACAGTAATTCTGTAGCTAGGGCAGGTGAAAGATTTTAGATAAGGATAGCTCAGAATTTTGCTGTACACCAACTATTTGTTAACTTGCTTTATTTTCTGTGTCTTAGTAAATGTGCAACCATTTTGTCTCCTTGTAAATATATCCTGTTGTAAATACTTGTAGTATTTTAGTAAAGAGTCTATTTTTATAGAATCAGTGACTGCTTGTTTTTTTTAAAAGAGTAATTTTACAATTTCTGCTGGACTCTATTTGCAATCCATCTCCAAAAGGGCACTCTACCCACAGTTATTGTGTTGACCTTCCTGACCTTGAGCAAGGAGTTAAAAAAAAAAATATTGGTTCCTGTTGATAAAAACCTCATGGTGGCAGTGAGCTGGAAATCCCTTGTGAGTGGAATTTCCATTACACCCCATAATAACCTCACCTAGTTCTGTGTCTGCCACCAGTTCCTGGTTTGGCAGCCCATATACCACCCCAGCTCTTATTTTCTTTCTTCTTCCCCAAATTAATTTGTACCCACAGAGTCTCTAGCCTCACCAAATTCCCAGGATTATTTAGTTTTGTGGCTTCTGCACCCTCTTTTAGATACAGTGTTGCACTCCCACTCTTGCTCTAGCCCCTATCCCTCCTGATCAATGTATATCTTGGAGTGGTCATGTCCCAATCATGGTTCTAAGTCACCCACATCTCTGTGACAGCCATCAAATCAAGTTGCCCTTAAGACTCTAGTGTCTTCTTCTAGCTTGTTCCCCAGACATCTTGCACTGGTGTGCACAATCCTCTGGTATCTGACTTCCCCTTCCTGTCCCTTCTCATTGGTGTTTAACATATCTATACTTTCATTTTATGGGAAGAGGCAGGCAGGGCCTCAGTGAGTTCTAATATCACTTGTGGTCCTGACTTAGTTGCCTCCCCAACCTAGTTTAAATTGTTCTGAATGTGCTGTGAAAACCTAGCTCCCAGCACCCTCCCACCCACCTCCTTGGCATACAGGCCATCCTTTTTGTATAGCTTTCATTCCCTCCGAGTTTGAACTTAGACACCAAAGAAATGAAATCCTTCTTCCTTGCACCAACCCTGCATTTAATTAGAACACGTGGAACTGTTCCCTCTAATTCAAGCATGGCCAAAGTAGAACCTCTAGGAAGGTCACTGCCCCTGCTCTGTCCTTTGCTACCTGTCCTAGCACATGGAAGTCTGCCTTCATCTCCTCCATGCTCCTCCTGCTCAGATCATTCATGCCCATGTCCACCATCAGATTTGTACCCCCCACCCTCAAGAGATCCACCATGCTGGACGTGAGTCTCTCTACTATTGCCCCTTGGAAGCAGCACACCACCTCCTATTCATCAGGTGTCAGATCCACTTCCCTCCCAGTGCCCCACTCTATGGAATTCCCAACTACAAGTACCTTCCTCTTGCTCCCTTTGGAGCCCTCTTCCCTATTTGGCATGTCCTCCCCAGACAGTGCCTGCCTGTTAGGTGTGCTGGACCTATTCACCTTTGAGAGGGTCAACTGGGTCTTTTCAGTCCACCATCTGGAGACAGTCTATGAATTTCAGTGTCCCCAGATGATATACTTGATTGGTTATTTACTTCTTCTTCTTGTAAACATGTTTTAAAGAAATTGTCCCATTGTTTTCTTAAGATCATCAAATATTGGTATAAGAATAACGATATTACAAAATGAAATTGAAGTGTAAGTGAGAAGTACTGTAAAGGAGACATTGTGGACCCCCCTTTTTCTTTTTGCTGAAATGGTGGAGGGCTGAGGTGAAATAGTGCCCGGAATGTGGTGATTCTGTTCTGGTCACCATACCCAAGGGTACCTCTTCTATGGGAGGGCAAGTAGTTGGGACAGCTCGCCAACATCATCCAACTCGGGCGCTGTTATGCTACGCCAGATCTATTTGGAACAAAACTACTCTTATCGCAGGTTTTTTTTGGAACAGCAGATCTGGGTTACATTACCGAGACCTGGTTAGATGGGAATGCTGCCCTTGCTTTGGAGGCAGCTATCCCCTCTGGGTACTTGGTTATACATTGCGTGAGATTGGACTATGAGGGGGGGTTGCCGTCTTTTTCAAGACCAAATTGGGCCTAACTGTGGTACCCGTTGACGAGGCCACATCATTTGAGTGTACTGCGGTAACAGGTGTGGGTGCAGGATAACACTCACCTACCATCCACCAGGTGATGAGAAGCTGTCCCTGCAGGAAGTAGCAGACTTCGCCGCCAACATGGCATTGGAGTCAACCAGTCTGATGGTTCTGGGTGACTTCAATGCCTGGGCTGATGACGAATCCTCGCTTTTTGGACAGCACTTCCTCCAGGTGATGACGTCACTGGGCTTCACACAGGTTGTTTATTCACAATGGTGGTCACTCTCTTGATTTGATCTTCCTCCTGGGGATCGAGGCCTCCGACTTGGTGGTGGAACCTGTCGGTTGGTTCGATCACTACACCATTGGGTTCAATTTTTCTGTCCCCCTGGGTAGGTTGGCCCCTGTGGAGATGGTCAGTTATCGCCCTTTGTGGGATGTGGTCCCTGAAGACCTGGCGGCGGTGATTGACCTCTTGATGGTTGGCAAGACCAGCACAGACCCTGAGCTGTTAGTCGCAGCCTATAATAGGACCATTTCTTCAGCTGTCAATCTGATTGCTCCTGTTTGAGTTTGCCCCCTTCCACTTTGTCCTGGGTCCCCATGGTTTGATGGGACTCTGAGGGAGTTGTGGAGGTTGGGGCATAGGTTAGAGCATAGCTGGCAGAGCTCTGCCTTGGATGCCGACCACCTTATTTTGTTAGAGCATTATAAACTCTATCAAACAGAAATTTTCCATATGAAGGCAGAATTCCTGTCCAGGGAAATCGCTGTTGCATGGAACCAACCAGCTCAACTCTTCCGAACTGTGGACAGACTGTGCAACCCAGCCTGTCTGCAGTTCCATCGAGCTTTTTCACAAATTGAGTGTGATGAGCTTGCTCGTTTCTTTGCAAATAAGGTGGCCGACATCAAGCAGGACTACCGTCAGCTCCACTCTATGGGGGATACTGTTGGTCGGTGCTTGGCCACAGAGCCCGGAGTTTCCTGGAGTACCTTTGATCTGCTGGAGTTCATTGATATTATGAGATTCATCCAGGAGATGCATCCCACATACTGTAGTTTAGATTCTGGCCCTACTTCCCTGATTTTGGGTTGCAGTGATATCATCGGTCTGGTCTTAGCTCGGATTGTCTGGTGCCCTTTGGAATCAGGTGAGTTCCCTAGCTCCCTGAAGGAAGCGGTGATGACTCCCCTCCTGAAGAAAACTTCTTTGGACCTGGAGAACCTAGAGAACTACAGACCTATCTCTTACCTTCCTTATGTGGGAAAGGTTATTGAGAAAGTTGTGGCAGCTCAACTGGAGAACCACTTAACCATCCATAATTTATACAAACCTCTCCAATCGGGTTTTCGTAAGAGGCATAGTACTGAGTCTGCTCTGGTTTGGGTGCTCAATGATCTCCTGATGGCGAGAGATAGGAGAAACTACTCCATCTTGGTACTCCTTGATTTGTCATCAGCTTTTGACACTGTGGATCATGGGGTTCTGCTCGAGCACCTGAGGTTCATCTGTGGGCTGTCAGGGACAGTTCTCAGATGATTTACATCTTTCCTCGCTGGTAGAACTCAGAGATTTGTCTCGGTAATATTTTCTTCTGAGTCTTTCTCTCTGCCTTGTGGGGTACCTCAGGGCTTGGTGCTGTCTCCCATGTTATTTGCAGTGTATATGCTGCCCCTCAGAGACATTGTAAGACGATAGGGGCTGAGGTTTCACTGTTATGCTAATGATTCAAAGCTCTACCTGTCTTTTGCCCCAGACCAGGTTAGTGCTATCTCGGTACTGAACAGCTGCCTTGTAGAAATCCAAGACTGGATGAGTTCTAGAGGTTTAAAGTTGAACACAGGAAAGACTGAGGTTTTGGTGGTGGACCAAGGTCATGGGACAGAGGGGTTGAAGACTGATCTCCCCTCTGATCTAGTCCTGGGGTTGCTCAGATTCTTACCCCTGAGCAGGTGCGTGACCTGGCAGTGGTGCTTGATGATGGGCTGACCCTTCATCATCTGGTGTCTGCAGTCATCAAGCTGGCCTTTTACCATCTTAGGAACATTGCTAGGAACAAGCACCTTGTTCCATTCAGTGACCTGCCTGTTTTGTTCCACGCCTTTGTGACATTGCACCTCTACTACTGTAACTCCCTTTACCTAAGGCTTCCTGGAGTTGATATCCGCCACTTGCAGCTAGTGCAGAACGCTGCGGCATGTTTATTGACTGGGGTATCTAGGAGAACTCACATTACTCCAGTGCTGCGCGATCTGCACTGGCTGCCTGTTCAGTGGCGGGTCACCTTTAAGGTAGGTTTATTAACTTACAAAGCCCTACAATGGCAGAGTCCTGACTACCTGAAAGAGCTTCTGGTTCCCTACACCCCCTTGTGACAGCTCCGCTCGGCTGACGAGGGGTTGCTGGAGATTCCGGAGGTTAGTCTAAAGTCATCTGGTGCTTGCGCCTTTGGGTTTGTTGCCCCTACCCTCTGGAATTCTCTGTCTTGTCAGCTACAGGAGTGCAGGACAGTGGGGTGCTTCAGGCAGACACTGAAGACCTTCCTGTGGGGTAAAGCCTACCCCGAATTTCTGTGATTTTATTGATATTTATTGTATTTTCTGATTTTATCTAATTGTGCAGTGCCTTGATTTTTGAAAGGCGTTATATTACATAACATTTATTATGATTATTATTATTATTATTTCTTAAAACTGAAATTCATAACACAAAGAGAGATTAGTCAGAATGTAGGTAACCAGATCCAAACCCTCAGTTCTCTGTTTATTTTGGTTGCATGGCTGAACTTATTTAGTTACTTTCTACAGCCTCCCTGTTGTCCTCTATTACTTCAAAGTTTTGTAAAACCTGCTGGATGATTTGATATGTCTAATGGCAAATCTTTAAAAAAATGGTAGAAAATGGATAAATGTTTAAACCATGTATGCTTGTGATAAGCATGTCTTTTAAATGTTTTATAATGTATAGTAGAATGTTGTTGTGGAAAGAACTCCATAACTAGAATGGAGTTGTTATGCTGTAGTAGCTACGTCAACACAGCTGTTATGCTGCACTAGCTATGTAGCTACTGGAGCATAACAACATAGAACACACATGCACATGCTCATTTGGATAAGAGTCACCAGATAGGAAGTGACTGCGGTGGTGAGAACGGTATTGCAGGAGAGAAATGCAGAGGAAATCAACGAGTAAGGACTCAGAAAGGAAAACTAACTTGTTTTTCATAGTGATAATAGCCCATACACCATAAAAGACAATGTATGGGTCACTACCTACAACAAGTGTGAGTAGCCATCTTGCGGTTGTCATGGCAACCAAAACCTTTCAAGCTGCACTCTCGAGGTTTAAACAGTCACCATAGACAACTGCTCGATGGCTACACATGCTTGTTATGGATAATGGCCCATACATTATCCTCTATTTAATGGCTTTTGCTGTTCAAATAAATGATTATGTACCTAACCTGAGCGAGTCACGTCTAGATGCTCTAGACTACCCAGCTGCACATGTGGGTAGAAGCAGGATGCCACTGGAAACAATATTTTGCTTCTCTACTGGTCTATTGTTGGTAAATAAGTGTAATAAAACAGAATATAAAGTACAGTCAGTGGATGGATTTTATATAAAAAGTATAAAATCCAAGTGTGTGTGTGTGTGGGGGTGGTGGTATAAATGTTACCACTGCATCATTTAATGGTTCAAAGTACTTCCAGAAAATGTTCAGCTAATTGAGGAAAGCCGATCTAGACAAATGCATTGTTTGAATCTAACACAGCACAGATTATACATGCATACATGGCCTCTGGCCTTCTATAATCCCCTTGAAAGGGAGTGTTTAATGTTTAGCAGCACTCAGCCCATGAAACTAGGTTGTTCCAGATAACAAGTGACCTTTATTCATAACATGAAGGTTTACAGAGCATGCAGCCTTTCACTATTTGCATTTATTTTATGATGATTTAAATACTTATTGCATGGTGAACTCTTGTTAGAGTTATAATGTAATTATGCAGGGATCTCCAAACAACTTCCAGTTGGCATCACAGGAGTCAGATCTCATAACATTCATGATGAATTTGTGGGCTCTCTATTCTTCATAACTTACTGTTTTACTTTATTCATGTATTTACCAGTTACTTAACTGCATTGTATCTTGACTGTCTCTGTCTGCACATCTTTGAATTCCTTGTATCACACTGTCTATTGCACCTTGTCTACCATGACGTGGAGCCTTTGTAAAGGATTCCATGATTCAAAGGTTTGTAATTCCGATATTTTTAATAAAATAAATACATTGGGTCAATGCCACTTTTCAGATATGCCCAAACCAAAGGACAGAGCCACACAGAATGGCAAAAATACATACCGTGGGTGCATAGTTAAGTACAATACATGTATATTAACAAGTGCAAGTGCAACAGTCTAGGAAACAATTCAGAGCTAACAGCTTAAACTGATGGTGAGTTGAGGGAGGTTACCATGTTTGGTTTACAAGGGAACTGGAGAAGGGATTTTGATTTACTCTGCAGTGCAGTGACACACCACCTCAGCCCCAATGGCAAAGTTATAACTGAAGAGTCAGAGAGAGCAGTGGTCACCTAACTAATCTATGCTATGAATTAAAAAATGTAAATATAGTAAGAAATGACTAATTACAACACAAAAAAAAACTAAAAAATGCAAACTTTGAATGTCGGTAGGCTATCTTTAATTTTTAAATGTTCAAGATAAAATTTAAAACTTTTAATCTCTAGTAATCTGAACAGAATCCTTTTCTGCAGGTTCTGGAAGGGGGTAGGGATGGTTGTATAACTTACAAATGTAGGGCCTGATTCTAGTACAGTTATGCCTGGTGTAACAGCACCTGCACCATGTAGAATGGTGCATGTAGCAACTTACGCCAGCAGTTGCGACATGCGTGATTCTACAAAGTGGCCTTCAACATGGCACAGGCCACTGTGCCAAACAGCAGTTACGCTCCCCGTTGCGCCATACACCCCCTGCGACATTGAGCTAGGTGGTTTACTGCAGCAGTTGCGCCCCATTCCAGAAGGGTAGCAACAACATCCCCAATGTCAGGATTCTACAAGAACTCCCAGAGGAGAATCGGCAATGTAAGTTACACCAGCATTTAGCTGGTGTAACATACGGCCGCCTCCCGGGGGTCCTGTAGACCCACCTGCAGACATGTCCCTTATCCACCCCCCATGCCAGCATACCCCAGTGGGGCCCTGCAGGGCTACCCACATCCCCATACCCCCAAAACACCCGTTGGCACAAAATCCACAGGGGCGGCGCTGCCACCCCTCTACCGTGCCTGAACCGCGGGTGCGTGGCCGCCGTCTGGCAGTACCTCCCTGGTCTAAGGCTGCCCCTGAGCAGTGTTGAATAAATAATTAGCACCATTCCCTGGTAGTCTAGCGGCCCCCCACCCGATCAATGTAACATGAAGGAATATCGCTAATTCCCGGTGATCCAGCAGCCCCCAATCATTTAAATGTTTAATATCACCTATTCCCTGGTAGTCTAGTGCTCCCTGCCAATCATTTTAAATGTATGTAATATCACCTGTACCATGGTAGCAATAGCGCACCCCCCACCCAACCGTGCCAGCCCACCCAGCACCCCCACACCGTCCCCAGCTGGCGACTGGCACAGCCACCACTCACCTCCATGGCCAGCCCCCAACTCAGTGCAGTATGAGCACTACTGGAAAGAAGCACTCTGAGCATGTCTTTCCTGTAGTGCTCATACTGCACTCAGTCATCAGCTAACCATGAAGGTGAGTGGTGGGCTGTGCCAGTCGCCGGCTGAGGACAGGTGGCGGGGGTGCTGGGTGGGCTGGCACAGCTGGGGGGGGTGAGGGGCCACTAGACTACCAGGGAATAGGTGATATTACATACATTTGAAATGATGGGGAGGCCATTAAACTACCAGGGTATTGGTGATATTCCTTATTTGTAGAATGATGGGGGGGCACTAGACTACCAGGACATCGATGGTATATGTCGCATTTGCAGCTGACGACTCCGGGACAGGGCATGGGTGGGGAGTTACCTGCGCCACTCTGTGGGGCACTTTGTGAAGGGCGATTCAGGGGATGGGATGTGGGCAGCCCTGCGGGGTGTCTATGGCTTGCTGGGCAAGGAGGGGGCACTTACGTCCTGCAGTGCAGCTTGCGACATGCTCGCCAGGTGAGCCTGAAGTTCAGTGTACCTGGCCACATGTTGCAAGTTGCAGGACTTAGCTGCGATGACCCTGCCCCTTCTAGAATAGGGCACAGGGTCAATATCACAGTCATGGGTGGCGCAAGTTGCTTTTGAAGACGACTTGCGCCACCCTTCTAGAATCAGGCCCAGAGCCTCTAGAAGAAACAGTGTTTCCACAGTGAGCAATCTCCTCCTACAAAATGATACAGTTTCTGAGATGTCATGCAGTTTGCAGACTGGAAGTAGTACTTGGGAGGTAGGGTCTTGAACTTATTTAAAAAAAAAAGTTCTGAAGCACAGAAGTACAAAAGCTGGCATGCCTTCTAGCTTCAAAGTCCACGCACTAGTGAGAAAGGAAACTGTGTATTGCAGACTATGTGTCTGCGTTGCACACTTCTAACATGGGTATACTCCTTTGTGCTGTCATTATGGCAGATGCAGCTCTTGTGGAATGGGCCCTTAACCCTCTTAATGGCTCTCTACAAGCCTTACCATAGTAAAATTCAATACAAGATGAAACCCCAAGAAAGACAGTCTTTTTTGTAGCAAGCTTACCTTCACAGTAGTTTTCTTTTCAGTTTTGGACTGTTCATTTCATTGCATCTCAAATCCTGTCTACAGTACCTGTAATTTTCCTTATACTGTATCAAATTTACATTGTGTTCTGTAAGGTACATAAAAGATCTGAAGAGCTTCAGGTCACAGACATTGCTGTTTTATGGGAGCCAAAGCATAATCCAACCTATAGTTTCCTGATATTGGAGTCTCAGTCTGACTGCACCCTGTATGGACTCCTGCACTACCTGGCTTATGTAGTAAACCAAAGCTGTGGGATAAAAAATCTAAGACGTTTCCATTTAGATTAAGACAACTCACTGTGCTTGGTGGGGAATATGTAATACTTGCAGCTGTTGTTAAGGACTCAAAACCTTAGGGCTGGTTAAACTGCATGTGCACAGGTATCGGGGGTTAAGCTGCAGGGATAGTGGAGCAACTGTCTTCCAAAGGGGCTATGGAGGTTTGATAGCTGCCCAGTATGTAGGAGTTCATTGGCCCTTACTTTGAAACTGGTTGTGGAGGGGGTTGCAATATGTCTCCTACAGAGCAGAATGGTGTTGGAGATTATGGCGGCTTTTGCTGTTTCTTGCTTTCAGTTGCCATTAGGGACTGCAATGGGTACTGAAGGGAAGGGGTGAATGGGGAAAAAAGAGGTGCCCTTGTGGGGCTGTGGGGAGCCCAAAAATGATAATATGTAATCACTTTTCACCTCTGAGTAGAACTATTCATTATGCTCCTCCTGAAAAGAAATTGCATCTGTTACACATGAGGTACAAAAGGCTGACACTCTGACAATAAAGCCTGGAAGGGAAGGTGGCCCTAATCACTTGAAGAAACCAAGGACGGTATTGGTGACTGGTGGCTCCATTGTAAGGGGGACAGAGGGGATGATCTATGCCACTAACCAAGACGAAAGGGCCATGTGTTGTGTCCCAGGCACAACTGCTGAGAGGGGAACAAAGCATTATGAGAAAAAAATGCTTTGACAGTACAGTCTCAGCTTGACTTGGCTCTCAGTTACTTATAGAGGTTAAGCCAAGAAGCCAAGCAGGCACTAAGCTGAAGCTAGGCTTGAGTCTCTTCTGATTTGCCCACCTCTACCTGTACCACCTGCACTCCACTGAGGCTTGTAGGACAGGCATAGTAGCATCCCTCCTGAATGTCTGTGTGTAATGTGTTCTGTGATACTAACAACCTAACCACTCATGCAAACCCACCTTGAAGGGTGTTATGTTGTCTTTCTTCCTTTCCTGGTCCACAACTGTTGTATGGCCCTACTATAGAAACTGTATTGGTTCTTTTCCAAATTGTCCCCTTATTTCCTTTCTTAGTTTCTGCTTGTGACCTTACCCTAAATAGGGTTTATCTGTTTTCCCAGCAGTTACCCTATTGCCAGAAGAGTAGCCCCAAGATAGTGTTTTTCACACTCAGATAAGATTGTCCTACCTCATAAGCTGCTAAACAGTGCCAATCCCATCCCTACATAATATGGTACTTACCCTAGTTACCAGATTATATATACAAGTATATATGGAGGGATGACCAAGGGAGCTAGAGGCCCTTCTGTTTGACCTCAATAGTTTGACTTCAATCTGACCTGTCAGTCTTAGCTCAATAGTGGGCAAATTACTGGAATCCAGCATTAATGATAGCCTGGCAGAGCTCTTTGACGTAAAAAGTCTGCATTATAGCAAACACAGTGGGCTTGTGGCAGGCAGATCATCCTAGACAAAGCTGATTGATTTCTTCAAGTGGGTGATGAAGACTCTTAATGAAGATCAGATGGCAGACATACCAGGAATTTAACAAAGCATTTACCGTAACATAGTCCCACAGAGAAGACTAATTAAGAAACTGTATGATCTAGGGGAAGGGATAAACTAACACAGTGTGTCAGAAACTGGCAGGAAGAGAGGAAGCATAGATTAGTAATAAACTGAGAACACTCAAAAGTAAAGGAGGTAACAAGCAGGATACCACAGGGATTGGTTCTTGAACTGATACTCTTCGACATCTCTTACTTTGCAATACTAAGCTCTGTGGCAGAGTGGTTAGTGGGGAGGGGTATTTTGGAAATGAGCAAGGATCTGAGGAGGTTGGAGAGGTGTTCCAGGATCTGACAATTAGGGTTCATTCAAAAAAAGTGAAAAGTCATGCATGTAGGTAACAAAAACCCTAAGGCTGAGAACAGGAAAGTGGGTAAGCCTGGAACACACAGAGGAAGACAGGGATCTAGGAGTAATTATATCTGAAAATTTAGTTCACTGCACAATACAGTCAAGCAGTTGGGAAAGCAAATAGGATGCTGGGGTGCACAGGCAGGGGCTTTGGTATCAGACAGAAGGAGGTGATACTGCCCCTGTGCCGATCCCCGGTGAGACCACATCAGAAGTGCTCATGCAGTTCTAGAGCCCACATCTCAAAAAGGACAGACATGCTAGAACTGTTTCAGAGAATGGTAAGAAAAGTGATTCGGGGCAGCAAGTTAGAATGTGTGAGGAGAAACTGGACAATCTGGATATGTACACACTGGAGACCAGAATAGAAAAGAGGGATATAATTTGGATATACAAATTTATGCAGGCAAACACAACAGATGTAGAACCCAGGAAATAAATTTATAAATTTATTTATTTCTCTTTTTTTATCTCACTAGTTATGTTGCCTGTAAACTATTTTTAATTCTGTGTTTGTAACCCCCCTGCACGCCATTGCCCAAACTCCCTCTGGAACCCCAAGGTGCCTGGGTCTCCTGGACCCTGTCCCTCCATCAGCTGCCTACCTCCAGACTGCTGTGGTCATGCTCCTGGGCAAGATAGAGAGGATGTACCACTCTGGCTGCTTTGTCTTCATTAGGTGATAAGCTATGGGGTACAGGATCAGTCCCCTTCAGTCCACCAGAGTCCATCATCCTTTGGACAGTGGGGCCATTTTCTTCATTTCCCCCAGTCCCTCTGATGCATGCATGCAAGGGAGGTCCTACGGGTGTGTACATGCCTCGTCTGCTACCATGATAACCCCTAGCCTGTGTCCATTCCTCCCACAGTGCCCTTGACTGCACAACCACTTGTGGTCATCAGTATTGCAATGATGATGGCAACTCACCATCCCTGGGAAGAGGAGGACAGCATCCTCTGGAATGCTCAGTCCTCCCCTGCCCCTGTCAGCTCCCAGTGTCCCAGGCTCATTCCCAAACCTGGGTCATCAGCGTCATGAGTGATACTACTACTGCTGTGCCAACATGCCAGCTGCCTGTAAACTACTTCAAGTGTGAGGCGTATTGGGAGGATTGAAACCTGCCTCATACTGTGTTTCTATGCCTGGGCTAATTCAACTTTGAGTGGCTTTTGGGGTAAACATTATTTGTACTCACAGTACAAACAAGTTGGAGTGGGTAGCAGAAGTATTCTGATCATAAAGGCTTCAGTTTTGCATTACACTTCAAGGACTGTTTCCCTTTCAAAACAAAAAGATATGGTTTCAAGTATAAAAAAGGCCAAACCAAAGAAGACAGAACCCCTCTGATTGAGCCAGCAAGGAAAATAAAAGGGCCCAAATTTTAGTCTACAAAAGCAAGCACCAAATAACAAATTCAGACTGAACCCATTCTCAAAAGGGGTGGTCCTTAAGCCGGCCCCCCAGCGCAGCAATAGTGCTACCACTCGCAATGCCAACAAAGCAGGTTCGGAAGCAAAACCTGGTATTATAGGACTGGCCAGGGGAGGAGGCTCAAGCATCCATAGAACCGCTCTCCTCCTCCTGGGGGGGATGCTGGGCAGAGTCTAACACTTGCCTGGCACCTAGCAGAAACTGGAAGAAAGGCAGCCCAGGCCAGAAGATGAGGAGGTGTGGCAGACATTGGCACACATCGCACGGGAGCACATGGCATGCGCCTAGATGTCCTTGTACACCACACCTTTCAGGGAAGCAGAACATGGAAAATGACAGAGGCAGGATGCCAATGGGCATCCACAGGTCCAGCAACCCTCTAGCTGGGCTCATCAGCCCAAACGGGATCCAGTTCTTGGTGGGGACTGGAGACCCCTGCCCACCCCACTGGGGGGGACAAGCCCTGGGTTAGGACAGCTGGTAGTAAGTCCCAGTAGAGATTAGGGTGGTGGGGCTGGGGCACCTGTCCAAAGGAAGACCATCCGGGCAAAGGTGGAAAAAAGAAGGGTGCTTCCCAAAGATCAAAGAAAATAGTCCAGACTGTGATGCCAGCGAGGCACTTATGATGATGTGGGCATAGTGAGCTGACAAACCAAAGGTATGTCTGGTGTGTGTCTGCTCTTAGACCTTCAGTTATGTTTTGGGACTTTGAACTAACAACACAGGTTTCAGTCTGCCATTACTCACCAAATTCCCAGCTGGAAATGAACTTCTATTCTGCTTTGGATTCAGATAACTGTGAGTTGGGTTCTTCCATGTGTCCTCTGTTTTCAAAAGCATTTATTTTTATTGCTGTAGAAATACTGTATTCCCTATAGTCTTTAGTGTATATTATCCTGTAACATATGTAAATAGAGTATTGTAGAATATTGAAAGTTATTTTTATAAACTTTGTGCTTTCTGTGACTGGGTGATTTCAGGTGTAGATAACAAGGTGTAAACTGGCAAGTCTGAGATTCATCTTCAAAGAGGCAGACAGTACATGTAGTACCACATCTAAATGGTATCCAGTGATGACAGTGACTCAAAATGAGTGACAACAAAAATAGTGATTCTTTTTGGGTGCTATTATTCTGGGCTACCCTTCACAATAGCGAGGGTATGGGGAAGTGACCGTGGGGAAAGGCAAACAGAAGGGGGGATACTGAGGGGAAGGGGAGGGACAGGGAAGGAGTTTTAGGAGATTGGAGTACCTGCTGCTGCTAAGCTAGCCATGTGGCCTGGTGGTGTGGGTGGCTAGCTCTAGCACAGCAGGCACTGGGCTCGAGACCGGGATCAAGTACATTTTTGCCGCAGCCGTAAGCTGTGGGACTTAAAATTTTGTCAAAATCTAGATTCTGCCCTCTCCCTGACATGCACCACCCTGGAGTTGAGAATCTTAATTCAGGTAGTGCAGGGGGCCAAGCACCCCATGAGGGGTGTAGGGGCAAGCTGGCCCCCTCAAACCACTTTTTAAAAATCAGGATGTCAGGTCACCTTGAAGTGTGTATCACCAATTTGCTTTTTGGCAATATACACTCACCATAATAGCAATCGCTGTTTTGCAATTGCTATTATGACATGAAGTAATCTAAACCAAAGTGTTCTCCACTGTAACAGAAGGAGTATGTTATTTGGCCCTTGGTAAGCAGCACTTTATTTTGTGTGAGCAGTGGCTCTGCTGGGATTCGGACCTAAAGATACCCCAAATGAGGTTGCAGCTGAGTGGTGGCAGTATACCAAGGTAACCCTTTCAGGTGTCTGAAGGGTTGAGAAAACTGGTAATAGTCAAAGAGTAAACTCTGAGAAAGAACCAGTCTGTGACACAGAGATACACATTTATGCAGGAAAGAAATAAACTAGTGGTGAGCTGTTCTCCAAAAGTGCAAGTAGCAACATCAGAGGCAACATGAGGAAACTGATGGGAGGTAGGTTCAAAAAGGATGTCAGGAAATCTATCTTCAGGGCACATTTGACAGACAAGTGGAACAGATTATTGAGTGAGGTAATCAATATTAAAACAGTTACAGTACAAAAGGGGTCAGGACCGGTGTATGGGCTTGGTGAAGAACATGGGGAATAGGGGATCATAGGAGGGATGGCTCAGGACCAATAGGGTCCATGGATCCTAACCAACTCTAGGCAGGTAACCACACAGACAAATAAGATCACTAGGGTCTGCCATAGGTTTTGTTTTTTACGTTTTTAGGTTTCTGAGATATAGAAATATAAACAATGACAGCAGAAAAAATCAAACAGTCACACACTTGTAGTATCCCTTGGTGGGATTAACTACTTAAAGTTTACTTTACTGCTGATGGATCCCTGTGGAAACTGATCAGAATCCCCATTGGTGGACACCCATACAGGTGCTGTCCTCTTGCTTTGTGCTCTACACTCTCCAGGGTGTTTCATGCTCCAGTATCACTTGGTTCTTTTAGGCTTAAACTGTAAACTGCTATGCCTAATTGGTACCTAGAAGTGATGTGTCTATGCCCAAGAAAATAGCATGTAGTGTTCCAGGATCACCACCCCCATTAATCCACAATCCCTCCCTGTTCCTGAAAATCCTTTTTTCCACTGTCAGAAGATCACTTTTGGCAGACAACTGTAACAAAACACATAAACATCTAAACATGAACAGTCAAATAATATATTTGTTGCAGTGGGCTCCTTTGTTGTTCTACGTGCCTATCAAGCATCGTGGACTTAAGGACTCTGAGGTTGCTAAAGTCTGTAGATAGCACCTAATTTCTGATTAACTTTTTTACATACAACTGTAATATGGTCTGAGAACATCATAGCGGGATCAAGGAGACCTTCCTGGTATTTCATGAGACTTCTGCTCCACAGGAGCACCAACACGGTCAAGTACCATAAGAGAGGAGCCAGACTGGGATAAGCAACTTAGATCTGACTTAGAGTGAAATAACATTACTATGTTTTATTTATTTTTTTTGTTTGTTTTGTTTTGTTTGTTTTTGGAATAAAGAACTAATCAGTCACAATATATTTAGATTATTGCACACCAGCATAGTAATTCTGATACAGATAAGAAAAATCCTTGTTCTGGGATCATAAGATATCTGTAAGGGATTTGGCAGTGAAATAGGTTATCAAGTCATGTGCACAGAACAATTGGCTATCACTAGTATGAGGAGAATATGGAATAGGAAAATGGAAACTAATACAGGACCTAATAGAGACCCTAGTGGGGTACCCCTTGAGAGGGATAAAATCTCTGAATCTGAGTTACCAATGGCAGCAGACTGAGATATATTTTAAGTAGCCCCACATGATGGCATGAGGTGTCACTCCAGTGGAAGTTAATGTGGCACATAGGACACTTCTGGCTATCTGTGCACATGTCCGAATGCGCTCATCAACAGAGTGCCAAAATACAAAATTCACTGCCCCTTCCCTAAGGTCCACCCCCTCCAGAATTATAATATTTAGTTAGGAGGGGTGCAGGGGGCACAGCCCCCAGCATAAATACCAGGCAGCAAATTAAAAATCCTGGCACCCTAATGATGGGCTCACTCGGATGGGCGTGATCCAATGGTGGAATCCGAATAGGAGGTCATGGACTTTAAGGTCAACAGCCTTAGTTAGATGCACAAACTTCACCCTAGTATGGCAGCCCATGTCAATGGATGGGAGGATACAGTCAGGGAACTCAGCAGCCAGTGCAGTGCCCATACCTTGGCTCTATCAGAAACAATGTTGTAGATAGTTGAATAGGCTATTACACTTGATCAGGTAGTTGGTAAGGTGGAATAAAACAACTATTTCTACTTAGAAGGGCTAGGAAGGAGACATGATAATAATTATTATGAAATGGGTCTAAAGAATGCTGAATCTTGCTTAGCTAAAGGGTACTTTCAGTGGTGCCATTATCCCAGCACAACAACCCTGCTAAAAGTAGCCCCCACACAATCAGCACTCTGCACTGCAACCATCCTAATCATGTACAGGCAGAATACCCACAAGTGACATTGTGGCATACTGTAACAGCCCACAACATATTGAAGCAATAAGGATGGTATGCTGTCCTATATAATGACAGCTATAAACAAGCATTTGTCAATGTCAAATGTTTGCTTGCTGGTATTGGCATTGGTACTGCATGAGTTAGAGAGATGCATAATAGGAATGGCATTGAAGTATTGAACTAACGCCAACCCCCACCACTACCCTGCTGAAACTGACAGATGTTGGGGTGTGCCTTTGGGTCATCGGCCATAATGCTCAAGCTATTCCACCTCACCCCACCCTGTATACACAGACTGGTGTCACAGTGTGCCTAGGGGTCTTCATCACTTATGCTCACCCCATTCCATAAGGAAATAAGCTGAGATGGGTGCAGTATAGAAGAATGGGGGTGAGCTTTACAGCTGATGACCCCAAGGCATGCCTTGATGCCTGTCAGTCTGTACAGGGTGGGGCATTACCATTGGAAACCTTAACACCCTGGGTGTTTGTTGGTATTTTTGCTTGAAATGTTCAACATGGGCTTTTTGGGATCCCACCTCATGAACAGTGGCACTATCATTTCATTACTCGATCCCGAAAGGTGATTTTGCACAGCAAATGCACCATTCAGTGCAACAGCTGTGAAAAGACATTTTGGGCAGGATGTGAAAAATTACATCTATACTGTTCATGAGGAGGTGTGAAAAAAATGACAATGTTGAAAATATGGAGTGAAAATATGAAAAAGTGGTGAAGTTATGAGCATGAGTAGAAATTGTTCAATGCAAGCGCGTAACAGACAAATTTTTTTGAATTTGTTCACCAGATTTTCAACATGGCTTTTTTTGGGACCTCCCCTCATGAACAGTGGTACTGTTATTTCATTAATGTGTCCCAGAAGTTGATTTTGCACAATGACTGTGCCATTCTGTGCCACAGGTGCAAAAACATATTTCAGGCAGGATGCAAAAAATGACAGCTATATTGTTCATGAGGAGGTGTGAAAAAATGGCAATGTTGGAAATTTAGAGTGAAAATATTAAAAATCGATGCAGTTATGAGTGTGCATACAAACTATGGAAAGCACACTTGCAACATAGTCATTTTGTTTACTTTTTTCCACCAAACTTGCAACGTAGGCTGTTTGAGACCCCACCTCATGAACAGTGGTACTGTTATTTTGTTAATCAGTCCCTAAAGGGGATTCCTGCACAGCAACCACAAAATCACCTTTCAGGACTGAAAAACTAAGTGACAGTGTCAGTGGTCATGAGGAGGAGTTCAAAGAACCCCATGTTGAAAATTTGGAGCCAAAACTCCAATAAATGGCCGTGATATCAACCTAAGTTGAAGCCCCCCATTGATGTTTTATTTTTTAATTTTATTTATTTTTTGTTGACCAGGTAAGTGCCCTAGACAAATCCTGCCTATTTTCAGGCACGACCCGGGGGAGGGGGATACAGATGAATGCCAACTGACCTTGAACCAGATTAAGCTGTTGGTGGTATTTTTAGTGAATGAGGGAAATTTGGTCAGAACACCAGGGAAATTCCCCTACTCTTGCCAGTAGGGGGACAGGCCGTCTGAACTATAGCCACTCGGAGTGGGACATTGGAGGTAGAGGACGTCTGTGCAGTGGGAGCACTTGCCTCATCTCCCACTGTGTTTGTGCTAGAGGCGAAACGAGCAGATGCTGTGGAGTGCAATTCTGAGGACGAATTTCATGAAGCTCCTATTTCAACGGACGAAATGGAGTGAACCACTGGTAAATTTATGACTGAAAAGCTTTTGCAAAAAAAGTGTCGTATGTAAAACTTCAGGTGATTTGGATGTGCAACTGCAAGGTCAGCTAGCCTCGGAGTTGGTAAAGCAGCAGCATACAGAGGCGCACCTTGTCATTAGCTCTGAGATTCTTGTCAGCAGCTCAGCTAAGGAGAGGTCTTCTACAGGCCCCACTGGGCTCAGTGAGTCAACACACACCTGTCCTTTCAATGTTGTTGCACTCGATTCTGACAGTTTTGAACAGCAGGCTGGCAGTGAAATCGTTAGGCTTAACAAGTGACTAAAACCTGAGACTCTAGAAGGAAATGTGGTATTTGAGACTGAAAACTTAGTGAGACGACATGGGAGTTTCTCGGCTCTTTTTCCTACTGAATTTACTTTAAAAGCTAGTACTCCACTGAGCAAAGCAGCGGGTTTGTTTTCAAGCAACCAGCTGAGGAAGAGCCAATGGTCTGTCCTGTAATTATCTACCAAACTAAAATGGAGCCCCAATCAGGTGTTACAGAGTTTCTCTTCACAGAGACACACTGACATAGCATGGGCAATAAGGGTTCTACACGGCTAACTCATAATCTTTCTGTTTTAAAGACTGGAAATGAGACCGTTTCTACTAATTTAACTGTGGGGCCATGGATGCCTGGAAAGGCCTTGGTAGGGGCCGGATGGAAACAAGCTCCTTCAGGTACTTGGTTACCTGACCCTGAATGGGATTTAAATCTTTCTCAAGACTCCCCTATCTGGAAACCAGGCTTAAAAACTAATCTAGGGTCAGAGGCTGGGTCCAAGTATAAAGAAGTAAGCCCTCACCCGCCTCTTGCACCTCTTCAACCACAAGTTCTACAGGGAAAAGATCCTAATAGACCTTCAAAAATACCTGTCCAAGCTATCCCACCAAGTTTGGAGGCCTCTGAACCACCGCATCTAAAGCCCCTGATGTCTAAACTCTTTTCCACCGCTAAAAGGGAAGCTGCCCCACAGAGGAATGCTGTACGAATACGGTACAAAGGAGGGCTGGACTCTAGACCAGACAGATACTATGTTGGGAAAACTCTACTTAAGGACTCTCTTCATTTTTCTCCTAAAGACATTTTTGCTTCCATAAATATTTCTGGTGAAGACAATTTCGATGTTAGTTTTAGAACATCACATGCTTTAGACCTTTTTTGGGAAAGGTATGG
The DNA here is from genome assembly GCA_016271365.2 of Neoceratodus forsteri. Lineage (NCBI taxonomy): Eukaryota > Metazoa > Chordata > Ceratodontiformes > Ceratodontidae > Neoceratodus > Neoceratodus forsteri. The sequence goes on from CM057449.1 coordinate 1,074,893,519, forward strand.
GCAGGTCAAGTTTTCTCCCTCATGGACCTCTTTTCTGGTAACCCCCTTACCAAACCTCTAATTAAATTTGTAACTGTGATGTTCTGGAATGAGGGGGTTCATGTGGAAGATATTACATTTTGGCTATTACAGAAATGTGAAGTGTTAAGCTCTCCAGAACCTATTCTGGATTCCAATCAGTTTTGGACAGGGGGGGTGGAAGTACAAAATTAAACTGAGGCAATCTGACACTGGAATTGAGCATATCCTGAATTATGTTTTGTTGGGGAGGGATAGAGGGGTCTGTTTTTATGGGGGTCAGCCTAGAGCCTGTTATAAGTGTGGCTCTAGAACTCATCTGTCCAGTGTATGTGATCAACCGAGGTGCGACAATTGCTGGGAAATCGGCCATGTTACCATGCAATACGCAAACCACCCCAGATGTGATCTGTGTGAGGAATATGGCCACGTTTTTAGGGATTGTCCTTGGGCTGCAAAGAATAAAGTGACCTGCATTAGCCCTGACCTCTTGATTCAGTAAGCTCAGGAATCTTTGGGCCCCCCCCCGCCTGTGGTAGGAAAGCAGATTCCTCAGACAGTTTCCCATACTAGACCTCCTTCCCCTGGACCTCTAGAGAAGAAACATTGTATAGTTCCACAACCTCAGTAGAGGAGAAGATGGGTGAAGCTTCTTCAGTACCTCAGGAGCTGGTGCCTGTGTGCTATACTAATCCCGTTGCTTCTGACAAAGATTGCAAGATCCCAGCCCCTTTATCTCTATTATCTAGAAGAAGATCTTCTAGGAATTTGCAACCAAAATCCCTCCCCCCCCGCTCCTGCCCTTATAGAATCCACCAATTTCTATGCAGCTTTGTTCATTCCATGGGGGGAGACAGAAATGGAGGTTGGGGATTCAGATTCCCAGAAATCCTCTTTATCCACCATTTCGCAGTCCATAGATAATTATAAAGAGAAAAAAAAGAAAAAAAGGGAAAAATAAAAAGGATAGCTGTTCCTAATAGATTTTTCAATGCAGATCACTTGGGGTTCTTTGAATACTCACAGCTTATTGAACACTACCAAAAGGCAGGTCCTATTTCAGTACATTCATGATAATGAGATTGTAGTTAGTTTTTTGCAGGAAACGTGGATGTACTCAATAGAACAATTGCACACTTTTAAGAGAGAATGGCCCTGGGGCCCTTCATACTGGTCATTCGGTACAGACAGTGCTGATGGCATTGACATTTTATTTAACTCCTTTAATTTCTCTCTTCACAAACTAATAGATCTCATTCCGGTATGGTCCTGATCTTAAATGGGAAATGGCACAATACCTGTTATAGATTTATTAACATCTATAACCCTCAGTCAATAGCTGATAGAGTAACTTACATGAAGGCTATACAACCATATTGGATCACTTCCATTAACACACTATGGGGAGGTGACTTTAATTGTAGCTTACTTAGTTCAGCTCAGCAGAATAAAAAAACTTACTGTGATTCCCATGCACTAGCCTCAATAATTAAGATTGCTGGCCTACTTAATTGCATTTCCTATCAGTCCAAAGGACCCAACTTTTCATTTTTAAAAAGCAAGTTACATTCTTTAATTGACTACATGTTAGTTTCCCCATCAGTGCATGTAAAAAACTTTCAGATGAGACCCATAGAGTTTTCTGACCATTTATTGTTGCTGTGTTCCTTTCACACTGAGGGCTCATCCTTCAGTGGGAAAGGGAGGTGGAAACTAAATACTTCAATTTTGGATTCCCCTCAGATAAAATCAGGGGTGAAATGGATTTTACAAGCTCGTCTATCAGTAGCTTTTTTGTACACAGACCTGGGGGCCTGGTGAACAGACACTAAAACCGATCTTCAGAGATGGTTGAAACATCAAGGAGTGATAGCTAAAGATTCTAATTTTAGGAAATATTTATCCTTAAGACAACAGCTCCAGAGGCTTATATCACTTTCTTATGTTTCCAAACTGGATTAGTCAGAACAAATTAGTGTGCTGAAAACTTCCATGAAAACTTATCAATATGATAGGGTTAAGACATTACAAGCCATTTTATCAAATGGTACACAAAAAACTCCATTGGCGACCCTTTTGAGGCCTGTAAATCTTTTAAAGATTCTACTACTATTGATTTTTTAATTAATACAGACGGATCCAAAGCGACATCATTAGACCAACTAAGAGATTCCATTAGTCAACATCATTCTTTAGAACCTGAATCCCCCATTTCAGGGGATGATCTTGATAATTTCTTGAATTCAGTTCACTTACCCTCTGCAACAGTAGAGACACTCAAATTACTAGGACCAGTTACCAGCGATGAAATAAAGATGGTAGTTCAAAAACTGAAGCCTAACATCTCACCAGGAATTGATGGGCTTCCCAATCATCTTTATAAATGCTTTTTAAATGAATTTAGCAAATGTTTAGTAATCCTGTTTCATTTCATTTTGGACACTAATTCTATGTTTACATCTTTTACTGAAGGTTTACTAATACATTTATTTAAATCAGGCGACAGGAACAATATTAAGAATTGGAGGCCTATTACCCTTTTAAATTCGGATTATAAGATATTTTCCAATATTTTAAATAATAGGCTTAAACAATATACTAAAATGGTCATTTCTCCATATCAATTCTGCGGAATTCCTGACAGAAGAATTCAATCTTCCTTAATGATTATACGAGATGTAATTGAATACTTATCACTCACTGGTAAATCTGGTTGCATAATTACTGCAGACTTTGAGAAAGCTTTCGATAGGGTTCATTTCCCTTATCTCTTTTTAGTTCTAGAACACTACAGGATCCCTATACAACTGGTTAAAATTATTAAATTACTTTATCAAAATAAAAGTTTACCCTTTTTTACAGGGAGGCATAGCCAACAGCATTCATTTAAAAACTGGTGTCCGACAAGGCTGCCCCCTGAGCCCTCCAGTTTTTAGTTAACACACAAAGGTGGATAGGCTTTGAGAAGATACCTGTTTATCAGCTTCATTTACAAGCTTATGCAGATGATTTAATTTTATATTTTGTTGACCATACTCATATTCATCATTTCTTAGAGGTTTTTACACTTTCTTCAGCAGCCTCTAATGCTAAGTTAAACATTCAGAAGACTAGAGGTTTTATTTATTGGCGCAATTGGTCCAGCGGAGGTAGTTCAGGATGGGATTTGTATCTCTCAAAATCCACTGAAAATTTTAGGGATCCTTTTTGGTCCTCAAAATCTGCCAACTGAAAATAGGGAGCTAGTGATTAGGGGGATAGAAAACAAAGTAAATAGATGGAAACAATGGAAATTCTCTAAACTTATATGGATTCACATATTAAAACAATTCATTATTTCCTGTCTGCAGTATCTTGCCATGATTTTCCCTCTACCACCCCAGTTAGAGATTAAATTGTACAGTATTTTTTTTTCAGATGCTGTGGGGGAATCGACTGAATCCAGTCAAAAGGCATTTCACGTATTTAGATAGAAACTCTGGTGGTTTGGGTATGATGGACCCAATTGTATTTATGCATTCTCTTTTCTTTATAAATACCATTAAATAAGAGTTAAAACAAGTTGACAGTATTAGTAAAGGGTGGGTTGACAAGGCATTAGGCAATTATTTTAAAGTTTGGCTTAATTTGGCTCTCAAGCTAAACCCTCATGTTCATATTCCTGTTTATTTTAAATCAGCAGTTCAAAAATTGTTTAAATGGCAAATTACTAAGACCATAATTTTGAATAATAATATGCAATCAATGTACAGGTTAATTATGGGGTTGATTCACCCGCAAGCCCCTTGTTTTAAGAATTGTCCTTCTGCCTTGAATCCTAGGGTATTAGCCCAACTCAATAATACCAGACTGCCTCAATCTCAATGGGAAACACAATGGCTTATGATGTATGGTCACCTGAATGTTAGAGGGAATGCAAAATATAAAGCCAAGGAGGAAAGGAACTGTCCTTATAATGACTGCATAAATATGGCAGAAACTATGGAACACTTTTTTCTACACTGTTCCTATGCAAAAGGCTTGTGGCACTATTTAGAAAGAGTGTGGAATTGGAAATGGTTCTCTACTATCACATATGATATGCTATTTTTAGGAATCTATCCCCCTAGTTTGGCCCCTTATCATGTTAGTACCCTATTTTTATTTTTCAGTTGTGTAAGGTATTATTTATGGCAAGCAAGATGCCAATGGGTGCTTTACCAAAGGAAGATGACTTACGAGTGTTATGAATGTTTGGTACCCAAAGAACTTGAAAAAATATATTCACAAGAATCAAAGGTGTTTACCTCATGTACAGTCAAAAAATGGTGGAAGGGTTTTACTCACTTCATAAAATTTAAGTCATTTGTATATATGTGGTAAAAACAGCTGGTGTTTAATGAGTTTCTTGTTTGTTGAATTGTTGTAACTGCTTTGAATTGTTGTAACTTCTTTGAATCACTGTGTTGTTTATTATCACAATAAAAACTCCCCTACTCTTTTCAAGAAGTGCCATGGGATCTTTAACATCCACCTGAACTACCCCAATCCAGGCAGATGGAACCTTGGTTTATCATCTCATCTGAAAGATGGCACCTCAGAAGTGCAGCACCCCTCTCATGCTGCACTACAGTGTCAGTACTGGGATATTAACCCAAGTGCCAGATGTGGGAACTGAACCCCCAGCCCTCTGATCTCCTGGCCTCAGAGGCAAGTGTGCTACCTACTGAGCCACTGACACTGCTTGCCATTATAGAGCTTACCGTGATTTTCTTCAGCTTGAGGTCGGCTTTTGAAGAGTGCAGATGTGTTCACGGTCCACAGAAGATCACAGTGTTGGACCTCCGGAGGCAAGTATGGGGTGAGGAGGGTGCGGGGAGGTGGGGTGCACAGAAGGAGGGTCGGGATGGTGGAGGGGTCTGCTTGGATGATGAGGGACCATTTTCTTTTTATAGGTAAAAAAAACTTTGGGGGACAGTTTCCTTCTTTTACAGGTGTAATTTTATAAAAAATAGATTTTGGCACACTGAGGTGGGCTCCCAGTGTGCCAGACTAGTGGAGGGAGGATCAATGCCAACCCGGGGCCCAAGGTCAGCTCAAAAAAGGGGGCAAGGGGGTGCATCTGACACCGGGAGTGGGCAGCTAGGTGTCTGAAAAGCATAATGTTTAATTTGGCACACTTGGGTTTGCTCCCAGTGTGCCATAATAATGGGGGGTGGCATGCTGACACAGGGACTTGGCACCCATTGTCAGCAAACAATAGCTTGGGTGGCATGCCGACACTTGGATTAGGCACCCCGATGTCGGCTTTGGGGGGAGTGTGTGGTGAGTGGCAGGAGCTGCCAATTATGCAAAGCTGAGTGGCTCATTTTTTATTTCACTGGAAAAGACACACTGAGCAAATGAGTTGCTCGTAAGTCCAGCCATGTGTATTACTGTGCACTGTAATGCACATCCAGTGCTTGCTCTGAAACTGCCATCATCGGCAGCTTCCCTGTTGATTGATTGGCCATGGGAGGTGCCCCTGAAAGCATTCACCTGATCTGCCAAACACTGCCACACCTCTGCAATACTCTACTGTCCTCAAAATGTTTCTTGTGTGCAAGCAAACATAAAAAATAAATGTTTTTACCTTAGCCAGTGAATGCAGCCAAAAGTAATGCACCACCTCTCACTTGACTCCTTCAGTACTTTGCCAATGCCCGATTATTTGCTCCCTCTTAACCAGTGACTGCAAGTAAGATAAATGACTTACACTGAGACCAAACACCACTCACCTGATTGCAAACCATTTGGCCTGACTCCATCCAAAGTTTTAAAATCTGCAACTGCCATTCACCTGATTGCAAAGGACTTAACCTGACTCTGTGTCATGTCAACCACCGCTCCCTGACTGCAAACCACATGGCCCCACTCCACATCACAGCAGTCACAAGAAGCAAAGCCATTCCCTGCACTCAGTACTACCGGTAAAGCAGTTTGGCACCATCTACTGGAAAGCAGGAACCAATACACCGAACACAAATATATATATATTTATTTATTTTTTAAATACTCTATTTTTTGCAGCGACCAGTTTCATAATTTTAGTAAGGCATTCTTGGAGATGCATTATGATGGGCTAACAGTCCTTCTCAGGTGGTAGAAGCACTTTGGGTAGGGAATTTACTGTATCCTGACTGGCCAAGAGAATTTGAAACACAGTGCCTTAAGGTGTGACAACCACTGGGTTGAGAACCCCTCCAGCAACCAGAAAGCAGCACACCTAGGTATCAATGCCTCCCAGAAATGTTTTAAAAAAATTTCTCAGAGCCATGTTTATTTCTTTTTTTCCAAGAAGTTTTTTTTTTTATTTTACAGGCATGTGACATAAGCAAAGGCATACAGTTGCAAAAATCACAGTTATCTTTCATGATACATCAATATTATTAATTCCTTACTTATAAACATCCAAATACAGAGTCAGTTATATTAAATGCCAAATATTATCATGGTTTTGTAATTATCCTTTGAATACAATTATTTAGGTTCTAGTAATTAATTGATTTTTATAGAACAATTATATAAAATCCTCTCTTGTCCACTCTTATAATTTCTTATTGTACAATTTCCATACTGGTCCATAGTCTGCAAAGTGGTTATTGTTATAAAGTGCACTCATGAATAATTGTTTCCACTCTAACTCAGGAAACCCAATACTTATAGAGGTTGATATCCAGTTTTTTATAATTAGTATTTTTATTGCCATAATGTTGGCCTTTAATATTATTCTATAATTAATGTCTATTACTAAATCGTTATAGATTTCCATTATTACAAAATCATACTGCTGCCAATTTTGGTATGAGAAACCTATTTCTTCAAAATTTCAAAAGACTGTTCCCACCAGCCCAGACTACATTTGCATAGTCAAAAAATATGTAAGAAATCAGCCTCTGGAGCTCCAAAGTACCAACATGAGTTAGAGGGAGATACATTCATTTTATGAAGTCTGTAAGGGGTATAGTAAGCCCTATTTAATATCTTAAATTGGATAGCCTTATCTTTTGTTAATTTATACTTGTGTGTTTGAAAAAGTTCCAAAGATCATTGTAATTCAGATATCTCCTGCTTTAACTCTTTTTCCCATTTATTTATGGTGTTTTGGTATACAGTAAGAGAGGATCCTTGACAGTGTTTTGCTATACATGAATAACGTTAGGTGTTCCTTTTTACCATAGGGTCTAGAATTTTAATCAACTCTGTTTCTAATTCCTTGTTACTGGGGTCTCTTTCCCATCTTTTATAGTCTTTTGTAAACAGACTGCTGAGTTGATTGAAATACAAGTAGTGGCAATTTTTTAAGTGGCATTTATTTTTTAAAAACCCACCCAAGAAAGTTTAATTCTATTTTCATAAAGGTCCTTCCATTTCCTTATGCCCCGTTGTCTCCAGGATTGTTTGTATAGTGTTTTACCTTGGATAGTAAAATTTGTATTATGCAAAATGTCATTTAAAGGAGAAATATTTATTGCCCAGTTTGTTTCACTTAATAATTTTTTAATCAATGAACATAAATTTGTAATAATAATGTTTTTAGAATTTGTAAATTTGGTTGCTAGAAAAAGCAGATGTTTTATATTTAATTCTTCCTTAAAATAATCTTTCATTATTAAGTCCTCAAATTCTAAGATGATTTTGCTGGATGGATTTAGTCCCCAGTTTATATCTAATTTTAATAAGTAGGCATGGTAACATATTTCTATGTCCAGACAGGTGAGGCCTCCTCGATCTTTTGACATACAGAGTTTTTTCCAAGAAATCTGTGGATCCTTGTTGTTCCATATGAATTTACGGAAAAGGTTATTAATATTTTGAAACCACTGAGGTAGAATTTGTGTTAGAATAGTCCGCAGCCTATATGCCAGTATGGGAATTGTGACCATTCTAATGATTTGGATTTTCCCCCAAATAGAAAGGGGGGATTTTCTCCACCCTAAAATCTTATTTTTAATGAAGTACTGTAAACAATTGCTCATGATTCATGGTAGATAGATTTTCTAACTTATTGGTTATAGTAATGCTCAGATACCTCATTCCTGTAGTTTGTATTATGCCATTCATGGTGTTCTTCAGAGCCTCTGGATTTTCTATATTAAAGGTCATCATTTCTGATTTTTGTTCATTTATTTTGTAGTCTGCAACCCTTGAAAATCATCTGATCAAAATTTGAAGTTCAGTTAAACTTTGAATCAGGTCTTGTAATGACATTAGCAGGTCATCTGTGTATGAGTTCAATTTTAGTTCAAATGATGATATCTTTATTCCAGTAGTTTTATGGTTTGCCCTTATTACCCCCAGTAGCATTCCCAAATCAATTATGAAAAGGGATGGGGACAGGAGGAAACCCTTTCTGACACCTCAATATAATAGTAGAGGCTTCAAAAAGCACCAATTTACTGTATCTTTTTTTGTGCACAGGGTTTATTGTATAATGTTTTAATATGATCAATAAACCTATCTGGGAAGTTAAAAATGTTCATAGCACCGAACAAAAATTTCCACTCTAACATATCAAAGGCCTTAGTGGCATCAAGTGAAAGAAATACCGCTGGAGTGGTGAACTGTATGAAGTATTCCATTATGAATTAAATTCTGTGTAGTCCTGCTTGTTAATTTCTGTGAGGAATAACCCCTATTTAATTAATGTTTATGATCTTATCTAATTGCATCAATATTCATTATTTAGTATTTTAGTATATATTTTGTAGTCAACATAAAGAAAGGCTATAGTCCTATAAGTTTCTACCTTTGATAAACTTTTACCTTGTTTGGGAATTAATGTTATGTAAGCTTGGTTAAAAGAATCTGGTAGTTTATGTCTTTTTTTGAATCTGATTAAAGAAATTGCCTAGCCAGGGTCCCAAAGTTGAATTAAACATGTCATAATATTCTAATGTATATCCTTCCAGACCCAGACATTTACCTTTTTTCATACTTTGAATCATATCATAGATTTCTGAATTTGTTATGGGTTTCATTAACGCTTCCCAATCTGGCTCCATATTTTTGTTGTCACAGAATTTTGCATAATGGAATATTTCATCATTTGTAGGATCACATTCTGATGTGTACAATTTTTTTCTTTTATATTAACATATTTACCTCCTTCCTCTGTGGAGCAAGCTTGACAGGTCATCCTGCTGCCAGCACCCACAGCCCCAGACTTGGGTCTGGTCAGTAACATGCTCTCCTCCATGCAGGCTGGCACACAGTAACCCTCCCCCATGGAGACCTGGATCCAATACGTGTGGGGAACACTGCTTTAGGTCTGGAGGTGCAGTGCATGGCCATCAGCCATCATGACTGCCCTGCAAGTTTCCACCTGGATTTTCTCCCCTGGAGCCAGATGTGCAATGGCATCAATGTACTACATCCTGACGCCTCCTGTGCTCCAACCTCCAGCTGTATGTTGCTCCTTGCAGTGCCCCTGACTTCCACCACTTGCCATTGCAGAGCGCTGTAAACCTCTTACCCACCCCAGAGGGAGGAGAGATGTTGTTGGATGCTCAATCTTCCCCCTCCCTTGCTGATCCCCAACGGCCTGAGTCCATTCCAAAACCCTGGTCGCCTGCATTGCATGAGGTGTAGCTTCCAGCTCCTCAACCCTCAGTGCCACCAGCTGACATCTGATGTGTAGAATTTTGAGTAATATTCCAAAAATTCTTACATTATTTTTTCGTGCTGTACACATATTTGACCTTCTGCTGTCTTAATTAGTGTAATATCTGTTTTAGTTTCTTGCTCCTGAATTCTTTTGGTTAATAGTTTCCCAGCCATCTCACTTTGCTGTTTCCAAGTCTTGTTCCCTATGGCCCAGCCATGTTTTATCTGAAATATTTCTGTTGAGGTAATACATTTCTTTAATTCCATGAGTTCTTGTTTTTCAGCTAAGTCTCCATTTTTAACTTCTAATTCTAGTAATTTGAGTTGATCATTTACTTGTTGAAATTCCTTTTGTCTTTTTTGGTTTTCTGAGAGACTTCTGTGACCATGTGGCACCTTATAGCAGACTTCAAAGCATCCCAAGTTTCAATAATGTTATCCTTTGTAATGTTATTATCAGACATAAAGTTTAAAATATCTGTCTCTACTTTTTTTATAAAGTTTTGGTCTTTTATTAAGTTGTTATTGAGTCTCCACACCCTGTCTTTTTTTCCTTGTATATTTAAAGCCAAATTGTAGGTAACCATATTATGGTCTGATATTAACAGTGGTTCTATCTTTGATTGGGGTGTTAAATAGTGTATTAATAAATCTTTTGAAATAAATATGTGGTCTAGTCTAGAATGTATTTGGTGACTGGCAGAAAAGAAAGTAAAATCTTTATTCCCAGTTAGTTCCCTCCATAAGTCAACTAAATTGTTAGACTCCAGAAAGGTTAATAGTAACTTGGCTTTATATTTGTCCCATTTAGAAAAACTAGAGGTTTTGTCAAACGGGTCTTGAACTGAACTGTTAAAATCTCCTCCAATAATTATGTTCATACAATCCCAACTGTATAAGACTCTTGATATCAGCCACAAAGTTTCCATAACCCCCAAATGGACCATACATGTAAAAAAAAGTAATCTCTTGATCTTCGTCTCTCTTTACCTTTACAACTACTATTCTCCCTTGGGTGTCTGTTGCATGATCCATTATTGTTCCTTTAAAATGTTTACTGATCAATATGATCACCCCCACACTCTTGGTGGAGGGCCCTAATGAATAATATAGTGACCCAATCCATTTTTTACTTAGTTTAGCTATCTCTTTATTGTTTAAATAGACCTTCTGTAACATCACCACATCTAATCTAAGTTTCCTGATTCTGGACAGAATCCTGTATGTCTTAGTAGAGAAGTTAATTTTGTTTACATTCCATGCCGCCCCATTTATAGATATCAACATTTGTATAAAATAAACATATCAGTGAATACAACCTCAACTGAGTTCGGACTTACACCTTTATTGCACAAAGAAGAAATAACTAAAGAATGCCTGCTTATCCCTGAAAACCCACTCACCTCCTTTTTTTTTCATCATTAGCCAAACCATTAAGTTATTGATCTTAGAATCTAAACTACCCCACCCCTTCCCGGTTTGCCAAAGATCTATGTCTGGCAATTCCCCTGAATCCACTTAGGACAAAGTGCACCGTCTCGGTTAGCCCCCACACCTTATACATTCAACCTGGAAGAGAAGAGAAGAAAAAACACAGCAGAGTTAGTTAAAGTGAAATATTTTAACCATGTTCAACAGAAGAAAATGCTCTGGCAGTCTTATTTTTAGATCTATTATAGCTTCTTCCACTGTATCATAAGCTAACTAGAGTCTGGTTGTTTACACATACTTTCAACCTTACAGGATAAGTCACATAAGCTTTGAACTTTGTTAACTTTCTTTCTTTTTTCTATAATAATCTGGAAAGGTCATGTCTTAAGGTGATCTGGTGATCTTTAAATTTAAAGTTCAGTGTCTTGCAAAAGGCAGTCATGATCATGTTTTTCCCTTCAGAGGTTAATGTTTTGAGTATTGCTGGTCTCGGCCACTGTTTTCATTTTTATTCATTTGACCCAACCAATGGACTCTGTCAATAGTAGGGATGTCATTTCCAGAACTTAGAAGCATTGAAAATATTTCTGACATGATTTTTTTGAGTGAAGATCCTTTTTCCCATTCCTGCTGCAGTCCAAATATGCAAATATTCTTCCACCTGGCACGGTTTTCCAGGTCGTCTAGCTTTGATTGTAATAAAGTCTGATGTTTGTGCCGTGTCTTAATGTCTTTTGACAGTGGATTTACCATATCTTCTAGTTGTGACTGGCAGCTCTCTAGTTCATTTATTCTGTTAATTACTTGTTCAAGTTTAGTGTCAGTGCTGGACAGTGAATCTTTTAGATTGCCAATAGCCTCTGGTAAATGTTGTGGTTTTTCTAGAGACAACTGAAAAGATTGGAATTTACCAATTATTTGTTTTGCCCAGTCTGGTGGGGAATCATTAGACATTCCTTCATCAGCACCTCTAATATTGGAAGTGTTGGGAGTATCAGAGTTTTCCAATTCATAGGGCTCTTTTAACGAACCTGCTGATTCTTCTTGCTGCAGATTAAAATCCTCTGAATTATCAGCTGACTCAGAGTTTGTTTGTGGAGTTTTATTTGGCATAATAATAGTAACTGTTTGTTTCCCCTTTCTCTTCTTTTTTTCCCCATGTCTACTTTAGGAGGCATTTTTATTGCAGTAGGGCCTGTGACACTGCAGTAATTTTTAAAGGGACATGTAGTTGTTTAAATCTTTATTTTAGTAGATTCCTTTGTTTCCACTGTATCCAATTTTTTAAAAGTTGTTGATTTGATCAACTTCTTATTTGAATTTTGAAAGAGTTTGTTCAATCTTTTATTTTCTTGAGTTTGAGCATCTCTAAACATAAATTCAGTTTTTAGTTACCTTTACAACATTCGAGCATAGACAGTTATTTTATTGTTTATATTGTGAGGGAAAATATTTTGTTGAGGTTGGGCATTTAATTGCTCCTGGAAAAACTGCTGCTCAAAAGAATGAAACTGCCAAATGGCCCGACTGGCTTTTAAAGAAGTGAAAAGCCAGTCAGAGCTTAAAATGCAACCATAGTCCATAGTATGAAAACCGGACACTGTATCTGCATTTAGGCAGAGTTGAGAAAAGCTCTTTTACAATCCTTTTTTGGTACCCTCTCAAGGTCATCTCCTCAGTACATCAGAATATAGTGTTGACAACTGACTGAATAAAGACTGACCTGTTGCCTGAGGACTATTGCTTCCAAGACGGGGCTCCCTTGAGAACATAAGTTGTAGATTCTTTTCTCTTTTGTTTTCTGCATTTTCCTCTGGTTCTTCCAGGTTAAGCCCCTGCAGAACCTCTGGCTTCATGCCTCAGATGTTCAAGAGCTGGATACCGATGGGCTCAGTTGCAAAAGACATATACATTTTTTTCTGTCTTGAGAAGTAGTGTAAATAATTTCAACCGCAACTACACATAAATTAAGCCGTCCAGCTACCGACCTGTTTCCTTCTTTTGTGGTGATAGAGAAACAGCCAAGAGGGTCAAAATAATACCACTTGACAAACCTTGCAAGACTGATAGTTAAATTATCAGAGATGCCAGACACCAGTCACCATTAGGTGTGTTTGCAGTGGGGAAGAGATGCAGCTACCTGGTGCTGCCTAGCTTACAGCTGCACACATTGAGGCTCCTTCTCCTCCCCCCTCCCCTCAGGTAGTCTGACCTGAACCCTCAGAGTCAAGTTTGTATGGCTAAACACCTCAATATCCCTGACTTTACATACCACAAGAAACTACATATTACAAAATGTTAAAAATTCCTCTTCCCAGCCCCCATGAAACAAACATGTACTTCAGGAAAAAAAAAACATGCCGGCCCAGTGGTGCTGAGGGCTGAGGCCCTGGATGCCTTACCTCATGCTATGCTGGTGACCCATGTTTGGGAACAAGCATGAGCTGCTGGGGGTCAGCAGGGGAGGAGGAGAATGATCAAGCATTCGAGGGACTGCTCTCCTTCTCCGGGGAGGGTGATCACCAGTGGTCGGTGTCTGATTGGCCCCTAGTGGAGACTGGGGGGCAGTGCACTGATGCTGCAGAAGGGGGCAGAGATGGGAAAGATGCTTGGAAGAGCATGTGCTGACGCATGTGCTTTCTCTCTCTGGGTGTCATTGCATGCCTCACCTCCGCAAGGGAAAAATCATAGGAGAAAATAGTTGCCACGGTGTATGACAGAGGGTGCCTCACAGGCCCCTCTCCTGGCTAGCCACTGTGCTGGCCACACTGGATCTGGTCTTGAGTGTGGGTTGTGGAACCCCGCCAGCCCCGCTGGGGGGGAGCCCTGGGAATATGGATCAGCACTGGATGGTGGATGTGAGGGGGACGGGGCTGGGGGCTCCCTCCTGAGGTAGGAGCGGTGGTGACAGGAGTATAAATCAATAATAAAAAAATAAAAAAAAAAACATTCAGGCACCTTTTTTGTCTGCTTTACATTGGTTCTCTTTCACAGGCCCCAAAGCTTCCTTTACAGTTAGGTCTGTAACCAGCATCCAAATCAAGCCTTCCCCACTATGGTCATTAGCTGTATGGCTGGCTGCCCACCTCACACTTTTGAAAGAATCCCACTAAGCTGTGAGCCTGCCCACCACCCCATCCACTCACCAGTACAATCACATTCAATGTTCCACCTGACTCTATACATTCAATGCATGTGTTAAAACAAATTAAACAAAATTTATTTAAATACTTCCTTGCACCACTCATGACTAGTGCCATTCAGCCTACTGTGGGCTGTCATATACTGTTACCATGACATCACAGAACTTCTAGACAAGTGCTTATCTATCTTTCTTTCTCACTTTCCCACTTTGAACTCATCCCGACATGAATGTAGCCCAAGTCAGCTGCTGAGCCACTTGACTACTCCCAATCCACTCACTCAAAAACCTCCCCAAAAAACAGAACATGTATTTTAATAATCGTGGTGCCACTCACAACTGGCACCACTCAAATAACCAAATATGGGTTGACATTTGGAGCTCATGGGATCAACACCTACAAACCAGAGCTGCAGCAAAACAAAGAAACGCACAAGGGTGCATAAATGGAATAAGGCAAACTCAGCTCAACCAAGTGTGTGCTATCTTATCCTGATACCATAACAGCACACAGTGCTTCAGCTTACAAGTGTTTTTGTCTCTGTCACTCAGTAGCTGTTTTCAGGTAGTTCTCAGGATTAACACTTGCAGTCCAGGGCTGCAACAAAACAAAAAAAAACACACAGGGATAACTGAAATAAGGAGGCATTGGCTTCCCAAGGGGTAGCTGTGTTGGGTAGTGCAGGTATCACCTATTTTTGGTCAGGTAGGGTAGTTCAGATAATGTACTACCCTACCTGACATAACAGTGTAATTCTCGGGTCAGGTAGTTTAAGACGGGCAATGGGTAACAGCTCACTTAATGTACTAGAGAGCCCAGCATGTTTTCAGGGCAGTGCCAAGTCTCTGTTGCAGTCTCCGAACAGGCATTCAGAAAGGCAGCCTGTGGGATCCTTCATGGAGCTTGTAGCAGATTGGAGGCATATGACACCATACTGACACCCAATTGGACAGTGGTGTCAAGGGATGTGCTCCGACTCTGCATGGGCTCAGACTAGTGAGGGCAGCTTGGTGGAAACAGCTTATCCATCATCTCATTCTACAATCTGCAGCACATTCACAGCCATTTTGGAAAGAGATCTGAGAAAGACTTTGTTGTCAGTTGACACGAAATAAAACAAAAGTTTATAATTTGAAAGCATTACACTATGCTCATGTGCTGGGACATTTTGGGGGGGAAAGAATAGCAGAAAGGGCACCACAAGAGCAAACTAGGAGAAAAAAGCAGCAGGGGCTGGGGGACTGTGAAAAAGAAACAATCTCTCAGGGAGAGGGGATCTAGCAGTTGCCTTCAGAGGTGGTGCTAGGGAGGGAGGGAGTGAAGGACAGCAATAAGGGAGAAAGAAATGCAGCAGGGAGAGAAACTGTGAATGCTCTCATGGGGAGGGGTATCTAACAGTTGCCCTTAGAGGTGGTGCTGGGGAGGCAACAGAGAAGGAAAAAGGTGGGGAAAAGACATCAGGATCAATTTTTGAATGGCCAAGAATGACACAAGGTGCCTGTGCCAGAAAAGAATGACGCAAGGAGCAAGCTGTGTCAAAACAATCGTCAATTCTGATTTTCTAGTGCTGCTTACATCAAAAGCAGAACAGCCTGTGTCAAAGTGGTTTGTATCAGGCTTGTGTCAAAAAAATGAGTGTGCCATGTCACAATGGTGCGTGCATCAAATAAATGACACACCATCCCCTTTTTTTGGATTTTCAAAGGTAGAAGCTGTTGACAATGTAGCGAAGATGCACACTGCTTTTAGACTAGCCAGAGCTGGTCTAACTGACACTAGCACATATAAAGGTGAGGACAGATTATGTAGGGGCTTTGTTTATAGAGTCAATTCCTTTTCAGGACTAGATGGCAGTGTTTGGGGGGTATAACATGGCATTGTCTTGGCCATTTCGTCCTCAGTAATTTTTGATTCAGCTTGCATCATTTTTGCTCCTTGCACCATTTTTTGACTCAATTTGCTTCATTGTTTTAACTCAACTTATGCCGTTGTTAAACTTGTCTTTGAGTTACTATTCTCCATGCAGGCAATGTTTTACTCAATTTGCTTCATTATTTTTTACTCAACCTGCTTCATGTTTTTGGCTCAGCATGCATCATTTTCACTGTGCATCATATTTTTGACTCAGCCTGCAGTTATTTTTGCTCCACCTCACTCCATGCATTGTATTTTTTGCCTCGGCTTTGCCTCATTATACACTTGCGTCATTCTCACCCCATGCATCATATGTTTGATGCAGCGGACCACTTTTGTCATTTTGGTGGACTTTGCCACAGAGAATGTGTTTCTTGCAAAATAGGGTGCACAGTGTTTGGCACACCTGGATTGGATGGCAAGGTGAATGTTTAATCCACCTTCCATCATTCTAAGGGCCCTTTGAAAATCTGGCCCATAGACAAAAACACTGGTTTGAAATTAAAAATTGAAAGTATTACATGATTTGTTAGATGCCCCTGAGCCCTGTCATTTATTACTGTGACATAGTCATATACACTGTCTGTCTCTGCAGTAGTTAGTGAAAGCCTTTTATGGCTGTATTATGTTTTTCACTTTTTGTTAGGTGCCCCAAGGCCCAAGCCCTGTCATTTATTACTGTGACATAGTCAGCTACACTATCTGTCTCAGCAGCAGTTAGGGAAAGCCTTTTACGTCTGTATTACTCTGTTTGTTAAGGTGCCTCCGAGGCCCAAGATCTGTCATTTATTACTGTGACATAGCCAGATACACTGTTTGTATCTGCAGCAGTTAGTGAAACAATATTCTTTCACGGCTGTGTCTACTATGTCTCATATTTCCCAGTCTAAGTCTACTAAAAGGATACACAGTGCTGCTGCATGTGTAACTGTTAATGATGTGGACAATACGAATTATACCACTAACGAAGAACATAGCAATAATAATAGTAACATCACTAGGACTGGCACATATATGTCCTGAACAAAAAGTGCAGGTTAGCATTGAAACAATAGCAGAGTTTCAGAAAGAACTGACTGGAGTTTTTCATAGAGGTACTGAACATTTTGCCACATGTGCCAGGATACTTCCAGCTGCTGAAGCAGCATGAAAGGAGGGATTCTCCTCAAATACATGCTCTGATGCTGAGGCAGCAAATGCTGACAGAGATGGTGGTGGTGGTAGTGGAGACAGGGAATGGGATAGCCTAGGCTATGTCCCACATAATGATAACGGAATGATAACGGTACTTCCGGTTCTTCTAAATCTTGTGGGGATGAGGACGGTAGTTTCAATGAGGGGTAGGAGAGGATGCTGCTGTAAGGCATGAGCAGCAACTGCAGAAAAAAATCATATGCTAAACATAAGAATCAGAAGATAAGTATGAATGAGAACAATTCATCTCACCAAGGAAATGGCAGTGTAAAGTTTCTTCCAAGGTTCCTTGACTATCCAAGGAATAGTGCCAGGTACCATGGCACAAAGCAAAAAAAGGTAACTTTTTAGTGTGGAATTTATTTTATATTGACCCCTATAGACAACTCTCGAGCTGCATGCAGTCTGTGCAAAAACAGCATCAGTCATTGCGGGAAAGTGGCAAATTTTGGAACGTCAGTAATGATACGACATGCAATGGCAAAACACCCAATTGAGTGGGGCAGGGCAAGGGACATTGTGATTGATATGGGCGATAGTGGAGTTGGTGATGGTAGGTGTGGCGAGCTGCCAGGCTGCTAGCCCTTATTTGTAGATATTGCTCTGTTGTGTCTATGTTTTTTTTGTACTTATATGTACATGCCAGTGTCAGCACAAGGCACCTAGTGAAAATACTGGATTTTTAAAAGGGTTTTGAGCTACTCTTCTGACTAGAAAGGCAGCTGCTTGTCAAAAAGCTTATGGATGCATTATTAAAGGGGTATTTCCAATATGAACTGACCAAGGGAAACAGAAGTAATAAAATCACATGTATAATCATAAATCTTACAGGATCATCCTTATAACTAATTAAATTAAGCCAGTTCAAAGCCCAGGATGTTTTATCCAGGAAAGATCCTTCTAACAGGCCCGTGTCAGGTAATAGAAAAAGAAACACATCCTTATAGCATACCTGTGTGAGACTGTAAAACCTAGGTTAACTATGAGAATCTGACCCCTCAAAGATTATCAAAAAAATAAGACTTCTGGGGGAAAGTGCAAGAGTGACACCCGGTGGCCTAAAGTAGAAGGGCCAACATCTATTCACTGACATTGAAAGGTCAGTCTTTATTCACAGACTGGGGGGGTGGTCTTCAATATCTACTCTCCAGCAGACACTCAAGGCAATTTTGGCATTCTGATTGGACTCTCCTGACCACAGAGAGCAGCTGTCAGCACAGAGACTGCCTAAGAGCAAAAGGCTGCTACAGAAAGACTGCAATATTTTCCAAACCAGCAATTTCTCTTGACTTTGAAATCATCATATCTCAGGTATATCAGCTAACAGTCTTAGTGCATTTCATTGTACATTTTTCCATTTTCTTTTCCTGTATACTGTAACCTAAATTAATATTCTATTTTTAGTTGTACTTATATTTATTTAAGTATTTTAGCAAAACTTTTGTTTTCCTGGAGAAATTCTGCCTGTGTGAGAGTTCTTATATTGTATGTGTGATTGTAGAAGTTTTATTAATAATTTATGAAAACTGTTATTGCCAGAGGGACCACCATAAGCAACCAAACTGAAACAGGGTCTTTAAGGGAAATCTGAAAGGATAGGGAGAATACCAGATGGCACAACAATTTTGAACCAGGCAGTTGCATGTTCTGTAGGGAGAAGGCCAAATCAGGTGTTACGCTGCTGCCCCAAAGACAGTGTTATGCCTGGGTCTTCCTCCTTTGTGTAATAACCAAGGAAAGGTTCACATTTGGCCACAAGACTTGAGACAGGTATTGTGCCCTTATCCAGAGCTAGAGAGATGCCTGGGATCCTCGTGGCAGAGGTGCAGTCATGACCTCAGCAAGCATTCTAAAAGATGAGGAGGGGATCTCTGTCCCCCCATCAAAGATTGCACTTAAGGGTGGGCACTGTGAGCTCAGTGGGCCTGACTCCCAGGAGTGGGTTTGTGACAGCAATGGCCATAGTGACAATGAACTGGCAGCAGAAAGTTACACTGAATCACTTGATGTGTCCTTGCAGTCTTCCCAGACAAACATATATTTTTTTCTGACACCATCAAGTACTGGAAAATCCCAAAGTTGTACTCCATGTGAAAAAGGTGTGAAAAATACATTCCCCCAAAATTAAAAATATCTCATCAACTAACATTAAAAGAAAGTGTTGTGAGGACGTCAAAATTTACCTGCAGGCATCCAGCATGCCAGCTGTTAAAATAGAGCCATTGCAGAGCTGTTGGACAATTGTCAACTCCCTCTTGCTTTTGTTGCCCAGAAAGGTTCCTTGAAGTTCATGAACTGGATTGAACCACAGTACACCATTCCCCATAGAACATATTTCTCAAAAATGGCTGTTCCACAGTTGTATGACTTGGTGTGTACTGAAGTCATTAAACAGTTGAAACTCTTGGAGGTGAAGCAGGTTCACATAACTGCAGATATATGTACCAGCAACCAAACAATTGACTACATGACTGTTACAGTTCATTGGTCAAGTTTTCAGTTGGAAAATAATCCCACACTGTACCGTAAGCAGTAAGAAGCAGGCTGTATTATGTATCACCATTTTAGAGGGAAACAACACTGCTGTGAATATTTTGCAAGATCTGGAAAAACAATTCCAGGAATGCCTTACTCTGTATTCCTTATCTCCAGGGTTCATAGTGTCAGATAATGGTACCAACACAGTCAAAGTTGTTAGAGATAGCAACTACCAATACATACCTTGTTTTGCATATTGTTTAAATCTTCCCATCCATAATTTCTTAAATGGGTTAAACTGCACTGAGAGAAAGTGGTATTTCTAACATTGGTTCCTAGTTGCATAATTTCGTAACACTAGAGAAAGGAATGTGTGTGTGGCTGTAAGGAAATTCCTTGGACACTTTGACCAGTGAGGCTGTAGCTTTATGGTTAGAGCGCTAGAACGGCATACCAGAGATCTGAGGTTCGAATCCCAGTAGGCCACACTTTTCCTTTCTCATTTCCATCCTTGATTTAAAAAAATATGTATACCTTGCAGGGGTTAAACTGCACTGAGAGAAAGTGGTATTTCTAACATTGGTTCCTAGTTGCATAATTGTGCAACACTAGAGAAAGGAATGTGTGTGTGGCTGTAAGGAAATTCCTCGGACGCTTTGACCAGTGAGCCTGTAGCTTAATGGTTAGAGCGCTGGAATGGCATACCAGAGATATGAGGTTCGAATCCCAGTGGGCCATACTTTTCCTTTCTCATTTCCATCCTTGATTTAAAATAAATTAAATGGAAACAGAAATTTTGAAAACCTGTTAAGTCTTGCTAGGAAAATATGTGGGCATTTCAGTCACTCTGTGAAAGCACAAAAAATCCTGAAGGGGCGGCAAAGGTCAAATAACTTACCACTGAATACATTAAAGCAGGAAGTTCCAACCCACTGGAATTCAACATTTTACATGTTGGAAAGGGTTTTTGAACATAAAAAAAGCTGTACAGTACATGACTACACCATACAGAATTGAATGGGTATAGTAGACATCAAACTCAGTTCCAGCAGTTAGAGTCTACATGAATCTTTGGTCACCTTACAGGAATCATTGGAGGCTGCCACACATGATATTAGTGCAGACAAGGCAACTCTGAGTCAAATTCTTCCTCAAATTAGATTTTGTTACATTTTCCTTCATGACATAAAGAAAGACTTTCAGTAAAAAGAAGACACCACTGCTGTCATTCTTGCAGATGACTTCAGTCTCTTACTGTCAACTGATCAGAGAATAAATGCCATGTTTAAGAATGACACCTATGAGCTGACAGTTGCTAGATCCCAGCTTTAAGGGGAACATTGAAGCCATCCTTCCTGCCTGCAAGGTAAGACATTGAGTATTGGACAGATTTTCTGATAACCAAATTGCCCTATGAAGATTATTAACTGATGTCCAGCAGTCAAACTCTACCGAGCCATTAGAGTGCACCTGTGGTGCAGACAATAGCACATCTATAAATTCTTTACAATCACCAGTGTCATCAGCAAGGGAAAGAACATCTATCACTACTTCTTGGGCATCCTATGATCAGGGTCAGAAAAGCAAATCAATTCTGAGTCACCTGCAAAACATGGACTACTAACCTGTAAAGAAAGTGTAGCTGGTTCATCTGCCAGACTGGTAACCATCTCACACAGCGCAATGATCCAGGAGCATTTTGCAGGCCAAACTGTGCTTGATCTCAAAGAAGATCCAGTACTATATTGGAAACAAAAGAGAACAATATAGCCAGATCTAGCAAATCTTGCAATAATGTACCTCAGTCATCCTCCTTCAAGTGTATATTTAGAACACATACTTAGTGCAGCTGGAAGAATAGTGACTGACCAAAGAACACTGCTAAGTCTTGCAAATGTGGAATCGCTTACATTGCTCAAAATGAATGCTGTCAGTTTCCCAATTGTCCCAAACACTGAATTATGTGATTCTGACCCTGAACATGAACAACAGCCTGAAAACAGTGATACTGAATATGATGACTAGGTGGTGAACAAAACTATTAGAAAATCCTATGTGGAGTGGCATACTGCCGAATTTGATAACTTAACATTGCCAGCACATTTCTCTTTCAGCAGTTGCAGCTGTCCCTCTAAAATAAATCCTGCCATGGTCATAGATGGTTAATGGATAAACAGGCATGCTTGTTATTTTCTGGCAATGTTAGTACGTTCTTTAATTTTTTTTATATTTTTATTTTTTATACTTGTTAACTTGATGAGCATGACTGCCCGTTTTCATAAGTAACAAATTACAACAACAGGACAACAAAACAAGTACCTGGGAATCACATTGAACACTGCCCTGTCTTGCACACAGCACATTACACCATGACCAAAGCCTTTAACACCAGGATCAGTATCCTCTACAGGCACAGACATTGCCTGATCTATGAAGCTCTGAACTTGGCAATTAACAGTTCACTCATCACCTTGATTGACTATGGCCTAGCTGTCTACGGCTCCGCTACTGACACAGCGCTCCAATGCATCTCAACAGCCTTAAACAAAGCCTGCCGCCTGCTCACTAATGCTCCAAATCTCATCCACACCTGTGGGCTTTATGTGCGATTGGGCTGGCTTCAACTGAGGGACAAAATACTTTATCAAACTTGCCTACTCACAAAAAAGGTCTCACTAAACTTACTTCCTCAAGGAGTTCTGAGCCTTCTATTACCACCTATACATGCCAGGCACACCAGAAGCTCAACTACACAAGTATTACATGTGCCCAGGTGCCGCACAACTATGGCCCAGTGATCCTTTGCTCACCGGGTACCTCTGTGGACAAATGGTCTACCACCTGACATCTCTGGAGCCACAACCCTTGGTTCCTTTAAGCGCAAACTCCATCAGCACCTCACCGACAATAGTACTTGTAGGTGTCCCGCCAGTCTGCACCTGCAGCTTTAGTCTGCTTCAGCACTTCCCACTCCTGGCCCACCAGGTTAAGTCTTTGGCCAAGCACTTGCCTCTCACCCCCTACCCCTTTGGTCTTTTCTTTCCCTCTGCCCTCCCTATCCCAGCTCCCACTGCCCCTCCCTGCCCCTCCCTACCTCACCCTTACAGTCTGCCTCTGCCTCTCTCTCTTCCACAGGATGCTGACATACCATGTACAATGCCTTGGTACAATTTGTGAACTGTTTGTCATTGCAACCCATGTACTGTTGAATTTTTTGTACTCTGTATGTATAATTTACTGTAACTATATTGTGTCTTCTTGTGTTAATGTGTCTAACGTGGAACCTCTCAATGAGCATTTGCTCACAGGTATCATCCAAGACTTCAATAAATAAAATAAATAAATAAAAATATGCATTCATACAACAGATTTAAATAGACCATACAAAAAACAGGCTTAGGACTTAGTATTCACCTTAAAACATGTACATGTATTGAAGCTGTTTAACCAAGATTTCAATCTAGTTTTAAATGTGTTTGGAGATAAATAGTTAATCAATGAACTTGGGACAGTGCTGAAAATTACAGGTGCTCTGAATAGCAAAGATTTCTGACAGAGGTTTTTTTAAACAACAGAACATTAAACATATATTTACCCTGAGACCTTGGACCTGATTCCAAGTTGGCGTATGCCGGCATTTTACATGAGATATGCCAAACCCCTTGGCATATCTTGTGACTTACACCAAGCATTACACCAGCCCTGATTACAAGAGGCACCTTGCACCATGGCGGCTGCAGGCTATGGCAACCATGGGTTATGCCACCCACTACGTCGCAGCCCACAACGCCATGGTGCAAGTGTGGGTTAAGGCAGCAACTGTACCCTATTTCAAGAAGGGAGCTGCCATAACCTGCTGGTGCAATTCTGAAAGCCGCACTGGTGGAGCTAAGTTAGAACAACTTGGAGATGCTCTAAGGGGCATCTGATGGTGCCAGCCATTGGACGACCACTCTGCAGTGCTGTGGCAATGGTGCCAATGTGCCTCCTGTGCCCCCACAAGCACCCCCTGCCCCCACCCCTGAATGACAGGGACCCCCAGGGATCCAATCTCTGGTGTGCCCCCTGACTCCTGTGACACCTGTCCTGTCCCCCATGCCCCCTGTGTGTGCTGTGGTGTACCGGGGCAGGGGGGCCTTCAGGGGGGCTGCCAGTAGCAGGCCATGACTTGCAACATGCTGGGTGCCTATGCCATGCCTGTGGTGTTAGCCTCCATGTGGCATATCCCACATGTTGCAAGTGCTGGGTCCCTGCCGCTTTTGGAATGCGGCCTAGAGTCCCTGGTATAGCGGTGAATGTCGCAACTTATATACTCCGGTGAGTTGAGACATTCATTCTGGAATCGGGCCCTTGGTTCCCAATTCATTTACACTTCTTTGGAACAGAGAGAGCATGGATGAGGGGAGTAAACCCCTAATGACTTTAAAAAGACATAACCCCATTTTAATTTTAATTCTAATTTCCAATGATAGACTATTGGCAAATCTCTGTAAATCACATCTGTGGGTTCTAAAGGGAGAATCAGTCATGAATCTTAATATACTATTATGTGTGACCTGAAGCTTAGATAGTATCTTCTCACTGGTAGCTGAATATATTAAGAATTCCATAATCTAATACTCCAAAAAGAAAGTTGTAGGTTAGTTGTATTTTAGATCTGGGGGTCAAGAATTGCTTTTTTCTGTACATTCCCCCTTGTCTTTGAGGAATATTTTTTACAAGTGTATCAATATCTATTGCAAAAGTAAGTCTAGAGTCTAAAATAATCCTAAACTAGCTAAAGTTTCCTACCCACTCCACAATTGCCCCATTTAAATCTACCAAAGGGGGTATTACAACAGCTTTCCTTTTGGAAGTGGAAAAAATCTTAAATTTAGTTTTTTAACATTAAGTATCATTTTTTTGGATAGAAGCCATTTTTGGAACACCAAGAAATCATTTTGTATAACTTCTATGGCATCTCCTGGATTGACATTGGAATAATATATTAAGGCATTATCTGCAAAAAGTGTCATTTGAGATCTTTTACATGTGTCAGGAATAGAATTCATGTGTAGTGAAAAAATTAGGGGCCCCAAGATGGAGCCTTTGGGTATTCCACACTTAATATTCTTAGATTGTTCCTTTAATGAAAGTTCAATGTGCCCTATCTTTAAGATCATTTGAAAACTGTTTAGAAATTTCACTAGAGAAGTTAACCTCTGATAAAGAATACAGTAAGAGATCGTGATCAACAAGGTCGAAGGCCTTTGTGAGGTCCACAAAAACAGCTGCAATAGGGTCCCCCTTATCTAGGGAACTCTGTATGCAGCTGGTGCACCCCACTAAGATCGTCTCCGTAGTGTGTTTGGACTTGAATTCATGTTGTGATTTTGATAATAAACCATAGTTTTCCAGAGATTCTGTGGACTGATAAAAAATTATTCTTTCCCATATTTTGGATAGTGGTGATAAGAGCAAAATAGGTTGATAATTTGATACACTTCATTTAATACCATTTTTAAAGACGGGTTTTATTATGGCCATTTTCCATTGATTCAGGCACTTACCAGAGCAGAGTGAAAGATTAAAAAGATCAGTGATGGGTTATGCCAAAGTATCAACTCCTAATCTAAGAAATCTATAGTCTAAACCATCATAACCAAGAATGGGCCGTGGGTCATTTTTAATGGACATAATCTTTAACTTGTGATGGAGTCACACTATTATTTAAATTTGAATTCACTTATTTATTTTTTACATTTTCCCATCAAATGTGTTCCACATAACATATATTGTTCCAGTCCTACTCCACATGGGCACTATGCAAATTCTGGAAGGCCTTCTGCTAATAACTTGCAGGCCTTATATCATAGTTGTTACGACAGTTTCTTCCATTGACATCACTTTCCCTCAGTTTTACTGTCATTCTCCTTAGACACATACTACTGACAAACTATTCTATCACCACTGCCACATGTGCCGCACTAATCTTAGTTTTGTCAATCATCAGTTTATTATGTTTGATGCCTGCCATGGGTATAATTTTTGGAAACAGCAGCAGGCTCATTCAGAGCAGCTGTACCTCTCACATCAGCCTCATCAATGCCAACCATGGGTATCATTGTTGGAAACAGACTCAGGCTCAATCAGAGCAACTGTGCCTCTTGTACCTGCCTCAGCAGTGCCAGCCATAGGTATAATTTTGGGAAATAGCAGTAGGCTCACTCAGACCACTTGTACCTCTTGTACCTACCTCAGTAATGCTCGCCTTGGGTATAATTTTTGGAAGCAGCAGCAGGCTCAGTCAGAGAAGCTGTGCCTCTCATACCTGCCTCAGCAATGTCCACTATCAGTATACTTTTGGAAACCTAACAAACAGTGTAATACAGCAGTCTTTCAGATTTTTGTTATGGTCAGGGTAGTATAATAGGGTAGCAGAATGATTACAGTAGTAACTACTGGACCAAACCAACTACCAATTTTGCATTAGGGTATTTATAGGGTAATTTAGGGTAGTTTGGAGGTACCCCTGGGTTGTGTTTATGGTAGGGCATTTTACTACCCACCCATACCAAGAAATAAAGCAATTAAGGCATATTTATGCCCAATAATTAATACTGAAAAATGAATATGAGGTGCTTTACAATAGTGCCACATGGGGGTGTGTACAATAGAGACTATTTTCTTTTTTAAATTGAACACACTATAAGTCACATCTTTCTGGGGGGAGGCTTTTTTAAGTGGGAATAAAGTTTTTTAGTCTGGAACCCATTTTATACCTGCAATAAGACACTCTAGGGTGGTGGTTGTCATAGATTAATGCATTTCCAGGTGCTAAGGCACTCAGCACAAGTACTGTGTGCCTCACTATGCAACTGGGTGTACATTAACCCATGATAACCACCACCTCGTTATGTCTTATTGCTTACATAATGCACCCCCTGCATGCTTTATTGCTTAACTAAAGGAGGAGAAACAGCCATCTTTAGGAACAGAGATGGCTGTAAGATGCCGGTTCAACTACACTTTTGTCGACCAGCATCACATCGACAGGATTGATGTCAAACTCAAGTTGCAGTTGACATAAATCCCGATTATCTCCTGGTCCATTATTTCATCAGGGGGCTTTGCCCCTGAACCCCCATTGCAGGAGCTTTGCCCCCGCACCCCCCATACTTTAGATTCTCAACTCTGAGTCAGAGTTGATTCAGGGAGGTGGCAGGACTTGGAGACAGTGTGCCCCTGTGTCAGGCACACCAACACAGTGACCTGTCGGCAAACTGTCGATTTTGTTGACAGGTATGTAATTGCCTGTGTTGGTGTCGCTGACCATGGCACATACCAAGAGGAATAACCCTTCTTCTTTTCCAAACAAAAGTAAAGGAGTTGCTGAAAAGAGAGGCTAAACAGCTTGAACAATGAATAATAATAATTTTTATTTATAAGGTGCCTTTCAGTTATCAAGGCGCCGTACATAAATAACAGTTAAAACATTAAAAAGAATTCAGCCGGACCAAAACATTAAACCAGTCAGTATTCTGGAAATGCAATATTCCACAAAAAGGTCTTCAAACCCCTCTTAAAGTCCTCCACAGAGGTGCACTCATGCAACTGATGGGGTAGAGAGTTCCAAAGAGTGGGGGCTACATACGAAAAAGCCCAAGCACCAGAAGATTTCAAATACACCCTTGGAACCTCTAACAACCCCTCTTTGGCCTAGCGGAGTGATTGATCAGGGCAATAGGGAATCAGTAGTTCTTTCAGATAGACTGGGATCAGATCATGTAGGGCTTTGAAAGTCAGCAAGCTGACTTTAAAGGTGAGCCACCACCGAATTAGCAGCCAGTGCAGTTCGTGCAGTACCGGGGTAATGTGACAGGATCTACTAGAACCCGTCAAAAGCCAGGCTGCAGCATTCTGCACTAGCTGCAGGCAAGGATTTAAACCCCAAAAAGCCCTAAATAAAGGGAGTTGCAATAATCCAAGTGTGAGGACACGAAGGCATGGACTAAAGTTGGCAGGTCAGCAGGTGGAACAAGATGCCAAATCCTGGCGATGTTCCTAATATGATAAAAGGAAGTCTTGATGACTGCTGACACCTGCAAATGCAGTGTCAGCCTATCATCAAGAACTACCCCCAGGTTCCGTTCCTGTTCAGAGGTCGGGAGAGAAACGCCTCCAAGAAAAATTCCAGAAGATGCAACATCACCTGACCCCCCTATCTGTTGGCCCAGTTCCACAACCAGTACCTCAGTCTTATCAGAGATCAACCTCAGCCAGCTAGAATTCATCCACTCCTGGATTTCTCTTAGACAGCTATTAAAAACCAAGAGAGCTCCCTCCTGGTCGGGGGCAAAATAAAGGCAGAGCTGGGTATCATCTGCATTACAGTGAAACCTCAGCCCATACTTCCTTACAGTGTCTCCGATGGGTAGCATATACACCGCAAATAACATGGGTGACAATACTGAACCCTGAGGCACCCCATACGACAAAGCCGTTGAGTCCAAGGAAAAAACCCCGGACACAACTCTTTGTGATCTCCCAGTGAGTAATGATGTGAACCATCTTAAGATGGTTTCAGATATTCCACAAAGCAGCCTCAGTCATTCTATCAACACCATGTGATCTACGGTGTTGAACGCTGAAGAAAGGTAGAGGAGAACCAATATGGAACGGCTCTTCCAATCTCTAGCCATCAAGAGATCATTGAGCACCTGAACCAGTGCTGTCTCAGTGCTATGTCTTTTACAAAATCTGGACTGGAGGGGTTCATAGACATCATGGATGGTCAAGTGGTCCTCCAGTTGTGCAGCCACTACTTTCTCAATCACCTTCCCAACAAAGGGAAGGTTAGAGATAGGTCTGTAGTTTTCGAGATGGTCAGGGTCCAAGATAGCTTTCTTCAAGAGGGGTGTCACCACCGCCTCTTTCAGGAAGCTAGGAAACTCACCAGATTCCAAGGAGCATCTGACTAGCTGCACAAGGACTGGACAGATTATGTCAATACAACCCAAAATTAGGGAGGTTGGTCCAGGGTCCAAACTCCAGCATGTAGGGCACATATGCTGGATGATCCTCATGACATCCATGAACTTAAGCTGACTGAAGGAACTCCAGGAAAACTGGGGCACCGTGATCTCACACCAGCCCATGGCAACCCTTCTAGAGTGTGATGGCAGCAGTTCCACCCTAATGTCGACCACCTTATTTGCAAAGAACCGAGCAAGCTCATCACACTCCAATTGCAAAAAAGCTTTCTGAACATACAGGCAGGCTGGGTTGCACAGTCTGTCCACAGTTCAAAACAGCTGAGCTGGTCGATTCCGAGCAATCGCAATCTCCCTGGACAGGAATTCTGCCTTCTTACGGGTGATTGCAGATTGATAGACCAAATAATGATCCATCAATCTAAGGTGGTCGGCATCAAGGGCAGACTTTCGCCAGCAATGCTCTAACCTTTGTCCCTGTCTCCACATCTCCCTCAATGTCCCATCAAATCAAGGGGACTTGGGGCAAAGGGAAAGGGGGTGAATATGAACTGGAGCAATGGAATCCAGAGCCCCCACAATGGCTGTATTATAGGCCGACACGAGGGTCTCTGGATCACTGCTTGCCAACATGGGGGATGAGAGGTCAAGCACTGCCACAAGGCCTTAGGAATCTATATCCTGCAAAGGGCGGTACCTAACCAACTCCACAGGGGCAGACCTTCTAGAAGGGGTGCAAAAACTAAACCCCACAGTGTAATGGTCTGACCACCTAACAGATTCCACTCCCACATCAGATGCCTCAACCGCTAGAAGGAAGATTAGGTCCAAAGAGTGTCCAAATTTATGTGTAGCAGAGGAAACCATCTGTGTAAGGCCCAGCGTTGTCATTAACTGGAGGAAGTGTTGACCAAATTGTGAGAGTTTGTTGTCAACCCAGGTGTTGAAGTCACCCAGAACCATCAATCTGGGTGACTTAAACCCCATATCAATGATGAAGTCCTCCACTTCCTGAAGGAATCGCTTCTCATCACCGGGTGGACGGTAAATGAGGGTGATTCGAAAGCCTACACCTGCTACTACTATACACTCAAAGGACTCGACCCCCCCCACTAGGACCTCCATGAGGCCGAGTTCAGTCATGAAACAGACCACAACCCCCACCCCTGAGATCCAATCTTGGGTGGTGTAACACCAAGTAACCAGCTGGAGTCATAGCCTCCAAAATGGGGCCAGAATTATCATCCAGCCAGGTCTCAGTTATGCAAGCCAGGTCCACTGTACCTACAAGATCAGCAATAATTGCAGTCTTGTTTTTAATGAACCTGGCATTGCACAACACCGCCCAAGTTGGACGAACCTCATGGGCCGCCCAGGCCATCTGCCCACCATAATCAGTGGTGCCCTTGGGTATGGGCACCAGACATGGAAAACCACAATCTGGATTCCATTTTGCCCCAGAGCACCTTCTGGTCCCAACCACCCCAATACAATGACCCCCATCAATCATCCTCTCCTGTTCATGACCCCACGCCCTTCTCCCTCTCTTACATACAATGCCCAGCACTCTACAACACTGGTAGATCTCAAATTGGAGAGGGGGAGAATGAAAAGGGTGAAGGGCATGAAGTGAAGAGGATGAGTAGCGCACAACTGTGGGGACTGAAGGCCAGCACATGCTGTAAGCTATATTGCAAAATAAAAATACAACAAATAAACCCTAAAGTAAAACTAACAAATTAATACTATCCCCCTTAAAAGGTTAGTTAACATCAGGTCAGAGCATGAATTTAGAGACCCTGACAACCCCCCTTAAACACAAAATAACCCACAAAACAAATAAACAACAAAGCAAAATGTAGGGACTCTCACCCCCCAGACCCAACACATAATACAACAAAATACAATGAATAAATTAATCCCACCCCCCAGTCCTCTCACCACTGCAGAGAGAGGATAAAAAGACACTCTCACTGCCAAACAGATAAAACAGTTATAATCATACAACAGCAAATAAATATAAACAAAGCAAAATTATTCCAGTCCATGAAAGTGAGAACTAGATTTATAAACTCCTCCCCCCCAGTCCTCTCACAACCGAGGAAAGGGATAATTACAATCTTCTTCACTGCTGGGGAAAAAACTATGAACTCCAACAAAATAAAAATAAATAAATAAAGTACATGGACGCAGGGTCCTCTCACCACCCAATCGTCCAAGCAACAGAAATGAAGTAATGCACAAAAAGAGTCAGGAGGGAGTCAGCAGTCTCTCTAATCCAGGCCCAGAATTGAATACAGCCGAAACCAGGAGCCAGGCAATATTACTGTCCCAAATAATTTCGGCCCCCAAGTCCTCTCACGACATAGAGAGTCTAAGTTTAAAGCAAGTGCTCTCATTACCTCCAGAAACAGTAAAAATATAAATCTGTCCATGATAGGCAGAAGAGTTAGTTCACCTCTTGTAATCCAAAAGAAGCAGGGAAGCATGGCCTAATACCTGGACAAGGGAAACCACAGCCAAAATTACCCAAGGCACCACTGTAGACCCCAGTTGGCACCAACCCACCAGTTGGCCCCCTTGAAGGTGTAGAGGACCACTGGCTCAGTCAACTGACTACCCAGCAATGACTAAGCCAGGCCTCCGTGGAGCTGCAAGCTCAGCCGTTAGAACCCTACCAGGTAGGACCACTGGGTCAATCACTCCTTCTTGAGACTTATTTCAAAGAACAGCAACAACCGCCTTAACATTAGGCCAGAGGTGACGGGACACTCAACAATAGATTTCCACAGAGAATCAGCTTCCTGAAGCTGAAATCAGCCCATCCAAATGAACGTCTGAGTACTCCTCCTTCAAGGACCCCAGGCTGGCCAACCTCCACCAGACTGAGCACATCTCCACTTGGATCCTCACAAACCGCAGCTCCCACCACAGTTCTCGCCAACAGCGAACATCCAGACAAAGAACAGCTCTCACCACATTGAACCAGGTATGCACACTGAGACACTGAAGCACAGGTTGGGAGAATGTCTTTGCTATCAGATTCACTGCCGAATTTAAAAAGATGGAGATTCGGTGGCAGGCAAAATTTAAAAAACTATAAAGCTAGCTAGATAGTTTCACATCTTTATATTTAAATTTACCCGGTAAAACAAAACTAACGCTTACTTCCTCACTAAATTACCCTAACTGCCTAACACTACAAACTAATTTAAAACAAATTAAAACAAATCATATGCAGCAAACCAAACATACAGACAGCTAGCCCACCGTGGCTGCCATATGTAAACAATATTAAAGGAAATATGTTTAAGGAACCTAGGACTGCAAGGAGCCTATGGTTTTCAGCCAGAGTTATGGATCTGAAATAAAAATAAAAAAAAAAACTGGCCATGATTAATTTTGGTGGGTGTTTGATATAGAGACTGAATTTGTGGAAGATAAGTAGTTGGAAAATGGTGTCAAATTTTGTTAGAAAGGTTAGCTAAGTCAACAAGGTTGATAACACAGTCTTCACTCACAGAAAGACTCCTAAAGTTTGTATTTCTGGTCCAGATTTATCAAGGAGTTTACAGTGGACATGCCCTTCTTAGAATTACCAAAGCTGTAGGTTTGCTGCATTCTAAAATGAGTTCTGCATTTTATCCTTACACTTATTTTGATCTGTTTACAAGTTAGTCAATCACTACAGGCAGACATGAGCTTATAAATAGCTTACCATTTATCTTGATGCCTCATGAGAGGTAGTAAGTTTTTGTTTAACCACCTGCTGTTGTTTCCATGAAAGTGTCTTTTGGTACTAGGAAAATGTTTGTTCTGAGTAGTAGAAATGTCAGAACAAAACAAGCCACAGGTGGGTCTACAGCATGAATGAGATCCAGGCGCATCCAATCTATGGAACATACATCTTACAAGAGGCGATCCTTATTACATTTAGAAAAATTATGGAAGATAACCTCTCTTCTGGAGAATGTAGATGATCTGTTGGACCACATGCAATAAATAGGGTGTTATCCCTTATTGTCAATTAAAACACTGGGAGAACTAATTGTATCAGTGCAGTTTGCAAGACTGAAATAGGAAAAACTGGCATCTAGCACTGAGTAGTGTGATACCTACAAAACAATTCTATTAAGAATGCATCATAAAAAGATTTACAGACAGTAGACATGGCAGTACAATTTTAGATAGATATTTAGATAGATATTTTATTTATACAGCACCCATCTCCAAAGACTCTAGGTGCGGTGAGTGTACACAACAAGCAACCATCTGTGAATCTACAAGTTTTGCTTATGCTTTGTCAAGAGTCCTGGAAGTGATATGCATTTTAACTCCCAAAATGTAAAGGTGCAATGCATTGAAAATCATACTCTGATCTCAGAGTAGGTACCAGCTTACTACTGACATGAATTCAATGCTTAAAAAGACCTGCTTAATCTATCAATTGTAATGCAAAATTTATATCAAATACAAAGTAAAAAACAATGTGTTAAATCCAGCCCTGCATGATGTGCCACCACATAAGTCATATGACCTGATGCCCCACAAAAGTTTAAGTATTAGAGTGCCCAAATTCCCCTCCCTTCCATGACAGTTTAACTTTTTAATCTCTGGTTAGTTGGAGCTAACTGGGAATTTACATGTAAGGAAGACTTAAACCTATGGCAGACAGTTAGTTGCCATTTGGGGCATTGTTGCCAAAAATTGGAACATTATATGTACTGACCACATTTTGCGTAACCATTGTCCTACCCCTCAGGTTCACCTATAAATGTACCCCTAATTTAGCTGATGTTTTGACAATGAGTTTACAGCCTGTCAACACAAAGAAGCAAGAGACCTGGTTGCCGAGTTTGCCTA
This sequence comes from Neoceratodus forsteri, assembly GCA_016271365.2. NCBI lineage: Eukaryota > Metazoa > Chordata > Ceratodontiformes > Ceratodontidae > Neoceratodus > Neoceratodus forsteri. The sequence goes on from CM057449.1 coordinate 1,074,927,156, forward strand.
ATGGCGACTCACCTGTGGCAGATGCAAATACTGCCCAGTGATGGAGAAAAACAATCACTTTACTAGTGTCAACATGAGAAAAACATTTGATATCAGACACTTTATTAATTGTGATTCTCATCACATTGTATAACTTGCTGTTTGCTCGTGTGGGGCATTTGACAATGGCAAAACTAACTGCACATTCAAATTGTGGATTGGGGAGCACATCAGAGCTATCCAAATGAATGATGTTAAGAATGCCCTTTCCTTACATGTAAATTCCCAGTCAGATACAGCTTACCATAGATTAATTTTTGTGGCTTAGAAAAAGTTAAACTGTGATGAAGGGGAGAGAATTTGGGAACTCTGATACTTAAACAGGAAGCCATGTGTATGGTTCAGTTGGGAGGACATTGTTTACCAGAGCAGAATGACAGAACTGAACTCATACCATTAATCAGATAACATTTTACTATGTGATGTTATTTAAGATCTGCTTATTTTGCCATTAATTTACATTTCTCTTTTTCTTTTCAGATTTCTGTTCCTCTGGGTCATCTTCGTCCTTGAAATGAGCAAGTTGGATTGGTTGGCCATCACTTTTGTGGGGCATCAGGTCATATGATTAATATGGCAGCACTTAGTGCTGGGATGGTTTAACAAGTTGGTTTTTACTTTATATTTGATATAGAAGTTGTGTTATAATTGATGGACTAAGCAAGCCTTTATAAACATTGAATTCATATCAGTAGTAAACTGGTACCTACTCTGTGATTGGAGTACGATTTTAAATGCACTGCACCTTTAAATTTTGAGAGTTAAAATACATATCACTTCCTGCATACATTACACTTGACAAAGCACAAACGAAACTGGTAGAGTCACCAATGATTGTCTGCTGTATACACTCACTGCACATAATTGTATTGCCATGACTACTGGCTGTATGTTTTTTTATTGTACATACTTAATAAAATGTTTTTTGCATGTATCACACTACTCGTTGCTCTGTGCAAGTTTTTCTTGTTTTGCTCTGTTTGTTTTTTACCAGGCAAGAACAGTCTGAGTGGAGCAGCACGTTTGTGTGCTTTCACAGTTTGCGAGGGTCCAAACCATTAGGGATGAGAGAAACTGCTCTACAATAAGTATGCCTATTGGGGAGATCAGCTGGAACAAGTTTAGTTTCTTAAAGAGACCATTACAGAAAGGGCTACACTCCTGTTTCCAGTCTAGATTTGCTTCTCCTAGTGTTATATGGTCCCACTGAGGGAGTACAGCACCAAGAATGTCAATTAATGAGGCTAACTCATTCTGACCAGCAAAGGGGTGATTGCTAAAACAGTCAATATACGTCTTTTTAGCTGAACCTAGCCATACTGTGGTTCAAAGTAAATATATACGAGGGAGTAACTAACCATCAATCAATCAATCAATCAAAGTCTTTATTTAACCAGGCGATCAACGTTGAGCAAGCTCATTTTTGAGGTGGACCTGGGTTTGTTAACAAGGAACAAGGGACAATATACATGGGATGCAACACACAAGAAAATAGTAATAATACAAATAAAGTGAGATACAATAATACAGTATATACAAAGTATCAGCAGGTAGCATTGACAGTAGTATACTGTATGTTTGGAAGAGAAGATACAGCTAGTTTTGGGTAGGACACAATTTTTCTTAAAAGTAAAGAAATACACATATCAGGTGCACCGAACGCAAATAAAACCTAATATAAAAAGATATATAGTGATACTGTATGGAGAATTTAGACCTGGAACCAGGGGCCAAGGAATGTGGAAGGGACAGATATGGGGGTAGAAAAAGGGGAGAGGGAAGAGTTGATTATAGATGTGATCAGTCTTTTAACAGTAGTAATTAGAGTGAGCTTGGACTTATAGGAGTCACTGTTTAGGGTAGACAGGCACAGGACTCCTTATTATGATGTAGCTATAGAGATTTAAAAGCTGCTAGGCTGATGGGGTGAGTTAATTTCAACATTTTTTGCAGCTTGTTCCACAGTTGAGGGAGCACAAAGCTGATGGCTGCTCTGCCAATACGAGATTTTGCTTTGTAAACATAAAGGTAGACATATGAGGTGCTTCCCAGGGCGTACTTCCCCACAGTGCACAAAGGTAAACAGACAGAGATATACTAGGGCAATTTATTTGAGATAGCTTTGTATGTCCAAACCGCAGCATTTTTTTGCCGTCTGTAATCAAGAGATGACCATCCCACTGCCGTGTACAATGCACAGTGGTGAGTTAAGTATGGAAGACCCGTGATAAATCTTATGGCTCTGTGATAAAGCGTATCGAGTTTGGCTAGGGTACCTGCAGGTCCCTGACTATATAGAAAGTCTGTGTAATCCAATAAGGAATGAAAGGTAGTTTGAACCAGTTTCAGTTTAGCGTCTCTTGTGGGGACATTATTAATCCTAAAGAACAGACCAAGTCTTTGTCTAAGTTTCTTTGCCAGTTCTTCTAAGTGATCTGTGAAAGTAAGTCTATGGTCTAGCCAGACCCCCCAGGTACTTGAACTTTGGTACGTAGTCCAACTGCTCACCTAGAATGGTAGTGATCTGTGGTAGTGTCCCAGCAATAGCAGTATTTATTGCATTTTGAAGAGGCGAGAGGAATATTGCTTTGGTTTTATTTGCATTTAAGAACAGTTTCTGGTTTATAAGCTGATGTTGCAGCAGATTAAATTCATTTTGAAGGGCTTTACAGGCCGCTTCAGGTGTGGGGCTACTAGCATAGAGTACCGTACCATCCGCAAATAGGTGTATTTGTGCTTCTTTGATGGGGGCATCTATGTTGTTAATATAAATGGTGAAGAGCAAGGGACCAAGAATGGAACTTTGCAGTACACCCTTCATTAGGGGTTTTGGTGGACAAACTTCCCCTTCTGCCTTTACTTGTTGAAGTCATCCTGAGAGGTAGTTGGAGAACCATTTAAGGGATAGGGAATCCAAACCAATGTTCTGAAGGGACGACAGAAGCAGTCTGTGATCAACAGTATCGAATGCCTTGCTTAGGTCCAAGAAAACTGCGCAGACAAATTTTTTTTGTCTCATTCAAGCTGCCAGTCATTTGTCACCTTGGCTAGAGCAGAGATTGTACTATGCTGTGCTCTAAAACCGGATTGTAATGGGTTGAGCAATTTTTCTGATTCCAGGTACTTCCGAAGCTGGGAGTTCACTATTTTCTCCAGCATCTTTGACAGGATTGGAAGTAGGGAGATTGGCCTGTAGTTATTGAGGTCACTAGGATCTCCTAACTTAAACAAAAGGACCACAAATGCATTTTTCCAAATGGGCGGTAGGTCACCCTGGGACAAGGATAAGTTGAAGAGATGAGTAATTGGCACTGTGAGGACACGGTAGCCGACTTTTAAGAAGTATGGGTCAAAGAGGTCGGCCCCAGCACTTTTTCTAGTGTCCAGCTGAAGGAGAAGATCTTCGACTTCTTTCAGGGAGGTAGGCTACATAAAGAAGGATGGACTGGGGATGGGTTTTTCTTGTGTATGCAATCTAAGTTGTTGGTGGAGGATATTCATGGGAGAGGAGTCAAAGGCTAGCCCTGCAGTGGCAAAATGATTATTGAGAGCATCAAGGATGGACAGTCTATCGGAGATGACAGTATTGTCGATCAATAATTTAGTAGGTAGGGAATTTATAGTGGTGTGACCTTCAATGTCTTTGATAGTCTTCCAGAATTTGGAGGCATTTCTTGAGGAGCTCTCCAGCTGAGAGCGGTAGAAATTAGCTTTGGCTTCTCTGACCATTTTGGTGCAGAGGTTCCTCGCCCTTCGGAAAGAATTCCAGTAATTTATTAAATTAGTTTTCCTAGCAGTTCTCCAGAGTACATCCCTACTCCACAAAGCATCTTTCAGGTCTTCTGTAAACCACCGATAGGATTTGTTTCTGGCACAAACTTTTACTGTGGGAGCATACTTGTTGAGATCCCCTAGCACAATTTCTGAGAAAATATCATAAGCCGTAGTCAGAAACTTGGCTAGATAGAAGTCTTGCCATTGCATGGAGTCTCTTAGGTCTGATATATATACCCATGGAGATCAAAGTTGCGTATGCACATTTTAAAGGAGAATTTTGGTACAGTTGTGGATTTAAGAGTGGATCTTACACACTCGATGAAGCAATGGTCGCTAATATCAGGAAAAAAAGTCACCAGCATGGGAGAATAAATGGGGTTTGTTAACTAAAATGATATCCAAGAGAGTACTGCTATTAGGGTTGAGCTTGTTAGGATGAGTAGATTTGTTTACTAGTTGTGACAACCCAAGGAAATCACAGACCATTTTAAGTGGGGTAGATGTACTGGAGAACCAGTCTAAGTTGAAGTCCCCTAGTATGATATACTCTGAAGATGCCAAACCCAGGATGTTTTCGAGATGTTTTAACAACTGTAGTCCAGCTGATGGGGGTCTGTAGCATCCTATTATACATAATGAGACACCGGTGGCAATTTCAATCTTTAATGACAAGCTTTTGAATTCTTTTGGGACAGAGGTTGAGTCAATTATGGAAGCAGGGAATTTATCCTTGATGTAAATAGCTACCCCACCACCTCTGGTTTGCCTGACAGCTCTGAACAAAGAGTAGGCGGGAATGTTAACTTCGTTGTTACTGGTCGCCTGGCAGAACCAGGACTCCATAATCACCAGAACATCTGGAGCAGTATGACATACCCAGGCCTGAACAGAAGTGATTTTTTTTAATAGGCTACATACATTAACATGCAAGAATGTAAGCCTCATGAGGCTTTGTAGCTCTGCTGGAGAGTCCATGGGTGCCAGAGGGCCTGGATTAAGCTCAACATTTTCTGAGCATGGTAAAAGCAGGAGCAAGAGTTTCCTGCAGAGTCCTAGGAGAAGTGTGGGTGGCTGGGTCTTCTTTCGATTACATGATTTGTCTGCAGCAGTATAGGGAGTTCAGAGGTTAGTTCCCAGTTTTCCTGATGCTGCATACAATAATACCCTGACCAAGAGAGAGTCAATGGGAGTAGGGAGGAGTATGCAAAAAGGTGGTGTAGCCCTGTGGGCAGGCTCTAGGAGAGTTTCTGTATGCCTGTGCAAGTGAAGGACCAGCAGCAGGCTAGGAGAAGTTAGAGCACATACAAGTTCTTCTACTTGATAGGAAAAGTCCCTGTCAGACAATGTAAAAAGAGAGCCATTCTCCACTCTAGGAGTTATTTTTTGATTCACGTTTGGGTCCAATGCATGTAAGATGAGCAGAGACAAGCACAGAAGCAGGTAATACGCCCTCATTATGAGACTATCACCCAATGGGCACTACAAGTGCTTGCAAGAGAAGGGATTCTCAATGGAGGAGAATTTCTTAATACCTGAAGAATACTACTATAGGCAGTAGAGCCTGAAGCAGTAATCCTTAAGTAACAGTCACAAGGCATACATGAACACTTATGTTTTCTCTGTAATAGATGGCAATACTGCTTCCCTTCTTCCTGCTTCCCTTCTCTTACCCTCACTGATACTTCCTTATGTACCCCCATACATATAGGTGTTATTAAGTAGTCCTTAATTAGCATTAGTAGCACACTCGCTTCTGAGGCCTGGAGATCAGAGGGCTGTGGGTTCAGTTCCCACATCTGGCACTTGGGTTAATATCCCAGTACTGACACTGTAGTGCAGCATGAGAGGGGTGCTGCACTTCTGAGGCACCTTCTTTCGGATGAGACATTAAACCAAGGTCCCATCTGCCTGGATTGGTGGTAGTTCAGGTAGATGTTAAAAGATCCCATGGCACTTCTCAAAAAGAGTAGTGGAATTTTATTGAGAAATGGGCTTCAATACATAGCAAAAACCAATAAAAGAACACGTAGAAACATAAACATACAATAGTGAAACAATCAGCTTGCCCATGTCATACAGTTGATCCAATAACTTTGAAAATGTTCCAGAGGAGTGCAAGAGAAGTCATAATCCATCAGGTGTTTCAGTGCTTTACCAACATTGACAAATAATTCCTCATGGGTAACATACTTCTGCTGTAAAATCCACAGACATCTAGATTGCCATACATAATAACGTAGAATACAAAAAATAGCATAAAGGTTATCACTATTATATTTAACAAAAGTATTTGGAAAAGGACCAAACAAAAGGGTGGGATAATCAATAGTCCTGAACTCTGGTTCCCACCACCAGGCAGCCAAGAAAGTCCAGAAAGGTTGTATGTAAGCACATTCAATAAAGAGATGACACTGAGTCTCCAGCAGTTGGATACAAGTAGGACAAGGACAAAATCTTTCAGATAGTTGCTTATGCTTACCGTTCCCCTTAACCCCTAACGTCCCAAAATTACTAAACCATAAGCAATCCCACGCATAAGGAGGGCTATGTTTGTTTAGCAAATGCTTGAGAACAACTACCTGTCTGTCCTGCGGACACTCTGGGAAAACAATGTCAGTGGAACGCTCAGTTAATATGATAGTCCTATAGACCGTTTTCCTATCAGCAGTCAAAAGGTGAGTAGGGGTAATATTCCATTTAGTAAGCTGTTTTATGCAGTCTTTTGTACCACAAGGTACAGCAGGAAGTTTAGACAACAGTCTAGGATTACAAGACTGCCAACTAGGCCTACATAAAGTGAGCCAGTGATCTAAAAAAGGGCTCCAAATGAGATCCCCTGGTTTCAACACCTTGCCAAAGTTATACACCACAAAAAGACTATAAAAAAAAGCAATAGGATGGAGCATAGAGACACCATCTTCAGCAATCGGCTGATAGGTTATCTCCCGCTTAAGTGGGTTCAAATGAGACCCCCAAAAAGCTTGAAAAAACACACTAAAAAACCTGTGTCCAAATACTAAACAGGGGAAGGAAAATATAACACATATAAAAAAAAATTGGGGTAAGGACAGTTTTAATTAACAGTACCCTTTTTTTCTTCAACAGTTGCTGCCCTTTCCATTCTCCCACCATCCAAGAACCCCTGGCCAAGACTATATCCCAGTTTGTCTTGGCCATATCACCAGGGCCAAACAATAGTCCTAAAATCTTGATAGGTTCCCTAGAAACAGGGATCCCAGCAATAACCCCACTGAGCGGGACAGGGGTAGAACCAATAACAACCCCCTTACTCTTACCATAATTAGTCTTGGAACCTGACAGATGGAAAAAAGGTGAATAGAATTTTTTAGAGCAGGGACAGAAAAGTGAAGGGGCAAAAGCAACACCAAGTCATCAGCAAAAGCCAACACCTGGTGTTGTGGTAAAGAGGGAAGCACATCAAGGCCCCGCAAAGCAGTGTTTGCATGTATCAACCGAATAAAAATGTTGATGGTGAAAGCATAAAGAACAGGACTGAGTGGGCAGCCCTGTCGTACCCCTTTATTAATAGACAACCTGTGCCTGAGCCATCCTTTGACATTAGGGATAAGAACAGCACCCTTGTACATTGCTGAGAGCCAAAAAATAAACTGATCCGGGAACCTAAAGGCTTTTAATACCAGAAATAAAAAGGAATGAGCCACCCAATCAAAGGCTTTTTCTTGGTCCAAACCAAAAACGAACCCTTGTATGGTACCAACATCCCCCTTGGTAAACACCTCCCTTAAATAGATTAAGTTGTCCTGCTGTTTGGGCCCCAGGACAGCACAGGTCTGTGCCAGGTGCAGAATCAGGGGGGTAAGTGTAGAAAGCTGAGCCAAAATAATTTTATTGAGAATTTTCTAATCAGAATTTAGCAGACTAAGGGGACGCTAATTACTTAAATTAGTCTTATCACCTTTCTTGTATAGAAGAAGCAAAATAGCCTCAGACACAGAGGGAGCATATTCCCCAGAGCGTAAAATAAAATTCAGGAGGGCCACCAGCACAGGGCCAAGGGACCGTAAGAAGGATTTGTAAAATCCTGCACTGAGGCCATCCGTACCTGGGGCAGATTTGGAAGGCAACCCCTGAACAGCTGTAGTAACTTCGGCCAAGGTAACACCAGCTATTAAAGCCTGCTGTTGGGCCTCAGACAGTGTAGGCAGCTGCAGCCTATCCAATATTGGAGTAACCACTTTGTCTGCCATAACAGGGTCTGGGGCCAAGGTGGATGCCATATGGGTTTCAACCACATCCAAAAGCCGGTATGGATCACTGACAGCATGGCCATGCACATCAGTCACAACAGAAATTAATCTAGAATCAATCCATTTTTTGTTCTCTGTAAAAGGGTTCAAAGAGTGTTTCATCATAGTTGTGCCAAATCTTAATTCCTGTTCTAAAGATTTACCCCTATCATATTGTAGGCCCATCATTTGTTTCTTTATATGAGCAATAGGCCCACTATAATCCAGTTTGGTAGTTTCTCAGAGAGAAATAAGATGCTGCAATTGGTGCCTCAACTGCAAGTATCCCATGTATTCAGCAGTAGATTTAATATGTGCCTGATGTTGAAAAAAGGTTTTCCAACCTTGTTTAGAATCTTCCCACCAGTCTAAGATGGAATCATAACATTCCAATACCAAAAATCGAGCCGCCCAGTCCTTCTCCCATAACTGACGAATACGAGGGTTTTCTAACAGTGATTCATTTAACCGCCACCCATTCTTTTTACACCTGGGAGCCCCCTCCCAAGAAATAGTAACGTAAGAGTGGAATGATCAGAGAATTCAATAGGCCGAGTAAAAGCCCACACAACCTGGAGAACCGTGGACAAAAAAATGAAATCTATGCGGGTCCGAAGAGGCCCCCAAAAATATGTGTAACCCCCTGTAGGATATAACACCCTATAGGCATCTGACATGTGTGCAGTAGAAATAATATTTTTTAAAGCTACAGAATCACAAAAAAGTTTATCCGTAACTAAACCCCTATCAGTAGTAGATAATCCACAATTAAAATCACCCAACCAAACAACCAACCGAGAAGTATGTAAAAAAGGTTGTACTTCTTTAAAAAGTGCTATTCATTGTGCCTTGGTTTGGGGGGCATAGACCGTGATGACCCGAAAACGTTCTGAAGAAAAGGAAATATCCAAACACAAAGCCCTCCCCGGGTGTATATCCACTAATCTGGAAACCGATAGGTGAGAATTAGAAAATAAAATGCCCAAGCCATCGCAGGTATTCTCCCCCACAGACCAAAAGGAAGGCCCCAGGGACCAACGGCATTCTGAAGATCCCGGTGAGATTTCAGACGAATGTCCTGCAGGCAAATAATGTCAGAGGAAAAGGTTTTAAGAAGGGGAAAAAAAAACAACTTGTTTCTTCTCACCCTTAATACCATTAACATTTAAAGTAGAAAATGTTGGGCCGGCCCGGTGGCACTGAGGGTTGAGGCACTGGACACCACACCTCGCGCCACGCCGGCGACCTGGGTTCGGGAGCGGACTCGGGTCACTGGTGGGCCAGCCGGGGGGAGTTTGGCTTGAGCGTCCAACGACAGCTCGCCTACTCCGGGGAGGGTTACAAGCATATGCCCATACACTTGTCTGACTCCGAGCGGAGGCTCGGAGTACTGCAAGCCCCTGAGATCAGGGGGAGGGCTGCCACGATACAGCGCGATGTCGGCACCTTGCGCCTTGACGTCAGGGGTCTCACACTGTAAGGGGTGGGGTAAAGTGGAAAATGCCTGCCATCGCTGGGAAGACTGAGCCTCCGGAGACGTGCCCTCGATGTGTCTTCGACCGCCCGATGGCCCCTGGACCGACGACAGTTGATTGATGGGGTAAGGGGGCCCTGCCTCATCCCTGCTCGGGGGGTAACCCGAAGCTCTATGGGGTTCCAGAGGGGCATACGGGCAGGGTGGAAGGTAGAGGGATGTCTGCCTTGAGGCTCTGGAAGGGTCGGGGATGGCAGGCAAGGAAGGTGGATAAAAAGAAATTTAAAAAAAAAAAAAAAGTAGAAAATGTTAAGGAAGACATAAGAGGGGAAAAAAAAGATGAAATCAGGAAATCCTCATCTGAAAAAATTCTCAAGGGGGTTTTCCCGCCTGTCTGTGTCTAGTCCTCTTAGCTATAGAGTCCTCAGAGCGGCTGTCAGTGTCAGTAGTGGAGACGATGGATGAGGTATCAGTCTCGTCAACTGAATCCCCACCAGTATCCTCCTCTAAAAGGGCAAAAATATTTCCTACTGGCACAGGATCCTTTGGAGGTAATGGCTTCTGTAGGGTTATGGGTTTCTGGAGAGGTTTGGGCTCAGACATGGTTTTACCACGTCTATTCCATTTCCTAGGGGGAACCACCATAAAGGGGACTTCAAGGGGGGCAGGGGGGCATATGGTCTGCAGGACTAACTACAAGGGGGCCAGCAGGGACAGCAACATCAACTGAAGCCAAATCTGTGGCTAAACACTAGGGAGTAGGTGCAGCAACCAGAGGCACAGGGGGAGGGATTAGGGGAGTAATATTTGGCTCTGAGGCAGGTGCAATATCAGCAGGTACAGACTGAGCAACAGCAACCTGCATAGCTAAAGCATGCTGACCCTGATTGATAAGACCTTCGTGTGAGGGGCAGTCTTCATGATTGTGAGAGGCCCAAGGACATCAGCCATAAGCATGACCGGTTTGTTCACATAAGTTGCATTTAAAAAGATTCAAACATGCCGAGGCCAGATGGACGTACTCCAAACAATGACTACATCTGGTTATGTCACAGGCTGAACTAAGGTGGGAATGAGAGCCACATTTAAAACAGGATCTGGGCTGCCCAATATAGAAAATGGATCCCCTATCCCAACCCAAAAATAATACACTAGGAAGGTGTACAGGACCAGAATTAGTGGAAAAAAGTTTAACCTTCACCTTCCAACCCCCATCCCAAATCTGCAAACTATCCATAGTAGGGGTGGGTCGTCCCAAAATTTCACAACGTTGCCGCAACCAAAAAAGGATATCTTCAACATTAACCCCTTCATTTTTAAACAAAACTGTAATGGTTTTAATCAGAGGCTTAGTAAAGGGTATGGCCTGAAAAGTTACCCATAAAGGGTCATTTTTAAGAGTATTATATTGTGACCAGAACCTATCCAAATTTGACACATTTTTTAAACTGACATCATAATTACCATTCCCTAACTAAATTAAAGCAAAAATCTCAGAGGAAAAGAATTTCATAGATTTTTCAACAGAGACCTACCAATAAGCAACCTGTCAGGAGCTTGTTCCAAGCCCCCTTTGTATAAAAGCCGAACTGCATTCCTCTGGGGAGCAGGTTCCCCTGTGGAGTGAAACAAATCAGCAAGTTTAAACAAAGGGGCCAGGGAAGACTTCTCCTGGTGTTCAGCCAAAGCCTCAGGGCTAGGCCCCATCCTCTGTTCAGCAGGCAAAGTAGATACAGCTTCAGGTGTGGTACCAACACCAGAAGCACTAGCATTAGATACAATAGGTAATAAGTTCTGATAATTACCCCGGGGTGTGATGGAGCTCATTGCAGGGTCTATGTTGGTGGCCACAGTAGAAGAACACATCCATCTATAGGAGGGATCAGAAGGGTCCGGAGTCCAGTGTCCCGAAGCCGCCAGGACCCAGCCAGCCGCCGAGAGGGCTCTTTCAGGAGACCAGGGAGCATCCCAAAAGGCTACAGGAGGCAGTGCAGGAGCCAAATCACCCCACTTAGAAGACTTATGGTGATCCAAAAAGGAAAATGTTTGCTCCGAAGGTGTAGGAGGAACAGGCAGTGGAGGAGGAATGTTCAGTACAGCACGAGGCATACCCAGTCTAGGTTTTCAAGCAGCACCAGGCTGCAAAGTTGGAGGTGCAGAAGGAAGGTCCAAAGGCTCTGGGCACATGGGAACAGAACCGCAAGAACTGCCAGCCTGAGCAAATATCAGAGAGTCTACAGATGGAGGAACCATCTTCCCAGAATAAGCTTCCGACCGGAGTACTTGCTCTACCCGGTCCCTCTCAATACTGGTCCCCTCGGAACTGGAGACACCAACGGAAGGTCCGCTACCAATTCCGTGCCAACTCTCAGTCGCTCCGGTTGTGCAGGAAGAGGATCCTGTGAACTGGGGGACTCCAACAGACCAGAATCAGCAGAAAAACTGGTCACCAATGGAGCGACAGGTAGGTCCGTAGAAACAGACCCACGTTCCATACTTTCTTCAGCAGTGCTGTCAGGAGAAAAGCCAGCAGCTGCCATAGCGAGATCCATGGTCTCCTATGTAGATAGGATAGGAGCTGAGGCCAGAGCTCCCATCCAAACAGCGTCCTCACCCTCCGGAGTGCAAGGTAAAGTGGCCATCTCAGCAAAACAGCCAAACAATCCCCCTGCAGGCAGAGTAGGGGAATTTCCCCGGTGTTCTGGCCAAATTTCCCTCATTCACTAAAAATACCACCAACAGCTTAATCTGGTTCAAGGTCAGCTGGCATTCATCTGTATCCACCTCCCCTGGGTCGTGCATGAAAATAGGCAGGATTTGTCTAGTGCACTTACCCGGCCAACAAAAACGAAATAAATAAAAAATAAATACAAATTCCTACCTCAGTAGGGTAATTGGTTAAAGTTTTCAGTCTAAAGGAAAGAAACAAAATGTATCAACATGTTTTCTGTTTACTGTCTACAGAGGCCTCGGTTGTGTAGGAAGCTTTATAATTTATAGGTATGTAACTGGTTGGTTTTATACATTTTCAATTAACTCAAAGATATATAGCTAATATCTTCATATTCTTCAACCAGTTATGAGGGTACAATGAGCAAGGTTTTAAGGTTTTTAACTCTCACGTGTTTGGTAAAACCGATACAAATTATGAAGTTGCCTTGGGAAGAATGGGTCACACCACTGCCTTTTCTTCATTGGATTATTTTATTAATGATCAATATTTAGTGATATACTTTATACAGAGACTGATCTTTTTTTAATCAAATTAATGGTTTGCCAGCAATAATAGGATGGGGTCCCTTAATCTAATTCTTATAATGCTGACCTGAAAACATGCAAATCGATAAGGCAGAGGTGTTCCCTTTTCTTACTACTACTCATATCAGGCACATTTCATCCCCACCTAAGTTCACTAAATAAGACAGAAGTTAAAGAGAACGGTAGGGTTAAAACCCAAAGTCCGGTACATCTCGACGTGCAGAGTCTCATGGCTAAAAAAATTATTTTGAAGTGTGAGTCTCGGAGGGCAATTATGGTAGTAGTATGCTCTTGGAGATCTGGCTAACTTACTTAAAAAATGTAAGACTCAAACATTGAGATGACTCTACAGGCCTTTTAGGAAAGAAATAATTTGAAAAAGGGAGGTGAGTTTTAATTTATGTCTTAAAAATTAAATGCACTACTTTTTCCATATGTTTAATAAGAGCTTGAATTCACATGAATTCAAGTCCCTGTGTCATGATTAGTGTTTCCTAAACATTCCATGCTGTTTGGTTTTGTAGTTTTCTTTAAATCAGCATTTGTTAATGTGCTCTGCAGTAACTAAAAACTGAAGATTTTTTTGTCCCTTTCAGTGAGTGATGACATCATATTGGTCTAGCCTGCTGCTTCAGCAATTAAGTCCCTGATTCACTGAAGAGGCTGAAGCACTTCAAAGTCAGAGAAGACTGTAGAGCTAATTGTTATCACTTCAAGGTGTTTATTAACCCATCTGGTAGAGTTTAGATAGATTAGCTTAATATCTATCATTCTGTTCTCATAGAAAGTTGATTATTTTCAGTTTCAGTGCTGAACTGAAGTAGTATGAATCTTTGTGAGAAATCACCTTGTCTGTATTATAGCTGTCATTTCTGTCTCATCAAAATTCTGCTTTGTTTACTGGCTATATGACACAGGGTAGTTAAATGGATATAAAATAAACTAAATTTTGTTAATTCATAAAAGTGGCATATCTTTGGTGTAGCCTCAATAAATATGCTCATGTGAGAACAATTTTGTTTTATGTCAGATTGACAAAGGGTTCTGCCACACTCTGCTATTTCAGAAACATGTACTGTATGAATACACAAAATTCAGCTCTACGAGGGTTCATGTGCCAAAATACATCATGTATGTGTATAACTAGAAATACTATATGGAATCCTAATGCCCCTGTCTCCTGACCCTCAGTTGAGGCTGCTGCTGCAACCTGCTTCCCTCTGTTTTCCACCCCCACAGTCAGAGCTAATTCATCCTGTTGCCACCTGTTCCTGTCTCCACAGGCAGGGCTGCTGTGCTCTGCTAAACCATAAAGTCCCAGGGGCTCTGCCTCAGGGGTCAGCCTTAACCTTTTTTTGCACTAGCCAGCAGGGCAAGTTGATTCAAAATTGCACTAGCCCACAGAAGGTTGCACTAGCCCTTAATTATAATGGTGCATTTTGATCACTTATACAGGAAACAATGCAAGCTCAAAATACTTTGATTATTGCACATTTATCCTGCTTCCACATTGCTTCCAGCTCCCTAGCAGAAAAAAAAGACTGCAATGCCATCACACACAGTGACCTCCCCCCCCCATTGTTTTGTACCATGGCCTCCTCTCTTCTTATTTCTGCCCCCCCCAACCAAACCAGAGGATATCACAATAGCAAATGTTCAACCAAGCAGTCCTAGCTCTGCACACACAACAGCTGACATCATCATGCACCTCACCACACTGTCACCACCACCCATGGAGCAAGGAACAGAGTTAGGCAGAGAAAGACAATCTTAGACCCCGCCTTATAGTCAACTGGAGACCTTCACTTCTGGAAATTTTTGCATAGTCTCCAGTGAGCCAGGAGCACATCTAAGATTTCTTTGGGGGTGGGAACTAAACAAACCTAAGGGGCTTGGGAAACAGAAAACTATGACATTTTTATTTTTAAAAGCATTGATTTTAATATGCTCTGCCCCAATAATAACAGATTTTTCTTTAACATTGTCCTTTCATCAGCCCAGGGGAAACAGTACACAGGCATAATGCTATACTATCTCTAATTCTATATAGGATGATCTATGTATCCCAGGAATGCCTATTTTAAGATTTCAAATTATGTATTTTATTAATGTTTATTTTTGTACCATACATGATCTGAAGCTTTGTTTTTAGGTTGAAAGGACATGCTGAGTGGGATAAGGGTGGGACTGCATGGTTGATGATGGCTGGCATGGTCCATTTAAGAAGAGCCAGGGACTCCCTACACTTGCCAGTAATGGCAGCTATGGATCTGTGGATGGTCATTTCAGAGTTTGGGCTGCAGTGGTGTCCAGGGAAAGAACAGAGTTAAGAGATTTGGATGGGTGGAGGGAAGTTATGATGAGGATGGGATAAAACCCACCACCTGCAGGGCCAACCCTGTATGCCTCCTTGTATTTTGTCACTGAAATGTTGGATATAGACACTCAAAATGTAGAGAAATGAGGGCACTGGTCTTAATAATATGGGACAAATTGTTAAATAGAGACACATTCAGAAAACTGGAAGCTAGTGACTTAACAGCACTGTACCTTTGATCACTCACTGGACACTAGCTGAAAGTCCTAACAGTGGAGTGATAATGACTCACATTGAGTCTTTTGTGGGATCCCCTTCTTGAACTGCCAGATAATTGCAGCTCTTAACGAGCTGTTAATCACACCAGGTCATCTGAAACATTGAGAGAGATTAGCATAAGGACTAGAGCCTGCTAAAGTAGAAACTTTTTTAACTTTATTAACAGCCATGAAAATCTGCACTAGTCAAGACGGGCAAGTAAAGAGTTAGCTGCACTAGCCCTGGTCAATTTGCACTAGGATTTGGGCTAGTAAAACAATGTTAAGATCGACCCCTGCTCTGCCTCCTTGGGCTGCTGTACCATGATGCCCTAGGTCACCAAATGTGGGGCTTTTGTTGCACCCTGCTACCCACATTCATTGCCCCAAATGGGCCAGGCCGCTGCACCCCATGCACCTTGTCTCAATGTCAGGGCTGTTGTACCTTGATGCCCCACTGTGTTCTGCCTCACAGTGCAGGCTTCTGTGCCATGCTGTCCTCTGTCCCCAGCCACCACTGTGCCCTGCTGCACCAAAGAATCTCTTGTCTCCATAGTTAGGGATGTTGCATCATGCTGCTCCCTGCCACCAGTATCAGATCCTTTGGTACACTGCCCAAACTGCTTGAAAGAAAATAACCAAAAAATACTTTCATCTTGTGTTATAGGGTGGGGTACAGAGGGTAGTGGGGTGCAGCAGCCCTGACTGTTCAGGCAGGAGACAAGGGGTGGCATCAGGGGTACAGAAGCTTAAACTGTGGAACAGGGTACAGCAGACTCACCAGTTTGGGACAAGGGACATGGGCAGGAGGGTGTAGCAAAGGATCTGACTCTGGTGGCAGGGGGCAACAGGGAGAAACTGTCCCAACTGTGGTGGCAGGGGACACTGTGCAGCACATGCCCTGCCTTGTCTTATGGCAAGTAGCGGCATGGTGCAGCAACCCTAACTGTGGAGGTATGGGGCTCTAGGGCAGAGCAGGCCACAGCAGCATTGACTGTGTAGACAGGTGCAGTAGCCTTGGATGTGGTGGCAGAACACAGAGGGGCATCAGGGTACAGCAGCCCTGACTGTGGGACTGGGTGTGTATGGTGCAGCAGCCTTGTTCAGATGGAACAATGGAAGTGGGTAGCAAGTGAAGCAAATACCTCACCTCTGGTGGCCTAGGGCAGCATGGTACAGCTGCCAGAACTGTGAAGGCAGTGGACCTGGGACTCTAGTCCTTAGCAGAGCACAGCAGCCCTGACTGTGGCAAGAGGAATGGGGAGCAACAGGGTGCATTGGCTCTGGCTGTGGAGTGGGGATAGAGGAAAGCAGGGTACAGTAGCCTCAGCTGTTTATGCAGGAAGCAGCAGGGTGCAGCAGCAGCCTCAACTGTGTGGAGAAGACAGTGGGCAGCAGGGTACAGCAGCCTCAAATGGGGGAAGGAGATGGGGGCTTGTGGGGCAGGGGAAATGGGGCAGCAGAGTGCTTCTGCCTCAACTGTTGGACACGAGACAGGGTCATCAGGATGCTGTATAGTATTTCAGTTTATACACATACATGATGTATTTTCACACAGAAATCCTCAAAGAACTGAATTTTGTATGTTCATACAGTACATGTTTCTGAAATAGCAGAGTGGCAGAAACCATTTTGTCAGTCTGACATAAAACAAAATTGTTCTCACATGAACATATTCATGGAGGCTACATCAAAGACACACTACTTCTATGAATTAACAAAATTTAGTTTATTTTATATCCATTAAATTACCCTGTGCCATATAGCCAGTACACAATGCAGAATTTTGATGAGACAGAACTGACAGCTGTAATACAGACACTGTGATTTCTGATAGATATTCATACCTCTTCAGTTCAGCACTGAAACGCAAAATGATCAACATTTTATGAGAACAGAATGATAGATTTTAAGCTAATCTATCTAAACACAAACCAGATGGGTTAATGAGCACCTTCGAGTGAAAACAATTAGCTCTACAGACTGCTCTGATTTTGAAGTGCTTCAGTCTCTTCAACCCAGTAAGGGACTTAATTGCTGAAGCAGCAGACTCAACCAATGTGATGTCATCACTTACTGATAGGGGCAGAAAAATCTTCACTGTTTTCAATTACTGCACAGCACATTAACAAATGCTGATTTAAAGAAAACTACAAAACCAAACAACATGGAATATTCAGGAAACACTAATCGTGACACAGGGACTTAAATTCATGTGAATTCAAGCTTTTATTAAACAAATGGAAAATGTGGTGCATTTGACCTTTAAAGTCTTTACCAGTTAAGGAAACTGTATTTAATCAGCCATGTGCCAGTTGTGAATTTATTTCTATTGACTTAATGTTGAGTGGTAATAAGAAAGTGGCTATTAGTGCAATTTATATCTCCCAGGTTGTCTTGATGATGGTCTCTGTATTTTGTCAGAGTTCAGGAAAATGTTACTGTTAAAAAGAGAATGGATGATCCTGGATGATTTTAATTGTAATTGGGTTGATCAAAATTATAATGTGGTTAGGGAATGTCTTATGGAATTGGGAAGGAAAAAGATTATTATTGATACTACTTGGACAAACTATAGAACTGGCTCTGAGCCAATTTTGGACTGGATATGTGCTACCCAGTCTTTTAACAGAATCAAGTCTGGGGTTTTACCAGATGCTCTGAGTGACCACTACCCAGGTTTTTGTGTGTGGGATTACAAAAAGGCTAAAGTGGCTCCCACCGATGTAACTATGTCAATGCTCTAACTAATAATCCCCCCACTCTCCCTGCCTCAGCCACCTCTAGCACCTACCCCTAAAACCCTCACTGCTCCAGTCTTCACTCAACTCCTTCCCCTGTATACCCACTCTCTCTTTCAGTTCTATTCTAATTTTCCCCTACCCACTACAGCTCCCCTCACTCCCCCCCCCATAGCACTTAACAGCAGTACCACATGTTCTCCTCAACAAAGCCTACTCTGGCTGCACTACCTCAATGTTTTTCACTCTTGTCAAAGACTTGGCCATAATACCACCACTCCAAATACAGGGTCTCCTTCCTACCTGTTGATCTCCCTGCACCCTTGCAATGCATTTTATTCTGCATTAACAGTGTACTTACCTCATGTTCCCTGACACCCTAATGCTTACTGCTGAACTTTTCTTCTGATCTATATCTTTGAATTTATGTTTTGTGTTGTCACAACTGTTATCGTTTGAGATAACTATCTGATTCTGTCTGAACTGTTTTGCCCTGTACTATATTTGACTGTATTATATTTGACTGACTTGGAACCTTTGTAAAAGAGTCCCTGACTCAAAGGTGTAAATTCAAAACTGAAATAAATAAATAAATAACTAGTTGTAATATTCAAAGGATGGAAAGGATGAAAAGGGACTTGGCAAGGTTGGAGGAATGGTTAAATGTATGGCAGCTTAGACTAAAAGCAAAGAAGTGCAAAGTAATGCACCTGGGAAGCAAAAACCCAGGGGAAGAGTACGCAATGGGGGGTGAAATACTGACAATAACAAAAATGGAAAGGGACCTGGAGGTAGTCATATCAGACAACCTAAAGGTGGGCCAGCAATGTGAGAAGGCAGTAAAGAAGGCTGGGGGATATTGGGATGCATAGGGACAGGCATCACCAGCAGAAAACAAGAAGTTGTTAGCCCTCTGTACAGACAGTTGGTAAGACCACATCTGGAGTACTGTGTACAGGTCTGGAGATCCCATCTCTGCAAAGACATAGACAGGGTGGAGGCAATCCAGAGGAGGGCAACCAAAATGGTGTAGGGTCTGCACCAGAAGACATATGAAGAAAGACTAAAGGAGCTTAAGATGTATATCCTCGAGGAAAGGAGGGAGAGGGGGGACATGATAGAAACTTTCAA
Source organism: Neoceratodus forsteri (assembly GCA_016271365.2). Lineage (NCBI taxonomy): Eukaryota > Metazoa > Chordata > Ceratodontiformes > Ceratodontidae > Neoceratodus > Neoceratodus forsteri. The sequence continues at coordinate 1,074,946,418 of CM057449.1, forward strand.
ATACCTCAAGGGAATCAACAAAGTCCAAGAGGGTAGCATCTTTCAGAAAAAGTGATGTGCAAGAACAAGGGGGCACAATTTGAAGATGGAGGGGAGATGGCTCAGAGATAATGTGAGGAAGTATTTCTTCACAGAGAGGGTTATAGATGCATGTAACAGCCTTCTGAGGAGGTTGTAGAGTCAAAAACAGTGGGGGAATTCAAGAATGCATGAGACAGACATAAGGCAATTCTAGTGGGGGGTAGAAGGAAGTAGGCTGTTGGTTAACTAGGATCTGCAGCTTATTTGTTAGGTAGGGAAATGGACAGATTAGGTGGGCCAAGCGGTCCTTATCTGCCAACAAATTCTATGTTTCTATGTTTCATGTGGAACAGACAGACGTGTTTAATGAAGAAATTTATAATGCAGATTGGACCTTTCTTAATAACACTGAAGACATACAGTAGATTTGGCTTACTCTTAATTTTATTTCATATTTTTTGAAATTTGTGATAAAGTTTTTCAGAAAGAAAAAGAACGGTCGAGGGTATTAAGAATGAGTGGGTTACAGACGAACTGGTAGAGTCATTGAGAAGGAGAATTAAATGCTGGAAGGAATATAGAAAGAACCAGGATGCTAGACTGCTGGTAGAGTACAAACAGTTAAGAAATCAATGTAATTCAGCATCTAGATTAGCCAAAATCAATTAATACAGAAATAGGCAGTTGAATAATTTAGGGAATTCGAAAAAAGTATGGCAAACGTTAAATCAAATGACAGGAAGAACTAAAAAAAATCATGTTCTGTAACTGAGCACAGTGCTTAACTAATCAACTTTACTGTGGAAATCTCACAACTTTTAATTTTTTTTTTTAATAATTCGGGAGACTATAAGAATAACTTTAAAGGCTCAGTAACTAATAATGTACAAATTGATGTAAATAATTGATCACCACTTTTTTTATTCCAGGTTTTCGTCTGCTTTATTGGTTACTGAATATACTCTGAAAACAAATGCAAAACCATGCATTAGTTCAGACCTATTTGACTTTAATTTGATTAAAACGACTTGTGTTTCCATTTCTGCTCCTCTTACCCATTTAATGAATCACTCCATATGTTATTGGTAGTGCCTAAGAGTTGGAAATTCTCTGTCATTAAACCTATTCATAAATCTGGACCCATTAATATTATTTCAAACTATTTCTCTATCTCATTACTTCCACCATTATTGAAATTATTAGAAAAATTGTTTTATACCAAGTTAATGAACATTTGTACAAATAGAATATCCTTACCAGGACACAGCACAGCTTTAGGTCTATGCATAATACAGATATGGCCTTAATGTTGCATTAGTCTTTGTGGACCTCACCAAGGCTTTCATTCTAGATAACCATGAACCTCATTTACACATTCTGGCTAGACATGGTTTCTAGGATGGTGCTGTGTCTTGGATTGGATGGTACCAACAAGAGAGAACACACTTTACTGTCATTGGGACCTATGAACGATGCCAACATGCCCACAGAAACTGGGCATGTTGGCATCATACATGTGAATGTCATGGAGGGGAATCCATGTGGTACTCACATAGGGGGCAAGCAACAGTTATGTGCCCCAAACCCCCAGCCACACAGACAGCAATGCACCAGGGGTTGGGGTGCATGCCAGGGGCATGCCAGCACTATGTGCCATGCACCATGGTTAGTAGTGCTGTGCACCGGGGCACATAGGGGGCTGATTGTTACACCAGGGAGAGCCCTGCCATAAGTGCCTCTGCATGCCTAGCCCCCATGCACATTGGACAAGAGAACTGCCCCGTGACCAGCAGGCAGCCCCCCTATACACACAGCTTGTGCCAGCCCCAAGCCCATACCCCCATGGCAGACACCTTATGACATTCTAAAGAAATTGCTTTGGCCATGGTTTCAGTTGTTTTCTTTGGCATGGTTTGACTGTTCGGCATTTCATCAAGTAGCAGTTTTTGTTGTAGCTGTAGTTTCTTAGCGCTTGTTATTGAAGATGGTTTTCTTTTAGGTATTATGACACAGTGCCATTAATTAAAATATTATACAAGAAGCTTGGTATGCTGTACAGAATAAAAAAAGTTTTGATGCCGGGATCACATAAATTATTAGCCACTAGTCTTTATCAAAATTTGACTACGATTGTCTTTTCTAATTTTCAGTGTGTGAAAAACGTATTAGTAGATTGGATACACTATAGTCCCCCTATTCAGAAGTACTTGGCAGAATGGTGCAAGTGCTTGTCTGCTCATCTGAGATGCACAGGTACAAAATAATGAGCTATATAGAAGATGCGCCATGTGATGCAATTGTGCATGTCAAGCTGAATATCCTGAACATGTGCAATCACGCAGTGGGAGATGCATGGTGCAGCAGTTAACCAGAGCCCTATGTGGAGCATAGGGAAATGCACAATTGGAGGCCACATGCATGGTGCACAAATTTGCAATATTCAGCCTGGATGTGTAAATGACCTAACTGCACATTCCAAGCCCATTCTCCACAGGTGCAGCTCATCATTGGTATGGCCATTTGCATAGCCTGGTCATGTTCAGTTCCAGCTTTGCAGGGCTGCCCCACCACCCCTCAAAGGTGAACAGGAGGTATTGCAACTGAGCAGGCAGGTCTGATGGAATGAGTGTGTTTGATTTCCAGCACCTGAAAATGATCTTTCCATAGACAATTGACAGCAAGTCTCACACCAAGGTAATCATATTTTTCTGTAGCCAATTTTTGTTTATTAATAAATAGAGATGGATTCTTAGTTCTCTTTTTGCTAAAAATAACCATTTTTGTTTTATTTACATTAATAATTAACCTGCTTTCTGTAGATAATCTAGACAGAAAGGTACACTTTCTTCTATAATCCCTGAAATGAAGTAGAAATCAGGACTATATCATCCACATAAGCAAGGCAAGAGGTTTTTCTATTAGCTATAGATGGGAATTGATTGTGACTGTTCTGTCTGATTTATTATGTTTTTTATATATAAATTAAATAAAGTAGGAGCCAGAAAGCCTCCCTGACAGACTCTGAGATTTGTTTTAATTGGAGAAGTAACTCCCCCTTCTTGGTTATACTGTACCTTTATCCAGGTATCCTGGTGTAGCCTATTAAAATTCTCAAGAGACTTGGGTCAATTTTCAATGCAAAAAGTTTCTGCCACAGTAATTTGTGACTTATGCTATTGAATGTGGATTTTAAATCTATAAAACAGCAGAAAAGTTAGGAATTTTTTATATTAACATATTTTCAAATGAGATGCATCAGTATATAATAATGTTGGATCATCGACCTGTTACTTCTAAATCCATTCTGTACCTCTTTTAGAAGATTATTTTCCGAGATCCAAGTTTGGAGCCTAATAAGAATTATGTCAGAAAATTTTTTTTGCAACGTATAAATCAAGCTAATAGATCTATACATACTTGGGTCTGTTGGGAGTCGTTTTTGGAATATAGGAACAATAATGCTACCCTTCCAACTTGGGGGGAATCTCCTTTTTGTATACAAAAGTTTAAGATACTTTAACTAGAAATATTGGCAGCCACCAATTCAAAAAGGTCTAATAGATATCTATCAGAATTAGATTAGGGCCTGGGGCTTTGTTTGAAGACATAAAGTCAATAGCATGAATGATTTCTTCTCTGTAAATACAAAGAGACCTAGGGAGAAACTGGAGATTACTTACTGAGGTTTGATATCCTAAATGGTAATTGTCTAGGTCTTCTTTTACCAAGAAGTAAAGACCTTGAAAATGTATTTCCCAGATTAAAGGGGTTATGTAAGCTTCCACTGATCTGGTATACTGGTTAAAACTGTGACTAACCAGTGCCGAAAAGGCCTTATAATCTTTTTTCAACACAGTGTTTCATAATTTATCCCACACAATTTGTTAATATTTAGTTCTTCCATTTTCTAAAATGTCATAGATAGCCACCAGGCTGGGCACATCGTTGGCTGCTTTTGCAGCCTAGGTTTTTAACCAGTAGATTATTTTATTTGTTGTGGCGTATCTCCCCCACTAGTTTGTGTATTTCATTGGCTTTTATCTCTCTGGATTTGTTTGGTGCCTTGTGGTCTGCCTCCCGAGTTCGAGCTGGAGAGGAGCTGGAGTGAATTGTTGAAGAGTTGCAGCCAGAGTGTGTTAAACTCTGGAGCAGTACCGGGATAACTTTGAAGTGTGTACTGGGACTGCGCCGTCTTGTTTTGGATTATCACTGTTACATGGATTTGGCTGGTTGGATCCCTGTTTCCACACTTGTCTGGACTCTGTGGGGGCCGTTGTTTGCTGGTCACACTGTGGAATTATTGTTGCCGGTGCTTGGAGTCTTTGTGTGCAGCTGTGGTGGCTAGTGAAGACCTCAGGAGGTTACATCGTTGTTTTGGGAGCAGGAAGAGTGGAGAGTAGAATTTATTTTTTCAAGAGAAGATTACTGTATTATTAATCCTGAACTGAGGACTACATTGCAATTGCTGGCTGTTTGGTTTGAGGCTTCAGGAGCAGTGGGTATTTAGAGCAGGGAGCTAGTTCATTGACCCTGTGGGTGGCCTGATAATGGTGCATGGCTGAGCGGGGGTCCAGGTCCCAGTTCACCTGGTAGCCGGTAATTTGGGCTGGTGTCCCATAGGGTTCCTCCTTGGGACCTGCTGGAGGGTGGGTCTGGTGAGGGACTTAAAGCAGTAGCCACGGACTTATGGTTTAGCTACCTAGCATGATTTATCAGGGCTTGGTCCTACTCCAGAGCAGTCATTACTCGAGTGGATTTTCTTGAGTCCTTTTTCTCCTTCAAAGACAGTCAAATTTATCTAATTTTCATCTATATTCTGGTTAAGGCAGTGAGAGTGCCTATTCTCTTCTACCTTGGTACAGTGAGAGTGTACTGAATTGGTAAAAGTGTTTGGACATAGTTTGAACTCATCCCCCTTTTTAGTGAGAGTATTTTGGGGATTGGGGGAAAGTATCGAGACATTTTACAGCTACAGGTCTTCTTTGGTGGTTTGAGGATCTTTGGGGGCTGGGAATCTCGTGCTTTCTTTTTTGACATTTTGACTTATATGTACTTTAATTCTTAGTTACAATTTGAAGGCTCTCTGGCTTTCATGCTCAGTCTGTGATTATTCTGAACCTGCTGATCTGGACTGGTTGACTGACATTTTAGTTATTTTACTGTGATTGTCATGTTGCTTGGGGTTGGGTCTGAGTTTGCTTGTAATAACTGTTTTTTTTTTCTGATATGTTTAATTTATTTTCTTACATTTACTTGTATTTATTTTGTTTAGAGTTTTAGATTGTAGGTATGTCTTATTAGAGAGTTTAATTTATTATCTTATTATTTTGGAGTGGGAATTTGTTATTATTATTTTATTTTATTTTTTTCTTTTGGTATTGAATTTTATAGTTGGATAGTTTGGAAAGAGTTATCTGGATCACCAAAATGTGTTGGAGTCGTGCCCCTACAGTCTTGCACTATTCGTCCTCCGTTCTTCACGCGCTCCACCCTTCCTCGCACTTCAGTTTACTACATACCTGCTCTGTAGGGTGTTGGATATAGTTTGGAGGGGTCAGAGGAGGGTGGTGTGGGGGTGTGAACATCTGAGAATGATTGAGGGCAGTCACCACATCAGGGTAGTGGGGTCCAGGAGATGCCCTGGGGTGAAATGGAACCCAGATCATGGCTTGCCATGCCTGGTATCCATACCCAAGGGCACTTCAAATGAGGGTAGGCAGTTGGTCCGGGCAGCCTGAGAGGTTCATCGAACTAGGATGGTGTTATGCAGTGCTAGGTCCATTAAGAACAAGACTGCAATTATTGCAGATCTTGTTGGGTCAGTGGACCTGGCTTGCATCACTGAGACCTGGCTGGATGAGAACTCTGGCCCCATTTTAGATGCTGCAATTCTGGCTGGGTACTCAGTGATACTCTGCCTGAGATTGGATCATGGGGGGGAGTAGCGGTCTATTCCAAGACTGAACTGAACCTCACGAATGTACCAGTTGGGGAGACTGAGTCATTTGAGTGTACTGTGGTCACAGGTGTAGGTTGTAGGATTGCTCTCATCTACCATCCACCAGGAGATGAGAAGCGATTCCTTCAGTAAGTTGCAGACTTCATCATGGACATGGCGTTTGAGTCGCCCAGGCTGATGGTCCTGGGAGACTTCAATGCTTGGGTCAATGACGAACTCTCACAGATTGGTCAGCACTTCCTCCAGTTGCTGACATCTCTGGGCCTTACACAGGTTGTTACCACTGCAACTAATGAGTATGGTCACTCTCTTGACTTAGTGTTCCTTCTAGGGATCAAGGTCTCTAACTTGGGGCTGGAACCAGTTGGATGGTCTGATCACTACACCATGGGGTTTAGTTTTAGCACCCCACCTTGGTAGGCCTACCCCTGTGGAGATGACACGGTACCGCCCTTTACAAGATTTAAGTTCTCAAGGCCTAATGGCGATGCTGGATCTCTCATCCCTCTCAGAGGCAAACAGTGACCCAGAGGCCCTCGTAGTGGCTTATAACTTGGCCATTGCAGTGGCCCTGGATGTCATTGCTCCAGTCTATGTTTGTCCTCTCTCTCTTTGCCCTCAGTCCCCCTGGTTTGACAGGACCCTGAGGGAACTTCGGCGAGTAGGACGAAGGTTAGAGCGTTGCTGGTGGAAATCCGCTCTAGATGCCGACCGCCTTAGATTGATGGATCATTATCAAGTCTATCAGTCTGCAATCTCGTGTAAGAAGGCAGAATTCCTGTCTGGGGAGATTGCGACTGCTCAAAATCAACCAGCTCAGCTGTTCTGAACTGTGGACAGACTGTGCAACCCAGCCTGTATACAAGTCCGGAAACATTTTCGCAAGTAGAGTGTGATGAACTTGCTCGATTTTTTGCAAATAAAGTGGCTGACATCAGATCGGCCTGCCATTCAGCATGCCCTATTGCTGCTGCTGTGGATCAATGTGAGGTCACATCTTCGGACTTCTTGGAGTACCTTTGTCTGACCGGCTTTCATGGATGTCATGCGGATCATCCAGAGTGTGCACCCTACATGCTGTAGTTTGGATCCAGGACCTACTTCCCTAATTTTGGGTTGTATTGATGTTATTGGTCTGGTCCTTGCTTGGATAGTCTGATGGTCCTTGGAGACAGGTGAGTTTCCAAGCTCACTGAAAGAGGCGGTGGTGACACCGCTTCTGAAGAAAGCTTCTTTGGACCCAGACTGCCCTGCAAACCACAGACCAATCTCTAACCTTCCCTTTGTAGGGAAGGTGATTGAGAAAGTAGTGGCCTTGCAGTTGGAGGACCATTTGACCATCCATGACATCTATGAACCCCTCCAGTCTGGTTTCTGAAAAGAGGCATAGTACTGAGACAGTGCTGGTTCGGGTGCTCAATGATCTCCTGATGGAAAGAGATGGGAGGAGTTGCTCTATCTTGGTCCACCTATATCTCTCATCAGCATTTGACACTGTGGATCATGGGGTCTTGCTCAATCACCTGAGGTTCATTTGTGGACTGTCAGGTACAGTTCTTGAGTGGTTTACAACGTTCCTCTCAGGAAGATCTCTGAGGGTGGTGTCTGGGGTTTTTGCCTCAGACCCTGTCCCTCTGTTATATGGGGTCCCTCAGGGGTCGGTGCTGTCCCCCATGTTGTTCACAGTATACATGCTGCCCCTTGGAGACATTGTAAGAAGGTATGGGCTGAGATTTCACTGTTATGCAGATGATACTTAGCTCTACCTTTATTTTGTACCGGACCAGGCTAGAGCTATCTCAGTCTTTAATAGCTGTCTCCTCAAAATCCAGGAGTGGATGGATGCCAGTTGTTTAAAACTGAACTCCGATAAGACCGAGGTATTGGTTGTGGATCTGGGTTGCCAGACAGGGGGTTGAGTGGGAGCTCACCCTCTGGTTTTTAACTTGGGGGTGTGCCACTCTTAAACTCTGAATGGGTGTAGAACCTGGGGGTAATCTTCAATGAGAGCTTGACCCTGCATTCACAGGTGTCGGCTGTTGTTAAATCCTTGTTTTACCATCTGAGGAATATCTCCAGGATTAAGCACCGAGTTCCATCTGGCGACCTTCCCACTTTGAGCCATGCCTTTGTGACCTTGTGTTTGGACTACTGCAACTCCCAGTACCTAGGGCTACCTGGGGTGGAAATCCACCACCTGCAGCTAGTGCAGAAAACCTGAAACAGCTCCTCATTTCTCACTGCCTGGGGTGATTGCTCCACTCAGCCAACGAGGAGTTGCTAGAAATACCGAGGGTATGTCTGAAATCTTCTGGAGCAAGATCATTTATGTATGCTGCCCCTTCCCTCTAGAATTCTCTACCCCATCGGTTACGTGATTGTTCAACCTTAGAGGGCTTCAAACAAGCATTAAAAACATACTTGTGGAACCAAGCCTTTGGTGATTAACTAAAGGTTTTATTAGTATGATTTTTGTTTTATACTGGGTAATCTGTATGTGTGTTGTGATTTTAATCATTGTTAAGGCACCTTGGCTTTTTGAAAGGCATCATACAAATAAAATGTATTATTATTAAAATGTTCCTGTACTCCTTCCTGGCTCCATTAAGAATATCCAGATTTATTCTTGAAAGGAATTTCTTACAGTACCATGCTTGGCTATTAAGATTATTTTTATCTCTTTTGCAAATCTTATGTACCCAAGTAACATTAAAAGGCCTAGAAGACTTATTGGTTCTGCGTAATGGTCTAATGCAGCTATTAATCTTAATCCATTGATTATATACTATGTGAACATCATTTGTTTCCAGAAGAGCATTCCGTAATGGTAACAAATAATCTGAATGGAATAAGTCTGAGAATAATTCAACTGTCTCACCCCACTACCACTACCACCAACACCAACACCTAATTATTTTCTGGTTAAGAATTTCAAAACCATCAATATGCAATCTTTCATCAGTGACATCATTGTTGCCTACAGTTTGCTAGTGAGTTAGCAGAGGGAAGTGGACAAAGTCCAATTGATCCAAAACTCTTAAATCACAAAAAGATTTTAAAGCATCCATGTTGACCCATACCAAATCAATCACAGAAGATCCAAAATGGCCGATAAAAGTATTACTTCAGTGTGGATCACCTGGAGATCAACCATTTAATAATGTAAAGACAAATTTACCCATATGTTTTCCAAGATCTTACCATGTTGATTTGTTTTGCTGTCCTTAGAATTTCTAATTGTATTCACACTAAGAATTATGGTATATAATACTGAGATAAAATCAGTCTCAGTTATCTCTGGGATGACTTTTTCCTGTATTCTGGCATTAAAATCTCCATGTACAACAACTGGATAAGTTTCATAAGTATCAGCTATCTCTATAAGATCTTCTGATAAATTCATCCACTCAGTCATCAAAGATTCAGAGGTAGTTTTGGTGCTTGGAGGAAGGTATACATTGAGGATAATCATTTTATTATCTGTACAATCTAGTAGAAGCAAAACAACTCTTCTAGATCAAAAATGTAGCACTATAATGTTATAGTTTAAGATGATGTTAACATGGTTGCAATACCTGCATTGCTTTGACCATACTTTTTACTCCTAAATGATGCTACCCCAAAACCTGTGTATCTAGGGATCATGGGAGGATTATCTTTAGGATACCAGATCTCTTGAAAAACATAGAATATCACAGGTTACCAAAAATATATTTACCTCCTCATCTGCTAATTTATACACTAGTCCTTCTATATTCCAAGACAAAATTGTTTGACTTCCTATGGGCCTTTGTGTCATAGCCCACTGTACTTGCCACTGTGAATCTAATATAGTAAAATGATTACTTACTGTGAAATCAATTGTATTGTGCTTAGAGCCATTTTCCTTAGTATCATTTCCAGAAATTACACAGTCGGTTAATAATACTTCAAATTGGTCTAGTACAGGAGAAGAGTTCAAAATCTGGGCTGCCAACTTTGAATTGTTAAAGGTTATATCTGTCTGAGGAGAACTTGAGATGGCGTGATATATTGAGACCCATTCTAATGCACTACGTTGCAGATCTAAATGAAGGGCACATGACAAGAAGGTGGCAATTTCCTTTTCAGCTGAACCAACAGTTTGACTTTTTGAAATCTGCCAACTGAATAAGGACAGTGTTCTTTTTCCCAAGACTGAAAGGGAGATCCAGCATAATTTTGTATCACCTCTGACACTCTTTCTCTCCTTTCAAGGTCCTATTTTTTGCTATCATTCAGGTGTTTGGCTTCAACATTCCCCACAGGAGCTGGTACCCTTTTGAGTGCCAGAATAATGCCATGCAATGTAAGTGTCCCTTCCCATTCCCATCTTGTCTCTGCTACAGTTGAAGATTTACAGTACAGTAGAATGCAATCTGGGAAGTGGGAGCTTGGGGGGAGCAGGTAATGTAAACATCAGAATGTTCCGCTATCAGTGGTAGATTAATCACCCACTTATTTAATTGTTCAGGGGGTTTCCAGCTCCAATCTAGGTATTCCATATATTTCTATTAGATATGCAGATTGGAATCCTGAGTGGTGCCAAAAGTCCAAAGATGTATATACATAAGGGGTCAGATTGGAGAAAGACTCCTGTTCTCCAGGCTCCATCTGGACATCTATGGATATTTTTCCCTTCACCGAGTGGAGTGCTCTATACCAATCAGATCCTGGTCTATTTTTAGTCTATTGTTTTTATTTTGTTTAGAGACATTTGGTGATTTGTATTTAGTAGCCTTCTGTCTCGGGGTCTATTCTTCCTGTCAGATTTCTCTCTTTTGGATTTGGATTTGTGATTTCCTTTTATAACATGTCCTATACTCAAAGTTGTTATCGCATCTCCTTCTTCTCCTTTTTCCTTATGAAAAGATGGAGATAAGTTTACCTGATTTGCTATATTTTCACAATGGAAGCACATTGAGTTTCATCTCAATGACTTGTTCACATTACCAAATATTTTCCCTCTCTCTAGGGGAACTTAACTTAAGTTTTCCACCTATACCACGATCACGCTGGGTCAATGGCTGAAGTTTCATCATACATCTACCCATGCCTGACTTTTGTGGTATTGCAGACTATTAGAAGGGGATAAGGACTTTGCCCCACTGCAACTGGATATTGCTTTTCATTGGTGGTGGCAATTGGGTCTATACTACCTTTTGTAATTTATGGTTGAACATGGTATACAGTACATCCATTTCAATACCTACAAGATACATATTGGCTGACAGATTGGGAACATTTCTGTTACCTACAGACCTGAACATACTGTATCTGCTCCATACCCACCTAGGTACCCCTAAACTTCCCAACCCTGCACCACTACTTCTATGAATATTCATGGGGTTGTCAAAAGGGGAGACCTGGCAACACCTGATAGGTCATCTCTTCAGGGATCTCCAGGTAGCGTGCCTTGGAGGAAGTACTTACCAAACTGAATCAAGAGCTGCAAATTAATTACATGATTGAGTCCTGGACAAAATACGCAATCTCTGCCTTTACAGTCACATCCTCCATGATCTGTCAAAAATTCACCTGGAAATGTTTTTTCACATTCTTCAGTACCCCTAGTGTACAAGACAAAGATATCAAAGAAGGGTACAGTGCTTGCTGGTGGTAATATGGTGAGTCCAGCACAGACCAAACACACCTTTACGGGGCCTGTCCTGTCCTTCAGGGCTTCTTGCAAGAAACAGAGCAGCATTTTCAAATGTTCTCTTTCAATGCCTCCTTGATCTTCCCCTCTCTGATATTGCTATCAGTCCTCCACAAGGGATAAGGACAGGCCCCCTACAATTGCCCACACTTTATTGCTAACAGTTAAAAAAGCTATAACCAGACTTTGGTTGCAGGTGGCTCAACAATAATGCAGTGGCATTATGTTGTCTCTTCTATATACATTTTTGAAAAACTGACCTATACCCTACGGGGTAAGGCAACACGTTTCCAAGACATGCAGCAACCCTGGGTATTATACTATATGCAGTTAAACTCACTTTTTGTACCACAGTGTGTTAACTGCACCTCAAGCTAATAGTGGTCTTTATATAACAGGTCTAAGTTTTTAGAAGCCTGGCCTATTCATCTTGGCAACAACAGAGGCCAAATACTGCCCCCTACTTTTTCTTCCCACAGTAAGTCTCGGTTGGGCTGGGGGTTTGATTGTGACCTGGGGTTGTGGGGTCACCTAGATGTAGACACCTGGTCCTATATATTTAGGTTGACTACTTTTGTATATTAATGAAACCCCTGATTAGTCTATCATGAATGTATTGATCTTTATACCTGACATACCTCATGTATAATTCTGCTCATTGTACCTTTACTGAAAAATTTCAATAAAACATTTTAAATGCAAAAAACCAAAATCTGAGATAAGGTGGAAGAGGTTTAACTGCATCATACTACCTAACTGGGGAGATTAAAAAGGACACCCAAATATTGGATTACCACAAAGGATCATTGAAGTTCAAACTCTCTCAAAAAGCTCACTGTAAGAGGATTATTGGGGATGTGGAGGATTTCTCTTTGGTCCGAGTGGCACACAGCACAGAAAGCTTGCAAAACTCTAGCAGGATGCTCAGGGGTTTGATGACCTGTGATAATATTCTGCTGATCAGTCTCCATCATGATGATGTTGCAATGGAAGTGAATTCTGTGAAATCTCCAGAATAAAGAAAGCTGGCCAAGTTTTTTTTTTCCATTTTTTTCCCTCATTTTTTTAAGTTTTTACTTTAAGTTTATTTATTTTTGTTCACCTGGAAAAGGTCAACTTGGAAACGTGTTCTGTTTCCAGACATTTCCTGGGGCAGAAATGTAAGGAAGCAGCAGTATAAATTTCACAAGCATAATAATATATCCTCGTAGCATGTTTTTATTTATTTGTTTGTTGAATGATTAATGTTAGTAATTAATTAACTTATTTATAGAACTAGATTTTTGATGACTGGAAAAGTGTGCTAGACTTATGACTATCTATTTTTAAGCAATACTCAGGAGTGATACAGAGAGGTACATACAATAAGCAATTATTTGTCAGTCAATCAGATCAGTACTTTGACAGCATTTCATTCAAACAGATAGAGCCACTCTCCCTGGAGTTGTAGTGCAGGTGGAAAAACTGTGTCAGAAAAGAAAGAGAGCCACATGCACTCACTCAAGCCAGATAACTGCAGGTCAGTACAGATGCATTAAACACAAAAGGCTGGTTGTGTTCATTATTTTATTCTCAGATGGAACAGCAAAAGGGAACAGGATACCTGCCTCAATGTTTTGTGCTTGAACACTTTTTCAGGAGACTGCCATGACTACAGTGGTGATTCCTTTTATAAGGATGACCTTTAAAGAGACAGTAACCAAAGCTGCATCATGTGCCTTGAGTTACAACAGTGCTCAAATGTGAATTATACAATGGCAAGAAAGAATCCTGGACTCTGATTGGTGAGTGAATGCCTGAGACAGTGATGTTATTACACAATAACAGCACTGTATGGATGAGCATATACTTGATCTCATCTTTTCTTAAGAAAAAAAGATATGCTGCCACACTAAAAATCTACTAAAAACATTTTTTGTAAATGTTTTTTATTTTGCATAACAATGAGCCATTGTATAATAGCAATAAGGCACTCTGGTGTGTGTTATTGTGTAATAACATCACTTCTGGGGTAGTGGAAACACTCGGCTTCACCTGGTGCTTCAACCCACCCCAGGAGTGATGTTATTACATGATAACACACACCCTGTCATGCCTTATTGCTTAAGTACTAAATAAAGTGCCATATGTACAGCATGCATTGTGATGTAAAAGTGATTAAAATAAATATGGATAGTTCATCAAACTGCTGACAATGTACTGTTGAAAAATAATGCATGCAAAAACTTGAAAGTTTAAGATTCAAAGTCAATCAAGCACTATATTTCTCATACTGATACAGAAGGCTCCCCCAATGGTGAAAGTTAAAGACAGGCTGTTACATGGTGCACAGTCGTATTTATAATAAGGCTGGAAAATGTAGAAAACAGGCTAAAGAAAACAGCTGAATAGCATATGCAAACATTCAGGTAACAATTTATAACAATGGTGAAATCTACACTCTGTCATTTAGCACCGGTGGGGTGGTGGCTCATAATTTTAATAGCCAGTAGAATTCGCAGCATGCGAGATTCAGGTCACTATCTCCACCTCTAGGTCCCACCCTGACTTTTTTAATGCCCATGAAGTTCCAACTATGATGGCCAGTGTTGTGAGGGTTACAGGTGTGTTTTGTCATCACATAATTCAAGTTAGTTTGTGATGGCCCTCATGTTGTCCCCCACACCCTCCTTTAGCTCATGCTTCATTCTGCCTACATAGTAGGCTTCATAACAGCAAGCATCAAGACACAGTAAATGATATGAGTAGAATCACAATTAATGAAACGGTCTGTCTGCATTGTCTCTCCATTGTTAGGGTTCACAGATGTTTGTGTGCTGCTGATGCTATCACAGTATTTACAATGCTGATATTTGTGACAGCTTGCTAGCAAAGCTGGTAATCATGTAATGGGTTTTTGCACAGGCTATAAGCTGTTTGTGACCCAGTCACCAGTGTTTTCAGGGCAGCAGTAAACCTTACAAAGTCACTCTGAAACATGCTTTTGTAGTATTGGTCAATTATTTCTAATAATCCCTTGAATGGCAGGTGCGTCAGTTGATAACAAAATTAAGCCTATTGAGATAACTTTCTCTTGGTTGCCTTTCTGCCAAAAGAGTAACACTTTCAGTATCCACTGCCATTGACAATGCCCTGGAGATATCAACGTTGCTGTACCTCCTTTGTAAATATCTTTGGCTGACAATAGCTGCATTATCATTGAAGGCTATTGGGGTGCTACAATTATGCCAAACTCTGATAAACTGACCATTTGGAATACCTTAAACAGTGTGCAGTAGGTGGCAAGAACTGACAAGCAAGACTATGTTATGGTCAGTGGGCTTGCAGTATAGATTGGAATCAATACCATTCTCGGTGTTCTTAATAATACCAATGTCAAGGAAAGAAATGTGTGTGTAACTGGTAGAAACAGAGAAATGGAAGTTTAGATTGGTGGACTCACGGTAGCTCACAAAAGAGTTCAGTTCCTCCATCAAGTCCTGCCAAATCATAAGGCAGTTGTTGATGTACCTTTTCCATAGTGCAGTCTTTTCTAGAAAGGAGTTATTGTTGTGATTGTAAGCTACATCTGTTCCCATTGGCCCATGTATAGGTTCACAAAGTTTGGTTCAAAACTTGCAGCCTTGGTGGATCCACCCCTGCACCATTTCAATTGCACTCCTCTGGACTCCCTCCATCCTGTGTATGTCTTTTGTGAGGTGTGGCCTCCAGAACTGGACACAATACTCCAGTGGGGTCTCACCAGTTACCAATACAGTGATACCACCATATCCCTCCTCCTGCTGGAAATACCTCTCCCAATGCATCACAGCATTCCACTGGCCCTACCAACTGCTTTGTAGTAGTAGTAATAGTAGTAGTAGTAGTAGTGGTAAGTAGTAATGTAGTAATATTTTTTATTCATGTTAATCCTTACAAAAAAAACATGAACATGGTCACATCCCAATTAAGCAACAAGGCTCATTTACAATGGGCACCACAAGCAGTAAAATGTCTTATGCTACAAGTATTCATAATACAAATACACATAGTAAAAACAGTTGAAGTTTATTATTTCCAGTCATATATATATATATATATATATATCTACATCTCTTGTATTACTTTCATTATGAAATGCATTCATGTTAAGTGCATTATTACCAACATTAATGCTGGGACTGCACAACCACATAATACAAGTAAGAGGGAAAGACACCTACCACATAGGGTATCTAACTTTGTCACCCTGCCCTGCCACTTTGAGGTCATCAGATATGATAACTCAAAGGTCCCTTTCCTTCTTAGTGATTGGTAGTATCTCCCTTCCCATACTATACTCAGTTCCTGAGTTTCTGTGCCCTAGGTCAGGGGTGGCCAACCCACAGCTTGCGAGCCACATATTTGCTCGCCAAGCAGTTTGATGTGGCTTGCGAGGGGTTTCTCATTTACAGGTCAGATACACTCACTGTCTTTGCGAGTCTTATCTTTGATGTTTGTTCAGTCTGCAAATTACCTGTAAACTGCAAGCTGCAGTCCCCCAACGGCGCTTTTGATGTTCGGCTGGCTCTGCAGTACTCATCAACTACAAGTTGTAGTTTGTCAATTGTACTTTTGTTTGATGAGTGATGTGTGAAATATCTTTCTGTTCCCCATCAGCCTAACAAGAGAATAAGCTCTTCAGCTGCTGCCTACTCTAAGCAATGCTGAGTGCTGGATAAATGGCTGAAATCAGAGCTGCTGACTTCATGGGCTTAATATGATTTATTTAGTTGTTTATTTATTTATTTTTTTATTTAGTTGTTTAACCAGGTATAGCACACTAAGCTGAACGCTTTTTTACAGGAGCGACCTGGGAGCACAAGGAAGTTAAGTGACTTGCTCAGGGTCACACAATATGCAAGTGGAAGCTGTGGGATTCAAACCCAGGTTTGGTCTGCTGGATGTTACCAAATTTGCAGCTCAGAGCCTTAGACCACTGCGTTATACTGCCTCCAATTTGGCAGTTGCTGTCAGATGCTTCACTTTCACAATCTCCCTGGCTGCTGTTGCCTGTTCTGTTTCTTTAATGATGACATTTGAAAATCAAGACACAACTAGTGAGTGATGCTAATTGCTGGATCCATGACTGAAATCAGAGCTGACAACCTGTATATTAGCTTTGCTGCCTGTTTTTTTTTTTCTCTAGCTGCTCTTTGATTGAGATACAGCTACTGAGCAATGTTAAGTTCTTGATCCCTGGATAGAAACATAGAAACATAGAATTTGACGGCAGATAAGGACCGCTTGGCCCACCCAGTCTGCCCATTTCCCTACCTACTGGATAAGCTGCAGATCCTAGTTAACCAGCAGCCTACTTCTTCCTACCCCCAACCCCCAGAATTGCCTTATGACTATCCCATGCATGCTTGAATTCCACCACTGATTTTGACTCCACAACCTCCTCCGGAAGGCCATTCCATGCATCCACAACCCTCTCTGTGAAAAAATACTTCCTTAAATTACCTCTGAGCCGCCCCCTCTATCTTCAAATTGTGCCCTCTTGTTCTTGCACACCTCTTTTTTTGAAAGATGCTACCCTCTTGGACTTTGTTGATTCCTTGAGGTACTTGAAAGTTTCTATCATGTCCCCCCTCTCCCTCCTTTCCTCGAGGCTATACATATTAAGTTCCTTAAGTCTCTCCTCATACGGCTTCTCTTACAGACCCTGCACCATTTTAGTTGCCCTCCTCTGGACAGCTTCCATCCTGTCTATGTCTTTGCGGAGATTGGGTCTCCAGAACTGCACACAGTACTCCAGATGGGGTCTCACCAGCTGTCTGTACAGAGGGATAATAACTTCCTGTTTTCTACTGGTGATGCCTCTCCTATGCATCCCAGTATCCCCCAACCCTCCTTGCTGCCTTCTCACATTGCTTGCCCACCTTTAGGTCATCTGATATGACTACCCCAGGTCCTTTCCATTTTTGTTGTTGTTAGTATCTCACCCCCATTGTGTACTCTTCCCTGGGTTTTTGTTTCCCAGGTGCATTACCTTGCACTTCTTAGCATTGAATCTAAGCTGCCATACATTTGACCATTCCTCTAACCTTGCCAAGTCCTTCTCATCCTTTCCACCCCACCCTGTGCATCAACTCTGTTGCAGATCTTAGTGTCATCTGCAAAGAGACATACTTTCCTTCCAGTCCTTCTGCAATGTCGCTTATAAAGACATTGAAGAGGACTGGTCCCACATTGAACCCTGCGGTACCTCGCTAGTAACCCTCCTTTCTTCTGAGTGGACTCCATTTACTATTACTCTCTGTGTCCTATTCTCCAGCCAATTCTTTACCCAGGCTGTCATCTTGGGACCCTCCCAGGCTGGCTAACTTATATATTAATCTTTGTGTGGGACTGTGTCAAATGCCTTGCTAAAGTCTAGGTAGGCCATGTCCACAGCCCCTCCCATATCTACTACTTTGGTCACCCAGTCAAAGAAATCTATCAGATTCGTCTGGCATGACTTTCCGCTGTGAATCCATGCTGCCTAGGGTCCTGTGCCCTTCTGGCCTCTAGATCGCTGACAATTCTTTCCTTTAGAAGTGATTCCATCATTTTCCTATCACTGAGGTTAAACTAACAGGTCTATAGTTTCCTGCTTCTGCCTTGCTCCCACTTTTGTGAAGGGAATCACATCTGCCCTCCTCCAGTCCTCGGTACCACCCCATCCTCCCATGATTTGTTAAAGAGGGTAGTCAGTGGTGTCACTAGTTCTACCCTTAGTTCTTTTAGAATTCTGGGATGAATCCCATCAGGCCCATTGCTTTGTCCACCTTCAGTTTTAAGAGTTCTTTCAGAACCCTTTCTTCTGTAAATGGGTTGGTATCAACTTCTGTATCCAGAGTGTTACTACTGTTTGTTTTATGTACCTCCCCTCTTCCTTTGTAAATACTGAGCAAAATATTTGTTTAGTATCTCTGCCTTTCACATTCTCCCTCTGCCCACCCTCCTCCCCTTTATTAAGCCTCACTATCCCTCCTTGGTCTTCCTTTGCTCCCTGATGTACCTATAAAGGTTTTATTCCCTTCTTAACTGAGTTGGCTATCTTTTCCTCAGTTTGGGCCTTTGCTGTTCTGACTGCCTTCCCAGCCTCCTTTTGCTTTAACTGATACAGTTCTCTGTCCTGCTCCTGCTGATTCCTTGTACTTCCTGAATGTTTCTTTTTCTCTTGAACCTTCACTGCCACTTCCTTTGAGAACCATAGTGGTTTCTTACATCGTCTTGTTTTGTTTATTTGCTTCACACAAGGCTCCGTTACCTCTGTGATGGCAGTTTTATTATTCCCCATTGTTCTTCCACCTCCTTCCCTGCCCATTTGCTAGTGCATTCCTTAGGCACTCACCATTTTTGGCAAAGTCAGCCCTCCTAAAGTCCAGTACTTTTGTCTTTGTATGGCTTGACTCTATTGCTGTGTTTATTGTGAACCATACTGTTTGATGGTCGCTGGTTCCCAGATGGCTACCACTTCTACATCTGTGATCCTCTCCATCTCCATTTGAGAGTATCAAGTCAATATTGCTCCCTCTCGAGTGGGCTCCAGTACTAGTTGTTCAAGGCATGCCTCCTGTAGGGCATCTAGAATAACTGCACTCTTCAAGCAGCAGCTGCAACTGCGCTCCAGTTAACATCTGGCATATTCAGATCACCCATCAGCAATATCTCCCCTTTTTGTGCCATTCTAAGTATACTTTCTATCATTTCCTTGTCCACTTCCTCCCTCTGAGAAAGGGGTCTGTATACAACCCTATGCGTGTTGTGGTGCCATTGCCTGTCTCCAAATTTACCCACAGTGCTTCTTCTCCTCCCTGTTTACCCTTTTGTTCTGTTGCTTTTATTCCTTCCCTTATGTAAAGAACTACTCCTCCCCTCTTTTACCCTCCTGTCCCTCCTGTAGATAGTGTATCCTGGTATGTTTCGTCCCAGTCATGGTTTTGTTGTACCATGTTTCTGTGACTCCACGATATCCAGATGTTCCTCCTCCATCAAGGCCACTAATTCAGGAAGCTTGTTACCTAGACTATGGGCATTGGTACTCATTGCTCTCCATTTTCTGATGGCCTTACCTTCTGTTGCAGCATCCCCCACTGACCGTTCTACCTTGGTCTTTTTCTCATTTAGTACCCTGTTTTGTAGGGAGAGGTTGGGATTTTTCTGCTGCTTGTCAGTGCCTCCCCCATTGACTAGTTTAAAAGCTTGCCAATGAAGCATTTAAACCGATTGCTCAAAAGACTTGTTCCCTTCCTGGGAATACTGGGGATACTGCTATGAATAATAGTTTTAAACTTTCAACGACTTTTTTAAATATTGTAACTTAATAAAACATAATAAAATCTGATTATTTACTATTAACTAGAGATGCAGCCAAAAAATAAATTCCGTTGGCGAAGTGAAAGCAAATTGGCCATTTTACATTGTCACTCTGCTATGCGGAGTGACCAATAGGAAAGGCTCACTTTGCCTTGTAATTATTACTTCACGTTGTCATTCCACCTTAACACAAAGTAAGGTGGAGTGGCAACAAAATTGGCAGACCCCAAGTGCCCCCACACACATACAGTCACTAGAATTAATGTGCATCCCAAAAATGCTACTGTCTTGTGTCCAGAAAACTCCCCAGTTCTGACGAAGTGAAATGAGAGCACAACAAGAAATACAAAGTCTCTTAGAATTAATGGCACACTCAGTCATGCAGACAGTGGAAGTGGTCACATCACACACAGACACCAGAATTAATGTGCATACCCAAAATGCTACTGTCTTATGTCCAGAAAATTCCCCAGTGCTGATGAAGTGAAATGAGAGTGTAACAAGAAATGTGAAGTCTCCCAGAATTAATGCCGCACTCAGTCATGCACACAGTGGTCACACACAGTCACCAGAATTAATTTTCATCCACAAAATGCTACTGTCTTGTGTCCAGAAAATTCCCCCGTGTTGGTGATGTGAAATGAGAAGGTAACAAAAAGTGCAAAGTCTCCCAGAATTAATGGTGCACCCCGTCATGCGAGCAGTGGCCACACACAGTCAACAGAATTAATTTGCATCCCCAAAATGCTACTGTCTTGTATCCAGAAAATTCCCCAGTGCTAACGAAGTGAAATCAAAGTGTAACAAGATATGCGAAGTGTCTCAGAATTAAATAGCACTCAGTCATGCGTGCAGTGGTCATACATAGTTGCCAGAATTAGTTTGCATCCCCAAAATGCTACTGTTTTGTGTCCAGAAAATTTCCCAGTGCTGGCAAAGTGAAATGAGAGGGTAACAAATAATGCAAATCTCCCAGAATTAATAGTGCACTCTGTCATGCAAGCAGTGGCAAACACAGTCATCAGAATTAATGTGCATCCCCAAAATGCTACTGTCTTGTGTCCAGAAAATTCCCCAGTGCTGGCAAAGTGAAATGAGAGGGTAACAAAAAAATGCAAAGTCTCCCAGAATTAATGGCGCTCTCCGTCATGCCAGCAGTGGCCAAACACAGTCACCAGAATTAATTTGCATCCCCAAAATGCTACTGTCTTATGTCCAGAAAATTCTCCAGTGCTGATGAAGTGAAATGAGAGCTTAACAAGAAATGCAAAGTCTCCAGAATTAATGGTGTACTGCAAATGCACAAACAGATGAAGATTGCACTGCGCACTCAAGAGATGCAGAGTCAGATGCAAAGGCACAATGACACCTAACCAGTGCTCCTAAGTCACAAATACAAATCTGGAAAAGAATAGCTTTTGTCGGTTGGAGGGGTAGTGCACAGCAGTAACAGTCAACTACCAGTAAAGATACCACAAAGCAGTATAAAAAATTCATGCAGGTGCATTGGATAGCAGGTTCATACTGCTGCAATTACTGTGACACAATAAAAGTCTGATTTAATGGTATGCATCGCACACACGCTCACACACACACTGCAAGTATTGTGTAGCAAATTGAAAACCTTTAGCAATACAACCAAATGTTTTAAACAAACTGAAATTATAAACTGATGCACCACTACAATCAGCAAAAAAATTTCAAGAATTACTGAAAATATTACTGTGTGTACGTTAACACAGTTATACAAGAAAAATATAACCAAAACAGAAAGACTACCTTTTTCTCCCAGTTAATCAACCTACACCACAGATACGCCCCTCCCCAAAGCACACTTCACAGTACACAGACTGACTGTTCTAAATTAACATTCAAAATCCACACACAAACAATAAGCACTCAATGATATGAGCACAGGAGGGTTTCCTACAATCGAAGCACTAAATTGTGAGCAAAGAAAATGGCTCAAAAAGGCTTTTTAACAGCTTTTAGAGGATTTGAATTGCAGAGCTCTGAAAGGAAACTGAATCCATCATCCACTACACATGTACTACACAGAACTGAGGCTGTGCAGAACAATCTAGAGTCCATGTGACCTGCAATCCCATGAAGCACTGCAAATTCACCTTGGAGCTCAATAACAAGGCGAAGTGATGCAACGTACATTGATTTCAATGTACTTCACCTTACAATTGGTGGAGAAGTAGTTTGGGGAAGGCAGAATAACACAAAGTCATTGGTTTCAATGGACTTTACGTTCCCTGTTATGACGCAAAGTTTTCCACTTCGCATTGTTGAACGCTACGTGAATTTTGCGTTTCTCAGCGAATCACTCCGTGGAGTGAATTTCGGCCACTTCGCCCATCTCTACTACTGACTATGCTTATGTTATTATTTTAACTCATAATTATGGGTAAATATAGGTATGGTAAATGGTGCACGTTGGGTATAGTATGGGCCACACATTGTTGTGGCTCACGTCTTACTCAGAAATTTAAAAGTGGCTCACGACCCTGAAAAGGTTGGACACTCCTGCCCTAGGTGAATGATTTTGCACCTTTTGCTTTTGAATCCCAGCTCCCTGTTCTTGACATCTCCTGAGTTTCCTAAGATTCTTTTGCATTCTTTCCACACCCTCCTGATTGTCTACCCTATTACAGATGTTGGTATCCTTTGCAAAAAGGCATTCCTTTCCTTTCCGTTCATCTTCAATGTCACCTATGAAGACACTTAAGTGAACCAGTACTTAGCTTTGCAGTACACTGTTGGTCACTCTTTCATCATTAGAGTGCCATTCAAAACCACCCTCTGTCACCTATCCATTAACCAGTTTCTAACACAATTCACCACTTTGGATCCCACCCATATGCTGCTCAATTTCTTAATCAGTCTCCTGTGATGCAGTGTTGAAGGCCTTGCTAAAGTCCAGATAGGCCACATCCACTGCCCCTCTAATTTATTTTCTTGATCATTTTGTCAAAGAAATCAATCAGGCTCTCGGACCTCTCCCTACTGAGTCCCTGCTGCCTTTCATCTTGCAGCTCACTAGATTCAAGATAGTGTACCAACCTTTCTTGTATCAGTTTTTCCATTAATTGTTACACCACTGAGGTGAGGCTAATGGCCTGTAGTTGGTAGTCTCTTCCCTGCTGCCACTGTTATGAAGCAGAACAGCATCTGCTCTCTTCTAGTCCTCTGGTACCATGCTGATTCCAGTGAGCTGTTGAAAAAATGTTGTCAGTGGGGCAGCCAGTACCTCCCTGAGTTCTCACTGAGTTCCCAGTGTGCTTGGATGTATATCATCTGGTCCCAAAGCCTTATACACTTTCAGAGCTGCAAGTCCCTTCAGGACTCTTTCCTCTGAAAATGGACCCCCACTTTGTTCCTGCTGCAGCATAATGAGTTGCTCATTTTCATTTGGTACACCAGCACTCTGTAAACAAGCACTGGCCAATGCCAAATGTTCATTTGCTTGAATATGATGTGTAGTCACTGGAAATCGATAGTGCAGCAGTTAAAATTAACAAATTAATAACACAAATTATAATAGTAAAATTGTCATGATTGGGCAACAAAGAACTTCACACAAAACATTTGTTCTTTTCTTAGACTGTGATCTTGACATTTTAAAATGGTAGTTTTTATTACCCTAGTATATGAGCATGACAGTTGTCATTTATCAAATGCCACCTGAAACACAATGCAGAAACACCATGAAACCAGGTTTTTGAGAGGGATTAGAAAATTACACCTGACATTTTCATGGGATGGATTAAAAAATGAGCATGTTTATAATGTGGGTTCAGAAAGTAAAAAACTGCAAAGTTATGAGTAAACATTGAAAAATGTCAATGTTTGTTTATAACTTTGTTGTTTTACATTAGTGTCTTAGCAAAGCAATGCACTGTTGTAATGGGATTTTGGAGGGGTGTAAGCTGCTGGGCCATTGCAGTTCATGGAACTAGGGGCTCAGCAGTGTACCCTAATGACGACTAGGTCTGGTCCTGACGTAACTCTCTGTTGGGTGGGCTAAATGGTCATGCACTTCAAAGGACCGGAGCCGATCTAATCTGACAGCTTCAGCCCTCTGATTTGCATGACCATTCAGGCCACCTGGGGTGCCCAATCCCCATGTCATCGATACCCCCTTCCCTTGTAGTGTCTGACATTGGGGTGCCCAATCCTCATGTCTGCAATCCCAATAAATTCCTTGCATCTGCTGAGTTATGCTTATTAAATTTTGCTTAGTTGGGGGGCTCCACCACTCAAACACACACACCCCATGGGGGTCTCTAAATATTATTACTGTGTTGCTGTTTGGGACAATAAATTCCTCGAATCTGCTGAGTTGTGCTTATTAAATTTTGCTTAGTTTGGGGGATCCACCCCACACACCGCGGTGGTGAGTTTAAATTTCTCTAAATATTATTGCTGTGTGGATGTGTATCACTGAATTCCTTACCTTTGCTGAGTTATGCTTATTAAATATTGCTTAGTTTGGAAGCTCCGTTTGTTGATGTAGTTTGGGGGCTGGGTAGCTTGCATAACCTTTCACTACATGACACTCACCACATTACCATAGATAATGTAATAATAATAATGATAATAAATTTTATTTGATATAGTGCCTTTCACACTTCAAGGCGCTGTATGGGAAGGTAAAAACAACAATCAATAAATGCAGATAAAAATCAAAGAAATTCAGGGTACGCTTTTCCCCACAAATAGGTCTTTAGTGCCTGCTTAAAGCACCCCACTGTCCTGCACTCCCGTAGCTGACTAGGCAGAGAATTCCAGAGGGTAGGTGCCACAAACCCGAAGGCAAGTGCACCAGATGACTTTAAACTTAACCTCGGAATGTCCAGCAACCCCTCGTCAGCCCAGCAGAGCTGTCACAGAGGGGTGTAAGGAACCAGGAGCTCTTTCAAGTAATCAGGACCAAGGCCATGTAGGGCTTTGTAGGTCAATAGACCTACCTTAAAGGTGATCCGCCACTGGATGGGCAGCCAGTGCAGATCGCACAGTGCAGGGGTAATATGAGTTCTTCTTGAAACCCCAGTCAACAAACATGCTGCAGCATTCTGCAATAGCTGCAAGCAGTGGATATCAACCCCAGGAAGCCCTAGGTAAAGGGAGTTGCAATAGTCAAGGCGCAATGTCACAAATTCATGGACCAAGACAGACAGGTCACTGGCGGAACAAGGTGTTTGATCCTAGCAATGTTCCTAAGATGGTAAAAGGCCAGCTTGACGACTGCCGACACCTGATGATGAAGGGCCAGGCTATCGTCAAGAACCACTCCTAGGTCATGCACTGATTCAGAGGTGAGAATCTGTGCACCCTCGAGGACTAAACCAGAGGGGATCTCATTCCTCAACCCCTCTGTCCTATGACCTAGGTCTACTACCAAGACCTCAGTCTTTCCTGGGTTCAACTTTAAACCACTGGCACTCATCCAATCTTGGATTTCTATGAGGCAGCTGTTCAGTGCAGAGATAGCACTAACCTGGTTAGGGGCAAAAGACATGTAGAGCTGGATATCATCAGCATAGCAGTGAAACCTCAGCCCATACCATCTTACAATGTCTCTGAGGGGCAGCATATACACTGCAAATAACATGGGAGACAGCACCGAGCCCTGAGGTACCCCACAAGGCAGAGAAGCTTTGGAAGAAAAAATACCCGAGACAAATCTCTGCATTCTACCAGTGAGGAAAGATGTAAACCACCTGAGAACTGATCCAGACAGCCCACAGATGGACCTCAAATGCTTGAGCAGAACCCCATGATCTACAGTGTCAAAGGCTGATGATAAATCAAGGAGAACCAAGATGGAATGGTGTTTCCAATCTCTTGCCATCAGGAGATCATTGAGCACTTGAACCAGAGCAGTCTCAGTACTATGCCTCTTACAAAAACCCAATTGGAGAGGTTCATATAGATTATGGATGGTTAAATGGTTCTCCAGTTGAGCCTCCACAACTTTGCCAATAACCTGCCCCACAAAAATAAGGTTAGAGATAGGCCTATAGTTTGCCAGGTTCTCCGGGTCTAAAGAAGCTTTCTTCATGAGGGGTATCACCACCCCCTCCTTCAGGGAGCTAGGAAACTCACCTGAGTCCAAAGAGCACTGGACAATCCGAGCTAAGACCGGGCCTATGGTGTCACTACAACCCAAAATCAGGGAAGTAGGGCCTGGATCTAACCTACAGCAAGTGGGGTGCATCCTCTGGATAATCTTCATAATATCCATGAACTCCGGCAGATCAAAGGTACTCCAGGAAATTCCGGACTCTGCGACACAACACCGACCGACAGCAACTCCCAAGAGTGAAGTTGGCGGCACTCCTGCCTGATGTCGGCCACCTTATCCGCAAAGAAATGAGTGATCTCATCACACTCCTTTTGTGAAAAGACTCGATGGAACTGCTGACAGGCTGGATTGCACAGCCTGTCAACCATTCTGAAGAGTTGAGCCGGTCAGTTCCATGCGACAGAAATTTCCCTGGACAGGAACTCTGCCTTCTTACAGGAAATTTCTGTTTGATAGAATTTACAATGTTCTAACAAAATAAGGTGATCGGCATCTAAGGTTGTCCTCTGCCAATGATGCTCTAACCTACTGTACACCCCTGTCTTCACAATTCCCTAAGAGTTCCATCAAACAATGGGACCCCAGGATGAAGCGGGAAGGGGCGAACTCAGACAGGAGCAATTAGATCAAGAGCTGAAGAGATGGTCCTATTATAGGCCACAACTAACTGCTCAGGATCTGTGCTGGTCTCGACAAACAGCGAGAGGTCGATCACCACCATCAGGTCTTCGGGGAACACATCCCATAAAGGGCAATAATTGACCATCTCCACAGGGGTTGACCTACCCGGTGGGTGGGGCTGAAAAATTTAACCCAACGGTGAAATGGTCAGACCAACCAACCGGTTCCACCACCAAGCCGGAGGCCTCGATCCCCAGGAGGAAGACCAGATCAAGGGAGTGACCACCATTATGGGTAGCTGAGGAAACAACCTATGTGAAGCCCAGAGATGTCATCACCTGGAGGAAGTGTTGTCCAAAAAGCGAGGATTCATCATCAACCCAGGAGTTGAAGTCACCTAGAACCATAAGTCTGGGTGACTCCAATGCCACATCAGCGGCAAAGTCTGCTACTTCCTGCAGGAACAGCTTCTCATCCCCTGGTTGATGGTAAATGAGAGCTATCCTACACCCCACACCAGCTACCACAGTACACTCGAATGACCTAGTCTCCTCAACTGGAACACCAGTTAGGCCCAATTCGGTCTTGAAACAGACCGCGACCCCCCACCCGCAGTCCAATCTCGGGCGATGAATAACCGAGTATCCGGTTGGGATAGCTGCCTCCAAAATAGGGGCAGCATTTCCATCTAACCAGGTCTTGGTAATGCAAACCAGGTCTGCTGT
The DNA here is from genome assembly GCA_016271365.2 of Neoceratodus forsteri. NCBI lineage: Eukaryota > Metazoa > Chordata > Ceratodontiformes > Ceratodontidae > Neoceratodus > Neoceratodus forsteri. Next base: position 1,074,973,840 of record CM057449.1, read on the forward strand.
ACCCACAAAATCTGCAATAACAGCAGTCTTGTTGCAGACAGATCTGACATTGCATAACAGCACCCGAGTTGGACAAAGTTGGCGAGCTGTCCCAACTACTTGCCCTCCCAAAACTGAGGTGCCCTTGGCTATGGAAACCAGAACAGGATTCCCACATTCCAGACACCATTTCTCCCCAGGGCATCTTCTGGTCCTGATCACCCCAATGGGAGAGCACCACTCTTTCGGGCTCCGCTGTCTGCAACCCCACACCCTCCTCCGACAACCACCCCTGCAAGCAATCCCCAGCGCTCGACAGCGCTGATAGATAAAAAACAGGTGGGGGGCGGAAGAGAACGGGTGGAGGGCATGGAGAGGGGAGGCCGAATAGCACAGGATGGGGGGGCAAGCAGGCACATTCCACCAATAATTATAGCCAAACAATAGAGAAAGCACACAGGACCCCAAATTCCTAAAACAGAACCATGCACAATTAAAATCCTAAAACCCCCACAACAATATAAACTTAAACCATAATCCCAACCCAACAAAGCATATAAAACTGCTCTCCTCCCACAATTGGATAACATTTGAACCCAGAAAACAAAATAAAATCCCCTCTCACAGGATATAAAATAGACACACAAATATAAATTCATCCCCTCCCACAGCCCTCTCACAGCCAAGGGAAAAGGGAAACATTCTAGGCACTCCCACTACCCAGAAAACACAAAAAAATCAAAAAACTAAAATAAACATACACATCAGAAATAAAATAAAAAGTAAATATGGACCCCCTGATTCTTTCACCACCAGGAGACCAAAAATGAATTAAAAGTCTGGGAAAGAAGGCATCCAATTGTAGGAGATGTCATAAAAGAAATCCACTCAATATATATATAATATCTGCTACAAGTCTGGCATGGTATAGTAATGCCACACTGTCTCAAATCGAGGTGCCCAATCCCCATGTTGGTGATCCCACCAGCACTGTCTGACATGAGGTGCCCAATCCCCATGTCAGCAATCCCCCCCCAGCACTGTCTGACATCAGGGTGCCCAATCCCTGTGTCAGCAATCCCCCCTATACTATAGTTATGTTACTTCCCCCACTAACACCACTCTGGAACACTGGGGAGCCCACCCCCAGTGTCCCCAAACATTTTTTATCCCTGAAAAAAAGAAAACAGTCCCCCTTGCATCTTTTTTTATTAAACCTGTAAAGAAGAAAATGGTCCCTTGTTGTATCCCCCATGCCCCTCCCTCATCCATACTCTCCATCTGCACACCCACCTCCCCTTACCCCATACTTACCTCCGGAGGTTGGTGGCTGGCATCTTCTGTGGATCTGGACATATCTGCACTCTTCAAAGCTGAACAGTGAACTGAAGAATCAAGGTAAGTGCCATATAATGGCAGTCAATGGTGTTTTGAACTTATGTTAATATTTCGGCCATTTTTAGGTCTTTTTGCACCAAATTTTCAACATGGGCTTTTTGGGGCCCCACCTCATGAACACTGGCACTGTTGCTTCATTACTCAGCCCTGAAAGGTGATTTTGCAGTCCCTGTGAAGAATCACCTTTCGGGACCGAGTAACGTAACGACAGTGCCACTATTCATAATTGAAATCTAAAAAAACCATACTAATTAAGTAACATCCAAAATGCCCATGTTACAAGCATGTGTTGTGCAGTTTCTATGCAGGCACATAACTTTGCAAATTTTTTATATTTTCACTCCAAATTGTCAACATACAGATTTTGGGGGATTAAACCTGTAAAGAAGAAAACTGTTTTTGCACACCACCTCATGAACAGTACAGCTGTCATTTCTCACTTCCTGCCTGAAATGTATTTGTGCACCTGTGGTACGGTATGCTGAGATCCTTGCACAAAATCACCTTTTGGGACTGAGTAGCAAACAGACAGTGCCACTGTTCATGATGTGGGGTCCCAAAAAGGCCATGTTGAAAGTTTGGAGCAAAAGTACCAAAAAACACCCTAGTTACACGCACTTGTTGACATTTTCCTACGCATGTGCGTAACTTTGGCATTTTCTCATATTTTCACTCCCAATTTTCAGCATAGCCATTTTTTTCATACCAACTCATGAACACTACAGCTGTCATTTCTCACATTCTGCCCAAAATGACTTTCCGCATCTGTGGCATGTAATGGCATTTTGCCACAGTTTAAGAAATTTTCACCTATGGAATTTTTGAGGTAAGGTGACAAGAAGACTATGTTGAACATTTGGGGTCAAAATGTGAAAAAATTACAAAGTTATCATGGCAACATACAAGCATCTGCTTGCTGTACCTATATCAAAGGTTTAGAGATGGACTCGGGAGTTGGAGGCCCGGCATGGGGCAGTAGGATTGAGTGTCCCAGGGACTATTCTCCTTCTTTGGGGAGAGGGGGAAAGAGTGTCTAGCACATTGTACACCTCTGGTGAAGGCTGGGGGTATTACCGCTGCCAGTGCCTTATGCAAGGGGGGCAAGGCAGATGCTGGCATCATTGCACATCCCCACCCTTAGGGATCTTCAAATATTAGCATACAAATAATTAAGGTCCATTCCTTGAGCCCCTGCCTCTGCTGCCACTCCTACGGCAACTAATAAAAGAGAGAAAGAGACTATTGGGGACCAAAGAGAAATGTTATAGCCACAGAAATCACAAATAAAGTTTATTCTTGGCCACAGCTTGGCTGTTTGTGTAGAGAGGGCAAGAGTAGACAGGTAAAATATGTTTTTGACTTGTGCCTCCACCCAGAGGAGAAAAAGAGAGAGAGACTATTGGGGGGCAAAGATAAATGTTATTGTCACTGAGATCACATAGAAATGTTATTCTTGGCACCATTGTGGCTATGTGTGTGCACAGGGCAAGAGCACGCTGGCACAATAAATCACAAAGTTATGAGCCTGCATTGAAATTTGTGAATGTAGGCTCATAACTTTGGCAATTTTCAATATTTTGACCCCAAATTTTCAACATAGACATTTCTTCACAGCACATCATGAATGTGATGGCTGTCATTTTTCAGATCTTGTCCAAAATGTTTTTTTGCATCCCGAAAGGTGATTTTGAAGTTGCTGTGAGAAATCACCTTTCAGGCAGTCAGGCAGGAGTTGACATTTTTCTCTGCATTTGTTCATGACTTGGAATCATAAAAAGGCTATGTTGTAAATTTAGGACAAAAATATCCACAAACAACAAAGTTATGAGCCTGCATTGAAATTTGTGAATACAGGCTTGTAAGTTTGGCAATTTTCTATATTTTGACATCAAATTTTCAGCATAGCCACTTCTTCACAACACCTCAAGAATGTGATAACTGTCATTTTTTAGATCCTGGTCAAAATGTTTTACTTTCATCCCGAAAGGTGATTCCGCAGTTGCTGCATGAAATCACCTTATGGGCAGGTGTTGAGATATTTTCTGCACTTATTCTTGAGGTGGGGCAATAAGAAGGGTGTACTGAAAATTTAGGGCAAACATATTCACAAATAACAAAGTTATGAGCCTGCACTGAAATTTGTAAATGCAGGCTCATAACTTTGACAATTTTGAATATTTTGACCCCAAATTTTCAACATAGCCTTTTCTTCACAGCACCTCATGAATTTCACAGCAATTATTTTTTAGATCCTGGCCAAAATGTGTTTTTTTACATCCCCAAAGGTGATTTCACAGTCGCAGAATGAAATCACCTTTCTGGCAGGAGTTGAAATCTTCAAAATTTGGCCTCAGAATTGGAAAAAAAAAATTTTTCAACAAGCAACCAGTGTTCACCATTGACAAATGCTTCTTGAGATTTTGACCCACAATTTTTAATATAATCTTTTTTTGACACCACCTCATGGACATGACAAGTGTCATTTATGAAAACATGGCCAAAATGTCAGTTTGCAACATGAACATTAAACATTTTTTGGGCAGGATATGACAAATGACACCTGTCATGGTCATGAGGTGGTATAAAAATGGCTGCAGTATGTTGAAAATATGGTGTCAAATTCTGGAAAAACAGCAAAGTAATGAGAAAATGTTGATGAATTACAATGTTTCTTCATATCATTGTTGTTTTTTGATATTATAGCACCACATTTTCAACATAGTCTGTTTATGATACCACCTTAATATAAACATGGCATCTGTCTTTGATGAAATCCTGCCCAAAACCTAATTTTTTGGCATAAGCATGAAAAGACATTTTGAGCAGGATTTGAAACAATGATACCTGTCATTTTCATTAAGTGGAGAAATAAAAGGGCTATTTTGAAAATTTCTAGTCAAAATTTGCAAAACTAACAGTGTTATAAGTGAACTATACAAAATGTCAGACTTTCTTTATAATGTAATTGGCCTGGATATTCAAAGGGGTTGCGCATGGCACAACAGAGTTGCACTGGCGCAACCCTGCATTTGCACCCCGGTAGGATTTTGGAAAGGCTACCCTGTGCAGCACAAATCCCGATGTGCCAGGGCACAATGTAATTGTATGCAGCCCAGATGCAGGGGATGTGCTCATGCATATGTGGCACATCCCGATATTCAGCCCGGGATGTGCGGTGCATATGCTGGTGCAACCCTGCATTGCACTGCATTAGGGGGCTCAAAGTTGAAGCCCATGGAAAGTGGAAACAAATCCTGGCCACCAACAGGTGGGCTGCTGTATTGCATGCTGCAGCACAGCAGCCGCCAGCCGAGGGTGGACACCTGCCCACCCAGCACACCATCACGAAGCACCCACATAACCCTGGTGGTCTAGTGGCACCCCCTCCCTCCCATGTCCCCAGTCACAGGTATCTGACATATAGTAACATCACTGGTAGTCAGGTGGAACCTTCCCTCCCATTGCTGCGATCACGATAAATGTAAAATAAAACATACCCTGGCAGTCTAGTGGTACCTCCCTCCTGCCCTTGTCCCTGATCACCAGTATCAGATGTTTAGATAAATCCCTGGTAGTCTAGTGGAACCCCCCTTCCTACCATGTCCCCAGTCGCCAGTATCCGATGTTTACTTAAATCCCTGGTAGTCTAGTAGAACACCCCCCCCACCCATTGACGTGATCATGGTACATTTCTGTATAATAAATCCCTGGTGATCCAGTGGCACCCCCCACCACTCCCACCCACACAGAACCCTTGCCCACCCTGCTTGCCCCATCAGCAGTGGGTGGCAGCAACCACCACATACCACCCGGCTGCCGCCAAATGACAGGTACAGTATGGGCTGTAAGTCCATTGGTCCCAGTGTGGACCAATGGGCTTGCAAACATACTGTACTAGACAATTCCTACTATGTGAATGAAGTCATTCACATATTTGAGACTGTCTAGTACAGTATGCCTAGCAAGCCCATACTGTACCAGTCATTCAGCGGCAGCCGGGCAGTATTTGACGAGTTGCTGCTGCCCACCAATGATGGGGTTGAGCAGGGTGGGAAAGGGTTCTGTGTGGGTGGGGGTAAGGTGCCACTGGATTACCAGGGATTTATTATACAGAGATGTACCGTGATTGTGGCAATGGGCGGGGGGGTTCCACTAGACTATCAGGAATTTAAGTAAACGTCAGAGACCGGCGAGCAGGGACAAGTGAGGGAGGGAGGATTCCACTAGGCTACTAGGGATTGTTTTATTGTACATCTAATGATCATGGCTACAGGGCAGGGGATGCCCAGGCATCCCCACTGCATACGTCATGCTGTGCAGGGTGCCAGGTACAAGTCACTGGGCTGCCCTGCACAAGGCATGTGAATGGGGCCATAATGACATGCAAATGATCCCATTTGCACCTTCTGTATATTATGGCTTCATTTGCATGCCCCCTGCTGAACATCATGGGTGATGCATCTAGCACAACTGCATTTGTGCTGGTGCATCCCCGTGCTCCCTCTCTGTGGCTTGCACCAGTGCAGGGTCACTGCACTGTGCGCATTGCATGCCATATTCAATGTGCTTCACCATGGTGCATCATTGTTGAATATCATCTGGTCCTGGCCCCATCACAACCCATTTGCGCTGCACCCAGGCTTGCACCACTGCCCGGCACAGTCTGGATATCTGGGCCATTGTCTTTTTTTTGACATTTTAACCATTTCCAATGAACTTTTAAGCAATGGCTTACTTGGTGTATGCATTCATATACTCATGAGCTAAGCTTAAACTCCAAAATCACAGTAAGTAAAAACATGAGGCTTTTTTAATACTGTACAGTATATCCTGGATGTCAGCATGACTATTTAATTTATAATTGGGGAAGAATTATGACATGAAACCACACCACACAATTTGTATTAGATTTAGAAACAGATAACTTTTTTATTACTGCATTGAATTTGATTGTTATGACATTTTTATTATTGCATAGAATTTGGTAGTTATAAAGAAAAACTGGTACCATATCATAATTTTTAAACTACGGTATATAGCATTATTTCAGTTTTTTGTAACAGATGTGCCCTCAAACTATTTTGAATTCCAGTACCCCAGTTGTGGTTCTTGTCTTGTACTGCTGAATCTGTTCCACAATACTGATATAGAGTAACAAAAATTATTCTCTGCATTTGTCTTTACTTTTCAGGCAACCATTGAGCTAAGAAAATAAGGACCATTCTGATACAAGAACTGTTAATACAGGGTTTGTGGACATTTCTTGTTAAGGATTTTAATGATCATAATTCTGCTGTGATAAGTCTTCTATTACTCAATGCAATTCCAGTTAGTTAATATACAGTAGCTTACAGTAAGAACAAAAAACAAGGTGCAGCATCAGCATGAGGACTGAAAACAAAACGGTAATATGAAATGCATGCTGAAACAGAAAATAGAGTTAGAATCAATATTTTGACAACAGGCCTTTTTCAGGAATTATCTACAGTATAAATACAAAATAGCAGAGTTAGTCATACTTACAGTGTTGTGCATTTCTTGAGAACACCATTAAAGATTTGCATATTTTGTTAAATGTACGTAATACATTATTTAATAGATTTTCAGATGTGCCATGAAAAATTATATTATGCTATTCAAGTGTCAAAAGTAATATGTGCTTCTAGAGCCGTTTTTGCTTCCGTGATCACTTTTGACTCTGTATAGTCCAGGCAGCTTCCAATTAACTGATTTTAAAACTGTTAAATCACTGAGCTTTATAAATCTGATGTGTACTGTATTTAATACATCACCAAGGTACTTCTCATTTTTGACATTTTCCATTTTTACTACAGATGCAAAGTGAATCTTTACAGTGTCTAATTCCCATATCTCATGCTGAACAACATGACTGTTGCCTACCTTTAAAAACAGTTTGTTGTTTGTTTTTTAAACCATTTGTAAGTTATTGAAACACTCTTGTAGTTTACTCTGGGCTACAGTTATCAAATCTCCATAAAAATATAACATGGTATTTTTAGAATACATTTGTGAACGGAAAAAAAACACACTGAAGAGATCTGGAGAACCTCATAAAATTAAAAAACAGAAGAGACAACAGTAGCATGGAGCCACGGTGACACCAACATTCATTGCAGATGGAAATGAGATGGAGTTTCAATTTTAACCACTTGGGTTCAGTTGGTTAAATCATTTTTGTTATGTGCTTCACCATGCTGGACTGGGCTGTATGGTGGAGGTGAGCCAGTGATTCATCATGGGGTTGCTGGTCTGACTCTCACCGTTTGCCATCACACTGCTCATTGCCTTCTTGCTGGCACCTACCTTATGGCTCTTATCTTTGTTTACATAGTATGCTGCTGTAGTTTCATGAGTTAAAAGTGTCTGAACTTGTAGACTGATCCCCTGTTCAGCAGCCACTGCCAAGCGTACCAGAGGAGATCAGGATTTGAGCAGGGAAAGGAGTTTTGTGTGTTCTGTTTAACTCAGGAAAATGCAGCTCTAATTTGTTTACTGTGGAATTTAATGTGTAGGAAAGGGAGGAGGAGGACAGCAGGAAGCCACCAGAGGATGGGGTGAGGGAAGGACTCAGCAGATGTCATTTACCAAGTGATATAAGCCAGCCAATAGGGTGGCTGTAGTGGGCACATCTATATATCTATCTATCTATCTATCTATATATATATATATATACACACACTGTGTATATATATATATATCCCAGGGGGATAAGTGACCCCTTGTGTGAGCGTTCAAAGTGTGAGTACCATGAAGCAGGAGTGTGGTATATGCCAAAGTGGCATCTGGGGGCTTTGACAGGATGTCCACAGAGAGGAAAGCAGGCCACAGGCCACACTGCTTATGCTCAAAGGAAGACAGGTAAGTCAGGGTAATGCAGGGTAAGTATGTGGGGGTTACATAGTAACTGCAGCTACTACTTATCTGGGGTCTGTCCCCAGAAAGGCAAAAGGTCCATAATGGAAATGGGAATAGCTAAGTGTATCACTAAGGAGTTTCTAGAATTTAAAATGTGGACAGGGGGCATACAGTGGTGGCAGAGGGAGGCAGCTAGAGTTATAGGGTACAGAGGCTGTGAGGTAACACAAGGGATATGTTGAACATTAGGGACCAAAATCTGCAAAAAATAAAGTTATGAGTAAATGCTGGAACAATTCATTTCCTCATAAGTTTTTTTTTTTTTTCACATTTTACCCCAAATTTTCAACATCATCTTTTTATGACCACTCCTTCCAAGCATGACAGGTGACATTTATAAGAAAAGGTCTGAAATGTTGCGCCACAAGTGTTAAAACACATGTTGGATAGGATCTGAGAAGTGACAGCTGTCACGTTCATGAGGTGGTATGAAAAAACGGCTATGTTGAAAAGCTGCGGTCAAAATATAGAAAATTGCCACAGTTATGAGCATGCATTGAAAAATTGCAACATGAACTCATAACTTTGTTGTTTTCTTACATTTTTACCCTAAATTTTCATCATAGCCTTCTTATGAGCCCTCCTCATGAACAAAGGTGGAGAACATTTTCAAACCCTTCCCAAAAGGTCATTTCAAACCAAAAGTGTGAAAACACATTGTGGACAGGATTTGAAAAATGACAGCTGTCTTATTCATGAGATTCTGTAAAGAAATGGCTATGTTGAAAATTTGGGGTCAAAATATTGAAAATTACCAAAGTTAAGAGCCTGTGTTCGTAAATTTCAATGAAGGATCATAACTTTGCTGGGTTTTTTTAATATTTTTACCCTAAATTTTCAACATAGCCTTCTTATGACCCCACCTTATGAAAAAGGGTGGAGAAAAATGTAAACTCCTGCCTAAAAGTTGATTTCGCACAGCAACTATGAGATCACCTTTTGGGACATAAAAACACATTTTGGCCAGGATTTAAAAAATTATCACTGTCATATTCATGAGGTGCTGTGAAGAAATGGCTATGTTGAAAATTTAAGAACAAAATATTGATAATTGCCAAAGTTATGAGCCTGTGTTTACAAATTCCAACATAGGTTCATAACGTTGCTGTTTTTTTTTAAATTATTTATTATTTTCCAACTTTATACAAAACAAGAAAAAAAAAGGTACTTACCTCGAGTGTCATGAACTGGTACAAGTATGGAAAACAAGGGAAGGGAGAGACAAAACGGAGTGGATGGGGAGAGGGAGGGAAGGAGGGATAATACAAGGGATGGTAAGACTATCTTAACAAGTCAACTGATAAAGCAACAAACATACAGTACATGCCAGGGTACAAACTGCTTCAGAGTCAGAACTACTAAACAGGGTTAAACAAGCTACACTGCTAGGATAAACAGTTGAAGTTTAAGAAATATGACTGGGGCACCTAACTTGCCCCCTCAGGTACCTACTGTCAGTAAGATATGCCCCGTGATCTGACAGCCCGAGGAAGTTGAAGTGGCAAGGGTTCGAAGGAAAGAAAGAGGTACTTATTGTGCAAAGGCTGAGTGGACCAAACCTTCAACAGAGTGATGGCCTTTTCATAGCTGAACCCAGGTAGAAGCAACTTTGGTTCCTATGTTTCAGGCAGCCTCCAGTATCTGAAAGACAACAAGGGAGCCCACAGAGAAAAGAGGTTGAGTTGGGAGAACTATGAGTGTAACTTCTATCAGTAGGCATAGCCCCCCTTTTTTTGGCTTAACTAGTGTCTACTTCTGGGTCCCCTTACAATAGCTGGTGGGTATGTGATACGTATTTACTGCCCCAAGCCTAAATCTAGCCCTGGTACAAGTGTGAGTTCAAGGACATGACATGACCCCCTCCCTCCTATTGGGCAGGGGTGGCCCAAGCAGCCAGGTCTGCCCTTCCTGATCAGGTGGAATCTATAGACAAGAGGAGAGCCAGTGGGGAGCCTACTGATCTCAGCCAATCCCAGTCTGGGGGTTGATATAGTGGATGTATGGGCCCCAACATTTCTGGATGTTGGCCAACTGGGAGTTCCTAATGTGGGATATTTTGTCCAAGGCTGGTAGGTGTGAGAGGGAGGCTAAGATCTCACCATTAGTGGGGGTAGTGTCAGTGCACCATTTGCAAACCAAAGCACTCTTATTCTGTATAGATAAAAGGGCAAGCCACCGGCATTTATACTGGGTGAGAGGTGGGAGATCCCCCTTGAGACCCAGAAGAAAGAAGGCCGGGGCTAGTGGGATAGGTTTCTGTAGAACTAGGGAGGCCAGGCAGCCTACCTGTTGCCACATGCCCTGAAACATAGGACAGGACCAGAGAACATGCAACAGATCCGTCCCTAGGCCCTGGCACTGCCAGCATTCATCTGATGGGAGAAGTTTGGCTTTGTGGAGAACAGCAGGGGTTTTGTACCAGGAATGGGAAATCTTATTTTGGATTAATCTGGTATGCATGTCCTTGAACCAGGCATCTGAATCCCTCCAGGCCTGTGCCAAGTGGGTGTCCAGGATGGAGCATTGCAACATCTTCTCCCATTTGGACCTTGCCGAGGAGGATTGTGAAGGTAGGGTGTCTCGGAGCAGCTTATAGATGTGGCCTACCAGGCCCATCGGGTGGACTATTCAACACTGAGGGTCCAATACTAGGGGAGATTGCCTGGGTTTGGATAACAGTGGGTGTAAGGTTGCCGGCATCTGAAGGTATCTCTAGAAGTCCCTCTGGGGTAGATTCCATCATTCTCTCAGTGTCTGGAAGGAGATCATTCTCAGATCTGGCAGCTCAAGGAGGTCTCACACTCTCCTTATGCCCTTACTGTTCTAGTGTGGCCAGGCCACACTGTTGTTATCTATGCTGATGTGGGGGTTATGCCACAAAGGGGCAGAGGAGACAGGCAGGGGGACATTCCCAGTTTGGACAGTGTAATATGCCAGATTTTCCTGGTGACAACAATGGTGGGAGCAAGTGTGGCCCACAGTTTCCCCTGGGACAATGATCCCCCAAGGGGAACACAAGTGAAGAGGCATCAGAGAGTCCCGGCAGGCTTGCTTCCATCTCCACCCACTGCGGTCTCTTGTCCCTGGACTCTGTGAACCAGTGTGTAGTCTGAGCAGATTGGAAAGCCCATTTGTATCCCTCCAGCCAGGGAAGACACCAGCCACTCTGGGACCAATGGGCCCGGAGTTTGTTACGGCTGAACCTAGGTTTCAAGCCCTCCCACTGTAGGTCCCTGATCAGTTTATCAGTGGACTGGGTCCACAATTTGGGTGGCATGATTGGGAGGTGGGATGGGAGATAGAAAAACCTGGGGGAATTCACCATGTTAAAGGCTGCTATCTTCCCAGCCAAAGTGAGCCAGAGTAATTTCCATCTCTCAAACTCCATTTTGGTGCTGGCCAGGAGTGGGAGTATGTTATCACCCCATATATCCTCAATCCTTGGGGGTACTAAAATGCCCAAGTAGGTAATCCCGGATGGGGACCAGAGTAACCCAGTCTCCAGTGTGGTTTTTGGAGTACAGTGTTTATTCAAGGGCATCATCTCTGTTTTTGGCCTGCTTGAGCTTTAGCCCTGAAATCTTAGCAAAGGAGTCCAGGAGGGCCAAAAGAGGGGGTATTGAGAGGGGACATCAGCCAGGGGTAGAGGCAGATCATTTGCATACATCAGGGTCAGGTAATTCCTGGGATCCACAGAGATTCCTTGAATGCTAGGATGATGTCTAATCACTGCTGCCAGGGGTTCAACTGCAAGCACAAATAGCAGAGGGGACAGAGGGCAGCCTTGCCTTGTCCCTCTCTCCAAGGGAAACAATAGAGAGATTATCCAGTTAGTGGTGACCATTGCTACTGGCTGATGGTAAATGGCCCTGACTTTCCCTCTGAAGGTTGCCCCTACACCCAAGTGGGCAAGGGTAGCGTCCAAGTAGTCCCATTCCAGGGAGTTGAAGGCCTTCTTGAAATCGACTGTGATAGCTGCCACCGGGATCGACAGCCCCTGGCTACGTGCATCAGATTCAGCAGGGCTCTCAGGTGGTCAGAGCCGTGTCTCCCCGGCATAAAGCCCACCTAGGAGGGGTGTATTAGGGCAGCCGACAGGGGGCTCAGGCGTGTATCAAGTGCCTTTGCATAGATCTTGCTGTCTACATTGATCAAGGAGATAGGTCAATAACTTCCCGGGTTAGTGGGGTCTTTTCCTTTCTTGGGGATGACAATAATGTTGGCTTCACGTAGGGTAGGGGGGAGTGTGCCTTTGGCTTCGGCCTCCTCAAAAATCTCTGTGAGCGGGGGGGGCCACCTGTTGATGGAGGGCCTAGTAGAAGTCTACTGAGAATCCATCCCCACCTGGGGCTTTAACCCCCCCCCCAAGTCCTTGATGGCTGCTTTGACCTCTGCCACTGAGATCAGTGCATCAAGCTAGTGGGAGTGTAAGGTCTGGAGTTTGGGAAGGGGAATTCCATCCAGGAATGGCTGTATATCCTCTGGGGATGTGGCATGTGAACAGCGGTATAACATAAAGTAGTAGGTGGCCATTACCTGGTTAATAGCCGATGGACTGGAAGCCAGCTTGCTGGTCTCTTTCCTCAAACCTGGGATATGACTGGTGGCCTGTTGTTTCCTCAGTTGATATGCCAAGACCTCCCCCGCCTTATCACCACCCTCCCAAAATGTGTGCCATAGCCAGAGTATAGCAACTTCAGCCTATCTGTTCAATAGTTGATTGTCTCAAAGTGAAGCCCTAGGATCTCATGGCCAGTAGGTGAAGAGGGGGAAGGCATGATTTTGTATGTGGCTTCTGCCATGATGAGATGGGATTCCAGTTCAGCTAGCTTCTGTTCCCGTTCTCCTATTTTGGTTGCCTCATTGCCCATTATGCCACCTCTCATGGTGGCTTTAAAGATTTCCTAAGTATTCCCGGGGGTGGTATCGGATATGGGATTAGCCTGGAGAAAGAGTGAGGCTTCTATCCTTGCCCACTGGATAAACTCTGCGTCCCGCATAAGAAGCGGGTCCAGTCTCCAGGAACGGGCGGGGGTTTCCCTAGGGTCCCATCCCAGGATGAGTTGGACTGGGGCATGGTCTGAAATGCTCCTTGGAAGCATGGCATAGTCCAAAAAGGACTGTGGGAGGGCTGATGACATTAGCCAGAAATCCAATCTACTTTAGGTGGAATGGGTTTCCAAGTGATAGGTGTAATCCTGTACACAGGGGTGGAAGAGTCTCCACATGTCTGTGAGGCCCAAATCCTCCATAAGCAGGTGCAGTGCCTTTCCACCTCTGACGTGTGCCTCGGTACTCATATCATTCCTGTCCAGTCGAGGTACCAGGGTTAAGTTAAATTCCCCTCTCAGTAGTAGAGCAGTGTGTGTGGGGGGGAGAGAAGGCAGTGAGGACTTCAGCTAGAGAGGTGAAGAAATAGGATCATCCTGGTTAGGGGCATACACATTACATAATACTAGAGGGCCTGTCGGAGTGTCGTAGATACCCATCACCCATCTTCGTCCACTATCAGCTTTACTGTTAGCATCCAGGGCAGGGATTTATGCAGTAGGATGGCTACCCCTCTCTTCCAAGAAGGAGCCTCCGCAGACAACAACTGTCCCACCTAGTCTTTCTGTAAGAGGGAGTGGTGAGTTCCCGAGATTTTGGTCTCTTGAAGGAAAGTTACCTGGAACTTAAGGTTTTTGAGGTGGGAAAGGACCTTCTTTCTCTTGATAGGGGAGTTCAAGCACCGGACATTCCATGTGTGCATTATTAGTTCTGACATGTTGTCGAGGGGAAGGGAGGTCAAGAGGTAAGCCTCTTCAGAGAGAACGCGTTTGGGACCCAGTAAGCTGTCCTCGTTGGGAACCTCAGAGGGGGTAAAGGGAAACTGTATGTGTGCTGAAGAGGGTTATCTCCTGGGGTACCAGGCAGTTATGGCTCAGAACTACTGCCCCTTAGGGGTCAGAAAAGACCAGGACCTGAACCCACGAGTACTATCAATTAGAGTTAATTATCAGTACTATATGATTTTGACTCTCAGCTACGCCTGCAGATTACATAGAAACATAGAAGTTGATGGCAGATAAGGACTGCAAGGCCCATCCAGTCTGCAAATTTCTTTTTTTACCTTATAAATGTGCCATCAGCCTTTGCTCTGTCAGTGGCCTATCTATTCATACTCATCTGTATTGCTCCCTTATGCCTATCCCATGCCTGTTTGAAGCCCTGCACTGTATTCATAGCCACTACTTCCTGAGGTAGGCCGTTCCATGCATCCACCACCCTTTCTGTGAAAAAGAATTTCCTCACATTCCCCCCTAATCGGCCTCCCTCTAATCTCATGCTGTGTCCTCTTGTCCTGCTATTTTTCTTATATTTAAACATGTTAGACTCTTTCACCTTGTTAATGCCCTTAAGGTGTTTGAATGTCTTGATCATATCACCTCTCTCCCTCCTTGGCTCAAGGGTATACCTATTGAGCTCCGTTAATCTGTCCTCATATGTCTTCTGATGCAGTCCTGCACCATTTTGGTTGCCCTTCTCTGGACTGCCTCAATTTGGTTAATGTCCTTGTGAAGGTGTGGCCTCCAGTACTGCACGCAGTACTCCAGATGGGGCCTAACTAGTGTCTTGTAAAGAGGGATTATTACCTCCTTCTTACAACTTGTGATACCCCTACTAATACACCCTACCATCCCCCTAGCCTTACCTACTGCTTTAGAGGTCTGCTTGGATGATTTCAGGTCATCGGTGATGATGATGCTGAAGTCTCTTTCTTCCTTTGTGACTGCCAGCAACTCCCCTCCCAGTCTATAGGTGGCTTCAGGGTTTCTCTTCCCTATGTGCATGATCTTGCACTTCTTTGCATTAAATCCCAGTTGCCACTCTTGTGACCATTTTGCTAGTTTATCCAGATCTCTTCTCATTCTGCCCACCCCATCTGGATCATCTACTCTGTTGCAGATCTTGGTGTCATCTACAAACAGACAAGCCTTACCCTCTAGTCCATCTGCAATGTCACTAATGAAGATATTGAAGAGGACTGGCCTCAGGACTGATCCCTGAGGTACCCCACTTGTGACTTGCATCTCTTCTGACTGTATACCATTTACCACCACTCTCTGTTTTCTGCCCATCAACCAGTTTGCCACCCAGTTGACCAACTTCTGACCGACCCTGAACCTACCCTGCTTATTTATCAATCTTCTATGTGGAGCAGTGTCGAAAGCTTTGCTGAAGTCAAGGTAGGTGACATCAACTGCTCCCCCTTGGTCCACCACTCTGGTTACCCAGTCAAAGAAATCTATGAGATTAGTTTGACAGGACCTTCCTTTTGTAAACCCATGCTGTCTTGGATCCTGGGCCCCTATGGATTCCAGGTGTTGCACTGTTCTTTCCTTAAGGAGTGCCTCCATAATCTTGCCCACTACTGAAGTAATACTGACTGGTCTGTAGTTTCCTGCCTGCTCCCTGCTACCACTCATGTGGAGTGGGATCACATGAGCCCTTCTCCAGTCTTCTGAGACCTCTCCTGTGCTCAGAGACTCACTAAACAGTTCTGATAATGGCTCTGCTAGTTCCACCCTTAGCTTCTTAAGTACCCTGGGATGTATGCCATCAGGTCCCATTGCCTTGTCCACCCTGAGCTTAGCGAGCTCTTGTAGGGACCCTTTCTTTTGTGAAGGGAGTAGTGCTCACCTCTCTCCCCCCTGTGTCCATGGTGCTGAGCTGTGGGACCTGCCCTACCTTCTCTTCAGTAAATACTGAGTAGAAGTATCCATTTAGGATAGATGCTTTTACAGGGTCCTCCTCCTCACATGCCCCCTTTTCTCCTTTGAGCTTAGCAATACCCCCTCTGGACTTTCTCCTTTCACTAATGTATCTATAGAAAGTCTTGTCACCTTCTTTTACTGTTCGTGTTAGTGTTTCTTCACTTTAGGACTCTGCCTGCCTACTGCCTTCCCTGCTTCCCTTGAGGCAATTTGGTATGCCTCCCTATCTTCATCGCTGTGTTCCCTTATATTTCCTGAAGGCCAGCCTTTGGCTCTGACCTTATCTGCTACTGTATTTGAGAACCAAAGTGGTTTCCTTCTTCTTTTGCATTTCCTTTTCTGTCTAATTGGGATGTTGCTTCAAGTATTGCATCCTTAATGCTTGCCCACTCTGCCGGTACCCCTCACCTGTGTTTCTTTTTGCCAGGGCTAGCTTAACTCTGTTGGCAATCTTACCAAAGTCAGCTCCTCTGAAGTCCCATATTTTTGCCTTGGAATGGGATGATTTAGATGTAGTGGCCAAATTAAACCATACCATGTGATGGTCACTGGCCCCCAGGTGACCTTTTACCTGGAGATTTGTGATCCCTTCCCTGTTAATCAGTACTAGATCTAGGACAGCCCTGTCTCTTGTGGGTTGTTGTACCAGTTGTTTGAGACCCTACCCCTGCAGTGAATCCACCATGTGTCTAGTTCTGGCAGATGTTCCTGCTGGTATTGATCAATCTGTATCCGGCAAGTTGAAGTCTTCCATTATCAGAATCTCCCCTTTAGCTGTCATGTTTTGTATATCTTCTAACAGTAATGTGTCTATGTCCTCCCCCTGGTCTGGGGGCCTGTAGACAATCCCACTTCTCATGGCTGTCCCATTTCCTGTTTCCAGGGTGACCCAGAGTTCTTCTGGCTCCTTACATGTAGTCTGAATTTCTGTAGCTTTGATATTTTCATTGACATACAGGGCCACTCCAACCCCCTTTTTGCACCTTGGTCTCTTCTGAACAGTACATAGCCAGGTACTGAAATCTCCCAAGTGTGGCTACTGGTAAACCACATCTCATTAATTGCTACTATGTGCAGTTTAGCCTCTGACATTATTGCCTGCAGGTCTGGCATCTTATTTCCCAAGCTGTGAGCATTTGTGTACATGATTTTCCATTGGCCAGATTTCAGTGTGTTAGTTGTTGGGTGAGGTTTGGCATTTCCCCTGTGCATCATATGGGGAGACGGACCTTTTTTCTTATCTGGTGTTAGACTCTGCAATATAGAAGTATACAACACAAGTATGTTTTTTGTGACAGAGTATGAGTATGAGTAAAGAACAAAATAGTGAAAAAAAAAAGAACAACCTAGGGTCGTAGACTGGACTTAGGTCGGCTGATATTTGCAGCCAGTGGCTGGTCCAGTCATCCCTGCGGAGTGACTCAGCTTAAGATGATTGGGGAGTAACACCCCAATTGTGTGAGGCACCCTTGGGTCAAACCTCCAGATCACTAGCAACTAATACCTCATGGGTGTGTGGGCTAACCTCTGCTCTATCTAAACATTTGACTCCAATAGAGAGAGCTGCCTACTGCAACAAAAAGTGTCCTCATTAATCCTAAAGACCAACAAACAAACCAACCAGGGCCTAACAGTGAGAGCTTAAAATAAGTCAGGAAGGGGTATGTCTCCTGTTACACCCACCTAGGGTACAGATCTGAGAGTCCTTCAGGCAGAAGGGGGAGTGGGGGGGCATTATGCCCAAACTAGGTAATTGCCCATTCCCTTCCCTTCCCTTCCTCTCCTAGGGAGAAAAACAGTCACTGAGTGGACCGGGTACAGTAAAGGGCTTTAAGGGGCTCACCTCCTGAATGGCATCTGACACCCCTGTGTGCCATGTGTACACAAGAAGAATATTCATAAAGCCCACAGAGGCATCAGAGGGGACAGTGGCAGGGCCTCGGAAGGAGCAGGGGCATGGCAGGCTCCACTGCAACTCACCGCTTCCCAGTGCACAAGGACAGGGGCATTCGCTGGGAAGTGTCATCAGTAGGAATTCAGCTGCAGTCTGGCTGGAAAGCATGGCAGGGGGATGGAGAAGGACAGGGACAGACAGGCAACTGGGTACAACCACTGGGCTGTGAACAACACCCGTAATGGAGAACAGCACAAAAGGTGAGGTAGTGTCCATGACTGTTATAGCCCCTTCCTTGTCTGCAGGCTGAATGGATGCATGACCCTTGGAAGTACAGAGCACCCAGCTCCCTCACCCTGGATGGGATGCCCTCCTTTTCTGTGAATTTCAGCAGGCATGCCAGGATAGGCTGGGTTTCTTTCCCCAGGTGAAGGCATTGGTTGAAGAGAGTGATGACCATGCTCAATAGTGATCCAGGTGCCAAGGGTGAGTTTAAGAATTTTGGGTAGTGCCTGTTGGAGGAACTGAGCCATACATCCCTTCTTGCAACCCTCCAGGAATCCAATGAGCCACAGGTTGCTTCTATGGCTCCTGTTCTCAAGATCATCCAGCTTGTCTTGCATCCCCTGGATTTGGGCCACTTGCTCCCTCGGTGTGGAGCAGTGGCCCTGAAGAATTTCTTCTTGTTTGGTCATTTTTTGTTCCATGAGCCCCAGTCTAGTATCAAAGTTAGTAAGAGCTCCAGTGGTAGCATTGCTGGCTATGGTAATCTCCTACATCCTGCCCAGAATTGGCGTGAACATTTCGCAGACTGAAGGCATATGGCCTTATTTGTTGCTGTGTGGCATGCGATGAAATGGGCCGTATATAGTACATTGACTTATCCAGTGAAAAATGGGAGCGAAAGACCAAAAACTCATTTGGGGCAAGCAGGCAGAGTTCTTGCATTCCTTGGACAATTCATTGGAAGGCGAGCTTATAGGAAACATAGCTACAGACCTGATCAATCGCTCCTTATGGCAGCTGCTGAAGAATCAAGTGTCCATCTTGCTTGACAGCCAAGCTACACCCCAACTTTTTTGGTTTTTAATATTTCTTACCCATATTTTCAACATAGACTTCTTATGACCCCACCTCATGAACAAGGATGGAGAAAATGGGTAGCTCCTGCCTGAAAGGTAATTTCATGTAGTGACTGTAAGATCAACCTTTGGGACAGAGTTGCCTAATTTTACTGCCATTGTTCATGAGGTGGGGTCCCAAAAAAGACACATTGAAAATTTGGGGCACAAATATTCAAAAATAATCAAGTTACACCACTAAGTTCAAAACCCAGTTGAAATACATTAAACCACATACCTGATTTCCTCAGTTCACGGTCCAGCACTGAAGAGCAAAGACATGTCTGCAGTCCAGAAAGGATTACTGCATTGGAACCCCAGTGGGTGAGTAAGGGCTTGGGGGTGGGCATTGAGTGGAAAGGTCAGGTGGGGAAACTAACAGCGGTGGCTGCAATAGACATCGATGGACATTTTTTCTTTTTTACAAGGTATGTTTAAAAAAATTACTAGGGACAGTTTTCTTTATTTCAGGTGGTGACACTGGGGATTGGGCACCCCCTGTGTCAGAGTAATGTTTAGGGGGAATGTGGGTGGTGGCTGCTGAGTAGGAGGATCAGGTGGAGGGACTAATGGTGCTGACAGCAACAGACATCAATGTATAGTTTGTTTTTTTTACAGGGTACATTTAATAAAAAAAACTACTAGGGATAGTTTTCTTTATTTCAGGTGGCAACTTTGGGGGATTGGGCACCCCCAGTTTCAGTGTTATATTTGTGGGGGAGTGCTGAGAGGGAGGGTAGGGTGGGGGACAGTTATGGCAGGAGTAGCAAGATACATCAATGGATGGTTTTCTTTGTTAAAGGGTATATATCAAAAAAACATGAGGGACAGTTTTCTTTATTTCAGGTGGTGACACTGGGAGTTGGGCACTCCTAGTGTTGGTGTTATGTTTGTGGGAGGGGTGTGGGGTGAGTGCTGAGTGGGACAGTCAGGTGGGGGAACAGTAAGGACTGCGGCAACAACAGATATCAATGGAAGGTTTTCTTTCTTGCAGAGTGTAATTCGACCTCAGCAGGTTGATCATCACAGATCAGCTGTGTTTGCTGGGTGTTGTAGATCAAAGAAAAGAGGTAACCTATGATTGGGTCAGCTCTCTCCTTTGAAAAATATGAAGTTTCCACCCAGTAAGCCAGAACAGTGTCTGACTCATGATCAACCTGGGTGATGATTGGTGTGACACTTATGAGCCCCTTGAAGACCACTCAGCATTGGAATGACAATGTCACACCCCTCAAAAGCCACTCTCCTTTTAAAATATTCACTGTGTGTGCATGCACGGCAAACATAAAAAGGCAGGTTAGGCAGCTTTTTTCTGTCTTAACAGTACTAGTGCTCTTGTAGTCAGTGTTTTATGTTAATTTCTTTCCCTTTTTTTGGTTTGTAATTTTAGTTCTGTAGAACAGTTAGGTGTGTTTTACTGAATTATTTTTGTCACTGTACTTTGACTTTATTGATTTCATTTTTGTTTATTGCTTGAAGTTAACAGTTTTTTATGTACCAAGTACCATTGTTATAATTACCTGAGTTGTTGCATCTTGTGTGTTTCCTCTTAGTCCCTTAAATCCCTGTTGTGTATTGTTTGTAGAAAAAAAAAACTGGCAGCAGTGTGGGTGCTGCTGGTGCTGCTGGTTTACAAGGAGCTCGAACTTCAACAGAGGGTTCTGCTGCTTCCACAGGGCATGCCCACTGACTCAAAGTGACATGGGAACTTCCCTTACACTATCTATGAACTGTTGCTGGCATGGATGGAACACCACCCCCATTTGCCACTTCCCTCTTTTTTCATAATTCAGTATGCTTTATTGAATTTTCTGATAACACAGACAATAAATTACAAAGGAAGGGGATGCCAAACAGTATAATAAGAAGATAAAAACAAACAATACAGAAAACTAAGAAACAAACAACCAACAAAGCCCTCCCCCACCCTGTCTCACCAAAGCAGCTTGACTTGCATAATTTATGAAACCAGGGAAGTGGTTCAAAAGGGACCTCGCATGGGGAATATGAAAGAAGCTGGAGTAAGAGTATTTTTGTAGGTAGTATCAGGACCAGGGGAAGAGAACAAAAGATAGTGGTGACTACTGCTCACTTGGTGCGAGGGACAGTAAAACATAGGGTTTCCCATCGTATGGAAGAATTGAGGATGCCCCGCACGGTATCACATTTTAAAACAGCGAATAAATAATAGCGAGTGTAAAATCATGATTTTAAAACAGTAATAGCGATCATACCTAAATCGCTATCTCAGCAAATAGCAGTTATTGTCACCGTCAAAATAGCAATGAACTGGAGAGCAGTTTTAAAACAATTTGTCTTACTGCTACAGCCTTTGGGAATGTTGTCACAGTTAAAAAACACAGTGTACCATGCCAAATTCGTTATTCAGTAAGGGGGGGGGATGAATCAGTGGCAGAAGCAATCCAAGACCTGGCAGACAGAGGCATCCTGGTAAAGCATAGTAGGCTGCAGTCACCATGCACTCAGTAATGCCATACTCCACCACACAGATCCTCCCATAAGAAAGCAGCCTGTTCAGGACTCCCTGGCAAAAACCATGGGACAGCTTCAGGAGATGAAGCACAAGTCAACAGGCACCTGTTATGGCTATTGGGAATGTTGTCACGGTTAAAAATAGCGATGAACCGGAGAGCAGACTCACTGTAATTAAGGTTTCCCTAAGATGAAGCTACAATAATTAATTGAGTGTCTCACTGTGATATGTTGAGCAATTAACTGACGGATCATGGTAATAGCCATCAAAATATTATGTTCGCTGCTGAAAGCATACTATGGTCAGTGCTGTGATTTACAACTGTTCCATCGCTATTTTGACTTCATAACTGTGAGACTGTTCTCTGGTTCATCGCTATTTTGACCGTGTCAACATTCCCAATAGATAAAAGCTTCATTACAGTGAGAAGCATTGTTTTAAAACTGTTCTCCAGTTCATCGCTATGTTCGCTATACTAGACAACCTGCTATTTTGAAATTTGCCTTTGTTTTCCCTCGCTATTTATTATCTTGCTATTATATACTCGCTATTTTACCAATTACATGTTTTTTTTTCATGATTTTAACACAGAACCGCCTCGCACAGGTGGCAATATGTTTCTCCAACATAAGAGCTGTTAAGATCTCCCAGTGCCACTCCAGAAAAGATGGGACTGTCTCATTAAGCCAGTGGTGCATAATTATGAGCTTAGTGACCGCTGAAACGAGAGTTATATGTGCTTTACGAATGCCTATCAGATTTCTCGGAAAGAGGCCAATGAGACAAATGGCAGGGGTAAAAAGGTCTTTGAGTTCCAGGAGAGGGTCAAGTGACTCCTTATTGGCAGTCCAGAAAGGCACCACCTTCATACAATGCCATAGTATATGGAAAAGATGTCCTTCTTCCTGATGATACTGGGTACAAATGGGGGATCCAAGTTTACGCATTTTATGCAACTTTGAAAGGGAATAATAAATGCTATGTAGAATCTGAAACTGGATCAACCAAAGTCTATCTTGCTTGATGTATTTGTACATTATCCACATATCACATGCCACATAGTAGGATCCTTTGATATATCAAGGGCCTGACTCCAATAATAACAAATTCCTGAGGAGGAGGAGGTAGAGTCTAGGGACTGTAACAACTTATAATAATGAGATACCGTGTGTGGTTGCATCACTGTTTGACAGAAGTTAGCATCTATCGAGAAGTCCATTATTCTTAATGGTTGGGGACCCAGAAAGGAGCAGATTAATTGGGTAATTTGTAAGTACTTAAAGTGGTATGTTATGGGGAGTGAGAACCAATTTTTAGCTGTCTGGAACAGCAAGATTTTATCACCATCAAGGAGATGGGAAATCAAAATGTCTTTCAACTGAGGACAAAAGGAGGAAGTGATAAGTCGGTCAGCAATTTTAATGTTTGGGTTACCTAACAGTGGTTGCGACAATGCTTTAGTTCAGTCTATGTTGAAGTATCACTCAAGTTGAGAGCGGGCCTTCAAAGACCAGCCGAGTGGTGTGGAATGTAAAAGTGAAGGAAGCAGGGAGACCTTAGGTAAACCAAGCTGCATAGGTGGATATCAAAATGACGCACAGGTAAAGCCTCTATTTCCAGCCATAATGGATCATACGAGGGGTTAGAATCAAGATTTTTGGTTCACCATTGAAATAGTTTGCTAGCATGAATGGTACCATAATAAAAGAAACAATTAGGGAGGGATAATCCTCCCTATAATCTGGGTACCATCAGTTTGAGGTATGCTCAGTAAACCGACTTTCTTTTCCAAAGGAAATCATTAAGAAGTGACTGTAACTTGGTGAACCAGGATTTGAGGAGTAAAACACTGAGCATTCTGAGGGGGTAAAGTAAATGGGGTAATATGTTCATTTTCATGACACTTACTGTGCCCCATAAAGAGAGGGGGAGAGAAGACTACTTATACAGATCAAGTTTGAGTATGTGTAGTGATCAGGTAAGATTTTCTTTCACCAATGTAGGGACAGAGCAGGATGGACAGATGACAAGATAGGTCAGAATACAGGGTTCCCAAACTAGACCAAGGTTAGTGATGTCATTTTTGACCACTAAGTTATTCAAAGGTAAAACTTTGCTTTTATTAATGTTGAGCCTGTAAGCCAAAACACTCAAAAACAGGTTGATTTCTGCAATGGCATGAGGAAGAGTAATGACCAGGTATTCCAAATGTAGCAAACGTTCACTGGCATAGGCCGACAAAAGATATATTTTCCCCCAACCGAGATTCCCTGAATGGAATGGTTAAGCTGTAGCTTACAGATCAAAGGTTCTAAATAAAAGTTAAAGAGTAATGGCAAAAGAGGACATCCCTGACGAGTGCCCCAGGATAAGAGAAATGGGTCTGAAAGAATGCTGTTACACCAGATTCATGCAGTAGGATTTGTATAAAGAATTTTAACCTAACGAAAAAATTCTCCTGGGAGGTCAAATTTAAGAAGGACTGAGAAAAGGTATACCACGAGACACGATCGAAGGCCTTTTCCATGTCCAGGGAGACCAGGGCCACAGAGACCCTGTTCTCCCTGGTCACAGCAATTAAATGATACAATTTTCACAAGTGGTCACTGGACATCCTACCCTTTATGAAACCTACCTGGACCAGACTGACAAAGCAGTCCCAAAGCCGCAGCTAGTCAATTAACTAAAATTTTAGCAAGTATCTTAATATCTGTATTTAATAAGGATATGGGCTGGTAGCTTCTGGGCTGGAACTCATCCCTGTCTGGTTTCTTAATAAGAGTAATTAAAGTTTCCATGAAGGAGGCATCCATGAGGCCAGACTCATACCAGAAATTATATAACCTCACAAGGATGGGAGCTAATTCTGGGAGACAAGCAATATAAAAATTGTTATTAAAACAATCTGGTCCAGGAGCCTTATCAGGAGATAACTGACAAATTGCACTTTGAACCTCAAGAAGGGAAACTGGTTGCTCTAACATGCCCTTCCTGGCTGGATCTAGGACTGGGAGTGGAAGCAGGTCCAGGTAACAGGTGATATCACCCTCATGAGACAAAGCGGGAAGTTCATCCGTATATAACTGGGAGTAGTAGGCACGGAAAACCATTGCGATCTTCCTTGGATGTGTTTTGATCAAGTCCGTATTTTCATCACAAATGCAAGTGAAATTCTTAACTGAGTCCAGCTGCTGTAACCTGAGGGCCAGCAACTTCCCGGTTCTCTCTCCCAATTCTAAATCGCCACTTCTCTCTTCTTTTCCTCCCACTCGGCCCAGTGATTTGCCATGAGATGGGTCCTCTGGCGCCCAGTACCCATGTTGGTCCCCTTCTTGCCCCAGGGGCACATTTATTGCATAGGTTGCAAGTGACCACACTAACTCTAACCTTCCTGGTTACCAGTCTTTAAATAAATAAATGAATAAAAAACCCTAATGTCCAATCGGATAACATTGCAACTTTAACAAGCCATAACTCCACCAGTATTTGGAGTTAAGGGGCACTCTATATATCTAAACAAGGGTCTCAATGAGTACTACAATAGTAACACATAATACCCCTGTAAAAAATTCATGGGGTATGCACAACACCCAACACCCCAAAATCACCTCCCAACTTGACCATGGTGCCAAATCCACAATTTAAGTCCCATAATTGTCACAAATTGGACTGCAGCCATACCGCATTTCAGACAAATTTGACAAACATTTACTGAGTTATGTCTAAAAAATCCCAAAGGCATAGTTAGCGGAAGTGGGGTGGTGGCATTCGTGTTGCCAAAGTATTTTCTGCCACATCCATTGACTCCATGTTGGTGGGTGCAGGGGGAGGCGGCAACAAGAGGATCAGCCCAAGAGGTAGCAAAACCTCTGGCTTAGGAACAGCTTCATTTTGCCCAAACTGAGAAGCTACAGATGGTGTTGCAAGACTAATTGACCCAACTTCACTTTAGTGCACCCCAAGGAGAAGTTACAGGCAAAGTTGCAAGGTGAAGTTACCAATGGTGATTTTTCTATTAAATTGCAAACTTAGTGAAATGATCCACAGAGGTGAATTTGGTGACTTCACCTTATCTTTGTCTGCAAATTAAAACTTCACATCTCTACTGCCAAACCCAGCCTGTCAGTGTGGATGGAGGCATGGCGTCCAGCACCTCAACCCTCAGTGCCACTAGGATGGGAGAACTGCCATACTTTTGACCCCTTTTCCAATCTTCTCAGGTCCTCCTTCATACTTTTGACATACTCTTTACTATCTAACTGGCCACAGAGCTTAGCATCATCTTCAAAAAAGGAATATCTAGCCCTGAATCCATATCTCTATCTCATACATTAAGATATTGAAGAGGACCAGTCCCAAAATCCAGCAAGTGACACTCCCTGACTCCCAAAGTCTCCCCATTTCTTACCATCCTCTGGGTCATGTCACTTAGCCTATTTTTCACCAATTTGGTAAGTTTGTCCCCTACTCCAAGGTCCTGCATCTTCTTAACCAACCACCCATGTGGAAGGTACTAAAAACTTACTGAAATCAAGGTACAGTATGTCTACCACCTGACCCTTGCCCATTGCCTTGCTCACCCCAACAAATCGATAATTTTTGTCTGACATGACCTCCCCCCCATGAACCTTTGTCATCTTGTGTCCTGCAGTCCATTCAGATTCAGGAAACTTACTATCCCTTTCTTTATTTTGGTCTCTAATAATTTACACACAATAGGTGATTAGTTGACAGGTCTGTGGTTCGTCAATGTGCATGCGCAACTTAGTGAGGAATTATGCCTATGCAACACTGTTAATAGTCTGGAGGTAACTGAATGAGTGAGTTATTTGACTGTTATACATGGAGACTCTGGCTGCTTGCACCCTCTGTCCCCTGAGGAACTACAATCCTGCTGGGGTACTGTGATGACAAAGGAACCCTCTTGAGGAGGGTTCAGCTAATGAAGGTGCTGGGGGAACATAATCCTTTAGATTAAAGGTACCTTATGAGGTAGCCCTAGGGAGAGAAGCATGCCACTGGAGAAGAAGGAGAAGGAGAGGATCACAGGAAAAGAAACCACACTTCAGAATGAGTGAATGCAGGGCAGTCATATTCAAGTAAACCTTTTGGATACTGAGGTGCTGCCCTATCTGCAGACATCTCTCTTGACTATGGGATGAGGTAGCCAGACTCAGAGCAGAGGTAACCTGGGTCAGGAGTACCTTCACTCCCATCCAGAGACCACCCAGTCCAACACCATTGCCTCAAAGGATGCCAAAAATGAGGAGCACATGGACAACGGTGGGCTCAAGGAGGTTTAGGATGATCTGGCATAGGCACATCCCAAATCCTATTCCACTCCAGAACTCATATGCTGCATTGGCAAACAGGGACAATGAGACAGAGGCACCCAGAAAAGTGGAAGAGATGGATGTGGAGGTCAACCTAGGAGGTGACCTAAGTGGGGGGAGCAGTGGACCCCAGAGGAGGAGGAAGCAAATCCTGGTGGGGGACTATCATACAGGTGATTGAGCTAGGAACATGTGAGGGGAGGAGGACAGGGAAGTGAGGTGCTTATCAGGTGACATGGTGTGGAAGGATGGGAGGAAGATCCTGGGGATCACTGGGATTGCAACACGGGAGGGAGTGTTGGATGTCATTATCTAATTAGGAACTAATGACCTGGCCAATGGGGATCCTAAGTAAGTTCAGGAAGAGTTTAGAAAATTGGCGAGGGGTCTCAAGCAAGTAGCTACATCCATCACCTTCTCAGAAGTACTATCCATCGATAACTATCAAAAAAGAATAGGGGAATTTTTTATTGAATCAAAAATATACAATAACAGAAAAGACAACAATTAGAACACATGATTACAACTGATCACAGTTTCAGAAATAATAAAGAACAATGTTAGAAAGTAAAAAAAAATGAAAAATGCTAGTGCCTCCTCCAGAAGGGTGAACAATGAAATCAAGTTTTAAACCATAAAAAATTCTTCCATAAATCTGATACATGAATTCTAGCATGCCTGAGTTCATTTTCATAAATAGACAGCAAGTTCGGTGACACTTCAATTATTACTTGTTGTGTGCAATAGATCTTTTGCTGTAACACCAAGGCACACTGAGTCTGCCATAAATAAAACCTGCATAAAGAAAAAAAATAAACTTAATGTACTCCCATTATACCTATGCAAGCTTATAGGATATACACCATAAACAAGGTCACAGGAAAATCCCAGCCTCCCCCTACTAAACAGGGTACTAAATGAGAAAAAGACCAAGGTAGAAAGGTCAGTGGGGGATGCCGCTACAGAAGGTAAAGCCATCAAAAAATGGAGAGCAATGAGTACCAATGCCCGTAGTCTGGGTAACAAGCTTCCTGAATTAGTGGCCTTGATGGAGGAGGAAGATCTGGATATCATGGCAGTCACAGAAACATGGTACACAGAACCATGACTGGGACATAAACATACCAGGATACACTATCTACAGGAGGGACAGGGAGGGTAAAGAGGAGGAGGAGTAGCTCTCACATAAGAGAAGAAATCAAAGCAACAGAACAAAAGGGTAAACAGGGAGGAGAAGAAGCACTCTAGGGTAGAATTTGGAGACAGGCAATGGCACCACATCCGCACAGGGTTGATACAGACCACCTTCTCAGGGGAGAAATGGACAAGGAAATGATATAAAGTATACTTAGAATGGCAGAAAAATGGGAGATATTGCTGATGGGTGATCTGAATATGCCAGATGTTAACTGGAGTGCAGTTGCAGCAGCCACTTCTAAGAGTGGGGTTATTCTAGATGCCCTACAGGGGGCATGCCTTAGACAACTAGTATTGGAGCCCACTCGAGAGGGAGCAATCTTAGACCTGGTTCTCTCAAATGGAGATGAAGAGAGGGTCACAAATGTAGAAGTGGGTAGCCATCTGGGAACTAGCAACCATCGAACAGTATGGTTCACAATAAACACAGCAATAGAGTCAAGCTATACAAAGACAAAGGTACTGGATTTTAGGAGGGCTGACTTTGCTAAATGGGTGAGTGCCTAAGGAATGCACTAGCAAATGGGCAGGAAGGAGGGGTGGAAGAACAATGGGAATAATAAAACTGCCATCACAGAGGTAACAAGCCTTTGTAAAGCAAATAAACAAAATAAAACGAGGTAAGAAACCACTATGGTTCTCAAAGGAAGTGGCAGTGAAGGTTCAAGAGAAAAAGAAAGTATTCAGGAAGTACAAGGAATCACAGAAGGAACAGGACAGAGAACTGTATCAGTTAAAGCAAAAGGAAGATGGAAAGGCAGTCAGAACAGCAAAGGCCCAAACTGAGGAAAAGATAGCCAACTCAGTTAAGAAGGGGGATAAAACCTTTTATAGGTACATCAGGGAGCGAAGGAAGACCAAGGGAGGGATAGTGAGGCTTAATAAAGGGGAGGGAGGATGGGCAGAAGGTGACTGTGAAAAGGCAGAGATACTAAACAAATATTTTTGCTCAGTATTTACAAAGGAAGAGGGGGAGGTACCTAAAACAAACAGTAGAAACACTCTTGATACAGAAGTTGATACCAGCCCATTTACAGAAGAAAGGGTTCTGAAAGAGCTCTTAAAACTGAAGGTGGACAAAGCAATTGGGCCTGATGGGATTCATCCCAGAATTCTAAAAGAACTAAGGGTAGAACTAGTGACACCACTGACTACCCTCTTTAACAAATCATGGGAGGATGGGGTGGTACCTGAGGACTAGAGGAGGGCAGATGTGATTCCCCTTCACAAAAGTGGGAGCAAGGCAGAAGTAGGAAACTACAGACCTGTTAGTTTAACCTCAGTGGTAGGGAAAATGATGAAATCACTTCTGAAGGAAAGAATTGTTGAGTATCTAGAGGCCAGAGGGGCACAGACCCAAGGCAGCATGGATTCACAGCGGGAAGGTCATGCCAGACAAATCTGATAGATTTCTTTGACTGGGTGACCAAAGTAGTTGATCAGGGAGGGCTGTGGACATGCCTGCCTAGACTTTAGCAAGGCATTTGACACAGTCCCACACAAAAGATTAATATACAAGTTAGCCAGCCTGGGAGTGGGTCCCAAGATGACAGCCTGGGTAAAGGTGGCTGGAGAATAGGACACAGAGGTAATAGTAAATGGAGTCCACTCTGAAAAAAGGGGTTAGTAGTGGGAGCCACAGAGGGTTCAGTATTAGGACCGGGTCCTCTTCAATGTCTTTATAAGCAACATTGCAGAGGGACTGGAAGGAAAAGTATGTCTCTTTGCAGATGACACAAAGATCTGCAACAGAGTTGATGTACAAGGTGGGGTGGAAAGGATGAGAAGGGACTTGGCAAGGTTAGAGGAATGGTCAAATGTATGGCAGCTTAGATTCAATGCTAAGAAGTTCAAGGTAATGCACCTGAGAAACAAAAACCCAGGGGAAGAGTACACAATGGGAGGTGAGATACTAACAACAACAAAAATGGAAAGGGACCTGGGGGTAGGCATATCAGATGACCTAAAGTTGGGCAAGCAATATGAGAGGGCAGCAAGGAGGACTGGGGGATACTGGGATGCATAGGGAGAGGCATCACCAGTAGAAAACAAGAAGTTATTATCCCTCTGTACAGACAGCTGGTGAGACCACATCTGGAGTACTGCGTGCAGTTCTGGAGACCCAATCTCCGCAAAGACATAGACAGGATGGAAGCTGTCCAGAGGAGGGCAACTAAAATGGTGCAGGGTCTGCACCGGAAGACATATGAAGAGAGACTAAGGAGCTTAATATGTATAGCCTCGAGGAAAGGAGGGAGAGGGGGACATGATAGAAACTTTCAAGTACCTCAAGGGAATCAACAAAGTCCAAAAGGGTAGCATCTTTCAAAAAAAGGGGTGTGCAAGAACAAGGGGGCACAATTTGAAGATAGAAGGGGGGCAGCTCAGAGGTAATTTAAGGAAGTATTTTTTCACTGAGAGGGTTGTGAATGTATGGAACGGCCTTCCAGAGGAGGTTGTGGAGTCAAAAACAGTGGTGGAATTCAAGCATGCATGGGACAGTCATAAGGCAATTCTAGGGGGTTGGGGTAGGAAGAAGTAGGCTGCTGGTTAACTAGGATCTGCAGCTTATCCATCAGGTAGGGAAATGTGCAGACTGGGTGGGCCAAGTGGTCCTTATCTGCCGTCAAATTCTATGTTTCTATGTTTCTATGTACTGATTTATGGTGTTTAAAACAATTAAATTCCATTTTCAAGACTTAAGATTCCAGAATTTCACCGGTGATTGTTACTCTAATTTCTGGATTTTACCGGGATTCTGCTATTATTCTTTTAGTATGTGCATAAATAATCAGAATTAAAGAAGGCTTAATATACAGAGCATTAAATAAAGCAAACTGAAAATAGTACAGGAAGGAATTAAAAGAAAAACACACTTTTTTATAGATTTACTGATCTGATAGAAAATGCCAGATTCCATGAAATCTTTGTTTTTAACGGTCTTCAGGCAGCTCTAATTCCGGAATTTTAGCAGATTTTCCGGTAAAAAATGAAAAACAGTGGCCTTGACCATAAACAATCATCTCATATGAAATAGTAGGGAGGTTCCTGTCACCCCAAACTCGTAAAATATCAGACCAAAATTGCTGAGAAAAGGAACATAGGAGATAGAAATGTTCTTGGGTTTCTAATACATCTGGGCAAGAGTCTCTGGGGCACATGCGATCTGTAAGTTGCTTGTGCTTATGAGAATTCTGAACCCCCAGTCTGCCGTGACAAGAGAACCATGTTGTGTCCCATACTTTAGGAGGGAGGCGTTTATCAGTAAGTTGGATATAAACACTGTCAAGCTTATCTTCATAAGGCACCAGTTTACATGGAGTCTCTAGGAAATATTCAGTCACTATAAAAGAATAAAAAGATCTCCTAGAGTACATGGTGAGCTGTTGCCTGGTAGTGTTCCACCCTTTAAGTTTATTGCAAGCAGAAGACAAATAACCAGGGAGATTCAATTTCTTGAGAGATCTAGGTAAACCCTCAGGAGAGGTCCAGACCAATAAAAAAATCATGTAATGTTGTCTTTAAAGCCAGTAACCATGTCGGGCAAGTCACTGAAAATAGAGGGACAATATTCTGATACATAAAGATGCAAAGAAAGAACAAAACAGGGTGTATCATTTGGATCCCTCCCTGACTATAGTGTTGATAAGTATGCCTCCTTTTTACTGAGTTAAGCCTGCTCCCCCAAAACCCATGAAAGAAAAGATTCATTAAGCAGACCTCTAACTGGGAAGGTAAGGGGAAGACATGTGCTACATGCAGCAAAACAGTAACTACCAAAGAATATAATAATGAGACACATTTCCTTTTTGAAATAATCATATTTTTCCAAGCTGCCACTGCAAACTCTGCTTTTTGAAGGGCACAAATCCAATTCAAAGTGGCATCACCTGGGCTGCCAAATTGCAAGCCTAAAATGCAAACAGGGTCTGAAGAGATAAGTATGTCAGCAAAAGGAGCAGGGGAATCTGAGCCTGGGCCAAAGGGTAAGAGTATATAAGCCCCTTGCTCTTATCAAGTTTCAATTTAGAACCTGATACAGTTTCAAACCTGGAAAATTCTCTTTGAAATATGGAGCCATCTAGAATAGGAGTGGAGCAAATGCAGATATCATCGGGCTTATGCACAAATATTAGGAATGAAGGTATCATCCTTAAAACTGATTCTGGGTATACTGTTGGAATTAAAGATTTTCCTCAAAAAAAGGGTCAATTTGAAAGGCGTACAATAAGGGTCTCAAGGGGCACCCTTGATGCACCCCTCTCAAACCTTTGAAGGAGCATCCAACACTCCCATTTATGTATGGACGATAAAATATGAGGTGTACAGTAATTCCAGCCACTGAATGAATTTATCTGGAATGCCATATTTTTTCAAAACCTGAAATAAATAATGGTGGTCCACCCTATCAAACACCTTTTCTTGATCTAAGGCTAAGATAAGATATCGTGTAGCACTACCCTTGCTTTGGGATGTCACGTCCCTCAAAAAGGGAAGATTAGGGTAGATAAATCTGTTTTTTTATCGCACAGGACTGTGTTGGACAAATGACCACTTCAGCTGCAGTTGATAACCTAGTCAGAAGAATAATGGCCAGTATTTTATAGTCTATGTTCAGTAAACTAATAGGGCGCCAGTTGGTTAAAGTACGGTTGTCACCTTTTTTATACAGCAAAATAACTAAGGCCTGGGATATAGCTTCAGGGAGAGAATGCGACATCAATATGTCCGTAAAGACATCAGTTAAGATGGGAACCAGGTACTGGGATAAAGCAATATGAAATTCTGCCATCAGACCATCCAATCCAGGGGCTGAGTTTTTCTTTAATTTAGTCAGGGCTGTATGAGTTTCATCTAAGGTAACAATAGCAGATAAACCATGCATCAAATCAAGGTCTAAAGCTGGAATCTCTATATCCTCAAGATAAGAACCATCCCAAATTGCGTTAGAAGGGGTTCCAAACGTGTTAAAGAGATATTGGTGTACAATATCCTGAATGTGGGAAGTGTCTGAAAAACTCTTCCCAGTAATGGGATCAATCACCTGGTCTAGAACCATATGGAGAATTCTGTCCTGACAACTTTTATAAATATCTAAAGAGGGCCTTGAACCCTGTGTGCCAAATTGTGCCTCCATCTTTAAAGATACAGCCCTATTATATTGTATATTGACCATCTGTAACTTGATTTCTTGCATAGCCACTGACAAGTCTATACCAAGCTCAAATGAGTGAGAAATTAGGGAAAATAACTTTTCCCTCAGGGTTAAATAATGCAGGTATTTGGATCTCGCCGCTTTTGCAGCAGTTCGGATAAAAAAGGACTTGCATTCATGTTTTGTGTCTACCCACCACTCAGATAGTGTATTGAAAGCCTCTAACACAGTGTATCTGGCAGATAGCAAAAAAAAAACAGGTGCTTGTCAATATTAGGCAATGAAAGAGTTTGATTATTTAACTTCCATCTAGGGAATCTGTCCTTGCCAGTTTGTACCTTAGAGGGGAAAATGC
Source organism: Neoceratodus forsteri (assembly GCA_016271365.2). Lineage (NCBI taxonomy): Eukaryota > Metazoa > Chordata > Ceratodontiformes > Ceratodontidae > Neoceratodus > Neoceratodus forsteri. The sequence continues at coordinate 1,075,007,459 of CM057449.1, forward strand.
AACAAACTGAAACTGCTAAATGATCAGAAGTTTTGCAGGGGAGGGTATGAGCTTGTGACGTAACGAGATGTTTCGATAAAAAAATATAGTCAATTCTCGTGGCTAAAGGCCTTTGGAAAAAGTCTTAGCTCCTGTATTGTGTACTTTCATACAACCGTCTTTTAACTCTGCAGTCTGTAAAATGGAATTTAAACAGTTAGTGTCCCCAAATAGCTTTGTGGTACGGCCACCCTTATCTGCTAAAGAAAGTGGAAAATTAAAGTCACCCATAAAAATTATGTGTTTGCTAGTGTGCAAATACGCTTGAATAAGTTAAAGAATTTCTGAACATGCTGCGATACCTTGTGGAGCATATACATTCACAAGCCTGAAAGATAGTGTGTCCAGGCAGCCGTCCAGCAATAATGCTCTGCCAGGACAAATGTCTAGAATCCTATGTACAGAAAAATCAAAACCTCTTTAAGAGGATCCCCACCCCATCACAAATGTCCAGGCCTTGGGACCAAAAGGATGGCCCTACGTTTCAGAAGCATTTTACCTGTGCCACTTCATAAGATGTTTTTATTCTAGTGTCCTGTAAAAAATTATGTTGTGAGAAAGATCTTTAAGTATTTGAAAAGTGGACATACGCTTTCTATAACTTTTAATGCTGCAAGTATTCAAAGTAAGAATAGAGAGCTGTTGTTTCCCTCCCATAATATCCTATATAGGGTTATATGTCCTCAAGGAACTTTCCTATGATGGGTATCCATCTGCATAGCCATCTGGGAAGTCTGAGGTTCTGAAAATAAATCTGCTTTAGCAGATGAGGAGAAGGAATCAGAGTCACCTTCCCCCTCAGCCATGTCCCCCCATTGGTGTCTTTTCGTTAAAGCCTGAAACTTGTTTCTTGTTACAATGGAGGAGGTTTGGGGAGGAGTTTTCTCTGCCTTTCTTTTGCTTCTCTTTTTCCTCTGACCCACTGGAGTAAACTGCGAAATGTCCGAAGGGGGTAGAGGGGGTAACATGCTAACTATTTCCATTTCTGCAGGGCCCATGATGGGAACTTCCTCATGGGATTGATCATGAGCCCTAGAGGGAGATTCCTGAGCTATCAGCAATGCTTCTGACGTCTGTGGGATTTCTGAGTCATGAGAAACAGGGACCTAAGATTTCTTTTTAGCCTCCTGAGCCTGACATTTTTCAAGCAAATGAGCAGGATCAAGCTGGGCTCTAGCTAATCTGTTCTTTTCAGCCCAAGGACAGCCCTGGTAAGAGTGGCCTTCCTCCTCACAAAGATTGCACTTAAGGGGATTAGGACACCCTAAGGTAACGTGGACATACTCCAGACAAAGGTTACACCTGGGCTTGTCACGCACAGAGCTAAGGTTTGTTCATGCACCACATTTGTGGCAAGTCCTAGGCTGCCCTTGATAGAAACAGAGGCCCCTGTCCCTTCCTATGAAAAAACTGCCTGGAAGATGCAAAATACCATTTTCAGAGTTTTTCAACTGCACCTTCACTTTCCAATTACCCATCCAAACTAAATCTTCATCAAGAATGGGGGTAGGCCGGCCCGGTGGCACTGAGGGTTGAGGCGCTGGATGCCACACCTCGCTCCACGCCGGCTTCCCGGGTTCGGGAGCGGACTCGGGTAGTCAGTGGGTGGGCCGGGGGAGACAGGCTGGCGTCCGGCGACAGCTTGCTTGCCCAGGAGGATCGCCGATGCCCGGCACTACGACCCCGAGCAGAGGCTCGGGAACTGCAAGCCCCACTTTGGGGATGGCTGGCCGTTGAGCAGCACGGATATCAACGTGCGCATCATGACATCAGAAGAGGTCGTCGGCTGCTCGGGGAGGGAGAAAAAAATGAGGAAAAGAGCCTGCCTCAACCGGGAAGATGGGAGGACCTTGACGCGCCCCATGATGTGCCCGTGTCCGCCCAACAGACCACGAGACGAAGGAAATGTGTTACGGGCGGAACCCCACCTTGTCCCCGCCCGTGGGGTAATCCGCAGCTCTATGGGGATCTGTGGTCTATGTGGGCAGGGTTCCGGGCAGTGGGATGTCCGGGGGTCATCACTGAAGGGTCGGAGGAGGCAGGCTGTGAGGAAGATAAAGAGAATAAAAAAAAAAAAAAAATGGGGGTAGGGGCTTCTGAAATGGTACAGCACTGTCTAAGCCAATACAGAACATCTGAAATATTCACCCCTTCGCTCCTAAACAGCAAAGTGATGGTTTTATGGTAGGTTTAGTGAGTGGAATAGGAAAAAAGATTGCCATAAGTTAGAACTGGAAACCTGAGGATACATTGCCCCAAATCATTCCAGAGTCTGGATAGTCTTAAAACTAACATCATATATAGGTTCACCTTTTACATGAATGAGTGCAAATAACTCATTGGGCTGAATTCCCATACCCTCTTTCAACATTCTGTGAAGCAGTTTTTCTGTCTGGTGCAGTGTCTAAGTTACTGGAGAATTTGAGATGCACAGCGTTGTGCCGCTAGGCAGGTACGCCTGCAGTTTTAAAGAGATCTGCCATGAATAGTCTTTTCAGTGCACTAGTGGTAGCTAGATGAGAAGACTCCTCTTTGTGTCGCAGGACAATGTTTGATGTTGCTATAGCTGCAGCCAGAGTCTCCGTATGATCATGGGAGGCGTCTGATGTGTGCCTAGTGGCTGCATCAAGTAAGTCCTTACTCAGGGTGCAGTGGTTAGCAGGCAGGTCAGTACCGGCACAGGTGCAAGATAGTCTGATTTCTGCTACAGAAATGGGACTGGGGGATGTCCAACTGGTGAGTTCCAGGCCACGATTCCAACCTGCAGCATGCAATGCTGCCTCAGGAGTCCAATTGTCTTGCTGTAAATCCATCGAATGGCCTTTACGTAAGGAAGTAAGTGGAGCTCCTGACAGTTAATCCACATCTGGTACATCAGGTGAAGTCTCTGCATGCAATGAAGAGAACTGAGATGGAATCGTCAGCAAAGGTGAACAGGGCTCGCAGCACTTTCCTCGTCATGCAACAGTTTGAACAGGTATTCTTTATTAGATTTCAATGCAGTTCATAACAATGCTTCTTGTGAAAGCCTAGAGATATTGTGCTCTGCATCTGGTAGTGCAGCAACATCTGAAGGGCCCACATCTGTACAGTTTAAAGGGTTCAGTACCTGGTGTAAAGTGCTGTCTAAGGATTCTTTATCCAAACAAGTAGAAGAGGTAGTACCAATATCTTCAGTTGGACTTCCTTCAGGAGCAAATTCAGCAAATACAGCCCTGCTACCTGCTGCTCCACCATCGTCAGTCTGGCCATCAAAGGTTCCTCCTACTGCAGAGTAGGGGAATTTCACTGGTGTCCTGGCCAGATTTCTCCCATTCACTAAAAATACCACCAACAGCTTAATCTGGTTCAATTTCAGTTGCTTACCATCTGTATCCCCCCTTCCCCTGGTCCCCCTGAAAAAGGGACTTCTAGGCCCAGTGAGCTTACTGGGTCAACAAAATTCAACAACAACAACAACTATCTGTGAGAGGAAAGGGAGAGCATAGGGGCACATGCACCAGGAACTTTAACACATGGTTGAAGAACTGGTGCTGTGAGGTAGGGTTCAGATTCATTGGTGACTGCGGACCCACCTGGAGGGATGGGGGCTTGTTCAAGTCTGATGGCTGCATCTATCCTGAATGGGAATACAAGCACTCAATGAAAGGTTTAAATACTACATGGACAAGCATTTAGATTAGCCAAGGAGGTGGCAGGTCAGCAAGGAGGGTATCTAATTTCCCCTCCCCAATAGCTAGCAGAGGAACCAGAGAACAGGAGGAGGAGATAACACTGCAAAGCAGTGTGCAAATTATGGAGATAGGCACCCAATGGGTAGATAGGCAGAAAAAGGACAAATGGCAATGGAAGGGCTGACAGCTGGGAGAACCAGGGATAAAAGACAACCAGGGAGGGGTCTGGAGTAGAACAGCAAAACAGACCAGGGAGGTCATATCATAGAAAACCATGTGTGCCCAATGCCAGAAGCCTTAGCAACAAGATGGAGGATCTGGAGGCTGCCATGGCGCAGTCAGACCTGGACATTGTGGCCATAACAGAGACCTGGTGTAATGATAACCATGACTGGGAGATGGTCATACCTGGCTACAAAATATTCAGAAGAGACAGGGCAGGCAGAAAGGGAGGATTGGCACTTTATGTGAAAGATGGCATAAAGTCCACAGAGATACAGGAGGAACAAAATGGGGAGAAGATACTATGGGTTAAGCTGGAAAGGAAAATGGGGTCAGCCATCCACACAGGGGTGGTCTACAGACCACCAGCTCAGGAGGAAGAGACAGAAAGCAAGTTAACGCTATCCATCCAAAAGATGGCGGACAAGAAGGAGGTGGTGTTGGTTGGAGACTTCAGTTTTCCAGACATGGACTGGAGCCTCCCAGGAGCAGCATCAGCTAGGATCAGATTTATTCTGGACTCCCTTCAGGGTGCCTTCCTTAAGCAAAAACTGCAATGAATGTAATGCGCAAATAATGAGAAGCACTGCAAAATGAATATATCCAAAGTTTTTTTACTGACAGTGCTCAAAAATCAACAGCAAAGAATTTCCTAGCAGGCACTTCCTAGTTATCTCTCGACTTCAAAAAGTCTTCAAGGGGACCTCTTAAAGACTTTTGAAGTCGAGGCGCTAGGGGTTTGTTGCTACTACCAGGAAGTACCTGCTTGTAAATTATTTTGCTGTGATTTTTGAGCACTTGCTTTAGCAAAAAAACTTTGGATATATTCATTTTGCAGTGCTTCTCATTATTTGTGCACTACATTCATTGTGGCTTTTGCTTCATGTGGAGGTTTGCCACCTCATATGTGATGCTGCAACAGCCTAGAACTGCATCGAGGTAAATTGCATTGGTTTTTGCCTTCCTTAAGCAACTGGTCATGGAACCAATGTGGCAGAAGGCAATACTGGACCTCATGCTCACAAACAGGGACTGTGTGATAAGGTTAACTGGGGGAGCACCTGGGGAACAGTGATCACTAGTCACTGTGGTATGAAATCACAGAAGGAGCAGAACCAAACCGCACAAAAAACACGTATCCTGGATTTTAGGAGGGCAGATTTGGGGAAAATATGGACATGCTTGAAAGAGGCACTAATAGGAATGGGGAGGGAATTGGAGGTGGAGAAACAGTGGGCAATATTTAAAACAGGGATTACAAGAGCAACACAATTATGCATTAAGCATGTTAGCAAGGGGAAAAGGAAGTGGAGGCCATTATGGTTATCCAAGAAGATAGCGGAGAAAATGAAAGCCAAAAAGATCACATTCAGGCAATACAAAAAGTCACAGGCAGAAGGGGATAGGGAGAAGTACCAGGAGAAGCAAAGGAAGGCATGGAGTTCAGTAAGGGAAGCCAAAGCTCAGACAGAAGAGTGCATCACAAAATCAGTGGTTAGAGGTGACAAAACCTTTTACAGGTACATAAGTGAAAAATGAAGAGCAAAGTGAGAGAGATAGTGAGACTGAAGTGGGAGGATGGGGGCAGCATGGAGGATGACAACAGTAATGCTGACATACTAAACAGATATTTCTGCTCAGTCTTTACTGAGGAAGGGGAAGGTAATGGGCCTGAAGGGAGTACAAGGGGTGGGAAGGGCACAGAAATGGACACAAGTCCCTTTACACAGGAAATGGTCCTAAAGGAATTGGAAGGAATAAGAGTCGATAAAGCAATGGGCCAGATGGGGTGCACCCCAGGGTCCTAAAGGAATTAAGAGAGGTGGTGGTTGACCTCTGGTAATCCTGTTTAGCCAATCACTGGAAACAGGGGAGGTACCCAAAGACTGGAGGAGAGCAGATGTAGTCCCTTATACAAAAGTGGGAACAAAGAGGAAGCGAGAAACTGCAGAACAGTCAGCCTGACCTCTGTAGTGGGAAAGATCATGGAAGCACTACTGAAGGAGAGATTGGTGGAACATCTGGTTGGTAATGGCCTACAGGACTCAAGGCAGCATGGCTTCATCCGGGGAAGTCATGCCAGACCAACCTAATTTTGAATTTTTCGACTGGGTGACAAGGAAGTTGGATTGGGGAGGGCAGTGGACTTGGCCTATCTGGACTTCAGCATGGTCTTTCACACTGTGCCACACAGAAGGCTGAACAAACTGGGAAATATGGGTGTGGGCAGGACAGTAGTGTGGTGGTGGGTAATTGGCTGGGTGGCAGGACACAGAGGGTGGTGGTAAATGGCTGTCACTCCACAGAGGGAAGAGTGACCAGTGAGGTTATGAAGGGATCAGTGCTGGGACCAGTCCTATTCAACTTCTTCATCGGTGACGTTGTGCAGGACCTAGAAGGCAGAATTTCCCTGTTCGCTGATGACACAAAACTCTGTAACAGAGTGGATATGACAGAGAGTGTAGAAAGAATAAGGAGGGACCAGCAAAAGCTTGAAGAATGGTCAAGGATTTGGCAGTTGAAATTTAATGCAAAAAAAAGTGCAAAATAATGCATATGGGGTACAAAAACCCTTGAACAACACATCAGTTGAGGGGTTAGGATATAGCATGCACCAAGCAGGAAAGGGACCTTTGGGTTATCATCTCTGATGACCTCAAGGTACAGAAACAGTGCGACAAGGCAGCAGGTAAAGCAAATAGGATGCTGGGATGCATAGGCAGGGGCATCAACAGCACACAAGGGTGGTCATAATCCCACTATACAAGACACTAGTGAGGCCCCACCTGGAGTACATTGTCTAGTTCTGGAGACTTTACCTACATAAGGACATAGACAGAATGGAGAAGACTCAGAGGAGGGCAACAAAGATGGTACAGGGACTGCATCACAAGTCCTATGAGGACAGGTTGAAGGACTTGAATATATACTCCCTTGGGGACAGAAGGGAGAGAGGGGATATGATAGAGACATACAAGTAACTGACAGGGAGGAACAGGGTGTAGGAAAACACTATTTTCCAGCAAAAAAGAAGTTCAAGAACTAGAGGGCATGGGATGAACTTGTAAAGAGGACAATTCAGACAAAATGTAAGGAAGAATGTCTTCACAGAAAGTGTGGTGGACAAGTGAAACACCCTGCCTGAGGAAGTGGTGAGGGCAGAAAAACAATCACAGGATTTAAAAATGCATGAGATAGACATAGGGGAATCCTGGAGGTCAGGTGTAAGGGGCAACAGACTTCTAGAAAAACTTAAAGTGACCTTACAAGCTCAAATGGGCAGACTTAGTGGAACATAGGTCCTTATCTGCCAACAGTATCTATATATCTATATATAATCCTGTTGAGGAAATCTCTGGAGATCCATGGCCTCAGCCACCAACACTCCTGGCACGGGTTGTACTGTACTTGTTGTTGTAACAGCTCAGCTTTGCTAATTTGGAGTTCAAATTCAGGGGACGCTTTTTCCTTTTAAGAGATAGAACTCTCTCTCTCTCTCTCTCTCTCTCTCTCTCTCTCTCTCTCTCTATGCCTGTAATGGCATAATGCTGAGGGGTGTCATGAGTTGATCTCTACAGCTAAAGGAAGTTCACTGCAAAGGAGGACA